>CP136067.1:73434704-74872087 GCA_032622095.1 Siphonodentalium dalli | reverse complement strand
TGGCATCCATGGACAGTGTGTTGCCCTGTTAGGATATTTGTCAATAGTTCATCTTGCAGAAGCATTCTAGGGAATATTTTAGTGTTAGTGTTAAACATTCTCTTCAACAGTTGCTGAAGTCGTCTTACTGTGTTAGTGTTAAACATTCTCTTCAACAGGTGCTGAAGGCGTCTTACAAGCCATGTTACTTAGTTTTGGTGCCTTGAAATTCAGCAATCAGCATTTGGAATTTAGAATGATGCCAAAGGATTTACATAGAGACATCTTTTTTCATCGACTCAATTATGGCAACAACACCCATGTGAATATATCTGTTAGGGTTGGTGACGACAATCGTGCCAATCTGTTTGTATCCTTAGACAGAAATGATAAACCATACTATGCATGTGATGCTGGCTGTCTTGATGCACCAGTGCATTTAGGGTAAGTTAGTAAATGCTCACATCTGTTCTCGTAACGCAATCCTGATTGGTTCAAACTAAACAAAAGGCAATTAGTTTCCACCTGACTCTGGCATGATTTTATAATTGCAAGTCACAACCAACCAACATCCTGCTTTCAAGTTCCACATTTTGAATGCATGTTATAATGAAACGCATGTGAACATATTTAACGCAGACAAAGCAATGTGCAGACCAACAAAATGTATGTAATGGACTCGTCTGAACACTCCTTTATTATTATTATTCATTATTAAATTAAAAAAAAAATTAAATTGAGCAAGGAATTCAATCTAAAAAAAATGAATCAAACCCATATTTGAATTTGATCTGTATTTTGGGCTAGGAAACTCACATATAAAAAATTGGTTCCTATCAGATAAATATTTTCATCGAAGCTTGCATAAATGTTTGAAAAGTCGAAAAAGGGCCAAATCTCCGTAAAAAAAAACTGGTATCAAACCAATAACTTGATCTGTATTTTGGGCTGAGAAACACGAAATTTGGTTTCGATCGGATAAAAAATGTTTGAGTTATTACACCATGCGCATAGTGTCTACAGACGGACAGATGAAATGTTGAGTGGTCAATCCAGACGTCGACACTGTGTACCATACTATGGTATGGGTATGCATAAAATCCAGTGATTATCTGTGCATCACTCAGAACATATTGTTGACATTATGGTCATCATTGCTCTTGGCAACAACATCAGCACGAAGAAGTGCCGGCTTGTATTCCAGTTGTAGTATACATTTTTCAACTCAATGGCTTGGATTATGTGCTTCGCGTCAATGGGTATGGAATAAAACTGGATGATAATGCAACGCACGTGTCCATGTGAACATATTTAACACAGACAACACAATGTGTGGACTAACGAATATCTCTTGTGATATGAATTTGTATTTTAGTGTGTTTTGGTACAATGGATTGTATATATAATTTGGTCTCAATTTGTAAAGCCTCTTTTCTGTAAAAATATATACCCTTATGCACCCGCTCTCAATGCATTTATGCTAGTTTGTTTATTAAACATAGTTAAGAGGTTACCACCTGAATATAATTCACAGTTTTCAATGTCTTTCATTGTAGGAAAAAATGGACACAGCTACCAGTTAAAGTAACAGATCCTTTTACTGCAATTTTATATATCACTGCTGATCAGCAACATATAGATGGACTCAAACATTCCATACATGTTAAAGAAATCATTGAAGGTGAGTGGTAGAATTATGTCTCACCTTTATTTTTCTGATCTTTTATTACCTCAACTGATGTGAATCATGAATATATATATTCATGTGTATGCATATAATTTAGTAGTAGTATTTTTGTAGTGGTTAGCATGCTGGACAATGTATCATCATGATGCAAAGACATCATCATCATCATGCAAAGACACCAAAAGTTCAATCAAACTCCCACTCTACCACTCAAAGTTAAGCACTGTGTTAGTAGCCTTTGGTGGCAAGCAACCCGGACATACAGTCATTATATCATGTAATCTTGATGTACTCTAACGAAGAGTGGGTGAGATTCATTTCTTCTAAATCTGCACGAGTAATCAACACCAAGTAACCAGGAAATAATGACGTAAAAGGCTGATATGAGATTGTGATAAGAATTCCACAGACAATATGAACTATATACTATGAAGTCCGCGAATGTGATAATTTCACCAACGACATTGAATAATTCTCTGGGACATGCAGTGAGGAAAACATTCAGTTGCGTAGCTAGATGTCTAAATTTAACATACAACTTGACAGTCTATGTGTACACATTTGTGAAGTCTCCAATGTATTGTATTAATCTAGGAAATGTAGCCTGTTTGTTATTTTTAATTATTTAAGTTTATTTAATATTATCTGTTACTAAATTTCTTAAACTAAATTGATTGATTTCCTTTACTCTTTTATTTCAGCTCCAGCTCATCAACACCATGTTATAGCTCTACATAAACATGGACATCATTTTGGTGGATTGCCAACCATATTCTGGGTCTCTATAGGATTCCTTATTATTGTCTTTCATTTATTCCTTTTCAAACTCATATTCAATGAATACTGTCAGAGTCAAGACAGGTACAACTCTGGTTACTCCAGGGGCAAATATAGCCTTTAAAGTTGCCCCATCTGATTTGACGTTTATGAAACATCTATAATTATATCGGATCAAACCTACGAATCCATTTATCAAACATTTGAAAGTAAGGTTTTTTAACCATTTCTTTACTAAATACTCATTAATGATTAGTTCCCTTTGGACATGTTGAGATAATAAGTTCAACAAACAGTGTATTGTTGAATTTATTATCTGATCATTTCCCGCCAATTAGTATGAACCCTTCTGCAATTTTATTTTCTGTCCATGTGTCTGTCGTCTGCTTATATTTTCTGATCATCCCTCCAAATGAAAATAGACCATTTTTCAGCTCAACATTACAAAGTAAAATTTGAGCTCTTGCCATGGGTTGGTGTCCATCATCTGTCCATCTGCATAAACAATTTCCTTCGGCATGCCCTACAGGCTGCATCCCTCATCTATTCTTCACCAAGTAAACCATCTCCTTCAGCATGCCATACAGGCCGCATCCAATCTTCAGGGATAGGAGCTATCAAATTTTTTCGAATACGATGAAAAACATGGCCGCCAGCAGCCCACATTTTATTGGAGAATTGTTTTGAAAATTTTTAAGCTTGTTTAGGATCACCTCTGGATGGGAGCTATGAAAATTGGACGATTTTCGATGAAAAACATGGATTTTACTCTTTGCATGACTAAATATTTTGGCACGCCCTACAGACAACATCCCTCATCTGATGATCACCAAACTTCATATGGATATTCGGGATGACCTCCAGATGGGAGCCTCCTATTTTGGCAGAAATATTTTGAAAAATATGGCTGCCAGCAGTCATCTTTGTTTTCAAAATTCAATCCATTAGCATGGGCTATAGCTGTCTGAGTAAACTCATACCTAAATATTCATTACAACATTGAATATTAGGTCTGACGGATAACATCGCTATCTCATTTCCAAGTCCTCGGGATTCCGTAATCTGATTGATTGCGTAAATTATTTTTCCGCCAAGGAGAAGCCCTTCAACTGAACTATATGGATTATTATCCTCGGCCTTGTGTTATCAGGAGGGTTAAAATTTATTGTCCGATTATTAGCCTACTCCGGTCAATTAGCGACTCCGGTCAATCAGCGCTCGGATTAGCTCACGCATGAATGCGTCCCGTGCAAATCCCGCGCTCTTAACAATTCATCTAGCCAGTTTTATTTCTCTCCTTGGACCTATCAGACGTGGTTTTAACTAAAGGAAGTATTTCTCTATTGCGAGTTTATCAACTCAATATTTATTGTTGATAACAAACTTGCAATTTATCCGTTGCTTACCCGGTCGTTTAATATTTTTAAGTTCGCGCAGAAACTCTTCGTTTCATAGTATGCGCAACGCTATTTATAAATATTCCGTGTTTTTATCGACCCATTTTATCTCGAAAAAATTTGGAATTGGAATCGACAAAATCACGTTGTGAACTTCGCCATTGATGGCCATTTTGACAATGACTACAGACGCACATCGTTTACTTGTAGCGAACCTATATTGCATTATTGTGCAACATATACGGTGGCATGAATCGTCCGATTTCTGAGTCCACGTGGTACGGTATGCGAAGTCTCCTAATTTCGTGCTAACTATATTTCATGATGCCGACTTCTTGCTATGTTCATTTCATGTACACTACCTAATCGTATATGCAACAGCTCTGTTAGTGCGCAGAAAGTTGGCCAGGACAGAAATGTCTCCTTTGGCGATAATTTACATGTATTAATAAACAAGATAGAACTTGTAATCCAATGAAATTTCTTTTGCCTCAACTAATTGTAAGTTGAAGTTGAGCGACTGGAACTTAACCGACATTTGGTAAATGATTATCACAGAACATCATTGTACATATACAACATGTCGTTATAATTAATTGTGCTTACCGATTAATTTTTGCATATCGTAGCTAGCCCGAATGTATTACTATTAACATGAGGGCTCGTATTTGGATACTTGGAACATCGCAAACGTTACATCGACTTCAAGATATTTATTTGAAATTCTGACTCTGTTCTTGTGATTCCATTTCCTTTCCCTCATTGTATTATCGGAACAATCGTTGGAAACAATGAGATTATGTTTGTTATAACATATAGTATTATATGACCTGTGTTCAAATAATGCTGTGTCTCTTGAATAGTCTCTTTCTTTACATGTCTGTCCAGTATTACTGACAGTGTCCGCTTGCTACGAATCGTGCAACTGGTTTGATTGGGGACTAGGATTATCTGACACAAGATTGGGCACCAAGGATTTTCATTTCAAGTTCCAGGGCTCAAAATACATTTCATTTTGGGAGAATCAAATGCTGAATCATGTCAGTCATGAGGCACTGAAAATTTTAAAGTTTTGTGAGAAACATTACGGGAATCGAGTATTATATATCAGTTGAAAGATAATTTAAAATGAGTCAAATAAACAATGTGAATTCTCATTAAATGAAAATGAAATTTGTGATATTCATGAAATTGCCTCTTAACGATGGCGGGATTGCCTCTTAACGATGGCCTTCGTTATATGTTATAATTTAGAAATAACAGTTACAAAATTATGATTGCCTCTTAACGATGGCCTTCGTTATAGGTTATAATTTAGAAATAACAGTTACAAAATTATGAAAATTTCCTCGAAAATATACTAATAATATAGTATAATACTATCATGAATGCGATATTATCTACAAAACACACTTTGTGTGAGCCAAGCGTTTGTTTATATACAGCACGTAAATAGTGAGCGATAAGTAAAACCCTCAACACAGTGGAAATTTTATGGGAGTGATTCATGGTGACCCATTCAAATCTTGAGAGGATTAGCAAGCGCTTTACCAGTAAGTTGTATATAACTTTGTGGCATTTCTATCCGAAGTTCACTTAGTTGGGTCTCCCCAACAATAACATGCATATATGTGATATCTACGTTTGGTATTAGAAACAAATTTGTCTATAATATGCTTTAAGTTTATGGCAGTTTTAACGGATGTGATTTTATTTTAACAGCAATAACCACTGCCAACGCTTATTGTATCTTTATTGATAGAGTATCTCTTCCAGACCACAATTACATAATTTTTTAAAACCTGATTCCAATACTACAAACAGCATTTTTAGCTCAACTTTACTTGTAAAGATTGAGCTATTGCCGTGGCTTGGTGTCTGTCGTGTGTGGAGGCGTCCATAAAAAATTTCCATTAGCACAGGCTACAGGTCGTACCTTTGGTCGGATCATTATGAAATATGTCATGGCTGTTGGCAGTGACAATGTAGATGGGGAACAAGTCATTTTGGGGTCATTCAACCATAAAACATGGCCGCCAGCAGCCATTTTGGATTTTACTCTTTTCATGACTAAATCCTTTGACATGGGTTACAGGTCATATCTTTGGTCGGATCATCATGATATCTGTCATGGGTGTTAATATTGACATGTAGATGGGAAACGAGTCATTTTGGGGTCATTCGGCCTTAAAATTTGACCACCAGCAGCCATCTTTCAAAATTTAATTCATTAGCACGGGCTACAGGCCGTACTTTTTGTCTGATCACCATGAAATTTGTCATGGAAGTTAATATTGACATGGGAACGAGCCAATTTGGGGTCATTCAGCCATAAACCGTTGCCGCCGGCAGCCATCTTGGATTTCGGCAAAAAAAACATGGCCGCCAGCTGCCATCTTGGATTTCAAAATTCAATTCATCATTCCATTTATTGCTTATCACAAAAATTTAACTTCTTCGCAAACTTGACCTACAGTGTCATGGACGCTTTCATTTAAATAAAATATAGATAACACTGAAGACTGGGTACATTCATTATTGGTCTATTCAGGCATAATAATGTGGTTTATTTCTGGTGCAGTTTGAGCGTAATTTACAGTGAAATCTCTTTGTTGAAATGATATTTACCTTGATTGAGGGTGATAACAAGACAGAGTTCTCCCTCTTGGTATGCTCTGTCCGTATTAGCAATATTTATGTTCTTAAAATAGCACCTTTTGCTGTCCCGTGAATGTGAATTGAAAGCTTTTGATTAAAGGTACTCAATCCGATAAAACTCCTCTCAATTACTATTTCAATGGCTTCGGGGGTCAAAAATATTTTATTCGAGTCGAGGAAGTCACCCATCAAAGCTCAGATTTGTTAGATATCGATTTTAGAAATCTATTATAGAACTCGGTCAAAATTGCGTTATTATTACCACTTGATTTTAGAGTTATCCATCCTTGTCTGTTTGAATAGATTTTGGTGTACACATCCCGAGCAGATTACGGCAGTTGAAGGCAATTATTAGTACTCATCTCGAGTAAATAACAAATTTCAAAAATCAATATCTAATAACTCTGAGCTTTGTTTGATGGGTTCCTCGACTCGAATCAAATATTTTTTACCCCCAAAGCCAAAGAAATAGTAATATAGGACCCTCTGATCGGATTGTTGTTGTTGGAATCTGTTGAGATGGGGACCCTCTGTTCGGATTGAGTACCTTTAAATTATTTCATAAATAAACTTATTCTGAATGTGTTATTTTATGGCCTTCATGCATGATGCCTGTGTGTTATGAATGACATTGATTGAAATTTTATTTTTCTGGTGATTCGAACATTGGCTCAGGAAATATTGACTAATATATTGTCAAATCAGATGCAGCATGTAGATGTAGATGTTTATTTGTACAATAGATAAGAATAGATAACAAAGCATTGATATATGAATTAATGGTATTGTACAGGAGCAGCATGACCTACTGGCCGTCTTCCTGCTGCCCCTCAATCAATAATACAATAAGAAAATATGATGGCATATGTAGTTTCAGGTTTGCTGGTTGGTGTTAATGTTAAATAATTTAACTATATTGATAATTTTAATTGAAAATGGTATAAATTGTGAACTTAAGAGTATATATCTTATATACTATTGCGTTTGATGGACAAGTTAGAAAAACTAAATCGGCATCTTTAACTGTGGCGTAAAATATGTGTATATCAATAACAATCCTTAGAAATCATTATCATAATCAGTTTATAAATACATGTAATCAATCTTTTATAATAATATGACCATATTAGTTCTTTGAAGCCGAACTTACCTTGTTCGATCCAGCCATGGAAATCCTTCTTATTTTTGACTGGGAAATCTTTTATTTTATAATTCTTGTTGAACCGGAAGTGGAAATCAAATTGGAATTTCAATTTCTGTGTATTTTCTATTTATTACATTCCTATGTGTGAGTTACTCGAGTGATTATAAACGATAATTTCACTAGTGAATTATGTCACTTAAATAGCGTGTTTTGTATCCATACACGCTATCAAAATGTATGGTGATGTGAAATAATTAATTCGAGACAGGGACTATTGTTTGTACAACGGCCCTGCCTCTCATGAATTATTTCGCATCACTGCTTCAGTCAAGTGATTATCTATACTATATATTTTGAGAACTCCGTATATATATTTGTGTGTGTATATGTGTGGGTACTTCATAGAATCGGAAACGCGTGGACGGATTGATCTCAAATTTCGTATATAAGTGTAAAAACACACGGGGATCGTCGACGTCGCATTTTGGACAAGCTCTGACCACTCCTTCACCCTTAAAGTGCGAACTTTGTTTGGATAAATGGGTTTCGCTATCGATTCGCTCGCGATCCAAGAGGCATAACTCAACATTTTTTTATATCTGTATATGTATATTTTTATATCCATATTCACTTCAAACTGCTAAACCCGTTGAGTCAAAACTTGCTAAAACCTCGCAAAATATAGAATTTACATTTTCTGATATATACATTTTTTGTTACGGCTGAAAATCTTAGTCTATTTCCGAAACATTCAGATTTTAAAGTATAAACTTACACACCACAAGTCCTGCTAACTGACGCAGCTATATGGCTGCTGAAATTTAAGTGAATCCGAGGCACTGCGATACGTCCCGAATCTGACGGGAATTCCACTGCCCCAAACCGTGAACGCCAACGACATTGTTGGCGAGAAAATAGCCCCCAAGCCGTAAATATCAACAACAACGACATTGTTGGCGAGAAAATAATTAGTTAAAATTACTAAATACACGCAATCCAATTTTCCCTATACGGCAATGTGAGATTTTTCGGGTAGCCCCGAGCCGTGATGCCAACAACAACGACCCGAAGTCCTGAATGCCAACAACAACGACATCATCAGGTCAGTTTTTTAAGTGAATCCGAGGCACTGCGATACGTCCCGAATCTGACGGGACTTCCACTGCCCCAAACCGTGAACGCCAACGACATTGTTGGCAAGAAAATAGCCCCCAAGCCGTAAATATCAACAACAACGACATTGTTGGCGAGAAAATAATTAGTTAAAATTACTAAATACATGCAATCCTATTTTCCCTATACGGCAATGTGAGATTTTTCGGGTAGCCGTGATGCCAACAACAACGACCCGAAGCCCTGAATGCCAACAACAACGATATCATCGGGTCAGTTTTTTAAGTGAATCCGAGGCACTGCGATACGTCCCGAATCTGACGGGACTTCCACTGCCCCAAACCGTGAACGCCAACGACATTGTTGGCGAGAAAATAGCCCCCAAGCCGTAAATATCAACAACAACGACATTTTTGGCAAGAAAATAATTAGTTAAAATTACTAAATACCCGCAATCCTCTTTTCCCTATACGGCAATGTGAGATTTTTCGGGTAGCCCCGAGCCGTGATGCCAACGACCCGAAGCCATGAATGCCAACAACAACGACATCATCGGGTCAGTTTTTTAAGTGAATCCAAGGCACTGCGATACGTCCCGAATCTGACGGGACTTCCACTGCCCCAAACCGTGAACGCCAACGACATTGTTGGCGAGAAAATAGCCCCCAAGCCGTAAATATCAACAACAACGACATTGTTGGCAAGAAAATAATTAGTTAAAATTACTAAATACCCGCAATCCTATTTTCCCTATACGCCAATGTGAGATTTTTCTGGTAGCCCCGAGCCGTGATGCCAACAACAACGACCGTAAGCCCTGAATGCCAACAACAACGACATCATCGGGTCAGTTTTTCCGCCCGATGTACCTTAAATCATACCTCTTTTAGGGAGGGTACAATAATTTCTCTTAAAAAAGGCATGATTAACTCATTGAAAAGCGAAAAAAATGTCATGTTTCGGACCAACGCCGCCACTGGCGGGCTAACCTGTTTGTCTACTATATAATTTGAGACTTCCGTATATATATGTGTGTGTATATATATATGTGGGTACTTCATAGAATCGAAAACGGCTGGTCGAGATGAGCTCAAATTTCGTATATAAGTGTAAAAAAACACGTGGATCGTCGACGTCGCATTTTGGACGAGCTCTGAGCACTGTTTCTCCACTCCCAATCATCAAAATCACCGCAAACGCCACTTCGGGGGTTAAGGCATCAACGATCTTTATATTGACCATATACAGAGTTCTTTATTGCAATCGACGTGGCTAAACGACTAGCCCCATGCGTCCGAAATACGGATGCGGGACGAAATGCAATTATCTCGATTAAAAAGGCAGAATTGATCTAAGAAGCGTTTACAATTCAACGCAACCTTATCGCTCGAAATATTATGCAGAGAGATTTAGGACGGGTACCATGAATTAACTCATTGAAAAACAAAGAATGCGTTGTCTGTCGTTCCTTGGAAGGGGGGATTTCATCGGGTCAATTAGAATAAAAATTAAATAAACACGTCAATTAGAATAAAAATTAAATAAATATTAAAACATTCAAAAAAACATAAATTAAATTTAAAAAACATTAAATTAATATTAAAAAATAAAAAAAAGTAGATATTAAAAATTTAAAAAAAATATAAATAAAAACAAAATAATTAAAAAAATGTCATGTTTCTGACCAACCACGCCAGTGGCGGGCTAACCTGCTAGTTCTCTATATAATTGGTGACGTCACAAAATCAGATATTGACTATATATGCCCTACTGTCATGACTGACATGGCATGTTCTGATTTCTTGTGATATATCTATTGATTCATGTGTTCGTATGGTGAATATGATTCCCCTCTCCCTCTTATTTATTGGATGAGAGGAATTCTCTAAATCGAGGAAAGACATCTGAAGAATATGAAGGATGTAACGCTATCAGCCACTGAAATTAAAACAGGCCATCCTGGGTACACTGAAACAGTATTTGGTCAATGAAATGTGAAGATAAGGTCATTGGGAAATGATGTGGCTGATGTTTTTGGTATACCATAGGTAGTCCATAGCTGATATTTTGTGAGTTTGTGAGATTGACAGTGGTTACAGGGGGTAATACAAAATTTGCAGGAAAGATCAGACCTAAGCTGATAAAATTTGCAGGAAAGATCAGACCTAAGCTGGGGTGGGTGGGTTATTCAAGAGGCAAAAAAAACTATATATTTTACAACCTCATGCAAATTTTTTATTAAAGACCTTTTGTGCCGATATTTGACATTTGTGACAGTTTAAAACATATTATAACTGCTAAAACACCATATTTATGTTACTGGGACCTCATATGGGCCTAAGTGGAGATGACATTAAAGTGATGTGAAACACACCCGTTGTGTGATCTAATAGAAATAATCTTGCTCCAAGTTGGTCTTTTTACTAATATTAATCCATATTGCCAATACACTCATTGTGATATATTAATTAAATGCACTGACTCTGGATGGCGAAAACATTTGTGTTTGTTTGTAAATATTTACAATTGAGCGTAGTTTTGACAATGTTTTCTATTGAGTGGTATGGTCGATTTCTTTTAAATTTTCAGCGATGTTAGTAGAATGCTACATTCTCCGGATTGGCATAACGCCTGAATACTTGTAATTCAAGATGGCATCCAAGATTTGAACCATTTTTAGCTCAATTAGCTCAACTTACTTTGTAAGTTTGAGCTATTGCCATGGGTTGTCGTCCGTGTGTCCGTCAACAATTTCCTTTGGCGCGGGCTACAGGTCGTACCTTAGGTCTGATCTTTATGAAATTTGTCATGAATGTTGACATTGACATGTAGATGGGAACGAGTCATTTTTGGGTCATTCGGCCAAAAAACATGGCCGCTGGCAGCCATCTTGGATTTCAAAATTAAATCTATTGGCGCAGTCTACAGGTCGTGCTGTTCGTCTGATCATCATTAAATTAGTCATGGATGTTAATATTGACATGTAGATGGGAACGAGTCATTTTGGGGTCGTTCGGCCAAAAAATATGGCCGCCAGCAGCCATCTTGTATTTTACTCTTTGCATGACTAAATCCTTTGGCGCCGGCTACAGGTCGTAGCTTTGGTCGGATCTTCATGAAATTTGTCATGAATGTTAATATTGACATGTTGATGGGAACGAGTCCTTTTGGGGTCATTCGGCCAAAAAACATGGCTGCCAGCAGCCATCTTGGATTTTACTCTTTGTTTGACTAAATCCTTTGGCACGGGCTACAGGTCCTACCTTTGGTCGGATCATTATGATATTTGTAATGGTTGTTGACATTGACATGTAGATGGGAACGAGGCATTTTGGGGTCATTCAGCAAAAAAACATGGCCACCAGTAGCCATCTTGGATTTCAAAATTCAATCTATTAGCATGGGCTACAGGTCGTACAGTTCGTCTGATCATCATGAAATTTGTCATGGATGTTAATATTGACATATAGATGGGAAAGGGTAATTTTGGGGTCGTTCGGCCAAAAAACATCTCCGCCAGCAGCCATCTTGGATTTTACTCTTTGCATGACTAAATCCTTTGGCACGGGCTACAAGTCGTATCTTTGGTCCGATCATAATGAGATTTGTCATGGATGTTAATGACATGTAGATGGGAAACGGGTCATTTTGAGGTCATTTGCCCAAAAAAGATGGCCACCAGCAGCCATCTTGTATTTTACTCTTTACATGACTAAATCCTTTCACATAGGGTGCAGGTCGTATCTTTTGTCGGATCATCATGAAATTTGTAATGGATGTTAACAATGACATGTGAATGGGAACAAGTCTTTTTGGGGTCATTCGGCATAAAATACATGGCTGCCAGTGGCCATCTTGGATTTTAATCTTTGCATAACTAGGCCTTTCAACTTTCCACATTCCTAATCACTCCATTGACTGTAACACATGAAATTATTCCCTTTCCAAGTTGAGCTACATTATCATTGACACTTTCATTTAAAAGTAAAATGGAACTATCTGTGGTATCAAAGGTGTTTATTGTTTTGATATGTGCTAACTGTCACACTGAGGTATTTTAGACAATATTGCTCAAGATTGCTTGCAAAATGGCAACCAAATTTGAATATCCTGTCATATGTATACATATGTATACATTTTGTGAAGCTAACACATAACGCCACCTTTTTCTGCCAAAATTGGAACTCCCCGCCCAAGATGGCAGCCAAAATGGCGACCAGGAGTGGAAAATGCTACGTTTTTTACTGATATATTTAAGATAAGTTTCTGCTGTTAGGAACTGGTTGAGAATTGTTATTTATCAAAGTGGCAATAAGTCTTGCCGGGGCATATAGAGTATCTATGGACACACTGAGTGATTGGCACCAAAGGAAACCCAGATCATGTTTAATAAAAGAACCCAGATGCACCCCAAAACGCCAGACACATGGTCCACAAGCTTCCCGAGTTACATTAACCCTGTTGAATGGCAATATAGGCCATTTGTTGAACTTATTTTCTGAACATTTCCCTCCAATGAGTAGGATTCCTTCTGCTATTCTATTATAAATTTGTCTGTTTTATGCTTCTATTTCCTGAACATCCCTCTAAATGAATGATAGAACATTCAAATGTATATTTTTATGAATGAGTGGGATAATCCATTTAGTAAAGACGGGATTAACAATTGATCTGGTTCACCTTTCGACAAACTTGAGGTCCTGTCCGACAACCAAACTTTGAAAATGTCTTTCACTAATGCCATTGTTGATATAAATGCCAAGCACTGTTGGCACTCATCCGATCCTCACACATTTAAAATGGAGCTATACAGCCCTGAAATGTTAACCTTATCTTCATTTTGGCTTGGTATATCATTTCTTGAAAATATGTATATTTGGAGATATCACACAAGAATTGCTTAAGCCCCTTCAGGCGCCACCTCTTAAACAAACAGCTACTTCCAAGAAATTTGGACATACTGGTAATTTTTTTGTTAGTGAATCATGCCATGAAATTTCCACCCCTGGCATTAAAATCCCTTAATATAATCCTTTGGCAGGTAAAACATCGTTTTACGATGTTTTACAGTTGGCGGGTGGTTTGACATATATGCTGTTTATGGTAGTTTTAGGATAATATTATGTTACCGTGTTCATAACATTGAAAACTCATCTCCTGAAAGGAAACTTTTGATGGATATATAAATGTGGATAGATATTTTTATTATTTTAATACTTTGATCCATTCTTTTATTAATGTTGTCTGTATGATTTATTTGTTACAAAAGGCGTTTGGTATAATATTACACAGTTTGTTTGCGATAATATATTCACCCATGGATATGACGTCATATATGATGTACTAACCCGTCAATGGGTTAAACTTTCAAGTACAACTTGGCAAATGCATTGCGGTTGGGGGGAATATCAAGCTTTTATTTTAATTAAAAATGAGCCCACCACATGGGATATTCTTCAAGAAATGGCCAGTTCCATGCTTCGATTCAGCAGTTTGTCACTTTGCTCCTTTTCCCATCCCATTCAGCATGAAACAAGATTAAGTTAGCCTGAGGTACAAACTACTAATTGATATGCCGTGAAAATATACTATGTCCGATGTCATATGTTCTCCATCGCTTCACTGGTTGATGTGAATTCCTATTACAAAACATTATTCTTATGTATAAGAAATAATAGGTGTAATTTGAGGCCAAACCTCAACTAGACATTTCTTTTTGATGAAAATATATATGAATATCATCGGATGTTGTTAGTAGGGTCTGGTTTCTGAAGGTCTCTTATCTGTAGCTTATTACATAATTGTGTTTGTTTTTTACTAATATATTTCAGATTATGTCTAGTTTATGCATATATAATTATCATATTGAAGTGACTTTGGTTCTATTTTGTATATTTTTGTTCAACAATATGAAAATAAAAGTGGTATTTTTTTATTTTAAAGATTCAATTCATCAATACCACCTTGCCTAAATGGTCCTGCTATAATTAGCTCAACATTGTTGATCTATTGCAATGGGTTGGTATCATCGTCTGTGTGTGCTTCAGTCTATCAACAATTGATATTAGCAGGGGCTACAGGTCGTATTTTTGGTTGGATCATTATTAAATATCTCCTGGCTGTTGACATTGACATGCAGATGGGAACGAGTCATTTTGAGGTTATTTGGCCAAAAAACATGGCCACCATCTTCGATTTCACAATTCAATTCATTAGCACAGGCTACAGGCCGTTATCATTTGTGTGATGATAATGAAATACATGTATTGGCTTTGACATAATTCTCCACATACGTGTACTGTTATTCTGCACGGTGTATTTATTTTTACCCTCGGGAGTATTTCTTGCACAAAATCGATAGATAATAAAGATCATTCTCAATTATGAGCTCAATTGTGATCGTTTCTTGAGTGACACTGATGATGCATGATATATACAATTGTCTCGATCGCCTCCAGTTTCATCTCAGTTATGGGATAGTCCTTCTTTCTGCAGATTATTTTCTTTGTGGGTAAATGGATTATCTTGTGTAACTCTCAGGTGCCAAATAATTGTGATGGCCTAATATTAGCGATTGGGTCTAGGGATTTAAGCTGAAATTAAATAATGGTGATGACAATTTCACTCTGTCTCTATGCCAAATAAAAGTGATCGTTGGGAATTTTATCCAAAATTATTAATCGTGCTGACACTATTATTTGGCAACTGAGATTAAACCGAGCTGTGCATTCATGAAGCTCCAGCACAGCTATAAAGACCGAGCACGTTATTCCTAAATTCAATTCAAGTTATTTCTGCTCATTATTGTACCAGATGTGACAGAATACAAGATAAATATTAAGACATAATAATGATAATTATATTACAGTAAATTCTACATTAGAAATGACTTTGTATTTTGATCAGTTTTCATTCGGGTGATGATTTCAATCAGGTACAGTACACGTGGGCGGGGACCTTCTATAGCCAGCGATGTGAAATTGTTATAGATGCATAATCCGAATTAACACTTACAAATTAATATTTTCCTTGGCTTTGGGGGTAAAAAATATTTGATTCGAGTTGAGGAACCCAGGCACCCATCAAAGCTCAAGAGTGATCAGATATTGATTTTTGAAATCAATTATTTTTCACCTCCGATGAGCAAATACTCGATTCTGATAATTGAAGCGGCATTTCAAAAAATGTTGTTGTTGTTGGAATCTAATGATATGGGGAACATCGAATCGGATTGAGTACCTTTAAGAAATTTAGGATCTTCTTCCATCTAAAAATTCACTTTTAGTCATTATGGTGAACATAAACTTTTGTTTAGAATTGGAGGGACCAATCCTATGAAAACAATATCATATATTATAGTCCAGGCGCTTGGTGTAACAATTGTGCAAAAGGTGATAAAAGCATGAAACTTGGCATATATGTTCCCCGTGTACTACTGGTCATTTTATTATATGGAGGCATTCGCGGGAGATCCTTCCTTAGCAACGGTTGCTATGCAACTACCCAAAATCAAAGAAATGCATATATGGCTAATATTATGGCAGTTTTTAGCAAACTAATCTATGCCATGTATCATTTTATGATGAAAATAATTATATTATTTGTTGTTAATGTTGATCTGACAGGAAATTTACCATATTTCATACTTACAGAGGTGGTAACGGTTACTACTAGTAGGGACATACCCAAAATAAAAAAATATACATATGGCTGATATTAATGGCAATTTTAACAAATTAAACTAAACCATGTAGGATCTTATGGTGAAAACAATAATAATAGTTGTTGTAGTGCAGACCTGACTGAAAAATTACCATATTTCTTCCTTACATGGCTGGTAACGGTTGCTAGGGACATTACCCGAAATTGAAGTAATTCACACATGGCTGGTATTATGACAGTTTTAACAATCTAAACTACTCAATGTAACATTGTTATGGTGAAAACTATTATAATAGTTGTTGTTTGTGTGGGAATGACTGGAAAATTCACATATTTCTTACTTACAGGGGTGGTAACGGTTGCTATGGACATACTCGAAATTGAAAAATGTACATATGACTGATATTATAGCATTTTTTTCGAACTAAACTGCACCATGTAGCATTTTGTTGATGAAAACAATTACAACACATATAGCAAGGTACTTGCCTAAATAGTGTGGGCTGGGTTCATGGCAAAATACTAAGGGCACAAGGGGCCCATGCTCTTCATAAATATGGGACTGTGACCTAAACATCTAGATGTGTGTGTCTATAGTTTATTTTACTTTTGTGACATGTGGTTATAGATTGTCGCACTCTTGAATACCACCAATGATATATTATACAGGTATATGATTGAGTTACATTAGTTAAATTTACAAACTTTTCTGACTCATATAGTACTTTTTCAATGGTGGGTGCTTCCTTTACTTGCAACTGTTACTACCAACATAAGTCTTAAGAACTAAATTGTTATATGCATTCTAATCAGGCTTACAATAACAACAATTATTATGGAGTCTAAATCATTCTTTCACAATATAAATGCTATGTGAGACAGTTTAATTGGTTGAAATTGTCATAATATCAGCCATATGTGAATTTCTTAGATTTTGGGTAGTTGCCTATCAACCGTTGTACCAATATTAAAACTAAATTTGTGCCATATATTGTTTAGACTCACAGTTACAACAACTATTATAATTGTATTCACCATAAAATTTTACATGAGTTAGTTTAGTTGGTTAAAAATAACATGTGCAATTCTTTGAGTTGGGAGTAATGTCCCTGGCAACCATTACCACCCCTGTAAGTCAGAAATATGGTAATGTTCCAGTCAGGTTCACTCTAACAACAACTATTATAATGGTTTTCACCATACAAATATTACATGACTTATTCTCGTTTGTTAAAACTTTCATAATATCAGTCATGTGCATTTTTAGATTATGGGTATGTCCCCAGCAACCCTTACCACCCCCTGTAATAATGAAATATGTTAAATTTCCAATCATGCCCACTTTAACAACAACTGTTATAATTGTTTGCATCACCAAAATGCTACATGGTGCAGTTTAGTTTGTAAAATTTCCATGTCTGATTGTCATTCATAAATGTATGTACAATTTTAAATTTTGGGTATGTCCCTAGCAACCGATACCACCCCTGTAAGTAAGAAATATGGTAATTTTCCAGTCATTCCAACACAACCAACAACTATAAAAATGGTTTTCACCATAAAAATGCTACATGGTGTTGTATAGTTTGTAAAACTGCCATTATATCAGCCATATGTACATTACTTCGATTTCGGGTAATGTCCCTAGAAAACTTTACCACCTCTATAAGTAAGAAATATGGTAATTTTTCAGTCAGGTCCACACTAGCAACAACTATTATAATTATTTTCAGCTTAAGATCCTACATGGTGTAGTTTAATTTGTTAAAACTGCCATAATATGATCATATGTATATTTTTCGATTTAGGGTATGTCCCTAGCAACTGTTACCACCCATGTAAATAAGAAATATGGTATTTTTTCTGTCAAGTCTACACTAACAACAACTAGTATAATTGTTTTCACCATAAAAATGCCACATGACATAGTTTAATTTCTTAAAACTGCCATAATATCCGTCATATGTGCATTTCATTTATGTTGGATAGTTGCCTAGCAACTGTTGCTAAGGAAGGACCTCCCACGAATGCCTCCATATCTGAATATGATCAGTTGTGTGTAAGGAACATATGTGGCAAGTTTCATGCTTTTATCACCTTTTGGACAAATCTTGTGTATTTCTACACCAAGCGCCTGGACTATCACTAAATTTAAAGGTACTCAACCCGATAAAACTCCTCTCAATTACTATTTCAATGGCTTCGGGGGTCAAAAATATTTGATTCGAGTCGAGGAAGTCACCCATCAAAGCTCACATTTGTTAGATATCGATTTTAGAAATCTATTATTTTTCATTATTGGGAATACTATCTGGCCCAGAACTCAGTCAAAATTGCGTTAAAAGTACACATCCAGAGCATATTACGGCAGTTATTAGTACTGATCTCGAGAACATAACAAATTTGAAAAATCAATATCTAATAACTCTGAGCTTTGTTTGATGGGTTCCTCGACTCGAATCAAATATTTGTTACCCCCAAAGCCAAAGAAATAGTAATATAGGACCCTCTGATCGGATTGTTGTTGTTGGAATCTGTTGAGATGGGGACCCTCTTTGCGGGTTGAGTACCTTTAACCATCCACTTAAAGACATGGTTGGCCTTAGCGGTGGGTATCCTGTGAAAATATCTCCACCCGTCAAAAACCGCCACAAACAGAAAGAACATCAAAATGTAGATAGACTTTGTCCGTATACAAATAAGAAAAAATCGCATAAACAGTATGTTATGGTCATATGTTTGACCATTGTTATGTAAACAAAAGCATAAAAAGTTACTTTTCTGGTGTTTGTTTATATTATGATGGTAAACATAAAGAGCGTTCTTTGTTGGTGAATACCTGATATGGAACTAATAAAGAGCGTTTATGCCATTTGTGTGTGATTAGCCAGTAGCAATGTGCTGTCTTCTGTAACACAATCAGGCTCTTGCTTAGGTAAAATATAGTAGGTCTTTATGATAACATGCTGTTTACGCGATGGCCATGGTATATATGAACGGAACTGTATGCGTTTTTATGTTTTTTGTTTGTTTACGGTGTTTGGAACAAATATGAATATTTTCGACAATTAAGGCCGCACGTGCCTTTAAATAGAGGAGCGGCCAAATCCAAAAAGGGCCTTATATTAGTTTTCGAGATACACCAACCCTCGGTAGAACTAGTTGAAACAACCTTTTTCTGGGAGGTAAATCTATATTCAAATTTGATTTTTGAGACAGTGCAATTTTTTTTGGATTTGGTGGGATACGAACCACGGCCCGACGGCGAGCGCCCCTTGCGACTCAAAGTCCGACGTCAATACCACACGGCCACCGAAGCAACCCCCCAAAAAAGGAAGCTCGAATGACCGCTGTATTCTGACGTCGCACTTCGGACACTATATGCACATTTTAAGGTCTCTATATTATATATAGGAGATATAGCACAGTAGCAGTGTTATATTTGTTGCCTCCGATACATGCCGAGCCGAGCTGGCCCTTATAGTGCAGCGGCCAAATCGAAAAAGAGCTCTAGTTTTCGAGATACCCCTACCCACGGTAGAACAAGTTAAAACTAACTTTTTTAAAGAAGAAATATATACTCTTTACGAAAATGATAGTGAAAAATAACGGAATTGGTGGTGGCTATTCTCAAATTGACGATGAACGATACCCACCAGTGACTTTTCCCAGAAATTAACGATTTTGGTAAAGTGAGCCCTGCGGCTATGTCCTAAGTTATCTGCCCACATTGTTGGTGTTAAAATGACTACAGCATACCATGTTTGTACCTGATATGCAAGAAGTGTTGGTTAATTTTGATTTTCGTGCCATTTGGAGCCGAAACATTTATTTTTTGTTGAAAAATCACTCTTTTTCAAAGAAATTATATTTTTCGAACATTATCATTCAAACGTATATTGCAATAATATTGAAATATTTAGGTCATATGGTGTAGTAGTTATCTAACAAGCATATGAAGAAAGAAGTTAACAACAATTTTGAACGGTTTGCGAGATATTGGATATTAGCTACCCCTCCCCCAAACACGTTTTTGGTCGAAAAAAATACATATTTTTGATGTCATTACAAACATTTTTGAATTGATCTGAATGGGACCCAATATGAATATTGTACTGAAAGTGTTGTCCAGAGATGCCGTTTAATCGATTACAGATGTGTTCAGGCTTTCAGACCCCCCAGTTACAACAACAACAATTATTTGATTGATAACAGTTAATTTTGCATGCATTAACGTCGATGTTAACCCTTTGAACCCGACTGGCCGCAAAAGCGGCCAGCCAGAAAACGTTCATACACCCGGTCACTATGAATACCGGACACAACCGAACATAACCGAACACAACAGAAAACAAGTCCAAATAAGGGTTAAAAGACGGAAATATATGAAATAAAGTATATAATGATGTGTGTGGGTATGTAAGCTAGTGATATGTGAAGTTTGGTGCAATTTGGTCGATTAAAAGTTATGTTAATGAAAGTTTTATGTAATTTTACGCCGTCGGCGCATAAGACAGAGTCCGGCGTCATGGCGGCTAGCTCTATGAATACCGAGCACAAGTTCAAATAAGGCGTATGTTAGGGAAATAAATGAAACAAATTTAATATCATGTGTCTGTTGTGAGTTAATGATATGTGAAGTTTGATGCAATTTGACCGATTAAATGTTACGTTATTTGAAGGTTTATGTACAATATTAGCTGTCGGCACGTAAACCAGAGTTCGGCAAGATGGCGGCTAACTCTATGAATAACGAACACAAGTTCAAATAAGGCGTATATAAGGGAAATATATAAAATAAAGTTTGTACTGATGTGTATTTATATGCAAGTTAGTGATATGTGAAGTTTGATGCAATTTGGCCTATGGAAAGTTTAGTTATTTGTAGGTTTATGTACAGTATTAGCTGTCGGCACGCAAACCAGAGTTCGGCAAGATGGCGGCTAACTCTGTGAATACCGAACACAAGAATAAAAGGGAAATATATATAATAAAGTTTATAATGATTATGGTGTGTATGTATATGTAAGTTAGTGGCATGTGAAGTCGGCACGCAAGTGAGAATTCGCGAGGATTTCTATGAATATCGAACACAAGTCGAAATAAGGGATGATTAAGGCATCAGCGATAGGTGATAATTAATTTCCATGCACTGCGCAGTACAGCATTGTTGCTGATTAATTACTCTGGCTTAGCGAAAAGATTTCAGGGATGTTTTGACAGTGATATTATAGCAAGGTTTCACAGGTTTCATAGAAACCAAAATGGTTGAATAAACAATATATTGGTGATGATTAGTGGGTATGATATTTCATAGTGAGAAAGGCCTCCTCACAATAGATAGTAAGTTGGTTTACGAGGAGGTCGAAGCTGACATCATGACGAAAAATAAAAATATATATATATTGAGTCTTTCATGCTGAGATTAAGGTCCGAAGTCTTCGAGGCAGGTGAACAAAATAATGTAATTTCCAAATTTTGGACCAATAATAATTGTGAAAGTTTAAACCATATTATCAAATTAGACAATGAGTGGTAAACGTTGCGACTGACCGACTTAACAGACAATTTATCAGAAATAGTTGACGATCAATTACGGGACGTTAGTCGTGCTTTACATGGCTGTGGAAATTTTAAATTAGCGAATCAGGCAATATCATTAAAAATAGTATATGGGTAAATATGACAGCAGACCAACGTGACCTACGATTAAAACCAGAAAAGTTTATTTTTGCAAGACCTCTGTGGATTTTTCGACCGCACGATGATGAAACTATATATCGAAAGAATGTCATTTTATAGACAAAAGATTGAACATCATTTTATAGACAAAAGATTGAACAAGGAGAGGTGTTAACATGAAAGCACCAGATAACTAGTAGGCAAAAATAGGCAGACCGGATTTTTAATCGCCCAAAGTGTACCAAACTTCACATATCACTAGCTTACATATACACACACGTCACTATAAACTTTATTTCATATATTTCCATTATATACGCCTTATTTGAACTTGTGTTCGGTATTCACAGAGTTAGCCGCCATCTTGCATGCCGAACTCTGGTTTACGTGCCGACAGCTAATATTGTACATAAACCTACCAATAACTAAATTTCTAATGTGTCAAATTGCATCAAACTTCACATATCACTAACTTACATATGCACACACATCTTTATAAACTTTATTTCATATATTTCCCTCATACGCCTTATTTGGACTTGTATTCGGTATTCATATAGTTAGCCGCCATCACGCCGGACTCTGGCTCGGCGTGAAATTACATAAAACTTTCATTAACGTAACTTTTAATCAGCCAAATTGCATCAAACTTCACATATCACTAGTTTACATATGCACACACATCATTATAAACTTTATTTCATATATTTCCGTCTTTTAACCCTTATTTGGACTTGTTTTCGGTTGTGTTCGGTTGTGTTCGGTATTCATAGTGACCCCATACACCCGACTGGCCGCTTTTGCGGCCAGCAGCATTCAGTGACATCATAATTAAACCTATGTAGCATGTGTATACATGTTATAACCATTGGTATATCCACTTATATCTATGTAAATGATCCCAAGGAACTTCAGCAGTGCCATGGGTGCATGTGTATGAGTTTGTTGCCGACTAGTTGAGGTAGAAAAACATGCGCATGCGCACAGCGCAGAATTCAACAAACGACATTATTTGAAGCGATTCGGGTAAAGCTCTACATTGTTGCGCGGTTCGCAGGATTGTAGAAAGACACCATTTCGATCACTCTTTTTGGTTTAAATTAGTATTGCATACATAATCAGTGTTCTGTCATATGTGAGGAAGGCGCACGCAGTTTCTTATTTGAGTCGATTTGTTTCGCGCATGCGCATAGGATAAAATGATAAATGTATGGATTTTTGTGAAATGATACAATCACATCAAGGATCTCCATAGTACATAAATTTGCGTTATACAGCTGCACGTTTTGACATTGCACCAGAGTAGTACTGTGGAAATGGGTTGCATGGTCACAATACCATCTAGTCCGATCTACTTGCGCGTGCACATTACAAACACGTGGTCAAATCGTGCATTATTGAGCGATTATGTAAAGTTTAAGATTCGTGGCACCATTTGAACATGACCATCGCCGTGCCCTATAGGCGACGTCTAAAATGGGACGTAATGCCATTGAATGCACAGGGAAGTGGTGTCATTCGATCACGTGGGCTATATATATATGCTTAGCAACCATTGGTACAGTTAAATACAAACTACATGTAGGTTCAATCTTCTGACCTGATGTATCTCCAATTTCACAATATAGGGTATTGACAGCATAGAAAATGCCGTTTCTTAGCGCGGAATTATACGACGCTATAAGCTATAATTGCATTATACTTTCAGTTCCGGGTAGTTGCTTAGAAACCGTTATAAGGGAGTGATCGTGTGGCAAAGTACCGTTCTTAAAAAAAAATACACAGTGGCCCATGGGAACATACCTGTAAAATTTCAGACCTGTAACACCATTTGAACATAAGCATGTGCATGCCAAGAATGTCTAAATTGGGGCATAATACAATTGGATTCACAGGGCAATGGTGTCATTCGATCATTTGGGGTATTTTCTTAGCAACCGTTGCTACCCTTAAATACAAGTTAGGACCAGACTTCTGGCCAGATATATCTCAAATTTCACAATAGGGTGTTGACTGCATCAAAAACGCCATTTCCTTGGGCTGAATTACGACCGTAAAAGCTATAATTGTATTTTACTTTCAATATTGGGTAGATGCCTAGCAACCGTTACCAGGGAGTGACCACGTGGCAATGTAACCATATCGTAAAATAATTAGTGGTCCATGGGGAACATACATCTAAAGTTTCAGAAATGTGACACCACTTGAACATAAACAACACCATACATCTAAACACTGGCCACAATATAAAAAATACCACTGGGAGCCCAGGGTCAGGGTGTCGATCGTTGTGGGGAGCCAGGGTTCAAAGGGTTAAGTACTAAAACCATTGTTATAAACAACGTGACCAACTATATAACATATGGCTCAGTAATTATCTGGACAACACAAGTAGAAAGAATTTGAAATTGAAAAATAACGGAATAGGTTGTGGCTATAATTGTCAAATCGACGATGAGCGATACCCTCCAGTGACTTTTTCCAGAAATTAACGATTTTGGTAAAGCGAGCCCTGTGGATATGTCATAGCCTATTTGCCCATATACATAGGGTTAAAATTACTACATCATACCATACTTCTACCTGATATGGAAAAAAAGTGTTGGTTAATTTAGATTTTCCTGCCATTTGGAGCCAAAATATTTTATTTTTTGCTGAAAAATCGCACTTTTTCACAAAAAAATTATTATTCGAACATTATCATTCAAATGGATATTGTTATAATGCCCAACTATTTAATTCTTATGGTGATGCAGTTATTTGCCAAGCATATGCAGAAAGAAGTTAACAGAAATTTAGAACAATTTGCGAAATAATGGATTTTAGCTACACCTCCCCCAAACACGTTTTTGGTCGAAATATTACATATTTTTGTTCAGAACTTTACCAAACCTCCCAATTGATCATATTGAGACCCAACATACTTGTTTTGGTGAAAATTGAGCCCGGGGACATTGCTTAAGTTATTAAAGACGTGTTCAGGCTTCCAGACCCCAAATTACAACAACAACGCATTTTATTTGCTATTACATACAATAAGTGTCGCATATCAAACAACCAATCAATAGTTTATTCTCAAAAAAACAATAATGGTATACAGAGATTACAATAATTGGACAGCTGGAGAACCCAGCATGTCCGACGTATAGATGCACAAGTACTCCATTCGCGTTTAAGAAATGCAGTACTTTGAACTATGGCCAATTGAGTAATCACATTAAAACGTCCCCTCTCTGTCATTGTGGCAAATAGAAAAAGCATATCATTACTTTTTGGAATACACTGGTCCAAAGACTGAACTTCTATGCGCCATACTGAATGTAATTTTATCAGAAATACTCTTTTTATGTGCAGCAACTCAGTCAGCGCGAAAATCTTAAAATAGTTGACGGGGTTCAGACATTTATCTCGAAAACAAAGCGATTTCCATAATGCTGCCATTTGTTAAAACTTCGTGAAAAGCATTGAAACCCTGCTGAGCGCGAAATTTACCACCTCCAGATCGTCTGCAATCTCACGGCGACGGGCGTATCAATGACGAAAACAACATTATCTGTGTAGCATTGCATCCAATCAGCTCCAACGAAACTATGTATGTGTATATCATTGTATCCAATCAGTTCCAACTGGATTACATCCTAATTTTCCCCATACAATCTCCCTCCCAGATAAATTGTTTACCTCCGGATAGAACTCCCACATACTTATATATCGCATAGTTTTGGCCACAATATATGTTGATATTGAATTCAAAATCCCTTCAGTACATGATGTGTTCAAGACCTCAAATAGGGTAGGGGTACATACAACAGTGAACATTTGCCAGCCGCTTGTTGTGGGGTGCCACATGATGCAGACTTTCGGGAACCAACACATATGTATATTCTGATAAAAACTAACCTTTGGTCAAGCCCTCAATTAATATTGGGGTCATATCATTTCACCATGTGGTGTCTTCCAAGACTTCAAATAAAGTAGGAGTCCTCAAAATTTTGCCTTTCTTATTTTCCACTCACTTTTCGTTAAGTGCTCATTCTTTCAGAACCCAAATCCATCTATTTACACTATTTACGTCCTTGTACAATTAAGTCGCCATTGTCCATACACGCAGTCAATGATGATATCGTTCCAATCCGTGGTGTGTTCTAGTCTTCAAATTGGGAAGGGGGTAATACAAACATTGAAAAATCGCATTATTTATTTTTCAGTCGCTTTTTGTAAAGTGTCCCTGACTGTCCGATATTAACCCATCTATAACAATTGTGTTATAGCTTATGCCTTGAGCTAGTGTTGTGTTCAAGACTTCAGATAGGGGTGGAGTCCCCTGAGAGTGAAATTTAGCCCTTTCATTTGCTGAACATTTGTTGTAAAGTGCCATAGGCTATCAGGAACCATCTCATCCATAACAGATTCCTATTGCCAGATAATAATCCCATTTGTCAACAACTTCAGTTAACATTGAGAGCATACCATTTTGTTAAGACTTCAGGTTGGATAGTGGGGTCCTCAAGACATAGAAAATTCGCCTTCTTGTTTGCCAGCCGCTTTTTGTAAAGTGTTCCAAGATTTCGAGAGAACCAAATCACCCATATATCAATTAATAATTCCATGACAGCAATACCTTTCGATCACACACTCAGCTAAGTATGAGAGAATATAACTTCAGTTCATGCTCTGATCAAGATATTAAATGGGTTAATGGGGTCCCCCCAAAACAGTGAGTATTCGCCTTTCTCTTTCATCAACAACTTTTTGTAAAGTGACCCAGACATTCAAGACCCTGGTATACTATACTCTTTTATATAGCGTACATTCTCTACACACGCAGTTAATAATGGGAGCGCATCCTTTCGGTTCATTGTGTGTCCCAAGACTGCAAATGGGATAGTGTGGCCTAACACATTACGTTTCGTATTTGCCAGCCGCCTTTTGTAAAGTGTTCCAGGATTTCGAGAATAAAACCACCCATACAAATTGTAAATAATACATGAGAGCATATATATGGTTCAGTGTGTGCTAAAGAGTTTAGAAGGGTTATGGGTACCCAAAACAGTGAGATTTCGCCTTCTCTTTGCTAGCCACTTTTTGTAAAGTGCCCCAGACATTGGGAAGCCAGCCAACCCACCCATCGTGCAATGAAGAGGTATATTTCCTGAATTACATACCATTTGTCCACACCCCAGTTAATATTGAGAACATATCCATCCATTAGTGTGTTTAAGACTTTAAATGGGGTAGGATGCTCAAAGAAAATATTCAGCTTTGGTTTTTGCCAGCCGCCTTTTGTAAAGTACCCTAAGATATTAGGAACCAAACTACCCATATAACATGTATATTCCCTGATAGCACTACCTTTCGTTCACACTGTGATCTAATAATAAAATCATGAATATTCGGAGCATGGTGTGTTCAAGAGTTTAAATGGGCATATAAAGGGTCCCACAAAACAAAAAATATTCGCCTTTGGAGTTTGCCATCCGATTTTCGTAAAGTGCTAAAGGCTTTTGGGATACAACCAACCCATCCATCAACACCATGTATGCGCCCCGATACTACTATTTTTGCCCACATCCTCAGTTAATATTTACAGCAATCATTTCAGTTCGTGAGTTGTTCAACTTTAACACTTCAATTGTGTAGGGGGGGCTAAAACAGCAAATTCGTCTGTCTTTCTTATTTATCAGCCACTTTTTGTAAAGCGACACATGCACAACCCATCTTTCTTATTTATCAGCCACTTTTTGTAAAGCGACACATGCACAAACCATCCATGCAAATTATGTATTCTCTGATAGAACACAGGGGCCTGTAACGCGCTCCGCTGTCCGCCCCCCCCTTTTTGCACTGCCCATATACGCCGCCCTCTATACGCGCCTTCTTCGCGTTAATGGAACATTATATAGACTATATAATGTTCCATTAACGCGAAGAAGGCGCGTATAGAGGGCGGCGTATATGGGCAGTGCAAGGGGGGGGGGGGGGACAGCGGAGCGCGTTACAGGCCCCTGTGGATAGAACTACATTCCCGTCACACTCTCGGTTAATATAGAGAATTAGAGATCATATAGCTGAATTTCGTATTGCGTTGAAGTCTTTAAATTGGGTAGAGTGTTCTTGAAAACTATAGCAAATTCGCCCTTCATATTTGCCAAGCAAAGTGCCACACTGTTTCGGGAACAAACCCATCCATAAACATTGTATATTGCCTTATGTAATTGTCCTTTATAATTACATGATTCTTAATACTGAGATCATATTTTGTTCAGTTCGTGGTGTGTTCAGGACGTCTAATAGGGCGGGGAGCAACAATGATTTTGTTCTGTATGAGTATGTTAGTCTATATTATGTGTCGTTTAGAACAAATACTTCAGTTGCTCAAAGTCGATATGTGTTAATATAAAATTACATGTCATAAATAAAATATTGTGTTGTTGTTGTTGTAACTGGGGTTTAATTGGAAACATGAGGTCATCTAAAACCAGGCTCGAGGTGTCTACGGATCAGGTTTTCATCACACGAATAATGATTAGATGCTCATTAGAATAATTTAGAAAGGTCTGTCTTGTTATCATAAATATGTAGTTTTTCTACCAAATAGCGTCCGGGGGAGCGGTACCTAATTCCAATATTTTGAAAACCGTTGACAATTTCTGTCAAATTCTTTCTACTTGTGATGTCCAGATAACTACTGAGCCATATGAATTATATAGTTGGTCACGTATTGTTTATAACAAAGGTTTTAGTACTTAACATCGATGTTAATGCATGCAAAATTAACTGCTATCAATCAAATAATTGTTGTTGTTGTAACTGGGGGTCTGATAGCCTGAACACATCTGTAATCGATTAAACGGCATCTCTGGACAACACTTTCAGTACAATATTCATATTGGGTCCCATTCAGATCAATTCAAAAATGTTTGTAATGACATCAAAAATATGTATTTTTTTCGACCAAAAACGTGTTTGGGGGAGGGGTAGCTAAAATCCAATATCTCGCAAACCGTTCAAATTTTTTTTAACTTCTTTCTTCATATGCTTGACAGATAACTACCACATCATATGGACTAAATATTTCAATAGTATTGCAATATCCGTTTGAATGATAATGTTCGAAAAAGAGCGATTATTTGAAAAAGAGCGATTTTTCACCAAAAAATAAATGTTTCGGCTCCAAATGGCACGAAAATCAAAATTAACCAACACTTCTTGCATATCAGGTACAGATATGGTATGCTGTAGTCGTTTTGACGCCTACAGTGTGGGCTAATAACTTAGGACATAGCCTTAGGGCTCACTTTACCAAAATCGTTAATTTCTGGGTAAAGTCACTGGTGGGTATCGTTCATCGTCGATTTGAGAATAGCCACCACCAATTCCGTTATTTTTTACTATCATTTTCGTCTACAGTATATATTTCTCCTTCAAAAAAAGTTGGTTTTAACTTGTTCTACCGTGGGTAGGGGTACCCGACCACTTTTGGCGTTTGGCCGCTGTACTATTAGAACATGCTTGGGACTATACAACACACCAGGTGCCTATTTTTAGAGCATCCCACCCAATCCAAAAAAAATTGCACTGTCTCAAAAATCAAATTTGCTTCTAAAAATAGGCACCTGGTGTGTTGTATAGTCCCAAGAATGTTCTATGGGCCAGCTCGGCTCGGCATGTTTCGGAGGCAACAAATATAACACTGCTACTGTGCTATATCTCCTATATAAATCTATATTGTTTACGAAAATGATTCTTGGCCTTGTCTGAACTGATGTATATATATATATATGGTAAGACTATTTGTGTTGGTACCCTATTGAAAACCTGCCCTCTTTTCAGCGGTTGACCAGCAATAGGCAATTGGTTAAAAGACAATCAAATCACAATAAACAGAACCGTGTGTTTGTTATTATGTGGCACATGGTGATACTAGATCGGAACGTCGTCATTGCAAAAAATGTAAAGTTCTGCGTCAAAAAAACATTACGATTCAGAGAAACTGTCGCCGGCCAACTCTATACAAAACTAACACGCTGGACCTAGCCCATCTTATCATATCTGTTTTGGAAGAGTGGAGTATTTGCTACCTGATGGTATAAAATTTCTTGTCATTACCCTACATATTTTGAAGTAATAGGCAAAAACTGAACCCTCCCCAATGTCATAAAATTTGAAATATAGCCATCGCTGTGGATTTGATCCAATAGTGATAGAATATAGACGCCACAACCGTCCCCGATTCGCTACTCTCATCGGAGACGGTTGTGAAGTCTAGATAGAATAATGCGTGGTATTTGTCTTCATTTAATGTAGAAGACGCATAACTAGTGTAAAATGCGAACTTTCCATCCATATTCACTATTAGAAAAGTATCAAAAAAGCGTCCAATATGGCATTCAGTTTTAATTTTAAGACTAAGTGAAGCGACATACGAAAAATCCAGAAAAGGAACGTCCCCAGTGCATGGTAAAATGTATATTATTGTAATGACCATATAGAATAACATTTCATAGCAAACATTAGTTTCACCATTAATACATCTCTTATCAATTGGTAAAATAATAGGCAAAAATTTATTCGGCCGTTCAATGTCATAAAATTCGAATTAAAGTTATCGCCTGGGATTGGAACCAAGAATAATCGCATAATGCGCAGTATTTTGTTTTATTTAATGTAGAATACACATACGAATTGACAAGTGAAATTTGCCATCCAGATTTGTTATTAGAAGAGTATCATAAGCCAAGATGGCGTTCAATATGACAGGCAATTTTAATTTTAAAACTTAGTGAACAGGCATACGACAAATACAGAAAAGGAACGTCCCCAGTGGTATATTATATATCATTGTACTGATTACAGATAAAATATTTCATATCAAACATTAGATTCACCATTAATCTATAGTATCGATTGATGAAATAATAGACAAAAAACTTAACCACCCCCAGTGTCACAAACTTCCACACAAATGTGCCACTGAGGATTGTAGTACAGGCCAAAAAGAATTGAGCATACATTTTGGAATTCATTCGTGCTGAATACAAGAAAGAAACAAAAAAAGTTTGAAATCACATGGACTATGGCGCCATAATGGGGCCACATGGCAGTTAAGTTTAAAGGTACTCAATCCGTAAAGAGGGTCCCCATCTCAACAGATTCCAACAACAACAATCCGATCAGAGGGTCCTATATTACTATTTCTTTGGCTTTGGGGGTAAAAAATATTTGTTTCGAGTCGAGGAACCCATCAAACAAAGCTCAGAGTTATTAGATATTGATTTTAGAAATTTGTTAATTGCTCGAGATGAGTACTAATAACTGCCGTCAATTTGGTAACCTGCTCGAGATTTTACGCCAAAACTCTATTCAAACAGACAAGGATAACTCTATAATCAAGTGGTAATAATAACGAAATTTTGACTGTCTTCTGGGCCAGAAAGAATTCCCGATAATGAAAAATAATAGATTTCTAAAATCGATATCTAACAAATCTGAGCTTTGATGGGTGACTTCCTCGACTCGAATCAAATATTTTTGACCCCCGAAGCCATTGAAATAGTAATTGAGAGGAGTTTTATCGGATTGAGTACCTTTAATGTCAACACTTGTGAACTAATACGATTTGTGGGCAAAGAACGTTTCATATGGTATTACTTATAGCGATATATTAGCTATAGAGTGTGTGTTTCCACATTATTAAATGACAATTTATTGTTTGCGTGATGATGGAGACCAAAATATGGCGGTCAAGTATGTAAAAATGAAATCAGATGAGCTTTGTCATGTCTCAAATTTATAACACTTCGTGGGAACAAATACGGGAACACAGGACAAATGACGTCTCCTGTGCTATATATTATGGCGATTCATTACATTCATTTCATTACATTACATTAGTCATATGAAATAGAAGTTCTGTCAATAACATATGTTTTAATATGCGAAATAATAAACACAAAACTCAACATTCCTCATCACTAAAGTTCTAACATTACGCGCAAAGGTACCTCTGAGAACCGTAACCAGGAATAAAACAATTGTCATTACCGCTTTACTAATTTATATCGGTTCACAGTGTGAATCCCTATTTTCCCACATAGCCCACCTCTGCCCCCCCCCCCCCCCAATTTATTAATGTTTTCATCGGTATAGTCGTGTTAGCTGTTACGTACATATTTTATCAAGTGATACTATTTGTATTGTACTTCTATAGAACCTGATTAAGTATGCCTCGTTATGTGTGTGTGTGTGTGCATTCCTTATTTGGGAGTACCTCCCTCCCTATCACTGGTGTGTGATGTGTTCCTTATATGGAATTAAACTCATTAGTGCCCATGACCTCTGCATGTCTGTGAAAAGTTGATTCCTTATTTGGTGCATACCTCGTTATTACGCCACCATGTGGTGTTTCTAGTGTGGCGGTTTTTCATATTCAATGGTCGATCGATAATTCACTGGGTGATTGTACATTCGGCAAACCTCGTCAGATTCCGTCACCGTTTCGTATTGTGTCTATTTCGTACTATTAATAAATCGTACCGATAATTACGATAGTACGACTAAGATTGGCACATGTGTTTACGTCACCGGTGTAATTGTGGGGACATGCTTCTATTATGAAGGTTTGCTATCCCGAAGGTCCGCTATTCCGAAGGTTCTCTATTCCGAAGGTTTTTGTTATTTTTACGTTAATTCTAAAGTATTGAGACTATTTTGAGAGGGTTCATTTTCACAAAGATTCTTTATATGGAGTGTGCGCTCACATCCGAACTGATCCTGCGCGCACACCGATACAGATACAGGAGGAAATAACTTAACTTAGAACATTAAATGTGATTTTGTTTTGTTTTCGCTGGTTTTCTTGAGATTTAATGTCATTACGTGGGCCCATACCGTTGAATTCTTGGCATATACTATGAATGTTGTGGTATATATGGACCCTCCCGCATTGGGACATGACATAGGTTCAGTTGACTTAAGTGATGTTCTGTGTGGGCTCCAATTTGGAGTTCAATATTTTAAGGGCCAAGTTTAGAATTTTATGGGTCCATACCTTTGAACTCTGGGCATATAATATGAATATTGGGGGGGCATGTCTCTATTCCGAAGGTTCACTATTCCGAAGGTCCACTATTCCGAAATTTCTCTGAATGTTCGCTATTCCGAAGGTTCACCAATCCGAAGGTTCGTTATTCCGAAGGTTCTGTGTTCCAAAGATTTTTTTTATTTTAAGGTTAATTCTATATTCTAAAGTAACGAGAGGGTTCATTATCACGAAGATTCTTTTTATGAAGGAAATAACTTAAAACATTAAATGTGATTTTGTTTTGTTTTCGAGGGTTTTCTTGAGTTTAATGTCATTACGTATGACCTTATTTCTCATTACATATTCACGCCAAGCAGCCCACACAATTGCTATGTTACGATGCGATTTAATGTGATTATGTGTGACCTGATATCTCAATAATCTGAGGCAAGAGTACGCCTGCTAAAGGCGAATTATAACAGTTGGGGGTATAACGCTCAATGAATACTGGAGGCTATAACAAACTGCGCAGTAGAATATCGCTGAATGGACGAGTATGAGATGAGCCTAAATGCAATTGTGACTTTGTTTAAAGGCCCACTTAATTTTCGAGTCATTAATTTTTTATAGTATATACGGGTTTAATAACAATTTATGCCATAAAATTTGAATAAAATACTATAATTCATCACCATTTGAAAGGCAGAATACTTCTATCTCCTAGTTTGAAACACCTTCAAAATACCGCGTCGTATATCTAGCAATTAGCAACCAACATGTCCTCCTCGGCTTTCCATAGATTTCAACGTAATTTGATACTTATGGGTATTTGTGTCCGGGAAGTGTTTTGGACGGGTCAAATCGTGACCCCGACCTGACCTTGACCTTTAAAACTGTCAATGCAAGGTCAATTTGGGTAAAACGGACAAATTTCGGCGAAATTTGATACCTAGGGATACTTTGGTCCGAGGAGAGTTTTGAACGGGTCAAATCGTGACCTCGGCCTGACCTTGACCTTCAATATGGTCAATCAAAGGTCAACTCGGATAAAACGGATGGATTTCGACGAAATTTGATACCTATGGGTACTTTTGTCGGGGGAGTGTTTTGGACGGGTCAAATCATGACTCTGACCTTACCTTGACCTTCAAAATTGTTCATTAAAGGTCAAGTTGGGTAAAACGGACGGATTTCGACGAAATTTGATACCTAGGGGTACTTTTCTACGGGTGGGGGTGTTTTGGACTGGACAAATCATGACCCTGACCTGACCTTGACTTTCGAAATAGTCAATTGAAGGTCAAATCGCGCCTTTCACCGGAAATCAGATGGGAAACAGCCCGGGTGAAGTCGGGCTTATCAGCTTGTGTAATAAAGAAGACAGTTTGAAGAAAGTAATGTATGACACGAGAAACGGGAAAACTTGAAATATGGAAGTACGCAAATTTCCCGCATAAAATTTGAAAGCTAGTTTATAGAATAATTGTATTATTATTTATATTTATGGCTAATAATACGATCTTGGTGGCGTTACCATTTCTGACTATGGTTTTCTTGTAAAGTATGTGTGTGTGTGTATTCCTTATTTGGGAGTACCTCCCTATCACTGGTGTGTGATGTGTTCCTTATATGGAATTAAACTCATTAGTGCCCATGACCTCTGCATGTCTGTGAAAAGTTGATTCCTTATTTGGTGCGTACCTCGTTATCACTTGTGTGTTATGTTTACCTTATATGGTATAAACCTCATTAATATTCATGACCTCTGCATGTCTGTGGAGTGTTGATTTCTTATATAAAGGTATTCTTGAAATATAAAGTGATTGTTACAATTCAATGGCATCATGAAAGACGATTCCGCATTTTGCTTGTGTCTATCTGCATTGCTAAGGGTAGACCTCACTACGACTGTTTAGAAACCGGTACCTCGGTATGGCATATAGACCAACAAGGGTGTGTGTGTGTGCGGGTGTGTGTGTGTGTGTGTAAACGATGAAATCGAAAACGGCTGACCCGATTTCGATGAAACTTGGTATGTTGGGGGTATTTTCGGCCGGGGGGGGGGGGTGACATATGCCTATTGATTTGCCCGTGCGACGTGACCTTGAAATCGAGTCATTTCAAGGTCAAACGCCCGAATATCACGGGATTTCGATGAAACTTGGTATGTGGGTGTATTTTCGGCCGGGGAGTGGCATAAACCTATTAATTTGCCCGTGCGACGTGACCTTGACCTTGAAATCGGGTAATTTCAAGGTCAAACGCCCGAATATCACGGGATTTCGACGAAACTTGGTATGTGGGGGTACTTTAGTATGGGGAGTCTCATAAGCATATTCATTTGCCAGTGCGACGTAATTACTATGCCCTTCACTATTAATTAGAACCACTCCATATAGAAATTATGACTAAGACGGAATGGCCATAATATTATTTATTGAGATCTGATCTCCCAACAAACATACATTAAACATGTGAACAATAATGAAACCTTACTCTCACTTTTCTCTCCTCCTCATGCTTGCACTCTACCTTTTATAAATATATAACACATATTATTAATATTATGTAATCAGAACAGAGACAAAATCTCAATAAATAACCATTATTCTAGCGGTAAGCGAATTATCGTGAACAGTCATCTAAAACTTATATAAATTAGAAAAAAGGGGAATATGGTGGGTGGGAAAACTTAATCGAAGTGCCATGTCGAAAAATTCGAAATCGAGTTAATATTTTCGGCGCGAAAAGTGTGTTTTATACCCGATATTAGAATTATGGGAAATCCACGAGAATCATGGGAAGTTCAAAGGTCACTATAGTTCGTGTAACAGAAGTGTACCGGTATCGTCGGAATAATATATAGTCTATAGAGTAAATATTTCCGGTTTAGTAATTACACATTTTGATAACAAAATTGCACGACCTTGACCTTGAAATCGGGTCAATTCGCCAATTTTGATGGTATTTCGACGAAATTTTATACATAGGGTTACTTTTGTCCACTGGGTGTTTTGGACGGGTCAAATCGTTACCCCGACTTGACCTTCAAAATGATCAATTCAAGGTCAAATCGGGTAAAACCGGATGGATTTCGACGGGTACTTTTGTTCGGGCAGTGTTTTGGATGCACTTGACCTTGGCCTTCAAAATAGACAATTCAAGGTCAAAGCCCGGACGAAGTCGGGTCACCTTCTAGTCTATCTATCTATCTATCTATACTATATATTTTGAGACTTCGTATATATATATATATATATATATATGTGTACTTCATAGAATCGAAAACGGTTCGCTCGATTGAGTTCAAACTTCCCATCTAAATGTAAAAACCCACGGGAATCGTCGTCGCGGCGTTTTGGAGAAGCTCAGAGCACGCGTTCTCCACTCCCAAAATCATCGCAAAGGCACGGTGGGGGTTAATCGCGTTGATAGTTAAAGAGCGTTCCTATTGCATTGTAGTTGATAAAGAGCGTATATGCCTAATGTCATTCTTACGTCTGGGTCTCGGCGTGTGCGTGTTACAAGACTGTATGCAGACATGAGCGTGTTGTGTGACGACATTCCCAACACCTAGCAGGGACAAATATCTATTAGCCAACATCAAGGCGAGTTTTGCGACGTATTAATTCAAATGCTTTCGATCAAACAATATTATCTGTCGCACTCATATTTCGTCATCTGTACGAATCCACTGCAATCGACCTATTTTTAGAACGCAGCACATGTCGCGTTGCCGTTGGTGATGGGGTCCACGGCGGGATTAATTTAAATATGTCATGTTGGTAACAATATCTAGCCGAGAATTCCTCAGACATACAGACGAATGCGACCAGCAAATTTCAAAATTGGTCACTTGACCTCCCCATGAATATCTTCTGGGAAATGCCAGGGAACGTGTGCCCATTATCGGGCCATTGTGTGTGTCGCGGTCGCACAATTTTAACACTTTCGAGGTAAATACACGTGGTTGTGAATTACGTCACGCCACATGGGTCCAGGCGGAAGTTAACCTGACCCTTCCAATGCCGCGTACGTTAGTGATACCGGAGTTATAGCGTGCGCGTTATGTTTTTTGACTGACCGCAGTGCCCGATCCGCCGAATGTGAACATGTTATCAACTGTTACGGCAGTCCGTGGCCCACGGCACTCAATTGCCGTGTCGAATATTGAAGCCTACTGATCAATTCAATGTCAAATCGGATAAAACTCGCTGATTTCGACGAAATTGTACACCTAGGTGCAGCTGGCCTAAAATTCCTTAAATCGACATGTAGTTTGCAATAAAATCGAAAAAATAAATTTTCGATATGCCGGTTATCATCATCATAATATGAAAATATAGTATGTGTGGAATGTGTCATGTTAAAATGAGCACCGGAGGGTCATGTTCCTATATTTTTCAGCTGTCATGAAAACGGTAGGCACTTGTATGCATGTTTTCTCCGTTACCAACCCGAAAAGGTAGCATGTGGGTACGTACAGTCCATTTAAACGTGTGGCAACAGTTTTATATTGTCACAATCAATACACAACGGTGGCTATAGTCACATGCATGCAATTTGATAAAATACTCATGATTCGAGCTGTCACTAGCCAGATGTTTAGGGTCAATGGCTACCCGTATATCTTAGGATTACCGTGCAATTAAAAATTCATTCCGAATCGAACACTCTCTATCACTCTATATGGTGTATAGACAGACGAAATGGGCCAATTTCTTATGTGGGGATATATACGTTTTCGAAAACAAAACATGTGGAAAATATTGATGTGGCGTTTGTGATATGCGACACACATACATTACAGTGGGCGTGGTAACGGAGAAAACACATTTTGGGTCTTTATGTTCCTAAATATTGCGAATCGTTGATATATGCACACTAAAGTTTGAATAGTATGTGACACAAACGTGTTCGGTTGAATTTCTAACTTCGCTGGAAACATATTAACTATTATTTGAAACTACATGCAGTCCCATGTACTTTGAATGTGTATGTATTTCCAGTCAACCCATATCACTGACCTATGCTGGTGCACAAAATCTGTGCATCTAAAAATAAGACATGCGTAATCATACCATTCAATTTTATTTGATTACATAAATATAAGAATGTGTTAATATATGTCGAACAAGGAATACCTTACAATTCAAACGCCCGATGTAATATTAGCATGGACATGATGGTAACGGAGAAAACACCTATATATAGTTATATACGACATGTATGCAAGTTTATGAATGAGGACTATTTTGCTATATTCAAATCGGTTTTGGACAAGTTTCCAGAAAAACTGCCAAAAACAAAATGCATTGTTTTATTCATTTATTGGTATTAGTATATGCAATATGATTAACATTCGAAATTAATTTTAAATAGCTAGTTGCCTTCAATTATTTTCCTGCCTATATAAATCAATTGTATACATGTCATCGTTACTAGTGTCATTCACATTGAGTCTACATGTATTTGTCTAAATATGACAAACACGTGGAATTATCACCGTCGTCAAAGACACCGTAATCCTCTCCGCAACCCTCATGAAACCACTTTCCACAATCTGAGCACAACACCCATTCGTCGCGTTTACTGGGGTCGAGTGGATCACCATAAACCCATCCAGACTTCCCACAAGGATACGCATCTTGACAGTTATTTTCCGCACTCTTTTTTTGAAGCTCGCGTGCCTTTAATGACCGTTGACTGAGAACTATAGACTCGCGAACATGTGGTGCAGACATCGTTGTGAACTTCCAATTTCATTTCAGGTCGGATTCATATATGGGAGACCAAATTCACATTTAATAATTAATTGAGCTTAAGCGCAATCAATTGCGCGTAAGCGCAATTCATGGTTATATGTAACTAAACACCCCTGGTGAATAAATAGGTTTATCTATAACTCAACCTTAACTCATATTGACATATCACCTCTTGTTTTCATTGATTTGGATGGGTAGGGAGCTAGAGCCCAAATTCTTTATCAAAATGGCTGACTCGCAATAGTATCAACATCTGTTTTAGTTGGAGCGACTCGTAATAGCACTGTATTATCTTCGGTATATATTAGTTGGGGCTACTCGCAATAACATTACTTTCTGTATTAGTCGGGGCGACTTTGATTTTCTTCAATTTTCGAGTATACAGCCACACCATACGAGGGAAGCAAGCCCTCGATGAGACCACATTCACACTATATGACCATGGAATACTATAGATTTGTGCAAGAGATGCTGATTTAATTAAAAAAACTAGAGCTCGAGGACTGAGACACCAAAGCTCCAGGAATGAGACAACAATTTTTTGGGACAGGGATGCTGATGATATAAAAATAGGGGTTTTTCCCCTGATTTAAGTCAATAAGTAAACCATATGATGTATAAGCAAGCCCTCATGCATGGCACCACATGCTATAGTATATGACCATATATAGTAATGGCCCAAATCTGTGCAAAAATACATTAAAAAACATCATATACAAAATTACTAGAGTTCCGGGAAGGATACATAAATTATTTGGATATAGGGATGCTGATAATATGTAATTAAGGATTATCATTGTTGAACACATACACACAGTTGACTGTTGAATTGACTGTTGAGTAAAATTAGCCCAATGCTCCTCTTGTGTTGCTATATAGGTGATACACCAGGTCATGCCAATAGTTTATGGGTAGTTTAGATAGTAGTCACAATTACGCTTAAGCGCAATCAATTAAGCTTAAGCGCAATTCATTAGTAAATGTGAATTTGGCCTCCCATAGACTCACCATTGCATTTGAAGTTAGAAACTTTAAACAATTGGCGCAGAAACATGTGACGTTTCTCTGGTAGCGATGTCGTTTGCGTGTTTGTTAGGAATATAACCGCGTGTACCTTGAGTGTTCCAGGAACGAATAGGACATCGGGTAAAACCAATTTCAGGGCGCTTTCGTTGAGGTGAATAAATGCGACATTAACATTGGCGTGATTGACCCAATCACAAAATGCGGCGGCGTTCTGTATCACACATATGTTTTCTTTTTTGTTTCGGCTTCCATTTCAATGTAGGGGCCAATAGCTAATGATATAGGCTGAACAGCGTCGGCCGGCCTAATATGGTGTATACTATGTGGTACATAGCCCTATAGACGTAAGGTTTGAGGGCGACGATGGACCGGCGCCAAGTCCGTTATTACACACCGAAACAATGCAAGAAAACCATAGTCAGAAATGGTAACGCCACCAAGATCATATTATAAGACATAAATATAAATTATAATATAATTATAATATAAACTAGCTTTCAAATTCCATGTCGGAAATTTGGATACTTCCATATACCACGTTTTTCCGTTTCTCGTGTTATACATTACATTCTTCAAGCTGTCTCGCTTTTTATTACACTGCATGGCTGGTGGGCCAGAATTCGTCCGGGCTGTTCCCATCAGCTTTCCTGCGAAATGCGCGATTTGACCTTGAATTGACTACTTTTAAAGTCGGAGGTCAGGACGGGGCCATGATTTTACCCGTCCAAAACACTCCCCGGAGAAAACTACCCCTAGGTATAAAATGTCGTCGAAATCTATCCGTTTTACCCGATTTCACCATGGATTGACCACATTGAAGGTCAAGGTCAGGTCGGGGTCACGATTTGACCCGTCCAAAACACTCCCCGGACAAAAGTACCCATAGGTATCATATTTCGTCGAATTCCGTCCGTTTTACCCAAATTGACTTTGAATTGACTGTTTTAAAGGTCAAGGTAAGGTCGGGGTCCCGATTTGACTCGTCCAAAACACTCCCCGGACAACAGTACATCTAAGTGTAAAATTTCGTCGAAATCAATCCTTGATTACCACACGATCGCATGCTTTCCAAAGGGTGTGGTAATTATCAATATCAGCACGTGCTAATCTGTGTCGGACTATTTTATTGAGGATTCCGCATTCGGGGTAACACTACAGATTTTAAAGCGACTCATTCGCAGCTTTTACATTTACCTAATCCTGCATAACACCAGTGTATATTATATTTTCAAACACAGTATACACCGTTGGCGTTAATAACGATTTATAGGCTATGTTTTGGCATGATACGCCAGGATTTATATATAGTCTATGCTAATATAGTCTAGACCTGTGCTATGTGGATATGCAACATATGTCTATGCTCTGAATAGTTGTAGCATGTATTTGTAATTAACCTGGTTAGTTTTTTGTGTTGATCTGAGTCAAACAAACCCAGACTGCCGATATAGTATCGCCACGGGGTTCATATGTGCCTAAAGAATGACCTTCTGGTGTTCGCTGGTAACGGAGAAAACGGAAACGGAGAAAACCGCATATTGTTTACAACCATATACAAAAGTCTTGTGATATTAATTTCAACATGCTCATGTGATATTTTGGGCTTGATAGACGTTCCGTCAGATGAGATTAGCAGTTGGAGTTAAAGGTACTCAACCCGATAAAACTCCTCTCAATTACTATTTCAATGGCTTCGGGGGTCAAAAATATTTGATTCGAGTCGAGGAAGTCACCCATCAAAGCTCAGATTTGTTAGATATCGATTTTAGAAATCTATTATTTTTCATTATCGGGAATTCTTTCTGGCCCAGAAGATAGTAAAAAATTCGTTATTATTACCCACTTGATTATAGAGTTATCCATCCTTGTCTGTTTGAATAGAATTTTGGCGTAAAATCTCGAGCATGTTACCAAATTGACGGCAGTTATAAGTACTCATCTCGAGAACATAAGAATTTTCAAAAATCAATATCTAATGACTCTGAGCTTTGTTTGATGGGTTCCTCGACTCGAATCAAATATTTTTTACCCCCAAAGCCAAAGAAATAGTAATATAGGACCCTGTGATCGGATTGTTGTTGTTGGAATCTGTTGAGATGGGGACCCTCTTTACGGGTTGAGTACCTTTAACTCGTCGATTTTCTATGTTTTATGGTGGTAACGGAGAAAACATCCTTAAATAAACTGTTTTGGGAGTGGCAACTCAACTCTCGTTATTTCTACATAGGATTCATTTGCATTTAGAGCTATATGTTCCCCAGGTTACACGTGATACTGCGTTTCTTTGTATAAAATTAGGCACGTATAGCAAGTTGTATCTGTCAGTTATGACGATTTAATTTGATGGTAACGGAGAAAACACCGTTTTCACGGACACCATACCATGGTGGACTGCTTCCAAATATAGTAACGTTATCGAATAATCGGTTTTTAATGCGAGAATCGGGCACACAAGTGAGATAATTACATAGGACTTGTATAATATAGTAACGGATTACTCAAGTTTCTGAGCTCATAAAATCGGATACCCAATAACGGACATTCCAAAAACAGCCAATTTTGTCACATAAACCTCCCATTTGTGAAATATAAGGAAGCCAACCGGATTTTTGTATGTGATATATATTCGCCATAAGACCCCTGTTTAATGATGTGTTGCCATCGAGATGGCGGTCGAGACATGCATGAGATACGCCCCTTGGACATGTATTTGCCATTTTTTCGCTGTAAGGAATTTTGGGCCACGTGTGTCTCGGAAGCTGTTGCAATTGCTTTTTCGAACAAAGCCATGAGACGAAAAATTAAAAAGGCACAATTAACTCACTGAAAAACAAAACAATTTAATTAAAAAAAATTAAAAATTAAAAAATGTCATGTTTCTGACGATTGCCGCCAGTGGCGGGCTAACCTGCTAGTCTATACTATATATTTTGAGACTTCGTATATATGTATGTATGTACTTCATAGAATCCAAAACGCGTGTACAGATTGAGCTCAAACTTCCTATGTAAGTGTCAAATCCCACCGACACGACCGTGGTCGCGGTTTAGAGAAGCTCAGAGCACCCGTTCTCCAATCTCAAATCACCGCAAAGGCACGGCGTGGGTTAATCAAGTGATTATTTAATGAGCGTTTGTTTTTGACGCATCTCTATAAAGAGCGTCTGTTTGCCATTCAACGTTATTTGCATCTGCAGAGAGATATACGGAACATACATTAAATTTAAAAAACATTTGTTTCTGACCAACCCTGCGAGCACGGATGGCGCGCTTTGTTTTTACAGTATATAGTTATATACCGAAATCATGCCAGATAATCACGAATATAGCATCATATTTCTCCCCAGATATACCGTTTTAAAGCTACTGGAATCTGCCAATCTACGGGAAATTCCAGGGAATGCCGATTGAGCTCAAACTTGCTACCAACGGGAAGTGTCATATATATGAGTGTGTCCTTTATAGACTCGAACCGATTGAGCTCAAATTTTGCTAAATAAGAAAATAGCCCCCAAGCCGTAAATATCAACAACAACGATATTACTAAATACACGTTTTCGGCAATGTGAGAGTTTTCGGGGAGCCGTGATGCCAACAACAACGACCCGAAGCCCTGAATGCCAACAACAGATTCAATGCAATGTTATCTATTATGCAGAGAGATTTCACGACATTACGACGGGTACGGCAGACTCAAAATATAATGCAGACAGATTTCCCTACGGGAAGCGTTTGTTTTAAATTCAATGCAATGTTATCGTAGAGAGATTTCACGAAACAAAGAATGCGTTGTCTGTCGTTCCTAGGAAGGGGAGATTTCTACGGGTAAATTTTTCCGCCAGAAACAAAAAAATTAATTAAAACAATTTACAATTTAATTAAAACAATTTAAAATTAAAAAAAATTAACAATAAAAAAAAAATTCAGAAACAAAATATAATAAATTTAAAAAACATTAAATTCATATTCAAAAATGTCATGTTTCTGAAACAAAGTCATGGGACGAATGCCGCCAGTGGCGGGCTAACCTGCTAGTCTTCTCTTCTATCTATTTTGAGAACTTCTTGTATTCGAGAGATAGCCCACACCCTCCAGACCTCAATGATATGATCGTGAATGAGTATTGATATACCCCACTAAACTTTGACAAACACCAGTAATGGTGTGTAGATCATTTACATATCTCTCCTATATATTTTGATACAATCTATCTAATTTACATATCTCTCTTATATTTATTTATGTTTGTGTGTGTGTTGTACTTCATACAAATCTACGATTCTCGACCGATCGGGACGAAACTTGGTACGTGTGTGTAGTTTGACCAGGCGGTGGTCGTTGTCGTATTGGCGAGCCCGTGCGACGCCCGTGCAGCGCATGCGCAGACGAGATCTCGGAAACGGGTGGAGCTATCGACTTGAAATTTGCTATGTGAATGTATCTTGCACCGGGTACAAATTTTATCGGGTCGCCGAGCCCGTGGGACGCCCGTGCAGCGCATGCGCAGACGAGATCTCAGAAACGGGTGGAGCTATCGACTTGAAATTTGCTATGTGAATGTATCTTGCGCCGGGTACAAATTTTATCGGGTCGCCGAGCGCGTGCGACGCCCGTGCAGCGCATGCGTAGACGAGATCTCGGAAACGGGTGGAGCTATCGACTTGAAATTTGGCATGTGAATGTATCTTGCGCCGGGTACAAATTTTCATGCGCAGACCAGATCTCGGAAACTGGTGGAGCTACCGGGTACAAATTTTTCTTATTGAAACGCGTGGAGCTAAAAATTAAAAATATATATATAAAAATGTCATGTTTCGGACAAGCCGCCGGTGGCGGGCTAACCTGCTAGTACTATATATTTTGAGACTTCCGTATATATATATAGGCCTATATGTGTGTACTTTATAGAATCGAAAACGGCTGGCTCGATTGAGTTCAAACTTCCCATCTAAGGGTAAAAACCCACGAACACCGTAGTTGTCGCGTTTTGGAGAAGCTATGAGCACCCTTTGTCCACTCCCAAATCACCGCAAAGGCACGGCGGGGGTTAATCAAGTGATAATTTAATGAGCGTTTGTTTTTAACGCATCGCTATAAAGAGCGTCTGTTTACCATTCAACGTTATATTAGCATCTGCAGAGAGATATACGGGAACATTGAGTGGTTTCCTATGCGGGGAGATTTATTGGATGCCATAGTACTCTTACAACATCATTGTTATAGTATGTATGACACTTAGGTCAGGGCATATGGGGGGGGGGGGTAGTTATAGGCATAATGCTTCTCAGAAATCCCGGTTACAAACCAACACTCACAATTTCGTAAATTTACGCAAACGCAACGTTATCGCTCGAGATTTATTATGCAGAGAGATATACGGGAACAAGTGCTTTCCTATTTTTAGAACGCAACACATGCATGATACCAAACAAAATTACGTCGCGTTGGTGATGGCGTTAACGACGGGATTAATTGACTGTCCGCTCTTTGCGAGGATGGGGTTCACGACGGGATTAACTTTGCGGGGACTATTGACCATCTCGTAAGGGTGGACAACCTCTGTCAGGGGCTGCTCAATGGCCACGGGCAGGTTAAAAAAAAATCATACCTCTTCTGGGTCTGGGCGTGTATAGACATGAGCGTGTTGTGTTCCTAAGAACGCGGATCTGGTAAGTGTTTCCGCCCTAGGTGAGCTCAAACTTCGTATATAAGTGTAAAAACACACGGGGATCGTCGACGTCGCATTGTGTGAAACATTCTTATGTCTGTCGTTCCTAGGAACGGGGGAATTTTTCATCGGGTCAGTCTTAAACTTCAAACGGGTACCCACAAATTATATATTGTGACCACGACATGACCTTGACCTTGAAAATGATCAATTCAAGGTCAAATCAGGTAAAATATTGAAAAACCCAATATTAACTCATTGAAAAACACAAACAAAACATAAAACATTGTCATGTTTCTGACCAAGCACGCCAGTGGCGGGCTAACCTGCTAGTATACTATATAACTGTCATTGCAGGTATGGCTATAAGGTGTTCTGATATGATGGTTGGTGGCACCTTTTTGGGAACAACAGTGAAGAAGTAATTAATTAGTAACTGGACTATTTATGTAAAAATTAAACACAATGTTGGCTTATTGGCACTATAAATATTACCTCACAATATATGTGCATACTGTAGAATAAAACACTTTTTATTTCAAAAACAACATCACAACCGTTGATAGTTTTTCACTTGGAATCTGCCAGAAACGGACCAATTTAAAACTTACCTTTGATTCTGTTTGATTTGGTCTTGAATAGATTTAAAATGATTTTTTTCTTATTTTATGGGGTGGGTCCAAAAAAATCAGGCGGAAAAAGAAAAAAAAATTTGTTTTGGGCCTTGTATGCAGGGGGGGGGGGGGGGGGGGGGGGGTCGGAACAAAATTTCAGGCACGTATGGCATTTTTTCCCTTTCGATCATTTTTTGAACCCACCCACCCCCACCGCCAATTTTTTTTTCCGTTTTCGGCAGTTTTTTTCGACCATTTTTTGACACCCACCCCCCCTTTTAACACTAAAACAGAGATTTGCGGGGGGAAATTCACTGTAAACAGCTGTATATGAACTTCTGTGCATACTATTTATCATGGATGTTAACATGTAAATAGGAATGAGTCATTTTGAAGTCATTCGGCCAAACAAACCTGGCCACCAGCGGCCATCTTGGATTTCAAAATTTGCAACAAAATACAACACGATAACTGCCTGCAGTCAGTTTACCAGTTAGAATTACATTATTTCTCTCATTCAAAGTGGTTTTGAAGCCCAACTCATTGCCAAAACACTAAAAAACAAGCAGGAATTTTTTTTTTTAGTTGCGGAAAAAATTGCTTGTTGGTGGCTTTGACCACCCACCCACCCCGGCATAGGTGCCGGAATTCCCCCCCCCCCCTGTTGTATGTGTAAATTTTCTCATCCCCCCCCCCCCCCTCTCTCCGACCAAGTGCTGAAAAGGGAAGTACATCATGTAATGTTAGCGAAGATTTAACTCAAAAGACAAATTCAATATTTACTTGATCATCTCATACACTACTAAATGCTAGCCGCTGATACAGTGCTTAAGTATGTACACCTTTCACATTTCAGTTCGGTCGTGGTGTTTGTTTCTTCAATACGGCGAAATCTGGTCATGAAACTTGACATATATGGATTAGAGTTATATCCCGTAGTTCTGTTCGGAGCGCCGAGTAGAATACAGCCAAATGTCAAACCGAATAATGCCGAACATCTTTCGGTATGACTCGGGGGATCTTCTTACATCTTACATCTTCTGTGTCTTTACGGCCAGCATTGACCAACCCCAGAACGTGGTCTGAGTATATTCCTAACTATATATATAGGCTATCTGTAAATGACTATTTAGATATGTCGTACATGACCAGGATCCATCCGGAGTTTTCATGCATTAATTACATGTATATATACAGTTGTAGATTCACTTTGCTATACCCCCAGTAAAATCACTCGCTGCATGTGTAATCTATGGCAGAGTATGGCAGCATAAAGTTGGAGTCCATTTACATTGGTTACCTCTTCGTTGCTTTCGTCATTTCTTGTGTTGGATATGTCCAGTATTCTTGATATTTTCTCTTCTTCATTTAGGTCTTTAAACTGTTTTTTAAATATATTGTTGTATTCAGTTGCAAATTGTAGAAGGAATTCTCTTCTTATATGATTGAATGCTGAGCATCTAAGGATGAAATGGGACGTTGTTTCCTCTTCTATTTTGCATAGCTTGCAGATAGTGGGGATCAGACAAATTGCAAGGCGCAACGTTCCGGCAAGTAGCCGGCGGAAGCGTTACGTCGTGGAGTTGGACGGAACAGTGAGCGGAGTGTCTGAGCCAGGTACGAGACTAGGCTAGCAGTAGAGGGGTAATGTCGCAAGAGCTATACTCGACCTTCACCTCAGAATTTGCAGTCACGTTATATTCAACTAATTAACGGGTCTTTTTCGGGTGGTTTCTTCAACACCAAAGTGGGTGGAACATCTTTATATATAAAAAGTCAACTTGCACATGCGGGTGGAATTGGGTCGATTTGAGATTATAGATGCGCGCCCTACGAGTATACCATTTATTGAGGTCAAGGACGAGTATAACTCTTGCGACATTACCAGAATGTCAGTACTTATACGGTACGGAAAATGACGAGGTTTGCCGAAAGATGTTTTCTGTCACATAATTATGTCCTGTAGATGTCGCTATGTACATCCTACCGTTTACGTCAAAAGGCCTGTTTAGCATACTTTGGATCGATTCTGTATATATAAATTATAATTTCCGGAATCAAGTGAGTAATTTGAAGTTTATATTCTTTAATAATGTATGTAACTTGCGAAGTTGCGGGGGTGGGTACAAAACCCTTTCATTCTTCATAGTTTGCCAACTAGTAATACCTCCTGAGTGAGTGAGTCCTGTGTGAGCTAAATTAGCATTGGTTAATGGTAGATCTATATAGTTGTCCTATGAGAAAAACATCTATATTAATTTCTAGTACATATATACTAGACTATACAGTTTACTATAGTATAGGCCTACTTACCTGTACCCAGTTATGGTGTTAGACCTATACTACTCTACTGTCCTACGAGTAACGAGGCTATGAGAAAACACCCATTCTAGTACATAGAACTTCAAGTAATGCTGTTACTATTAGGCCTAGGCCAGGCTAGGTGAAGATGTGGCACAGTGAGACGAAAATATTTTTGAGAGGTATTACTCTTTAACGGCATGTTAACTCATTGTCTGTTGTGAATCAGATAGACCATTATCTTGTCTAAACATCCACCAGGAAGTCCATCCCTGCGCAAACACAGACTGTCACAGTCGAGAGGCTCCAGCGCTGAAACACATACAGATACAGATTATGACGTAAATAAATTAAATTCGTAAAGATACAGCCTGTCAAACAGCTTGACCCAATAAATCAAATCTGTCTCACTGTGGGGAACTTTGAGACATACCCTGGGGAGGAGTGAGAGTCACCTCAAATTATGCTGTTCTTAACCCTTTGAACCCTGACGCCCCACAGTGATCGACACCCTGACCCGGGGCTCCCAGTGGTATTTCCGCTTAAATTAGACAGTGTCTAGTCGCATGGTGTTGATTGTGTTCAAACTGTGACACAGGTCTGAAACTTTACAGGTTAGTCCCCCATGGATCAGCGATCATTATAAGATCGCGAGACTTTGCCTCGCGGCAATTCCTTGGTAACGGTTGCTAGGCAACTACCCGGAATTGACTGGAAAATGTAAATATAGCTTATAGCATCGTTATTCAACCCCAGTGATTGCGTTTTTTGATACAGGTAATACCCTAACGTGAAATTTGAGATATACCCGACCAGAATAGTGAACCAAATATCCCATTTATGGGTAGCAACGGTTGCTAAGCAAATACCACTAATGATCGAATGACATTGCACTAACTATTCAGTGGTATGTTTTGCCGTAATTTAGACAGTGTCTATAGTCGCGTGGTGTTGGTTATGTTCAAAGGGGACCCATAACTGAAACTGTACCTGTAGGCATGCTATGCATGCATCAGCCCTTTTAATTCAGATTGTTTGGCTTCGGCAATCTGCTACGGCAACCCTTTATCGTGGCCCAGCTTGCTTCAGCAAATGGCTTCGGCATTGCCGATTGCCATAGCCAATTATGAGGGCTGATGCATGGACCACTGATCATTGTAAGACCGGGATACTTTGCCACCCGATCTCTCCTTAGAAACGGTTAGGCAACTACCCGAAATTTGCAGGATAAACGAATTCTAGCTTTTAACGTTGTAATACTAATTATACATCAGCGAATTGCGTTTCGGTGCAACCAATATCCTAATGTGAATTTTAAGATATACCTGACCATGTGCGAGTAAGTCAACTTGATATGCGATAGACTTTTTGCCGCATGTGGCATAACAGAGACTGATATTACAGAGACCATGCAGAAACAACGTAATTTCCCGTAACATATCGTGGCCCCATTGTTCAAGTAAGCTCTCTAGATTGTGTCTACCAAACATGTGAAACATGCAACTATATGTCATATATAGCGCCACAATTCACTTAAACGCATTTTTCAAAATGATTTAAGTATAGCCTGCGCGCATGTGCATATTTTCCTACCCGTTTCTAGCGGGCAGCCAATCCATATACACACCTTTGCCAGCGCTGACTTCAATAGGCCCATTTAAATTATATATTAGATGGTATGTCGTGTATAAGTACGTTATAAACCATTTATTTGTCATTGTGCTGGTCTGCGCATGCAGGAATAAATCAACTTGATAGGCGATAGACCCTTCCCTATATGTAGCAGAACACTGACTAATATACGCGAGGGTAATTTAAACTGAAATTGTGTGTCTAAATTATGTATGTTCTGTACACACACGGGGAACACAAAATTATATGCCATAAATATAGCGGCACAGTTCGCTTAAAATATCGTATGTTTTTGTAGATTATATGCTGTGCGCATGCGCATATATTTCTACCCGATACTAGCGGCCAACCATTCCATACAAACCATGGGCGCCGCTGACATATGTGGGGGCAATTTAAATATAAATCAGTGGGTCTGACGCTCGTTATACTATATATAAATTTGCTACCGAATCATGTCGTCGCTGCACCGAAATATCGGTGTTACGGGATATATAATAATTTAAGATAAATGTTGTTTTGGTTTATATAATGACTTTTTATTTCAATAAATACATGCATGATAAAATAAAACAAGCAGAAACATAGCATGAAAAATAATAATATATGTGTAGGATATATACAACCTGAAAGAAATTATAAATATTATGGGGACCAAGCATCCAGCCTTTATATATTTGGGGATCCAGAATTTGCACGCTCACTAGTTACATACCGGTAGTAGTAAATGTCCTATAATCACTCTGCTTTCCTATGAACTTTCGGCGATCGACCACATCGCGTCTATGTTTGCAGTTGGAGGCTGTTCCAATTTCGGCACAGAAGTTATCGTTGTTGTTTTTGCTGTTCTTTTACATTTTATTTGTCCTGTTTTTTCCCTATGTTTAATGACTGTAACACAATTCAGGTTCCATCCACCATCCTAACTGCACGATCACTGACTGGCTTAACCTATTTCAAGAATTTTTCAAAATGTTTTTGGCAAACTTCAGCTGATTTCCTATACCACACTTCATGATGCACCTGGTAATTCATTTGTTAGTTAGTATTTCCCAAATCTGAATACTCTTATGTGCCTACTAATCATGATGGCCTAGCTTACCTCCTTCTTTAGCACATAATTTAAAGATTCACAATTGGTATTTGTCCATCCGTTTAAATTTGTCGTAGTCCCACACAGTTGTGAAGTTTTGAAACTCTCCGTTAGCATAGGCATTGAACGATTGCTCCAATAATCCTGGAATTGACGTCATCGGAATACACTTTGAATGAGCACCCATTGTTGACACAGAGAACATTTTACACAGTTTGTAGTGCATCCCACACCACATTGAAGACACTGATATCGCTGAGGTTTGGAATGAGCACAAAATCTTTTTGAACTTACTTTAGAGCATATCTAAGAACAACATTTCATATCTCTCTTAGTTGAGCAAAATATCACCCCAATTCACACCTACTAACAGTCCGCCGATTTTCAAAATTGGCAACAGAAACTTGTTGGTTATGACATTGTGTAAATTTCTAGATAAAACGTTCTGATTTCTTTCCAATTACTAGTATGTATCGGCACATATGTGGAGGCTTCTGGTCAGTGGTCACTAAGTACTCGCATATCTTATGGTCAAAAACTGTATCTCACTTTTGCAGGACATATTTCTAGGGAAAACTTCAGAATTGTTCTGTTTTATTTACAACGAATGGATAACATATGTGATATCACCTGCTCCTATCGAATATGGCAGTTGCTATCACCCGCTCGCAGCTTGACAATGTAATGTCATTTTTTGGTATCATGGAATTCAGATGAGAGGAAATGATCTACTGAGACTTGTCGATGCCACTGAAACGCGTCAGTCATGCTCTAGTATAATGCTCTTTTTTTATTCTGAACTACAGCATCACACAAAATGTGTGAAAACTGGCGGTTCGGTGTTGCAAAAATAACATTGTAATTTGAATATTATGGGCACTAGTGCTCAGCATTACACTGATGCTGAAAATATCACAATGGACAATCCGTGTGCCGGGGGAAACAAAATTGTTGGATGTGTGAGCTATTCATTTCCCCATTTTTTATGTTGTTTACCAATTTGGATGTGAAAACACAAATATTTTGGCTCCTCTGCTATCACCCGCTCCGGTTACCGGGGGTGATCAATTAGTTCTCCGAATTATTAAAACAACTGAATGGCTGAGAGAATCCATGGCTTCTGATTATGGAGACTAATTATTTATAATTCCTTGAAGGTTTCATGAATGCACCACCTCAGAATTCTGATAAAACAACTAATCCTTCAAATTATTACAACAACTGCAACTTATCACTGAATGTTTCTCATGCACCACATCAGAAAGCCTCTAAACGTGGGCCAAATGTACTATTCAGATTAAGTACACCTCCGATACTTCGCAAGACGACCTTTAGTGTACATTCCAACTGAGACATAATGCAGCAATTTTACCTGTTATATTATGCATTGTATTTTTGCAATAAAATTTTCAATAATGACCCAGCCATTGTTCACCCCTAAATAGTGAAATCAATTAACGCGGGCATACAATCAAATCAAATCTTGAAACAAATCAGGGGTGATATTCATGAATCAAATTGAATCCTGATTGAATATATATATGAGCCAAACCTGGGTATAAATATATAAGTTTCAGTGAACCTGGGTAAAATAATTTTTTGTGAACCTGGGAAATGTTGTGCCCAAAACCATGAGATGAAGACAAATTCAGCACTATGATTACTGTGTACTGCTGTGTACTGGGGCAAATAGGGAATTCAATTACATGGGCGTCGGATGGGTGTGGAGAGTGCATGTTACAATATATAAGACCTTCTGGCTAACCGCTGGAAGTTTCAGTCACAAGAAATCTTCTTTTTTCAAATTATAAAAAGTTGGTATAGTTTGTGATTCGAATATCATGAATATTGTATGTCTGGCTGTAAGTACAGTTCAAGAAAATCTAGACGGACATATCTCGGTTAAATCAAGAATGTCTAGACTGACATATCACTGATAAATCAAGAATTCATAAATGCTAGTTCGATCAATCCTCGAATACTCCTGTATTGTATGGGACGGATGCTCCCAACAAGATTCTGATAAAATCGAAAACGTACAATACGAAGCAGCTCATATTGTGACGGGTGCCACCAGATCTGTCGGTAATTCTACACTGTTGTTAGAAACTGGTTGGGAAACTTTGAAATCACGTCGTGAAAAACAAAAATTTAAAGTTTTTTATAAAATGGTATATGGTCAGTCTCCGATTTATCTTAGAACACTAGTAATCCCGACTCATGGGCAAATATCTAGGTGCGAAACTAGACAAAGCAATCACTTCATAATCCCTGGTTTTGACTATGAATATCACAGAAGATCATTTCTTCCATCAACGACGTCCCTATGGAACAATCTCGACAAAAATATTATTAAAATGGATTCCCTCTCAGCATTTAAAGGTCTCTCGACTTGAAAATGAAGAAGACCCACAGATGGTTTTACTATGCGTACACCCGCGAAGCCCAAATACTGCACGCCCGACTAAGATTACATTGTAGCCACCTAAATTACCATGCTTATTCCAACTTTGTCTCCGATCATCCCAGGTGTGTCTGTGGTGAAATTGAGGACACAGAACACTATTTACTTGAATGTGTTAGATACCGCTCCCAACGAAGCTCACTCTTATCATCAATTTCTAATCTGTGTATCGTCACATCCGAGACACTCTTGTGTGGATCCACTAAAATCTCACTGGAAGACAGCTTAACAATTTTCAAAGAAGTCCAAAAGTTTATCATTTGTACCAAACGTTTTAATGACGGCACCAAATAATTGTCCGCTGAGCCACACACTTATTGATATTAAACGCATTAATGTTAGTCAACTATATGATACGTTAATGGATTACACATTGGACACTGTTGCAAAACCACAGCAACTTATTATCACGGTATGTTATACAGCTTAGAAGAATAGACAATACAAGTGCGTCCCCTAATGATGTGACGTTGGATCAGAAGCAAGGTCAGATTCCCAACCAGTGCATAATCTGACACAACAGATTATCCACACTCCTCAAAATCCCCTGTACCTCCAACAAGATATTTCATCATCCCACCTAACACTTTCCTTATCATACCCGACATCCATCTTAACCCCTTAAACTATTCTCACATAAACAAAATAATTCCATATAATACTATTTTATAGTCATCTGACAACCGCCATTCCCTTCCAACATACTCCCACATAACCCAAATCATTCCATATGAAACTACCTTATCTTGAAACATCTATCGAACCGGCCCATCCTGTGAGTAGACTATAATACACGCGATGAAACGTCAACAATTTAAAACATGAAGCCCCTATCTACTTGAAACAATCTGAAATGTTAAAAAATCACTCTCACAGGATGGACCTTGCCATTAGCCAATCGGAAACGACTCCCAAAAGCTTAAAGCTTGTTGTCGAATCCCCTTCATATCATCACTGTTAATCTTTGTCTTGTTTTTTGTAATATACGAATAATATGGAATAAATACTGTTTACACCATTGAAGTGAATCCGAATCAATCATATCAGATTTTACAGCGGGAATATGTTATTGTCACATAACAGGGAGAAAGAGGCAAAGAGCTGTAGAGCGAAGATTTGAAGACAGTGAATTTCAATCTTCAACATGAAATACCTTACACAGTTTTTATGACCCCTACTCTAAAACAGTTTTGATATGTCGTGGTGTCAGTAAAATAATTCGTGACTTTTCCCCCTATGTAGTATTGTAACTTCATAAGTGGTATGTACGATATCCTGATGTACAATACGTTCTGTGAATTTAGAGTTGTCCTTCCTGCATCGGGTCGAACACATCAAAGAGACAGCTGCCGCACACCGCTGATGAACACTGAGTTATTGACACGTGGTAATTCACACCCGATAACTCATTGTCAGGCTGACATCGGCGTGATAAGCTGTGAATGCTAATCAAGTTATTTCTGCACGCGTTTCGCGATCTTTGACTGTTTGTCAGGACTCAACAAGATCTCATGACTCAACAATATTGGGTAATGGTCTAATGGACCTACTAATGGTCATTTTGGGTATGAAAAACACAAGTATATGGACTAATCTATGGATTTTATTCATAAATATGGTTAAAATACCAATATTATACTTGCCTATATTAAAACATTTCCTTGTTTGGCCTCAGTCCATATTTGTTTACATCGTCGACAGCTGCATAGCCCATACTCACCTTACTTAACTCAATCTTATTCTTCTGTTAAATACTGCCACATTGGGCTTGGATTCCACCCATAAAAGACACCCATAATAATGTATATTTTAGTACCATCAGTCGGAATTTGGGTTAAATAAAACATGACCACATATTATAGGTACCATTGACTCAAAATATATCTAGATATGTATCGTACCGCGACACAGGTGTGTCTTGACACCACTAGTAAGTAGTTTACTGTTATTTGTTTAGAAAATTAATTGTTTGGATTTTATTAGGAAAATTCCATTCAGACCTTATTCTGCAAACGTCAAGGGTGTCAGTTATCCGCTTTCAACATGTGCTATATTCGGCACTTGTGCGTAATTGTAATTGTATACAGTTTATGTTTTAACAGATCTTCCATATTGGAGAATGGACCGTGTATTAATTAAAAGTATGGGCTGGAATCAGAGTCTCAGACATGACTTATGGTGCATTGCCACATAGACTATGGAAATGACTGGAATATGGCTGGAAATATTATGACAAGGCATTTTTTTTTCAATCAATTCCATTGGTGCTATGCATAAATTCATTGATGTATTGACTAAAACCAAAACCGAAACCTGGTTTTTTCACAAAAACCAAACCAAAACCAAAACCAAAATGAAATATAAATACCGCACATCAAGAATTCCTAGATGGACATATCACTGATAAATCAAGAATTCCAAAACGGACATATCACTGATAAATCAAGAATTCCTAGGCAGACATATCACTGATAAATCAAGAACTCCTAGATGGACATATCACTGATAAATCAAGAATTCCTAGACGGATATATCACTGATAAATCAAGAATTCCTTGACGGACATATCTCTTATAAATCAAAAATACCTAGACGGACATATCACTGATAAATCAAGAATTCCTAGATGGACATATCACTGATAAATCAAGAAGTCCTAGATGGACATATCACTGATAAATCAAGAATTCCTAGATGGACATATCACTGATAAATCAAGAAGTCCTAGACGGATATATCACCGATAAATCAAGAAGTCCTAGACGGATATATCACTGATAAAACAAGAATGCCTAGATGGACATATTACTGACAAATCAAGAATTCTTAGGACATATCACTGATAAATCAAGAATGCCTAGATGGACATACATGTATTACTGATAAATCAAGAATAACTAGTTGGACATATCACTGATAAATCAAGAGTTCTTAGGACATATCACTGATAAATCAAGAATTCCTAGACGGACTTATCACTGATAAATCAGGAATTCCTAGACAGACATATCTCTGATAAATCAGGAATGACTAGACGGACATATCTCTGATAAATCAAGTTGTTCACAATTCATAAAATGTTTTCAATATTTCCAATGACTTCCTTATACATTTGCGTGATCGGGTGAGAATTACACTGTATGACTGTTACATCATTGGGATTTATGGTACAAATAGATTGCAGCAAGACAAAAACAGCGAGCAAGGCTAAAATTTTAGGTGTTATTATAATAGACCTACATGTATATATATCAGATTTATGGAGGAATGGACTCAGTGTTCATTGCTTCAATTGTGCTTGTTTCTGTGAGAGGACTTGGAAGACATCTTCTCCCTAAAATGTGCCACTTCTCCCTATTTTTGTCCAGGGAGAAGTGATTTCTCTCTCAAACACCAGTATGCATATGTCCCAACAGCATATTTAAAGTATATTTACTGATTATAATGGTACTTATTCACTGGAATAGTAATTAATATAAAAAATTATAAATTAGCTCTTTTATTGCATAATACTTTAATATTGGATCCCAGAAAGGTGAGGATGGAGAGTAAATTGAACTTCAGTCTTTATGACTTCCTGATAATAGTCAATTTCTCTCTAATAATCTAATAGGGAGAAGTGACTTGGGAAGGAGAAGTGACTTTTCCTAATTTGAATTCTCTAGGTTGATCCTTGTATCGAAATGGCCATGTATCGATTGGTATGGCACATTGAGATGTTCCTCAATTCAGATCAAGCTTGAAAATCACTCCCGATTTTTGCCCATATGTCGAGTTCGAACCCGCACCAACCTCGTCTAGCCCAGACTGCGATGATCTTATCCTCGACATAACTACCTCGGCTATGGGGACATCCTTAAAAAGGAAGCCCTTTCACCAAGTGTTGGGAAGCATATTAGTCTGAACATGGGTTCGAATACTGACTACTGACACAGAACGGGTCTATCATTACGGTATATTGGAACAGCGCCATGCAAAATTGTATCTGTGACTTGTTTCAGGTAAAACAGGTTGCATTTCTGAATAATTCATGAAATCAAGTCGATCGATGTGCGACTTGACCATATTTAAAATACCCTCTGTTTACATTGTGTCCCCAGGAACAAAGGTACTTCCGGGATAACTGCTCAACGATTTAGGTATTTGTTTATCAGTGAGCCGGCTCCTTGTTTGTACGCATGCATCACATCATTTGATTTTACAATTTTATGACAGCTACGCCTGGGAAACTGACCAAGATCAGCACCGCGGAAATTGGATTTACCTGTTAGCAGAGTAAGTGAGTGAAAATTAGAATATACGATTACTGGTACTGGCATGCATATATATATCAGATTTATGGAGGAACAGACAGAAATTTAGGATAATACATCTTCAAACTCATGCATGGTTGTTTCACTCACAAGATTGCCAAGAAGAGTGATACGTAAAAATTAGAATCCAATGATCGATTTTGAATCAGCAGCTCGATTCGCGAATCGTATATTGAAGCTTGGCAGGGTCCTTTTCTGTATTTTGTGTGGTACTATTTGTGTATTTCTTATTTATATGGTATTTTTTGTGAAACTGACTTGCTGGAATCACCATGCATCACCATATTCTCATATAATTTATTCTTACAATCCCGTCACAACTTGTCATTATATAATTGCCTCACTATGAGTTGCCATCCATAATAATGAAATTTGAGCAATTATCAACCATTCCCTCTATCCCTCTCCCTCTTTACTATACTTCTCACATCTATTTCTTGTCAACAGAGATGACAGATGTAAGCACCTGCTCAAATCACCATGTATCACCATATTCTCATATCATTTATTCTTACAATCCCGTCACAACTTGTCATTATATAATTGCCTCACTATGAGATGACAGATGTAAGCACCCTTGCTTGCTGTCAAATCCTCTTCAATCCATCAACTCTCTTTTCTTCGAACAACATTTCTGTATCATATGATTTTATTGAGGGTTGATTAAATATTGTTTTATAAATCAAAATCGAAAGATATTTTCAAAACTTCACTTGGATTTTCAGCACCAAATCACTGATAAACACATACAGGGTAGTACGTGCTTATAACAATGATAATAACCAGTAATAAAGTGATTTGAAAAACATCGATATGGTGATCAAATAGAAATGGAGAATAATCTTGTTCAAAGTAGTAATTTTTACAAATAGTATATCCAAATTGACAACACACACTGCCATTCTTATATATGAATTAAATGCAGTGACTCTCGATGGCGAAATCGTTTTCATTAGTTTATCGCCGATAGATGCGTCCCGAATCGAGTATTAAATATTTATAATTGAGCGTAGTTCTGATGATGTTTTCTTTGGAGTGGTACAGTTGATTTTGCTTCAAATTTTCGGCGATGTTAGTAGAATGTTACGTTTTATTCCTCCAGTTGTAATAGTGCCTGAATTCTAACTCATCAGTTTCATGCACCCGAACAAGTGTGATTATTTTGACATATATAATAAACATAGGGGTACATTTATTTGGATCTAGAGAGTAGCAGAAACAATGACTGAGAGATGACAGCTACATTGTAGATAGTAATTTTTATTCACTAAGCAATTATATCAACTTTGAAATTCTGTTATTAAAATGAGCATTTAGTTCCATGAAGTGTTGTTCCCGAATGTTGTGCATTAGACTGGTCCTTGTTCTAATAGAAACAGCTGCCCTATCGTAGTAACCTGATCCTTTCTTCAACATATAGTAGCACTATGCGTGCTAATATAAAACAGGCATGAGTGTCACAAAAACAATGGTACTAGATGGCAACTTAGATAGCAATGTTCATTTACTAAACATTTTCACCGTATCTAATTTGAGATGAAAATCTATTATTAAAATGTACTTTTAGTTGTGTGAAGTAGAATCTGAGACAGTTGAGCATTGCCGAATTTCATGCATTAGCCTGGTCCTTGCCACAATTGAACCAGCTATTCGATTCATAGAAACCTATTCCTTTTTGGCTGTAGTACGTCACCACAAATTGCACAAAACTGTTTAGTTCACTGTTGATGGGAGTGTGGTGGAGGGGGGGGGGGTGGTCTGAATCTGGATGTGGTATGTCGTATTTACCAGTGTTGGCGACATCATTTAATTTGTTCCTTTCATCTCATTATATTACAATTGTATATTATTTAAAATTTTCCATAGTGGTGCCGTCCAAGTCAATGATAGGGATTGGGTATGTACACCAAAATTTATAACAACTTTTTTCGTCAATTTTCTTACAAACTTAACTATATAGTCAGATGACTTGCGCCTTTTATTGGGCCTCAGGTATTTCATAATTCCAGGTGTTATTAGTTTATACTTAATAACACCTTCCATTGATTTGATTGGTAACTTTTTCAATAATTTTGGCTATCACTTGAAAGTTCTGGATAAAATTATTGCGTGCTTAAATAAAACTATTTAACAAAGTTAGTACATGTATCAACAAAACACAACATGCCTGATTTTGTTCTCAACTCAAATGTAAAAATTGATGGAGAGGAATGTGCGACTGTAAAACTCAGACCACTGTGGAAAATCATTAAATTAATCTAAGTATGATGTGGACATAGACATTTCATTATAAAAGAGAGTAATAGGAACATTTCATCAGAAATTCCTGATGATTTTAAAATCTTGAGAGGTTATCTGTGTTCTCAAGGTATTCCTCATGAAGAACTGAATGTGGTGTTATGCAAAATCTTTATCCAGCTAAAAAAGCCAGATGACACAAAATACGAACCATTTTCATTGAGGGGTTTCATGAGTAGTTTTCACCAACAACTGTGTCGATTCAATTATTCACAATTTCACGCACCCTATTGGAAGTCCATTGTTTGAGGGAGGTCGTTAATGCAAAGCAGAAGTTGCTGAAACGTGATGGTAAATGAAATAAGACATGATAAATATGGATGGGAGGTACAACTGGTGCACCAGTCGATACATGTATCGCATCGGTCATATAATAATGTGTATCCCATTATGCCCCTTCTACTGTGTATTCTAAAGGCTGGTGCACACTAGAGCCTGACTGCTGAGCCATCAGTCTCTGAGCGATTTGGCTACAGGTGTGTGCAGCATTTTATGCGAGTCCAATTGCTCTGAACAATCGAGATCACATATCAAGCATGTTTGATATTTTCTCGACCCATGAGGCAAATAGCTCAAGTGTGCTTGGATGTGAGCCCGATTGTTGAGCTACCAGATATGAAATAATCATCGCTATTTTTATCCTCTTCGAAACACTTGAGTCTGACTAATCAAATTACGACAGTGGTGCCATTTTGTATACAAATCAACAAGCCGGTATCACGTGACCGAGCAACTGCCGATAGTAAGTCACATTCTGCTTACAGTTGATGGCGATAAGGCCAATAAGTGCTGAGCATTCTGACTCGCTAGTGTGTGCAGTACAGTGACTCCTGAGGAATTGGTCTCAGAGACCGATAGCTCAGCAATCGGGCTCTGGTATGCGCCTACCATTAGGTGCCTAATAATGTTGATGGGTGAAATTTTTTGTTGAAATCAATAGTAGTGATAATGGGAATTTTATTCAATCTGTCTTTTTACCAAACACTAGTGATGTTTGGAAATTTTCTCCAACAGAATATTTGGCATCTCAGCTTAGTGTGCACATGGTTTCATGACTGGTTTTATTGAGTATTATTAAAGTGATAACTGACAAGTTGTCTACTGTGTGAGGTCTAGAAAATATTTAAACTGAAATTTGAAAATGTGAAGAAATTATTTCCCTGCCAACCGGTATCTACCATACCAAAACCATAGCAGATGATTATTATGTGTACCCATACCATAGTATGGTACAAATAGTGTCAATGTCAGGATTGACCACTCGTTGTTCATCTGTCTGTCCGTCCGTCTGTCTATCAGTAGACACTTTATGCGTAATGCGTTAACTCAAACATTTTCTATCTGATCGGAACCAAATTTTGTATATGAGTTTCTCAGCCCAAAATACAAATCGACAAAATTCTAATGCTCTTATGCGAATATAACCCCTGAAACATCACATATTTGCGGGCGGGGGGGTTAATTATCGATATTAAAACTGCTTCACCATTATTAGCTATTGCCATGGCTTTGTCGTCCGTGTGTGCGTAAGGCGTCAACAATAGAGGCTACAGGTCTTACCTTTGATCGGATCATTATGAAATTTGTCATAGCTGTTGACATCAACATTTGTACCGGAATGATTCATTTTGGGGTCATTCGGAAAAAAAACATGGCCACCAGTGGCCATCTTAGATTTCAAAATTCAATCCATTAGCACGGGCTACAGGCCGTACTGTTCGTCAGATCATCATAAAATTTGTCATGGATGTTGTCAACAATGACATGTAGATGGGAACGAGTCATTTTTGGGTTATTCGGGCAAAAAACATGGCCGCCAGCAGCCATCTTGGATTTTACTCTTTGTATGACTAAATCCTTTAGCACGGGCTACAGGTCGTACCTTTAGTCTGATAATCATGAAATTTGTCATGGCTGTTGAATTGGAATGTAGATGGGAACGAGTCATGTTGGGGTCATTCGGACAAAAAACATGGCCGCCAGCGGCCATCTTGGATTTCAAAATTTAATCCATTAGCACGGGCCACAGGTCGTACTGTTCGTCTGATCATCATGAAATTTGTCATGGATGGTAATATTGACATGTAGATGGGAACTAGTATTCAGTAATTTTGGGGTCAAATGGCGAAAAACATGGCCGCCAGCTGCCATCTTGGATTTTACTCTTTGTAAGACTAAATTCTTTAGCATGGGCTACAGGTCGTACCTTTAGTCTGATCGTCATAAAATTTGTCATGGATGTTAACGATGACATGTAGATGGGAACAACTCATTTTGGGGTCATTCGGCCGAAAACATGGCCACCAGCAGCCATCTTGGATTTTACTCTTTATATGACTAAATTCTTTAGCACTGGCTACATGTCGTACCTTTAGTCTGATCATCATAAAATTTGTCATGATTGTTAATAATGACATGTAGATGGGAACGAGTCATTTTGGGGTCAATTGGCCAAAAAACATGGCCGCCAGCAGCCATCTTTGATTTTACTCTTTGTATGACTAAATTCTTTAGCATGGGCTACAGGTCGTACCTTTAGTATGATCGTCATAAAATTTGTCATTGATGTTAACGATGACATGTAGATGGGAACGACTCATTTTGGGGTCATTCAGCCGAAAACATGGCCTCCAGCAGCCATCTTGGATTTTACTTTTCTCTTCATGTCTATAAACTAGTATTAGACATTCAACTTTCCATATTCCTAATCGCTCCATTGACTGTAATATATTAAATTATTCCCTTTCCAAGTTGAGCTACAGTGTCATTGACACTTTCATTATAAAATCCCATCAATATCACATCTAAAGAAGACATCAGGTACATTCAAAAACTAACTGTTGTGCATATTTATTTCTATTCGAGGCAGGGGGGGGGGGTCGCGGAAAAAATTTACATATATAGGGCGAAAAAAATGTTTTTGCCCTTTCGGGGACCCACCACCCCTCTACCTGCAATTTTTTTCTTTTTTTTCCGCCCAATTTTTGGGACCCACCCCCCAAAATCTTACAAAAAACATAAAATATAAACCAAATCAAAGCCTAGCAAAGAATTGTTCCATTTCTTATTATTTAATACTATTCCCAGCATTTTAGTAAACCTCTAAACTGCTCTAAAGGGAGATAATTCTATTAGTATAAAATGTGGAAATGCTGAACGCATGCACTTAAAAACATTGGGCAAAATGCCATAAAACATAATAATTAAGAGGTAATACATTTCCTGATATCCTCAATAACTCCATATTCTTTTATATAACAATAGTATAAGATGTTTTAGAGTCAAGGCCCAATAGTAATACTGTAGTAATGAGGGGTAGAACAAATTTCATCTGGGACCCAAGCCAAGGAAAGTCACACTCACAGCAGCTCAGTCTAAATACATGTATGTATGTCATGTTGGTTTGCAGATTGACATATACCAATATTAGCGAAAAATTGGTAGTATTATTAACTTATTATCAGAGTATAAAGTTTAGTTTAAAGCCAGCAGAGATATCCAAGCCACGGTCACCTTGTACAAACCGTCTGTATACATGTAGGTTCCCCCTGTGCAATGTGGTTTACTGGACGTATCACATGGAAACCCATTATAAGAACAAGCATCCTGGATCAGACTGTTCAGTTGAGATATGTGACTCTGAGAAAGTTTGCATGAAGAGAGTTGCATAGATTACCTGTGCAGTTTGATCCAGGTTAGTATGATTTATAATTAGTTTCAAGAACAAAGTTCATATTAGTCATGTTTATATTCAAGCTTTATGTTGCATATGGAATAAGTTGAGACTTTAATACCAAAAGCTACTTTTATAGTTACATTGCTCTATCCTGCTATATCCTAAATTGAATATCAAAGCAACCAATAATGAACAAACAACTAATAATTACAATACCATATGTATTGGCAGTCAAATAACTGGAACTCCAAGATATACTACCTTATTACATGTATATGTACAGTACCTAACTGCTTAGACTTGTGAATAATAACTGTGGTTGATTTAATATCACAAAAGGCTAAGTTTTCATATTGTTATCCAAATAGTATGAACTTTTTGTATGAGTTATTTTGTTTTATAGTTTTAAACCAGTGGAATATAGTGGAACTGTTATTTTTGTTTGTATCATCAAGTTTATCTTGATAACAAATAATATCCATTATGTGGATTAAGAACAGAAGATGGTAATCATTTCATAATTATGCTTATATAATATATCTTTCATCCGTCGAAATCTGGTACATTAATTTTGACATACATCAGCATACATACACCCCTAAATGGTAGTTAGTTCTGGTTAGTATGTTTTAAATAGCATAGTGTGTCATATGGTTGATATTAACAGATTACATGAGCACAAAAACAGTGATTTTAAGTGGAGGAAAAAATTTGCATTTTTGGTCATTTACGCATTTTTTCCGGGTGAAATGACCCACCCACCCCCGCCTCATATATGGAATTTTTGTGCGCGACCCCCCCTGGCAATTTTTCATCTTTATCACCATTTTTAGCTCAACTTACTTTGTAAGTTTGAGCTATTGCCATGGTTTGGCGTCCGTCGTCTGTGTGTGCATGTGTCTGTCAACAATTTCCTTTGGCGCAGGCTACAGGTCGTACCTTTGGTCTGATCTTTATGAAATTTGTCATGAATATTGACATTGACATTGTAGATGGGAACGAGTCATTTTGGGGTCATTCGGCCAAAAAACATGGCCACTGGCGGCCATTTTGGATTTCAAAATTCAATCCATTGGCGCGGGCTACAGGTCGTACTGTTCGTCTGATCATCATGAAATTTGTCATGAATGTTAATATTGACATGTAGATGGAAACGAGTCATTTTGGGGGCGTTTGGCCAAAAAACATGGCCGCCAGCAGCCATCTTTGATTTTACTCTTTGCATGACTAAATCCTTTGGCGCGGGCTACAGGTCGTAGCTTTGATCGGAACAATCTGAAATATGTCATGGATGTTAAAAATGAAGTGTAAAATGGGAACGAGTCATTTTGGGGTCGTTCGGCCGAAAAACATGGCCGCCAGCAGCCATCTTGGATTTTACTCTTTGCATGACTAAATCCTTTGGCGCGGACTACAGGTTGTACCTTTGGTCTAATCTTTATGAGATATGTCATGATTGTTGACATTGACATGTAGATGAGAACGAGTCATTTTGGGGTCATTCGGCCAAAAAACATGGCCGCCATCTTGGATTTTACTCTTTGCATGACTAAATCCTTGGGCGCGGGCTACAGGTCATAGCTTTGGTCAGATCTTCATGAAATTTGTCATGGATGTTAACAATGACACGTAGATCGGAACGAATCCTTTTGGGGTCAATTGGCCAAAAAACATGGCCACCAGCAGCCATCTTGGATTTTACTCTTTGCATGACTAAATCCTTTGGCACGGGCTACAGGTCGTAGCTTTGGTCGGAACTTCATGAAATTTGTTATGGATGTTAATAATGACATGTAGATATGGGAAACAAGTCATTTTGGGGTCATTCAATCCAATGGCACAGGCTACAGGTCGTACTGTTCGTCTGATCATCATGAAATATGTCATAGATGTTAGTATTGACATGTAGATGGGAACGAGTGATTTTGGGGTCGTTCGGCCAAAATACATGGCCGCCAGCAGCCATCTTGGATTTAACTCTTTGCATGACTAAATCCTTTGGCACGGGCTACAGGTCGTATATTTGGTCGGAACTTCATGAAATTTGTCATGGATGTTAACAATGACATTGTAGATCGGAACGAGTCATTTTGGGGTCGTTCGGCTGAAAAACATGACACGTAGATGGGAACGAATCCTTTTGGGGTCAATTGGCCAAAAAGCATGGCCACCAGCAGCCATCTTGGATTTTACTCTTTGCATGACTAAATCCTTTGGCACATGTTAGACATTTCAATTATGATCATTTTTCAGCGTTTGGTGCAAAGCACATTAGCCGAAAAAATTTGTATTCACTGTTCATGCTAATAATGAGTGAGCGATCAATTATCGCTTCGTGCATGAACAATGAAAATAGGTCACGCTATTATAGAGCGTGTGGTGTCATTTCTAGCCGAATCGCCTTGTATGTCGGGTCAACTCCAAATTTTGTTTCAAACATTTCAGTAATGTTATGGATTGACAGTTCAATAACGTAATGAGATGCGTATGTTGAAACTATATCTGAGAAACATATATTCTTATAACGCATGAAATCATGCATATTATAGAAAGTTGATGTTGAATTTTGTTGAATTATCATTAATAAAAGTTAATTGTAACTTTGAAATGTGCATATCGCACCTTATTCAGGAAGTAATATTTTTATATGTAGTCATTTATATTAAACGCATATAAATGTGTCATCCGATCACGATCATAGTGTATATATTTGAACATGTTATATATGTTAATTTATATTTGTATTATATAGTGTGTACAGGTTTGTGTTGCACAATTGATCAATTAGAATGAATTTCCAAACAATCGAGCTGCGTTAGTGATGTTGGTTTCGGAAAGCAGGTTTCCATCGTTTTTCCCTAAGAGGTTTTTCGTTGGTTTTTCCTGACCGCCAACGCAGACACAGTAGGATGTAATTAACCTGTATGTGAAGACGTGTCCGTCCCTTAACTTGTAAGCATGTATACCAATAAACGCTGATGTCGACCCCCTAGTGGACTCCGGCGCGGCTTGATGGCAATGATGGTGTTATCATTATTGGAGAATTGGGAATACGCACCTTTCCTATTACTCCATTTACTGTCAACCATTAAATTATTCCCCTACCTAAGTTAATCTCTATTCATTGCTCATCACAAAAAAATTACCTTCTTTACAAAGTTGAGCTACAGTGTCATTGACACTTTCATTTGACTGTCACCAAACTTCATATGGATCTTTGGAGTGACAACTAGATGGGAGCCATAACACATTTGAATTCATCAGCAAACCCTGCAACTGACGTTTATTGGAGAAATGGTTTTAAAATTTACAGGTATGTTCAGGATCACTTCTAGATGGGAGCTATCTAATTTGAACGATATACGATCAAAAACATGGTTGCTGGTGATCATCTTGGATTTTACTCTTTGCATCACTAAATACTTTGGTATGCCCAACAGCTAACAGTTTTGATCCAATTGATCCCAAACTGAATATGGCTCTTCGTGTTAACCTATGGTATTACTTAAACATTTAAACTTTTCTCATTCATTGTCACTCCATTGATTAATGTATGACATTATCCCATCTGCAAGTTGAGCTACAGTGTCATTGACATTGAATTGCCTGTCCAAAAGACGGGTGTACAGGTGGGTGGCTAAGCTTCTGATGCCATATAAATTCTGCATTTAACTTAACAGTCATAATACTTTTCAAAATCTTGACGATTTCTGACATTCTAAGATGGAAGGCTGCAATATTGGTCTGATACTGAAGTTGATATGCTGAGCTATAAAAGGAGAATGCTATCAAATTTCATCTTTGGCTATGGACAGACATTTATTTCAGTGTTAGCATTGTATTTAATCTAGAAATTAAATTGGCGTAGATGATATCGTTATTTTTTTCTACTCTGGGATAAAAATGTGATCAATAACAGAGACAGGACAGTCTCTGTTTGGCACATAAGTTTTCAGCCTGTTCAACAGACCTGTTGAATGAAACGAATGATTCATATACTCAAATTCTCAAATTCTTTTCTGTGATCATCATGTTTATAAGTTGTAGTATTAAAATTGTCCATAAATACCACTTCACCTAGCATACTATAGGCATCATAAATTCTTTTCATCTTTGTGATGTAATCTCGATAAAACTGGAGAGTGTAAAGCGAAGATGTGAGATATAATTGAAAATTATATATCTATGTTGTATTTGAAAGTTGTATTGGAACACCAATTATATCATCGACATCGTCATTGTCATCTATATTGATATTGATATTTTACCTCTAAATTAGTTCAACCGCCTTTGGCCCAACCGCGCTGCATTGGCAAACATTGCGAAATAACACAAACGGCATGATACGACTACTTAGTGGATACAATTTAGAGAATTCACATCTTTCCAATATAACCAGTGCTCATTTATGCATACTAGATCAGCTTCTATCTGATTAAGTGTCCTACTTAAGTATAGGGTGCTTGACATTATATCCTTGGCATTCCAGATAAGAAATGTTAATCATGTTAAAAAATATCCACACATACCAATTTTCAGCAGAATGTGAAATAAACATATGCACGACAATGATAGTGATATCTTAAAGAATACAATTATATGATGTCATTCTGAAAATCTGTACATGTAATATATGAATTAATTTGCACTTGTATGGTGAGAATCTAGTAATCTTGCCAAAGTCATTAGGATGCACAGAATACCAGTATGGTTGCCATTCATGACATATAAGACCCGAGAATCTTGGGTCTAATACCATCTCCATGCTAGTATTTTCAATGTGGATTTTGGCCTATGTACTACCGGTATGTAGTATGGAGTATCATGCTTATATATGACTTTCACAAGATAAATATGAACATTGCATGAGACGAAATAGTCATCTACCAGTAGTTTGCTACCAGTGACCTTTTCATCCAAACTACCCAAGACACGGCATTTGATTGAGTAAGGGTTTCTATGAAGATAAAAGTCAGTGTTGTCGTCATGGCCATTTCTGTATTGACGAAAATTATCTCCATGTTCATTTGGGGGCCTCAGTGGCTCAGTCGGTTAGGGGTACAACTCCAAGCTGTCTCGCCTTCCAGAGCTAGCAATGAGGATTGAAATCCATATGTTACCATCATGGACTTTGTAACTCAAAATCATTATCTGGTGGACTTGTCAGTTACTAGCTGATAGCCGGTGGTTTGCCGCACATGGACGAACGAGTTTATCAGCCATTGAAATCACTGTCATTCGGATTTCCTCCACCACTAAAACTGGCAATGTCGAGATATGGCCTTAGTTGCTGAATGCGACATTAAACCCCAATCAATCAATCAATCGATGTTCATTATACATGCAGTACCATTCTGAATTACCACTGTTGCCACCATTATGTGAATGACCGCCACTGCTATGAGGTACTTTATATAGTTCAGTCTCTCATTGTCCAAAGTCTCCCTATTGTCAGCAAGTCCAGCTTATGTAATCTTAGTTGTCCTGGTTAAAGTGTGATTGTAATTTATTAAATGGGAGAACATAGTTTTATACAGAATTGAAATTATGTTCATGGTGTGCAGGGACCTTTTTCACACCACATACAAAAAATCTTCCATGATATCAGTGCGCAAAATATGAAAACTGGCATCGTTTTTGGCAGTACCCATGTGAGTTTTCAGTGGATTCTGTTTAAATAGAGGTAAAAAAAACTCACCATCATGACTTGTGCTTGGAGTATGGGGCCATGTTATATATCAAAATGGTCACATACCAACTAAATCCCATTTAGCTGTTTATTTACACATGATTAACGATAAACAACGCAAATAAAACTGCGTTGTTTTTCAGTTTATGGAGGCCCAAGAGTCCAGATTTAACCATTGTATGAGACCCTGCTTTCGCTTGATCTCTCGTGAGATACATTTAGGATAATTCAAACATCTCTGATAAAAGGTTATCTTATACTCTGCAATCAGTCTTCCTCGCATATTCAAGTGTTTGTTCACTCTTATAGGAATAGCTATTACATTTTGCCCAAAATGTAAATTTTATTTGATTTTGGACACCATTTTAATTTTGAGTGCAATAATATTCCATGACTGGTGATCAATGTTAAAAGAGTTATCATTTGCAGCTATTTTTATTTTATTTGTTTTTTTTTTATTTTTATTTTTTTTTATTTTTTTTTTTATTGAGGAAGTATATATAACAGAAAGAATGAGACAGACAGACATACGTATAGCACAAGCATTATAGTAACAATACATTGATACATATTTAGTGTTGAAAAGATTAATCGATTTGTCGAAATCGACGCGATTATTAAATTAGTCGATCCCGAAATATGCTAGTCGACTAGTCGAGAAAAAGCACTACCTAATTGCTATCATGACAGCAGTGCCATTGCATGGCAATATTATCACGTAATCTGTAACAGTTAATACATATTAACTTCTTAGATCTTATTGCATTGTTCCTTTAACCCAATATACGTACACATAACACTGTATCATTATACAAGCATAAGGGCCCTGCCCTTGCAAGTTAAACTTTTTGTGGGGTCCTGTTGATATATATATATTATAATTATATTGAATACTAAATAAATCTTATTATTGAATCTTAACGATGCCACTGCCAGTCATGCACGAGCGGTGAACTCCATGACCTGAACTGAACCCAATGTATGCACATGTACCGGTATGCGCGGTTTCTTTTATGTTGATCATCAAAGACACAAAGTGTCGCTGCCGACCGAACACTGTCTAGTTCAATGGGAACAATTGACCAGTGAAAACTTCTAGAGTAATGATGCAACAAAATGGCTTCAATGATATACAAAACATAATTCGCAACATGTCAAGCTGGTAAAGTCAACTCAGTAACTGAATAGATCCTAGATCATTCTAATACCCATACCGCCCCCCCCCCCCCCACCCCGCGACATGAGGCGCCAATTCAGAGAGACAATAGAACACACCAGACATCTCGTTAGCGAGACTTACTAACGAGACTTGCCTATTTATTTCCTGGTTACCCAGGGTTACCGGCGACAATTTTGTTTATATAAAATGTTTTATTACCTGCATTCCCCAAACCATGAGATTATATGGAGGTTGCAGGAGAGCCTGGTTTAAGACATCAAATTGGGAGACTTACGGGCAAAACGGGAGATTATATGCTTTCTGTTTTAACGTTCTGAAACGAAGAGTTGGATACTCAAAACTGCACATGGCCCTTTTTATACGTCATATGGGCATAGAAACGGGAACTCTTAGAAGGGGTCCGACTAGTCGACTAGTAGTCGATTACCTCTAGCGACTAGTCGATTCCATAAAAACGCTAATCGTTTCAACACTATACATATTATATTCTAGCACTCACTTTTGCACGCTCCCAAGTGAATTTCACTTGGGCTCCAAGTGAGTTTCACTTGGGCTACTTTCTCACTGGCGACACTAGTAAAATCATACGTGAATCATATAGTTGTGGTAAAGAGATAAATAGATTGTTATTCCGTTGGCCATTGGGCGACACAACGTTAGCGCACTGAATTAAGAACGTCATTTATACTGTAACATAAAGAGTTAGGATTGGCGCTGATAAATTTTTGTCGGCCTTTTGATGATCGAGTTAAGAAATGATTAATGTAAACTTGAGAGATGGCTCGGGTTCCGGGCTATATGTATATAACTGTGTTATTCGGAGTATATACATGTATAAAGTTATTTTTATTTGTGGATGTCAGAAAGTCAATCAGTGTTGTCATTAATTACATTTTCAAAGGGTAGCCATCGCTTTTGAAACTCTTGATATAGCATGTTGCATCTGGATGTGTACTTATCGCATTCATATTTGAATTTCAATTCAGCGACAAACGCCTTTATTGAGAGTTGGATTGGGTCAAATTTAGTCCTATAAATATATTGCTTTAGCACAAGTAGAAAATAGTTTATGATGGAATTCACTTGACAGTGATTAGCGCCAAAAAGCATATTTGGTTTGGTAATATGTATAGACACTTGATTTGTTTTCAGCCAAGACTGAAGTTCGGTTATGAACCGATTTGTGTGTGGGCAGTCCCAGAAAATGTGAGAAATGTTTTCTTGAGTATTTTCGCAACTCTTACATAGATCATCAGCTCTTATGCCTGCTATCTTCAGAAATTTGTTCGTCGAGAGGATTCTCGTATTAATTCTAGATTGGAGCCATTGAAGTTTGGTGTCAGGCGTGGTAGTAAATGGATTACGAAATATATTGTCCCATGATTGTGAGTCGTCTTTTATTTCCGATTTCCATTTTTTACATGAGTTTGGCACCCATGTTCCCAGGTTTCCTATTGACAGGGTTCTATGAAAGAGTTGACCGCCTTTATGATCCCTTAATAACGGGCTCAAATGTTTGGGTAAGAACGGAGAGTGTAATCGTAGGAGGGGCTGATTTCGAGAGTTTGAAAGGCTATATATTTGGCGTTTTAGGCTAGCCATAGTAATGAAGTTAGTAGAAATATTGAATGTAGCCTTTAAGGGAGTCGGGGGTGTGAAATTCCCCATCGGCTTGGAACATATCGTTTACAAAATATATGCCTGCATTTCTCCACGAATTAAAGTTAATGGGGTTTCCTTCCATTCTAATGTTAGAATTATTCCATATGGTCGCTGACATGATATTACCATTTTTATCATCTATGCTTATGAATTTGCACCAAGAGCTGAGAACATCCCTCCAAAATGGGTTAGACATTTTTGAAGTTTGTTTTGACAGGAACTTAGCATCATATGTTAGGTACAGGGGGTCATAGATAATGGGGTTGTCTTTTAGGAGAGGGGCCCATTTTGATTGTTTACATATTAGACGTCTCAGCCATGTGATTTTCATTGCGTCGTTAAAATGTTCCAAGTTGACCATTTTCAATCCTCCTAGGGGGTAATCAAGACATAACTGCTTCCTTTGTACTCTGTCTCGTTTCGAGTTCCAGATAAAATGGAATAAAATTGTGTTTAACGTCTTTAATAATAATAATGAAAGCATCGTCTGGACTGGGGAGAGACATGAATATGTTGGTTAGCTTTGGAAGAATAAGTGTCTTAATGACAGTTATTCTTCCAATTGGGGTTAATAGCCTGTGGCTCCATGTCTTGGTTAGTCGTTCTATTTCGTCCAATTTACCGGAGTAGTTTGACATCATTTTTTGAAGATCAGTGTTGAAATTAATGCCCAGAAAGTTGAAAGTTTTTGAGTAAGATAATTTTAAATCTTGGCACATGGTTGACTCATAGTTTGTTCTTGATCCTATCCATGCCGCCTGGCATTTCTCCGGGTTAATTAATACGCAGTCCCGAAACCCGAGCATATAGGTCAAGTATTGAGTAGGCCTCACGTATGCTACTTTCATTGCCATCAAGTATGAACGTTGTGTCGTCCGCGTATTGTGATAGTTTATACTCTGAACCACCGAGGACTATTCCTTTAATTTTATCATTCTGTCTTACCAACAATGCTAACACCTCAGCGCAGAGGAGAAAAATATACGGGGATATGGGATCACCCTGTCGACAGCCACGCCCTAATTTAAAACTTTGTGATATGTGACCGTTAATCAGTATAGACGAACTAGCGTCTTCATATAGAATGGCTATCCATTTTTAGCTCAACTTACTTTTGTAAGTTTGAGCTATTGCCATGGTTTGGCGTCCGTCGTCCGTGTGTGCGTGTGTCCGTCAACAATTTCCTTTGGCGCGGGCTACAGGTTGTACCTTTGGTCTGATCTTCATGAAATTTGTCATGAATGTTGACATTGACATGTAGATGGGAACGAGTCATTTTGGGGTCATTCGGCCAAAAAACATGGCCGCTGGCAGCCATCTTGGATTTCAAGATTCAATCCATTGGCGCGGCCTACAGGTCGTACTGTTCATCTGATCATCATGAAATTTGTCATTGATGTTAACAATGACATGTAGATGGGAACGAGTGATTTTGGGGTCGTTCGGCCAAAAAACATGGCTGCCAGCAGCCATCTTGGATTTTACTCTTTGCATGACTAAATCCTTTGGCGCGGGCTACAGGTCGTTGTTATGGTCAGAAGTTTATGAAATTTGTCATGGATGTTAACACTGTCATGTAGATGGGAACGAGTGATTTTGGAGTTGTTTGGCCAAAAAACATGGCCGCCAGCAGCCATCTTGGATTTTACTCTTTGCATGACTAAATCCTTTGGCGCGGGCTACAGGTTGTACCTTTGGTCTAATCTTTATGAAATTTGTCATGAATGTTGACATTGACATGTAGATGGGAACGAATCATTGTGGGGTCATTCGGTCAAAAAACATGGCCGCTGGCGGCCATATTAGATTTCAAAATTCAATCCATTGGCGCGGGCTACATGTCGTACTGTTCGTCTGATCATCATGAAATTTGTCATGGATGTTAATATTGACATGTAGATGGGAACGAGTCATTTTGGGGTTGTTCGGCCAATAAACATGGCCGCCAGCAGCCATCTTGGATTTTACTCTTTGCATGACTAAATCCTTTGGCGCGGGCTACAGGTCGTAGCTTTGATCGGAACATCATGAAATTTGTCATGAATGTTGACATTGACATGTAGATGGGAACGAGTCATTTTGGGGTCATTCGGCCAAAAAACATGGCCGCTGGCAGCCATCTTGGATTTCAAAAATCAATCCATTGGCGCGGGCTACAGATCGTACTGTTCGCCTGATCATCATGAAATTTGTCATTGATGTTAATAATGACATGTAGATGGGAACGAGTGATTTTGGGGTTGTTCGGCCAAAAAAGGTCGTTGTGTTGGTCGGAAGTTTATGAAATTTGTCATGGATGTTAACACTGACATGTAGATGGGAACGAGTGATATTGGGGTCATTCGGTCAAAAAACATGGCCGCCAGCAGCCATCTTGGATTTTACTCTTTGCATGACTAAATCCTTTGGTGCGGGCTACAGGTCGTAGCTTTGGACAAATGGTCATGAAATTTGTCATGAATTATAACAATGACATGTAGATGGGAACGAGTCGTTTTGGGGTCATTCGGTCAAAAAACATGGCCACCAGCATTTTACTCTTTGCATGACTAAATCCTTTGGCGTGGGCTACAGGTCATACCTTTGGTCTGATCTTTATTAAATATGTCATGGATGTTAACACTGACATGTAGATGGGAAAGAGTGATTTTGGAGTCGTTCGGCCAAAAAACATGGCCGCCAGCAGCCATCTTGGATTTTACTCTTTGCATGACTAAATCCTTTGGCACGGGCTACAGGTTGTACCTTTGGTCTAATCTTTGTGAAATTTGTCATGAATGTTGACATTGACATGTAGATGGGAACGAATCATTGTGGGGTCAATCGGCCAAAAAACATGGCTGCCAGCGGCCATCTTGGATTTCAAAATTCAATCCATTGGCACGGTCTACAGGTCGTACTGTTCGTCTGATCATTAGAAATTTGTAGGTCGTAGCTTTGGTCAGATCTTCATAAAATTTGTCATGGATGTTAACAATTATACGTAGATGGGAACGAGTCCTTTTGGGGTCAATTGGCCAAAAAAAATGGCCACCAGCAGCCATCTTGTATTTTACTCTTTGCATCACTAAATCCATTTACTGTCAACCATTAAATTATTCCCCTACCTAAGTTGAGCTACAGTGTCATTGACACTTTCATTTTATAGAATCGCCAAATTCGAAGAAAAAAATTGAGGCATTTATGTATGAACGACCAGGACACTGAGTCAAATGCTTTTTCGAAGTCTACTAGGAGCAGGACTCCAGGCTTATCGTGGGTTTTCGCTTGATGCATTATGTCATATATGAGCCGTGTATTATCTCCAATATACCTGTCAGCAAGAAAACCTGTTTGGTCAGAATTAATTATATACGGGAGGACGCGTTTAAGCCTATATGCGATACAAGATGAGGCGAGTTTATAAGTTGTGTTCAAAAGAGAGATGGGACGCAAGTTTTTCAATAATTGACGGGTTTTGTCCTTCTTTGGAATAAGTGTTATAATACCCTGTTTTTGTGTGATCGATAATTCTCCGACTGAAAATGATTCGTTAAGTGAGTCTGTCACAAAGGGCCCCAGATTAGACCAGAAAAATTTGAAGAATTCATATGTGTAACCAGATGGTCCCAGGCATTTACTAGTTTTTAGCTCACCTGAGACGAAGTTTCCGGTGGAGCTATAGTCATCACTCGTCGTCCGTCATCCGTCCATTTATCTGTCTAGCCATCCATCCGTCCATCCACAATTCTTAAAACATCTTCTCCAGATTTATATGACCAAATGAGTTCATATTTGGTGTGGATGTTCCCTAGGTGATTCACATTCACATTTGTTCAAATGAGGTCACTGGGTCAAATAGCTGCGAAGCCAGGGCCATAACTCTTTCCCTTCATAGTAATTCTTAAAACGATATGGGGGGTCCTTGGGTGACTGGGGTTCAGATTTGTTCAAATAGGGTCACTGGGTCAGATATAGGCAGAGCCAGGGACATAACTCTTTCTCAATTTGAAAAAAAAATTCTAAATGAAAACAAAAATATGAAAATACATATATTTTTTAATTTTACACTGTTTTTTTTTTTATAGATTTAACACTTTTTAAAGACACACCACTACCCCCTCCCCATATTATTAACCTATTCTTGCAGGGATGTGCTGACAAAGGAGGGGAGGGGATGGCAAGTTGGTTGCATATTTTTTCAATGACATTTAATTTTTTTCCAAAACCAATTATAAATACCAAAATGAATATAAAATTATAGACCTATATAAATCAAGAAAAGGGGCTCCCAGTTGTAATATTTTACCCTATATTTATTATTTTATAACACGATATCATGGGGTGGGTTCGGCTTCTGATGAGGACAAAATTGAACAGTTTCATTAAGCTTACCTGACTGGTATGGTTACATATATGGCAAGAAACATGGCCAACAGAAAATAGACCGGCATGTTTGTTTAGTGATAAGTCCTGGGACAAGCCGAGACAGGTGAGACAGAACAAAATAAAGTATATAATCTGTCTCGCTCCTGTCCCAGTAGAATCAGTTTGGTCCCAGTTCTCTCAGTAAATGTACTCAATGTTTTTTGTTTCTGTCTCGCTCCTGTCCCAGTAGAATCAGTTTGATCCCTGTTCTCTGAGTAAAACTACTCGATGTTTTTTTTTCTGTCTCGCTCCTGTCCCAGTAGAATCAGTTTAGTCCCAGTTCTCTCAGTAAAAGTACTCAATGTTTTTAGCTCACCTGAGACGAAGTCTCCGGTGGAGCTATAGTCATCACTCCTCGTCCGTCCATCCATCCATCCATCCGTCCGTCCGTCCATCTTCTTCTCTGGAACCGTAAGACCGAAATGGTTCATATATGGTTTGGATGTTCCCTAGGTGACTCTCATTCAGATTTGTTCAAATGAGGTTACTGGGTCAAATAGTTGCGAAACCAGGGCCATAACTCTATTCATCCATAGTAATTCTTACAACGACTTCTTGTCCAGAACCATTGGGCCGATTTAGCTAATATTTGGTATGGAGGGTCCTTGGGTGACTGTTGTTCAGATTTGTTCAAATGAGGTCACCCGGTTAATTAGTTAAGAAACCAGGGCCATAACTCATAGTAATTCTTAGAATGACTTCTTCGAAAAAAATATTGGGCCGATTTAGCTTATATTTGGTACGGAGGGACCTTGGGTGACTGGGTTCAGATTTGTTCAAATAGGGTCACTGTCAAATAAGAGCAGAGCCAGGGACATAACTCTAATTTTTTTTTACATTTTTGCATTTTGACCTTTGATTTTTTTTTAGACACATCACAGCTACCCTACCCCACCCCACCCTCCCCCACCCCAACTCCTTCCCTGCCACACCATGCTATACCATACCATATTATCTCTGCCTAGTTCACCCCATTAAAATCCTTGTTATGATCACAGCTGTAGCAGTAACACAAAGCTGTTTGTGCAGTCGTTAAAACCTAATTATCTAAATGTCAACACCTCTCCAAGACATGCTGATAGTGTTTCATGAATGGAATTTAATCCCGGAGAATGCACTGGCTTTCAAGGTCATGGGAATTTTTTTAAGGTAATGTAGTCGGGCATTCAAATAAATCATGTATGTCATATTCTCGCAGGGATGTCCCCACAGTGTTGGGGGGGGGGGGGGTTGATTGACAGATTTGTTCAATGAAATGTAATTTTTAAGCTCACCGAATTACATAGTCATCACTTCTCATATGTCACCTGTTCATCTGTCTGTCCATCCATCCATCTGTCAACAATTCTTTGCACATCTTCTCTAGATCATAAGACTGAATGTGTTCATATTTGGTGTGGATGTTCCCTAGGTGACTCACATTCAGATTTGTTCAAATGAGGTCACTCTGCCAAATGGTTGTGAAGCCAGGGCCATAACTCTTGCCCTCCATAGTAATTCTTTGTTTACTATATTCATTTTTGAATCAGCTGTTTCCGTCGCGACTCGGAAATGACGTCATCGAGGGTACAAAGACGGAAGACATTTTATGCGCCGTTTTTAAAATCACGTATTTTGAAATCGTTTGTTTTTATCGTTGTTTATTTTTTTGAAGAATAAAAAGTATTCGTCGCTGCGTGGCTGCAAACTGTAGCCACAAATGTTCAAGTGGCCCAAGAATTAATTTACCTGTATTTACCTGTATTCTTGAGCCTTATAAGCTTTCGCTTGTTGTGGCTAATACGTTAGTCCTTGATTTCAAATTTGTGTTGCGCATGTCTTTGAAATCGTAGTGGAATTTGTTTTCTTTGTCTCTCCATTGGTCATTAAGAATTGATCTAAATTCATTAATCGTATTTGCCGAGACGCATATATCCGTTAGACCGTTCCATGAATTTATATTTCTCGCCACAAAATTGTTGCTTGTCCTTGTACTAGTGAATAGTTCCTTTCTTAATTTTTTACTGTGCCCTCTTGTTCGACTCTCTTTATCCATTATCATTGGTAGATCAGCTTCATCATATCCTTCTATTATCATGAAAATTTGGATCATGTCACATCGTTCTCTCCTGTACTCTACTCTAGTGTTGTAATGCCTAGTTTCCTTAGCCTTTCTTCGTACTGCATGCCCCTCAAGCTTGTGACTATTCTCGTTGCTCGTCTCTGTACGCTTTCTATCATGGTTTTGTATTTCTTATAGTGTGGGTTCCAAATGGATGATCCGTATTCTAATACTGGTCGAACAAAAGATTTGTATAGGATTTTAAGCATATCTTCATCGATGTAGCTGAAAGTTCTGTTTATTATTCCTATTCTCTGATTGGCTCTTTGGACGCTCTTTGCAATATGTGTTGAGAATTTCATGTTGTTGTTAAAGATGACTCCTATGACCTTTTCTTCCGTGGTTTCCTCTATTTCATAATGTGACTCATTCTCTGTGATGTTTTACTTTTGTCCCGTGTTGCTTTTCCCTATAAGCATCACCTTGCATTTTGCTGCGTTAAATCTCAATAACCATTTGTCGGACCAGTCAGATAGCTGGTCAAGGTCTCGCTGTAAATCTTCTGCATCTTCTTGGTTATTGACATTTCTATACAGTTTAGTATCATCAGCAAATATCTTGACATTGCTCTTCACATTATTGGTGATGTCATTGATGAAGATTAAAAACAATATCGGTCCTAGAACTGAGCCTTGAGGGATGCCACTAGTTACTTTTTTCTGCGATGAATATTTATCAGATACTCTGACTGCCTGCTTCCTTCCTGATAAAAAATCCTTAATCCAGCTGTAAACCTCTCCTTTAATTCCGTAGAATGATAACTTTTTCATTAGCCTTCCATGTGGCACTGTGTCGAAGGCTTTCCTGAAGTCAAGGTATATTGCATCCTCAAGTGCTCTGAACCAGTTATCTTGTACTTCAAGTAGCTGTGTTACACATTATCTTTTAGCAGCCATTCGACGACAGTGGACGGCGTTTGTCCGCAACGAGAGTTTGGAATGGGCTGTCACAATACAGCTGATTGTGTTCCAAGCTCTTTGAAGAAGGATCTTTCACAAATATTGTTTCAATTCAAGCTGGGACATACAAAAGTGTGATTCACATTGTCAAACAAAATGTTACCTGTATGTGAATTCAATGAAAATCATTAGTAAGTCTACTCATTTTTTGAATAATTAAAATCCAATAAGAATCACCCATGGATGTATTAATCCATTTGTGAAAGCAAATAAATGAAATCAGATGAAAAAGTACCGCACTGCATGCACGTGTGAGCTGTGTCGATCATGTCAGTTTGTCACGATTTTTCGCCAATATTTCAACCAACAAAACATAAATTCCTTGTATTCCAATCGAATTGTTCAGAGAAATTCTTGACGGTAGTTCGAATTATATACATGGCTACGAATTTATATGACTACATCAGTCATTAAGCAGTAACCGAGCATTAACAAACTGGTATTTGAACTATAAACACAAACAAATTTCATGCAGGTGATGTGACCTACATCTGACCTAACCTCAACGTCATGTGCGTGTGCATATCCATACTCGACTATAATGTGTCTAAAGTTGACTATGACTACAATCGTAAAAGATTGATCAATTGTGGAATTCTGTTACCTTTTAACATGCCTACAGCCCACTGTGTGGGTATTATTTTTAAAATAAGAACAGCAATCGCGAGGGACTATTTTGTTATTGCGAATGTAGCATGCGTAACATATCGTTCAATTTGTGATCAAAGCAGTACCGTACTACGTACGTCATATGCACAGGAATGCCCACATTTCCACCGAGTGTGGTAGATATAGGCCTATATACAGGGTTTCCGCTATACCGGCAGAAGGTCCCCTTGACGGCCCCGTTCCCCTCGCTAAGTTTTCCCCTCCTGCCATACCCCAGGACATACTGCATGTCTATAAAGGTATAAAGATGTTTAAAACTTCTGAATTTTGTTGGAATAGTACTAAGGAATTTTAAAGGTGAATTTATTTTATATCTTGTGAGTGTACACACTCTAAACGCGTTGTTATACAGAAAATTTAAACAGGAAGTGATCGGAATTGACATCGCTAGAAGCTATGCCTTTGAGGCTGGTTAGTTATGTTGCGGTTAGTACCCGGTTATGTTATGCAAAAGAGCAGTATTTTAATCGTACCTGTCATGTTTTATACCGCAAAATATACTGTTCACATTGTAATACATGTAGAGCGAGAGAGAAATGTGGGAGTAGCCGCACCGGGCATCAAGGCATCTTATCACTGCCTACAAGGAATACTCATCGGCCAGATATGTAATCAGCCTTCTATATTTACACTGCAGCTGCTAAAATATATTCCGATTACGTTATGCATCCAAAATATCTGCTGGGTCTTCCACAGTGAGTCTTTAACATTAACGAGCACGTTTAACTCGGGATCCAAATTACTGGTGTTCTGTACTTCGTAAATTAATTTATATCTAATATATTTACTAGTTTTAAAGTTACAGGTACATGTATAAGGTTTGATAGCTTTGGCACTTGGACAGAAATGGAACAAAACAATCTGCCATTTCTACACTCACACGATTCTATTGGCCGATATAACGAAAGTAGTTCAACCAGTGCTAAAACAGGCTACTTTTACCTGGATTTTTCCCCTTGACGGCTACCGGCCCCATTCCCCTACCCCCTAGCGGAAACCCTGCTATATAGGTCTTTTTAGTTGGTCCTTCATTTGAAACAATCAAGTGAATAAACATAATACACAGTTACACACTGAAAATAATATATACGTACGCCTTTTGCGGTTTTTGTTTTGTTGACAGACTGTCAAAAAAATGTGTTTATGCTAATCTAAAGGCCATGCATGATACTGCATGTAAAATTCAGGTCAGTACCGGTACATAGACAGTGCTCAGTTTGGAAATTCTTGATAGTATAAAATGTTTCATGTTTGACACCTACCTTCCATAATAAGTTCCATTTAATAGTGACCATAAATTCTCAATGAGAACTTGGGTGTCTATATATTAAAGCCAGTTGAAAAATGTAAACATAAAGAGCATTTAATTGAAGCATAGGCCTACTAGTGATGGAATATTGCGGATTTCTGCCCACTACGTTCATGACTGAACTAGATGAAATAATTACATACCAACATAAATTTAATACCCAGTATTGTGAATATCAAGTTAAAACATTAATTGTTTATTTCATCATGGAGTCTACTTGTGATATGCAATAGGTTTCTGCATAAACGGTGAAAAAGGATGTGTCTACCCCCCCCCCCCCCCCCCCCCCCCCCACCCCCCCATGCAATTGCTTGACACAACATAAGTTGAAAATTATACACCACATACCACAGGTATTAGGCACAAATTTTTTTTTTAATTTAATAAAAATCTCCCACATACAGGCTGAACTGTCTAACTGTTTGAATTTCAATTCAGTTATTGTTGGGGATTGGGAAATGTGTTGACGTTTAGACCAACGTACAACAGCCTATCTTTCTACTTTTGGTCCGAAAGAGGGGGGAGACCGGTGCAAATGGTCCATGGATGCGACGATTTATTGTCGGATCGTCGGTCACCGGTCTCTCGCCGATATGTGGAGGATCCTTGTCATCAGGCTCGAATGCAGCAAGATCAAAATCATCTTTACGACGTTAGCGCAGACCTACCATCGCCATTGTCGCCGCACGTTGTCAATGACGCAAAGCAGAACTGTGCATTTGTGATCCCTCCGTGACGTCATATCACGTGCTCCAGTAGCCATGTGCGCGCAGTGCAAAATGAAAACAAATCTTCGGCGACTGTTTTGTTCCCAAGATATAAAAACTAATTGCGGGATATTGTGACGGGATTTTTTGCGGATTTGTGTTAAGGGGACTTAATAGATACACACGGGATGACATATCAATGGACCAGTTACACCAGGGGCCTGATTATCTGCCATCTGAAATGGAATGGACCCAGCTTGCATCGTACTATCGTATCCCATCTGTGCGTCATACGTGGCCGCTTGACTAACCACGTATGTGTTTCGTGGCATTTGGGATGAAGCTGTGGACACTGATGAGGTTGTCGTAGTGTCAACAGCCACGGTAACCTGGACTGGGTCCGTTCTTTGTATGTCACCGTCTTGATCGGGACCCTGGCTAGACCTGGTCTTCCTACCCATCATTCAATTGTTGTTTGCTGCGGTCTTCTTATTTGACTTCCTTTTACCGGCCATTTCCTGAAATAGGAAAATGGGCCCCAACAAAGAATACATTGTGCACTATCTGTCTGGTAGACAAACCGATGCCAAATGTTCTACATAAAAATTAATTACCACATAAAAGTGTTACTTGTTACTTCGCATTGCTATTGAAAATTCGTTGTGAAATTATTACACCACAAATGTTAATACCGGTATAATGAAAGTTTTAAACCGATTGTTTCCGGGCAAGTGTTACTACAATCCAATGCTAAGATCCCATGAATGGCAATAATTAAATGTTATGTTGTTTTACTAACTGTGTACCTATCCAGGGAAAATCCAGTGCGACTACAAATATTTAATTGAAAACATTTTGTCACCGTATCATAATATGCCTGCACGGCATGAACTCCAGGTGGAAGGAAACTGCACCCTTAAAAAAGGGTTAAAGACTGACTTTCTAGAACCTTTTGATAGTTCTAGCACCACACAAACAAAGTGTCTGCATGGCTAAAAATGTCACAATGAGATGGGAGGTCACTTGGACCTAAAATAAACATGGACAAAGGATAACACCTTGCTGTACACCTATTTACTTCAAGATAGATTTCGTTATAAGGAAGCCTAAAAATTAACCAGCTATGTACCAAACACACTTAAACCATAAAACAAGTTATGGTGTGCAATGAAACGTTTGCAAGGTGATTACCTCGATCCATGTGCAGCTCAATGTTATTTTGTGTTCACTCAGAACCTACCACCTGCACCAACAATGTTGGCTAAATACATGCATCAAACGGGTGACTGTAAAACTCATGTTGTACAGGTAAGAATAAAATGGTGTGTACGTGCACTGGAGCACCCTGGACAGAACAAGCTAATAAATTAAATTAATGAAAATCCGCCACATATTTCAAAATAGCACCTCTAAAACTCCTGGCATACCTATACAACCCTTCCAGGTCAAGATGAATATCATCGTCCTGTAGAAGAGAACGAACTATTGCCCCTCAATCTACGATGAGGGAAATAATGTAGCCCTGGGGTCATGTCCAAAACAGGAGGCAGATATTGGTTGACAATATCCACATTAAAATTATATTGATCAATAGTCATAATGTTCGGATTATGCAAATAACTACCCGAAACTACGTTCCTGTGAAATAGATTACAAACATATACATGGCGCACAGATTCCTGTATTAAAATTTTCTGTGCCAAATTATCTAACTTGCTCCCTATTACTTCGGGACGAACCGTACAGACGTCGTTCCCCCCGCATTGTAGCATCACACAATCTGGCCTAAAAGATGCTACGTTCTCCAAAGCAAAATCCTCTATAGAGGTGACGTTTGCGCCACCAAAACCCGCTAATCTTATAATAACTCCCGCATCTTGTAAATGAAATACGGGCGCAAAATCGTGATCCTTCGGGAAAAAACGACGGAACAAATTTATACATGTAGCTTCCCAAAAATTCAACGAAAGAGTGACCCACTACTAATATCTTTATCTGGGCAATAATTCAAGAAAACTCGCTGGGTTTCCAAAATAAGGCACTATTCAGACACTAAAATAATAATAATTAAATAATGAAATTATACTCACGTAATGTCCCAACTTCTTCGAAAATAAACCAAAGAATTAAAAATTTCTTGAAAGAATTATAATCTCTTTGAAATTAAACCAAAGAATTGAATTTTTTTTGAAAGGATTTATATGATCTGTTTGAAAATAAACCAAAAGAATTAAAAAGTTCCTGAAAGATTATGATTAGTAATTAACAAACCAAACAAGAAACCAAGAAACTAAAAATTGTGTTTTGTAAAAGTTTGTGAATTTAAACAAAACGTGTTGAAAGCAAGGAAAAACCATGACCTACACCCAACGAAAGTTCTTGAAAAAGGACTCGAAGCTATTAGCTTTTAGATTTCTCAAGCTGTCACCCCTCGTAATAACTCATCAACCAATGAGAATGTTTAATTAGTCATTAGCGTAATGAAGTAACAGCCACTGTCTTGCGATGCTGGCTGTTCTTAGAATCTAGATCGTTGATTGCACAGTGTCTTTCGAGTGTGTGCACGAACCTGATTTAACGTTACACTGCGCAACTTCCGGTTCTTATAATCGTAACCAAAATAACTAATTTGAACTAGGAAGCAATGATCGTCTGTGACGTTAAGCATAAAAACACACGACTGCGTGCGAATGTATATTTATTTGCAAATATATCTCCCGATTCCTTCGAGATTTTATTGGAATGAAAAACCCTCGATTTGCCATCCCATAATTATTTTGACAAATCTAGATTCATGTTTTCAAGTAAAATATTGAAGTAGTTTTTTATATTAGAAAAATGGACAACATTGAAAGACACCATCTATGATTCTATATCTATATATGCGATTGTATGTCTGAGTGTTTGCTGTAATCTATGGGCCTCCAAATAGGTCCTACAGGCCCTATGGGTAACAAGGAAGGGAAAATATAGGAGCGGCATAAATTTATAATTTTTTTTGCCGATTTACAAGGAATTTATGTATGGTCATCTCCATATAGATAACATCGTGGTTTAATGATCCCAAAATGATGCTGAATGTGATATGAGGAATAATTTTGTGTGGTTCATCAAAGATGATGAAGGTGATAAAAGTATGGGATGGGGGTTGGTGGAGGAGCACAAAATTTATAAAAACAACACAGATGTTCTCCAAGCTTAAGTTATATAGACATTCCCATCAAATATAATGTGTATTTTAAATTTTCCGTAGTTGTGCCATCCAGGTCAGTGAAATGGGTTGGGTACGTTCACCAAAATTAATATTTCAACATCAATTTTCATATGAGAAATCAAATGGTGTTTGTAGTATAAATTTGCCAAAGTGCAGGCCTTTAAATTCCCTCAATTTTGGCACTCATTGGACCCATACCCCTAGCTCATGTAGTCATGTACATGTCTGTAAAGGAAATGTCCTGAAAACCAACTGGAACAGCAGTGGGAAAATTACTCAAGATTCTTCTGAAAAGACAGAGTGGTACATTAGTAGTCCAATGTACTGAAATATCTCCTAAGATTTCAGCCCACGCAGATATCAGTGTGGCAAATTACATGTACTTCACACTGTTGTACACTAGAACCTTGGTAGTGTATGGCAGAAGCTCAATCAAGTTATAGCCTGCTTCCCACAGAACAATTACCCACAATCTCTCCTCTATTGATTTCTCTCCATGTTGAATATTGATCACATTTCTTTAGCTCCTGGCCGGTTGTATAATGCAGTGCATCTTTCTCATTATAGGAATGACAACATAGAGGCCATGATGGAAGACAACGATTGAATGCTGTGATACATTTCTACTTATGATGACCATGTTGAGATGAAGCCTTAGAGTATGTCAGAATGTTTAGATTCATCATTGAACACATTTATGAGCCTCTCTGCATGAGTCTAGAAGGTAAGAAATCACAGTGTATTGATTTATAACGAAATCATTAATTTCAGGGACCAGCCTTGAAGATTCAAATTTGGGAGAAGTCACTTCTCCCTATGTGCTTAAAAAGGAGGAATGGTCTGTTATTAAGCAGAAGTCGTAATGGCTGAAGTTCAACACCCCAACATCACCTTTCTATGATCCAATAATATTTATGCAATACAAAAGCCCATCTATAAAATTACACCATTTAATATAATCAGGAAATACACTATAAATATGCTGTTTGGACATATGCATACTGGTATATAAGAGAGAAGTGGCACATTTTAGGGAGAAGATGTCTCCCAAGGTACCGTCTAGGCTGGTCCCTGACTTATTTTGTGGTGTTGTGATTTTTAAATCCATTTCATTATGTTTAGTACATTGCATAAATGGGAATTTGTCTATAATTTTTTTTACAATTCCTGGTGTTTCAATTCAAGTAAATTCAAGTTGAATCTTGAAATTAACTTTCTTGTGGATCCTATGGATTTTTTTGCAAAATCTGGTCTACTAGGTTCTAACTTCCATTAATAATAATTCTTTAACTGAAAGGATATTGGGTTGGTTATCTGTTAATGCAGACCATGATGCAGTCTGATGACGAACTGTTGGAATTTCAATGATTTCATCATTAAAGTCAATGTCACAAAAATGTTAAATTAGTATAAAACACTATTTTGTCATTTGAAGCTATTGGCTGCTGCCTTTCTTCAGCACCAATATAGTCCTGCCTTATATACTGTGTCTTCCACCATTGAAGTGACACACATACGTCATTTATAAGCATTCTATGTTGTTCATTTCATGTATATTATGTATACAAGATAATTATTCAGAAATATTGTATACTTGCTCAAGAAGGCCAGCGACCAAATGCTTTTGATAAAAGAATGTTACTCTAGATAAACAAAGAGGTTCATTTCTCAGGGAATGCCCCCTCCCCATCAAATCTGGTCTCTTCCATATTTATGACCCACCTGTAGATATATAAATACCACCTGTCTTAAAGATACAGGCAGCCTTCGTTTTGGGTGATACCAATCATAAAGAATTTGTAAATAGTATGTTATTGTCAAGTTTATATGCTTAGTTATGTAAACATATTAAGCCAAAAATTTACAGAACCTGGCTTTTGTTTAATTAACACAGCATACAAACTTGACAATAATGTACTATAGAACAAAATATGTCTATATTTTAATATTCTATCTGTTTATGGCAGTTTTTAACAGGTGTGACTATGTTAACAGCATACCCACCGCAAAGGCCATCTGTGATAATAGCTTTGGACAAATGTTTTTTGGCCAAATTAAAAACACATTTGGCCAAATTCAATCGTCATTTTCTGGGCGGTTCACAATTGATGACTAAAATGTTTGTTACAAACATTATTTGTTGCTCCAGAATAAAAACATAATTAAAACAACACAAAAACAACTTTAAAAACATAGTATTATACGAACATATAGGTATGTGTTATCTCACACGTTAAAGACAGATCAATTCATGTAAGTCAATATTAATTAATGCAAAATACGACAAAATTTCATAATGACCATATAGCACGGTGGAAATGTCAGACATTGAAGGCACAGGTGGGAACAATGAAACTAACATTCTATATAATTTTTATCACATAAATCTGCTTAACCAAGTGCAATATTAAACTCTATGTGGCTGACACCATGGTCGCCAACCACTAAAGTAATGAGCTTTGTTAGTTGTCATCACTATTTTCGCCGAGATAAAAACAAATGTTGCTTATTAACTTGAAGTGATAACTGTTGAATATCTATTGTTTTCAAACCTTTTATAATGTGAAGCCACCAACATGCCATTGAGTTAAGTACTGCTCGCTTGTACATCCAATTATGGGACAATGAAGTTACATATTTGATCTTACAGACTGCTTAATCAACAAATAATTACAAAACCAGTGTGTAGATTAAGCGTTTTGATGATTAGTGTTTTAAATCCAATACTCATTGTGCTCACTGATAACAACTCTCTTCAAACTTACATGATGAAAAAACACTGATTATATGTCAAAGAGTTGTGTAATATCCCCTTTGTCAGCCATCACCATTCAATCAACACTCCCGTTACAAAATAAATTTGGGTTTTCATGGTACGATATTTTCGAAGTACGATACCTGTGTGATCAAGAGTGTCGATACTTTTGTCGCCTAACTTCGTCAGCAATGTCGATCTATTCAGCGCATTTGAATTAGCTTTCCGTCTCCACCGTCTCCATTTGGGGTGAAAAAAAAGTTTGGCCAAATGAAATTTTTATTGGCCAGTTTCGAAAAAAATTAGCCATTGGCCAATTTGGCCAACAACATACAACAGCGCGAAAACTGGATAGACTGATTAAAACTGTATTGGTGACAATACTCTACCATCATGTAATTTGAGCGAATTAGTGTTTAGTTTGGAACTGTGGTTGTAAAGTTAAGAATTCCAACTTGGCTCAATGATTGATGTTGTAGGAGTGTTGGGTGGTGACAGCTGTCAGTGGAAGATCCTTACCTGAGGATTATCTATATGGAAATGACTGACCACTGGACAGTTGTCACCACGTCAACTTTTTGGTCCATCGGCGATTTGGAAGCTTGATTCCCATTGGCCTCGGGTGTGCGTGCATCTCTGATTGGCTTTGCCAAAGACGAGTGCCCCCACACTCGATGGTATAAGAGGCCTTACGTTTTTCCAAATACATCCAACGGTGAGTTTGGTTTTCACCGCCTCCAACTGGAAGTTGCTAACCCATGCATTTTTATGGCCAGTTCTAGGAACTAATTTGTTGCACGAAATTGGGACATACTAGTACCCGCTTTCACTTCCGATACATTTCGTAACCATTCTGGTATATTTCGTAACCATTCCGATCTTTAGTGGTGATTCATTTATATGGCACCGGTTGCTATTTTATATATACACTGTATTGTTGACTTACAGTAGGTAAATGGTTATCAGTCGAGTAAATACAATAAGTTAGTTAATAACTTCTGCACAATTCCCTCTAAATTAATATTGATATCTATACATATACATACTTCATACTTATTCAATAAATATGCCAATATCTCATTTCTTTCCCATACTGGCCCTAGGGAATGTGGCGTCATACCTTGACCCGGGAAGGAACCTGCCCCAGAGGGTCATGACCCACTACCCTCCCTGCTCATAGGACCCCCAGTATACTACAATGTAAAAACAAAATGTCAGTTCTCTTATTATCCGGATCGAGGTCACCATTGTTCACTCTATGTGTGAAATAAGCATACAGTTATCTAATTAGACACATCTGCTGTTATAATCCAGTGAAAGCTTTCGCCGTAGTGCAATTTTTGTATAAACCAAACACCTCTCTAAACCGAATAGAAGGGTCGGTCCGAAGGGTATTTGGTTTAGAGAGGTTTTACTGTACTCTCAGGTGCCCAATAATTGTAATGGCCTAATAATTGTGATGTGTTGGAATTTAGGCTGAAATTAATACTATTAGTGATGGCAATTTCACTCTATGTCTCAATTCCAAATAATAGTGATCGTTGGGAATTTTCTTCAAAATTAATAATTGTTCTGACACTATAATTTGGCACCTGAGAGTACTATTAGTCGTCATTAATTTTTAAATAAGGCAATTCAATTTGTTACCATACCAGGAACCTGTAACAATAGACTTTTTGTTTATGATTTATTGAATAGAATAGATTTATTGAATAGAATATCGGTAAAAAAAATATTATTATTAAAAAAGTATTATTATAAAACCAATATTCATGCATCTAAAATCAGCAAATTATGCAGTATTAAAATTAGAATTACTTAAAAAAATAATTTATTAAGTAAGCAATTTTATGGCCATTAGCACAGTTAACAAATTCCATTCATATTTGATTTATTGAACTTTAGTCACATAGTTAGCACTCGAAATTAGGAAAAATGTCCCATGGAAAATTAATTATAAACATTGCTTATTGCCATAACCAATTTTAACAACTGCATCATCATATTGTACGATGTTAGTAACTGTCCACTATATATTAAGAAACAAATGATGTTCAGGTGTGGGATAAGATTAACTGGGTTATTTTTCAAAAATGGTTCTCCGAGCTGTAATTAATGCCTCTGGGGCTGTCTGGGGGGGGGGGGGGGGGGGGGGGGGGGGGGTAAACTAGGTAAAGCTTAGGGAAGATATTGTAGCACACCGGGTAATGGCATTGTTAATTCCTATTAAATCAAACAGCTTTTTTATATTTTGGAATTAAACTGGATGAATTAAGATGTGCAACTATTTTGTAGCTGAATGCAATACTAGTATATTTAATGTTATATATATAAAATTATGATTCCATTTTGCAGATTTTCATTGGTGAAAACATCTTGCATACAACTGAGAGAAATATTTCCAAAATGGAATCTTCTAAGAAGTTCTGTCCACGTCTCTTGGATTACATAGTAATTGTTGGTTCCCGACATCCTAACCATAATAATAATGTTGCCCAGACACCAGAGCTGCTGCGAAGATATCCACTTGAAGATCACAAGGATTTTCCACTACCAAATGACACAGTCTTCTTCTGCCAACCAGAGGGATGTATGAGTGTTGGTCCAAAACGCAATAGCCTCAGAGAATCTACGTCTTTTGTTTTCACATTAACAGAAAAAGACTCTGGAATTGTCAGATATGGTGTCTGTGTTAATTTCTTCCGACCTTTTCAGAGAAAAGTTGATAGGACTCGATTGGAAAAATCATCGTCATCTCTTTCTGCCGAATATTCATTTGTAAATAGTTCACCGCGATCTAACTGTTCTGATTCAGAATCAACTATTAGATCTCCAAGGACTTGCAGGAAACAGAAAACTGCCATGCGTGTGCGAAATAACACATTGACATCTCTGTGCTTAATATCCCATCATTCCTTCTTCTCATCATTCCGAGAATGTTTGTTTATACTGAGGAGATTGATCGAAGCGTGCCATGAGAGAAGTTGTACCAAGAGAGTTGGGGGCTCAAAGAGCTCACATAGGTAAGACTATTATCTATAGTTAATCTCCTTTTCGACATTTAGCAATGTACATAATTTTGTGCAAGTTTGTAATCCTTCATTTCCTGGTTAATTTCTATGAAACTTGGACCAGATATTTACCACAATGGCAACCTTTGCACCTGCGGTTACAAGATTGGTTTGACATATTTTAGAGCTATCACCCTTTTGACTTGGCAATTTTACCAAATTACTTATTCATAATCTGAGGATCGAAAGAGCCAGCTCCTTTTAATTATGGTTATCTTAATTTTTAGCCCATGTGCACTGTGGGTGCTATCACATATTTCAGTATAAAATTTTATTTTATCCAAGCAGGCATCAAATGCAACATTTTACTGTATAGAAACTGCCTATTCTTTATTCTTAAAGAATGAATATCCTAGTCATCTTTGTTAGAATTTGGCAATGGTACATCAAATTTGCAAAATTGAGAGTCAGTATACCCATTTATAATCCTCATTGTAGTCAGCATACATGTTCAGTATGATTAGTAAAAATAATTTGCATTAATACACTGGTCATATTCATGTTGGAATAGCAGAGATAAGTCACTTCTACCTATAAAGACAACATATTGAGAAGTGACACATATTAAGGAAAATGTCTCCCTCTGGAGTGCACTAAATATATCATACTTTTCCTCTCTTTTAGGGATACAGTTTGGGGTGTGCTTACTGGCATTGGCAGTGACAACATACCTTCCCTTGTTATGCATGAAATTCGTGAAATTGAGACTTGGATGCTAAGGTTACTAAGTGCACCAGTGCCTGTTCCTGGGAAAACAAAAGTTGAGGTCAGTTGAACATTGCTCTGTCCAAGTACATTTTGTTATTATTTATTATGCAGTCGACCCTGAAGGATGTTTGGAGTATACAGTATATAGATCTCAGTCTGTCCGTCCCAGACTCTGTACATCCATCCCTTCCTATCAATGTTTTGCATTATAACTTTAGCAGCAGTAGACATATTTTAATATTCTTTGGTTTCATATATGCATTCATCTGCTACAGAAAACGATGTCTTTCTTATATATGTGATAAAAATTGATGTTTTTAAAATGCTACATTTCCTTTTTCTTAGACTGAAAAAATGTTGGAAACAAATTATATGCAGTGACTTTTGTTGGCAGAATCGTTACTGTATGTTTATCACCCAATAATTCATCCGGAACAGATTATTAAATATTTACATTTGTGCGTAGTTCAAACATTGCGTTCTCTGAAATGATTAATGTGTTTGGAATTTTCGTCAATCTTAGTTGATTGCTACATTCTTTCAGTGGAGTTTTATAATATGCCATTAACCCTTTCTTTACTAAATACTCATTGACGAGTAGTTCCCTTAGGAAATGTTCAGACAATAAGTTGAACTTATTATCTGAACAGTTCAACATTACTCACAATTAATAGATATCCTTCTGCACTTCTATTTATCTTATTGTTTGTCTGTTGAACACCTCTCTAGATGACTAATAGACCATTTCAATTTATACTTTTATAAATGAATCCTTTGGCACACCCTAAAGAGCATATTCCTCATCCGATCATCGCCAAACTTCATATGGATCCTCAGGGTGACCTCTAGATGGGCGCTTACCATTTCTTTCTGAATTTTCCTTTTCATTTAGTAAACAAAGGTTTAAATTACCGTAAATACATATAGTAGACCACCTCCTCATATTCTGATATGCTTTTATTATCCAGGTTCAGGTTCTCCCAAAGGAACTGAAACCACCATTACTTTTTGCGCTACCAGATCACACCAGGTTTACATTGGTTGATTTTCCACTGCATCTGCCTCTGGAGCTGTTGGGTGTAGAAACCTGTATGAAAATATTTACAGCTATCCTCATAGAGCATAAGGTAAGATAGATTGTCCAGGAAAACATTTAAAATGTCATATTGTGCTTATATTTGTGTTCTAGATTTCACAGTAAATGCATCGGAAAATAATCGAACAGAAAATCGTGTTATGGCAATTATTTCAACTTACAAGAGGCTAAGTCTCTGTAGAGCTATAGTTATCACCACGTGTCTGCCATCTGTCCATCCATCGACTGTCTTGGCAGCTATCTGTTAATGATATCGTATCAACATAATTATATCAACATATCTGCAACTCGAGATGTCTAAATTTTACTCATAATGATGATTAACAGAAGAGTAGTAAGTTTTTTTTTAATACCAAGAAAATAATATAAGTCAACTTGAGTGCCACCATTGCTGTTGCAAATAATTTAATGAGGAAATATGCAGAACACTGAAACTAATCGTGATCAGTTTTTATATCTGTATTTTAGATTTATTGTTCATTGCTGAAAACATTTAATTGCCTTAGTTTTACAGTTTGTATTTACCAGCAGTCGTTTCAACATTCAGAATCTCATCACTGGAAGATTATTGATAATGAAAATAAAAACATATTTTTCAATGTGATTCTTGGTTTAATGGTTCAACAAACTTGTTAAGATTTATCAGCTGTACACATCGCGAAGGTCTTCTGTAGCTTTAAACATCTTCAGAATCCCAAAACTGAACATTGTTGTATTTTATTATGATTTGCCCCTATAGGTGAACGGGTGCATCTGCTCTGCATCATCATGATCATATATACTGATCTCAGTTATAAAGTTCAGTTTTGAGTGCTACCAACCAAACACCAAACTTATCCACTTCAGTTTTAAATTAAGAGTTTTTCGTGAAAATTTATTAGAAATTGCAACATGTTCAGGAATTATCTGGCACAATTTAGAGTTTGTCAAACTACTACTTCGCGATGCGGTCATATGAATAATTAATTCTCTCTTCTATACAGAATAAGCTGCTAACTAGGTCACCACTTCTCTGTATGGTGCTTGTGAATTTTACAATGATTTTTTGGATGAAAAAGCAATAAAAGCAGTTCAAAATTGTTTGGTGGATAAACAGGACAATCGCATAGTGTAGCTGAATACATAATTTAGTTTTGTGTGTATGTGGGCATCAATCTATTTAGCGACCCTTGTGATATTCTACATTTATATTTCTAAATTTCTTATTTTTATCTCAACTTTAAGTTTGAGGTATTGCCTTGGGTTTGTGTCAGTCATCCATCTGTTTGTCCATGCATCTGTCAATAATTTCCGTACTTCGGCACACCCTACAGTCCACATTCATCACCTGATCGTCACCAAACAATCTATTTTTCCCCTGAATTGGTTGAAAGACATGGCCGTCAGTTGGATTTTATTCTATATATATATCTTCATATTGATAATCTAGTATTACTTAGACATTTAAATTTTCCACATCCTAATCGCTCCATTGACTGTAACGCATGAAATTATTCCCTTTCAAAGTTGAGCTACAGTGTCATTGACACTTTCATTAAAACTACATCTTCTCAAGAACCATCTGGCCTATTTAGCTTATATTTTTTATGGAGGTTCCTTGGGTGACTGGGATTCAGATTTGTTCAAGTGGGATCACCGGGTCAAATAGGTCCAACACAAATTTTTTTATTTTTTTATTTAAGTTGAACACTTTGCTCAATTTAATTTAAATAAATGTATATTATTTTTCTTTTAAAATTTAACCAAAAAACTTGTTTTAAAAAAATTATTGCCATTATAACATTGCCATCACCACACAAAATCTTCTCATCCTTACCCATTGATCCCAAATGTTGTATGCATCGTTCATAGAGCAGATGAGTGTATTCTGCACTCATCCATGGCTCAAATTCATTCATTTGTTGTATATAGTTGAGTATAAAAGGAGATGGTTCCATAAATGGCCAGATTTAGGGTACAGTCCCCCTTTAACTTCTCACACATCATTTTCTTTCATTTAAATCATAAACATTATGTAGTACCAGATTTTCTTCCAGTGATTTACAGGTGCAATTTTACGTGATTGCTACTATATTATGGATAAACTTATTACTTCTATTTGTTTGGATGTTTACATTTAATACAGAAGTTACACTCTAATGAATGTATTCCTAATGCAAATAATTGTGTTTTCTTCAGCTGGTGTTCCAGTCCAGGGATTATAATGCTCTCTCGATGAGTGTTATGGCATTTGTTTCCATGATGTACCCATTAGAGTACATGTTTCCTGTGATACCTATGCTGCCTACGTGCATGTCCTATGCTGAGCAGGTAAACATATAAATAAATGTTATATATTTGATATAACGAAAGAATTTTTTTTAGCTCAATTTGACACAGTCAAGTTTGAGCTATTGCCATATGTTGGCGTTCATCGTCTGTCTGTGCATCCGTGTGTCTGTCCATCAAAAGTTTCTTTTGGCACACCCTACAGGCCACATCCAACATCCGATCATCACCAAACTTCATATGTATCTTTGGGGTGACATCTTGATAGGAGCCACCGATGTTTTTCTGAAATTTCAAAAATGAGTTCAACTTAGAATTCACCTGAATTAATAAAAATTTTACATGTAAAGAAATAGGCATATTTAGCAACACCCCAGCGATGCTCTTGTTAAACTTTTAAACGCTTTTTTCACAATCAATCACATCTAATATATGGGATTTTCAAAACAGAACATAATTTATATTGGCAAATTTATTTCTTTGTGGTTGGGGGAGAGTTCAACCCTCACTTTTAGTTTTTGCTTCATCTTCCATCCTCTTGTGCCCAGTCACTCTCATATTATCATTTGCCATCACAACATTAATTAAACATACCAGTTATGGTATGGGTGTGGCATGAGAACTTGGCACTACCATAATCAATTACTGTTGATATATCTTGTCACTAAAAAGAAATTGTTCATATGCAAGTTATGTGATAACTTATTGCTGAATCTATTACTTTTAGTTGTTAATGGCACCTACGCCATACATAATTGGTGTACCAGCCAGCTTTTTCCTGTATAAGAAGGGGTTCGTGATCCCGGAAGATATCTGGCTTATTGATCTCGATTCCAACAAGGTATGTTAACTATTGGATATGTTGAATGAATTACATAAAGTTTTGGATGTTTATTTTTGACGCTTGCGGCTGTGTATCAGTTGTTATGATGCGGGGTGGGGGACTACCTCAGATTCAGATTTGGGATACTTTAATTGACATTTAAAACATAACAATCAAAATTCAATTACTCCCGATCCCTGGTAGAAGAGCTTGATAATAACATAGGGAAGAACGGCAAAACATTTTGGAAAATTTTTTTAAGTTTAAAACAGGAACAAAAACAAGAGAACCCTATTAAATTATCAGATTGGGACTCAAAAATGTCACAGCTCTATTCAAAACATGATGATGACAGTGATGACCCTAATAGATTGCAATCCGTAGAATTACAACAACAAAACAAAAGCCCGCTAGATTTCCCTTTTAAATGTAAGGAGGTTAGGCCAAAAAAAAAGTGTTTTGATTCTCGCGCATAGCCGTGTCTGGAAAAAAGGCCCGCATTGAATAATTTTATTACGATTTTCAAATGACAACACGAAAATAGGAAACTAGAAAAGAGAAATTAGTTATGTTTCAAACATCGAATATGATAGACATACAATGGTGTATGTGTTGGTATTCAAAAACAGACACTTGGCAATGATAACTACCAGGTATATTGATTGTCACCACAAGCTGCCCAAACCCCATGTTTATTAAGTCAAATGCGTTTCCGCGAGGTAAACAATTATGAGATTTCAAATTTCGGGAACGCAAACCGGAAAGAAATATGGTACGTATTGGCAATGTGTATGCTCGTTTAGTATAATAGTTTTTATGGCTAGCATGTATAGTAACTATAAATGGATAAATATTAAAGTATATAGATAGTTATAAAATTTATAATCCCGATTTAAACTTTTTGTTTGTTTTAGTTCCGTTTCCGTCTTTGTGGTATTCCGTGTTTTATATATACGCAGTAACAGAACGCGAATCGAATGGACCTCAAACAGTTATGTCCATGCGTATTCTCTTTAAATTCACCGATGTTACTGAATATATTTGGCTACAAAATTATCCGAGAGCACCATTTTATAGTGTGCAAATATATTTTTAATCGTTGTATTTTGGCTTGTTGGAAATAAAGCGTGATCCATAACCGAAAAATCGTAATTTTATTCCCAATGATTCAATGATTTTAGAAATTAGACACACTCGGTAGTCGGTGTCAAGGCCGTTAGTTGTGCATAGATGTACTAAACTGTGAATACTACCGAAAGGGTGTGCCTTTGAATGCAGAAAATCAAGAAACAGGTAACTGAGGTGTGGCAGATGTAAACCAAATGCAACAAACAGTCTATGTAAATGTCATAGACTGTTTGTTGCATTTAAAAAATATGAAGTGTTTTCCATGTTACTGACATTGAACAAAATCTCCCTATTTTTCACTAAATCTCCCTATTTCCAATTATGAAAGTAAACAGGTCTGATATAAATAGATATATACTATAAAAAGGTACATACATATATCAAATATATCAACAATGGTTCAGTAAATTGAAATATTCATTGTACTAGTATATATATATCATTCTGGTAAATCCCTACATGATGTACGGATAGTACAATGTCATATATTTATGTCATTCTTTATTTCAGATTTGATGTAAGGGTAGTATAATGTGATAATTGGTCATTCTTTATAGTGGAATACATTAGTTTATATCAAAACAATGTTCTCCTTAGATTTTCTTAACCTGGGAAGGTATAATAACCAGGCTTGTCAACCGGTACCAGTACTTGGCCGTTTCAACGGTACCGGTTCTGATACTCAGTACCGACGGTTCTCGGTACTCGCCAAAAACAGTAAATAGATTATAGATCGATTAAAATTGAAGGAACTTTGCTCTTTTAAGTGTGCCGCAACTGCCGCTTGCATTATGGTATCATACCACACGCAAAATCGGCGCATTTAGTTCAGGCAACGAGTGTGTTCAAGCTGTTATCATTGTATTCAACAATGTATATATGTGTCATTGACTCAATGTGTGTTACATTATAACTTACATAAGAGGATTGCAGCCTTGCATATACATAAAATTTATTTCAGTTTAAATTGTCATTCACCATAGATATATACCCATCTTTCCGATGTATGTATTTGAGCGCCTGAAGCCCTAAACATAAAAGTTCTAACACCTATCAGGCTGCCTAAATTATGGCACATTTTAGGTGATTGTTGTGGGTGATAAATCCAACTATTTCAGACAAAACTAATGCATGTATGTCACACATTTATTACATATCTATCAACGTAAGTCGCATGATCGCACGTCGTTCCAGGCGTGTGATAATTCTCAGAATCGCACTAGTGCAATCTGTCGACGGAACTATTTCATTCAATGTTGTTAGACTGGCTCTCGCCGTTACTATTTTTCAACTTTTCAACGCAAGGTCGACAACCCACTTGCCGAAATTGCAGCGCGCTGATTGAGTTATATTTTTGGAAAATCTGGGAAAACCCAATTAACACATTTGAGCGGGTCAAGATGGGTCAAGTTCACTCGCAGATAGACGGGCTCCCTGTCTGAATGCTGCGTTAACCCTAAAATGCCGTTAAAACTCAATTAAATTCACATTTTCTGTACCGGAGATGTACGATTGTGAGTCAACTTACTGTACTACGCAGATATGTAATAAAAATAGAACCACATGAGTGTCTAGATTTTGACGAATTATCGCACTCGATTTGTTGGCGAAACGCGACACCTCTCGTGCGGAACTGCGTCCCGCACTCGATGTATCGCTCCGCCAACAAATCTTGTGCGATAATTTCGTCAAAATCCAGACACTCATGCGGTTCTATCTATTTATGTGTGGCTGCTGTGGCATACGTGCATTATGATAGTATGACATGGTTGTATATGTCATCCACAACACTCACCAACAACTGGCACAAAGTGCCATACATTACCAGTAATTACCAAATTAGAATATACTCTTTTAAATGTGTGATATGTAGTGGAATAAACAATACAACACCAGTACCGGTACCGGTACCGCGGTTCCAACGCAGTAACGGTACCGGTACCGACTACCTTGGTACCGGCGGTACTTTGACAAGCCTGATAATAACCCATGCTAACTATGGGCATTGTCCCCATAACAAAAATAAAAAATAAAAATAAAACCCTCGCTCCCTCATCGATTCTCAAAAAAAATTGCCCGAGAATCAAAACACTTTTTTTTGGCCTTAAACAGGGAATTTATAACTTGAAATAAATAAAAGAGTCAGGTATTGATAACATACTTAATGAGTTCTTAAAGTGTGGCAGTGACATCCTATTATCTTCACTTTTCAGAATAGTGACATCCTATTATCTTCACTTTTCAGATTGTTCAATAGAATACTAACTGAATGCTATATTCCAGAGGCATGGAACTTGCCATCAATATCATTAATCCACAAAAGTGGTGACATAAATGAATGCAATAACTATTGTTGTATTAATATTACAAGTAGTCTTGGAAAATTATTCACCTTCTTGCTACAGAAAAGACTGCACAATTTTTTAGAAAATAACAAATTATAGAATAAGTTACAGGCAGGATTTCGTCCCGACTACAGAACTTCAGATCACTTGTTTACAATGAAAACAATTATCAACAAATACATAAATCACGATAAAAAACCTGTTTATTCCTGCTTTGTTGACTTCTCAAAAGCATTCGATTCAGTCTGGCGACTGGGAATGCTTGAAAAATTTCTCAAACATGGAGTTGGTGGAAATTTTATAAACTCATCAAGAGTATGTACTTACAACCAAAATTTGTTGTATAAAAAGGAAATCTGGTTACAAACCCAAAAATTTCATGGAAAGGAATTTGTCAGGTTATTTAACATATACACAAATGATATAACCGAAATATTAAATTTTTTGATAACACATCCGATCACTCTCAAATCAACACAAACTAATCTTCTAATGTATGCTGATGATTTGTTTCTATTTTCTGAGAGTGAATCTGGGTTACAGTCTTGTTTGGATGCACTGTCGACTTACTGTAATAAATGGAAACTGAAGGTGAACATGGGTAAAACCAAAGCTTTAGTTTTTAGTAAAACAAGGAGGGACAAATCCAAGATGTTGTTTAGCATCTGGGATCATGAAGTGGAAATTGTTGACGGTTATAAATATCTAGGATTGCCTTTATTTTGTAATGGAAACTTAAAACACACTGCCCAATACATGGCAAAACAAGCTTCAAAAGCACAATTTTCACTTAAATAAAATATTCTTGACTTTTATTTCTCTAGTAGGGAAACAGATATGAAATTATTTGATACCCTAATTAAACCAATACTGTTATATGGATCTGAAATCTGGGTTCATTGAAAATCCTCGAATTTGGGCAGTAGATGCGAACTTGGAAGAGAGCCAATGGCAAATTCTATTACTAAACTGGCTATAAAATAATTGCTTAGACTTACCACCTTGCCAAACGATCGCTTTTTAAAAGAAATATTTGATCTAGACAAGGAACTCTTCCATAAAGGCAGTCCATCCTGGTAGGCTGGTATTCTATTGTAAATTCTTCTTTGACAAGATTCAACATAAATTTAGAAACATTGAATGCAGACAACTTGGAGGACCCTATATTATATTCTTACAAGGCGGATGTAGATAAAAAACTTCAGACCTATTCACAAGATGTTACAATGGATAACAAACTTTATTTGTTTGGAAAAATCTATAAGGAGTTCAAAACTCAAACTTATCTAACATTAGGGATACCTAAATCTCTCACCAGGCACCTGAGTGCAATGAGGATCAGTGCTCATAATTTATCCATAGAAAAGGAAAGACGGAAACGCCCAAAACCAACATTATCTCAAAGAACTTGCTCTCTATGTCTTCAATTAGAAGATGAAAAACATTTTTTCCTTTTCTGTATGAAGAATATTAACCAAAGAAATAATTTATTTGTAAAACTCAATCAACAAGTTGAACCAAAAACTTTACAACAAGGATCAAAAGAATCTTTCAATAATTTTCAAGGTCTTCTTAGCCCAGCCACAGCACGCGAAACAAAATTGATATGTGAATTTATTTCATGTTCTCTAGACTGACAGGGTCCTCCACAGATGTTTCACCTATTATAGTAAATTTATAGTCACCAAATATATGATTTCTTTCTCAGATGTATATTGTATATATATTATGTTACGACAGACACCATTGTTTTAAGGTTTGTTTTAATAAATCTTATCTTATCTTATAGTCATAACCAGGTGTGTGAATGTATTGTAGCTAGATCTTTCACCGACATAGATCACTATGCCATAATGCATGGTACTTAGACAAAATTAAAACAAAATTATGAAGTACAGCAATTTTGGCAGCACCAAATTTGAGTCGGATCGGTCAAGCAGTTTTCCAGTCTATAACACACAGACAGACAGAAGTTCCAAAACATATAATAGATAATTCCTCGAGCAAGAAGCAGGGGGGAGGGGGGGGGGGGGGTGGGACTATATTTTTGTTGGCAGGTATGAGTGAAACTATCTTTCCAATAAATTGACAGGTGAAGCCATTCGCTGATTTTGAAAACCCTACCTCTCTTCTTTTTTTTCTTTTTAAAAAAAATAAACACAGGATTAATGTCTTTGCCTTTTTGCTTACATGTATATGCGGTTATTGTGCCTCAAAAAATTGTCACTCGCTAGTTTGTATTTGTTACTACTACATCTATTCCTGTAAATATTTATGTTTTTCTAAACATGTAGCTAAAATTGCATCCCAATCTTTGTCTTTCACTCTAACCCTTTTGGATCAATGAACATCATAATATTACAATAAATGGGCACCAGTCTTTTTACAAACAGGTAGTTAACATGCTTAGAAATAATACAAAAATTTATATTTCTAAATAACCAACTGAAAAATAAAAACTTTTATAATTTAATTGTTTCGTCAAAAGTCTTCTTAATTTCTTAATGGATATTTTAGATTTTATGCATCCAGTTATATCTAATTTTGTATATGTGTTTACATATTCCTATTTGGCTTTGTTGCGCACATAAATTGGGTCATGGAGGAGAAATGAATTATGATTTCAAAAGCATCTCTCTGCAGGATATCATCTATTTACATGAACAACTTTCCATCACAACAACACACCAGGAAATCTAGCACATACTTAGCACTTCATTGGAGTCATCACTCCTCGTCCATCCATCCATCCATCTATCCATCTGTCCATCTGCACGTCCATCAACATCTTCTTCAGAACCGCAAGACCGTGGATGGGCCCTTGGTGACTGGGATTCAGATTTGTTCAAATGAGGTTGCCAGGTCAAATAGGGGCGGAGCCAAAGACATAACTCAATCTTTTTATAGTTCTTAAAAAGTTTTTTTCTCAAGAACCTTCAAGTCTACTTAGATTATATTTGGTGTACATAGATGGTCATTCCAAGGGTCACTCGGTCAAATAGGGGCAGAGACGGGGACATAACTCTTTCCCTCCATAGTTATTCCTAAAACGTCTTCTTTTCAAGAATCATCAGACCTATTTAGCTTATATTTGGCATAGAAGGTCCTTGTCTGACTGGATTTCATTTTGTTCAAATGGGGTTAGTACAGTTCAGATAAGGGCGGAGCAAGGGACATAAAACTATTTCCTTACAAAGTAATTCTTAAAACGTCTTCTTTTCAACAAAAATTCTTGTGCGCATATTGAAACTGCAGGATGCATATAAATATGTTGATGAATCATTACAGGTGGTTGTTCCAAGAGGTGTTGAAGAGCTACCTACTATGCCGGAACCAGAGGGATCTGCACTTAAGAATCACCTCAAACAGGTCAGAAATTCATGTTGTATCAACCAAATAGTAATGGGTGCATAAACAGATTAAAGTCATGTTATGTTCAAATTGAGAGGTAGTACAGTAAATTTCAGTTAATCTCATATTGCTTAAAGGATTTATATGGTCTAAAACCACCAAACGCAATCGGAAAGCCCTCCCAATTGAGATTAAAATGATCCAAGTCCTATTTCGGTCACATAATAAATAAGCTGAAAAAATAATAAAGAATACAACCACTGGTTTTCGGAGATCTCAGTGACTAGACTACGATGACGTCAAAATAGTCAAGAAATTAAAAACACAAATTCTGAGCTGGAGTTTATTATACCGACAACGATTACGTAATCGTAGTCACTCCGATACTAAAATGCGGAATCGGTTAGGCTGGTGTATAGATTACATCACTATTCGATGAGTTAATTATTTAAGTAATCAAGATAGTGTGGTTCACTTTGGAAGTCATTATCATATAGCAGACCATATATTTATATGAATAAAGTAATTACTAGCACCTAGGATTGGTAATTTTTGCAGCCATTATAATTAATAACATGCTGCCGCGTGTTTGGTTTGTTGAATAGATGTTACTATAGTGCTAAATTTTATAGTCACTCAGCGACTATTCATCAGTGTCAACCGGCGAAATTGTTTGCGCTATAAAAGAATCAACTTTGTCATAAGAAGCGTCAAAACATTATAAAAACACTAGGTGGAATAATGTTAACTATATAATTAGGTGTTTAATTTGTTGTTTTTTTGTCAGTTATTTCCAAATTCTCAATCAGTCGTATATTCAAATGCCACCACGCCACATACAAATCACCCATTATATAATACCTCGACAACACAGTTCGTAATTGAGAACGCTCTTTATTGTCTACCTCATTGGACGACAGAGGCATGGGTGCTCTTTATATTAAAATGTCACAATAAGCGATATCACTGAATCACAGCCGTATATGATTCATCCAGCCCCGTTCCATGGTTTAAGACATTCATCCAGCCTTGGTTCCATAGTTTCAGAGATTCATCCAGCCCCGTTCCATGGTTTAAGAGATTCATCCAGTCCTGGTTCCATAGTTTTAGTGCTACAGTTTAATGTTCTGGAGTAGCATTTCCATATATGGATATTTTGAATATTCATGACTTCCATATATGGAAATGCTACTCCAGAACTTTGACCTATAGCATAAAATCACAGAACTGGGCCTGGTGGATCTGATATTGCCCCGAGTAAATGACAGGGCATTTACCATATATATACAAAATCTCCCATGATACAACAAAAATTATAATTGAGAACACTCTTTATTGTTTACCGCATTTGGGCGACGAAAGCATTGATGCTCTTTATTATTACTTGAAAGTCGATATCTGCCATCAAAACGTAAAAAAAAACGAAAAAAAAAAAACAAGCAAACAAAAACTGGAAAACAATGCCCGACCAAATAGAGCTAGCCTACAATTTAGAAAATAATACTGTTATGCCAATGTGCCTAAGTAATAATTATTGTAGTTTCGACAGTCTGTTGTGTATTAGAGTTCAATCTTTTGCTAACGCAATATCTTGACTGGAGGGATTTAGCAAGCGGTCCACTGAGAAATCATAAACTTTTCAAGTGAACTGAGTGGATTAATTCCTTCTAAATTGTTAAAATATTATAGCGTATAGCTGCGGCTTGTGATCGAACCCTCAGTTAATTGATATATGTCGTGGTATTGTGATTTTAGTTATGTTTAATTTACTGGCAGTCGTTTACTTCTCCAAACAAAAGGCTAAGGTGGAGAAAAAGAGATGAAGAATAGTTATGATGAATATGAGCCATTATGATGTTTTAACCAACACCTTTTTAATCATGGCCATATGTTTTTAATTGCATGCCTATGCTGCACAACAGTATGGCAATATTTCAGTGGTATAACTTAGCTTCCGAAATTTGTACCATACAACGAAGAAGAAGCTAGAAGGCCCAACTTTTATTCTTGCTGAAACAGCTCAATTTTATTTTGCACTATATTCCGCTCATTGGATTTCCGCATAAATTATCTAATTTCACTCCACTTTTATTGTTTCAAAATACACTTTAGTCATCATTATTTGTTATCAATCCTAATATTCTAGCAAATCCAGTTCATTATCAGCACATTCAACCAGTTTTTATTTAATGAACACAACTTTATATTTATCGTATAAGGCATTTAATCAACTATCAATTATCAACTCTGTGTGCGATTGGCAGTATAATTTTAAGCTCCGCCCACCACTGTCATCGTTTAGAAAAACAGATATTTCCAGAAATTACAGTCATGTGACCATACTGATTGGTCATGTGACCGCATTGTAGACATGTGATCGCACTTATCAGTCATATGACTTACCTCAGTAAAATCTTCGAAAAGTTTACATTCCACACGCTACGTATAAAAATACTATCGCTTTCAATATTTTTCCAACAAACTATAATGAATGAAGAGTTTGAAAAGTTATATCAATAAATATACGCCATTAAATATGCCAAAGTGACTTTATTTATCTGGGACTATTTATTTACGTGGGCAAACAACACATAGTTACGTGAAACGTTATCGCATGCCTTATAGAAGAATGTTAGTTTCGCGACCCATTTGTTGAATTAAGCATGTTTTATCGTGGTTTTGGATCATGTAATAAATAGAATCTACAACTCGTCCCCAGTTTATAGCGAAATTTACAAAACTCGTTCAGTAAATTAGGTATGGACCTCACAAAGGCTCTGTCCAGACTTAATTTACTGAACTCGTTTTGTAAATTCCGCTATAAACTGGGGACTCATTGTAGATCCTCTATTTATTGCATATTATTATATATATATTACATTTATGACATGCATTTCTGATAGGTTTCTTATAGAATAAATTCTGACTATACGCATTTGTACAGTGTTTAAAATTGGGGATGCCAGTGAGAAAATTGTTTTAATCTTGAACGTTAATGCTTTTCAGATGATGATATAATATCAAATGAAATTAAATTGAGACAAATTAACATAGATTTCGCTCTTTATATGCTTATTTTCAAACAAACAAAGCTACCTGTAATGAGTCAACCACAAATTGAAGGAACGAAACAAAAAAGTAGAATCATATTTATAGACTGATGCCGTTATAAAAAAAAACAGTATGGATATAATAAAGGGGGGATTATGTCATTCTGGGTGTATGGATATTCAGTTAATTACATAACATAAGAAAAAACATGCTCTGACACTATGCAATTAAGTGAAATTGCCTGTATACCCACTTGAATAATGTAGCATTTAGCTACTATTGCCTGATTCTCAACAGATGACAAACCGGAAGTCAAAGGTCACATTTGCACAACAATAATACATTTGGGTACACCTGGCACTATTTCCTGTTATACAATGACAGTTGTATATCATTATTATAGAATGGTTTTAACCAATGGAATAATTCCTCTGCCAAGATACAGCTACATTACAGATATGTATTACTGTTACTTTCCAGTTACAGCTGGAGTTATAGTTATTTTACAGCTAATTTCCAGTTATATTTCAGCTATATTACAGTGTGTGTGTTAGAAAAAGTTACAGCTAAGTTAATATACCTTCCTATGCAAAATTGCTCTAATCGATATTAATTTTAATTTGCGAACATAATTCCAGCTATAATACAGCTTGAACCAAAATGCATAATGAGCTCTGTAAAATATCATTAATATGCAAATAATACTCCTAATAGCTGCTTCATAGCTGTAATGTTACTGCTCTATAGTTGTATTCAGACAGTCACGAATATCAAGCTTATGATTTATGCCTATTTTTTAGCCTTAATGTAGCTGCATTTTAGCTGTGAGGTAAATTGTTTTGTGGCTGCCTTCAAAATATTATGCAAATGAAATATTGAATATTGCATTCTCTGATATATGTGAGTCTCCCATAGGGAGTCTCACTTATATAAGAGAATGCACTGGCTTACAACGTCAAATTAATAATTGTTAGGCCAATGTTCACCTGTAATGGATCGGATCATGTAATAATTAGCAATATTGATTGGTGACAACAGGGGAATATCAAGTCTTCGGCTTAACAAAAAACTAAGCACAGTAATTTGAGAAAATAACTTCACTGGTTAAATATAATGTGCATTGGTGATGACTTAAGTGACATAGACAGCGAGACTTTGAGATAGCTGAATGTAGCGAGTTTCCAACACATGTGCAGTGTAAGATATGAGTTGAGGAGAATGACAATCAAACATCACCAAGGTGTGTTCCCCATATTACAAATATACTGTTAGGCTGTTAATCATTTGTCTCGGGCCATTAATACATCACAACATGCACCAAAATCATGTAATAGTTATATGAACCCTATAATTAAAAAAAAACAGCACAGAAGATGTGAAGTACAAAACAAAACATAAACAATGTTGCAAGCATGAATGAATTCACATCTTGCAATGTCGCTTTTACAATATGTGAGACATCATGGGGTGAGAGTTATTCAGAACATATTCTGAAATAATTTTTGATTTATACAATCTGCAATGTACTTATAAGAACCATTCTTCATATGTCTCTCACTTGAGTGTCTCAATGTTGTCTATAATTCGGAATTTTTTTGTCAAATATGGCTTAGCCATGTTATGGCCCTTTTTTTACTTAGAATTCACGCATGCTGCAATAACTCAAACAAATTTGCTCTGATCCAAACCAAATTTGGTATGTGAGTTTCTCATTCTCAGCCCAAAATACAGATTGAGTTCGAATATGGGTTCGATCTGATTTTTTAACAGTGTATTTTAATCTTTGAAAATTAAAATTTGAATGTCATAGATTTTAGCAACCAAACTGAAAATAGCTAATCACTATTAACAAGGTATGGGTTAAACATCTGCCGATTGTGATCGGTCTCTCGATATCAGAGTTATGCTCTTTTTTCGACTTAGAAATTGCTATTTTCCATGTTGTCCGGATGCAATAACTCCAGTTAATATCAACTGATTTGAATGAAGCTTTGATTTGTGGAAAATTCATCACATTATTCAGGTCAAGTTTGAATATGGTTCCACTCCAAAGATTTGTGATTTAAAAAAAAAATGTTGCTTCTAAAAAACCACCATCCAAAAAAATAAAACACATTTTTTGGAGGACGTGTGGCCAAGAAACCGTTTTATTTTTGTATTTGTAATCTTTCCATATCTTATTTGTGCAGCCCTCTTAAATAAAATTGTTTGGCTTGCAATCCGCTATGGCAATCCATTGTCCATTGCTATGGCCCAGTTTGCTTCAGCAAATGGCTTCGGCATTGCTGATTGCCATAGTCAACTATGAGGGTTTTTTGTGTGATCATTCACAGGTTTTAATTTTGTCTAATCCACTATTTTAGGCCTTAGCTAGCATGAGCATGACTCCTCAACCAATCAAAAACCTTGATGCATTGCCACAGCCACCAGATACGTGGCGACGAGGGAGTGATCTCAACACAACAACAGCTGGTTTCAATCCACTGATTTACGGGAATGATGTTGACTCAGTTGACGTTGCAACAAGGGTTGCTATGGTATGCTGGAATTTTTTTTAAATCCATTTCATATATATGAATTCTTGTTTGTGATTGATGATTGATTAATTATGTTTTATTTCAGGCTTTGAGCATCCATATATAATTTCTACACATTAGGCCAAAAAAAAAAAAGGGTTTTGATTCTCAGGCATAGCCACATAGAAAAAATGGCCCACATTGGACCATTTTATTTTGATATTGGATTTCAAATTTTCACCGTAGTTGTAAACCAGTAACACGAAAATAGGAAACTGTCACACTGAAGTTAGTTATGTTTCAAATATCAAGTAGGAGCTAAATACAACGGTGTGTGTGTGTGTGGGTATTCAATAAAAGACCATAGGCAATGATAACTATCAGATATATTGTCACCACAGGCTGTCCAAACCCCCAATGTTATTGGCCAAATGTGTTGAAATATTTGTATAAAAGATCACCAGAAAATTGAATATTTGACCTTTTCCCGCTTGCTACACTATTGTGATAGAAGATACGCAAACCGGAGCGCACTGCTGTTTGACAAGCGGTGTATTTTGGCCATTTTTATGATGGTTATTTGAAGTTTTATTGTCTATCAACCATTGCGGTACATATATCTCTAATTAGTCAGTGGACTAAGTGAATCAAGACTTTCTATGATAGTTTTGAAGATCACTTTATCTTTTTGTTTTAACTGGATTTACATTCAGTATTTTTATATGAATCGGATATGTAGTTCTGCGTGTTAAAAATTATTGTGCCAATATTAAAATCATATCAATAAACATCAATCTAGGTAATCCCTATATGATGTGCAAGTAGTACAATGTCATAATTTGTCATTCTTTATATCAAATTAAATTTATTTATATCCATTACAAAGTTCTCCCTATATTTCTGGACCTGGGAAGGTATAATGACCTATGTTTACTATGCCAGTCTATGAGCAGAACAAAATAAAATCCACGCTTGCCCAATGATTTTCAAAAAAATTGCTTGAGAATCAAATATCTTTTTTTTTTGCCTTAGACAATCAATATGGTACAGTTATATAGACACGAGTCAATTCCAATGTTGTAACAAATACAAATGGTAAAATATATCAGATTTGTAGATTTTTAGTCGAGTTTTTAAAAAACTCGACTTATGGTTTGACGAGGGACGGTTGGCGGGCGGGCGGGCAGTCGGCGGGCGGGCGAACCTAAAGAATGCCTTATAACTTTGACATTTGTGAATGGAAAATTTTGATATGTGAGTTGCTCCCAATGACTATTTACTGCATGCAGAAAATAGGTCCCGTCCAAACTTTTTGACAAGAGTTATCCATCTTAGATGGTTTTTAGTCAAGTTTTTCATCGTTAGCGCGATAATTCACGCAAATATTAACCAATTTCAACAATATTTGGTATATGAGACTCTTGCAACAATATCTCGAAAACCAGGTTTGTCCAAATTTTTTTTCCGGAGTTAGGGGTCATCTCAAAACTAAAATCGGTAAAATGGGCAAAAACACTGATTTTCCCGATTGATAACGCTTTGTGGAAGTCATTTCTACCGATAAAATACCGATTACAACGTAGAAACGACGTTTTTGAACAACGCGTCGATCGGTGAAATCGGTACCGATTTTTCCGATTACGTCAATTTGTGACGGTCACAATCGGTACCGAATCTACCGATCAGAACGTACGTTTCAAAATAACGTCGCTAATGATCGCAGCGCCTGAGTACTTCGGTATCGCCGTAGCATATTGGTCTAGCAACACATGTTTTTTTATGTATATATTATCAAGTTAATAGGCCTACCGGTACCACGAACGCCTGTGTTATATAGGCGACCATTCATTCATTGTCAAATCTTTCGACTGGTATTTGTGATGTAATTGGTATAAATCATCACGAAATGACAGTCACATGCAATGCTATGCCAAATGTGCAGTTTCAATCAATCATAGCCTGATAATGAAGTATTTATATCAGCTAATTACGTATTAGGTAATTTTCGTGTGACAAAGACACGCCTATTTTAAGTTTGATCGACAGCTGTTGTTTTAACTAATTGTCGTAGAGCCAACTCACTCACGTTTTAGTTGGGATAAAAAATAGATCCATGCACCGGTGATTTGTAAAGAAATCAAATAGAGAAAAGATATCCTTACCCAAACTAAAACATAATTAGTGATTCAAAAGAATAAAATGTTCAATTTAAGCGAGTCACCGGAACATTTTTTAAGAAAATGACGGGGTTCTCCGAAAACGGATACCTACTCAGTGCGCGTGCCAGGTACCACGAATCTGTTTACGTTATGACAAACACATGCTTTCGAGTGTCTGTATTACAAGATCCCGCACACGTCATGTGTACATTCTGTTCTGAGAGTGTTCTGTTCTTGTAGTCCCTCCTTTGCACGAGGAGCACCCCATATATAATGGGTAAAAATATTGATCTCGTAAAAAAAGAGTCTACTCCAGTCTGCCCCCCCCCCCCAACCTCGACGAGAGATCGCGATCATCTAGCAAAAACCAAATTAAAAACCCACCCCAGCCTGTCTGGAGACCCATTCGCATAGGAATAGAATGGCAACTTGGATTCATATATGCGATTAATTTGGGGAGATTAACATTAGATCTGTCGATACATGAAGATTATAGAAACGCGACACACACCAGGAAAACGTTTGAATCTGCCGGGTAAACATGAGCGACATGCGATGGGCGGAGCTTTACGGGATTCAGCCAATCACGCAACGAATAGATAAACAGTGAAGAAAATATCACAATACATTCTGATACATTGCAGATAAAATACGTTAATATATTAAACAATTAGTAATAATTGAATGAGTATGCAGATTATGCTAAAATGGTAATTGATATGACAATCAATGATGATTAAAGTGTAATTTGATGAGATGAAAGTGGAGTTAAAATCATACAATTTATCAATTTATGTGCATATGTAAAGTACGGATTCGGAAACGAAAAAAATATTTCCGATGAGAATAATTGTTACTGCCAATTAATCTAATAATACCTAATACATAAAAGAATGCAAATAAACCACTATCTGATTTTTTTTTCGATGGAAAATCCACGACCATCTGGGCCCTAGATCTATGTAGGCCTACAACAAAAATCGAACATAAAACGTCTCAATCGGTACCGATTTCACCGAGTGTTTTTGCAACTACGGCGTTAACTTTTTCATACATGTACAACAACAAATCGAACGTTAAAAGTTTCAATAAATCGGTACCGATTTCACCGATTGACTTACCGACTGCGACGTAATGCGTTCACTCATGGATATTGATCGGTAAAATCGGTACCGATTTTACCGTTAATGACGCTACTAACATGATTACGCTGTCTGACTTTACCGATTATTTTCCGATTCAAAAGGCTTGAATACAATCGGTAAATGGCAATCGGTACCGATTGGAGTTTTGAGATGACCCCTTATGGGTCTTAGTTTGTCTTTTTTAGCAATTTTATCACCGTTAGCGCGATAACTCGATGAAATATTAACAGACTTCAACAATATTTGGTATATGAGTTTCTTGCAACAATATCTCGGACGAGTTCGAAAACCAGGTTTGTTGGAATTTTTTTCCCGGAGTTATGGGTCTTAGTTTATCTATTTTTAGCAATTTGATCACCATTAGCGCGATAACTCGATGAAATATTAACCGATTTCAACAATATTTGGTATATGAGTCTCCTGCAACAATATCTCGGACGAGTTCGAAAACCTGGTTTGTCTGAATATGTTTTCCGGAGTTATGGGTCTTAGTTTGTCTATTTTAATAACAATTTTATCACCGTTAGTGCGATAACTCAATGAAATATTAACGGATTCAATTGATATTTGGTATATAGGTCTATTGCAATAATATACCACCGTCCAACTTTTTTTCCCGGAGTTGTGCACCTTATTGGCAGAAGTTTGGTTCGACTGCCAAAAAACTCGACAAAAGCATCTTAGATGCGTACCCCTTGTTAACCCTTTTTCAAAAAGCCAGCACGGTAAGTGATTGCTGACATGAAGAATTGAATATTGTAGAAATTATAAAAGGTATCTGTTCATTGTTTATTTTAATGTACAAAACTATGTACAGAGCTAGATACTTGTTTCGGCACATCCTGGCATTTTCAATAGCTTAGCATTAATGGTGGAGGTACTGACCTCACAAGTCCACTCTAAAATATGGACTCAAGGATTCTTACTTCATGTATATATACATGCCAGTAACCCTCGATTTCCATTATTCATTGTAAGCTATTGAGAAGGCCAGGATGTGCCGACCCGGTATTGCTCTGTACATAGTTGTGTATATTAAAATAAAAAATGAGGGGATACCTCAATGCATATACATATATACACAAACATATACATCATGTATATGTATATACTCACAACTTCTGTCATAATCCGAGTTACTCTCATTCACTAGATAGGGTGGATAGGAAGACAGCAGAATTTGTGGCTATGTCCATTCCAGGCAAAGTGCACCCAGCTCGGGGTTAGTGAGCGGTATAGCCATGCCTACAACTCTGATCTGGATATAAAAAATAAAAACAAAATATCTATTATGTAACTTTAGTTTCCTATATCTTTATTATACATTTAACTGTATTTCTAACACTATTGTATGTACTTTGTTAATAATAACATCATAGTTTGATTGACGCTGACGAGATGTGAATGGCCTGATGTCATAGAGTTGGAAAATATTGTCACCCCAGTTCCAATTCTCTTTCAGGTCAGGTTTTTCAATTCCCCAAATGTCCTTGGTAACTTCAGTGAGCACACCAGGACACTTAGACTATATCCACGGCCAGTTGTTGCTTTCCAAGTCTACAGTTTCCTGAAGTCCAGACCTATTAAAACTCATTTCACAGCCCGGTTGGCCAGATCTCAGGTAACATTTAACAATTTTATTGAACTTTCATTTATCTTAAAAAGCTCTTGCTTTCAGCTCATGAAGTTTGTTAATTTTTTTTTTTATAATATGCAGGAGCTTTTACCTAAATTGAGTAGGCTTCTTGTCTGAGGTTAACCTTCCATGACTGGAGCTTCCTGAAATTTTGCGAAAACCCTGTGCCAATGCATTCTCTTATATATGCGAGTCTCACATAGGCTCTGCGAGTCTGCCATAGGGAGCCTTGCATATATAAGAGAATATATATAGCAGATATATCACAGTAGCATGTTATATATAGCTCTCCGAAACATGCCGAGCATTGTTTTTTGAACATGTCTGGGACTATACAACACACAAGGCGCCTATTTTTAGAACAAGTGTGATTTTTGAGACGGTGCAAATTTTTTGGGATTGGGTGGAATTCAAACCCATGATAGCGAACGCTCCTTGTGACTCAAAGTCCGACGTCAATACCACACGGCCACCGAAGCGACCCCATAAAGGAAGCTCAAATGGTCGCTGTATTCCGACTTCGCACTTAGGACACTATATACACATTTTAAAGTCTCTATTGTGTATATATAGCGGATATGGCACAGTAGCATGTTATATATATGTCTCCAAATTTGCACTGTCTCAATAACAGTTTTTGAAAATGATATTAACCCTTCACACCCACCAACCACATAGACACATGCTATCAATATTAAATTAAAATAATGGCTGCTTGTCAATAGGAATTATCTGTGCAATGGGTATAAACAAGCAGAAAATTCTACATGGCTATTGTTTCAATTATACAGAAAAATATTATATTATATTAACCCTTTATTATACCCCCCTGGAATCAGCTTGTCCGTCCGTCCATGGACACAAATTTGTCCGGAGTTTTTCTCAGTCGTTTTTTGATCAATTTTCGTGAAACTTTGCACAGACATCAACCACCATGGGAACCTGTGCACCTGCGATTATGACGTCTGTCGGACTTTTTTTGGTGGAATTATCCACCCTTTTTTACTTAGAAATTTTTCGCAACATGTATAATTTTGTCTGAGCTTTTATTCCTACATTTTTAGGTCAATTTAAAAAAAACTTGGCACAGATATTTAGTACCATGGGAACCTGTGCACATGCGATTATGACGTCTGTCCGACATTTTTTGGTGGAGTTATCCCCCTTTTTCGACTTAGAATTTTTTTTTGCAACATGTATAATTTTGTCTGAGCTTTTATTCCTACATTTATAGGTCAATGTTTTTGAATCTTGGCACTGATATTTAGTACCATGGGAACCTGTGCACCTGCGATTATGATGTCTGTCCGACTGTATTTTGTGGAGTTATTCCCCTTTTTCGACTTAAGAACATTTTCGCAACATGCATAATTTTGTCCGAGCTTTTATTCCTACATTTTTCAGTCAATAGGTTTAAGATTAGGGTTAGGGTTGTGCACCTGCAATGGGAACTGTTATTTTATTATTTTAACTAAATGGTTACTGACATATGAAACATCTTAGTATTTTAAAAACACGGGGGTATCCTTAGTCCCATTGGGACAGTCACACCTCTAGTTGAATCAGGTTCATTTGTTAATAAACACTCAATAAGACATATATATGTAATATTCTTATAGATTATTGGTGATGCCCTGATTTTAAAATTCCTCAAGCGCATGTGCCTTAATGTATGTGAAAGAGTAAACTTCCAACCCAGTGTTTAGACAAGGGATGGATCATATTTGTAGCAGTATATTTTGGCCTCTTTTGTAAACACGGTATTCTATGGCATTGAGTTATTGCATGGAACCAGTCACATGCTTTTTATGAAATACTAGCAGGTTAGCCCGCCACTGGCGTGCTTGGTCAGAAACATGACAATGTTTTATGTTTTGTTTGTGTTTTTCAATGAGTTAATATTGGGTTTTTCAATATTTTACCCGATTTGACCTTGAATTGATCATTTTCAAGGTCAAGGTAATGTCGGGGTCACAATATATAATTTGTGGGTACCCGTTTGAAGGTTAAGACTGACCCGATGAAAAATTCCCCCGTTCCTAGGAACGACAGACATAAGAATGTTTCACACAATGCGACGTCGACGATCCCCGTGTGTTTTTACACTTATATATGAAGTTTGAGCTCACCTAGGGCGGAAAAACTTACCCGATCCGCGTTCTTAGGAACACAACACGCTCCGCGTTCTTAGGAACACAACACGCTCATGTCTATACACGCCCAGACCCAGAAGAGGTATGATTTTTTTTAACCTGCCCGTGGCCATTGAGCAGCCCCTGACAGAGGTTGTCCACCCTTACGAGATGGTCAATAGTCCCCGCAAAGTTAATCCCGTCGTGAACCCCATCCTCGCAAAGAGAGGACAGTCAATTAATCCCGTCGTGAACGCCATCACCAACGCGACGTAATTTTGTTTGGTATCATGTGTTGCGTTCTAAAAATAGGAAAGCACTTGTTCCCGTATATCTCTGCATAATAAATTTCGAGTGATAACGTTGCGTTTGCGTAAATACGAAATTGTGAGTGTTGGTTTGTAACCGGGATTTCTGAGAAGCATTATGCCTATAACTACCCCCCCCCCCCCCCCCCCCCCCCTAAGCCCTGACCTAAGTGTCATACATACTATAACAATGATGTTGTAAGAGTACTATGGCATCCAATAAATCTCCCCGCATAGGAAACCACTCAATGTTCCTGTATATCTCTCTGCAGATGCTAATAACGTTGAATGGTAAACAGACGCTCTTTATAGCGATGCGTCAAAAACAAACGCTCATTAAATTATCACTTGATTAACCCCCGCCGTGCCTTTGCAGTGATTTGGGAGTGGATAAAGGGTGCTCAGAGCTTCTCCAAAACACGACAACTACGGTGTTCGTGGGTTTTTACCCTTAGATGGGAAGTTTGAACTCAATCGAGCCAGCCGTTTTCGATTCTATAAAGTACATATATATATATATACGGAAGTCTCAAAATATATAGTATAGATTATTGATCAGTCAATTTAATAGTTTGGGATATATTAACCCCTTCCAGCGATCATATCTGATTTGATAACTCAACTATTTGCCATCAGATTGTGTTTATATTTCATAGCAAAGTTTATGATGACACACCCCTGACCTGTATAGTTGGTGTCATTTGGTTGATTTGCCTCAAAATATTTAGCTGGTACACACATATTAACCCTGTTCCATAGACACATGCTAGATCCAGTATGATAAGTCAAATATTGTTTGCGCATCACTCTCATAATTCACATCCAGATTAATCATGACACACTCTTCACCTGTATAGATCTTGGTATCGATTTATCGGTTATAACCCTATCTATAATCATAACATGAACATATGCTATCAAAAACAATACTTTATCTGATCAGTCTCATTTATATAAATATATAAGTAAATAATGGAAACCCCTTAATAATATATCTTTCCAATCATCTCCACGTTATGTATACAAGCATATATTCAGTCTAGATGAAGTTGGTCGTGATTGGCCTATTGTTGGTCGTGATTGGCCTCTTGTTTAGGTTTTAATATTGCTTGTTTAAAATGCATGTCTGTTACAAGATTTTTCGGTAACAATTCGAGACCAAATGACAAACCAAGTGAAATATATGGCATGGAGTGACCCTTGCCAATGATCGGAAATGTCAGTATGAAAATGTCGAGATTGATCTGATATTTTTATTTTCCAACCAACATTTATATGGTCATTTGCGCACTGTCCTCCATTGAATGACAGATCACAAACCATGCCTTTCGCAATTATGTTGAAGTTAGATATCCAAGCTTTCAAGAAAATTTGTGGATTTAAATTCAATTTTTGGTTGAAAATCTAGATTGTATGGAATAATTGTTAATGCTTGGACATTTTACAATGTTTATGTTCATGATTTAATAGGAATTTCAATACTATTCATTTCAACCAGAATGTGTTGTGAAGACCTTGCAGGGCTTTAACTCCAAAAGACTTTCTAATGTAGGAAATTGTTACTCCTTTATGATTTCAACATATATACAGATTAATAGTATAGAATTGATGGCACAATCAGGGCCCAAGCTAGAGGTTGAAAACAGGGAGAAGTGACTTCTCCCTCTGGAGATTTTAGGGAGACATCAGCCCAGAATAGGGAGAAGTGGAGAGACTTAAGAAAAATATAAGAAACACTTATTAATTTGCAAATATCAATTTATTTATAACATCAATAAAAAGATTAAATAACAAGATAAAACATGCATGGTTACCAAAAATAAAATATAGCACAAGTTGAGTACCTGTATACATAGATAACATGAGCTTGTATTTCTTAAATTTATAACTTTTATTTAAAAATAAAAAATGTTGACTTGATGACTTTTAATATCTGAAGAAATAATTTTTTTTTATAAATTTGAAATTTTTGGAAATGTATTTTGGTCACTGCTGCATTGTAGGTGTCCGTTAAAATAAACAATAATGACTAATCAAGGAGTTGTAAAAGCTTGTAATATTAATGAATACCAACGTTGATGGTATGATCAGTGATGATAATCCGATTAACAACTGATTAAAGCAATAAACTTGGCAAGTTGGATAGCTGTGTTACAATAGTGATTAATATGTTCTTAACAAACACCAGTGGAGCTTATAATATACATGAACAGGGTATTTAAATATCTGCAATGTAACCAAGTGCTTTCAATTAATTTACACGGTTGACAGACATGTTAACTCTCACGATTTTGGTGTGAGGCTCATGATTTCACAACCCTGTTTATAATAGTAAGCAAGCATGTGGTATTGTTTACATAATAAATCTGAAACTCCCAAACATAAAAAAGTTGGATTGGGAAACGGAGTCAGATGCAAACTACTTTCGTTAAATTAAAAATTCATGGATATTTTTAGAGTTTAAATGCATAGACATTAAAAAAACATCAGGCTTTGTTTACATAGGCTACTGCGTGCATGGTGGTGACCATGAATGGCTATAAAATTTGTGGTTACAAAATGTACCAGTGGAACAAAGTAACGACTAACTTCTTCTTAAGACACACTAGTAGCTCATTTTAACTTCGTTGCAAAGCGCATTTTGCCGTTTCCAAAAGCATTCAATTTGATTAGAATATGTACACTGTATAATTAAAACTGCCTCGTTAGAACAGTTTAAAGACTATATATTATTTGCAAAACGAAGTCAAATTTCCACTGGTAAAATTACCGTAATCCCAAGCTAGTTTGGTCAAATTTGGAAGGCGACTTGTTTTCGCCTTGCGGACATCCGAGAGCGAAGTCGCTGGCGAGAGGCAATAACTTCGCCCCAGTCGCCTCCTAGCTTGGGGCCTGGACACAATTATTGCCCTTCATCAACTTGAAATCATAATAGACCACGTTTTTGGTCTTTGACCTTGTATTTAATTTCTACCAATTCACAGGCTGTCGAATTTTTCGCTGAATGGTCACTGAATCCCAGGAATGTGGTCTTTTCACGAGTGCAGACTAATGTTTTTGCACCTCATTTGATTGGTGACAAGCCTAAATGGTACTCTAATCAACTACAGCCAATTGACTTCCATGTTTATGACCACGGATCATCATTAGGCACAGCTCTGACCGCTGCCATGGAAAGCCATCCACCCAGCGATGAGTACCCAACAGGTATGGTCATTTCTCTTCCTATTTATTAAACGAGTACTTTGGTGGCCCTCGCAGCTCAAGTTCTCCATAAGTTCAGTGTACACTTGATGGCATAGATTCATTTAGCTCTTTCTTTACTAAATACTCATTGACAAGTGATTCCCTTAGGGAATGTTTAGATAATAAATTCAACAAATGACCATTGACCTTATTATCTGAACCTTTGAATTACATTTCCCACCAGTTAGTAGAAATTGATGTGCCCTTGTATTATCTGTCTGTCATCTGCTTACATTATCTGAGCTTCCCTCTAGATGATTAATATAGTAATTCCTCTCAAACCCGAACACCGGACTCACCTTTCTGTTTGGTTTAGATTGGTGTTCGGTTTATAGAAAAATGTGGCATCACAAAACATAAAGCCACCATCACAATCAACGATCAAGACATAAATTAATTAATGCAACTTTAATGAACAGCACAATAATAAAAACATTTATATAAAATAACGATGCAATTGTATATATAAAACAAAACAGAATGTAATTAAAGATTGACTTTGTCGTAGTTTTCAATTATGTTGCTGTTGTCAATTTGCTGATTATTTTATTCTATTAGTTCTTTCTATGCTGTGCGAATTCTGTGTTCAATCATTACAGATGAAAATGTTTTGGTGACAAATGTACCATTGGATATTTGTAGAGAACTACAGTAGTGTTTATGTTGATAAAGATTTTGAAAACTCCATCCAACTATAGTATTATTCGAACAAAACACAACTGATTTGGTCAGTACGTTGGACAATGGTACAACATTTATCGGACGTGCATGTGCATTCAGCTTCTGGAGGTCAAACTGCATGTGTTCGGTCGTTTACTGACTCAAATTCCTGTTCGGTGTTCGGAATGGAGAGGATTCGGATTACAGATGTAATTTTTAGTCACAGTCCTTTTGGGTGAATTCGGGACTGCACAGTTTGTTCGTTATGAGAGTTAGTCTGTTTATAAATAGTCCAGTTTGGAGAGGTTTTAATTTAATAACTGAAGTTATTTAGTAAAGAAAGGGTTAATATGAAAATTTTATGGAACATGTATAATATTGTTCAAGTTCCTGAAATATTTGATCTATTACTTGGAAATGGCCTTATTCAGCAATAATTTAATTGTCCTCCAGTGTGTCCTGCGAATTATTTTGGAGGACTAATATAATCAGCATGGTCGTCGCACCAAAGCTGGCTCAAAGACAAAATGTCCTGACTTATCTCCCATGAATTGTGACATCACGAATTGATGTAACAGTAATGACGTCCAGAAATGAGCAACCTGTGTTACACTACGTACACCATTATTTTCTGTCCAGATATCGTGGAGTTATTATATATACTTAATTTCTAGACGCACGTAACTACATAACTTTTCATTCAGTGAGATGAGAATCCATCCGATATATGATAGTTTAAATATTCGCCCTGATGGCACAATAAGCCTACATCCACAAAATTAAATAAATTTTTATAAAACATAACTATTGCTTATTTCTGCATCAGGGGTTTACCCTCCCAATGGTAAAATCAGCAGTTTGACCATGACTGTCTCCATTGTTTTATACCGATAAAATTGCTACATTTGCCAGTAAAATAGGCAGGTCATCTACCGGTAATCATGGTGGTCGTCTATTTTACCTACCAGAGTAGCAGTAATTTGACTGCCCTTGTAATGGTCAATTTAGTGATACTCTGTGTGTATTTACAAAGATTTGTGCATTGTTTACATCATCGCGACCACATGATTTACAGCATACTTACAAACACAAACGGTGACAATTGGACTGAGAATTTATCATGTGCACTCTGGAACTGCTACACTATCAAATGCACATTGTCTCTTTTCATTTCACAATGAATGATTGGCAGGTAGTTCAAAGCCCAGACTCAAATGTGTGGCAATCATTTGAAACACAATTAGGCTTCTTGCTTCTTATTATAATACTACTTGTTTGTTGCAGAAAACAAAGATCAAATTGGCTAGAACTTTTGTTCATTATTTGTCCCCCGTAAAATTTATATTCGGGGGACTATTGTAATCAGCTCCGTCCGTCCGTCGTCCGTCCGTCGTCCGTCCGTGCATCAGTGCGTCTGTCCGGAGTTATAACTCCAGTAATGATCATCCGATTTGATTGAAACTTGGTATGTAGGTGTCTCAACCAAGAACACATGTGCTCTGCAATTCTGCAATTTCTCACTTTTTCGGTTTCCGGATGATATCTCAAGTTTGTATCCTTTAATTGCGAATGTGGATCAGTCATATCAAGATACAGGTTCAGTTCGAATTTGAGTTTGATCCGTTTATTTGTCCTTGAGTTATGGACTTTTTTCGACTTTTTTCTTTGGTTTCTGGATGATAACTCAAGTTTGGACAGTTCAATTGAAAATTCCGTATTTTTGTGAGTCATTGATTTCAAAATACAGGTCAAGTTCGAATTTGAGTTTGATCCGATGATTTTTCTCAGAGTTATGGGCTTTTTGACTTAGAAAATTCAAATTTTATTTGTTTTTTCTTTGGTTTCCGGATGATAACTCAAGTTTGGATTGTTTAATTGGAAATCCGTTTTTTTGTGGGTCGATCATATCAAAATACAGGTCAAGTTCGAATTTGAGTTAGATCCAATGATTTTTCCCAGAGTTATGGGCCTTTCGAATTTGAATTTTTTTTTTTATAATTTTCTGTATGAGGGTACCTTCATGGTGTAATCAACTCCTCCTACAGTTTTGATCGTAGTTATTTGAAATTTCAGAGTATTGTTACCCACAGATTGAAGATGTGCAACATGTACATAGATGATGGAAATTATTAACCCTTTCGAGTTTGTTATTCCAGATGAGAGTGGTAGCGACAGTGATGGGGCTGAGAGCACAAGTTCATCATACTCGTCACTAAGTGATTTCGTTACAGACATGGTCAACAGTGAGATAGAGGGAGGTTCACCATGTAAGAACATACCTTAGTTATTCCAGTCCTGATTATAAGTTAATTTTGAATAAATATTTGCTAATAAGGTTATTTGATTAATATATTTTATCATTTATTTTGTGTTTATTTGTAAAAACATGGGGTTTTCTGGTAATAGAAAATGTAAGTTACAAGAACTTTCAGTTTCACATTGGCCATTGTGTGATCACATCCTTACCGTACTGATCCGAAGCATGGCAATAATGTTTTGGATTAATAGAAAAATAGAATAGTTTTCTTTTATTCAATAATGAGATATACAGACATAGTTTCAAATTAGTATTTAGTAGCTGATGTGCCCGACTTTGTCCGGGCTATTTAGGAACAACATTGAAAAGTATTAGGAGAAAGAAAGCTGTTTAGAACTACTTCTTTTAAAGTGATTATGAAAAGTTCTGACTGTTGTGGTCTCCAGTCTTTGCAGTCAGGTGAGCGACCCCACAGTCGATTTTGGTAATTCTAAAATTCTGATTCCATGGTGGGAATAAAAACGGTCAATGCGGGCTATTTTATTCAATGCGCCGGTGACCGAGAATCAATCAATTCTTTTTTTCCATGTTATTTTCCATTTTCCAAGTGATTAAATAACAATGAAACAGCAATTGTTCAAATATCCTGGATAGTATCAAACAGATAACATTGAACATATAGTGCTTTAGTTGTATTCTTCAGTATCCAATCTTTTAAATAGTGCAAGCTTGCAACCTCCCCACCATTTGTTTCAAAACGGACATATGTAATGCCTGAACTCTTAGGATGGGAAGTCTGTGAATTGCCTTTCCAGTCTATATTGACTTGAATCGACAAAAGAATTTTAATGATACCGTATCACAAAATAATGTCACTCCGATATCACATATTAGAGCTATTATTAGTTCAGTTATTTCTTTTTTTTTTAAGCCTTTGCACCAGAAAACCAGGTTCGGGGTGTGGATGAAGCTAAAGTATTTTCACCACCTAGTCGACTGCAGTTACCTGACATGATGATAGTGAGCAGTGATTCAGCTAACTCTATGGGCGACAGTGACGCAGACTCTTCTGATGAGTGCCCAAGTCCTCCGTCTGGCAATAGGAGTGCCAGGGAATCATTTGTAAGTAAAGTCCTCTGTCAGGCAATAGGAGTGCCCGGGAATCATTTGTAAGTAAAGTCCTCCATATGAAACTTGTACATGAATGCCAAGTATTGACTGAGTTCAAAATAAACGTATATGTTGTCCCGTTTGTAACAAACGTCTGGGATGGGTACCAGTATGAAACTTGTTACATGTACATGAATGCCAAGTATTGACCTAGTTCAATATAAACGTAATACTAGTATTACTATCAGTACTATTACAGTAATGCCCTAATTAATCGACTCTATAACCACAGCAGAATTATGGGTAACTTTTCAGGATTTAGTCGGAAATATGGCTTGTTGCCATTCATCGGAAAGCTCTCCCCGAGAGCTTTCCGAGGACTGGCAACAAGCCATATTTCCGACTAAATCCTGAACAGTTACCCATAATTCTGCTGTGGTTAAGGGGTTGATTACTTAGGGCATTACTGTATATGTTCAATCTTGATGCAATTCTAGTATTATCAATACTATTATATGTTCAATCTTGACCATAGTATTGAACATGTCTCAACGCAGTTGGTAATCTTAGACATTGCAGGCATTCAACACACTATTAGTACATACAGATGTCATCAAAAAAATGGAGAATGACTTGGTATTTTCATATCATTTATTATATACATCACAATATTTTCAAATGGTTGAAGTTGAGCATACAACTGCCTTGAGACATTGAAACTGGGGATATTTTAATCATTATTTGATAACTTCATCACAGCATGAAGAAATAAGAATTTAGTGATATTTTGATTTTTCATACAAAATTCCGAGGAGAAAAAAAAAGCCTCCCTCCCTCGCATATGTTTTGTTTTTAATGGCCATAACCCTTTCATGATGGGAGCTAGACTTGTGCAGCATTGAACATGTGGTGCCAGTGTATTCTCTTATAGGGAGCCTGGCATATATGAGAGAATATACTCACTTACTTGATCAAGGTTAATATTATTGGGTCAATGCATTTTCTTGTATATGCGAGGCACCCTATGGGCGACTCGCATATATAAAAGAATGCATTGGCACAGTGTTTTTGCAAAATTTCAGGAAGCTCCAGTCATGAAACGGTTAAATATTTTCACTCAGCACAAAGTTTTCTTTTGCATTGTACTTGTAAGTCCAGTTTCAATGGTCAGACTTAAATGCTATTATGATTACTAATAGAGCATCATCAATTAATGACATCTTTCATAGTCAATGGATTAATACATACAATTTGTTTTCTTTAGCTGGAAGGAGATCTGTTCAGTTTTGATGCTGAGAGCATATATTATATGAACCGAGACAGCAATAGGTAAGCAGAGTATGCTTGTTAATTTTTTTAAGTCTCGACCCCACTTACAGTGCATAAAACACATAACACACCATTTAGCTTAGTTCACGCTCACACTCCAGATTGGTGGCTAACTGTTTAATAATGTATTGTTGATACAGGCCAAGTTCGAATATGGTTTCCGTCCAATTATTTTTACATGAGTTACGGCCCTTTTTGTCCGCCGACCCAACGGGTTCGGAGTACTATTATAATCAGCACGTCCGTGCGTGCATGCGTTCGTGCGTCCGAGGTTTCCAGATGATAACTTTAGTTAGAGTGAAACAAATTAAATTAAATTTGGTATGTGGGTTTACTAGCAGAAAAGACAGGTCAAGTTCGAATTCTGGTTCCGTCCGCCAATTTTCACCAGAGTTATGCCCCTTTTTTTACTTAGAAAACCCCTGAAAGTTGGTTTCCGGATGATAACTTTCGTAGAGTTAATTGGATTCAAACCAAATTTGGTATATTACTTTCTCCCAGCAAAACACAGGTCAAGTTCGAACTTGGGTTCTGCCCAACCATTTTTGGCAGAGTTATGCCCCTTATTCGACATAGAAAATTCAGTTTTTCTTCTGTTTTTTGGTTTCCGGATGATAACTTGATTTTGGATTGTTTATATGCAAAACCCGTTTTTTTGTGGATTACTTATATCAAAATACAGCTCAAGTTCGTATTTCGGTTTAATCCGATAATTTTTGCGAGAGTTATGGCCCTTTATTGTTCGCCGACCCGACATATAAAACCCCAAAAGTTGGTGTCCGGATGATAACTTTAGTAGAGTTAATCAGATTTAAACCAAATTTGGTATGTGTCTTTCTCCCAGCAAAACACAGGTCAAGTTGGAATTCGGGTTCCGCCCGCCAATTTTCACCAGAGTTATGTCCCTTTTTTACTTAGAATTTTTGCCAATTTGAGGTTTCCGGATGATAACTTTAGTAAATGTGTACTGAATTAAATTTGCTATGTAGGTTTGCTTGCACTAAAGACCGGTTTTTATGCGCAAACAACGGTCGTATCAAGCCGACGCTTAGAGGCGGACATGAGGTCTACCGACCTTTTATTCGACTTAGAATTTGACCGTCTGTTAATATTTTTTGTTTCCGACCGACAACTCCAGTTTGGATTATTTGATCTGAACCAAAGATCTAAAACTACAGGCCAAGTTCGAATATGGGTTCCGTCCAATTATTTTTACATGAGTTACGGCCCTTTTTTTACTTAGAATTTGACCATTTGTTAACATTTTTGGTTTCCGACCGATAACTCCAGTTTGGATTATTTGATCTGAACTAAAGTTGGTATGTGTATTTCCCGGCTAAAACTACAGGCCAAGTTCGAATATAGGTTCTGTCTAATTATTTTTACATGAGTTACAGCCATTTTTTCGACTTAGAATTTGACCGCATTTTGGCATTGAAATTAGGGGTATATCAGATATTCTTCAAATGTAAGCCCAAAGTATTATTTTATTTTGCGGTAGTTCAATTCGAAATAGCTAAAGGGCGTATTTTGCCACGCCCTAGCGATGCTCTTGTTTCAGAATACATTAATGATTGTGATTTAGAAACAATACTTTGGCTCCACATGCCCTTGTTGAATCGATGCACACCATACAACCACTTAATCAGCTTTAATGATCTCGTGGTCTCATAATTTTATCATGAATCTTTTATGAAAAGTTACTTATAATGAAGTGACAAATTGTTCTAATTCTGAAACTCCCTTGACTGACAACAACGTGAGCCAGGAAAAACCACTTTAATATTTTCTATACAAAATGGATTCTTCCACTCAGTTATAAAAAGTATACATCGAATGGTCAATTATTTATCTGGAGGGGTTGTCAGGAAAAATAAGTAGACAACAATTAATACAAGTACAGAAGGAGTCCTATTTTTTGGAGGGAAAAGTTCAGATAATAAGTGGTCGCTTGTTGAACTTATTATCTGAACTTTTCTATTGACAAATACTTTTCAATGAGTATTTAGTTAAAAATCCCTATCTTTTCATTCAGGATTTTAATTGTTGGGGGAAAATATGGAAACCTTGAATCCGAAGTCATATAAGTGCTACGTCTGTGTTTCAATGTGGGACCTCTTCGTGTTTCGAAAATACATTTTGGGAATTCAGGTAAATCAGTTGAAAATGACAATATTTTTTTCAATAAATTTTTAGTCAAGTTTTTTTTAACAAAACTCAACTTATGATTTGATGAGGGATGGTTGGCAGGCAGGCGACAACAAGCCTATATAACATAGCCGTTTATTTATGGATTCTGACAAGTTTTGGTATGTGAGTTAATTGTCATGTGCGACAGCTGTACACTGAAAATCAGGTCCGCCCCGACTTTCTAACCAGAGTTATGCCACTTGTAACAACTTATATAAATTTGATGTCCATCAGCGCGATAACTTAAACAAACGTCAACCAATTTCATATTTGGTATATAGATATCAACCAATTTCATATTTGGTATATATATATTTCACATTTGGTATATAGATATCCAGTTTGAAAACCTGTTATCCAATTATTTTTACCTGAGTTACAAACCTTAGCGCGATAACTCTAAATCTGATTTTAACCAAATTTGGTTTGTGGGTTTTACTCAAACACACATTTTATTATGCCAGAACTCGACCACAGCATCTCCGATACATATCTCTTGTTATGAATTATTTAAAGAGATCTTAGCTTAACATAAACTGAAAGATTTGAAGACACCTCTGAAATTAGAAGATATCTTCAACTGAAGGCTGAGTATTTAAATTAGCTGAGGCATGAGTTATTGGATCTCAATGAAATTTGGTATGGATGTTCTGCATCAGGAGAACTTCCGAATTTGGATGTGGTATATATGTTAATTTCTTTCCACCGGCACATATATTCCCACCTTAGGTTATCAGTAATGATTTCATTATCGTAATAAAATTCAGTTTGGCGGTTCAACATTAGGAGGACTTCCCGAGAAGAGTGTCCAATCTAATTCATATTTTGCAATCTAGAGTGTCCTGTTACCACAGGTAGGTATCTCATCCATGAGTGATTGGCATTCAATGACTTATTTGACTACTTTATAATTTGATATACATTGCAATTCTTTACCAGGGATTCTGGCATTGGTTCTTTTAGTAGTCAGAGGAAACAACCTCTACGTTCGTCATTGCCGAAAAGTCAGCCTGCCGTTGATGATTGTGAACCACCTATGTCTCCTCGAAGTCCTCGTCTTTCGTCTACATCATCTTCTTCACCAAATCGAGTGTCAAGTCCAGCATTTAGTACAAAAGCTGCTATCCCATCGCCACTCAAGAATATTGGCAACCTGAAAATTGGGAGCTCTAATTTCAGGGTAAGTTTGACAAGTCATGCTAACAAAAAGTGTGTACAATAAATGCCTAGTGACAGAGAATTCATATGTAAACAAAAAAAACATATCTAGCTATCCTTCAATTGAACAGAGTAGTTAAACAGGCGTGGTCTAGCCCATTTATAGCTTTAGTAGCAGGAGGCCTGCAATTCAAATTTCTATTCACCGAAGCTTCATAGCATCAAAATCAAAGAAGATTTGATCAAACAATTCTTTCACAGATTAGAATCTTCTATTGCCCCATCAGCCCCATTACAACCTCTCGATGTCAAACAAACAGCCTGGTATGACAGATCATGGAATCTGCTACAATGGTTTTATTGGATATGTTGATATATATGGAATGCCAGAAAGAAGCTGATGATTTATGAGGTTTTGCTTAGTTATCGGTGTCCTGCAATAACCAAGATGATTAAGCATGGCTCTGTCATCATATCTATTTTAAGCTGCTACTGTGGAATGTAGATAGTAAATTATTCGGTCATTCTGCATTGTGGTCCATCGTTTACATTAATGTAGCCATGACATATCTATTTTTATCTGCTATTTATTGTTGTCCCCGACATTCCGCCGGAGGACTAGAGTATTGACCCTCATGCAATTTTGAATTTGATCGGACTCATTTTGGTGGAGTTATTGCTTTTTTTCGACATAGAATCGTACATTCTGGGATGCATCTCTTGTCCGAGCCTGTAGTCCATCATTTTGCAGTCAATTTTGTTTAAACTTGGCACAGATGTCAATCAGCATGGGAACCTGCACACCTGCAATTTGGAGTTCAGTCACAGTCATTTTGGCAGAGCTATTGCCATTTTTCAACATAGAAATGTTTTATGTTTTTTATTTTAGAGTTATTACCCTTTCTCAACACATTGAAGAAGTGCAACATATTTAGTGAATATGCACTTTGTATCATATTGGTGCAATCAATTCCTCCTACAGTTTGTAAGATAGGGATCTGGAACCCATACATCCTTCAAACCTGCCACCTTCGTCGGGGGACATTTTGTTCATATTTATTTCATTAATATTGGGGAGGGGTGTGGGGATTTATTTGTTGTGAAAACCTGTGTCGAATAAGAGCATCCTGCGTGCATATTTTCTCATATCATGGCTTTTAAATTATGTTCGGTCCAATGAATTTTTTTTTTTATATTTAAAATATGACACTGTTGCAACTGCGTAGTTTGGACATTGTGTTTTCAGAAATGGTACAATCGATGTGATTGGAATATTCAGCAATATTAGTTGATTGCTACATTCTTGATACCTTGGTACTCACATATGAAAGGTTGATTCACTGAAATAAGCGCACAGTATGTTTTTAACAGCGTTGCATAGTTCTATTTGACATTTCAGTTATCAAGAGAAAGAAAAGACTCCACAGAATCATCGTCATCTTCCATCATGTCAACAATTGGCAGCGAATTGTCTGATATGGCACAGAATGCATCAAATGCTATGTCAGAACTCATTGGTAAGACCACTAGTTAAAGAAGCCACATGGCGGTTTGCGCTCCAAAATACACAAAATAATATTTGCTTTTGAAATTTTCCCGGTATCAAAATAGGTAGATAAATACCCAAACTACCTTTCTACGACCAATATATGTCCCATAAAGACGCATTCAAGTCATGAAAATTACAACAAAATCTCAATGTTCGGATCCTGAACATTTTTTTCCAACCTGCCATTTTGGATGATGCAATCACCTACAACAGCCGAGGATTTGTGGGTGTATTCGTAAATAAGCTTCCCCAGCTTCCCGGTACGCGATAAAGGGGTTTCAATTTGATCGTATGTGTCCCTGTGAGAAAAAATGGTCTGTGTTGACAAGAATTTAATGATATGATGGTCATCCTGAATTTATCCGAGATGTGTCGATGGTGCGATTGGGGGAGGGGTTCAGAAAGTAACATAATATTACTTACACATGTATAATAAGTAATTATGTTGAGATGCATTTGTATTTAAATTTCAATCCAACATCATTATCGTAGTAAATTGTATGATTTCCAGTAGATGCTGAATATATTTCTTATAGAATATGGGAATGAGTCGCCAAGTATTAGATAATTTCATGAATTTATACTCTGGCCACTGTAGAGATCATATTCAACCAGTTAAAAATATGGGAACGTTTTAATGTTCTGACGGAGAACTTTATAGCATTGAAAAAACAACTCAGTGACTATATATATTTATTTATTACTTGTTCCTTAATAATATATTTCACAATCCAGATTGCATGATTTGTCTGTGACTTTTGTGAGTCGACATCGAAATAAACATTGAATTGATTTACCCTAGTGTTGAAACGATTAGTGGTTTTGAGGAATCGACTAGTCGCCAGAGGGAATTGACTACTAGTCGACTAGTCGGACCCATATATGTATATTTTCCGTTTGTTTTAAGTGTCGGTAACCAACTTTGCATTTTCGAACGCAAAGCAAGACGTGATTTAACACTATTTGCCGTGATTATTTGGCTTAATATCACTGAAGGTTAATAGGTTATTAATTTGTCTCAGGTATATGATGTTTTATGATAATCAAATTACCATCCAGTTGTTGTATGTATCTAAACGGTGGTGATCACCTGATCGATCACGGAAAAGCTACGGATTACGGAGTGGAAGCGCGTGCAACAATCAGAAACCGGTGCATTATTCTATATGTTTTGTGTAAAAATGTTCCTTTAAAATTGATATGGTATGGTCTACCGGGCCGTACCGGTTCTTACATATACATCGAACATCGTTGTTTTCGAACTTGCCCAGTGTGCTTGTCACTGATTGACTTCACAAACGGGCGTACATGAAGAAATGCAAGATATTTTGAGAAACGAACTTCATCTCCGACAGAGTCAAACAAAAGTTACAAAATAAATGTTATAACAGCTGTAGTGCGTACAAGCCTTTTATGCTCGCAGATGTCATGTAAATATATCGGACACGGAATGTGGTAAAGTTCCCTGTATATATAGAGTCCGCATATATTAAAAATTGGCCATGCATTGCGTGCATAATGTTGTTCCTTGTATGCATTGCAAGGTCATGATATGACATAGCTTAATCACGGACAGTCATTTTCCCGCCAAAACGCACGTGTTTTCACTGTTTGATTTGATCGCGTACATAATTGTCTCTCGTGCATGGTACATTGTATATATATACAATATATACAATTTTACTCGCGAGTCCCCGAATACACAATTGATCGTGTCATGCAGTTTCAGAAATAAAACTGCGCAGACCGGCGATGTTAATAGTAGATTTCAATGCGATGTCGTAAGTTCTATATTTAGTACGATTCCAGGAATGTGCGTCATCCAGATTACGTTTCTGGGAACAGCTTTGTCACCGCCCAATTCCGCGAAGGATTTAAGTTTGAGGTGCTAAAACACATTGTAATTTTTCACAAACACAGCCCATAAACGACGTAGGATTTCCGAAGTGACTCGCCAGTTTAGTTCGAAATACGCGACGCTATTCGATGCATAGTATGGCCGACTGCGGGTTGGCTTTATATTTATATCTAGAATACAATATATCTAGAACGTGCGATCGTATACGCTCACCCATGCGTCAATTGATGCATGTGGTGGTTGTAAAAAATATCACACAATTTGACAAATAAACTTTAAAGGTATACTGGAATAGTGCTTCAATAATCTATAATATATTGGACTTGTTATTAAACTTAAAACTTAATAATGTCACCTCGCAACTCAGTTGAGTGAAGTTGAGTCCTGCACACCTGCAAACACATTGACCAGTTATCACTCAGATCAATTCCGTCACGCCGAAATAGACTGGGTTGCGACAGGCGCTGATTCTTTGAAGTTGATTATCAAAGCCGGCCGTCTCAACTTCAAAGTATAAGCCGCCGCGGGGCCGACAAATCCATTGAGTTGAGGTCATTGGGTTTCGCGCTCGTGCATGACCACCAAGTACTGAAAGCAGTTATCGCATCAAAGGGACAACAAAGAAGGCTTTAAATTAACAAGCTAATTGTGATTGTGTATTTCGATAGCTTGATTGTTTAAATTGTTCAGTAATTCGATAACGGCACTGCTTTCGCGATGGCATAATGGTGGTTGGAGTGTTCCGACTAGTCGACTAGCCGATTTCGGAATCGATTAATTTAATAATCGCGTCGATTTCGATTAGTCGATTAATCGTTTCAACACTAGATTACCCGTGAGAAATTTCATGATTTTAAAGGATGCCAATCAAACTCGACTCAACAAAGTGACATATTTCGTGCAACATCGAGCTGGGATCTTTGTGAACTACATGCACTGTGGAATACACTATTTACTGAGGAACGATATTAACTAAGAAAATATTAGCTGCACTGGGTTTTTTTTTAAATGTTTATAAACTTCCCTATCTGAACATGAAACATTTCACATTACTTCAACTGGTGTAGAATTATCTCTATGGGCGTAGCCAGTGTAGATATTCATGTTATGATCTAGCTAAGTATATATGCATATAATTTTTCACAATTTACTTAGATCCGTCCATTGCATTGTTATATGTTGAAATCAACTGTAAACAAGATAGACAGGCAGGGAGAGTGTTCACACACGCATGTAGAATTGGAACTGTGTTAATTATCTACTTGGATTAACTATTTTGAATATATTTTTTTTAACACACGGAAAAATTAGACATCATATGATAGTAGAAGATGTGAGCCTTGTGTTCCGCACTGCTGTATAATTTGAAAGTTGTGTCGTGTGAATTTTTTTTTTAAAACTAACACCTGTTGCCGTGGAATCATCATATTGCCACCCGATAACAACATTCTGCCTACTGACTAATAATGCTGGGGTCATGTACTATTGACATGTGTAATATCAGCGAGCTATATATATATTTTTTAGTAACATATCCTCAAACGCATAGCGTCCAAATTGCCATGAAACCTGGCACCCTGACCTATGTAATTTACAGTAAATCACAGGAAACATGGCACTGAATCAGTTAAATAAGGTAATTGGTGCCTCCGTTCATATTTCTGTATAGATTAAAAGATTCAGAACTGCAAAATTTTAATTTTAATTCAGTGATTCTAGTTAACAGGCATGTGTGTCATGCATTGGGGCCACTGTTGGTTTTACAGATACTCTTGAGTCTAATGGGGCATCTGCATAATAGCAAACAAATGAATGAGTATCGGGTAATAATAATTATTGAGCAACAAGAAGGCCTTTACAAAAGTGGTGTTTGGGAGGGCTAGCCCCGGGAAAGTCAAAAGGGCTGAAAGGCCCTCTCCTTCACCCCTCATGGAAATGCCTTTAATTTGGTAACGCCATACGATAGAACTGTTATTGTCATCTGCCTTATGTTATATTACAAGAATATCTCCAAGTGCACACACACAATGCAGTAACTCAGCTATTTCACAGGTTCGCAAAACACAAGTTGTGGTGTTGGCTAATTTGCATATATTTAGTTAACACTAATATTCGAACTTTTAAATTGAAACTTTTTATCAACATATTTATTCAATATATTCTTGTCAAAATTATTCTGCAATATTGATCAAATTGATGGCTTGATTTAGGTTGGTTATAAATTCATGCTTGTGATGGCTTGATTTAGGTTGGTTATAAATTCATGCTTGTGCGCATCGTAATATGTACATTTGTCGTGCATGAATTTGACTCTACGCTTATCCCTTATACCAGATTTCTTCTCGTATTTACATTGTTATTATTGCAACATAGATGTATTTTGTGTGGGCATGTTCTTGAGAGTATTGATACATATGAATGCACATTTGATCATAATGAAATTAAAATCGCGCTTCAATGTCGCGGGCAAGTCGACATGCCATCCATGAAGGACATATTTCTATTGCTTATTGGTTTACATTGAATAGACTGATTTTGACGATTTAACCACCAAAATCATGTTAATTTACAGCAATTGTCAAAATCATAATGTCTTGACTAACTTATATGAATAGACATCCAATAGGATGATACAAAATTACTGAAACTATAATTACGAGAGAAAGCACCCATGCGATGCGATGACTCAGTGCAACATTGTGGGTGTGAATGACAAGGAATTTGTCTTTAGTAATCAGATACTGCTGTCTTCCAGGGAGACATTGAGATTTGTTACCTGCTCGAGAATGGAATGTCGTTCTTGAGCAGGTGACAACTCAAAATGTCTCACTCGTCAGTGGGCGACAACTGTATAATATCAGTTAGCCATCAGTTGATCTCTTAATGTTGAAGAAATTTATGTCATCTTCGCAGGTAACCAGAAATCTCCAGGGATTGGTAATGTTCCTCCTCCAAGACCACCGAAACCGTTTGCTCCATTAGGTGAGTAATGCATTGTGCACAATTTAACAAGTGGCTGGTGTTGACTATGCAGATATATTTCCCCATTTAGTAGGTGTAATTTACGACCCAAAAGCAGTACGAAATATACCCACCAGACCTTGTTAAGTTTTGAAAATGGCCATTTGGGAGAATTTGATACAGCTACTGTGAGGATACATGCATGATTTATGAAATAATGCAATGCGTTGAACAGCTAAGAAAACAAAATCGTCGGCATCCAAAGGTCAAGGCCGGCACCTGCTGATAAAGAGCACTTTCTGTTCATAATAGAGTTTTCCCCCTTCTATTGTTTTCAGTCATTTTCACTTCAATAAATTGTTGAGTTCAATAAACTTACTACTGTCACTTGTGAAGTGTCTATACAACATTTTCACACATCGTGGCTCAATCGTGGCATTGGGAGAGTGTGAAAATCAATTAAGGTTTACACCCTGCTGTCAGTGTTGCATAGTTGAATTGATCAACAGTGCATTTGCACTAGTCCATTTTACCGACGATAATCAGAAGTAGTTATTTGGCCACAATGCGGGATATTTTAGAGGTTTTCTCTATTACAATCCGGGAGTCTCATTTACAATCCGTGAAACCCACTGTTACCCACCCACTGTGCACCATTATATATATAATGCATGGCCTGGAGTTGAGTATGCCAAAATAGTGGTCCAAGTGGAGGAATAGTCCATGAGTTGCAGGTGAGTGAACTGTTCCTCCTTGAGGACAACTATTTTGGCATAGTCACAGACATTAATTATTTATTATTATATTGAACACTGGTGTGAATTGTCACAATTGTCAAATTTTTATTTGAGGCTAATTTGGGAAATCTTTCTAAAATTTTACAAAATACGGCAATCTTTTGACGATGGCAGGGGAGTATAGCTATGTTATTAGTTACAACTAACATCATATCTTCATTATTCATACATTTATTTCTCAAAATCCATGGTTAAGAAAGACATTTGGGAATTTTTTTAGAATCCAGATTGTTTATCTTAGATAAAAAATGGAAAAGGAAGTTATACCATTCACTCAAAATTTAGGACTGTCTGCTTGCCAAACTAAACGGATATAAACAGTTCAAATACACTGGATAACTCAAACCGGAAATGATTTACCAATATTGTAAGAATTAAAATACAATGTAGTTTAAGATTGGCCATGTATTTTTGTGTTATTCTCTTTTCGTGAAGTGAATATTACTATAAACAGAAAAAGAAGTCACATGTTGGATTTGATCAGAAATAGTATAGCAGTATGCAGCCAATCGATCCGAATGCAAGAATAATCACATGAGATATAATATACACGCATTATCAGTGACAATATAGGCACCAGGGTTGTCAAAGTACCGACGGTACCACAACTTTCGGTACCGGTACTGATGTTCAGTACCGCAGTACTGATGTTCAGTACCGCAAACCGGTTCGGTATCGGTACTCATTGAGTGGACATTTATATGGCAAATAACTCTGGTTTCGTGGGGTTCCATCATCAATTATTCGTTTAGTTCGAGGTTTAGTCAAACAACGAAAATAAAAATCGCAACGACATTTACGATTAAGTTGTTGTCTGCGGCGGTTTTCGGCAAGTCGCAAAGGGAGGATTTTTAAAAAGACGGAATACAGAGTGGAACGAATGTAGACATGTATCGTTTGACTACTGGGTCGACTAACATTGTAGACTTATATGGATACACGGTACACCATTTTATTTGTGTGGTAATTAATTAGAGAACTCACTAATCGGCCATATTACTCGCATGTTGTAATTTCATAAATGATGTCACCCAATGAAACCAAAGTCGTTTCCAGTAAGCATAGTTGTAGTTGGCTAGTTCGAAAATTTGAAATAGATTTAGAGAGAAAATAGTCAAATACACTGTGTCTGTGACATTAACTTTATATCACAATAAAAGTTAAAACAAGGGAAAATAAAACTCAATAGATGTCACTCATGTGATTAGTGATGTTCCGATAATCGGAATCGGAATCGGCCATCGGCCGATAATAGCCCATCGGAAATTAATCGTACCTCGCAGTTGAACATCGGCTTTTACCGATTGTCAAAATAAATAAAAACGTTCTAGTATCTAAGCGCAATGTGCACGCTTTAATAAACATACGCAATACAACTGTAGTATTGAATGTAAAACGCAGTTGTAACAGCCTAAAAAGAAGCCATTGGCATCATCAAAGCAGTCTGATATGATGATATATTATAAGAATGGCAATACACATGCCCAACATCCCGTGTAATATGAAGTTATTGGTTCAATCGCGTTGACACGAAATAGATTCAAAGAAAGCTTTAATTAAAAAGCTGACCTGTTTACAGTGAGGCTTCCTCTAGAGCACGTGTCATGTGACGTCACATGCTATGTAAATAACTTGAAGCACACAATGAATGAATTAATACAGTTGTTATCAGAACTGTCTTCAATAACGATCAACGTTAGTAGGGGCATAATTAGCTTTTTCGTCTGTACAACGTATGCTATGAAATACGCTTAGCTCCACGTTGAACTTGCGAAACAAAAATTGAGCAGGCGGAACTATAAAAGGTTCCGAGTTGTTAAAATATAAAAGGTGTGACCAATGGAAACTTGGGAAATCTCAGACAAATATGACAGCAATTATTATCCATCAATCAAAATTTAGTTAATAATCATCGCCATTCCATGCATTGTTGCAACTTACAAGTATTCAATCAAGACTTTTACTCCGCATGCAAGTGTTCCACACATGGTCATAACGTTACTCTGAGTCGGCACCTTTGATCTCTTTGTCAAAACAACTACCGGTATTACCGTATACATCAAAGGAAGCACACAACCGACGTCGGCAGAAATACTGTCACGACAGTGTGTATATATTTCTTTGATGTATTTGGCTTTGAAACTATGCGGGATATGGAGTGCATTGGGTATATACAAGTCCATTATAGGAACAAACGCACAATATATATAAACATCGGAATCGGAATCGGAAATCGGCCGATTGTGCCTCCAGTTATCGGAAATCGGTCCGATAAGCTTTTTCATTATCGGAACATCACTACATGTGATCATAAGAATCATTACATCATAATACTCTGGTAACTCTGGCCTGGTTGCCCATGCCTCCATGTCACGAGTCACAACTCACAAATATCCCGTCATTCGAGTTCTACAGTGTCAACATCCATGTCATCATATATATCCATCGATGGTAATTTGGGTGTTTGGCACTTTTGCGCCCTGTGACCTTGTTGGTGCCCAACAGACTCCTCTCAAATGGTGCATGTGTCATAAATTGATACCGCGAAACGGCACGTGCAGAATGCCGCATCCAATAAATACAGTTATCACAAGCACCTACACAATGCATGCATTCTGTCAATTTAGTGACAAGTTGTCTTAGTGCGGCATACTGTGCCTTTGATGTTTGAATGTGCTAACGATATCACGATGACCAATCGCAGTTTTGTTTGGCGCGATGTTGAGCTGCTTAATTAACCCTTTATGTTTGTTGAGATGTACATTAATAGAAATTAACAATCAGTACCGAGAACCGTCGGTACTCAACATCAGAACCGGTACCGATTTAATTCCTGATTACCGCAGGTTCCGGTACCGGTACCAGTACCTATTGACAACCCTGATAGGCACTATTTATTATATTTTACTGACCACATTGAACTTGTAGTGTACATACTACATAAACATTATCCCACCAACAGTTGTTTTGATTGTTCAAATCAAAAGTCCCATATCCTTGAGAACAGATATCATTATCACATTGATAATAAAAAGCTTAACAGAAACACAATTATATCCCCCGTAGCAAGTTATGGGGGGACTGGGTATGTAGGAATCACCTTGTCCGTCTGTCAGGGCATCTGTCTGTCCATCTGTAGGCACAACTTTGTCCAAGCTGTTATAGCTACATTTTTCTGTCAATTTTGTTATGCTTGGCACAGATATTTAATACCATGGGAACATGTGCTTCTGCCATTATGAGGACCGTCCAACTTTTTTGTGGAGTTATCCCCCTTTTTTTCAACTTAATTTTTTTTTTTTTTTAAACTTGCCACATAGGCATATTAGGCAATTTTGTTGGGAACTACTATATCAGTATTGTCAGTCTGTCCATCTATGTGTCCGTCCTTACTTACATATCCAGATCGTAATTTGAGCTCGTAAAACATTTCCGCCACTAGCTGCCATGGGGGTATCCTTAGACCCATTGGGACAGCCCACCTCTAGTTATGTTCAGTGTCTTATGTTCATGGGATAGCTCAAAGTTAGGCTCTGTGATAATGACACCACTGAATTCCAACACATTCTTGCCATAAAATATTCATTGTTTGTGTAGACTAAAACTCGATCAACATATTTATTTACTGTTCACGATAATAAAAACAGATTTTAGATCAACTGACACAACTTCAATAAAGAATACTTGATAGATTTTATCAGAAAAATTAATACTTTCTTTCCTAAATACTCACTAGTACTTCCCTTAGGACATTTTTAAATAATAAGTCCAACAAACATTATCTAAACATTTCTCTCCAATAATAGCAGAAAGTTTTCTGCACTTTTTGTTTTTCTGTCGTCCGCACACTGCGTTAGAACAGTGAGATTACACTTTTTTTTTAGACAAACCACATCACAACCCACCTTCCCCTGCCACCCACAATATAGACAGATCCCTTTGTAGTTCACCCATTAAAAGCCTTCTTTTGACTACTGCTGTAGTAGCTGTTTGACATGCCAATGGGTAGATAACACAACAAACTCTGTATTAATGGCTTTACTCTGGCCTGCACAGCTGTTTGTACAGTCATTATAACGTAATTATTTATCTCAATATCCACATTTCTCCCAGCAGATAGTGGGTTGCATGATGAATGAAATTTAATCCTATGTGTTGTCTGCTATCTAAAATACAAATGTACCTGTTTGACAGTTTACAAGAAGAATCCACTGGCTTTCAAAGTTAAGGAAAATTGTTAAGCCAATGTAGTCAGCCATCCAAATAAATCACACATGTCCTATTCTCGCATGGATGTCCGCACATGGGGGTGGGGAGATTTGCAGATTTCCAAAACCAATTACATATACTAAAATTAATATAAAATAATAGACTATTGGTCAAGAGAAGGGAGCTCCTAGTTTTAATATTTACCCAATATTTATTATTTTATAACAAGATATCATGGGGTGGGTACTGGCTTCTGATGAGGAAAAAGTTGCACTGAATTTTTTTTTTTAAGTTTCATTAAGCTTACATGATCAGTGTTGTTATTTAAAACCTTTCATACCCTTTGTCTGTTTTATCGTACTGTTTTAACATTTAAATTTGAGTATCAACTACCTGTAGAATCAGTTCCTGATAACATACACTTTTCAGATTAAAATTTTTGTTTGTTTGTAATACAATGTTTTGTCTTCCAACACATGTACACATATGGTGCACATAATGTCAACATTTGAATCTCGTAATGGTATCAGGCTTGCTCAAATGGGATTGGTTATTCCAGAAGGAGCAGACATCGCAGATTTAATACTCTGCACTTAAATTAATAGAATTAAGAATGTGTATGTATGTCAGTGTGAACACGTTATTTTCTGAGCTGAATGTATTTGCTATAACTACTTATTTTGAAGTAAATTTGAAGTACTGACTTCAGAATCTTCTCAGTCTTATCAGTTAGGTGAGAGACACCACAGTCATTGACTGTCTTGTTATTTATTTGTCTGCTTCAGGGAATCGTAAAGCATTGGTTGAGAAGTCAGGTCTTGTGAAGCACAGTATGAACCAAAAACAGAAAGAAAACAATACTAAACAGATTGCACCATCTACTGAGAAACCAGCCTCAAACAGTAATATGTAAGTTTTTTTTCAATAGCATTCCATATTGAGACATCTAGCATCTTATTTTATCCCTTCCGTTTTGACCAAAAAAAAGCCTTGTTCTCGTCTCAGGTGTGAGGAAATGGCTACTTTTCATTCACAATATCACCAAAACATATATGCACAAGAGCAAACAGTGACATTGAAAAATACAACAACAAAACAACAAATCAATTGTATAAAAATAAATTCCAGTCCAGTTTGTGTACTTACTCCTTGCATATAGATCTATAGACCAGTATATTATGTGATATGTCGGTCCGATAGGTCAACTTTTGACATTTACCACCATCAAGTATAAGCAATATTTGGGCAGCTTGTTATATTAATGTTTAAATGAGTCCTGTGTAACCGGCCAGGCCCTTCATGTAAAGAACTTGTTATTACAAAATTAGCTGTTTTCGTTTCTCTTACATGTCATATACTCCGCTAATACATATTCTATTAATATCCATGTCAATTGATGGTAAAATGAAACCAACCTATTCGGCATCACGGATAGCCATAATATTTGGGATAACATCTAGCAGCGCTCTAATTAAAGCAGTCTTTCATTTCCAATCTTGTGACAATGCAGTATGAAATGTTTCTCGTATTCAGCATTGAACAAAGGGGACATTTTCTTTTATATAAAGTATCAACCACCTGCCATCCTGTTTCAACTGTCACTAATTCTTATTTTTATAAAAATGGCTTGGGCTACCCTGTTAACATCAGATAATAAGTAGTTTTCAATCTTGAATACTTTTTAGCTCAACTTTACAAAGTTTCAGCTATTGCCACGGGTTGGCGTCCATCGTACGTCTGTCAACAAGTTCTTTTGGCTCACCCTGCAGCCCGCATTTATTGGAAATGTTTTGAAAATTTACAGGCATGTTTAGGATCACCTCTAGATGGGAGCTATCAAATTTTAGCGATTTTCTATGAAAACCATGGCCACCGGCAGCCATCTTGAATTTTACTCTTTGCATCACTAAATTATTTGGCACACCCTGCAGGCCACATCCCTCATCCGATCGTCATCAAACTTCATACAAATCTTTGGGGTGACCTATAGATAGGAGCCATTGATTATTTCTGAAATTCGTTAAAAAACATGGCCACCAGCAGCCATCTTGGACTTTACTCTTGAAATTATTAAATCTTTTGGCACACCCTACAGGCCACATCCCTCATCCGATCGTCATCAAACTTCATTCTGATCTTTGGGGTGACCAATTGATGGGAGCCAACAATTTTTCCCAAATTTGTTAAAAACATGGCCTACAGCAGCCATCTTTGATTTGATTTCTCATGCATCTAATAAATGTTTTGTAAATTTATCGGCATGATTAGGATCACCTCTAGATGAGAGCTATCAAATTTGAACGATTTTGATTAAAAACATGGTTGCCGGCAACCATCTTGTATTTTACTCTTTGCATGACTAAATCCTTTGGCACACCCTACAGACCACATCCCTCATCCGATCATCACCAAACTGTATATGCATCTTCAGGGTGACCTCTAGATGGGAGCCATCGATTGAATTTAATTTCATTTACACAATACAATCCATTTATTGAAACTTTTTTAGCTCAACTTACTTGTAAGTTTGAGCTATTGCCATGGTTTGGCGTCCGTCGTCCGTGTGTCCGTGTGTGCGTGTGTTCGTGTGTCCGTGTGTCCGTCAACAATTTCCTTTGGCGCGGGCTACAGGTTGTACCTTTGGTCTGATCTTCATGAAATTTGTCATGAATGTTGACATTGACATGTAGATGGGAACGAGTCATTTTTGGGTCATTCGGCCAAAAAACATGGCCGCTGGCAGCCATCTTGGATTTCAAGATTCAATCCATTGGCGCGGCCTACAGGTCGTACTGTTCATCTGATCATCATGAAATTTGTCATTGATGTTAATAATGAGATGTAGATGGGAACGAGTGATTTTGGGGTCGTTCGGCCAAAAAACATGGCTGCCAGCAGCCATCTTGGATTTTACTCTTTGCATGACTAAATCCTTTGGCGCGGGCTACAGGTCGTTGTTTTGGTCGGAAGTTTATGAAATTTGTCATGGATGTTAACACTGTCATGTAGATGGGAACGAGTGATTTTGGAGTTGTTCGGCCAAAAAACATGGCCACCAGCAGCCATCTTGGATTTTACTCTTTGCATGACTAAATCCTTTGGCGCGGGCTACAGGTTGTACCTTTGGTCTAATCTTTATGAAATTTGTCATGAATGTTGACATTGACATGTAGATGGGAACGAATCAATGTGGGGTCATTCGGCCAAAAAACATGGCCGCTGGTGGCCATCTTAGATTTCAAAATTCAATCCATTGGCGCGGGCTACAGGTCGTACTGTTCGTCTGATCATCATGAAATTTGTCATGGATGTTAATATTGACATGTAGATGGGAACGAGTCATTTTGGGGTTGTTCGGCCAATAAACATGGCCACCAGCAGCCATCTTGGATTTTACTCTTTGCATGACTAAATCCTTTGGCGCGGGCTACAGGTCGTAGCTTCGATCGGAACATCATGAAATTGGTCATGGATGTTAACAATGACATGTAGATGGGAACGAGTGATTTTGGGGTCGTTCGGCCGAAAAACATGGCCGCCAGCAGCCATCTTGGATTTTACTCTTTGCATGACTAAATCCTTTGGCCCGGGCTACAGGTCGTACCTTTGGTCTGATCTTTATGAAATTTGTCATGAATGTTGACATTGACATGTAGATGGGAACGAGTCATTTTGGGGTCATTCTGCCAAAAAACATGGCCGCTGGCAGCCATCTTGGATTTCAAGATTCAATCCATTGGCGCGGGCTACAGGTCGTACTGTTCGTCTGATCATCATGAAATTTGTCATGGATGTTAATATTGACATGTAGATGGGAACGAGTCGTTTTGGGGTTGTTCGGCCTATAAACATGGCCACCAGCAGCCATCTTGGATTTTACTCTTTGCATGACTAAATCCTTTGGCGCGGGCTACAGGTCGTAGCTTCGATCGGAACATCATGAAATTTGTCATGGATGTTAACAATGACATGTAGATGGGAACGAGTGATTTTGGGGTCGTTCGGCCGAAAAACATGGCCGCCAGCAGCCATCTTGGATTTTACTCTTTGCATGACTAAATCCTTCGGCCCGGGCTACAGGTCGTACCTTTGGTCTGATCTTTATGAAATTTGTCATGAATGTTGACATTGACATGTAGATGGGAACGAGTCATTTTGGGGTCATTCGGCCTAAAAACATGGCCCCTGGCAGCCATCTTGGATTTCAAGATTCAATCCATTGGCGCGGGCTACAGATCGTACTGTTCGCCTGATCATCATGAAATTTGTCATTGATGTTAATAATGACATGTAGATGGCAACAAGTGATTTTGGTGTCGTTCGGCCAAAAAACATGGCCGCCAGCAGCCATCTTGGATTTTACTCTTTGCATGACTAAATCCTTTGGCGCGGGCTACAGGTTGTACCTTTGGTCTAATCTTTATGAAATTTGTCATGAATGTTGACATTGACATGTAGATGGGAACGAATCAATGTGGGGTCATTCGGCCAAAAAACATGGCCGCTGGTGGCCATCTTAGATTTCAAAATTCAATCCATTGGCGCGGGCTACAGGTCGTACTGTTCGTCTGATCATCATGAAATTTGTCATGGATGTTAATATTGACATGTAGATGGGAACGAGTCATTTTGGGGTTGTTCGGCCAATAAACATGGCCACCAGCAGCCATCTTGGATTTTACTCTTTGCATGACTAAATCCTTTGGCCCGGGCTACAGGTCGTACCTTTGGTCTGATCTTTATGAAATTTGTCATGAATGTTGACATTGACATGTAGATGGGAACGAGTCATTTTGGGGTCATTCTGCCAAAAAACATGGCCGCTGGCAGCCATCTTGGATTTCAAGATTCAATCCATTGGCGCGGGCTACAGGTCGTACTGTTCGTCTGATCATCATGAAATTTGTCATGGATGTTAATATTGACATGTAGATGGGAACGAGTCGTTTTGGGGTTGTTCGGCCTATAAACATGGCCACCAGCAGCCATCTTGGATTTTACTCTTTGCATGACTAAATCCTTTGGCGCGGGCTACAGGTCGTAGCTTCGATCGGAACATCATGAAATTTGTCATGGATGTTAACAATGACATGTAGATGGGAACGAGTGATTTTGGGGTCGTTCGGCCGAAAAACATGGCCGCCAGCAGCCATCTTGGATTTTACTCTTTGCATGACTAAATCCTTCGGCCCGGGCTACAGGTCGTACCTTTGGTCTGATCTTTATGAAATTTGTCATGAATGTTGACATTGACATGTAGATGGGAACGAGTCATTTTGGGGTCATTCGGCCTAAAAACATGGCCCCTGGCAGCCATCTTGGATTTCAAGATTCAATCCATTGGCGCGGGCTACAGATCGTACTGTTCGCCTGATCATCATGAAATTTGTCATTGATGTTAATAATGACATGTAGATGGCAACAAGTGATTTTGGTGTCGTTCGGCCAAAAAACATGGCCGCCAGCAGCCATCTTGGATTTTACTCTTTGCATGACTAAATCCTTTGGCGCGGGCTACAGGTTGTACCTTTGGTCTAATCTTTATGAAATTTGTCATGAATGTTGACATTGACATGTAGATGGGAACGAATCATTGTGGGGTCATTCGGCCAAAAAACATGGCCGCTGGTGGCCATCTTAGATTTAAAAATTCAATCCATTGGCGCGGGCTACAGGTCGTACTGTTCGTCTGATCATCATGAAATTTGTCATGGATGTTAATATTGACATGTAGATGGGAACGAGTCATTTTGGGGTCGTTCGGCCAATAAACATGGCCGCCAGTAGCCATCTTGGATTTTACTCTTTGCATGACTAAATCCTTTGGCGCGGGCTACAGGTCGTAGCTTTGATCGGAACATCATGAAATTTGTCATGGATGTTAACAATGACATGTAGATGGGAACGAGTGATTTTGGGGTCGTTCGGCCGAAAAACATGGCCGCCAGCAGCCATCTTGGATTTTACTCTTTGCATGACTAAATCTTTTGGCCCGGGCTACAGGTCGTACCTTTGGTCTGATCTTTATGAAATTTGTCATGAATGTTGACATTGACATGTAGATGGGAACGAGTCATTTTGGGGTCATTCTGCCAAAAAACATGGCCGCTGGCAGCCATCTTGGATTTCAAGATTCAATCCATTGGCGCGGGCTACAGGTCGTACTGTTCGTCTGATCATCATGAAATTTGTCATGGATGTTAATATTGACATGTAGATGGGAACGAGTCGTTTTGGGGTTGTTCGGCCTATAAACATGGCCACCAGCAGCCATCTTGGATTTTACTCTTTGCATGACTAAATCCTTTGGCGCGGGCTACAGGTCGTAGCTTCGATCGGAACATCATGAAATTTGTCATGGATGTTAACAATGACATGTAGATGGGAACGAGTCATTTTGGGGTCATTCGGCCTAAAAACATGGCCCCTGGCAGCCATCTTGGATTTCAAGATTCAATCCATTGGCGCGGGCTACAGATCGTACTGTTCGCCTGATCATCATGAAATTTGTCATTGATGTTAATAATGACATGTAGATGGCAACAAGTGATTTTGGTGTCGTTCGGCCAAAAAACATGGCCGCCAGCAGCCATCTTGGATTTTACTCTTTGCATGACTAAATCCTTTGGCGCGGGCTACAGGTTGTACCTTTGGTCTAATCTTTATGAAATTTGTCATGAATGTTGACATTGACATGTAGATGGGAACGAGTCATTTTGGGGTCATACAGCCAAAAAACATGGCCGCTGGTGGCCATCTTGGATTTCAAAATTCAATCCATTGGCGCGGGCTACAGGTTGTACTGTTCGTCTGATCATCATGATATTTGTCATGGATGTTAATATTGACATGTAGATGGGAACGAGTCATTTTGGGGTCGTTCGGCCAATAAACATGGCCGCCAGTAGCCATCTTGGATTTTACTCTTTGCATGACTAAATCCTTTGGCGCGGGCTACAGGTCGTAGCTTTGATCGGAACATCATGAAATTTGTCATGGATGTTAACAATGACATGTAGATGGGAACGAGTGATTTTGGAGTTGTTCGGCCGAAAAACATGGCTGCCAGCAGCCATCTTGGATTTTACTCTTTGCATGACTAAATCCTTTGGCCCGGGCTACAGGTCGTACCTTTGGTCTGATTCTTAATGAAATTTGTCATGAATGTTGACATTGACATGTAGATGGGAACGAGTCATTTTGGGGTCATTCGGCCTAAAAACATGGCCGCTGGCAGCCATCTTGGATTTCAAGATTCAATCCATTGGCACGGGCTACAGATCGTACTGTTCGCCTGATCATCATGAAATTTGTCATTGATGTTTATAATGACATGTAGATGGGAACGAGTGATTTTGGTGTCGTTCGGCCAAAAAACATGGCCGCCAGCAGCCATCTTGTATTTTACTCTTTGCATGACTAAATCCTTTGGCGCGGGCTACAGGTCGTACCTTTGGTCTGATCTTTATGAAATTTGTCATGAATGTTGACATTGACATGTAGATGGGAACGAGTAATTTTGGGGTCATTCGGCCGAAAAACATGGCCGCTGGCAGCCATCTTGGATTTCAAGATTCAATCCATTGGCGCGGGCTACAGGTCGTACTGTTCGTCTGATCATCATGAAATTTGTCATTGATGTTAATAATGACATGTAGATGGGAACGAGTGATTTTGGGGTCGTTCGGCCAAAAAACATGGCTGCCAGCAGCCATCTTGGATTTTACTCTTTGCATGACTAAATCCTTTGGCGCGGGCTACAGGTCGTTGTGTTGGTCGGAAGTTTATGAAATTTGTCATGGATGTTAACACTGACATGTAGATGGGAACGAGTGATTTTGGAGTCGTTCGGCCAAAAAACATGGCCGCCAGCAGCCATCTTGGATTTTACTCTTTGCATGACTAAATCCTTTGGCGCGGGCTATAGGTTGCCTTTGGTCTAATCTTTATAAAATTTGTCATGAACGTTGACATTGACATGTAAATGGGAACGAATCATTGTCGGGTCATTCGGCCAAAAAACATGGCTGCTGGCGGCCATCTTGGATTTCAAAATTCAATCCATTGGCGCGGGCTACAGGTCGTACTGTTTGTCTGATCATCATGAAATTTGTCATGAATGATAACAATGACATGTAGATGGGATCGAGTCGTTTTGGGGTCATTTGGTCAAAAAACATGACCGCCAGCAGCCATCTTGGATTTTACTCTTTGCATGACTAAATCCTTTGGTGCGGGCTACAGGTCGTAGCTTTGGTCAAATGGTCATGAAATTTGTCATTAATTATAACAATGACATGTAGATGGGAACGAGTCGTTTTGGGGTCATTCGGTCAAAAAACATTGCCACCAGCATTTTACTTTTTGCATGACTAAATCCTTTGGCGTGGGCTACAGGTCATACCTTTGGTCTGATATTTATTAAATTTGTCATGAATGTTGACATTGACATGTAGATGGGAACGAATCATTGTGGGGTCATTCGGCCAAAAAACATGGCTGCCAGCGGCCATCTTGGATTTCAAAATTCAATCCATTGGCGCGGTCTACAGGTCGTACTGTTCGTCTGATCATCATGAAATTTGTATGTCGTAGCTTTGGTCAGATCTTCATAAAATTTGTCATGGATGTTAACAATTATACGTAGATGGGAACGAGTTCTTTTGGGGTCAATTGGCCAAAAAAAATGGCCACCAGCAGCCATCTTGTATTTTACTCTTTGCATCACTAAATCCTTTGGCGCATGTTAGACATTTCAATTAGCACCTTTCCTATTCCTCCATTTACTGTCAACCATTAAATTATTCCCCTACCTAAGTTGAGCTACAGTGTCATTGACACTTTCATTACTTTCCTTCTTTATCATTCTATTGACTGCTCAGCATAAAATTATTAATGCCTCCCCAAGTTGAGCTACAGTGTCATTGACACTTTCATTTTACTTTCCTGTAGACCAATGTTTATTTCCATAGACTAAATTTTTACTGTCATATAATAACTTTTTTCCTTTGTTTGATAAATCGTTCTTCAAGTTTATTAATTATTGTAGAAAATAATTTGGTGATGTCAAAAGTTGACTGATTTATCCATGCATGTTTTAATCCTATCTTTTCTAAGAACAGTTCAGCACTCTGACTAAAGCTTGAGCTTTATTTTCATTGGGACTCATATTTTCATGTGCGTTGTCAAATCTTTGATAGTTCCGTGACTGTTAATTTGAGTCACTTTTTGTTGATTGCTATTGCTCATTAAATGTGTTGTACTATCTAGGGTATAATACTTGACCCTATTCACAACTGACCAGTTAATGAGAAAATATGTTCAAAGAGTATTGAACAATGTTAATATTTATGTATGCCTCTATCATCTTTCTCAATTCATTAATCTTTCAGTGAAAATCAACAGTTTCTAAAGGAGATTATCAATGGAATATTGGAAGGCCAAGGGTCAATCAGCTGGCTGAAGCTCAATAGGGTCAAGAAACTGATGGAGGATGAAAACTTGCGCAATTTTGTGCTTAGTCGACTTAACAAGAATCTCGATAAAAAATTGTCCAATGAGACACAACACATAGAAGATGTGGTAAGCTCAGTCTGCTAATTTTTGTGTGTATGATGATGCAGCCCTTTCAGAGTTACAACATTTAAAAAAAAATGTATCGTAACTAGACTGTCTCACATCTGGGTTTTTTTGGCAGGAACGGACCATTTTCTGTTTGATACTGATTCTAGAGAACTTTTCGACGAGGAAGTCAGTGGTGCCCTTACGAGTTTTGATAAATGGGGCCAAAGTTCCATTTTTAAGGCCTGATTCCCAATTTTGGTGTAATTTGGGCCCCTAATAATAATTCCAATTGACCTAAATGCCAGGATTCCACAGTCAGGTATCATTTCTGATATTTGCTATAGTATTGTAGGATCGGATTGGCCTTCAAGTGGTTTTGACAATAGACAGTACTAGTCAGAATGGTAACAAATATGACTAATTTGTTCAAATAGAAAACACAATCACTTTCCTTTATCAACTCTCCAATGTTACTGGATTAGTTTAAGGGTCACCAGACAGACATCACATGGAGAAATAGAAATTTACACAGTATCTTAGCTAGAAATAGAATTTCACTTTTAGAACACATTTATAACCTTGCAAAATTTATTGTTTTCATATACATGTATTCATCAACATAGTATATAAGTTGCTTGCTGTCATTTGTATACCATCAATTTGAAGATGGCAACCAATATGGTCCTTTGCAATGTCATTTTTTTTTACTGCAAAACGGCATCTGAACTCATTTATTATTGCTCAGATTTCCGATAAATAATATCACCAAATATCATGTTCACTAGTAATTGATCAAATATCATTGTATCCGATGACATTCAGGTATAAGCAACGAGACGTAGATTTGGTCAATGAAGACAATAGTTTATTGATCACGTCATTGTTTAATAAAAAATATTTACTTTGTTTTATATGAAAATTCCTTGATTGGTTTACATAGATGTGGGCCCATTACTTTTTATATTGTGCCATGTTCATGTGTAACAAATAATTGTGCTTTATAAACAAACAGATAACAATATAATCATCGATAACACCAAATGTGTTTTGTTAATATATTCACCGGCATCCTTCACCTTGTTATGATTCAGTAACTGTGAAGTTTTTTCAGTGTAGCAACCAACTTTATGCATTGAATATACTCTTAGAATTTAAATAATTGGTATATTGTTTTGTACAGGTATAACTTTATAAAAGGAAAGTCCTGATTGTGCAAATCTTGGCATTTTAAACTGAAAAATCTCTTGAAAACATGGTGGCAATTATAAGATTGAAAATAGCGCACCTGGCTTCTGACACATGTGTTTCAAAATTTCTAAAGCATGCTGTTTCACAGAAAGTTTGTTCTAATTTTCTCTCATTTCTGTTTAATAAATTTTATATGATATTTAATAAATATATGATACAAATGATTAAAATTATTGAATTTATTAGTTGATATAAAAATTGAGATTATAACTACATTTGTGACTAATATAATAAATGGGAACTCAACAGGATAAACATCCCAGTAACACAACTGTTATAATGAAATCTTGCTTATCTTACTATTTTAGGACTGGAAAAAATATCTTAAAATGCACTTATAAATAACACATTTCCCAATATAAATACCATTTTCAACTTGTCAGATGCTATATAGTTTGCCATTGCGACCTTTTAAAACACTGTCTAAAAGAAAGTGTCTCTGATAAACAGCAAACAAACATGAAAGTGGCCTCAACAATAAATTTGTTTACTGACAATACATTTGTTGTTGGAAATAAAATCTATCTTGAATGGTTTACCCAGTGAAAATCTTCTTACGATCAATCAAAAGTACCATATAATTTGAAAGATAGCTATATTATGATCTCAGCTTTCCAAAGATTCCAAAAAATGTTGGTTATTGATTGTTGAAAAGCACAAATGCGGTACCAAATAGTGAGAATAAGGCCAAACAAAAAAGGATATTTAATTCTCAGGCAATTTTTTTTCAAAATCAATGCGGCGCGAGGGTTTTATTTTTATATTTCTTTCTACCCATAGACTGGCATAGTAAGCATGGGATATTATACCTTCCCAGGTCCAGAAAATATAGGGAGAAATTTTTAATGGATATAAACTAATTATACCCCAACTTTCGAAGAAAATGGGGGGTATACTGGATTGAATGCGTCCGTCTGTCTGTCCGTCACGTTTTCTCCCTCCGTGCGTCCGTCCGTGTGTCGAGCCGTCCGTCCGACCTCATAACTCGAACAACTATAAACCGATTTCAATAATATTTTGTATGCAATCTCATCAGGACGGTCTCTCCGCATGATGCTAATTGCGGTTCGGTCCGACTTTTTTAGCTCACCTGAGACGAAGTCTCCGGTGGAGCTATAGTCATCACTCCTCGTCCGTCGTCCGTCCGTCAATTACTTGAGAAACCAGGGCCATAACTCATAGTAATTCTTACAATGACTTCTTCTAAAAAAATATTTGGCCGATTTAGCTTATATTTGGTACAGAGATACCTTGGGTGACTGGGGTTCAGATTTGTTCAAATGGGGTCACTGGGTCAAATAGGGACAGAGCCAGGGACATAACTTTAAAAACAAAAAAATTAATTTTTGCATTTTGACCTTTAATTTTTGTTTAGGACACATCACAGCCTCATATTTCTTACCTAGATTTTTCTTAGCATGTTCTTCATCTGTATGGATTTTGGTATTGTTTATTTAACCCCTTCCACTCTTGTTTTGATATAGAATTCATCCAAGACAGGATTACTCAAACATTTTTCATCTGATCAACACCAAATTGGTATATGAGTTTTCGACACTTATATACAGATCAAGTTAAAATATGGGTTTGATCCGATATATTTTAACCGAGTTATGGCCCTTTATAATTCACACCCCTTTGCTATGCACTATTAATTTTTAAGAGGACACTCTAGCCTGTATTATTGAAAAAGCCAATTTATCATAGTGTGGTCACCGGATCCTCTTGCTGAATACTGCTTGCTTCAGACCAGTTTACCATCTGTCATTACAAGACATGACATTAGCTAAACAACTACCAGAGTCTACAAGGAATAGTCCATTGTTCATTTCTCCAAGCCTGGACATAGTGTGTCTGACATTTGCAGAATGAAGTCCCCAGATGGTGAATTTAGTGTTGCTACCCCATACAACAGGCTAGCATCACCAAATACACCTCAATTACCTTATTCTGCTTAGGCTTCATCTTCTGGGACATTTTTTTTTTAAACATGTTTTAAAATTTGAAAAAAGTGACACCATTATATATAACATCTGCAGAGTTATGAAACTTTACTCTTTAATGAAATTGTGGAAACATTCCACCCTCCCCCACCCACCCCCTCCCATATGGCCCAGGCCCAACTCTGCCATCAACCAACATCCCTTCCAAGCCATATCACCTCTCAATTTAATACCTCAGATTCTCACCACAGAGGCATATATATATGTAAAGGTACAGGTCATTAATTATATAAACTGGCCAGATGACATGTATTTTTCTAATCTAAACATATCTGTGGCAATTTAATGACTGACATTCAATGATACTGTGAATGGCTTTGATTTCTTCAAGTCTGGAAATAGTGTGTCTGACATTTACATAGTGAGGTCCCAAGATGGTGAATTTAGTGTTGCTATTCCATACAGCATGCTAGCATCACCAAATACACCTGCCAGGGACCTAATTCTGCTTAGTCCTCATCTTCTTGGAAGTATCCTAAGTATCAAATTGACAGTTTGATTTAGTCACTTTTTCCACCTGTTCAGTTTCAATGTCCCCCTAATTTGCAGAAGATAAAATGCATAATTGAGGTGCTCAATGGGTGTGTATCACCAACTTCAACTGTAGGACTTCAATCTGTTCCTTGGTTTTATTGGCCATTGAGGCCTAATCAGATTGAGGATGAATTTGGTGATGCTAGCCTGCCTTACAGAATATTGTCATTAAATCCACATTTTTGGGACCTAATTCTGCAAATGTCAGACATACTAAATTCAGGTTTGGCCATTTCATATTATTGTTTTAATCACCACTTATCCAGATGAAATCATACGACTAATATTCAAAGAAAAATGGGGGGGGGGGGGGGGGGTATATATTGGATTAAATTTGTCTTCTATCTGGCATTTGCAGAATGAGGTCCCCAGAGGGTGAATTTAGTTATGCTACCCTGCACAGCAGTCTAGCATCACCAAATACACTAGCCAGGGTCCTCATTCTGCTTAGGCCTCATCTTCTGGGAAGTATATAGGCACTTAAATTGACATTTTTACTTACTTTAGCCCTTCTGTTTAGTTTCTATATCCCCTAATTTGTGAATATAAAATGCATAATTGAGGTGCCCAATGGGTGCACATCACCAACTTTAACTGGAGAACTTCAATCTAATGCTATGTCTCCCATAGCAGTTGAGGCCTACACAGAATGAGGTCCCCAGAGGGTGAATTTGGTGATGCTAGCCCGCATTGCAGGATTGTGTCATTAAATTCACCCTTTGGTGACCTCATTCTGCAAATGTCAGACACTATGTTCAGGCTTGTCTGTTCGAATATTATGTTCTTAACCACCAGTATCCAGTTGAACTCATTATACCATGATTTTGCAAAGAAAACTTGGGGGGTATATTGGATTGAATTTGTCAGTCTCTATGTCAGACTGTTCTCCCATCCATCCATCTGTCATTATGTCTCTATCCGTCCATCAATTGTTTTCTTCTCCAGATACATATTAAAGACCAAATGGGTTTATATATTTAGGTGTGGATGTCCCCCAGGTGACTCACATTCAGATTTGTTCAAATGAGTTCATCAGGTCAAATATGTGAGAAGTCAGGGCCATAACTCTTTCCTTCCATAGTAATTCTTAAAACAATTTCTTCTCAAGAACCATCTGGACTATTTAGATTATGTTTGGTATGGATGGTCCTTCGGTGACTGGGGTTTAGATTTTTTCAGATTTGGGGTCATTTTAGGAAAATCAGTTCAGTTCAACTCTTTAAATCTAATGTCTGAAATTACCAAATGAATGGATCTCATAGATGGGGATTCACGTTTGTTCAAATAGGGGCGGAGATAAGAGATTTAATTATCAACCAGCCACCCTACCTGTTCTCCGGCGGAGCTATAGTCATCACTCCTCGTCCGTCCATCGTCTGTCCGTCCATCCGTCTGACAACAATTATTTGAACATTTCTTTAAAGTTAAAAATCTTTTTTGTTGGGTTTACGGATAATGCGGGTTAAATTTGCTACGGTGGGGGTATGCTAGCACTCGAGTGCACACCTCTTGTTTAATCTGATATAAAGAATGGCAAATTATGACATTGTACTACCCATACATCATATAGGGATTACCTAAAATGATTTATATATTGATATGATTTTAATATCAGCGTAAATACAGTCGAAACGAAAAGATAAAGTGATCTTCCAAACTATTATACAAAGTCTTGGTTCACTTATTCCGCTGACAAATTATGAGACTGTATATGTACCGCAATGGATGATAGACATTAAAACTTTTTAAAAACATGGCCAATATACACCGATTGTTTTTATTGCGTTCCGGCTTGCGTTCCCGAATTTGATTGATCTTTCAATATCCAACTCCCTGCTGACCACAGATCAAATTATTGAACACATTTTACCATTAAACTACTAGTAGGTGGGTTTGGACAGCCTGTGGTGACAATATACCTGATAGTTATCATTGCCAATGGTCTATTGTTGAATACCCACTCATACACCGTTGTATTTAGCTCCTATTCGATATTTGAAACATAAATAATTTCCGTGGAACAGTTTCCTATTTTCGTGTTATGCGGTTTACAGCTACGATGAGATCTAAATCGTAATAAATTGTTCAACGCGGGCCATTTTTTTCGATGCAGCTATGCCTGAGAATCAAAACCTTTTTTTGTTTTGCCTAATATAAACAAATTTATGGCCGTCAGATGCGAAAAAAATCTGATACGTTGGCAAACCTGGATGCCGATAAATGCTGATGTGTTGGGGAAAGGGGTTAATGCATGTATTAATTTGATAACGAATCGATGGCATTAAATAAATAGCATTTTCCTGAATGGGGAACTGAGAACTCTGCAAGAGGATCAATTTACTGATGAAAGCCTTATATGGTTGTAATAAATCATTATCGGCAGACCAGAAAACATTGAGGTTCAAATAATTGATTTCTTCCAAAACAGATGTTTATTGTTAGAATTTCTTCAAATGTGAATAATATGTCTATTCCAGAGATTAAAGCGGCAACTCTTCAAAGGAATGATGTCTATGCAAAAGGCCATCGTTCATGGCTTGGAACATACAATACAGAATTATGGAATGGGTGGAATGTCGAGCGCATATATGATGCTTGAGATCCTGCATACACATTACACAGTGAAGGAGATCAGCAGCAATAAAAGTGACAGCAGTATTACTCCAGAGGTCAGTGATATCCTCTTTATATATTTTAACCCTTTCTTTACTGATATTAATTTAAAACATGGCTATGACGTCACTCCTTTTCATCGAGTCCAGTTTATAGGATAATGGATGGTTATTGACGAGATCGTACATTATTTTACAAACAACGATCCATTATTTTAATAACGGACACTCAATATCTAATTTAATGAATGGTTGTTTTATTGTGGGCGATTTTATTTTATATGACTTGCATGTATGATACCATAATGTATGCACGTAGCTATCTAGGTTTTCAAGTATAATATCGCTCTTATTGATTGCTCGAACATGACAGAAGGGATAGACCTATATATATGGCCTCGTCACTCGGGTTGGTGTGAGCTAGGGGGGGGGGGGGGGGGGGGGGGGGGGGGGGTGGGGGTGTATAACATCAAATTCCAGGCATGTCGTTACACGAATATGCATTGAATTTTCAACTGTTAAAATATCTCAAATCTAATTCCGTTCCCGAGTGGCATGTTGTAGCACTCCTCACGATAAAATCTAACCATATTAATTTACATGTAAATGTAGTCCCTCGATCTTCAGTATTACCCACGATCTCAAACTATACAAGATCACCAAATCTCTGATTATGAAATTTGTCATGGATGTTAACAATGACATGTAGATGGGAACGAGTCATTTTGGGGTCATACGGCCAAAAAACATGGCCGCTGGCAGCCATCTTGGATTTCAAAATTCAATCCATTGGCACGGGCTACAGGTCGTACTGTTTGTCTGATCATCATGATATTTATCATGGATGTTAACAATGACATGTAGATGGGAACGAGTGATTTTGGGGTCGTTCGGCCCAAAAACATGGCCGCCAGCAGCCATCTTGGATTTTACTCTTTGCATGACTAAATCCTTTGGCGCGGGGTACAGGTCGTACCTTTGGTCTGACCTTTATGAAATTTGTCATGAATATTGATATTGACATGTATATGGGAACGAGTCATTTTGGGGTCATATGGCCAAAAAACATGGCCGCTGGCAGGCATATTGGATTTTACTCTTTGCATGACTAAATCCTTTGGCGCAGGCTACAGGTCGTAGTTTTGATCAGAACTTCATGAAATTTGTCATGGATGTTAACAATGACATGTAGATGGGAACGAGTGATTTTGGGGTTGTTCCAGGTTGTTCGGCCAAAAAACATGGCCGCCAGCAGCCATCATGGATTTTACTCTTTGCATGACTAAATCCTTTGGCGCGGGCTACAGGTCGTACCTATGGTCTGATCTTTGTGAATTTTGTCATGAATGTTGACATTGACATGTAGATGGGAACGAGTCATTTTGGGGTCATTCGGCCAAAAAACATGGCCGCTGGTGGCCATTTTGGATTTCAAAATTCAATCCATTGGCGCGGGCTACAGGTTGTGCTGTTCGTCTGATCATCATGAAATTTGTCATGGATGTTAATATTGACATGTAGATGGGAATGAGTGATTTTGGGGTCGTTCAGCCAAAAAACATGGCCGCCAGCAGCCATCTTGGATTTTATTCTTTGCGTGACTAAATTCTTTGGCGCGGCCGGGCTACAGGTTGTAGCTTTGGTCAGAACTTCATGAAATTTGTCATGGATGTTAACAATGACATGTAGATGGGAACGAGTGATTTTGGGGTTGTTCCAGGTTGTTCGGCCAAAAAACATGGCCGCCAGCAGCCATCATGGATTTTACTCTTTGCATGACTAAATCCTTTGGCACGGGCTACAGGTTGTACCTTTGGTCTAATCTTTATGAAATTTGTCATGAATGTTGACATTGACATGTAGATGGGAACGAATCATTTTGGGGTCATACAGCCAAAAAACATGGCCGCTGGCAGCCATCTTGGATTTCAAAATTCAATCCATTGGCACGGGCTACAGGTCGTACTGTTTGTCTGATCATCATGATATTTATCATGGATGTTAACAATGACATGTAGATGGGAACGAGTGATTTTGGGGTCGTTCGGCCCAAAAACATGGCCGCCAGCAGCCATCTTGGATTTTACTCTTTGCATGACTAAATCCTTTGGCGCGGGGTACAGGTCGTACCTTTGGTCTGACCTTTATGAAATTTGTCATGAATATTGATATTGACATGTATATGGGAACGAGTCATTTTGGGGTCATACGGCCAAAAAACATGGCCGCTGGCAGGCATATTGGATTTTACTCTTTGCATGACTAAATCCTTTGGCGCAGGCTACAGGTCGTAGTTTTGATCAGAACTTCATGAAATTTGTCATGGATGTTAACAATGACATGTAGATGGGAACGAGTGATTTTGGGGTTGTTCCAGGTTGTTCGGCCAAAAAACATGGCCGCCAGCAGCCATCATGGATTTTACTCTTTGCATGACTAAATCCTTTGGCGCGGGCTACAGGTCGTACCTATGGTCTGATCTTTATGAATTTTGTCATGAATGTTGACATTGACATGTAGATGGGAACGAGTCATTTTGGGGTCATTCGGCCAAAAAACATGGCCGCTGGTGGCCATTTTGGATTTCAAAATTCAATCCATTGGGGCGGGCTACAGGTCGTGCTGTTCGTCTGATCATCATGAAATTTGTCATGGATGTTAATATTGACATGTAGATGGGAACGAGTGATTTTGGGGTCGTTCAGCCAAACAACATGGCCGCCAGCAGCCATCTTGGATTTTACTCTGCGTGACTAAATTCTTTGGCGCGGCCGGGCTACAGGTTGTAGCTTTGGTCAGAACTTCATGAAATTTGTCATGGATGTTAACAATGACATGTAGATGGGAACGAGTGATTTTGGGGTCGTTCGGCCAAAAAACATGGCCGCCCGCAGCCATCTTGGATTTTACTCTTTCAATGACTAAATCCTTTGGCGCGGGTTACAGGTCGTACCTTTGGTCTGACCTTTATGAAATTTGTCATGAATATTGATATTGACATGTATATGGGAACGAGTCATTTTGGGGTCATACGGCCAAAAAACATGGCCGCTGGCAGCCATCTTGGATTTCAAAATTCAATCCATTGGCACGGGCTACAGGTCGTACTGTTTGTCTGATCATCATGATATTTATCATGGATGTTAATATTAACATGTAGATGGGAACGAGTCATTTTGGGGTCGTTTGGCTAAAAAACATGTCCGCCAGCAGCCATATTGGATTTTACTCTTTGCATGAATAAATCCTTTGGTGCGGGCTACAGGTCGTAGCTTTGGTCGGAACTTCAAGAAATTTTCACACGTATGTTAACAATGACATGTAGATGGGAAACGAGTCATTTTGGGGTCGTTCAGCAGAAAAACATGGCCGCCAGCAGCCATCTTGGATTTTACTCTTTGCATGACTAAATCCATTGGCACAGGCTACAGGTCATACCTTTGATCAGATCATTATGAGATTTGTAAAGGCTGTAGATGGGAACAAGTCATTTTGGGGTAATTCGGAAAAAAACATGGCTGCCGGTGGCCATTTTAGAATTTACTCTTTGCATCAATAAATCCTTTGTCACACCATAATCACCACATCCCTGATCCGATCATTATGAAACCTGTTATGAATGTTGATATTGACATGAACATCTAGTCTTACTTAGACATTTCAATTAGCACTTTTCCTATTCCTCCATTTACTGTCGACCATTAAATTATTCCCCTACCTAAGTTGAGCTACAGTGTCATTGACACTTTCATTTATGTGTAGCCATACCACAATATGGTACACATAGTGTCAACGTTCGGATTGACTATTCGTCCATCCGTCCATCCATCTGTCGGCAGACACTTTATGCATGGTGCGATAACTCAAACATTTAATTGGATTAGAACCGAATTAATTTGGTATGTAAGTTTCTCAGCCCAAAATACAGATCGATTTTGAATATGGGTTTGATCCGATTTTTTATCCAGAGTTATGGTTGAGTGAATTTTATGGGATACCGAGGGGTCAGAAAATTAACATTGAGGGCTATGGGATTTTCTTTTCTATGTATGCAAAAAAAATCTATTGAGTGCTATATAGCAATTGGAAGAGGGTTATCTTCAGTTTTCATGTCCAGATCTTCAGGATGTCCTAGACGGAAGCCAACAAAATGGTCAGATAACTCTAACAATTCCTGGCAGGTTGAAAATTTTCTGGGAATTTACTTGAAAGTCAACAAACTTGCAGGTTGGGAGAATTTAGTTTCATGGCGATTGGATAGATGGAACTAATTGTTCTAAATTGTCCCAAAACAATTTGTCCTTCAATATAGATTAACTATTCTCTGGTGTAGAATATTTAAATAACATGTTTTAGAAAATAGCAATTAGACCTTAACCACAGTACTATGTTTTATGCACGGATGCATGAATTTCCATCGTAATATCTAGAAGAGTCTCAGGCATGTGCTTCATTGAACCTGAATTCTTTAACCAATTTCTGCCATGTGAACATAATATTTCACACAAAAATGAACTCAAGTAGAGTTATATGATAAATAAATATGAAATTTGTTTTCCTCTCATGAAATTTATGAAACTCTACAAAACATAAAATTCTAAGAATTGCTTCATATATTTCATATGAGAGGAACGCGCAATTCATAATATCCTAAGTAAGTAAGTAAGCAATGCTTTATTATTCTCAGCCCCTATGTATGACTATAAATGGAACAACAAGCTTCTTTTTGCTTGTAGGTGATATCGCCTTATGGGAGCCAGGAGAGCTTGTTTTCCAAACCTGATGATAGCCAGAAAAAAGATTATCACAGTCTTCATGAGGAACATATGGTGGCAGCATTAGGTCAGTGCTCATTAAATGTTACTTAACAGGCACCACCATCAAATGCACCACTGGTAGAGTTTAGCTGCTTTCTCTCCTATATATATCATATATATTAACTCAATTTAATGTGATTTAGTCCTGACCAGCTTGATAACTAAAACAAATATGAATCAATTTCAATAATTGTTAGTATTCATGCAGGTTTTATTCAGTCATCACAGGCCAGATTAAAACATTTTTCGAAATTAAGCACATAAGAAAAATTAATAAACCTCAGGATTACATTATGTGCACCTATAATGCAATAATTGGAATATTGGTATGATGCTTGCTTGGTAAACACAACAAATTGACATTGAAAATGTAAATGAAAATTCCAGAATCGTTATCTTTTGGCTATGCAAAATAAGAAAATAGTTAAATAAATTCATGAAAAAAAGACAAATAATGACCTATTTATGATAGATTGAGCATGTTTTCAATTAATTTTGTATGTGTTGAATGCAACATACATGACAAATTATATGTGGGATCCGGTGTCCTTGGTGGAAGCGTGTCCATCTCCACAACAAAGTCTGCGGCAGGGACGTCCGGGGTGGCATCGGCGTCCCTGTCTCCACTGGCCTCGATGACAACGGCAGGGACAACCGGAGTGTCAGCGGCATTCCTGCGTCTGGTGGTAATATCGTCAGCGGCATCGTCGGCAGAGGTCAAGTGGGGGAAGGAGCTGTTCGTCTCTCAGATCACCCGTTTCCACTTGGCCCTCCTGTCCGCATCCCTTTTTATTCTGGAGGGGGTCTTCTGTTTCCTCCGCCTCTTCCTCTTTCCGCAATCCCCAGGTTGTTTGTGGTCTCCAGCAACCGGATTACGGCCGGCAGAGGGTCCTGATAAGGACCGAGTCGGTGTAACCCGGTATGTCAAAAACAAGTCAAACTGGCTGCCTGACCGGTGTAAATTCCAGGTCAGACAGTGATCCAGGTTGAGTGAGCTCAGCATGAGCCTGACTTCTGCAGGGATTATAGACGAATCCATCGTCCGTCCGTCCGCCAGGTGGTCGATGTCTAGGAGCGCTCAAGCCGGGACTTCTTATCCCACCGACGGTCAGAGCTCGAATGATTTCAAACAGGAGTGGTGCCATTAGTGGTTCTTATGTTGGTTCTCTTTTGTTGAAGGTGTAGAAAGGAGGTGGTTCTCAGCTGGTAGTTCTCGTGGGTGGTTTGCATAATATTGGCTGAATGTTGGTGGAGGGTTCTCCTTTGTTGGACTTGTGATATTTAGAGTGTACTCATTGTGTGGTCCTCTTTGTTGGTTCACGTTAGATGAAGTGTGATATTTAGAGGGTTCTCATTGTGTGGTCCTCTTTGTTGGTTCACGTTAGATGAAGTGTGATATTTAGAGTGTACTCATTGTGTGGTTTTCATTGTTGGTTCACGTTAGATGAAGTGTGATATTTAGAGGGTACTCATTGTGTGGTTCTCATTGTTGGTTCGTGTTAGATGAAGTGTGATATTTAGAGGGTTCTCATTGTGTGGTCCTCTTTGTTGGTTCACGTTAGATGAAGTGTGATATTTGGAGGGTACTCATTGTGTGGTTCTGGTTAGATGAAGTGTGATATTTAGAGGGTTCTCATTGTGTGGTTCTCATTGTTGGTTCGCGTTAGATGAAGTGTGATATTTAGAGGGTTCTCATTGTGTGGTTTTCATTGTTGGTTCACGTTAGATGAAGTGTGATATTTAGAGGGTTCTCATTGTGTGGTTTTCATTGTTGGTTCGCGTTAGATGAAGTGTGATATTTAGAGGGTACTCATTGTGTGGTTCTCATTGTTGGTTCGCGTTAGATGAAGTGTGATATTTAGAGGGTTCTCATTGTGTGGTTTTCATTGTTGGTTCACGTTAGATGAAGTGTGATATTTAGAGGGTACTCATTGTGTGGTCCTCTTTGTTGGGTCACTTTAGATGAAGTTTGATATTTAGAGGGTACTCATTGTGTGGTTTTCATTGTTGGTTCACGTTAGATGAAGTGTGATATTTAGAGGGTTCTCATTGTGTGGTTTTCATTGTTGGTTCACGTTAGATGAAGTGTGATATTTAGAGGGTACTCATTGTGTGGTTTTCATTGTTGGTTCGCGTTAGATGAAGTGTGATATTTAGAGGGTACTCATTGTGTGGTTTTCATTGTTGGTTCACGTTAGATGAAGTGTGATATCTCCGTCAAAGGTATCTTGCCCACTGAACTATATGGTATATCCCCAATATTAACAAGGAAGGGTTAACAAACCCGCATTGAAAACAGAACAAAATTCTGTGGTACATTTTATCCTGTTTCCTGATCGGTAACCTCTGATGACGTCATCTCCCAATGTCCATTTAAACTCAACGCCAGATCGTTATTCTTCACTTTTTAACGGAAGGAACACATCGAAGATAAGTTGACAGTTTTTTGTGTTATACAAAAAACATTATTTCCGTTAATTATGATGTTGAATTGTGCAATTGACTCGCGTTGCTATAGCGATTAGCGTCCATGTTTTTAAAACGATCGAGAACGTTCATAGACATAATTCAACGAATGCATCTTTTTTCTATTTGTCGTGGAACGGACGAATAAATTATTCAATAATAGATGCACATTTGGATATGACTAAAGACGCTAAAAATCTTTATAGCACGAATCGATTGCACACATGTGCGATTTTCTGTGGTCGAAGCAAAAATTACCACGTGCGTCGCTTGGTTAGTAACAGTATCACGAAATTAAGTGACTTACTTTCAGCGGTCTGACGGCTTGGTAAACTGTAGCTACAATTTATTTATCAGAAGAAAGCAGTATTAAAATCTTATGAAAGCGGATTGTAAGGATATGCAATATATCCCGGCTTTGTGTGAAAACTCTTTTCGTTTTAAGTCATTTCGTTTTCCATATTTTTTACAAATTCAAAATGGCATCTGTCCAAAAAAAAAAAATTTGGTAGATTATAGTCGCCAAAAGACAGAATGATATATGCACATTGGAATATGACTAAAGACGCTCATCTTTATTGCAAGGATCTATTGCATACATGTGAAATGTATTCCGTGGTCCAAGCGGAGGGACACGTACTCTGGCCTGTGCGATAAGGTATCACGAAATTAGGTGACTTACTTTCGGCTTCTGACGGCTTCGTCGCTACAAGCTTTATGTATACTAGAGTGTAAATTGACACTTGTGAATAATTTTTTCATTGTTTCAACTTAACAATATTGGTTTACAAATATTGATTTCGTGCAAAACAATCGATAGGTGCTTATCATTATCAACAATGACAACATAAAAATAACAGATTGTTAGCAATTGTCAGAACTCGGTCAGATACCAAGCCTGTCAGGCTGAAAAGTCTCATTCAAGATCACTGAATACAGATCAGAATGCATAATGCCGACTTCCCCCCATTACAACACTTGTCCAGGTGTGTTGTCTGGGTGCAGTACGATGCATGATCGGGCGGCGAACAAGTTAATAGCTGATCCGTGTACATGCCTTTGAGTGTTCACATTAAATAATGCTACTGGAGTCGCCACAGATCCCCGTGAGGGTCCCAAGAGAAGAGAAACCTTTGAGACCAGGACACTGACACTTGTCGATATATGGTGTTCCCCTCATCGGCGTAATTAGCACTCGGGGCGATAGTCACACCAAACAGGGCGCGGGTTGGGGCTACCCATCGAACCATTGGACACAGTTGGTGCGCTCCCTGGACTATCGAACGGGACACCAATACGTATCCTCGGCAGGTACGACTGTGTTCTGCTCTACTAACCTGGACCAGTGCGTCTACAACCAGATGGTTCCTGCACTGTAATATCTACCGATAAGAAGAACCAGATACAGAAGATCTTTCCCTGTAGCTCCCCTAGAGCTGCTGTTCTCCTCGTTTCGAGGGTACCGCTGCCTCTGAGACAAGGATACCTGTCGAGGGTGATCCCCTCTTTGGCTTAGCAACTCGGGCGATAGTTACCTCAAACAGGGCGCGGGTTGGGGCTACCCATCGAACCCATTAGTCACAGTTAGTGCGCTCCCTGGACTATCGTAAGGGACGTCAATCTGCTTCCTCGGGTCGACCGTTGGCGATTGGCGTGCCCAGGTGCGGCCGTGGCTTCCATCTAACATTTGAACCACGCGCTGTCCATCGCTACTAGTCACTATCTCGGGGTCAGCACGGCTGGGGGTTCGCCCTGTCCCTATGATAATCCTATATGCCTTCGGTGCCTGCTGGGCTTGGGCTGGGGTTGAAATTCCCAAGCATGCTTCCTCCTTGTTGGCCAACTCCAGGTCTGTGGGCCTGGAATTCCAGTTACTGGCCGCCTTCTGATCAAATAGCAGCCAGTACTTTCGGGTTTGAATCCTATTAAAGATGCACAAGATTTTTTTCCCCGATGCCAGGCCTTCGATTATGAGGCGTGCGATCGCGCTCGCGCACCATAGCACGCCTGAAATTAAATCTTGGCGAGTAATTAATCACACTCCTCGGCGATATTCGGCGCACGATTGAAAAAGGGTTTATAATAACGATCAACCTTGTTTGCTGGAGAAGACTGACAGACATGCCGTATACGACGGAAGTAATTGTTTTAAGTTTTGCGCATGCTCTAGAACATTATTATAGTCAGGTGCGTTTAGCGATGTCGTCGCATTCGTATGTAGGTCTGAGTAATTCTCGGCTAGATATTGTTACCAATATGACATATTTAAATTAATCCCACCGTGCACCCCATCACCAATGCAACGTAATTTTGGTACCATGATTGTGTTGCGTTCTAAATGAAGCCGCCCCGATGGGCGGTGAAGATGAATAGAAATTGAAACTTGAGTTTGGGGCAATCAAACATTATTTTTAAAAATATCGATAGAGTTCACACAACAGGAAACTCTCACGTGGTTACATGGTCTCTGACCGCATTTCATAACAACTTACATCCAACGGAAGCATTACGACGCAATTCGAGAATGGAGTTTTAATTACTTCAATGTGGAGAATACATGTGTACAAGATGAATCACAATGGTGATAAAATTGATTTAATTTTGAGTCTTCGTTTGTCATTTTATACCCCCGAAATATCCACCAAAATCACACGCCTGGGTTTCAGGTTAGGCGAGTGACCAACCACACTCCTGCATTTTACAGAATCGAATGCCTGCGATGCCGTTCTAGTAGGAGGCATGCTTCGGATCCTGCCCCTCTTAACAACCCATCGCCAGTTCGGACTGATGGAGATCGGGATCGGGACGAGCTGTAGCTCCATCCCCGAGGTAAAAAGACTCTGGACATTCCTTTGGGGTCACCCATCCATGCGCTCACGAGGGAGCTCAGATAGTTGTTCAGGGTTCTCTGATGCAGACAGGTGTCGCTGTAGCCGAGTGGTTAGGCCATCGGACTGCAAACCGAGCGACATGAGAGCGGACCAGGTATTCAAAAGTTTTATTCTCGGATTGAGCAGAGTTCAGCTCCTTGCTTTATTATGCCCCCGATCTCCGATGGAGATTTGGGGGTATATAGTGGAGCCCTCCGTCCGTCCGTACTTCCATCCGCCCTTCCTTCCGTCCTTCCGTCTGTCCGTCCTTCCGTCCGTCCTTCCATCCGTACGAACGTTTCAACTCATAACTTTGGTTTCGCTAATTTGATTCAGTTGATATTTGGTATGCCAATAGACCAGCCGGGGGGACAAGATTTCCCCATAGCCGTGGTTTCGTCCGCCTATTTTTTCCAGAGTTACGCCCATTTTTGGACTTAGAAAATTGTCCGTACGAACGTTTCAACTCATAACTTTGGTTTCGCTAACTCAATTCAGTTGATCTTTGGTATGCTAATAGACCAGCCGGGGGGACAATATTTCCCCATAGCCGTGGTTTCGTCCGCCTATTTTTTCCAGAGTTACACCCCTTTTTGGACTTAGAAAATTCAGGTTTTCTGCTACTTTTTTTGGTTTCCAGATGATAACTTGATTTTGGATTGTTTACTCATGAATAACATAACTTTACAAAGTGCCATTTAATAAGCATTTGTACAAAAATAAGAAAAATCCTCTCTGATTGTACAGTCGGGGGCGTTACCTCCGCCCAGCGGTGCACTTGTATGTTATTGTTTCTTTCAATGTGCCCTCCGGCACCTGCGAGGTCGTGGTCATGGCTGGAATAGACTGTCACCCGTGTGGATAGTCTTCAGGAATAATCTTGGGATGATGGGTCAGTCATATCACGAAGAGCGGTACTGATACAATGGGTCACTATATGAATCCATCCTAGACATATGCTCATCTTCAGAAAGCAACTGGTTTCCTATCTTCACGATTCACATTAATAACGTTGTACGCTCTTCATACGGACAGAAGATCCTTACCAGATGCTTCCCCTCGTGCGATGTATTCACTAGCATTGGGTGTAGGATGCCAGATCATATGCTCCGCCCACTAGCTTCGCACTTCAGGCGATGGTTGTCTTAAGAACAAGGTGCAATCGGAGGGGCACCCCATCCGTCCCAGAAGGGGTACCTTGGACCATCGACCCGTCGGGGGTCCGTCAGAAGATCAAGAATAGAGAGAAAAGAAAACTGGGTCTTTGTTTTTCAATAGTTCAACCGGTCATCTGTTTCGGCTGGTTTTGGGCTTGTGCCACAATCACGGTCCATGTTTTCTGTGATTTCTCAGTTGGGTTTAACTTTGGAGCTAGCCGGTATTTCAACATATTGAATATCCCCAGGTTGGGAAATGAAAGCCTTCTCGAAATCATGAAACATATAAATGCCAGGCTCCAAATGCATTTCCTTTTGGGAGAATCGAAGCGGAAGCAGGTTGGTCATACAGCACTGAACTTTGAAAAGTTCGCGAGCATCATTACGAGCATAGGTTTCGTGGTTCTCATTGAATCTCAAGGCTTGCAACCACTTGTTGCCTACTTTAGCGGACAGTTGAATAGACGTAGCCTTTCTAAACGGTCTATCTGGTTTCTTCTTGTCCCCTTATCTTCTCTTCTTCTCCATGACATGAGACACATTGACAGCGACGGTGGGGCTTCATTTAGACCTTTCAATTTGTGAATGACTGCTTATGGTCCATAATGTTCACTGATTCATTAGGATCCTCTTGTTCACGTATTCAATTGGTTTATTACAGATGTTCCGGGGGGGGGGGGGGGGGGGGGGGGGGGGGGGGGGGGGGGGGGGTTACACATTCCTTGTCCAGCAAAATACTCAGCTGATACATTGTTAGCTCTAAGCTCTAAGCTACTTTATTTGCAGGATATTCAATCCAAGTCACCACTATTTGTTTAGTTTGGGCGTTCTGGTAGCTGGCCAACATGTATTAGTCTTCTGGTGTAATTACGTACATTGGCTTATGTATATATTGTAGGTTATCAGGTCAATCCAGTTCTTTGATTGAGGTGTGTAGAGGTGTTTATTTTTCCTCGTGGCCTCCACCTGCAAGAAAATTCTATATTATACCATATAGTTCATTGGGCAAGATACCTTTGACGGAGATACAATATTTTTCTAAATAAGTAAAATATATATCTCCTAGAAGTATCTTGCCCACTGAACTCTGAGCTCCCTCCCAGGGCTTCGCACCCACCCCGCTCACGAGGAATGTCCTAATGGGGAAAAAGTGAAGAATAACGATCTGGCGTCGAGTTTAAATGGACATTGGGAGATGACGTCATCAGAGGTTACCGGTCAGGAAACAGGATAAAATGTACCACAGAATTTTCGTTCCGTTTTCAACGCGGGTTTGTTAACCCTTCCTTGTTAATATTGGGGATATACCATATAGTTCAGTGGGCAAGATACTTCTAGGAGATATATATTTTACTTATTTAGAAAAATATTGTATTTAGAGGGTTCTCATTGTGTGGTTTTCATTGTTGGTTCGCGTTAGACGAAGTGTGATATTTAGAGTGTACTCATTGTGTGGTTCTCATTGTTGGTTCACGTTAGATGAAGTGTGATATTTAGAGGGTTCTCATTGTGTGGTTTTCATTGTGTGGTTCGTGTTAGATGAAGTGTGATATTTAGAGGGTTCTCATTGTGTGGTTTTCATTGTTGGTTCATGTTAGATGAAGTGTGATATTTAGAGGGTTCTCATTGTGTGGTTCTCATTGTTGGTTCACGTTAGATGAAGTGTGATATTTAGAGGGTTCTCATTGTGTGGTTTTCATTGTGTGGTTCGTGTTAGATGAAGTGTGATATTTAGAGGGTACTCATTGTGTGGTCCTCTTTGTTGGTTCGTGTTAGATAAAGTGTGATATTTAGAGGGTTCTCATTGTGTGGTTTTCATTGTTGGTTCACGTTAGATGAAGTGTGATATTTAGAGGGTACTCATTGTTGGTTCACGTTTATGAAGTGTGATATTTAGAGGGTTCTCATTGTGTGGTCCTCTTTGTTGGTTCACGTTAGATGAATTGTGATATTTAGAGGGTTCTCATTGTGTGGTTTTCATTGTTGGTTCACGTTAGATGAATTGTGATATTTAGAGTGTACTCATTGTGTGGTATTCATTGTTGGTTCACGTTAGATGAAGTGTGATATTTAGAGGGTACTCATTGTGTGGTTCTCATTGTTGGTTCGTGTTAGATGAAGTTTGATATTTAGAGGGTTCTCATTGTGTGGTCCTCTTTGTTGGTTCACGTTAGATGAAGTGTGATATTTAGAGTGTACTCATTGTGTGGTTTTCATTGTTGGTTCACGTTAGATGAAGTGTGATATTTAGAGGGTTCTCATTGTGTGGTCCTCTTTGTTGGTTCACGTTAGATGAAGTGTGATATTTAGAGTGTACTCATTGTGTGGTTTTCATTGTTGGTTCACGTTAGATGAAGTGTGATATTTAGAGGGTACTCATTGTGTGGTTCTCATTGTTGGTTCATGTTAGATGAAGTGTGATATTTAGAGGGTTCTCATTGTGTGGTTCTCATTGTTGGTTCATGTTAGATGAAGTGTGATATTTAGAGGGTTCTCATTGTGTGGTTCGCGTTAGATGAAGTGTGATATTTAGAGGGTTCTCATTGTGTGGTCCTCTTTGTTGGTTCGCATTAGATGAAGTGTGATATTTAGAGGGTTCTCATTGTGTGGTTCTCATTGTTGGTTCGCGTTAGATGAAGTGTGATATTTAGAGGGTTCTCATTGTGTGGTTCTCATGGTTGGTTAGATGAAGTGTGATATTTAGAGGGTTCTCATTGTGTGGTTCGCGTTAGATGAAGTGTGATATTTAGAGGGTTCTCATTGTGTGGTTTTCATTGTTGGTTCACGTTAGATGAAGTGTGATATTTAGTGGGTTCTCATTGTCTGGTCCTCTTTGTTGGTTCACGTTAGATGAAGTGTGATATTTAGAGGGTTCTCATTGTGTGGTTCTCATTGTTGGTTCATGTTAGATGAAGTGTGATATTTAGAGGGTTCTCATTGTGTGGTTCTCATTGTTGGTTAGATGAAGTGTGATATTTAGAGGGTTCTCATTGTGTGGTTCTCTTTGTTGGTTCGCATTAGATGAATATTTGAGGAGGGTTCTCCCTTATTGGGGCTATACTTATACTGTATAGAGTGTCCATCTGTCTGTTTGTCTGTCCATCTAGCCAGGCAATTATGTAAGTCATGCTATATCAGATCTGAATGAATTTGATATGGTATTTGGTGTGACTGCATTCAAAAGAGGGGCAAATGATGTTCGCATTTTCCATTTTAGAGTTACCCTTTATGTTTATCTTAAATCTTTTTTTTTGTGTCCATCTGCGTAGATACCTCTGCCAATAGTTATCTAATCTAAATGAAATTTGGGATGGAGGTCCATCTCCATGCAATGACTGCTTTCAAAAGAGTTCCCAAATGACGTTTGCATTTTCCATTCTAGTGTTTCAAAATACTTCTATCTTTATTTTAAGTTTGGTTTCCATGCTTTCAATGTTTCAGTTTAGCTCATGGGGTATGCCAGCACCCGAGATGCTATTTCTTGATGATCTTGTGTGTAATTCACTAATATGTGAAGTGAGCTATATGATTCAGTGATTTTTTTTTTTTTAAACCACTACTACTAGTTGTTTATGTGTGCAGGAATCTATGTAACTAAGGTGATGATGTAAGATTGCTGTACATTGCTATTATTATGCTCCACTTGTGGTTGATGGGGGGGGGGGAAGTGACAACATGAGCTAATCAAGTATGTTCAGACCAATTGTTTATTGAACCATATGTACCCATCAAACATTGTCTGGTTTTACAAAACTGACAATTCTGATGGAGTTAAGCCCCATGCAGACTTAGAAAGGGATGATTATTTTGATTACTAAAGTTATAGTTACCTGATAGCTTTCACACTTAGTATGTGGATTAATCATATGGCAATACAGGTCAAGTTCGAATTTGGGTTTGTTTCGACTTAGAACGTGCTGATTATTTTGATGTCCAGATGATAACTGTAGCTATTGTTATATGATTGCTTTAAGATATGGCATGTGGAACAATCACTTATGAATACATGTCAAGTTCGAATATGGGTTTGGTTTGACAAAAATTGTCAGAGTTATGCCCCTTAGTTACTCAGAATTTGTTATGTTTTTGGTATGAGGATTAATCTCAAGAAAATGCATGCAGATTCGGACTTCGTCCAGTCCAATCATTTTTAACAGAGATATGCCAATTTTAGACTAGAATTTACTAATTATTGTGGTGTCCAATCTTATAAGACTGTGTTAATAACATAGGAAGTTTGATTCAATAAATTGTTTCCAGAATTTTTTTTTTTTCGTGTTTAATAAGTCTTTATTCCATATTCGGTGTTTTATCGAGGGAGAAATATTCTAATTACATGATATTGTAATATAGGTGGCTTTCGGTCCGAAACATCGTATTGATTGTGTCACCAATCAATTTCTTATAGATTGACAAACTATCAGTCCAAAAGTCTTAAATTTTCAGACCAGTAAATAATGCTAAATTCCAAGCATATATATTTAGCATCTGACAAATCTGACAAAAGTTTAGTACTGAAAGAGATAACATTTCCTTGTGTAATCATTGCAGTTGTTACAACTAAATAATCAGATTCAAATGAGCCATGTCCATTAATCAAAATATCATTCAGATGGAAATATAGACCCAGATAATCAGCTATCTGGAATCCTTCCCAATTATTTTTATTGACAGCAGTGTTCTTTTACTCGGGACATAACATAAAATTGTTATGGAGAACTGTCAGATGTTTTACTACTTGACAGGTTCACGGGAATCCCTTACTTCCGCTACAGGTCACAAAGCATCAGGTTGGTGGTCTGATCACTTCAAAACATCGTCACCCACATATTTCATGTCGCCTACCACTAGTACGGGTTCAGGCAAGTTTCCATGTTTTTGAGCTCTTTCAACAACTCTTGTTCTGTGATCTCTTTCTGAGTATATATAATCTTGTAATATGCAAAACTATATTGCATAACTGTGCTGATGACAACATTGCATTTGTTGCCTTTTTATTTGAACTTTCTTCAATGTTTCAGTGTATTGATTTTTTTGTTGTGTTTTGCAAAATCCAGTGATAACCAGTTAGACATGCATGTTTGTTTTAAAGCCCCTCCAGGTCATCATAATACCTTCCAGTTTGAAACGAAACATATTGAACTTCCTATCTAATCATGAACATAAACATTGTAAAATGTAAAACTTGATATCTTATTTCAAAATAATTTTGATGAGCGTGGTTTGGGGTCTGCCATTCAACAGGGGATAGTCGCGGAATTCAGGAGTTGATTCACGTTTGATGAGAGAATCTGCATTCATTAGATGTTAATAAATTCTGTAGATTTTCTGAAAAGAATGCACATGTATGATTGCATCCCTGGCCATTATATTCCCAATTAAGAAATTATTTTCCAACAGTTAAAATGTATGTACTACTGCAAAGACTTTTACTTGGTTTGTCATTTGGTCTGAAATTGTTACCAAAAATCCTTTAAGAAACTGCAAGAGACATATTTTTCAACAAACAATTTTGAACATCTAAAAATTAATCTTCAAACAGAATATCGCTTTTATTGCTTCAGTTATTTTCTCATTTCCATTTCTCATGTTGTTATGAAATAATTGAATGATCAAACGTTATATGTATGTATATATCGCAAAATTTGATGCTTTGATGTAATAATATTTTTCTCTCTTCAGTATATACTAGAAAATTTATGTAGAAAGTGGCAAGTTATATTTTGGTCATTTTCAATTCCAAACAAATAGCACAGAGTTATCTGAGTACAGCTATGAACGAGTTATTAAAGGTGACATGCAATGTATTGGTCTATGCCCCTCGTATCAATATGCCATGATCAGTCCTGATCCCAACCCATGGAAACGCGAAGTGACCGAAGTCTCTAGACAGCCGGGAAGCCTAGAAATCGCTGTTACACCAACTCCCCAAAGTTTGCGCAAAGACTTCTCTCCCATGCATTATGACATCACGGATTGATATAAGTAATGGCGTCCAGAAATGAGCGCAGTGTGTTACATTACACCATTAGCTTCTGTCCAGATGTCATGGAGCTATTATTGTACACGTTATGTTGTAGACGCGCGTAACTATGTAACTTGTCAGTTAGATGAGATTTCATCTTATATAACGATAGTTCAAAGAATACGATTCCACAAGCGGCATATTCGCATTGATGGCATATTATGCCTGTAGCCACAAAATTAAATAAACTTATAAAAACAGAACTATTACTTATTTTGGCACTAGGGGTTTACCTTCCCAGTGATAAAATCAGGGATCTGTCCATGACTCTCTGTGGCATGCTAGGTTCGCCAGTAAGGTAGAAGTGTTATCTACCAGTAATCATAGTGGTAGTCCATTTGTCAAGAGTAGCATTATTTTGACTGCCCTTTTAATGGTCAATTTAGAAATACTGTTTGTGTATTTACATGTACTAAGATTTGTGCATTGTTTACATAATCATGACCACATGTTTTACAGCATACTTAGAAACACAAACAGTGACAATCATGTGCACCCTGTAATTAATACATTGTCGCATGTACAATGTCTCTTTTTCATTGCAAGATGAATGATGGGCGGCTTCTTCAAAGCCCAGACTCAAATGTTCGGCAATAATTTGAAACTCATTTTGTGTAAATTAGACTTTGTGCAGGAATATTATAATACCACTGGTTTGTTTGTTGCAGAAAACAAAGATCAAACTGACTAGAACTTTTATTATTTAATTTCAGTTTATCAGAAACATTTCCGACAGACGCATATAATTCATGTTGAATTGTTGCGCCCATGACCACAATTGAGGTATATATATCTCAATCTTGGTAAGGTGGTTCCATTGAAAACACCATTTTACTGAGGAATGTTTAGGTCTTATTGTGGGAACACGTATTACTAAACTGCGGTCTTAATTAATTAATTTTCATTAGGAGAACAACAATTCTCATTCGGAAATACCTCAGCATTTTTCTGATGCTAATTCCCGGGATATGTGACATTTGACCTCTGACATTTCCCATAAACAGAGACAGTAGTTCAGGTAAGAAGCGCATTGACAAATGTTCATCGAGGACCTACACATGTATGCCATCATGCTGTTTATACTAAATTAGTTGAGTCAGAGTTTGCCTTTCATGTTTTTTTTTTGTGACAGATGGAGTGAAATAATGTGTATTCTTGAAACTGTGACATATAATGCACTAGCATTGCGTTAACTTCATTTTTGGGGTAGATATTATCAGATTTTGTAAGCAATTTTGAGAGAGGCCATAAACTCTACTTTCTCTTGTCAATCCATGACGTCACAAACTATGGGGAGATAAGTCATGACGTTTTCACTGAAACGGGAAACTATCTCAAAACGCTGAAACATTGACACCGCATATCGGCAGATAGGTGCGTTGGTAAAATATGGTGGTATATGTTTTCTGACCAAACCGGCGACCAATTAAATTAATTTTAATGCTATCTCGTCATTTTCATTTATTGTTAATTTTTTAGCGGCAAAAAAGGATATCTTGAAAAACAGTGGTGTTTTGTTGACATATTTTGCTGTTCTGTTACAGTTGTGTTTTCAAACACACTGTATCTCTCCTGGGGGATTATAGATAATGAAGATAAGAACAAAGTCAATATTTTTTTTCACATTCTTCTTTGTGATGATGGATTCACAAGCTTTGTATTATTTTTCAGCTTTACCGACAGTGAACACCTTTTGTATCTTTAAATGCCAGAAAACTCTTAACCCATTGAACCCTGGAATATATTTGTAAAACCTGTTCCCTCACTCAGGGTAGTAGGACAAACCTGGGATATTTCAGTAGTTAAGTTTGCTATGCCATGCCCACCAACAGTTATTACAAGGTTTCTCCATTCAAAGGAACAGTACAGGTATATCCCCGTCAAAGTTATATTGCCCACTGAACTATATGGTATATTCCCCAATTAACTAGGAAGGGTTAACAAACCCCTGAGTTGAAAACGGTACGAAAATTCTATGGTACATTTGATCATGGTTCATGACCTCCTGTAATCTGACCACGTGATCTCCAAACGATATAAACTCGATGTCAAGGCAATATTCTCCCACTTTTTTTCTCCAAATTGACTACTGGAGGGACACGAAGCTGAGTGTTGACAGTTTTTTGTGTTATACAAAAAACATTATTTCCTTTGATTATTATTGATTTTGTGCAAGACTACGCGAGCGGACTCACGTTTTTTATAGCGTTTTTATATTATCGTCATTCTGCTTTGTGTGGAAACTCTTTTTGTTTTCAAGAAATTTTGTTTTCCATCTTTTTAATAAGCCGATAGACAATAATGGCATCTGTCCATAAATTGGCATAATATTTGTCGCTGAAAGGCAGAATAATAGATGCACATTGGGATATGACTAAAGACGCTCATCTTTATCAAGAATCTATTGCATACATTCTATGGTCCAAGTGCGATAACGGTATCACGAAATTAGGTGACTTACTTTCGGCCGTCTGACGGCTATGTCGCTACAATGTTTATTTATACCATGAGAGTCGTCGTCCGGTGTACAACTGACGGAAGCAGTATAAATTTAACTAGAGGAGAGGCTTGTGAAATAGGATTGAAATATGCATACATCCTGAATGTAAAATTGCACTTGTTAAATTTTTCAACTTAATAATATTGTCATTTAATATTGACATTGTGTTAAAAATTGATATCGTGCAAACCAAGCCTGTCCAAGGTTATTCGACAGTCACAAATATCATTGTTAGTACTGTTACAAAATGTCCGATAATGCTGAAAGTCTGGCTAAATTCTAAAGCACATATAATACCCTTTTCCAATCTGACGAGAGTGGAATACATGTTCAAATCAATATGTATTTGCAATTTCAATATTTCTTTATTCTGAATTTATTTCCCATGAAGAAAAGTAATGAAAATGTATGTTTTGGACACCAAATCTCCCTGACAGATGGAGCAAAACTATTGACAACATTTTTGGCTTATGCAGGTCTACTAGCAGCCAAGATATGTTTACAATATATGTTATTTCTAGCATTGGCCTTCTATGGCATTGGCCTTCATTGTCGTACATCCACACTCTGGATAGATTCTGGTTATGAAGTATTTTGTGTTGACCAGTTGAATAGTTTGGTAAATATTATATAAACCCCTTGCACCGAACCATATATTTTTCACCCAAGCACTCTCATAATTTGCATCCAGTTTAATCATGATGGATTCTTGATCTGTATAGATTTTGGTATTGATTGATTGGTTTTGAATCCATGACAGGAACTTGTGCTATCCAAAGCAATGCTTTATTTGATCAGTCTCATATTTATAAATATCCAAGTTAATGATGGAAGTCCCCCAATATATATTTCTAATCGTCTCCACATTATTTGTACAAGTATATATTCACTGATTTCGAGTTGGCCTGGTTGAAGGCCCTATTGGCCTCTCATTGTGAATAGTTATATAATCTGTTCTGGATGAACAGTTTCGATTGTTGTAGTCGGTATGGTCGAAGGTATGGGTTAAACATCCAATGATCATGATAGGCCTCTCGTTTACTTAGAAACTTTAGTTTTATTTGTGTTGTTTGCCTGTTCAGATGATAACTGTTTCTTCTGAAATATGCAATTTGAAAACAAGCCAACGGATATATTTTACCATGCTTGGCAGTACTCTTGTTAAAAGTGTCATAAGCTCATGCATAGCTTTCAGCTTCATTTCTTTCTAGAATGCATGGTTAATATGCTTCGGTCTGTCGTCATCTGTCGATCCATCTTATAAAGCCATTCAATTTCATTTTAATTCACCTTCCAGTTCTCAAAATTGATCAAAAGAGATCAAGTTCATTTTCTGGGAAGAAAATTTATTAATTGATTCCCAAATAGCAAAGAGAGTGCACTGACCTAATGAGATCTCATGGATTAATAGTGCTTTATGTTAGAGAAAATTGGCATTTTGACAAATAATATTAAAATGATTTCGAAAAAGAGTCATGCGTATAAATTTCCTCGCTTGTTATGTCGCATGAAAGGTACCAGTTGGAGATTATAATCTGTTGTTGAATTAACCAGGATCACTGATTCCAGCTATTATAGCTGAATTTTGGCATTTCCTGGGCCTGATGTATATGATGCGTGCATGAATTCCATATTTAGTCTTACTACTTCATTCCCGATATTATTTCCGATACCTTTTTCCCCACGAAACCAGCCAATTTATATAGAACCAATGTTCAATATTGTCAGCTATTCTCAACATGAAGAGGTATAAACTTCATTCAGTTTTGCTACATCTTTTAGAGATCGTCCTTCATCGACCCGGAGGAAGGTTTGTGGACAATTACACAATTGTTTGGATATTATTGTCAGGCAAATAAATTTACTTAATCTATCCATTGAACTACAGACAGGCAATTTTTGGATCATTCAAAAAAATTTACATGATTTTATACTGCCAGACCTCCATCAAAAGCCACCCTCATATCTGCTGAGCAATGGATTGTTATATTTTGTTATTATTTTTCTTTAAATGTTGCACTTGATCACATGTGTTGTTAAATTTTTACTACCAGTATCATTTTGGGTCTAATCTTATGTAGATCTCTCTGTTGATCAGACCTGATGTTTATATACCAATAAAATATATTTACATAAAATAGAAGTTCTAATTGACTGACCACAAATCCAAATTTATATTTAGGTATATTAAATACAATTTATTTTTCGATAATCAAAATTTGTCCACGCCCCAGTGTAGGTTGTAAAACATTTAGAATTATTTACTTTGTTCTTGTTGTCATTTCAATATTGCTTTGTGCTTTTGTTTTTGTTTTGCTTTTTTGGCCTGCGTCATACTTTATTGTTGATTGCATTCCTCTGTTTCATAAAGAAAGGAATGGAACCAGGGACTTCGATTTGGTGATTCAAGCTGAAATTCACTCTTTGATGGTTCTAATTTTGATCTTTCTCTATTGAGAGGCCTTCTCCTCTTTCTCTATTTCCTTTGAAACCTTTGTAAAGTCAACAATAAACCCATCATCATAATCCAACAACATCTTAAATCGGATGTGATTGATTTTGAATCACAAAGGGATGAAAGATGTCCAACAGGTTTTATCGAGTCATCTTTTCTAAAATTATGGCATTGATTGTATGAAATGTAATCATGTTTAACCCTTTGAGTGCCAGGTCCGATTTTTTGTATCAACCCATATACCCTGTGCCAATGCATTCTCTTATATATGCGAGTCGACCATAGGTCGCCTCGCATATATAAGAGAATGCATTGGCCTAACAATTTTTCATCATTTGTTTTTATTATATTCTTTAACAGGTATATTTAGTAGGTTTAGTACCAGGGAATCTTATGTTTTTTATGAGGATCAAAATTATTACTATGAATACTTGGTGATAGTTTTGAGTTCTAACATGCCCTATAGCATGCTTAAGCATACCCCAAAAAAATTCAACCAAAAAAAAAATTCTTTTATTTTTTATTTTTTTTTAGGACCGATTTTACAGAACGTAAATTAGGGCCGATGAGATCGGCCCGTGGCACTCAAAGGGTTAAAAGATATTAATAAATCTCAGTGAGAAGCCAGCCACCTTTGCAGGAGATACGCAATGCACTTGTTAATTAATATATCTGCTAACTCTTGTTGCAGGTTCCCCAGTTGTTGTGAATGGTGATGAATTCGAAAATATCGAGATGAGAGATGATGGGCAAAGTGTTTGTTCTTCAAACACACCACATACTGAGGAGCATATTGACAGCGGCATGAATACAAACATCAAATCCTGTAACATAGTGATAACAGAACCTGACAACAGGGAGGAAGACATTATGAGAGAACTAGTCAGAAAGAAGGAATATGCCAAGTCAAAAATGCAAATGAAGAACTACTCAATTGATTCTGAAGTTTCTGAGGCAAGCACACTTGTCAGCTCAAGTTCTGAGATTGATGAAGAATGTAAGAAAAGGAATAAGATAAACCACCATTCAATCCGAGGAACCTTGTCTGACAGTGAGATGGAGATGTCTGGAGTGAGTATTGATATTTCTTACAACTCCCATGCAGATCTCACGGGATACTTTATATTGCCCTAATACTATATAAAGACATCATAATATGCATTGATTATCATCATGGCTCCATGTAATAATATGGTGATGCATGTGTGAACTATACAAATGATTGATACTGAATTCAATGATGCAATCATTGTCATTATCTCAAATAAATTATGTCCAATGGATAGAAGTTAAAAAAAAGGAGATAATATGCTGAAGTACACTGAAATCATAACTATTAATCTTTTGCATAGGATTGTTCAATCATGACTTTTGATAAAATTCGTGCGCTTCTCATTTCTATTCAATTATGATTAATATATGTACATGAACGTATCTTGACTTATAAAATTACCTCTCAACATAAACTTGAAATTTCTCATGAAAATTCAATGGTGATTCGCAATCAGATGCAAAACTCAAGTGGGTACTTTATAGTCATGGTCATATTCAAGCTTTTAAGATAGCTAAGCTTTGCCGAATGGCACACATCATGGTCTGACAACCTACTCTCGAGTTCCGAATAATAGTACAGGTGGGAATAATAGTACAGGCGGGAAAATATTGAAAAATTAAATAATAGTACAGGGCGGAATAATAGTACAGGCGGGAAGTTTTTGGAATTTCCGTATGTGATGTCCCAAAGTCACAAATGAAAATTAAAAAATGTTCCACCCAGTACTATTATTCGATCGAGTACTATTATTAGTATCAGTCTTTGAATTTACATTATAGGATACTAGTACACAACATATGTGTATAATATAGACATTATAAATTACCAATTTACCACAATAAAGTGCATTCCGTGAAATCTTAAACGGAAAAACTGAATATTTATGTTTGCAACCATTTAATACACAATGTGACATTACTAGTAAATGTATATGGTGTGTGTCAAGTATGTTGTTGTATCATTGAGTTGGTTGATTTATACATATTTTATTTGGGGCGTGGCAAATAATTGTATTATACTACAAACATGTTGTTGAAGAACTTTTTTTCAATACATAACTCATAACATTGAACTGACAACAATACTACTAGTAATTAGTATAAATGCAACCAATGTAACAGGCAATATTAGACTAGTAATGAGCTACAAAACAAATTTGTATGTAAAACTTCGCGAACCAGCAGGAATAACGTCTGGTTGAGTTAAAACTGTCTCAATGTTTGAACGTTGCACAGAGAAAACACCTGCTGGTTAAAACATGTTGTCCTTGAAGTCTGTTGATAAACGATACAGATTTCCCAATTGGAGGTCAGGGGCTACCGACGGGTGATTGTTAGTATTTATATGCACTGTGCGTCGCTAATAAATGCGGTTTGACTACTCATTTTCGCCAGATACGCAACAAAATAATGTATCATCCCGATTAGTAGGCCTAATATATAACAATTTACCACAATTAAAAACAACCAGGCTTCCACAATTCACCGACCCCACATCAAACCCAATCTAACCCAGCGACTCTATAAATAACACGTGCGTCATACCAAGACTCGCCCACTTTTCCGATAAAATGTGGACACAGGAATTTTTACATGCATGTATATAATACGTATGAACTCAAATGATCATTATTTTGTTACTGGTACCTGATTACTATAATCCAATGCTAATATTTGAGTCACTTAACTCACTATATTCCATTAATATTCCCCCAATTGTTAGTATGAAACCACCAGGTAACACCATGCTCGACTGTTCAAAAAATGGAATAACCCAGAAATTATTCCAAATAAGCACACCCTCGAAACTGAAATGTAACCCACCAAAGCGGAAGAGTTTCTATAAATGAGACATGATCGAGAATGGACTCGCTCATTTTCCGATCAAGGCGGGGGGCACAGGATGTTTACTCCACGTGGTTTTGCGTTGTCCAAACATTTGACTTACTGGCGTTATTGTTTATCCGAAATTGGCGACAATCTTCTTTCATTGTTTCAATATGAAACGGAGAATTGACGATCTGTTCACATATCTCAATGTGCAATGTGTCGAAAATTAAATAAGCGTACAGGGGCGAATAAGCAACGTACAGGTGGGAATTTTATCGCGAAAATAATAAGTGTACATGTACGATTATTCGGAACTCTAGAGTATGTCTTGACCTATTTCGATGCCATGCCGCTCTCAGAACGCTAACCAAAGTCGCACAATTTCATCATGTAGCTAGGGGCCTGTTTACCATGTAATATAAGCAACTTCTGAAACAAAAGTTTACATGAACTGCTAACGTCCATTTAGACTAATCGCACCTCTGATTTATAATTTACCGTTGTCATGTCTCATATGCCATATCATTCTCATATTCGTATACTCTCCATGACTGGTGATTTGGGATTTGATTCGATCTGAATTTTCAAGTGTTCAATAATTTGAACAAAAATAGGAGATTCACAAGGCCCTAATTAATTGGCAAGATGAATCAATTAGGAAAATGGCTAATCATTGCATTCCTCTTTATTTACACAAAGACACTGAAAATGAAGCCACTATAAAAGTTAGAATGATTGATTTATAGTTGTGTTATTTTTTTATTTATAGGTAGTGAATTATGCTAAGAGAAGCAGTGGTTGTGTATGCAGTAGGAAGAGTAGCTTCAGTGCCGGTTATCGTTACCTTGAAGGCAAACTCATAAACACATCTCCACTTCCAAGTCCTGATGCCCCAAAAATGTACCTCTTTGAAGGACTTATAGGTGAGCCAGTAGTCACAAGTAACACTACTCTTACTTCATAACCTTCCGCAAGTAATATCTTGATAGGAATTTCCTCTCTGGCATGAATAAACTTGCCCTTGTATAGTGGAACGTAAGCAGCCAATCAGATTAAAGCAATTTAACCCTTCCATGACTGGAGCTTCCTGGATTTTTGCAAAATCCCTGTGCCAATGCATTCTCTTATTTTTGTGAGTCTCCCGTAGGAAGTCTCACATATATAAGAGAATACATTGGCCTAACAATATTTTCCTTCCGCCAGTGCATTCTCTTATATATGCGAGGCTCCCTATGGGAGACTTGGCATATATAAGAGAATGCACTGGCACAAGTTTTTTAACTCAACTTTACGAAGTTTGAGCTATTGCCATGGGTTGTCATCCATCGTCCGTCCATCAACAATTTTTTTTAGCACACCCTACAGGTCACATTTCTCTTCCGCTTGTCACCAAACTTCATATGGATCTTTGGAGTGACCTCTAGATGGGAGCCATCAATTTTTTCTGAAATTCGTTAAAAAAATCTTGTATTTTACTCTTTGTATGACTAAATGCTTGCCACACCCGACAAACCACATCCCTTATCTGATTGTCATTGAGCTATTGCCATGGGTTGTCATCCATCGTCCGTCCATCAACAATTTTTTTTAGCACACCCTACAGGTCACATTTCTCTTCCGCTTGTCACCAAACTTCATATGGATCTTTGGAGTGACCTCTAGATGGGAGCCATCAATTTTTTCTGAAATTCGTTAAAAAAATCTTGTATTTTACTCTTTGTATGACTAAATGCTTGCCACACCCGACAAACCACATCCCTTATCTGATTGTCACCAAACTTCATATGTATCTTTTGGGGTCATCAACTTTTTTCGTATTTCATTTAAAAACATGGCCGCCAGCAGCCATCTTGGATTTTACTCTTTGTATAACTAAATCCTTCGTCACACCCTACAGACCACCTGCCTCATCCGATCATCACCAAACTTCATTGTTTTGAAAATATACAGGCATCTTTTGGATTACCTCTAGATAGGAGCTATCGAATTTGAACGATTTTCGATGTGAAACATGGCCACTGGCAGCCATCTTGGATTTTACTCTTTGCATGACTAAATCGTTTGGCTCACCCTACAGACCACATCCCTCATCTGATCGTTGCCAAACTTCATATGGATCTTTTGTGTGACCACCAGATGGGAGCCATAAAAATTTTCCGTATTTTATTGAAAAACTTGGCCGCCAACGGCCATCTTGGATTTTACTCTTTGTATGACTAAATTCTTCGGTGCATACAAGAGGCCAACTCCTTTATCAGATCATCACCAAACTTTTACATCCAATTAATCCCAAACTGTTTATGGATCTTCAGGGTAACCTCTAGTTACTTAAGCATATAAACTGTCCGAGTTCCCTATCACTCTATGGACTGTAATATATGGCATGATCCCATTTCCAAGTTGAACTACAGTGTCATTGACACTTTCAGTAATGCTGCACATGATTAATCACTCACCACCGGTGTTCGCGCTGCCATTAGCCATTTAGTGGTCATATCAGAACTACTAGCGGGAAATCAGCCTATTTCCCGATAGATCCCGATAGCAGATATTCTTTATCGGGAAATTAATATTGGGAATTTGCAAAATTAGTCGGGGAGCATACCCAAATATTTATGCAGTTGTACGTACCACCCTTTAATCAGCGCTGCTCCCTGACTATTTTTGAAGATTTACACAAAGATAATGCAAATGCAGAGATTTGTATTTATTCGCAAGTTGCAGTGTTAATATGAGATGTCATATGTTCTATATTTAGCCCGATTCCAGGAATTGGGGTCATCCATGTTTACGCTTCTGGGAACAACAAATGTGACATTTTAGAATAGGCCTACAGTCCTGTGTGAAGTCACATATGTGCATATAGCCTGTTTTGGGTTCTCATCATGACGAATTCAAATCATATTAACATACAGTTAAATTACTGTGAATGGGTATAAACAATTTCAAACATGGGCCAACTCCAGCTTAAAAAAATTGTTGGACCTTTACATACAGACCTGTATTAAATAGGCTTTGTTGAAGTTTGCCAGAGAACACTTGATGTGATAACGCAATCGCACTGTTTTATATGCCCGTTTTTTAAAAATGGGACGTAATATGTTATTTGTCGAGTCGTCCGTCCATTTGCTTTTTTCGTTTCTGGATGATAACTTTAAGTCTGGACCGAAATTTGTTATGTGGGTTTACTAGCACAAAATACAGTTCAAGTTCCAAATCGGGTTTCGTCCACCAATTTTCACCAGAGTTACGGCCATTTTTGTTGGAATTTGCACCTAATTTTCATTTCCGGATGATAACTATAGTAAGTCTGAACTGAATGGGATTTGGTATGTGAGTTTACTAGCGCAAAATACAGTTGAAGTTCGAATTTGGTTTTCATCTGCCTATTTTCACCTGAGTTATGGCCCATTGTTGAAATTACCACTGGCATATTATTTTTGCCACACTCTAGCAATGCTCTTGTTTTACCAGCACATCGCAAAAAAATCACCAATAGAAAGAAAAATATTATACTCCACAGTGGGTTGAACTTTAAGCATGAAATTATGCTGTTATGCCTACATTTTGCATGGTCATGTAGTTTCGGAGGGGGGGAGGGTTCAAAATAGAAAACACTTATTTTAATAATAGCCTACAATTTAAAAAAATTTACTTTACATCAGCATTAACAATTTAGTAGTAAGTCCATAGTTTTTTCATGAATCTTGATATATGGTAAAAAAATAAAGAGTGTGGACCTGCGAAAAAATGAATGGATATTTCCATGCAAATCTCCAGTGCAATGCAAAGCAGTCATAACATTTAGCTGACAGGTGTGTGCATGGGCTGCTAATATATGCACTGTAAATTAATTTAATTTTCTGTAATTAGGATACACTTAATTAAAGGAATTAGTCTGTCAAAAAATTTTTTTTATTATCATCATAATACTAATAATATATGTCTAACAGACCCATTTCGCCAAGAAAATTAAAAATCGAGCAGATAGTATTTTTATTATTATGAAATTAAAAAAATCGAGGAAATATCCGAAGTGTAAATCATGTGAGTGCGATCACATGACCACAACGCAGTCACATGACCGATCATCTGCATCGACGCTTATCGGTGACAGCGGTGGGTGGAGCTTAAAATAATTCCGCCAATCGCGTAACGAGTTGATAAATTACGTGTAAAATATTGCAGTCGGCGGTTAATTAGCTAGGCCTTTACGATAAATAGTGATCACGGAATAAAACTGTTTGAATATGCTGAATTATGAACTGGATTTGCTAGAATGTTGGATTATATAACGAATAATGATGGCTAAAATGCACTTTGAGGCGATAAATGTTGTGTGAAATGAGATTAATTTATGCAGAAATGTAATGAGCGAGCGGAATTTCGTGCGAAATTAATTTAACTGTTTCTGAAAGAATACAAGTTAGGCCATATAGCTTCTTCTTCGTTTTATGGTACCAATTTCGGAAGCTAGTTCACACACCAGTGTCATCCCGTTGTGCGCTATAGGAGTACAATTAAACACAAATGGGTGTGATTAAAAAGGTGGTGGTTTTTATACTAGTACATGTATCATGATGGCTTATATTCGTCATAATAATGTTCCTGTCTGTCTGTGTCTGAGAAGTGCGCGACTGTGAACAGCTTGATAAAATCCTTCCAGTCAAGATCGATAAGTGCGTAAACAAAATAATTCACTCGAATACACAACAGACTGTCGAAACTACAATAATTATTAATTAGACTGCAGTTTGGCATAACAACATTTTTTTTAATTGAAGGCTCGCCTGGTGTGGTTTTTCAGTTTGTGTTTGTTGTTCGTTTATTTTTTTCGTTTTATTTTACGTTTTGATGCAGATATTGACTTTCTAGAGGAGGATTTTTTTTTAATTGTTAGCCTAGAAAAAATCCAATGATTGCCTCTAATAAAGAGCGTCCATGTTTTCGTCGCGGTATAGACAATAAAGAGCGTTCTCAATTATGAACGTGCTCTGTTTCGATATGTCATGGGTGATTTTGTATGGTGTTGTGACATTTAAATATAAAGAGCGTCCATGCTTCCGTCTCCCAAAAGTGGTAGACAATAAAGAGCGTTCTAAATTACGCACTGTGTTGTCTTTTTGGAGGTACTTAATAATGGATCGCTAGCCATTCCACAACCGAAGACACTACATCTACTTGGCATATGTGGAGATGACAGATATTCGGGATATTTATATCGAAGCACTACTGCCTTCTATTCAACAAAGCAGACACGTGGCGGCTTGTTTATTAATGGCTACAAAAACAACCATTCTAGGCGCTACTAATACTTTATTCACATAATTATTGTTTTCTATTCCAGATAAACGGCCAAAGCGGCCACACAATCTTCTTTAATTAGATAACACATTGAATAGCGACGTAATCTATACACAACACGCGCACATACCACTCCGCATTTTGTTATCGGCTGCCTTACGATTACGTCATCGTAGTCAGCATAATATACTCCGGCTCCGAATCTGTGTTTTTAATTTGCTCTCCCACAACTACGTCACTCGTAGTTTAGTCACGGAAATCTCCGAATACCGGTGTTGGTATTATTTATTTATTTTACGGGTTATTTATTATGCGATCGGAATGGGACTTGGATCATTTTAATCACAACAGGGAGGGCTTTCCGATTGTGTTTTGTAGTTTCTAGACCGAATAAATCCTTTAATTAAAAATCAATACAAAATTCAAAATATACCAACATTCTAATGGAACATCCAAGCCAACACGCCAGATAAATATGTACTATTTTCAATACTGCATTATTATGTCACGCTCAGATATATTTGCTACTATAACTTTTACAATGGCGATTTGCATTGAAATTTCCATTTAAAATTAACCCGTTCCCTTAAAACTTTTTCTGGACATGATGTATGAGTTTAACTACCAAATATGACCTGCTGGAAATAATTCACAAACGGCATGAGTAGAAATTGCGTACAAATCTCAGTACAAGCAGGCTCGCGATGAACTTAGTTAACCATGGTTAAGTAATAAATAGATTCTACAACTCATCCCCAGTTAATAGCGACATTTAGAAAACTCTTCCAGTAAATTAGATATGGACTTTGCCAAAGTCTTGGTCCATACATAATTTACAGGACTCGTTTTGTAAATTTTGCTATAAACTTGGGACTCGTTGTAGTCATATATGACTTCAATGCATCTTTTCCGAAGTTATGGTCCTTAGAGTCTAAAATATACCCATCCCTGTATATCCATCATCTTATATGGGATGTGAATGATGTTTTGTATGTTAACAATAGGATGAAGGGTATCTACATGCTACAAATTTTGTTCAGGCATCACAGGCCAGATTAAGACATTTTTTTAATTAAGCCACATCAGAAAATTAATAAACCTCAACGGAAAGCCACCTTTGCATTGCACTTAATATGCTACATTGACTGGACTAACTAATCTCCTGCTGACTGTTTCAGTTCCCAATTCAATTATCACATTTCTCACCTTTTTACCTAAAATAAAAGTTAGCTACAGGCAGAGCCACATTTGGGTTTCAAACAATTGTAAGGTTATCACAGAATTGCCATATAGATTATCACGAAATGTTGATTAGGCAACACATATGCTGAATACACTCCCAAGTGTCAATTACGGTGAAGCTTGGGGTTATCTTTCTTGTATGTCTTTGAGTTAGGTAAAATGGAAACTTCGCTTATATGAACATAGAGGGCAGCCTTTCCCAAGCATGATGATATTAACATGCATATATCAGAGGTCCGTTAAATGTCAAAGCAACAAGATTTATAATTAAACAAAATCTTGTTTTCCAGAGAATTTTGATTTGTCATGCTATCAGAAAATTCATGTAAACAATACATTAAACGATTGTATCATCACTATACCTGTAAATGATATATCATTTTGAAGACAGACTAATCTCGGACATGTCAGATGATTAATCACATTCAGGGGTTTATGTGAATACCTGGGATCCACATGTACATGTAGTATGTCTTTTGAATGAAAGTCAATTACAGAAGAGCAACAGGGCTGGACTCGGTCCAAAACCGAATTATTCTAACCGATATCCCAAGCTTTTGTGGACCGAGAAGACTTGGTCTACCGTTGAACTTATATTTCCTGAGCTATAAGGGCTGGAGAATAATAATAATAATAAAAATGAAAGATAAGAATTAGAAATAAAATAAGTTGATAAGTCATATTCTTGTTAAACAAATTTTGAGGGCACTACCAGATACAATTTGTCAAAGATTTCCTATCAGAATTGGTATTTATTTTGTTTAAGGCAAAGAGAGAAGTCGTATCTGGGACCAGATGCAGTTCTGGGAGGATATGTATCTTGATGCTGTGGCCCAAGAGAGGGATATGATTGGTATGGACCAAGGGCCTGGTGAAATGATGGAGAGGTTTGTATTCTTTTTAGTTTTTAGCTCACCTGAGACAAAGTTTCCGGTGGAGCTATAGTCATCACTCCTCAGCTGTCATCAACATCTCCAGAACCAGAAGTCAGAATTGAGTCATATTTGGTGTGGATGGTCTTTATATGACTGGGATTCAAATTTGTTTAAATGGGGTCACTGGGTCAAAAAGGGGCAGAGCCAGGGAAATAACTCATTCCCTCCGTAGTAATTTTTAAAACGTCTTCTAAAGAACCATCAGTACTATTTAGCTTTATATTTGGTACAGAGGGTCCCTGGGTGAACCTCAACGGAAAGCCACCTTTGCATTGCACAACCAGTTCGAACAACAAATTTTAACATGCAGCAGCATGCAGCCCCATACTTTTGAAAAAATTATTGAATCATTGATTTTGCCAACTCAGATTTCTGGTACATTTGCAGCCAGACATTTGATTTGTTACAGCTCGCCGTTTTCTCTTGAAATTTGTACTAACTTACTCTCATTGCTATTCAATAATTAATAAACGATGATATAATAAATATTCAATATAAATTATTATAATTTATGAAATGTTTAGCCGACATATTTTTTATTTTAAATATTTTATTATTGTCACTTTACCGATATAATAAATAGGAACCCAACATGAAAAACATCTCAGTTGCGCAAACGTTATGATCGGATCTCAGTTATCTGTGACCATAGTAGGTTGGGAAAAATAATGCACATTTTGGGCAAAAGAAATCACAATTATAGAAATTACATTTTCCAATATAAATGCCATTTAAAGATGTCTGATATGCTGAATAGTTTGCCCCCGCCATATTTGACTAAGTTTTAGAATGCAATAAATAAAATCGCATTCTGACAATAGGCCGCAAACATGACTCCGGCTTCGCTAATATATCTATTGCGGAAAATAAAAGTTACCTTGGCAAGTTTACAGTGTGAAAATCTTCATAAAATCAACCAAAGGATAAAATAACTGGTGAGATACCTACCTTTATAATATCAGCTTTCCACACATATCACAATTGTCAGTGTTTGATTTGTTAAAGTGCTCTCATGTTGTGGGAAACAATGAGTAATAATATTTATTGGAGAAATATTTTTTTAATTTACAGACATGTTTTTAGGCTCACCTCTAGATGGGAGCTATTAAATTTTAGCGATTTTCGATGAAAAACATGGCCTCCAACAGCCATCTTGAATTTTACTCTTTCCATGACTAAATCCTCAGGCACACCCTACAGACCACATCCCTCATCTGATCGCCACCAAACTTCATGTGGATATTCGGGGTGGCCTCTAGATGGGACCTATCGATTATTTCCGAATTTCCTGTGGCACACCCTACAGGTTACATCTCTCATCCGATCATCACCAAACTTCATATGGATCTTCAGGGTGACCTCTAGATGAGAGCCATAAATTTTTTCCGAAATTCGTTAAAAAATATGGCCACCAGCAGCCATCTTGGATTTCAAATTTGAATCCATCAGCACAGCCTGCGGCCTGCATTTATTGGAGAATTGTTTTGAAAATTTGCATGTTTAGGATCACTAGATGGGAGTCATCAAATTTGAAATTTGTTCTATGAATAACATGGTCGCTGGCAGCCATCTTGGATTTTACTCTTTGCATGACTAAATCATTTGGCACACCCTACAGACCACATCCCTCATCCAATCATCACCAAACTTTATATGGATTTTCAGGGTGACTTCGAGATGGGTGCCATAGACTTTTTCAAAATTCGTAAAAAAAAAAAAATGGTAGCCATTGGCTATCTTGGATTTTACCCCTTTGCTTGACTAAATCCTTCGGCACACACTACAGGCCACATCCCTCATCCAATTAGGGGCCTGCAAAGCTTCAAGTATTCGATTTGATTTGAAATCATCGCGAAGCTTTGATTCGATTCAATATCGTATTGCGAATACTGGAGTTTTGTTTTCCAACGGATTAGGTGCGGCAGAATGTTTCGCGCTTACCAACAACACAGATAGCTACACAGGAAACGTACATAGTGAATGTCGTACCACATCAGGGGCACCTCTCATCCTCTGCTTTAACACCACCACAAACAGAAAGAATATTAAAATATAGACATATTTTATTCTTATAGTGACTTATACCAATCATAAGGGACCTTGTTAAATTACAAGCAGAAATTCCATTTCCGCTGGAGAACGGAGTTTTTTTCTCCGCTCTCCGCTAAAAACTCCGGTCTTCGCTTGTGAAATTTAAACGCACACAGGAGTTTTTCCTCCGCTGTAAACTCTGGTAGTAATTACGGCTAACTCCTTTCAAATTGGCAGAAACTCCGCTGAAACCAGAGCAGTAACTCCGCTGTGGCGAGAGCGGAAACTCCGATGATGTCAGAGCTGAAACCGGAGCGGTATACCAAACTCTGCTGTTATATATACGATAATGAGTAAGAAGTGATGCTCTGCCGAGCGAAAAATCATACTTCTAACGAGTTGAGATAAAATACATCTCAAAACACACTATGTTTATTGTTGTATTATCTTATACCAACCGACACTATAATTTTTTGGTAAGTTTATGTCAGTTTTGAGACCAAAAAACCTACATTATGGTAATTTCGAAGAGTAATTCCAGTTACGCATGAATACGCAGTTACATTACATCTGATGAGGTTACGGATTTATGGAACGTTGGTGTGATTTGTCAGAGATAAACAAGATATAAGTCTTGATTTAATATTAATCCATGTTCAGAAATCCGAACTTTGTAATTATTTCAATCAAATGTTAGTGATCTCAAACAAAAAGCAAAGTATTTCAATCTATTTTATGGTAGTTCATAATTCGCTAGATTGAAAAGATCGTTGAAATTCTGAGGAAAGTGTTTTTCGTAAATTTTGCAAATATTGTGCGTGCAAGCTATCTAAAATGACTGGAAAAAGAATAGTGACATGTGAAACTAACATTTAGTTGTATTAGGGAGATTTAATCACAATTTATCGAATATGTAGCTACATTACTATTTTATTCCAATTGTATGCATTAATTTATTCTTTTAAACCATTTGAAATGCTATAGTTTTTAGCTCAACTTACTTTTGTAAGTTTGAGCTATTGCCATGGCTTGTCGTCCGTGTGTCCGTGGGTCCGTCAACAATTTCCTTTGGCGCGGGCTACAGGTCGTACCTTTGGTCTGATCTTTATGAAATTTTGCATGAATGTTGACATTGACATGTAGATGGGAACGAGTCATTTTGGGGTCATTCGGCCAAAAAACATGGCCGCTGGTGGCCATCTTGGATTTCAAAATTTAATCCATTGGCGCGGGCTACAGGTCGTACTGTTCGTTTGATCATCATGGAATTTGTCATGGATGTTAATATTGACATGTAGATGGGAACGAGTGATTTTGGGGTTGTTCGGCCAAAAAACATGGCCGCCAGCAGCCATCTTGGATTTTACTCTTTGCATGACTAAATCCTTTGGCGCGGGCTACAGGTCGTACCTTTGGTCTGATCTTTATGAATTTTGTCATGAATGTTGACATTGACATGTAGATGGGAACGAGTCATTTTTGGGTCATTCGGCCAAAAAACATGGCCGCCAGCAGCCATCTTGGATTTTACTCTTTGCATGACTAAATCCTTTGGCGCGGGTTACAGGTGGTACCTTTGGTCTGACCTTTATGAAATTTGTCATGAATATTGATATTGACATGTATATGGGAACGAGTCATTTTGGGGTCATACGGCCAAAAAACATGGCCACTGGCAGCCATCTTGGAATTCAAAATTCAATCCATTGGCACGGGCTACAGGTCGTACTGTTTGTCTGATCATCATGATATTTATCATGGATGTTAATATTAACATGTAGATGGGAACGAGTCATTTTGGGGTCGTTTGGCTAAAAACATGTCCGCCAGCAGCCATATTGGATTTTACTCTTTGCATGAATAAATCCTTTGGTGCGGGCTACAGGTCGTAGCTTTGGTCGGAACTTCATGAAATTTGTCATGTATGTTAACAATGACATGTAGATGGGAAACGAGTCATTTTGGGGTCGTTCAGCCGAAAAACATGGCCACCAGCAGCCATCTTGGTTTTTACTCTTTGCATGACTAAATTCATTGGCACAGGCTACAGGTCATACCTTTGATCAGATCATTATGAGATTTGTAAAGGCTGTAGATGGGAACAAGTCATTTTGGGGTAATTCGGAAAAAAACATGGCTGCCGGTGGCCATTTTAGAATTTACTCTTTGCATCACTAAATCCTTTGGCACACCATAATCACCACATCCCTGATCCGATCATTATGAAACCTGTCATGAATGTTGATATTGACATGTACATCTAGTCTTACTTAGACATTTCAATTAGCACCTTTCCTATTTCTCCATTTACTGTCAACCATTAAATTATTCCCCTACCTAAGTTGAGCTACAGTGTCATTGACACTTTCATTATTTTTTTGCTGTGAAATGTCCATGATGATGATGTCAGATGATCGTTATTTGTATATTCATCATTATTTACAGCGAGAAACATTTCCAATCACAGTCCACTGGGGAGAAAATTGATAAATATTATGGGAGGCTAAATTAAATGTACATAGGCATAATCCAATTGCGTTGAAACGAAATTTAAAAAAATCATTTAACCCACTAACACGACCCAACGAGAAGTTTGAATCTGCCGGTTTAATATGAGTGACAGGCCATGGGGCGGAGCTTAAAGGGAATCCTCTAATCCCGTAACGAATAGATAAATAGTGAAGAATTGCACAATGGCTCGCCGACAAAATACTAAACAATTAGTGATAATTGAATGATAACTAGATGAATATGCAGATTGTGAACTGAACTTGCTAGAATATTAGATACTATATATACAATCAGTGGTGATTAAAGTGTACTTTGATGCGAATAAAGTGTACTTCAATGCGATGAAAGTGAAGTGAAATGACACGATTTATGTGTTATATGAAGTACGGAATCGGAATCGAAACAGAACGTGCATCGATCACTAATTATTACTGCCAATTAATCAAACAATACCTAATATTATAAAACATTGCACACAATATGTTAACACAGGGGTAAATCGTAGATAAGCTGCAGTGCAAGCATGACTGAATTCTTCTTTGCCATATGTGGCTGATAATAAAAAATGCGGTGTGTTTCCTAGTAAAACAGAGTTTTAGATGGAACACTCAGATGTGAGCGCATTCAAATCCAACGGACTTCAGATGGAAACTTCGCAGTAATTCCGATGAACGTAACAAAAACTCAGCAGCTATAACATAACGGAAACTCTGCTATAACGTAACCAAAACTCCGCTGGAAACTCCACCAGAAACTTCGCTATAACCTCGATGAACGTAACAAAAACTCCGGTATGTTTACGCTACTAATACCTTACTGGAGAGCGGAGTTTTTAGCGGAGAGCGGAGAAAAAAAACTCTGTTCTCTGATGGTATTTCCGCTTGTAATTTGACGAGGTCCCTATATATCACATAGATAGCATGCTATCGTCATCAAGAATCAAACAAAATGCATGAAAAGTGGCAGTTTTGCTGTTTCAAGATAATTGCATTAGAATATGATGGGCACTTGTTTTGCTGAAAATATGATATTGGATATTCAATGTATGGAGGGAAATTAATTGTTGGATATCTGGGCTATTTTTTTTTCAATTATTTTTGCAGTTTACCAAGACAGGTGTGAAAACGCCCACATTTTGGCTGCTGCTCTATAACCTGCTCCTCCGCTGTAATCTGCTCCGGTTAGCAGGGCTTGAATCATTATTTCATAATTTCACACTTCGCTGCAGAGATAGACCACTACGCCTTATTTTTAGCTCACCTGAGAACTAGTCCCCATTTTTGGAAAAGTTGATTACCAAATCATCAAAAACTTGTTTAGTTTTTGGCTTTCCTGCTCGGTTGAACTAACTTTGAGAAACCAGATATTTGCTTATTTAATCTTTGTGCGAGAGGTAATTGGTGGCTGAGTAATCCAAGCATGTTTGTACAGTAATAAGAGCATATTCAAAACAGTGATGAACAGAAACCCACATAGTCATACTCGTGAACAAGCAATTGAATTTGCCTTTTGAAGATTTGATACTAAGACAGGGAACTTTAATTGTTGGTACCAATAAGCTTATACCAAACTTTCTTGGGTAAGTTTAGGTTTCGTGACTTTATTATAGTACTTGTCTGAAGTTTTGAATAAAAAATTTAACTCTAAAGTTTTTATTTTCAAGATGTGCTGTCAGATTTGACATGATAACGGCACCTTTAAAAATTGGGGAATAATAATGTCAAAGATGTAAAAAGAAATGTGTATGTGGTGGTGTGTGTGGGAGGGGGAGATAATCAAGGGAGCAACTTCCTCAGTATGAAAAGATATCCAGCGGAAGATCATGTGGTGCACTGAGTGCCTAACTTGCGATGCGAGCATATAATCTTTACATTATCTGATATCTAGACTAAATTTGGTTGGTGGCTTCTACTGTTTTGAACAAGCATGAAATTTTTTGAGAAACCCCGAGAATTGACATCAATGAAATCAAAGCTATTCACAGTATTGTGTTTTCCTTTTCAGGTACATCTCACTTGGAGACGGAGAGAGGAAACGATTAGAGAGGGATGAAGATAGACTTCTAAATGTCATGTTATATAATCTTGCAGCTTTCATGGTCATGATGCGTGTTCATAAAACTGAAGTTCGTAAGAAGATCCGTCGTTTGTTAGGCAAATCCCATGTGGGTCTCCATTACAGTCATGAGATAAACCTACTGCTTGACTCGATTACCAACTTAGTAAGTAAACAGGTGGATTATGTAGTATATCTATTTGCATGCTGATCAAACCAAAGAGAGCAACCGTTTATCTTCTGGTGTCTTCCATAGCTTTAAGTATGTACTCTCAACAACTTTTTTGCAATGCCGCTGGAGCATGTGTAATGTTTCTGAGCAGGAATCTGTATGCCTACTCTGTATAGGGTGCATGCCACCCAGAGAGTGGGCATGCCTCCACATTCTCTGCAGAGAAGGGCAGAGGTGGAAGGTCTGGGGGGGGTCCGTTCCGTCGCTGCACACAACAGTCTCTTGCCATGGCTACCCTATCATTACCTGTACCTGTACTCTCGACACATTGTCTGCCATCCCAGTTCCATGTGTCAACTGTCACTGCCTCCTTTCCAGGGATTTTACCACACAGACATCAACCTGTCCTTTGTTTGGGTCTTTTCTGGCGTCCATCCCTCCAGGTTTTTGGATGAGCCAGTATCCTGGTTATCCCCCTGCTTTCTTCACTCCACCTCCAGTTTGGCCTTGGCCTTATAGACCCTGGCTTTCTTCGGCTGCTAGGCCAGAACCTTCAGTCTGGACTCGGAAGTGTTCGATGCTGGTACGAGTTTGCCCTCCCCATCTGAGAATGCACAGAAATCACAGCTTCTAGTGATATTATGCCAAAGCGAGACAATGAATTTATTAAGTCACATCAACATCGTTCACCCAATGGCTGAGTATATCTATTACGGTGCTGTACCTACAAAAAAAATAATTGACCTCTGACACGGGTTGGCAATTTAACATAAATAACAAAATTTATTCTACTAATTATCATTGACTCTCATTGACTGATATAGTATAAAGATAACGTTACATGGCAGAATCATTATGCGTATCATATACAAGTTAACTATGCCCATGCTACGTAGCAGTGAATACATACTGGTATTTTGGCACGTTGGCAGCATCGGCATATATATCTATCTTCTCTAATGTTCTGAAAAAGTAGCTGTCCATATTTTTTTTAATTTATTATTTATAAAACAAGTAATATATTAGTGTGGCTGCAAAGCAGGATGGGGTAATTATAACTTGTTGAAAAGTGTCACACTTATACCAGTGCATAGTAGTATACTTTGTTTGCATGTGCCTGTGATGTCATGTCTCATGTGACCACAACAGCCATTAGACTTTCTAAAGTCTCTTGAAAATGCAAAATCCTGGCAATCCTCTCCATGGCCAAAAAATCACAAAATCGGCCAGAATTAAGTACGATTTTAATGAACTGTTGTTGATCAACAAATCGTCAATGCAATAAACATGGATGCCAGATTCAAGCTGAAATTAATTCTGTGACAGCTCCCATTTAAAACAAGATATTTTCAATTGAACTTGCACCCAGCCGGCATTTCCCTGGTTAAAAATTAGCCATAACTTTAAATATGCTTTCTATCATTTAAAGACATATTATGGACTTGTTCTAGTGCGTGAAACTGATAAGTTAGAACTCAATCGATATACCAACCTGGGGAATGTAGCATTCTACTAACATCACCAAATATTTAAAAGAAATTGACCATACCACTCCATAGAAAACATCGTCTGAACTGCGCTCAATTGTAAATATTTACCTCTCGACTCGGGGATGCAACGATCATTGATAAACTAACAGAAATGATTTCACCATTGGCATTGAGAGTCATTAAATTTAATTAATATATAAGACTGGCGGTGTGTGTTGTCAATTTGGATTAATATTCCTACTTTTAGCAAGATTATATTCCATTTCTATTTGATCACCCTACCAGAGTATTTCACATCACTTTAGCGAATATACATAATAATTGGCTGCAAATATTTGTCTTCCTTATCAAAGCTAATTTTTATATTAATGATTTGATGCTATCCCTAACTTCAATGGTGCCTGACACCATCCATGACTTGGATGGTACCACATAGGACTATTTAAACAACACTATTATATAACTAGAATGCACTCGGAGAGATGCCAACGTGCGCAAAAATGTAATAACAAATAATTAAACAAATAATTTTACTGTATTTTACTTAATTTATTTAATTTAATTTAATGTTAGCAAAAAAAGACAATTACAATCTTCAATAATTTTATTTAGGGAATAACAGTGTGGTGTTTTGTGATTTCGGAAAGGTACATGGCGAATATACTGTGGCAAATTTACAAAATCACAAAACACCATACTGTTATCCCCATTCTAATGCTCTTCGAACTTAAAAATGTTATTTAGACAAACAAATTGCTCGTAATTATCAACGAAATGTGCGGCCATAGAAAACACTCAGCCAATTCACGACTTTTTATTTTAAATTTAGTGCGCTAAGATATAGTCCCCCAATTACCATCGCTCTTATCGTTAAAAATACTGATAAACATGAAATAGTTTCTGCATGTACCTGATGTCTTTTTCATATGTTTACCACTTACAAATTGCGGTTTTGATTTTACCGCGATCTTGAAGTTGAATTGAAACAATGGGAAATTGTTTACTCAATGCGATGTATTTCACGACGTGTCTGTCGCGGTTTCATGTCAAGAAATTTGGTCAAATGATATCGAGACACTGACATTGGTGGGGTATAACGTTGTGGTGTTTTGTATTTTCTGAAAGTACATGTATACAGGGCGAATGTACTGACTCAATTTTCGACAAAAGCCACATCGCTTGTTTATATAGCAACGACCTAGTAACGGAAGTCAGTGCCAAGGGTGTCAACTCTATAATCTACTCCGTAACGTCGCCGGCATGTACTGCGTAAGGGTGACGCCATGGAGTGAAATCGGTAGGGTGACACCAACGTACGTACCTACGAATCTGACTGATCGCCATTCTGTTGCGCGAGCGCACGTAAATATGTATCATTGAGATGACTATAATATGTGAGTTTCAGAGAGTTTTCACAAGCTTAGAGTTAAAGGTTTTTAAAACATTTATAAAATAACCATGAGTATTCTTTTTCATCCAGCATGGTAATGATATTGACCTGAAACCGATGGGTAGCCGATTTATGCAAAAGCAGTCATTCACAGTTCATTGGGGCAAAGATAACAAAGGAGATATGTTATTTATGGAGGTAAGATTCTGCAACCATTGAAATATGCCACATATGTAACAACAAAAGCTTATTGCCATAAGCTAATTCACAATGATTGCCCAATAGCTTCAAAATATCACACTCTTATGTTAGGGTCCTGCGAATATTCGATTCGAAAGTGAAATTCGATTCGAATTCGAGTCGAAATTGCCAACTCGAAATTTCGAATATACACTGATGGAAAAGTAGGCTGTTTACGGACAAGTACACACATCGATCTTAGCTGTTTTTGTGCCATTTAATTACAGAAAATGATGTATATATTCACCTTATAATTCTTATTGTACATCGCGATTATATATATTAAATATAAGTATAGCCAGCAATTAGCCACTATAGGACTACTAAATACGCCTGAATTATAGCTTTCAACATGGTAGCCAAAAGCTCGGACCGACAACGCGCGTGAATAACAATAGCTATGAGACTGAGCAACCGCTAGCGTTATCCGCCGTCTATCCGTCTCAGATTCTGCATTATGTAGTATAGCTGAGAATTTAAACAACACGTGTTCCCGGCATCGAAAAGTGCATTTTGGCGATGTTTTATTTTGAAGTTTACTTTCAATTTCGGAGCGTTCTTTGACACTTGACAAAATGTCTTTGTTATTCATGTTTATTTTAAACATGATAAAGCTGCAGGTAGTGCAGGGACTTACACGTGAGATGAATGCAACCTGGTGTATAAATCGCAGGCATCTGGGACAATGTTCCATCTACATGTATGGAATCATCTGTCCAAGAAGCATCCAGCACTACATAATCAGGCTACCCTGCGACTGTTGTTGCATCTTCAAGTTTATAACAACGGGTGATTCCGAATGTCGATTTGAAATTTTGTATGTACATGCAAACTGAACAAATTTCGCGTGATTTTAGTTCTGATAATCCGTTTAGTGGTTATATATTAATCGTCGTGACGGCCGCATGGACGTTTTTTTTTTATATCTGCCTTTTTTTCTCGACACTTATCATTTGAAGTTAATAGTATTGCAAACGACGGTTCATCGTCACATAAGTTATGATGGAACTTCAGGCATGTAGTTGATAGAACGTTTCACTAATCGTTGACAAAACATGCCCAATTGAGAATGCAACACACAGATATGAATCGATTCGATATTCGATTCGATTTCCAGAATTCGATATGATATTCGATTCGATCAAAATCTCCAATTCGCAGGACCCTATCTTATGTATGATAGACTATAATGTGAACAAAGGTATGCTAAATTTGTTGTTTCATTCTTTTTTCTCATCCCTCTTTTCTTGAAGCATTGTCTTGCAGAGATAATTCATGTAAATATGAAAGTCAAATGCACTAAGATCTCGCCAAACTGGACCCTCAATAAACCGAACCCTCTTCCATAAAGTACAAACTGCTGAGTCCCAAATTCATCCAAGTGCATTCTTATTAAGAATTAATTACCTAATCTGAACACCAAACATTATTTTGAACATACTTGAAAATATTGAAGAAGTTTGCTCAGTGGAACTTATTAACTTACCGTACTGACCCGCGTTTAGGCCCAGGGGGCCTTTGTTTTATTTGAGCTCAAAAATCCAAGTGGGCTTAAACTCGGATATGGCCCTTTGCAAAAATGCAAACCAAAAATCCTAAGAAATCGGGACAGTAAAACTAATGAAAGCCGATCTGACGACCCATGTTAAAATGACACTATTATGTAAGTACATGTAGTCTTGACTGACAGCCGTCTTGTTCCCAAAGTGTATGCTTGGAGTCAGGAATGCCCTGGTTATTATGTAAGCGGCAATGTGGGTTATCTATAGTCTGACTATAGTTTATATCAATGTTCCGATTTAATCCGATTAGGACTGATTAGGAAAACAATAAGCCCGGCGCTTTATTTGTCATCCATTGTCTACATACATGGCGACTAATTGCATGTTTAACAAAAGCCAGTGAGTGTAATTATTTAACAGCACTGACAAGGCAGTTGTATTTCTACTAAAACGGCATTCTGAACTCCTCGACCTGTGACCTCTGGGGGCAAACGGTGACGGAATCTGACGAGGTTTGCCGAATGCTAAAACGTATAAAAAACGTATACAAAAGCACGTGTTTGAATATTTTGGTTTCGAGTGAATAAAGTTGACGCAGTTTGGAAGACATTTTTGTTAATTGACAAGTTCCCCCTTCTGCTCCATTATGATACCCACTGTGTGTTTACATAACCAAGAGGCCAGTTCTTTGTGTTTGGCCACATGTAGGAACACATAGGTCTACGTTGTCACTGAACACGAAAAATATGTTTTTACAGTACCGGTACTGTAGTTGGAACAGGTGCGCTTTGATTAAACTTAAAAGTATTGCACGCTGTTAGCAAGTGGGTTCTATTGTATTTTAGGTCTGTTAAACGTTTGGTTTCCCCAGGGAAGTATAATTGAATAAAGAAATGTGAATTTAAGATTCACTTTATTTTATTTCATTTAATATTATCACTTACCTACGAATTATAACTTTCCATTTTTCGTGGCATTCTCGCCGTCACCGATCGTTTGTGAATATACTTCTTGGAATTATTTATTTGGGGAGTATCATTAACAAATACTTACTTACCACTGCTGAAATTGAACAAATTTGGGGTGGGCTTAAACACGAATATACCCCTGTGCATGGAATTTGGCCAAAATATATGGGTGGGCTTAAACACGGGCATGGGCTTTGAACCGGGTCAGTACGGTAGTACATTGCTTAGGCCAAAAAAAAGGGTTTTGATTCTCAGGCATCGCCGCTTCGAAAAAAATAGCCTGTGTTGGACCATTTTATTTAGATTTTTGGATTCAACGTAGCTGTACACCGGTTAGACGAAAATAGGAAATTGTCACACAAAAATTAATTATGTTTCAAATATCGAAATAGGGCTAAATACAATGGTGTATGTATGATATTCAACAAAAGACCATAGGCAACGATAACTTTCAGGCATATCGTCACCACAGGCTTACCAAACCCCCGAGTTTATTGGTCAAATGTGCTGAAATATTTCGATAAAAGCAGGAAGTTGGATATTGAATAAGTTGTCCGCCAACCTGACCTTGGCGACATTTGCATCGTAAATAAGTAACCCTACAGGATAGAGTTTTCCCACTTGCTACGTTATTGCAATTGAAGGTACGAAAACCGGAGCAGTTTGACAATTGGTGTACATGTATATTGGCCATTTTATGATGGTTATTTGAAGTATTATTGTCTATCATCCATTGCGGTACATCTACAGTCTCTAGTTAGTCAGCGCAATAAGTGAATCAAGACTTTGTATGAATGTTTGGAAGATCACATTATCTTTTCGTTTCGACTGTATTTACGTTCCGTATTTTTATATGTAGTTCTGCATGTTGTTAAAAATTATTGTGCCGATATTAAAATCATATCAATATATATATCAATCTAGGTAATCTCTGTATGATGTACCCATAGTAAATGTCATAATTATACCCCCCCGCAACGAAGTTAGGGGGGGGTATACTGGAGTCAGCTTGTCCGTCCGTCCGTCGTCCATCCGTCCGTCGGCGTCGTCCATCCGTCCGTCGGCGTCGTCCGTCCGTGGACACAAATTTGTCCGGAGTTTTTCTCAGTCGTTTTTTTATCAATTTCCGTGAAACTTGGCACAGACATCAACCACCATGGGAACCTGTGCACCTGCGATTATGACGTCTGTTGGACTTTTTTTAGTGGAGTTATCCCCCCTTTTTCGACTTAGAAAATTTTCACAACATGTATACTTTTGTCCGAGCTTTTATTCCTACATTTTTCAGTCAATTTTTTTAAAACGTGGCACAGATATTTAGTACCATGGGAACTTGTGCACTTGCGATTATGACGTCTGTCCGACATTTTTTGGTGGAGTTATCCCCCTTTTTAGCTCAACTTACTTGTAAGTTTGAGCTATTGCCATGGTTTGGCGTCCGTCGTCCGTGTGTCCGTGTGTCCGTGTGTGCGTGTGTTCGTGTGTGCGTGTGTGCGTGTGTCCGTCAACAATTTCCTTTGGCGCGGGCTACAGGTTGTTCCTTTGGTCTGATCTTTATGAAATTTGTCATGAATGTTGACATTGACATGTAGATGGGAACGAGTCATTTTTGGGTCATTCGGCCAAAAAACATGGCCGCTGGCAGCCATCTTAAATTTCAAGATTCAATCCATTGGCGCGGCCTACAGGTCGTACTGTTCATCTGATCATCATGAAATTTGTCATTGATGTTAATAATGACATGTAGATGGGAACGAGTGATTTTGGGGTCGTTCGGCCAAAAAACATGGCCGCCAGCAGCCATCTTGGATTTTACTCTTTGCATGACTAAATCCTTTGGCGCGGGCTACAGGTCGTTGTTTTGGTCGGAAGTTTATGAAATTGTCATGGATGTTAACACTGACATGTAGATGGGAACGAGTGATTTTGGAGTTGTTCGGCCAAAAAACATGGCCGCCAGCAGCCATCTTGGATTTTACTCTTTGCATGACTAAATCCTTTGGCGCGGGCTACAGGTTGTACCTTTGGTCTAATCTTTATGAAATTTGTCATGAATGTTGACATTGACATGTAGATGGGAACGAATCAATGTGGGGTCATTCGGCCAAAAAACATGGCCGCTGGCGGCCATCTTAGATTTCAAAATTCAATCCATTGGCGCGGGCTACAGGTCGTACTGTTCGTCTGATCATCATGAAATTTGTCATGGATGTTAATATTGACATGTAGATGGGAACGAGTCATTTTGGGGTTGTTCGGCCAATAAACATGGCCACCAGCAGCCATCTTGGATTTTACTCTTTGCATGACTAAATCCTTTGGCGCGGGCTACAGGTCGTAGCTTCGATCGGAACATCATGAAATTGGTCATGGATGTTAACAATGACATGTAGATGGGAACGAGTGATTTTGGGGTCGTTCGGCCGAAAAACATGGCCGCCAGCAGCCATCTTGGATTTTACTCTTTGCATGACTAAATCCTTTGGCCCGGGCTACAGGTCGTACCTTTGGTCTGATCTTTATGAAATTTGTCATGAATGTTGACATTGACATGTAGATGGGAACGAGTCATTTTGGGGTCATTCTGCCAAAAAACATGGCCGCTGGCAGCCATCTTGGATTTCAAGATTCAATCCATTGGCGCGGGCTACAGGTCGTACTGTTCGTCTGATCATCATGAAATTTGTCATGGATGTTAATATTGACATGTAGATGGGAACGAGTCATTTTGGGGTTGTTCGGCCTATAAACATGGCCACCAGCAGCCATCTTGGATTTTACTCTTTGCATGACTAAATCCTTTGGCGCGGGCTACAGGTCGTAGATTGATCGGAACATCATGAAATTTGTCATGGATGTTAACAATGACATGTAGATGGGAACGAGTGATTTTGGGGTCGTTCGGCCGAAAAACATGGCCGCCAGCAGCCATCTTGGATTTTACTCTTTGCATGACTAAATCCTTTGGCCCGGGCTACAGGTCGTACCTTTGGTCTGATCTTTATGAAATTTGTCATGAATGTTGACATTGACATGTAGATGGGAACGAGTCATTTTGGGGTCATTCGGCCTAAAAAAATGGCCGCTGGCAGCCATCTTGGATTTCAAGATTCAATCCATTGGCGCGGGCTACAGGTCGTACTGTTCGCCTGATCATCATGAAATTTGTCATTGATGTTAATAATGACATGTAGATGGGAACGAGTGATTTTGGGGTCGTTCGGCCAAAAAACATGGCTGCCAGCAGCCATCTTGGATTTTACTCTTTGCATGACTAAATCCTTTGGCGCGGGCTACAGGTCGTTGTGTTGGTCGGAAGTTTATGAAATTTGTCATGGATGTTAACACTGACATGTAGATGGGAACGAGTGATTTTGGAGTCGTTCGGCCAAAAAACATGGCCGCCAGCAGCCATCTTGGATTTTACTCTTTGCATGACTAAATCCTTTGGCGCGGGCTATAGGTTGCCTTTGGTCTAATCTTTATAAAATTTGTCATGAACGTTGACATTGACATGTAGATGGGAACGAATCATTGTCGGGTCATTCGGCCAAAAAACATGGCTGCTGGCGGCCATCTTGGATTTCAAAATTCAATCCATTGGCGCGGGCTATAGGTCGTACTGTTCGTCTGATCATCATGAAATTTGTCATGAATGATAACAATGACATGTAGATGGGATCGAGTCGTTTTGGGGTCATTTGGTAAAAAAACATGGCCGCCAGCAGCCATCTTGGATTTTACTCTTTGCATGACTAAATCCTTTGGTGCGGGCTACAGGTCGTAGCTTTGGTCAGATGGTCATGAAATTTGTCATGAATTATAACAATGACATGTAGATGGGAACGAGTCGTTTTGGGGTCATTCGGTCAAAAAACATTGCCACCAGCATTTTACTTTTTGCATGACTAAATCGTTTGGCATGGGCTACAGGTCATACCTTTGGTCTGATCTTTATTAAATTTGTCATGAATGTTGACATTGACATGTAGATGGGAACAAATCATTGTGGGGTCATTCGGCCAAAAAACATGGCTGCCAGCGGCCATCTTGGATTTCAAAATTCAATCCATTGGCGCGGTCTACAGGTCGTACTGTTCGTCTGATCATCATGAAATTTGTATGTCGTGGCTTTGGTCAGATCTTCATAAAATTTGTCATGGATGTTAACAATTATACGTAGATGGGAACGAGTTCTTTTGGGGTCAATTGGTAAAAAAAAATGGCCACCAGCAGCCATCTTGTATTTTACTCTTTGCATCACTAAATCCTTTGGCGCATGTTAGACATTTCAATTAGCACCTTTCCTATTCCTCCATTTACTGTCAACCATTAAATTATTCCCCTACCTAAGTTGAGCTACAGTGTCATTGACACTTTCATTTTATTTATAAACTTTTTTTGCAACATTCATAATTTTGTCCGAGCTTTTATTCCTACATTTTTCGGTCAATGTTTTTTAATCTTGGCACTGATATTTAGTACCATGGGAACCTGTGCACCTGCGATTATGACGTCTGTCCGACATTTTTTGGTGGAGTTATTCCCCTTTTACAACTTAGAATTTTTTTTTCGCAACATACATAATTTTTTCCAAGCTTTTATTCCTATATTTTTCATTCAATAGGTTTAAGATTAGGGTTATGGTTGTACACCTGCAATGGGAACTGTTATTTTATTATTTTAACTAAATGTTTACTGACATGTGAAACATCTTAGTATTTTAAAAACAGGGGGGTATCCGTAGTCCCATTGGGACAGTCACACCTCTAGTTTGTCATTCTTTATATCAGATTAAATTAGCTTATATCCATTACAAAGTTCTCCCTACATTTTATGGACATGGGCAGGTATAATAACCCATGCTTACTATGGGCAGAACAAAATTAAAATAAAACCCTCGCTCCCGCATAGATTTAAAAAAAAAATTGCCTGAGAATCAAATATCTATTTTTGTTTGGCCTTACTCTTAGACTTTATGGGCATTATAATAAGGTTCCTTAAATGCCACAGATGGGCCTGTTGACGGGGCTTGAGCCTGTAGAACCCTGTCAAAATGCAAATCCTGCAGTATTGAAATTTATTTCAGGTGTGTGATGATTGCATAATTCTGCGTAGTGTTACTGGAGCAATCTGTGATAGGTGGTGGTTTGAAAAGTTAGTCAATATGACATACTGTCCAAAGACAAAGGTTCTTTGTCTGTGGAGGAAGCAGGCTGATAAAGTACAACTCAATCAGTTCTACACAAAGAAGGTAAGACACTTATTCGCTCACACAACAAAGTCTCGGGTGGCGCTATAGTCATCACAATTCGTTAAAAAACATGGCTGCCAGCAGCCATCTTGGATTTCAAATTTGAATCCATCGCACACCCTGCAGCCCCCATTTATTGAATTGTTTCCAAATATAATAGGAATGTTTAAGATTACCTCCAGATCGGAGCTATCAATGAATGATTTTCGATGAAAATCATGGCTGCTGGCAGCAGTCTTGGATTACTCTTTGCATGACTAAACCCTTTGGCACACTGTACAGACCACATCCCTCATCTGATCATGAAACTCCCTATGTATATTCGGGGTGACCTCTAGATGAGAGCCATCAATTTTTTTCAAATTTCATTAAAAAACATGGCCACCAGCGGGCATCTTCTATTTCACATTTGGATCCATCAGAACACCCTGCAGCCGACATTTATTATAGAAATGTTTCCAAATTTACAGACATGTTCAGGATCACTTCTGGATCCTCCATCCTCTATCGAGGTTGAGCTATAGCTTTCTTATGTCAAGTTTTATGTACTGAGATGAAAATAGGGTGTATTACTTGATATATGATGCTAAATAACAATGTACTACCACTTCAAGGTATTTAAGGAGTTTGGATGGTCTGAAGGATTTACCATAATGGTTTTGGCAGTCAATGTGTTAAAACTTTATTGAATGGTCAACATAGTTCACTCAAACTGTCAAAATATAATATATTTAGGTGGTCTTGTGAAGAATTAGAAAAAATCATTAAATTTGGAAACAGTTTTATTTGGGAACATACAGATCAAAGCAGCGTCCTTTGTAACAGCAGCGTGGTGTCTTGAAGATGAACTGTCTTTGCTACACTAGTCAAATCTATGTAGTGATTGTATTAATTTTGGATGCATATATAACAGCTCAACGACAGAAACAAGTAAAATAAATATTTTATTGGAAATAATAAATAAGTTGATAAATAACAATATGAATGAAGTAAAACTATATTAGTCAATACAGTTTTGATGCTTTATAAAATATCAATACTCTTGCAGATCAACACATTGTCGGTTTTTTCTGCTCAAGCAGCTGATTTGACTGTTTTTGGCAGTCACCACCCGACAACTCGAGCAAATATTAACAGCTATATCTCAATATTCAAATCAATATATACCAATTTGTATTTTAGTGCAAGGAACTTTACTTCTGTGTAAAAGAATCGATGGAGAAAGCAGCTGCCAGAAATAATGGAAAAATACCAGGTACTTTTAACATTTGAAGTTTTGTATGATTGTAATATGGACATTCAGGTTATTGGAAACTTTCCTCATCACTTGAAGAAGAAGGGCTTCTAAACATAAGATTAGTTATCTGTTATCTCAATATTATTTGTGGGAGGCCTCGGTGGCTCAATCGGTTAGGGGTACAACTCCAAGCCGTTTCACACTCCAGCATTGGCAATGAGGGTTAAAATTCACATGCTTCCATCGTGGACTTTGTAACTCGAAATCGTTATCTGGTGGATTTGTCAGTTACTCGTTGATGGCTGGTGGTTTGCAACACATGGTCGGCGAGTTTCTCAGCCATTGAAATCATTGTTAGATTAGCTGTAAGTGTGCAGATTTTTCCTCCACCACTAAAACTGGCAATGTCATGATATGGTCTTAGTTGCTGAAAGCGACATTAAACCCCAATCAATCAATCAATATAATTTGCGGCCAATCTTGTAGCCATTTTCCCATATATTTGCTCCTGGAAAAGGTACTAAACAATAGTATTATATTGCTTCACAATATTTTTGTTTTTGAACAAGTATCAGCTGATTTTGTTGATATTTGGTATATTAGACTTACTCACAATGTCTTGACCGAGTTCAAAAACCGGCCAGGTCCCACTAATTTGTTTGGAGTTACAGCCCTTAATTTGTTCATTTTTGTTAACGATATCATGATAACTTGAACATTTATGGTACACATAATGTCGTCATCTGGATCACCATCTCTCAACCATCTATCTGTCCGACGTGCTAACTCAAGTATTTTTATCGGATTGTGTTCATATGTTATGTGCTGCTGCAGTTTCATGATAACACATCCCTCACCTGTATAGTTTTTGGTATCGATTGGTTGATCGGTTTAGAAATTGCTAGGACTTTCCATCAACCCAGAGATACGTGCTATTTTGCAGCCATCTTGAATTTCACTCTTTGCATGACCAAATAATTTGTCTTGCCCTACAGCCAACATTTTTTATCCAATTGATCCCAAACTTCATACAGATCTTTGTAATACTCTGGTATTACTTAAACATTTAAGCTTTCCGCATTCCTTACCGCGTCATTGACTGTAATGTATGACATTATCCCCTTTGCAAGTTGATCAACAGTTTACATTACAACATTTACAGGAATGTTTAAAATCACCTCAAGATTAAAGCTACCAAATATTATTATCTGATTTTGTTGTCCTTTGGCATCATGATAGCAGAGGTTGGGGAAGGGATACCCACATACTACAGGTTTCGTCCTTTAATTTTAATAGAGTTACTGCCCTTGTTTGACTTGGATATTTGTGAATTTTTTTGTCCATACCAACATATCACCTTGTAACTCGGGTGTAATTGTCGGATTTTGTTGTCCTTTTGTATGATGTTAGCACAGCTTGGGTGAAAGAATACGCACATACAAAGGGTTTTGTCCATTTAATTTTGCCAGAGTTTCGGCATTTGTTTGAATTGGAAATTGTGACTTGGGCAAGGATCATCGGATTCACATGTACTTTGGTATGACAATAGCATGGATCAGAGGAAAGGATAATGACTTACTCAAGGTTTTGTCCATTCATTTTTAGCTCAAAATGACAAATGGGAGCCATTGATTATTTCCATTATTATATCACTTTACAGCCAACATTTATCATCGCCGGATTGACTTCGAGATGGGAGCTATTTGAACAATTTTCAATGAAAAACATGGCCGCCGGCAGCCACCTTGGAATTTACTCTTCCCATGACTAAATCATTTGGTACAACCCATATACAGCCATCAGTTTTCAACAGATTCGTCCCAAACTTCATATGGCTCTCCAAGTTGACCTCTAGTATTACTTAAACATTTAAACTTTCTGCATTCCTTATCACTCTATTGACTGTAATAATCATTGCCAACTGCTTCAGGTCCAGAATTAGGAGGAGAATTTCCTGTCCAAGATCTTAAATCCGGTCAAGGTGGCTTACTACAGGTGTGCATGGAAGGAATTGGTTTACTATTAGCCAATAGCAAGGTACTTATATCAAAATGTTCTGACCTTTATGTGGATGTTTCTGTGTTATAGACCATTTTAAACAAAGGGTTGATACGTATCTTCATGCTTTTGCTCTGACTGTCATTCATGATTTATATATATATCTTATTGTCTATGAATAAATGTTCTTATGTTATATGTATTTAACTATCGTTCATATACTTTGTATTTGAAGCTATAAATTCAGATTTGTTCTAATTTCCATTTGTTACATAATAATTGTCCAGCTTGAATAGATCCCCATTGAGTCATTCTGAGGCATTGTAGAAAACTTTCAACTCTTTTCAATTTTTATCAGCTATGAATAATGACATTTAACTAAATAATTTCCGTATACACCATCATTATACAGTTGTCGCTTGCGCTTTAACCCTTTGAACCCTGGCTCCCCACAACGATCGACGCCCTGACCCTGGGCTCCCAGGGGTATTTTGACTTATTGTAGACTGTGTTCAGGCGTATGGTATGTACATGTATGCATTCTCTTCTACCATATTGTTTACACCATTGGAAAGATTATTAAATTCTGAATTCAGCACATCACAATCTATTTCAATATCTTAAATCCAGAAAATGTTATAAAAAATTGAAAACTTATTAGATTTATTATAGAAACTGCCAAAAAATGTTACGTAACGTCACAATCCCAACGTAAATACATGACGTCATGGGTTTTAGCCAAAACAAACTCTGGGTGTTCTCTGAATACCCCACCAATAACTAAATTGTGCGGTCTATTGGCTTATGCCATCTTAAAGACAAGATTCTGAACTTTATTCTCGTGTAAATCTATATAGCGTGTACCTTTGCACAAACAAGTTATGATTTAATGAACTCAGAAGTTTGTATATTCTTGAACAAAACTCGTATGACATGTGTTTACATCCGAAAATCGTTAGCGCGAATTATATAATTTAGCGGGAATTTCTTCACACATTGGGAGTTACAAATATCACAAGAATATGCCACTAAAGTTTCTACCTATAAATTATATTTTTAGATCTCTTATGAGCCAAATAAGGCGGTATGACCTAACGCGAAACGAGAGGTCGCGAGAAGCAACATGGCGGCGCCGTAATTGCAGAAATGTGATAAAATGGAGACTGTATCCGGTTTTTAATCGGCTTATACTTCGTTATGTCAAACACAACCTCGATAATTTTTGAGCAGCTAAAACGGTTATAATATTAATTTTATGCAATACTATTTTATTTTTCTTAACATTCAGTATTTATCGAAATATAAAAAATAAAGTGCAACACTGCAATGCCGATGGTAGAACGAGATTACGTCATGGCCGGAAAACCGGCCAGTCGCGTATATATGCCAGTCGGGTTCAAAGGGTTAAGTGAGACACAGTATTGTCACCCATTTGAGACCAGCAAGAGTGGATGAAAATTCACCATGTCTCATGAAAGCAAGGGTGACAACTGTTTTTTGTCAGATAACTTAATACGCATGCGTTATCATTTACATGTACATGAATGTTGCACTGAGTCATCACACTGCATGAGTGCTTTCTCCAATTCGTTCGCAGAGTTCAGTAACTTTGTATTGTTCTAGGATTTTTGTTTGGAGTAAGGTAGTAAAGGCTTTATGAACTCGCTCTGCTGTTTATTTAAGAAATGCCTCTTGTTTTGATTAAAGGATTGTAATCATGACGAATACAAATAAGCACTATCGGCAAGCCGTCCCAACTATGAACACATTGACCAGGTTCCATAATTATCATGTAATAAATAAGCTGTCTCTGGTTTAACCTATGATGATGTCAAATGAGGAGTACATATAACTCTTGTAAACATCTAGTGTGATCAATAGGTTTTGATGTAATTGTTCTCAACATTGTTTTGTTCTGAAGAATGCCAAAATCTGCTGGTTAAAATCATTATTCTTTCTACAATTCTTTGATCACAGTTGTGAATATTATTAATTTTGTTAATGATTCTAATCTATGTTAATGGGGTGTGTGTAAACAACAGGGTTCATGCTGGCCAGAAAATTATGTTGGTTTTTTTTTTAACATTTCTGAGTTTGTTTGGCTATTTAACAAAAAAAATTGCCTTATTCAAAATTCAAAAATATAACATCTTTGAGAAACTAAAACAAAACCATAGTGACAAATATTGTTTTTAAAGTAAAGCAAAAAGAAGATAAAACATATTCACCAAAAAATAACTGATAAATTTTGTAGATGACTTGAAATTGATTCTGCAGCAAGTGTGCACCAATGAGAGCTGCAAAAACAGTAACATAGGTCTATATGTAGCTGATAAGGTATACCAAAATAAAGGAACAAAGCATTGGCAATTGATTAAGAAAGGGCATGGTACTAGACAACTGTAAGGGTTTCATTGAGAGCTGGCGATATTTGGAGAGGTGATTGCAAGAAACATTTTAGTCAAATGTTTGGCCAAATGAAATTTACTTTTGCCAATTTTGAAAAAAATCTGGCCGTTATCCAATTTGGCCACTGATAGCATGCACCCTGGTAAATACTATCCACATGTTAAACTAAGATTTAACTGATGACAGCACCTGTTGACATTATAAGCATTTCTAAGTAAGTAAGTTTCCCTCTCACAGATTGCACTGAATTTCAAGAATCATGAGGCCTATTGCGGAATTTTTTTACTCTAAATATAATCAATATTAAAAGACTGATAAACTGAGATGATTAAGTGGTTGCATGCTTGAGTGAATATAGTAGACATCGCACATGGGAAATTATTATTCTAGTTTTCGAATTCAGAGGGTGCTGAGCTGTAACAGGTGACAAAATATTGACTTTTGCTATGTTTCATAGGGTACCCTACCAAAAAAATTACATATTTTAAGTGGTTAACAGGCAATAGACAACTGGCTAACCAGCACCAAAATGGGAACAAATGAAAACATCTTTGCACATTTATGGGGCAAATGGTGACACTTAAAAAAATGTTTTTCTGATTTCGGGACCTCATGGTAAAGAATGTAACGTGACATGTCAAAAATTCATGGCGATTCAGACAAAGTGTCGTACATCAACTCCATACAAATATAGCATATGTGCCGAATTCTTCCATATTATATATCTTTTTGTCCCCCGAAAAAAAAAATTCGGGGGACTATTAAAATAGCCGGTGTCCGTCCGTCCGTGCGTCTGCATCCGTGTGTGCGTCGAGCCGTCCGTGTGTCCGTCCGGAAATGGTTTCCGGATGATAACTTTAGTTTCGGTTATTAGATCAAAAGCAAATTTCATAGGTGAGTTTATCAGACCAAAATACAGGTCAAGTTCGAATATGGGTTTGCTCCGCCCATTTTTGTGAGAGTTGTGGCCCTTTTTTTTACTTAGAATCTTGTAATTTTCTGGTTTCCAGATGATAACTTCAGTTTGGATCCTTTAATTGCAAATACCGTTTTTATGTGGATCAGTCATATCAAGATACAGGTCAAGTTCGAATTTGATTTTGATCCGATGATTTTTCTCAGAGTTATGGGCTTTTCGACTTTTTTTGTGTGCCAATTTGAGGTTATATTTTTTTAAGATTTGGTTATTTGTATGCATCTCAGTAATGAGACACTGCACAAGTGTCTTATCCATATAGTATACTTCTACAAAGCCTCCACTCCAATGAAGCCACCGGTTCGGGGGACACTGGCCGAGCGGCCTTTTATTAAATGATGGGGTGTTCCAATAACATAATAGTGTTCATACCTGTTATATATATCTTTCCAAATGGTGAAATAATGTACAAAAACTTAACCCTCCCTCAAATTCATAAATATCCACATAGAGGCGTCCATGCAGGTTGTATCCAAGAATAATAGAACAGTCCAAAGTTTATGGTGTCATAATGTGTAGACACAGAAAATGTAAGATTTCATTCAAATCATAAATTAGGAAGGTAATAAAATCTTAAGTTGGGTTCCAAAATGGCCACCAATTTTAATATATACACTCTGTACACAACAAGTATGCAATCTGGACTAGAACATCACCAGTGCTTTATATGTTAAGGTATCTTGTTTCTGAGTCTGTATCTCAATATTTATTTGTCCCCTGACATTCCGTCAGAGGACTATAGTAATGACCCTCATCCATCTGTCTGTCTGTCCAGAACTTAGTCCGAGCCTGTATTCTATCATTTTCTGGTCATTTAAAAAAAAAAAATTTGTCAGACTCATTGTGGCGGAGTTATTGCCATTTTTCGACATAGAATCATACATCCTGTGACACAACTTTTGTCCGAGTCTGTATTTCGTCATTTTCTAGTCAATTTTTTAAAAACTTGGCACAGATGTCAACAAGCATGGGAGCCTGCGCACCTGCCGATTTGAGTTCAGTCGGATTCATTTTCGCGGAGTTATTGCCATTTTTCAAAACCAAATATTGCATCCTGGGACGCATCTTTTGTCCAAGCCTGTATTCCGTCATTTTCCATTCTAAAACTTGGTACAGATATCAACCATCATGGGAACCTGCGCACCTGTGATTTTGAGTTCAGTCAAATCCATTTTGGCAAAGTTATTGCCTTTTTTTGACATAGAAATGTTTTTATGTTTTTTATTTTAGAGTTATTGACCATTTCTCGACATTGAAAATATGCAACATATTTAGTGAATATAAACTTTGTGTCATATTGTTGTAATCAATTCCTCCTGCAGGTGACATTTTAGTCAGCGACCTTTAATTGTATATGGAGTTGACGCTTGACACTTTGTCTGAATCACCATGAATTTTTGATGCATCACATTACATTCTTTACCATGATGTTGCGAAATAAGAACGAAATCAGAAAAACAATGCTGAATCTGATGAAGTTTTAACATTTTCCCCATAAATGTTTGAAGATGCTTTCGATGATTTCCATTTTGGTGCCCTGTCAGCCAGTTGTCCATTGTCTGACAACCACTGAAAATATGTCAATACCATATGAAACATAGCAAAAATTGATATTTGTTCACCTGTTTTGGCTTCTGAATTTGAAAACTAGAGTAATATTCTGATAAGAAAATTGATAGTCGCACAAATTTCCCAGATGTGCATATGCTACTCCCCAGCACAGCCTAGACTATTAAATACCACTATGGTGGAAGTAAAGCTTGGTTCAAAATTGACAAAACTGTTGTGAGGCTATATAATTCTTTTAAAAAACTGATGAGATGAACAGTTTAATAGTAATATGCATGTAATGTGCATGTAATATGTTCAATGAGTTATTGGCAGTACAGTTATGAGTGCCTGGTGTGAGTCACACAACAAATATCGCAACGTGTGCGGCAGGTTGTATGGCTGCCTATTCTTGTCACAGAAGCTGAGACATGTCATAAAGTATAGTCTCATAATCTCACTTTTTGGTATAGGCTACTCTCCTCAAGGGATAATGATTTAATTCCATAGGTGTTAAGTCACCAAGGATAGGTCGGCCTGCAGTTTATACCCATGTATTCTGACATTTGAACATTTGAATAAGCATTAAAGCAGTGATTTTTGAAGAGTTGGCTCCCCATATTCAATTGATGATCATAATTAACCCTTTCTTTACTAAATACTCATTGACAAGGTGTTCTTTTAGGAAATGTTGAGATAAAAGTTCAACAAATTGCCAGGCTGTTTGTTGAACATATTATCTCAACATTTCCAACCAAAGAATATGAATCCTCCTGCATCAGTTTGTATTATCTTTCTGTCTGTTTTTCGTCTGTTCATTTTTCCTGAACACCCCTTCAGAATTATTATAGACCATTCCAATGTATCTTTTTTTATTAGAATCCAATTTAGTAAAGAAAGGCTTGAACCACTCACCATATCCTTGATAATAAAATTTGTTTTTCAAATAGATTAATCTCATTTCATTCTAAACTCTCACATCCCAGAGAAAATTAAGGGGAGGATACTTTGTTTTTGTTCATTGTTTTTTTTCTTCAGATGTTTACATTATATCCTCGGAAACTTGATTTATGTCTGCATGGTATCAGTTTTACATTTTGAGGTTTTATAATAATTAGTTATACATATAAATGAAGAATTTATGAGCATTATTTTTATATTTCTGTCAATAACAGAGAAGGCACAAGTTTGTCATATACATGAACATTGTTGCCTCCAATATAAATAAGGCACTAATGATAACAAACAGTTAAAAAGAAAAGAAAACTAGTTTTGATGATATTAATCTTGAATTGATTTCTCCTTCTATTTCGCTCACCTATGCGTACAGGATTTTGAGGTAAAACTCAGTTCTAAATGTTCTTGAGATATGAATCCCAACTGACTGTAGTTTATGAGCATCCTGTTATTATTAAAGTTCAGTTTGATGATTTTAGCTTAATCTGTTGTTGTTATGCTTTAGCTAATATAGTCTGTTCCCATATATGACAACTTGTATTCTATATCATGACATCAATTATTTCCATTCCCAGCACAGACTAACCATAAATGTCATTATTACCATATTATGCTCAGCTATTATCAAAATACTGTAAAACCTCTCCAAACCTGACCCTCTATAAACCGAATCCCTCTCCATACGAAACAATTTGTCCAGTCCTAAATTCACTGAAGTGCGTTCTCATTAAAAATTGCCTCTATAATCCGGAAACTCTATTCCGTACATCGGACGGCTTTTCTAGTCCACAAGTGAACAAATACATTAATTTTTACCTCCGAAATCCGAACACGGAAATTGACATCAACCGAGTGCACGTGCTGTAGATTTGAAATACTTGATGCTGAGCTCTTATTGGCTTTGGTAAAAACTGGGGATCCTTTATAAGTTTAAATCTATGTTCTACATTAAACTGTGGTCGTTTTAGTGATGGCTCATTCATTGTGACAGGTTGATTAAAACTGTATTGGTGACAATGCACTGCCATCATGTACTGTTAGCAAGCTTCATTAGTGTTTAGTTTGGACAGTGGTCGTAAAAATAGGAGTCCACCTCAGCGCGATGATTGGTTGATGTAAAAATATAGTGTCTCTGTGAAGTCACCATTGTTCACTCAATGTGTGAAATAAGCAGTTATCTAATATGACATCTGTTGTTATAATCAGGTTCAAAGTGTTCGCCAAACAAAGACATGCTAATTAAATCCGGCGGTACATATATTCACCAGTACGAAACTAGAATACATGTGCTACATTAATACATGTTTTGTCCAAGATATTTTTGAATCACCGTAAAATTTATCGTTTCCAGTCTTATCTATATACCGATAAATGTATCATGTCTTATAATATTAATATACCATGTTTTAATTCTTATTATACCGTGTTTTATCTATGTTATTTATATTTTATTTGGTAATTTATTGAATAAAGTTAAATTCAATAATGAGTTGGTTGTACCTCGACAACTCTTTATAGTAACAACGTCAATACATTCCTTTAATAGTGCGATTTTCTATAACGGTCCGAAGGGTGTTCGTTTTGGAGATGTTTTACTGTGTCAATTGTTTAATGGCTGACCCACTAATGAAATCGTTCTCTTTCAGTTTTCACTATTCATGAATCCTTTCTACATGGCCTTGCCTTTGCAGTTTATGCTCTGAATTTGAAACAGAAGAATAAATTTACTAGGCTCCAGGTTGCAAGGCTACTCATATTTTGTACCGCATAAAACAAAATGGTTGTTTAACATGGAATGGAAAACAGCATTGAATTACCAATCATGGATGACCCTGCAGCCACAAAATATCCCCTCATTTATATTTTCCCAACTGACATGGGGTCGGGAGGTAGGTGGGGACATAGGGTTTTGTTGAGCGGATCGGTGAAAAATAAAAAAAAATTATGGACACATATGCTATTTTTTCATTCTGGCTATTTTTGGCACTCAGCACCTTTTTTTTATCTCAACTTTACTTTGTAAAGTTTGAGCTATTGCCATGGCTTTGTCGTCCGTTGTCCGTGTGTGCGTGATTCGTCAACAATTTCCTTTAGCACGGGCTACAGGTCGTACCTTTGGTCGGTTCTTTATAAAATTTGTCATAGCTCTTGACATTGACATGTAGATGGGAACGAGTCATTTTGGGGTCATTCGGCAAAAAAACATGGCTGTCAGCAGCCATCTTGGATTTTGTTCTTTGCATGACTAAATCCTTTGGCACGGGCTACAGGTCGTACATTTTGTTGGATCATTATGAAATTTGTCATGGCTGTTGACATTGACATCTAGATGGGAACGAGTCATTTTGGGGTCATTCGGCAAAAAAACATGGCCACCAGCAGCCATCTTGGATTTTGTTCTTTGCATGACTAAATCCTTTGGCACGGGCTACAGGTCGTACATTTTGTCGGATCATTATGAAATTTGTCATGGCTGTTGACATTGACATCTAGATGGGAACGAGTCATTTTGGGGTCATTCGGGAAAAAAACATGGCCACCAGCGGCCATCTTGGGTTTCATAATTCAATCAATTAGCACAGACTACAGGCCGGAGTGTTCGTCTGATCATCATGAAATTTGTCGTGGAAGTTAATATTGACATGTAGATGGGAACGAGTCATTTTGGGGTCATTCGGCCAAAAAACATGGCCGCCAGTGGCCATCTTGGATTTCAAAATTCAATCCATTAGCACGGGCTACAGGTCGTACTGTTCATCTGATCATCATGAAATTTGTCGTATCTTTTGTCGGATCATCATGAAATTTGTCATGGATGTTAACAATGACATGTCTTTTTGGGGTCATTCGGCAAAAAAACGTGGCTGCCAGTGGCCATCTTGGATTTTACTCTTTGCATAACTAGGCCTTCAACTTAACACATTCCTAATCACTCTATTGAGTGTAACACATGAAATTATTCCCTTTCCAAGTTGAGCTACAGTGTCATTGACACTTTCATTTATCCCTCGCAACAAATGGGGGGGGGGGGGGGGACGTGGATCAGGTTAAAATGAAAAAAAATTATGGACAATTAAGATTTTTTTCATTGTGGCTATTCAACAGATTTTATCCCCTGCAACTAAGTTTGGCGGAAATAGAGAAATTGGTTCTGTGAGTCTGTCCATCATTAAAATTTTGGAGCTCTAAATTATTCCATGGGGTATGGATGACCGCTATGAGTAGTGGTGATATAACTGTTTCAGTGTTAGGTCATCATGGTTAAACAAACTTACTATATGTCCCTGAATGGTATGTTTGGTTTATTATCCTTTCTCAGGGTAAAGTTTTAACACGATTTGATATAAAAAGGTTTGAGAAAAAACTGGTAGACTGCCCTCAGCCTATATGTCTGTAAAACATGTGTTGACCGCCTCCCTCCCCCAACCATCATGACAAGTTGAGCTGCATTGTTACTATTAACATATAATGGTTTCGAGCCCCACCAGTAAAATATTAATTCTAACTGCATATAAATTATTTTTATTACATAACTCATCACAGCTATTTGCTCATGACGTTCATACACTACATTGAACCATCTTCAAATGCACTATATTTTCCCTTTTATATTTTACTTCTAATGCCTCTTCCTGAGTGACTGTTGAACTTCACTAGCATGTGTTACTATCATCCGCAGTGAGATTTCTAATGATTTCATTAGATGCCTATTATTGTAAATTTGTCTTCAAACTTTTCGGTTATAACTCATAACCTTAATTGAAACAAGAGTTATTTCTTTATAAATTAATCCACAATTTCACAGGAGAACCCCCATATAAAGTAGAAGGTAAAACCAGCATAAAATTTGGAGATTATTTGTGCCGAAAAAGACACATTATGTTGAAACGTCACTGTCACTCAAACATCTAATTATCGATTGATCAAGTGGCGTCATATATTCATTCCATTTGATTGGCTAGAGGACAGTGGTCACACACTGATCAGTGCGATCCAACATACCAGCATGTGTTCCTGAGATATTTTGGCTGTAACACGAGTTGTTAAATTAAAATTTCATTTATTTGCAAATCTTAGCACGAGTTTTCTTGATTTCTCTGGGCACTTTATTGCACTGAGGGTTAATTATCAGTAAAAATTATTGGCAGGGCAGTCTTACCCGAATGCAACATCGGAATTCCTTTCATATCATTGCAAGTAGTTTTCATGACATGTTAGGCATGCTGTATATATTAGGCGTGGTCATATTACCTGATGCTGCTGTCATTTCTATAGCGGAATGTAATCTTCAAATTTTGATTATTGAGAAATAACCTGGCTATAAAATGCGTGACAACCAATGTTTTTATAGTATTCCGTGGATTGACAGATTATGATTACATTTATATGAGATAAATGTGTCAATATCAGCTATTTATATGTAGTGTGTATAAACAAGACACTATAGCTGAAGAAACATGCTATATATAACTATTCATGCCCCAGGATTGTTAAGAATGACATGTAGATGGGAACGAGTCCTTTTGGGGTCATTCGGCCAAAAAACATTGCCGCCAGCAGCCATCTTAGATTTTACTCTTTGCATGACTAAATCCTTTGGCACAGGCTACAGGTCGTACCTTTGGTCAGATCATTATGAGATCTGTCATGGATGTTAATATTGACATGTAGATGGGAACGAGTTATTTTGGGGTCGTTCAGCTAAAAAACATGGCGGCCAGCAGCCATCTTGGATTTTACTCTTTGCATGACTAAATCCTTTGGCGCGGGCTACAGGTCGTAGCTTTGGTCGGATTTTCATGAAATTTGTCATGGATGTTAATTAAGAATGACATGTAGATGGGAACGAGTCCTTTTGGGGTCATTCGGCCAAAAAACATGGCCGCTGGCGGGTATCTTGGATTTCAAAATTAAATCTATTGGCGCGGGCTACAGGTCGTACTATTCGTCTGATCATCATGAATTTTGTCATGAATGTTAATATTGACATGTAAATGGGAACGAGTCAGTTTGGGGTCGTTTGGCCAAAAAACATGGCCGCCAGCAGCCATCTTGAATTTTACTCTTTGCATGACTAAATCCATTGGCGCGGGCTACAGGTCGTAGCTTTGGTCGGATCTTCATGAAATTTGTCATGGATGTTAACAATGACATGTAGATGGGAACGAGTCCTTTTGGGGTCATTCGGCAAAAAAACATGGCCGCCAGCAGCCATCTTGGATTTTACACTTTGCATGACTAAATCCTTTGGCACAGGCTACAGGTCGTACTTTTGGTCAGATCATTATGAGATTTGTCATGGCTGTTGATATTGACATGTAGATGGGGAACGAGTCATTTTGGGGTTGTTTGGCCAAAAAACATGGCCACCAGTGGACATCTTGGATTTCAAAATTCAATCTATTAGCATGGGCTACAGGTTGTATCTTTTGTCGGATCATCATTAATTTTGTCATGGATGTTAATATTGACATGTAGATGGGAACGAGTCATTTTGGGGTCATTCGGCCAAAAAACATGGCCGCCAGCAGCCATCTTGGATTTTACTCTTTGTTTGACTAAATCCTTTGGCACGGGCTATAGGTCCTACCTTGGGTCAGATCATTATGAAATTTGTAATGGCTGTTGACATTGACATTTAGATGGGATCGAGTCAATTTGGGTTTCCTATTCCTCCATTTACTGTCAACCATTAAATTATTCCCCTACCTAAGTTGAGCTACAGTGTTAATGACACTTTCATTCGTATTCCATTTGTTGGGGTTAGATTTGAAATGTTGTTTTCCTTGACCAAACCAACCTATGTTTTGTTGACAAATGTCCGCTATTGTGCTCACATAAAAAATCCTGCCAGTTTGCCAGATCCAATATTTTCGACACACCAATATAAGATAATGTTTGAAATCATGTGAAATCAATTTGTGGGAATTGTGTGATGTCATTTTTTTACTTCTTTCTGTTATCTTGACAGGTAAATTTCCTCTTCGAGTCAACCATACATCTCTTAAAATTTCTGTTTATTTATACATGTTGCAACATATCCACACAACATACCCACTTTAATATTGTGAACACTGTGGTACATGTTACAAGAATAATACAGTGATAAAGCCATTTCGAGTCTCTTGTGGTGAAAATTATCAACTGTGAAATATTATTATTTTTACCCCATAATGGAAAACAAGTATAGCGATATATAATCATGCATCTGTTTATTGTTGGGCTAAAAGACAACTGATTAGCTACAGGCCGAATATTAGACAATGGTACAACTACACCAATTGGAAATACATGTTTAATCAGTTTCTAGAGGTCAAAATACATGTGTTCAGTCACTTACGGTACTGATCGGTTCATTCAGTATGGAGAGGGATTTATTTGATAGAGGGTCCATTTTTGTTAAGCTCAGATTGTTGGAAATAGTAAGATTGGTTTTGAAAAGTAGAGAGATTGAAGAATAGATAGTGATTTATCCACAGTTTACTATTTGTGTAGCCAAACCAGGTTTTAGTGAAGTATGAACACCAAGTTCAATGTGATATAATATTTAATTGTTCAAACTATTGAATGTATCAGTCAATAACAATAAATTAATTAATTTACACAGCATTCATATGCACATAATATTCTCAGTCTGAATCTGGCTTATGCATTTTCACATACATTTTGGTTGCTATTTTGGCTTCTTACAGGATTACTTTAGTTGGTTCAAACTCATGGCATGAGCCATCACTGTTGAAATTTGAAGCCATAAGGCGTTGAGGGTTTTCAACTCAGATCTGAATGATGTCTTTATTTTCTCACAAATCTAAAAGGCCTTTTAACTGTCGGCCTTACTGTTAGGTATTGTTAAAACAGCCCTAATAACAGCTCTCAAATTTGGAAATTGAATGTGTTCAGCAACATTCTTTAATGATGTCCATTCTGGTGTTTTCTTTAGGATTTAATATCTTCAAGTTTGATAACATTTTCTTTGGAAGGACTTCCCTCATTGAGCTTTACTGTCTGTGTACAGGCTGAACCTGAAACTGTCAATAAAATATGCTCCAATAAAGATAAACAAATGAATTTTTTTTTTTACCAGACCGACCATTTTTAGCTCAACTTGACAAAATCAAGTTTGAGCTATTGCCATAGGTTGACATCCATAGTTTGTGCGTCCGTCTGTCAACAAATTCCTTTATCACACTCTACAGGTCACATCTCTCATCTGATCATACCAAACTTCATATGGATATTCGGTGTGACCTCTAAATGCGAGTCTTCGATTGTTAAAAAAAAAGGCCATTGTTTTGAAAATTTACAGGCATGTTTTGGGCCACCTCTAGATCAAATTTGAATAATTTTCGAGTAAAAACAGCCATCTTGAATTTTACTCTTTGATGACTAAATCCTTTGGCACACCCTACAGACCTCATTCCTCATGTCACCAAACTTAATATGGCTGTTTTGGGCAACTACTAGATGGGAGCCATCAATAAAACATAGCTGCTAGTGGCCATTTTGGATTTTACTCTTTACATGACTAAATCCTTTGGCACCCCCTACATGCCACACCCCTCATGTGATTGCCACCAAACTTCATATGGATCCTCGGGGTGACCTCTAGATGGGAGCCATCAATTTTATTCCGAAATTCTTTAAAAAGGCTCGGCTACAAGCAGCCATCTTGGATTTTAAATTTGAATCCATTGATCAGTACACCCTGCAGCCTGCATTTATCGAAGAATTGTTTTTTGAAAATTAATAGGTAGCTCTAGATGGGAATTTGAATGATTTTCTATGAAAAACATGGCCACCAGCAGCCATTTTGGATTTTACGCTTTGCATGACTAAATCCTTTGGCACACACTACAGACCTCATCCCTCATCCAACGTCACCAAACTTAATATGGATGTTTTGGGCAACTACTAGATGGGAGCCATCAATAAAATATAGCTGCTAGTGGCCATTTTGGATTTTACTCTTTACATGACTAAATCCTTTGGCACCCCCTACAGGCCACATCCCTCATGTGATTGCCACCAAACTTCATATGGATCCTCGGGGTGACCTCTCGATGGGAGCCATCAATATTATTCCGAAAATTCTTTAAAAAGGCATGGCTGTGCTTCATATGGATCTTGTGGGTAACCACTACTGCACTAGATGGGAGCCATCAAATTTTTTCAAATTTAGATGAGAAACATGACAGCAGTCATCTTGAATTTTACTCTTTACATGACTAAATCATTTGCCATACACTACTATACAGGCCACCGCCTCTTTCGATTGTCACTAAAATACTACATATGGATCTTCGGGGTGAACACTCATAAAAATTTTCATAAAAAAAACATGGCCACTAGTTGCAATAATGGATTTATCATTTGAATCTCTGCAGCCGACATTTATTGGAAAACAACAGCCATCTTGGATTTTAGTCTTGCATCACTAAATACTTTATACTTTTAAACTTTTTGCATTCCTTATCACTCCATTGTCTGTAATGTATGACATTATCCACTCTCCAAGTTGAGCTACAGTGTCATTGACACTTTCATTGCTGTCATAAATGAAACTACTGTCTAACCCTTTATTAAATACTCATTGAAGAGTAGTTCCCTTAAGAAATGTTAAGATAATCGTTGGTTGAACTTTATATCGGAACATTTCCCACAAATTAATAGAAATACTTCTGTCCATGTTATTATCTTTTCATCTGCTTACATTTTCTGAATACCCCTCCAGATGAATGATAGACTATTACAATGTATAGCTTCATAACTGAATAGAAGAAGCCTTTTAGTAAGAAAGTTTAAGTTTATATTTGTTTCTCTGATCTTGCTGATGGGATGGCATATTATTATATTTATTTTTAAGCCGGCTGGATACAACACATCATTTAAAAATGTATCATATGTATTTTACTCCATGGTCAGCTCTAGTATCAATGCACAAAGCAGTCAACTAGACACCTCTACCTGTAGGTCTGATGACCAAATCGTTATCACTGTATGTGCCACATTGAAAGTACTATTAAAAAGTATCTGTGATGAAGTTTACCGATTTACCCGTTATCTGTTTCCATTGAAAGTGTATTTCAAACTCGCTATTGTGTAATATTTACCATAGCCCACATGTGTTACACTAAATGCTGTTCGGTGATTGGTCAACTACAAATTGTAGCAAGCATTTTATATCCCAATAAAACAAACCATAATTAAAAGCAGTACACTGAATAACTGGGCTTGTATTAAGTACGCGGCCATAGACTAATGGATCGAAAAATTCTCATGTAGAATATTGGGCATGGTATAATATCTAAAAATATTTTTATAGATATTAATTAGGAAAAAGGTACATAAATATAAGAAATTGATGTAGTTTGCATGTTTTATTGAGGGGTATGATGCTGTGGCCATGGGAGCACATTTAGTGTGAACTGCTTTGCTGTTCATAAAATGTGTCCAACGACCACAGTGCTATACCAATCAATTAATCACACTCGAACTACATTCATTTCTTAAATACTTAACCGTGCATTATACTAGACAATATGAGGCCAATATTTGTAGCACTTTAGGTCAGTCCTTGAATGTATCACTTGATTGTCCCCCTTGCTGATAATTGTCATATTTACAGGTGTTTCTGCATATGTGTGATACAGTATTACTGGAAACATATTTGCTATATATCTTTTTAAAAATACCTTTTAGCATAGATATTATGACTTGAATTTGAATGTAGTTTATCTTTATAAAACATTATTAAAGTCTGATAAATATAACATTTGCAGTGCATTTTGTTTTTGGTTTTTAGTATAATTGAGTACATTGAAACAATTATTTGCATCCAATTGTTTGTTGACCTTTGACCTATTATATGACCCAGGCACCAGAATGATAGAATGAGTGGCAGGCTGTTGCTAGATGAATCATGTCATAGGTATATTTTATAACCAACAGATAACAGAGACAATGGAAATTTCAGATCTAAAATAGGTTGAAATTGTTCTTAAAGTTTAATTTTTCAACCAGTATTTAAAGATGATATTTGTTGTTTCAGGCCAGAAATTAAATATTTTCCTACTTTTGGTAAATGTTTTGTCCTGAGTATGTGACAGTACCCATTACACTACAGGGTGTGCACAGGGCGTCACAAAAGTATAGCTCTTGCAATTGAATTGTTTTTTTATATTTCAGCTTAAACATCTAGTGAAATATAAAGCAAAACAATGAAATGAAACTGTCAAACTGCTTAAAATTTCTTCATAGAAAATACATAATAAAGATAATATCCTACTGGTATTGATGATTATTATTAGTAGATATAACCAAAAACTGTCTTCATACTTTTGAGAGAGAAAATACAAACTATTTGAAAGCAACTACATGCAGTCTGCCAAACTCATTTTGTCATTAAAATATCTCCAGCTACCAGTTTAGCAAGAATGTACAACATGAGTATACCTCTGACCTGTTACCTTTTACCTGAGCTTGATAGGCATACAGATGCTGACATGTTCATATAGCTAGTTATGTTTTATTTTGTTAGATGGTTGATTCTCACACACAGTGCTAGACTTAGTTTTGTTGTTGTTAAGTTGCTCTTCACGTTTTCTTTTCAGTTGTTTATTCAGCTCAGTCATATCAAGAAATGTTTCACACAGAAAGGCCAAATATTTGTTCTCGAAGAAGTTGGTAAGGAAACAATGAATACAAAAGGATGACACTGGTCGATTTTTAAACCTAAATTGAAAACAAAAAACAAAAACTAAACTTTATTCACTTAGTTTCACATATATATCTTTCCAGATTAGAAATTTTGGCCCAAAGCTGTGAATTCTGTCAATTTGGTTATCCATTAAGTCTGGTAAACTAATCTTGCATAGCCAACTGGTCTTTGACAAGTAATTCATAGTGATTGCTTATAGGTCGGAAGCTTATAGGTCGCAATTGTTGAGAGGAGTACAACATTGCTGAATATCATGTCTTGTTTTAAATGATAACTTAACTATAAAGTATTTCTCTTTACTGCTATTACTTGCCATGTTAACTCTATTATGATGGAAGCTGTGTTGGTGCAGCATTAAAGATCCTATGCCAGTGCATTCTCTTATATATGGGAGTCTCCCCTTGGGAGACTCACATATATAAGAGAATGCATTGGCACAGATGCTCCATTCATGACAGGGTTCAGCTCATTTAGACCGTGTTACGAGCGGTGCATTTTCTGCAATTCTCCATCTTTTCAATCGGAATTTAATTTGAAGCTACCAAAATGTTTACCCGAAGAGCCTTGACTCCTCATAATTGGAACTGATGGAAACTTTAGAGTAAACACAACAGCAAATTAATTACTCATTCCTAGTCTTGCATTTGATGCTTTCATCCTGATGCTTGGAAGACATGCCATACACAGAGCTTGCGACATCATCTTCATCATCAATTTAATACCACTTTAATACAACCAAGAGGAGCAGAGGACAAAGTTCAAATTTGCAGATGCGTAGTGTGACTATAGGTCTGGATGCTCCAGTGTTTATTATCCCATATTATTACCACTTTATAGGGCGTTCTCTAGGCCATTGATAATGTTTTTCGGGGCGTTCCAAATAGCGTATTGTTACCAGAACAGCGGGCAGCGGGCCGATAATGAGAAGCCTAGTTCAATATCGGCCCGCCGCCCGGAAACTATAGATCTCGTTTATTATCGCGAGAGTTATGTCCCTTCAACTTCCGATCTGGCGTGGTTATTTCAAGAAAATAATGGGAAGATGTATCCGATTTCCTCGACACTATAATGGTTTTATGATTGGAATTCACGCTATATGATTGAATTATTGTATCAAGCGTATTAGTATGCATTGATAATTTTAGCTGTCAACCCCTCATTGGTTGTTACTCGTCTCCAATGAGCACTGGGTTTTCCCCTGTCCTATTTTCGAGACTCCGTCAGTCCGTGTCAGCTGACAAGTCAAATGGTATCAAATTTAAATGTTCTTGAAAATATTTCTCTCTTAATCTACTTCATTATTCCACTAAATCCTCAAATGGGTCAAATGTCCAAAACTGTGGTAATAATAGTAATAACATGATTTCATCGGGCATTATGGTTTATTAACGGCCCTCTGGAATGATTAACAGCCCTCGGGCCTATTAGCGTCCCTCGACTTCGTCTCGGGCCGCTAATAGGCCCTTGGGCTGTTAATCATTCCAGCCGGGCCGTTAATAAACCATAACGCCCTCAAAAATCATGTTATTGTTATATTAATGTTTGGTGTGAGGATATAGCAATTGGTTCCATCCATCCATCCATCATGCAGGGGGTCCCTCTGTCTATAACAACTTTAGAGCTCTCTTTCTCATTCGTCATAGGCCAGATTTGAATGCTTTTAGCTCACCTGAGACGAATTCTCCGGTGGAGCTATAGTCATCAATCCTCGTCCGTCCATCCGTCAGTCCATCCATCCATCCATCAATTCTTTAAGCATCTTCTTCTTCGGAACCATTAGACCAAATGGGTTCATATTTGGTGTGGATGTTCCCTAGGTGACTCACATTCAGATTTGTTCAAATGAGGTCACTGGGTCAAATAGTTGCGAAAGCAGGGCCATAACTCTATTCCTCCATAGTTATTCTTAGAATGACTTCTTCTCAAGAACCATTGGGCCGATTTAGCTTATATTTGGTATGGAGGGTCCTTGTGTGACTGGAGTTCATATTTGTTCAAATGGGGTCACTGAGTCAAAGAGGAGCAGAGCCAGGGACACAACTTAAAAAAAAAAAAATAACACCATTATAACATCCACCAGGCTGACTCAACCAAATTTGGTTTAAATCGGTCTAAAATCAAGAACATGCAAAAAGCTAGCAGATACTCAGAGCTCTATGAGATATAAGGAAGGTGTCTGCAATCACAGAATGTTTACTTAACACCATATAGAAGTCACATTGATTATAAAGTAATAAATGAAATGGCAGTGTTAACAAAATCTGATTGGAATGACAGCTCCTTTGATTAATACCCAAAAATTCTCTGCCTGTTAGAGAGTTTGTATATAAATGACCCATGGCTTATGATAACAAACTCCCAAGGCAAGTGTGAATGATGAATCTGACAGTTAGGCCAGAAAAACTAAATACCTGTTTTCTCAGGCAATTACATATGGCAAACTGGATGGGAAAGAAGAGGCATTTTTCTTAGCTTACCTGAGATGAAGAATTGAGACATAATTTGTGTGGATGGTCCCTAGGTGGCTGGGATTCAGTTCTGTTCAAATGGGGGTCACATGGTCAAAAAGTGGCATAGCTAGGGACCTAACTCTTTCCATCCATAGTAATTCTTAAAACATCTTCTCAAGAATCATCGGGGCTATTTAGCTTATAATTGGTATGGAAGGTCCTTGGGTGACAGGGATACAGATGTGTTAAAATGAGGTCACCTGGTCAAATAAGGGTGGAGCCAGGGACATAACTTGTCCATCCATTGTAATTCTTAAAATGTCTTCCTATCAAGAACCATCAGGCCTATTCAGCTTATATTTGGTATGGGGACAAGGATTCAGATATGATTCAGAATTGGATCACTGGGTCAAATAGGGTCAGAGCCACGGACATAATTCTTTCCCTCATTAGTTATTTTTAAAACATCTTCTCAAGAACCAATTGGCATATTTAGCATACATTTTGGTATAGAGAGTCCCTGTGTGACTGGGATTAGATTTGTTGAAATGAGCTCACCAGGTCAAATAGGGGTGCGACCAGGGACATAACTCTTCCCCCATAGTAATTCTTAAAATGTCTCCTCCTCAAGAGCCATCAGTCCTATTTAGCTTATATGTAGTAACTAGTATGAAGGGTCCTTGTGTTACTTGGGACTGGGTTACAGATTTGTCAAAATGGGTCGACCAATCAAGAAATGGCATTTGGTGTATATGGCCTATGGAGAGTTGGGATCAAAATTTGTTTGAATGGGGTCCACCATTAAAAAAGGGGGGCATGTCAGGTTGTAACTTTGCCACAGTTAGGAAAGCTTGAGGTATCAGTTGTAAAATTCCAACATGTGCAAAGGAATTTTACGAACTTGGGAGTGTGTTTGCTTCAGTTGGGAGGGAGCAGACTATGGACTACGTGGGGTGGGGGGATCTGGACCATATTTCAAGGTGGACACCCCACTGCTCAACGGAGACCCTCTAGGCTACATCCCTCTTTAGGACTACTTGTTTTTAAGTTAATTTGACAAGTACTAACTCTTATGGTCTTCCGAGTCCCAGTCTTCTCAGTCTTTAGAGTCTGGTGAGTGTCTCCACAGTCATTGACTGTCTTGTTGATATGCTCATGAACCATGGGATATCCACATGGAACAGGTTTCGTACATTCATTATTTGCAGATTGTGGTCCTTAAAGTGAGAAATGCATCCATGCCCACATTTTACTTATCATAACTCATGTCTGATTAACTTTTCTATATAGTGTACTCATACTTTAAAGGCAGCATGGGGGAAACAATATCCACATGCAACATGTTTTATTCATTGATTTCTTTTGAAGTTGTGGCCCTTGGAAAATAAATCTTAGTAAAAATCCAACTTGCAGGGGATATAATGTGTTGTGCACTTGTTTTATTTTTCTGCAAAGTTGAATATATATAGTTACACACAGTGTATAGCAGACTTTTACTGACAATGTGATATTTATAGCCCCCCGCAACGGTTATGGGCAGTGCGTATACTTGTCAGTCCATCCATCTGTCCGTCTGTAGACACAAATTTGTCCGAGCTTTTATCCCTACATTTTTTGGTCAATTTTTTTAAAACTTGGCATAGATATTTAGTACCATGGGAACCTGTGCACCTGCGATTATGAGGTTCGTCTGACCTTTTCTAGTGGAGTTATCCCCCTCTTTCGACTTAGAGAATGTTAGCAACATGCAGAACTTTGTCCGAGCTTGTATTTCTACATTTTCCAGTCAACTTTTTTCAAACTTGGCACAGGGGCCGAGTGGGCAATTTTGTTTGCTGTTTTTCTTGACTTCCACGGGAGTATCCTTTAATAGTCCCATTGAGACGTACAGCCCACTTCGAGTTATTTTCTATTATAATTAGCAATATTCTCCTTGTCATTTAACATTTTACAACATCCATTTTTTCATGGGGATACTTTCCAGAGGAGATTTTTATCCAACTGATACCCAAAGGTTTTCAACTTTTAGAGTTGATCTGATCCTTGTTTTCAATTGAGGAAAACATCTTGACCAATTAGATTATGACTTTTGCTGGAGACACATTGATATTGCTGGCGATTGAATTTCATCTCATTTGGTATTCACTAGTTTATCAATGTGCTCATGCAGGACAGGTTTAAACCTAGTCTTGATGATTAGCAGATATAATCTGTAGATGACAACATAACAAACTAAATCAGAAAATAAATATGTATTTGCCAATTCCATTTTGACAGAAATTCAACAGCAACCTTGGCATTCACCAACTGAAGCATGATCCCCCTCTTCCCAATGGAAGTTTGGAGGAAATATGTTGATAAAATTTATACATTGATATGAATATTCATAATACACAATCCAAGTGAATAACTATTTTTATTTTAAGTTTGTATGCGCATCGGGATATGTCTAATGTGCAAGTATAATACAGCGAGCTGCCTAATAATATCTCATAGACAGAACAGTATCCGATATTTATAGTGAATTCTATCATGGAATCTACTTACATTTTCCATTGGGTTTGGGGGGGGTGTTTATTTGATGGTGGTCAACTCTTTTGGGAAGTTTTTTTTTATATTTTAAAGGAGTGGATGCACTCATATCCACATTTATAACTTAATAGTTGTGATATATATCCGGGTATTTATAGAATATTTATAACTTAATAGTTGTGATGTATATCAGGGTATTTATAGAATATTTGCAAGGTTCTCATTAATGCTCTTGCTTAAATATTTTCTAAAATGTGTCTTCAATGGGGACTTTTATTATTAGAAGATACAACCCTTTCTTTACGCTATGTATTCTTCCCTCAGTTATAAAATGAACACTGGAACTGTATTGTTATTCATCTGGAGGGCTCCTCATGAGATAAAGGCAGACGTCAGACAGGCGAAATGATAATACAAGAGCAGAAGGAGTCCTAATCGTTAGGGTGAAATGTTCTGTTAATAATAAGTTCAATGTACGATATTTTGTTAAACTTGCGGAAACTAAACATTCAGTTTTCTAAGGGAACTTCTTGTCAAGAAATGGTTAAAGCAGCCAACTTTCATTCATAACATTTTTCAATCCCCAGTTGGCTTCATTAGAATTATCTCCTTAACATTTGTTCTGCATGACCAGGAGAATCAATAATTTGTCATGATCAAGATTAACATGAATATACACCAGAGCCTGTACTGCAGTATTGGGAGGATACGGTAATGAAAAGTCATGGGGAAATTTAGAACAGGCAGTAATTTTGCCTTGATATAAGAACTGAAATTTCCTAAATAATATATTGAATATTGGCAGTTTAATAACCTGCATTTTAAATGTGACTGATTTTTTATTTCTGACAAAAACTAAAATTTTCTGAATTCCCATGGGTTTGTTTTTTTTTTAATTATCTTCCTTTGATGAGTTGACCATCTCAGATATACAAACGCTGTTTCTTACTGATATTTCGATGGTGAAACATTGTATTGAGCAGAAAATTAAGATTTAAGTGTTCATTGTTTTCTCTTAGCAACCATATAGAAGTGCAGTGAAAATAAAAAAAATCACAATCACAGGTTCAGTTTTGATGTATTCAATTGGTTTCAACTTTGCATTTTAGGATAGAATAGTTCCGTAATCTTCCAAGACATCAATTAATAAAATAATTGCACTTTTAGATTACTAGCTTGTACATTCCCATGGTTCAAGGCCAGGCATGCAATTGAAATATAAAAGAAAGATTAATACAAATTCACCATCAACTTGTTCTATGTCAGTAATGCTATTTGATCAAATATGTTTCCTCTTCTACATATATACTTCAGCCCGTTTTCATAATTTTGTATATTTCTTCCTACCACAGCAAACGGTGTCAAATTTTGTTGTATTTTTTGGTTTTGGCCAGGATCTGAAATAAAACTTGCCATCTTATTAGGTGTAGATTAGTCCTTTATTTTTTTATTTTATTTTTAACATAAAAGAATATGTAGAATTCTGATAATTTGGAAATATATACTGCTACATTTGTTTATACTGAAGAAACAAATTCTGTTCTTCTTCTGGCTGATATTGAGCTCTAACTTTGAATTATGTTTATTTTTAATATCACAGCATAGGTTTAACCTTAAATAGAGACATATTATGTTCACTACTTCAAACTGATATTTTACGACTAAGCTATTTCAAGTTCCTTAAATTGGTGAATGGGTTTTATGTTTCTTCAAATCTGTGTGACAATTTTTCTAATTCTGAAATTTTGTAATAGAAGTGATGCCATAAGATGCAGATTTATTATGATAATGCTTGAACCATTTGCTATAAACATTTTAATGCATGGGGCATTTATTACCCTAGAACTCCTGCAGCCAGGAACTATGGTGTAACTTTTGATCGAGTGTCTGTCCTATAAAGTGAGGTACTTAGATTACAGTTCAAATTACAAAGTCATTTGCCGAAGGTATTCACTATAAATTATAACATGGTCAAACTTATTTGATTTTGAACAAATTTTATTTGTAGTTTCTACACAAGCACACATATCCTTTATGCCACAACTTGACCACAGCATCTTTGATGCGTACCTTTTGTCTTCTCAATTTCCTTTTGAAATACATTGTAGTCACTGAAGATGGCAATGTTCAGCATCAAACAATTCTTTCTCGTCAATGATATCACTATACTGAGGTGTACGAATGTTGTGTTCCAATACCAAGAGATCAGCAACAATTGCTAAAAAGAAAAGCACTGACTCTGCAAGAATCTCTGCATGAGACAAGACTACTGTCATGTCATCTATGCATTGTTAATCTCATTTGGGAGGGAAATTTAGTCTTAATTCTTTCCCTTTATCATTCAGAGAATTCCTCTCATTCATGCATAAATACATGGATGAGATTTGAATCTTTCAAGATGATATCCAGTTTGTTACATGGAATATGTCTTTCAGTAATCCGATCAGTATGCTCCTGAGTGTCCCATATTATAGTGACATTCTGTTTGGTGGTTATACCTAAATCAATACCAGTTACCACACCGTGTCCAGTGGGCATACCTAATTTCTTTATTATTGCGACTCATAGTGTATTCATTTGGTGCTAACACAGGGCAAGCTAAACTGATATATGTTCCGCTTTTTGGCTCACCTGAGACGAGGGCTCTGTGGAGCTAAAGTCATCACTCCTTGTCTGTTATCCGTCTGGCCATCCATCCCATCTGTCTGTCAACAATTGTCTTCTTCTCCAGATCCATAAGACCCAATGGGTTCAAATTTGGTATGGGTGTTCCCTCCTAGTTGAATCACATTCAGATTTGCTCAAATGAGGTCAACAGGTCCAATAGGTGCGAAGCCAGGGCCATAACTCTTTCCCTTCATTATTACCAAATTCTTTGAAAAATTAACTCTTGCACTGACAACAATAAGCATGCCATAGTCCTTTGTGGATGGTAATTACACAGATCATCTGATCTAATCTGACATGTTTGATAAACAAAATATCAACTGGGGAGAATGGGAGTCATAATTAAAGTTCAATTTAAATATGAGATGGAATCCCATGTGTTGTTCTGAGCAGTCAGTGAACAAATTATAATTTGTCTTTAGAAGTGAGTGAGATGGTATCTGTAACCATATAATCTATTATATCTAGATTTGTATGAATATTTGGCCAGTCAAAAGTGGCAGAGATACAGATTTAACACTTTTGCTTCCAATGAGTTATCTTCAACTCCTAAACTTATCTGCTGAAATCATTAACCATTGGATCTCATAGTGAGAGGTCCTTGGATGATGTGAATAGGGGCAGAACTGTGAGATTTAAAACTACCCCAACCAACCCCAAATACTTTATCCCCTTCTAAATACAAATTATTTGAGCCTCAATTTGGGTTCTGATATGTGGATTCCTGTGATTGTATTTTTGATAAATTATCAGTTATAGATGCAACAGGTGTTACAATATTACAGTATGTATATAAAGGCTGTTAACTCTTTTTGTCTATACTAATGAGGTGTAGATCTATTATGCTGATAATATAAACAAAATTAACAGCTGTGTCATGCTGATAACCCTTCCATAAATTTTGTAACAACTTTTGAGGAAAATGAATTCACTTCAACTCTTAAAATATATCTTCTGAAATTAATAGATGAATGGATCTCATAGATTTGGGATTTACATTGGTTCTAATAGGGGCAGAGATAAGAGATTTAACGCTCCCCAACTAACCCTATCTATGCTGTTAATTCAAGTATAATGAATATAATAATATATAGATTCCTATTGATTTGTAAACTGATTTGGGGGAGGTAGGTGAGGGCAATGTTGGGGGCAATAGGATGTGCAAAAGGAATTTTGTGAACTTAGGGCTGTTGTCTGGTTAGGGTAGGCATGTTCGGAGATTGGTCAGTGGTGTACAATGAGATATTTCAAGGTGAAGACGCAAGCTCATCTGAGAACCTCTAGCTATGTTCCTGTTTAGAACTACTAATTTTTAAGTGATTTTAACAAGTAATGACTGTTGTTGTCTGTCTTCAGAGTCCCAGTCTTCTCAGTCATTACAGTCAGGAAAGCGTATCAACAGTCATTGACTGTCTTGTTTAGAATGGCATGACACAAGCTTCATAACATTTATTATTTCCGCATGACCAAAGGAAATGGTATGTATACTGGATTACATGCATCCGGCCCTCCATCCGTAGGTCTGTCTCTATCCACCCTTCTGTCCATGTAGATATTCACCACTATGAAGACATTCAGTGGAGTGTGTTCAATCATTTTGTTTGGGCTTTCTGTTCTAGTGTTATTCATCTGTCTTTATCTGGAAATGTTGATTTTTTTTGTCTGTCTGCTTGTGTGTCTCAGCCATGGGTTATAGAATCTTGAAATTTTGTATGGATGTTCATCATCATATATTAAAGGACTTTCAAGTGCCAAATGGTGGTGTTTGCATTCTCTGTTCCAGAGTTATTCATCTTTGTTTATTTGGATATATTAAATAATGTGCACGTACGCCTGAATATCTCAGCCTTGGGTTATAGGATCTTGTTATATATGGATTATGTGGTCCCTCTCTTGGAAGCTATAAGAAGTTTAAGGTGGCCTGATGAGTCACATTTCTTTCCACACTGTCTGCTGGAATAAAAGTTTGTAACTAGTTTATAAAATATGGGCTATTCCAAAAATAGTTTTTTATATGCCCCTTTTTAAAAAATGGAACGTATTTTATTATTATGTTGGTACCATTAATAGAGGTAGAAGAGGTGAATAATATAGGCATGGTTGTAAGTCGAAACACCAATACATAATGAAATCTTATGATCGCTTGCAAGCAGCTCAATGTTAGCATTAAGATAGAAGGCCGCTATCTACCTGTGGGAAGTCATTTGCACTGTTTCTGTTTTACCCCAATATAATGTTGTAATTTTGTCATTCACTGTTTTGGCTTGTACAAAATATAGGAATATGCTAAAAAGTAGCATTGGTTTAATGAACGAGGCTGATCCAATTTTTATCCATTTGACCTTTTCCAGAAGTTTCCATTTGTTTATAATCTCAATCATTGTTAGATTTGATTAACTTGGGTTTTGTTTTTTGCCAACCCAGATAACATGATCACAATTTTTGGATCCTAATTTTAATAATGGTAGCATTTTTCTCCCAAACATATATCATTCATCCATTGATAATATAACAATGTTAATGAGCTGACAATACAACCTTTGACAATATCCTCCCTCACAAACTTGATTGCGAGTACCACAAATATTTTCCACAATACATAATTTTTCTCATATTTTCCAAAATAAAATAAAAAACATTGTTATTTTTTCCTCAAAATTGCCAAATATACCACCTTTATTTTTTACATTTTCTGTAAACTACGTGGTAAGAAGTTTTGGTTTGTATCTGACATGTCCGAGATAAAGATTTGGAAATCTAAAGGGTTTATTCTTACGAAATATTTAGGTCCCAAAATTATTTATTCTAGGTTAATTTCTAGATCTGCTAGTATAGGGATAGACCAGCGATAAAGGGAAGTACGTCCACATGATCAGACAAGAATTGTGAACCTTGCCTTCTATATGGATCTAATTGCCAATAACACCCTGCTAACATTCCCTCACTCATTTCAGGGGGATATGCCATTGATTACCATTGCACTTTGACTATTTCTCACTATGAGGGATGGATTTAACATCCCTGTACAATCCTTCAAAAATATAACCTTCATTTGTTGCATTTTTGGAAGAGTGTGTTCCACTTTACTGTTCACTGACTTACCTCTTTTTGATCAACTTTTCAACTTTTTATTTTTTAGAAAAATTGAATCTTATAGCAATGCCACATAGAACAAGTGATATATAAAACATTGATGGCTGTAATAGACAATATTTGACCATTGTCATCAACTTTTTCACTTTGTTTAAATTTTTTCTTATTTGCTTTTTAATGGCTTGTTGTCTTCCATGCTTTTTATGTCAGTGCCATCTCTTCAATTGATGTATTCCTTGTTTCTTATATCTGCACAAATCGAAAATTGTCTGTTAGCCAGATTTGTTTGATCTGACAAATATAGGTGTATACATTCCTTCATGTTAATAAATTGGTGTTGCTGGGGGTTCTTTTGAAGCAAATTTATATATATATATATATATATATATATATATATATATATATATATATATATATATATATATATATATAAAAACACTCTCAAGTAGCAATTACATATATATTTTTTGTTTAGTCTTTTATATATATAAATGTATATATAAATTTGATAGTCATGAATTGAAATGTGCCAATTTTTCCATTTTTGGTAATAGCAAATCTTTCCATTTTACCAGCACATTCTCAAATGTTAGTTGCAAAGCATTCTTCGGTTTTGTCATCACTATGATGTTGGAGTGGAGTTTAGAGGACTTATTGTGTCAAAACCTAAAGCTAAGGCAAAGTCCAAATTTCCGTGTTTGAAAGATATTTCTGTTTAGATATTGAATAAACATTTTAATTTAATGGCTATTTGCTTACTAATAACTGTTATCTTAAAATGTCCAGGAATAATTTGAGCTCTGATACCTCAAACTGTAATTTTATAACAAAACTTGTTAGCTCTAAGTGAGACAGGAGAAATGAAATATAAATCAGCATTTTTTTCATTAAACAAGGCATTAACTCATCTGATATACTGAAGCTGAATCTATCTGGCTTTCTCTGTATCTGTCTTGTGTTGTGAAGTCTTTTTATCTTTTGTGAATTGATGTTGCAGTTTCTGCATCTTGATGACAAGCCATACCTTTTCTCACAAACTTATTTATGTTTTTTCTACATGTTAGCAAATGTATGTTTCAGCCATATTGCCATCTTTCTGTAAAAAAAAAAAAAAGCCAGCGTATTTCAATTGAAAATACAAGTTCAACATCCTTTATAGTCACATACTGCTTGTGACTTTAAAATTATAATTAAGTTTCGCTTAAGTTAAAGCTCTAATATCTCTAACATGTTAATTTGTATAGAGAGGTTCCGCTTCTAGCATTTGTACAGAGTGTAGGGATTGTGAGTGTGTATCCCTGTTAACTGCGTACTACGTAGATAGCTGTGGTTGAGGCTAGATGTGGATAATTTTACTTGTAAATGTGTAATACATGTAGACGATGAAACATATATATTTGTTAGATTATTGACATAAAACCGCTCTCTATGCCTTGATCTACATATGATGATTGTAGTTACATGCAACTTTTAATCTAGCATGTTATTTTCCACGCTATATGATTTGATATGAGTATTATCTTATTTTAGTGATGTTTACCTAGCCACAAACTTACATGCTTTTTTGTCAATAAGACCAACAATCTCCCCAATTCAAACAAAATTGTCATGTCTCGAGACAGCAACACTGTTGAAAAATTCAGGCTATAAAATGTTAAGTTAAGTTTTTTATAATAATTTGTTACAATCAATGTAATATAAAATACACTGACCATTAAGGCATTGCACGTGCATGTTGTTTATCAGTAAAGCGTATGTGGTACCAGGCGGGCGGTGCTTTGGGGTCTATCATCTCTCACAACCGCAGTAAAATAGTCTCATTATAATGTCATTTATTTCGAAATCTCAGACTATAACAGAAGCTGACATAGTTCTGATAGCTCAATTTTATAGTCAAAATTTGGCATAAACTTTGTTGATTCCAATAGTAAAGTTTTTACCTACATATTCAACTAATTTTCTGATGCATTTTGATCAATAATCCATCTATGAAGAATCATAGTGTTAGAACAAAATGTTTCAAAAATAGAATTATACCCCAAGTTTACAAGTATAGAAAGTCGTACTCGCACAAGTCAGTCGCTTATAGACAACAATCGTGAAGAATCATGTGACCTGTGAAGAATCATGTGACCATTAGAGTTAGAATCACACGCACAATCACTAGAAGCAGAATCTCTCCATTATCAGAACTTCGGTAAAATGAATTTGAAACATTCTCACTTTACTATGGGGCATTTTGAGGCAAATTATCTGACAATTGATTGTTCCACCCACCTTCCAATCCTGAAATTGTATCAATGACTCTATTTTATATCAGCTAGCAGAGTGCCTATGATTCTTTTGCATCTATTATAATCAATTCTTTAGTTTTTTGCCCTACATCATGAGAATTAAGCTGAGGTATAGTCATGAGTTTACATTCATTGTATTATGTATGAATGTTTCACACATCTTCCAGTACTCATTTAATATGGTGGGATTGACCTATTATGTGTTCCCTTGACATTAGGGAAAAGCAGAATTTTAATGGCTTTTTGCTTTTGGAAGCTTTGCCTTTTTTATGACATTGAACATTCATAGCCTTCCACTCCTTCTAATTCCACTTCAATCCTGTTTTACATCTTATAGCCTGACAAGATTGCTTTGAAATTTTTCAGTTTCTTTGGGGTTATTTTCAAATTGGCACATACCGGTAGTTACTTTTATTAAAGATGCATTTGTGAACAAATAACCACAACTAGCAGACTGCTGTTTTAGTTTTGGCTATGAAGCCATTGAGCACAAGTTATAATATAATAAATACATTGAATCTACAAACAGTTCATCTTGTCGATTTTTAGATGGGTTTACTGATTTCCTTCAAAAAAACATGACTGTGGACTACATCTTATTTCCTCAATTTTGGGAGTACTTTAAAGTAATATTACCGTAATATTTACAGGTGGATTTATCTTGAAGCTTTGCCATTTTATTGCATCAATGGCAATATCATGTATTCCATATCTGCACTTTAATAATAATTGGCAAATTTGAAAGAGTATGGTCCTTTAAAAGTTGGGCTGCAGAGTCATTGACATTTTAATTTCACAAGCATATTATATGAAATTGTAAAATTCATTGTTCACTACAGAATGAAATGTGTTTTGAAATTGTTCTAGTTCTAGTATGTTCTGCATATATAATTTTTTTGTAATAGAGCTCCCATGTGCTAGCGTTTACTGTTATATACTGTGTACCAATATATTATTTGTTACCATATTCACACTCAGATTACCATAAATAAACAAGATGTCTTCTTTCCATACACAATATTCTGATTTGTTTTTCAGATACCAAAACTGGGAAAATAATACAACACAAATTCAAATCTTGTATGGTAGGTACTGTAGTTTTATACTGTTAGTTTTCATACTATATGATTTTTTTAATCACATCCTTGAATCTTGAAAAATTTGCATATATGTAGATTAGGGTCATTTGGACACTATTGACTTATGTATAGTTTATCTCTATAGTGTCTCAACCTCTCTTCCCCAACTGTAAGTGGTCAATTTTTTTTTAATTTCATATCTCACACAACATTTGATTTACCAGTTGGTTGAAATTGTTCTTGTGTAGGTTGATTTTCCAACCGAAAATAAGTTATTTATTGTTTTTAGAGCAAATGTTGCATATTTATATACTTTTGGTCAAAAGTTTGGACTTAAATTGGGGTGAGTCAGGTTGGACTTGAGGCCAGTCTAGATGCTAGGAATTTTCAGTATTTAATGTACTGATTTAAAAATGTTCTTCCACCGGGCCAAATGGTCCCTCCCCGTTGGCCAGCCAAAACCTGCTAATATATATTTTTTAATTTAAGGTCTAAATTTGCCTATTAAGTTAGATCTCCAGATACTAGAATTTTGCAGTTTTCAGGTTCATATTCCAAAATGTCTCCCCCTTGGGCTGAACCTTGGTCGGCCTGGGTGACCAGCAGAGCTGTTAAGTTCCACGGATTGTCCGTGAGACTCACGGATTTCCATGGCAATTCCGCAAACACGGATAACCCCCAATTTCTCACGGATTCGTCAAAACCCCACATTGAAAATCCCAAAACGAAGTTTTTTTAATTTTTTTAATTCGTGCATTTGCGGGAATTCCCCAAATGACAGTGATTTCCTTATTTCCGGTACCGTAAATACCCACACATTAACATTCACAGAATGTATCGTCGGTAACTTTTGATTGAAGACTCAAGTTGTGGTGAACTGTGACTGATATTAATTGATTTTCACACTCTGGTGAAGCCACACGTATGGAGGGTGTTGTTTTAGTAAACAATACGTATAATCACAAGTGTGCAAAGTTCTGTATTGTTAGGCCGCATTGATGAACATTTCTTAGTAACGGATTAGTGGCATGCATTGCAAACGAAATAAAACAATACGTTTAATCACAAGTGTGCAGCTGTATTGTGAGGCCTCATTGATGAACATAAGTAATGGATACTTTATGATTTAAGTTCACTGATAGTGGTATGCATTGAGAACGGAATGTGTCTTTTATTTTGCGGGTAAAACTTTTAAGACGGGTCATTTTGTACTTTCGGTTTCACGCATACATGTCCGGTTATAACCTGTGTAACTCGGATTCGTTTTGACTAACTTTAAACAAAGTTTCTGCTTCTTAAAATTTGTTAATAAATGGTGGAATGTGTGCATTTCATTTGTGGGTTAAACCGTAAGACGAGTCAATTTTGTCGTTTATTACGATGTTGTACTTTCGGTTTCGCGCATATCCGGCTGTTTCCGGTGGAATTCTGAGTATTTTTACGAAGTGTGATCTGCTTCTTTCTTTTTAATAAATGGTGGTATCTCCCACACAGAGCAGCTCTATTACAATTACCAACAGGACATTCATTGCCATTTTATTTAGGTCTATATATTTATAAAATAGAAACTCATAAAAACTATGCAATCTTCATCATAAAAATTATTTTTGGAACATGAACATATTTGGGCATACCTCCCGCAAAAATCTCACGGATTGACATTTTCAAAACTTAACAGGTCTGGTGACCAGTCAAAAGCTGCTAATCAATTCAAAAAACCATATCACCGCTCTGTGCGGGACCAGTTGGGAAATTGGGGAAATTACAAATAAAATTACTCCAAAGGGGTCTAACATTGGCAAATTATACTTATTTTTAGCTCAACTTGACGAAGTTTGAGCTATTGCCATGGGTTGGTCGTCTGTGATCCATCACCAAACTTCATATGGATAATCGGAGTCACCTCTTGATGGGAGCTTACCATTTTTTTTCCGAACTCTGTTAAAAAACATGGCTGTGCCAAAGGATTTAGTCATACTAGTACACAAAGAGTAAATCCAAGGCAGCCATATTTTTCAACGAAATTTGGAAAAATTTGATGGATACCTTCTAGTGGTCACCAAAATTAGTCATGCAAAGAGTAAATTCCAATATGGCTAGCAGAAGGCATGTTTTTCATCAAATTTTGTTCAATTTTATGGCTCCCATCCAGAGCTGATCCTAAATATGCCTGTATATTTTCAAAACAATTCTCCAATAAATACAGGCTGCAGGGTGTACCAATGGATTCAAATTTTAAATCCGTGATGACCACTGGCAGCCATGTTTTTTAATGAATTTCAGAAAAAATTGATAGAGAGGTCAGCCCGAAGATCCATATGAAGTTTGGTGATGATCAGATGAGGGATATGGTCTGTAGGGTGTGCCATAGGATTTAGTCATGCAAATAGTAAAATCCAAGTTGGCTGCTGGCGGCCATATTTTTCATCGAAATTTGTTCAATCCCATCTAGAGGTGATCCTAAACATGACTAAATTTTCAAAACAATTCTCCAATAAATGCAGGCTGCTTGGTGTGCCGATGGATTCAAATTTTAAATTCAAGATGGCTGTTTTTAAATGAATTTCGGGAAAAAATCTATGGCTTCCATCTGGAGGTCACCCCGAAGATGTATATGAAGTTTGGTGATGAGCGGATGAGAGATGTGACATGTAAGGTGTGCTAATGGAAATTGTTGACGGATCACTGACGCACGTACAGGCGATGGATGCCAACCATCATCAAGTTGAGCTAAAAATCATTCCTGGTCACCATAATTGGTATTTCTAATTTAAGTCTTTTTGTGATAGATAGCAAATAATGGCATGTGAGTTACAACAAGGCACAAGGTATTGAGGAGGGAAAATTTCAGTGGGTGAGGAGAGTTGGGCTAGATGAACATGTCACTTCTCTATATTGTACGCACCCAGATACTTTATCTTTTTTCACACAAAACATCATAGTTGTAGTGCCTCAAATACAGAATAGGTGCACTTCTATTGCACTGCTGATAGGTTAACTTTATTACACATCCGTTGTTGTATTCTTAGTTTGAGACTATGTGGTCATTTTAGACAGTTTGCTCTAGATCTATCCTTGATTCTCCCCGGACACGCATGACATAATTGCATTGCTATTTAAAATGCGACGACGTATAAACGAGAATTCAGAAATAATAAATTTGTGATATCAAATCATTGCAAAACAAGGAATGTCAATTGGGAAAGCTATCTCAAAAAATTTTTATTATATAGACCTGTTTGTGGAAGGATACCCTTTGAGCCATCGGCTCTCAAGTATCCTTCAGCCATCTACTCTCATGCAATAATCACTAACACAAATCAACAGTGTGGCTCTATACATGAATCACAAAGTCATATTTAATTATCTGTATATAAAAGAGTAGGATCTGTCTGTTCGTGATTTTCCTCCCAGACCAAGAGACCAATATGCAACAACAATTCTTTGAAAAGTCATGCACTCACTGTCATGTCCCATGTGGAATGGCACATGACATTTGTTTTTCAAAAAGTGTCAGATAAGATCAGATAACAGAAACAGTTGGAGAATGTTTATTCCTGTCATTCATTTCAATTTAAATAAGATTAGTTCCCATGTGTTGTTTGTTCTATGCAGTTGTACATGTGGCAGGTGTTACAATATTATGTATATATAGGCTATTTATAACTTGTTTCATCTTTGCTAATTAAGTGTCTATCTATTATGCTGATAATTTTGAGTAACAATTATTAGTGGTGCTAAGCTGATAGCCCTTCCCTAAATTATAGTAATGGCCCTCGTCCGTCCATGTTTGGGGTCATCTGTCTGTCTGTCTGGAACTTTGTCCGAGCCTGTATTCTGTCATTTTCCAGTCACTTTTTAAAAAATTGGCACATATATGTCAAACAGCATGGGAAACGGCACCCCTTCAATTTTGAGTTCAGTCAGAGTCATTTTGGTAGAGTTATTGTCATTTTTATACGCCCTTTTGAAAAAAGGTTGTATTATGTAATCAGTCCATCTGTCTGTCCATTCATCTGTACGTCCATTAACAGTTTTGGTTTCCGATCGATAACTCCAGTTTGGACTATTTTAAACTGAACCAAAGTTGGTCTGTGTATTTCCCAGCTAAAAATACAGGCCAAGTTCGAATATGGGTTCCGTCCAATTATTTTTACATGAGTTACGCCCCTTTTTCGACCGTCTTAACATTTTTGGTTTCCGACAACTCCAGTTTGGATTATTTGATCTGAACCAACCCTTACCAAAATGTCCTAGGATATCGCGTTGGAATAATCTCAAGAAAAATAGGCCTGTTGTCACATCATCATAGTATTGGGATGGGAGTAGTACATACATGTAGATACCAATAAATTAGTAAAATATCAACTGCATGGTGCTATTTAATCGAGGTCCAGCTGTTACTAACAATTAAAAGTGTGTTACAATTTCCGGTTAATAGTAAGTTCAGTGCTGTCTCTTCGGTTTACAGGCAGACGTATCGCAATATTTTTTGCAAAATCAATAATATGAAAACGCAGTATTTTTTTTTGCAAAATATAAAATGAAAACGTAATATTTTTTGCAAAATCAATAAAATGAAAATGGTCCGTAAACTTGGGAGGGCGGGTCACCAGTAACACAGGTCTTCTTTTTTTTTGGCCTAAAATTTCTCAAAACGTGTTATTTATCAACATGTTGTTCAACAAAATATGGCCATATTATCACTTGATTATCACGAAATTATTACTACTTGATTTTAGAGTTATCCATCTTCATCTGCAATTTTGTCTGAGACTGTCGTCTTGACAAATTTTATCCAGACCACAAACATGTACATATCTCGAGAAATAACAAATTTCAAAAATCAATCTGATCACTCTGAGCTTTGATGGCTAGGTTCCTCAAATCGAATCAAATATTTTTTCCCCCGAAGCCAAAGAAATAGTAATTTGGGTGCTTTAATTTGGATTATGCCTCTTTAATATTCATCCTGAGCCATTGCATGTACTAGCATTCTACATACACATTTATTCTCATCTCGATATATGGTAGCCTACATGTATAAGGTGCGAAATATTATTTCGGTATAACAAAATAAAAAGAAAGAGTTCACTTGTCACTTCCCGGGCTCCGTACACACTTGTCTTACAATGACCCCACCAACTCAAATAATTAATATAAGAATAAGCATGAAAGACAAGTTTAGGAATGTATTTTACGATATTCCATTAATAGGCAAGGAAACCATAGACACTCTTTATCAATTATGATCTTTTGTTCTTCGTTGTGTTCCTGAAATGAAGTCTGATTGATGCCAACATTTTAATTTTCTATTCTAAAAAACCACCAACCAAAAAAAACTACTTTTCTATATTTATATTGTTCTTTTTTCTCATTGATTATTTTGTTGCTTTCCCCACTCTAGGCAAACCAATGCATAAATATGTTCCACCGAGTGGTAGCTGTTCAGATGTCTAAAGCGTCAAGGCATATCAGCAATAAGGAAGTCCCCACAAACAGTATGCATCACAAATCTAACCTTGCTTGCGCTAGTTCTGCTCTAGTTTGCAGTATCTACTAATTCCCTAAAATTACATTATAGAGTTGTAGTATTTGATTTAACTATATTTTAACCATTTCTTCACTAAGTAGATTATCTATATACATAAAAGAGTAGGATCTGTCTGTCTGTCCGTCTGTTTAGATTTTTCTGCCAGATCCCTAGACCGATCTCAACCAAATTTGGTATGGTGACTTTAAAAGGGTACCCGGGCGGAGGTTATAACTGCGTTAGTTTTTCAAAATTTTGATTTAAAAATTAAATAAATAACAAACAAAAACAAATACGCTCACTATGGGGCTATTTCAGCACCAGGTGTATGCTCTTTATAGATGTATTTTCGCTGTGGTCCTCAGCATCCAACAGAATAATGGGTATAAGTCCACTATGGGCTTATATCAGAACCAAATAAGTCCAATATGAACCAGTGTCAATATTTAGTAAATCTCAGCCAATGATTGTTTGATTTCACTGAAATTTGTTATGGATGTTCAACGGCTTTCAAGGGTTATTAACAGATATATAAGAGAATGCACTGGCTTACACGGTTAATGTAAATATTGTTAGGCCAATGTATTCTCTTATATATGTGAAGCTTCCTATGGGAGAATCGTATATATAATAGAATGCATTGGCACAGGGTTTTCGCAAAATTGGGTATAGATCAACACTGTCAGAATAGGTTTAAAAAAAAGGACCCATTGATGTTTTTCATATTATCGATCCCAGATTTACCCTATGTTTGCCAACATTAGGTGGTATGTACCGACAGACAACCCAGCTCCTTTTTTGGTATATGTGCATTTTGGACAGATTTATCAACATTTAATTGCTTCTACAGCTGTCAGCAGCAATATATTTTGCTGCACAGATAGAACTAGGCGATATTTTTCTGACAAAAATATGTAAATTTATATACACTGATAAATGTTCATATCGCGACACTATATCACATTTTCTACAACAAGGCGTTTCACACCTGTTTGATTCACAGATGTTTTATTTGAGATGGAATATCAAATCTTTATCCTAATTGCATTTTATTTTATTTAAAAAATTCTCTATCTGCTTTTTGGGGAAATAAATTGGATGTGAATACTAGTGGAGAATCGTTTGCTCAGATAAACAGAACCAATTATCTTGTGTTGTTTTTCAAATATTTGGTTTATTGATATGTTCATTCAGTACATGTATGCCCAATACAACCAAGATGAGCAGTGAGGTGACAGTCTGTGTGTCTATTCCCAGCTGCAGTCATGTGTGCGTTTAGATCCAAGGACTCTTAAGGTGTGTGGTAGCTTACTACAGAACTGTGTATCGCCCATAATATTCGCCTACCCATATCATTTCAGCCTCACGATAGTCATCACTGTACTGCTATAGTTGTCATTTGTTATATATTAATAAGAACTTAATAGTGGACCATGAAAACCATCAACGAATGAAATTGCTACCAAGATTTGAGAGAGAAACAATTGAACCCAGCCATGATTTTAGAGTGGTTAGTAGTCACAGTGACTAGACACACACGCTAACTGCAGATGGGAGTAGACCCTTATTAGTGCACATTCAACTACTTTCTTTTTTGCACCCATTATATTAAGGTTTTGGGGATTATTTAACTAACAGCAATTAAACATTCATGCTTTGGTCCTAACAACGCCTGCTCTTCTATTTCAAGGTGATGGCTATTTCTTGAGGGTAATTCTTCTGCATTGTTTGGCCTCTGAAGCAAAGCTTTGATGAGCAATGATTTCATTCAATCGTCATTGAAATTAATTTTTCTAAAGTTTCTTTCAATCCATAGGGTTGTATTTACACAACAATGTGCAAATTAAGTTAAATGAAAAATACTGTTTAAAGGCACGGATGGCCATGGTTATAGATTATAATTTTAAAATAAAAGTTACCGAATTATGAAAATTTCTTCAAGAATGTAGTAATAGTATAGTACATTGATAGTGTGAATGTGATATTATCTACCAAAAACACTTTGTGTGAGCCAAGCATTTGTTTATATACAGCAAAAGCGATGAGCAAAACAATCAACACAGTGGCGATCTTTTTTGTGCGAGTGATTCACAGTGACCCAAATCTTGGAGTGGCAAGGATTAGTGAGCGCTATACCGATATGTTGTGAACAAGTTTTAACCTAAGTTCCATTAGTAGTGGGGTCTCTCCGGTGTTGAGTGTTTCGCTTATTGCACGCTCTTTATGTACTGTACTGTAACGACATTTGGCTTTTGTTTACTAACACGGCGTACGATCTTGACAATAACATGCTATTTACGCGATATTTATGATTGGTATATTATAAGAACAAAATCTGTCTATATTTTAATATTCTTTCTGTTTATGGCGGTTTTAACAGAAGTGACTATATAAATCGGATTATGTATCTTTAAGAACTAATTAATTGTTTTCAAATCATGACTTCAGTTGCTTCTTTTCAGGAAATTACATTACCTTTTCAAAAAAAAAAGGAAGTCACTCAGCCAGTATCCATAAAAAACTGAAATATTAATATTCGAAAAAAGCCACCTTTGTTGGGGGGGGGGGGGGGGGGGGCAGGTAGTCAAGAGTCCTTTTTCTATTCGAATTGAGTTGGAAGATAACCACACTTCTCTTTCTCTCCCATCCTTTTTGTTAGCTCACTTGAGACAAAGTCTCAGGTGGAGCTATAGTCATCACTCCTTGTCTGTTGTGTGTCCATCAACATCTTCATCTCCGGAACCGATATACCAAACGGGCTCATATTTGGTGCAGATGATCCTTAGGTGAAGAGGATTGAGATTTGTTCAGATGTGGTCACCAGGTCAAATAGGGAGCCCGGGACATAACTCTTTCCCTTAATAGAAATTCTTAAAAAGACTTCTTCTCAAGAACCATCAGGCCTATTTAGTTTATGTTTTGTTTGGAAGTCCTTTTCTGACTGATATTCAAATTTGTTCAGATGGGGTTAGCAGGTCAAATACACAGCTCTTTCCATCCATAGTAATTCTTAAAACGTCTTCTTCTCCAAAACTCACCTAAATGGGGTCATATTTGGTGGGGATAGTCCTTTGTTGCAGAGGTCCTTGTGTGACTGGAATCAAGATTTGTTAAAATGGGGTCGAGCAGTCAAAAAGAGGCCAAGTTAGGGGACTTAACAATTTTTTCTCCAATGCAATCACTGAGACTCATTAAAACATCTAAGGAACCACTGGACTGGTTAGTCTGCAATATGGTATGAAGGGACCTTGGATGATAGGGATTCAGATTTGTACAAATGTGGCCAACCGGTCAAAAATGGGCAGAGCTGGTGTCACTCTTCCAGTATGTTGATAGCATCAAAGGGTGCCTCTGGTATCTGGGGTGCCATATATGTTGCTGACTAACCATACCCTATATTTTGTTTCTACCTGTGGGGAGCATGTATCGCTTGACATGGTTTAAATAATTATGAAGGCTGGAATCATTATGGGTCCAGAGAAAAGAAAATGCAGTTCTTGTAAAATTTTCAGCTTAGCATAAGTGAGATTGACTGAGAAGTTAAGTTATTTTTAATTGTACAGACTGCAGTAGACTTTAAAGTCCCAGTCTACTCAATCCCGATAGTCTGGTGAGCGATTCCAGTTATTGATTGTCTTGTTGTTTTGTTTCCTATAAACCTTGATGGTGAATGAAGCTGTCAAATTCAAATTTGGTTTATTGGTCAATAATTATTTGGTCAATAATAATAATAAAGCTCAGCCTAAGAAGGTTGATAGCTTTTGTAAAGATCAACTAATGTAATCATTCCAAAGCCCATTTATACACTATAATGCAGAGACTTTTATATATGGCACTTATCCTTGAGGGGTCTTATTATAAAGTACTTTTCTGTTATTACCCCATTGTCATCAGATGTATCATTGGCAAAGTCCAATCATATTTGATATACCGTCAGAGAGATGATACCCATCCCCCACGTCCCTCTTTGATAGTGCAACCCCCCCCCCCCCCATACAATAAATAGCATACACCAGATCAATGTTGTGAATGTCTTAACAATTTGTTTCTCCAGATTACAGAGTGTCAGTTTATTCTGACCATGACTATACTATTAATAAATGAATGAAATTATGTTTTATGTAAGGGTTAGAGCATAAGAATTATTCTTTACCATAATCAATCGAGTCAAAGACGAGATTTATTCTGGTAAAGAACTATTCGCATGCTCTGACCGACTTGGGAGCACAATTGACCACACACAATCGGTTTACCAGGAAATCGCCATAGAGCGTGGGTTGACCATGACACAAAACCCATGCGCTGGCCAACATTAAACACGCCTGGGAAAATGGTGATTTCCCAAAAATTGGGAAACGATTGTAACTATGGGATTGTGCTCTGTTTGATACATAGCACCATCTGTCTAAACACTCATCACCCATGTACACACTATGTGTGATGAATCCACTTTTAACTTCATGTATGCAGCCAAATTTCAAGGGTTTTAAATAATTTGATTTTATAATCTCATTGCAGGCTGAACAGATATGTTATGCAGTTCTCTGTGTGTTTTCGTATGTTGCTGCTGGGACTGAACAAAATCGGGAACAGACTCGGAATCAAACTTGACACAATAGCGAGTGACTAGTCTAGTACAATTGACTCTTCCATAGATTATCAATCACTTTGTGATTTTCATGTCCTCCTTCGCATTGGTGATCAAACCATTTCCGTGCCTTTTGATAACATGAACCTGTTTTGGATGTTATAAATGAAATACAGGTACATGAATATTTCAAAAAATCTCCCAAAAAATGTCAATATCGGTATTATTGGATGGTATTTTTTTTCCCCACATGATATTAGAATTGGAATGTGAAAAGAATGATTTAAATATCCTTTGATAACCTCTTCACTGCTATATGTCCATACTGAGTACGCTCGTCAAATATCAGGCTTCAGCACACTAGCAGTCAGCAATCATTCATAAATGTATTAAATTCAGAAACTAGTGCCTCGAAATCAGAGTATCTCGCCATTTGATATAGTTATGTTTATGTTAATAGCTGTTGTGCGGAGACTGTTTTAGGTTTTTCGAGACATTCCCATTATATTTTTCCACTAAAAAATAACCATAATTGTGAAGAAGGATTGGGTCACAATGTGGTTGTAAAAATGGTGCTCACTCATTTACAGACTGCATGTTGGCTATATTTGACAAGAGATATACTTCTGTCACTTGTAACTCTATTTGTTTCATTGCAGATTTGTCTGTTGGCTGTGATTTCATTCACTGGACTGTATAGTCTTGTTGTAGGTTGTGTTTCGGTAAATTGCACTGTAAACCTTTAACCCTTTCTTTACTAACTATGCATTGACGAATTGTTCCCTTAGGAAATGTTCACATAAATAAGTTCAACATTTGAACTTGTTATATAAACATGGCCCACTAATGAATACTTCAGCATCTGTAGTATCTGTTTGTGTGTCTGTTTGTTTTCTGCTCATATATCCTCAACATCTCTCCAGATGGAGAATAGACTATTCCTATGTATACTATTAAAACTGATTAGAGAATCTATTTAGTAAAGGAACCGTTATAAAAAAAGATACCATTACTGTCTCATCAGAGGTATTGGGTTGTCTTGTGATTTGTGATGGTACTGGTTAGTTGTGTGACTGTAGAACATGTGATATATATACAGGATAGAACAGGAAGGATAGAAAAGAGGCCAGCGATGGAACAAGTGCTGTGTCAAAAAACCTATTCACACATGTGTTTATTACATGCCAGCTGTCCTAGAATCCGAGCATTAAAAGACATACTTAAAAGGTTTATTCAGGCACAACAGGGCTTATTTTGTCATGTGTGATGATGCTTTTATTTCATAGTTCTCAGAACTGGTTTCATGGTTGAGGCGAACATCATTTACGTCATGTGATATCAACGGGTTGCGTATGCCGCACGAGGGTCATATGGATTTGTAAATATGGCACAGCAGGAACACTGTAATTCTAGGAACAAACATGCAATAAAAGTTAAAGAAACAATAATACTTTACATTGATTAGTCTGCACTACATGTACATGCCTGTGTATGTATGTAAAACGGCTATTAAATGACATATTTGGAAGCCAATCATTTTAAAGTTAACAAAACAGCCATTTAAGAAACAATCGTTGCAGACAATATTATAGTTATGATTATATTAGAATAATTGAACAGCTCTTGTTTCGTCTCCTGTGCTGGAAATCAGTCTGTCGTGATTGCAATAGGCATGCATATTGTATTAGACCCCTGAACCTTAATGACCAATTATGCTACCAAACATTCAAGCAAAAAATCCTCCGTTGACCAAGGTGAGCAGTACTAATATGTGGTGTCTAGTGATTCTAGTCTGTTCATACATCCATCCACATAAACATCTCAGCCACAATTTATCAGGTCCCAGTGAAATTTTAAATAAATTTCAAATAAATATCGCCATCACAAGGTCATTCAATTGAATGTCAAATAGAGTGTTTGTTATTCAATCAAATTCCAGGAATTAATTACGTAAAGGATAATGACTGAGTGGAGTGTCTGAGGCCAAATAATCACCCAAGGCCGCAAAGCGGCCGCAGGTGATTATTTGGCCTCAGACACTCCACAAGGTCATTATCTGACTTAAAACCCACACACTCATGTGCACATATTATGAGTGGCATACAGGCGCGTTTCCAATTGTGTTCCAATTGTGTTTGACGTCGGCAGGTACCGGTACGTCGGAACTTGATCTATGTTTCAGTGTGCACGGTGCGACCGGATTTTGGTTTATGACGTCGACCGCAATTTGCTTTACGTCATATCCATCGCCTTTTCCGTAATTGCAAACACTGTTATGCTTACAAGGGTACACACGTCTTTAGCACGGTTTGTTTGAAATGTTAAGTCATGAGCACAAAACCTCCGGAGAAGAAGAAGCCGCGGCCTGCTGGGCAACCAACCATAACTTAATGTGTTCTGGCTGAAATCGTTTCCACATATCTAAGACGTATAAAGCATCATATGGTGACTGTGGTATTCTTCGTACATATTGTCCGCCGCAACAACTATGGAGTATGGTAAGAAGTCACTTCGACAAGTGAATTCATACCATAGTTGTTGCGACGGACTCGCCCGTAAACCGAGCACCATGAGAGGGTACACTCGTAAAACGATTAGCTGGCTTCATCGATGAATAAACCCAATGACTGTGGGGTAAACTCAACACTTTGAGCCTCCGGGGGCAAATGACGTATGTAAGAAATTCTTTGATAGTACCCTTAAGGGGGAGACGCACGTTTGCCCAAAAAAAATTCATTTTTGGGTGGGTCAGGTAATTTGGCAATATCTTGATAAATCCACAACTGTACACAATGGAACTTCACAGGGATGTAGAACACATATTGAGGAATACAAACCATGTATTAAATTTTTTGAAATATGAACATCATAAGAGTAATCAAGAGAGATTTGTAACATTTTATAATAAGTTTCCTTTAGGTACCGAGAACTTTTATTTACTTCCACTTTCTTCATTAAACTGTGGTGACAGATGTAGCATCATATCTGTTTTCCATGAGAGGAGCCGTCTTTCTGCAGAAAAAGGAACACCAGTCTTATAAATGAAGTCAAATTATGAGTACCCTATTCTGAAAAATGAAATAATAAGCCAGACATTTGCAATTGGGACTATTTAGAAATGTATGGAGGACAGGATGGACAAATAACAAATCCAATTGACCTTGTTAAAAAAATCCAACAGTCAGTATATTTGGATATGAAATGGAAATAATCATAATACAATAATACAATGATATAAATATCAATGTATAATTATTAATTACTAAATAATTAATTATTAGTTATTATTTAATTTTCAATTTAAAAAAAATAAAAAAATTCTGAACTCTCAAAAGATAGTACTCTCATTCAGCTTTTCAATGCATAATATCTCTCAATATATGATAGATTGTCATTGATATCATACTTAACTGAACTGACCAAATAAATGCACATAAATAAATCATACATTTTGCTTCTGACATTCTGTGGTTTTACACCAGGACTAAGGTATCCCAATGATGCCAAGTATTCCCACTATATCAAAGTAAGCAATCTCACTATGCCATTGAATATTGGTAATAAGTCTGTTGAAATACAGTTTATAATGACCTCAAAGGTGTCACTTTCTGTAAGGTATTGTATTTGTCATATTATGGACCATGGGTAATGGGTTATACCAAAAATCGCACATAACTGTTGTGCAGTATTGACGCTAAATTAAATTACATATCTGCTCATTGTTATCAACAAGGCAACCTCACAGTTAGTCGGCATTGTCAATGATTACAAATGGCAAGGATTCATTTTCTTTGATTCCAAGTTATTTCAATCACCTATAAGAGACAGACAAATTTTTATTTTCTTAACTTTCAATTTCGCACCAGCAATGTATAACAGCATTAGCTTTCTGGGGTGTTGCCACCGACACCACGTTTACAAAATAAAAAAAAGCTCTCTCGGGGTAAATTCGCATTAGACACCCCATATTACACAAATGAAATAACACAAACTATTTTCATTTAAAACGTATGTACAATTGTAGATGAAGCGTTGAGTGGTCAATCTCAATGCCTTGTAAAATTTTTATTGGGAGAGACTACAAATTAGATTTAACGAACACCTAAAATGGGTTCCAGCAACTGTTGGAGGTTTCATTTAATTACTTGATAGTTTCATGTTGATCTGAATTGCCCTATACTGGTACTAATTGAAATATTTGGATAAAAACTAACATATATCTAAGCTCAATTCAATTTCATTATTATAAAATTCATATAACATGTCAGAGATCCTGAATGTGTCTTTGCTATTGGATGGCAGCGACAGGATAAAATAAAACATAAAATATTTTGATAATACACATGTATTTTAGATTGAACTTAACAAAGACCCCAGTTCACACGACAACTCATGTGGTTAATTAACTCTTGGGCGATATACTACAGGTACAGAGGGGGCACACAATCCCAACTGTTATTTAAAGTTATTAACACATGATGGGATGTTCATTAACATTTGTTTCCAGCTAATTGTGGTAGCCGCCTTTAATGAATTGAAATTATCTATATCAACTTACCTTTAAATGTTGACAGTTACAGGTAATTAGGAATTAACCTCTCATTACCCTTCTTCTACCAGGTACAGGACAACCCCCAACCTCCCATTGCTCTTCTCCTATCGGGTACAGGACAGCCTCATGGCAATCTAATGTGTTAGTGTTCAGGCAACTGTAATAAAGACAAAACATTTTGCAGGTTAACAAACCCAAAAGTTATATTTTATGAAAAATATAAAGATAACAATGAGTGGGTTAAAATATTGCTTGAGGGTTAAGTTGCACAATGTTATATCGTAATATATATTCCAGATGTTGTGGAAAAAAAGATTGCTGCATATTAATTACTAACATATTAATGCACAGATGTAATTAATTTGTACCATGTAATACGTACACCCAGCTAGATGATCTCTGTTGAGGGTGGGGTGTCCACTGTCTAAAATTTCCAACAGCACCGGCCCTTGATCCAGACCAGGTTAACGCCCTTCCAGTCCCAAGTTTGCAAAATATAATTTGCACCCCTCTACATTGGGTTATAATGTTCTAATTTGTTATCTCAAAGTTTCAAATCCCCCACTAATTACTGGCTGCAAAATTAAAATTTAAAAGCACAATTTCTACATAAATTATTATTATTAATATTTCGTGAGACTTGATACATTTATTTCCAACTGTCAAATGGACCATTTGTTTTGTAGGGGAGGGGGTACATAATACTCCAGCATTATATATACCAGACAATGAATTGTAGCTCTTTCATTACATGTTCCTAACATGCTGATCATGTACACAAGCTCAGCTGAGTACCTGTACCTGTAACATGATAACCAGGTTTGGAACATCCTACATTTGACTAAATATAAATAGTTAAATATGATGATATCAAACCATTTTTCTTCCCATATATGCACAAGTTATGAGATCCTTGAAAATGCAGCCACAATGTGACATTGAAGTGTAATAATATTATTATAAAACAAGTAATGAGATCCTTGAAAATGCAGCAACAATGTGACATTGAAGTGTAATAATATTATTATAATACCGGTAAATGAACAGGCTTCGGATAAAATTTGATTCATGCCACATGCATCATTTGTGTGGTGTTACTAATAGATCATGCCATGAATCTCTAATCTGGCTATGCCCATATGTAGCGATTCATGGCATGATCTAGTTAAGTCATATATATGGAATATGGTATTTGTTATTGAATTATTTCCCTTGTTTTTATTTGAAGATCTATGAAACCGTAATACATATTCAACTTGTATAGTTGAATAACTATCAGGTCATTCGGGTGCCTGGTATAGTGTCAACATGATTATTAATTTGGAAAAAATTCTCAATGATCACTTGTATTATTTGGCATTGAGACAGAGTGAAATTGCCATGTGAACTGACACTATTAATATTATAATTATTATTTAATTTTCACTTCAGCCTGAACCCCATCGATTACTAAAGTAACGACACGATTATTAGGCACTTGCTAGTATTATAAAATTAACTCTTGTAATTGATTACAACCAAAATAGGACAAAATTTCTCGACGTTTACGCCTCCAAATTGTAAAAAAAAATATATAATAATTGTGGTGTGTCCACTGGTCAGCTATACAAAATAGCATGTGACCAGAACTTGGCAACATGATTAATTTTTTTTATGAGAAATAGCCCAAGAAAAAATACATGTCAACCATGATTATTATGATAAAAATAACATATATATGACTAGCGTTTCAAACTTTGTGTGTTGTACGTTTTTTTGTTAAAAATATAAGAGCGTGTGAAATTGATGTCGGTCAGCCATTTTGTAAACAATATTTCAAGTCGTCGAAAATTTATCAAACTTACGCCAAAGTATAAAATCATTCATGCGATCGTTGGAACCACCAGTACGGACATGTTCCCAATTACTCTTCCTTAAATATGGGTCGTCATTGAGAGCGATCGGACATTATGCAATGCGTAATTTCACAAATTTGAAGAGAAAATCAACTTTCGGTTTTACGTATTATCCAATTACCGGAAATGGTTTCATAACTCACTTTAGTATGCCGCAATATATAGTTCCCCGTATTATACACAGAAAACGTATATTTTCTTATTATGTGGGAAAACTGATGTAACTAAACATAAAAATTACTAACTATGTGCAATTTTGATACTTTTAAGAGATGAATTATATCTTTTTAATATTGTCGCAATGATATCAAGCTTATTTTCGATAGATGGGCGAAAGTTAATATTTTACTTTTAAATTTCCATCAAATGTTTTCTTCTTTTTTCAATAAAAGTATCTAAATTGGAAGTCAGTAATGTCAATATGACTTCTCCTGATAGTTATACAGATAACCCCTTGGAGATCGGGTGCTGATCGGGTACGAATATTGTGATATTTGCCTTTTTAGTCCGCAAACGAACAGAATAAATTTTGACTTACGTTTTCCAATGGCGGCCAATCCGGCCATTGCTAGAGCAGATTGTCGTCATCTTGGAATCCGTCTCTGATGGCGAAGCAGCTCATTTTATGAACAAAATATGGCTCCTCTCATGTAAACCAGATACCATAGCACACCATGGTCCATTCTCTGGTCCAATATTGTTAGTTATTTAAAGGTTCTCGGTACCTATTTAAAGACATGCTATTTTTCCAAAATATTTCCCACATTTGTCAAACCAAAGTGCTTTTTAAAGGAAACCACATGTCCAGCATACTATAACAATTCACCAACACATTATATGTATAAAGCTGAGCAATACGAAATCTGGTTACTATGCATTTTTATTTTTCCATTGTTGTTTTTGGCTCATACAACAGTGATGTTTTCAATGATTTCAGCCATATTTTGGGCAAACGTGCATCTGACCCTTTAATATAGTGGTAACACTGCCTGGAGTTTGGATTGAAACTACCGTAGATTATGATCTAGCAGAATTAGAGACCCTGAATTCGTTATTGGGGTGTCATATGGTTGTTGAAAAGTTGTCTTGATTCCTCTGATAGAAAAGACACCAGCAATGCATAAAGAGACGCCAAATTCGCTCTCAGAGCACTTAACATTCAAAAAATTTCGCAGGGAAGGTCCCCCCGGAACCCCACCCTCTGGAGGGGGTTCTCCCATCTCGGGCCCTCGGGATATGCCTTCGGCATATCGTGCTTGGACCCCCCCACATAATGATTAGGCCCCCCCTATTTGGGGATCCTAGCTATGCGCCTGGTGGCATATATATACCAAATGTACATTTTTCACTTAACGTTGTTTTGGAGTATAATTTGGTAGCCCGACTAGATCTTAAACAGCAGAGTTGATGGGAAAACAATCAGGATCATGATTGAACATTTCAAATTTATTGATGTTATGTTAAGCATTTGTGTTTGGCTTATTCATCATGTTGTCACTGTTTGTTGATGAAATAACTTATCCCACAGCAAATACTACAATACTTGAATTATTAAATGGCGATTATGATTTATTTAAAAAATGAATTTTGTGGGTGTTTTTGTTTTTGAGAGACAAAACTGCTTTCACATAGATGTGTTTTAATAATGCATAGTTATGCGGACATTAGACGCATTGGTTAAAACAAAAGAGTCAGCACTGGACCATTCACATAACTGCGTAAAAAGACGTTGCATGATGCCCAGAAATGCAAATTCATGAGACGAGATCAAGACTTACATATAAAAAAGTACAATGGTACTACCATGGTGCTACCATGTTACTACTGTGGTACTATCAGGGTACTACCGTGGTACTACATTGCAGTGTTGTACTACCATGGTAATGTGATATTTACCATGGTACTACCATGGAACTCTAATAGGGTACTCTACCGTGGTACCATGGTAGTTCTCCATTAAATTGATATTTACCATGGTACCATAGAACTGTACTAGGATATAATTTACCATGTTACAGTTGATGCCATTGTAAAGTGTCTAATATGACAAAAGACTAGTTTTTTCTACTATGTATGTAGACCAAGTCTTCTCGGTCCACAACAGCTTGGGATATTGACTCTACAAACATTGTTACATCTTTTGGTGAATCCATTTTGAACAAGAAAATAGAGATAAATTTATTGCATGAGTGTCAAACGCTTGCGTTAAATTGACAGTTAACGGATAGTTCAAACCAATTATGTGAAAGGTGTATGTGCCGGGCATAACCTAAACACATGCATCAAAATGTGAAAGCAGCTAAATGTGCCCCAACGACCACAGCACCATATCCCTCAATAAACCCCCCCCCCCCCCACTAGAATCATTTCTTATATTTATATAACTTTTTATGTGTACCCATACCATAGTATGGTACACATAGTATCGATGTCTGGATTGACCACTCGTCCGTCTGTCCATCTGTGTACACTTTATGCATGGTGCGATAACTCAAACATTTTACTTGCATATCACATTTGGGAGCGTTAATTCAGATTATGCATCTTTAAACATCTTCTCGGGAACCACCAAGCTGTACATCTGACATGGTGTGGATGGTAGGTATTCAGATTGTTAAAATGTCATAGACCTGTCAAAAAGAACCAGAGCTGGTATTACACTTTCCAAATGATCGTCCCACCTTCTATCCCCCATCCCCTACCCTTCTACCCAACCCCCAAATTATTGTCAAAGTTATACTCTATATTTTTCTTTCTTTGAGAGGAATAAGCACAGTTAATTACTTAACCACATGCTGTGTCAGATTTGATCTTAAATGACACATTTGAATAAAAAAAATCCACAGCATGCATACTGTTGTTTTAATATTTCTACTGGTGTTCTGTTAACCACCACTTAGCCAGGTGAATTTAATTAAGTGGAACAATGGAGCTCTACTCTAGGTCCTTGGGTGCTTGGACTTTAATACATTGGATCAAACAGGGCCTGCAATATGAGATTTTACCCCTTTTACCCATTCCATGTCTTTGGTCTTTTCCATTATTATATAACTATATTATTTTTTTATCTTACATAGCAATTTGCAAAAATATAAATAGAACTGCTTACATACACTATGATATATATAGGCTCTATACCGGGTAGTTTAAATGTTATACAGCAATTTACTATCGCCAAGGGATGGGTTAGACATCTGTCGATCGTGATCTGCCTCTCATTGATTGTTTATTCCCATAAAAACTTAATGTATTTTTATTTATTTTCACAAAAGCTGCCAAGAATTTGAGACTAGCCCACAAAGCACTTTAAGTAAGCCCAATATAAGATTTTCAAGCACTTAGCAATGATCTCGTGATCGATATAAATAACTTCAGATGCAATTCAGTTGAACTTTTAAAAGCATGCTCAATTATTCTACCGACTGCTAGTTATTAGGTCAACAATTTGATGTTGTGTTATAGTCTGTTTTATTGGGATACAGGTGACCCAATTGGCAGTTGACCAATCATCAAACAGGATTTAGGGTAAACACAAATGGGCTGTGTATATATATGCATATCATCTCTTGCCCACCATACATTCATTCCATAGAGTATAAATGATCAACACCATGGGTACTCTAATCATGTTATCTATTATCATCCTCTGTTATCACACATATAATCATATTATTAAAGTATACTATCTATTACAATTTGTCTGCCAAACATTCTTTGATCAGCCATATTAGATATCGATACAGTCCTGCAATGTATAAATACAATCATTCCTTTTCAGGGTGTCTGTTAAAAGATATATAGAATCTATATAGACTATTTCATTGTAAAAATTGTTGAGTCTGTTGTATTTATTATGTGATTATATTATGAATCATGCATTCCAAGATATCCATTTGAATCATGCATTCCAACATGTCTGTTTACTCTTGTTCTTTTAAATTAGAATGGAGGCCATTGGTCGCTTAAATGGTGCATAGTATATCAGGCTGCCGTATGAAGCTATCCGGCAACATATAGGCTAACCATATTGTTCTGAAACGGAGCACTTGTCTAAGCTGTCTCTTCACAGTTAATATGTTTGAAGTCTGTTTTTGTACTTTTCTTTTGTTACATCCCGGTGTACTACAATAGCCTTAGGTCAATAAATTTGATTAAATACTCGTTAGACAGACTCCATATATATAGAAAGAGTTAGTCATAGAAGTCTGGCCCCAATTTGTATTCAGCATAGAACAATAAAGAGCGTTCCTTGTTAGTCTAAGTTGTTGTGGTAAAAATAAAGGGGTTTTCTCTCACTACTGTGCCAAACAATTTAATTAGTTGAAAAAAAAAATTGTTTTGAGCAGTGTTGTATATTTGATTCAATATGCATAGGCGAAATATAAACTTTCCGAGGCATATATTTTATTCATGGCATGCTTATCAGGGAAGTACATACATGCTCCGCTAACCATGTCAATAGGGCATGGCTCAGAGGATTATTTTCTATCAATATAAAAAAAGGGATCTATGGGTGGTGCTGACTGAGACCTTCCCAGATGCCTGCACATCAAACTACTATTTTAGTCCCAAATAAACATGCATTGAGTGCAAGATCCCAATAATTAATATTCCCAGTGGAAATTTATGGCCAACCAAATGCATATTCTTGTAAATACCTTTGGCATATATTGAATGTATTTAATGTGGTATAAAAAATAGCTGAATCAGGGGGCGGGGTCAGGAATAAAATCCAGGACACAGGGTTGAAATTATTTTTGTATTTTTTTTTTACACCCACCACCCTGGGGAAGCAAGTACCAAAAAGGATTTTCTGAAACAACTGCATATGCTAGGATATAACTATCATTTTTGTAGACATGAGTAGCTCTACTCACCGAACTCATTTGAAAACATTGTATGTATAAATGACATCTCCACTTCATGTTGGCACCATTTTATTTCACATGTAGGCACCATTTTATTTCACAAAACAGTTCTCATTTCTAAATATGTGTTTCAATACAGACCCCGACGTATGCCACCTCCGTGGTGGACATAGAACACCGTACCATAGGAGGTGGCAATGCCAGTAGCAATTGTGCAAATAGAACCTAGCTGGCTCTTGGGTTAATACTTGCATGATCACTCAAATACAGCTTTAGTGATTTGACATAAGCATTTAACATTGATGTACTAGTAGTACCTACCATATTGATGTGTGTTATCCCCAGCCTATTAACTCCTCTTCTGATTGAATCAGGATGTGTTACCTGGTGGGTTGCAATTCACATCATCTGAAATGATTGGATTCTTGGGGGAACCATAGATAACAGACACATTTATTCAGACTGGAGAGATGCTACTTTTACCTTTTTAGAACTTGATCATAATATGGTTACAGGTAAATAAAAAATTAAAATAATTTGAATCCAAATTTGTTTAACACTCGGCCTTCATGTGGAATATCTGATGGCAATATTAAAAAGAGTAGATTTTCAAATACCATGAAATGAAAAATATTTAGAAAATAATTGAGTGCATAAGTCTGATGTTCATTGATGCCAGAATATGTTTGTTGAAATTCCATGTAGATAAATGATTTCAATAGAAGCTGTCATAGGGTCTGATATTATTTAATTAAAATATAAAATAGATTGATAAATAAATACTTGATATAACTTATATGCGGAATTTACATTCTCCTCAACTATATTCATAGTATCGATTGACTGCTTACAATGTTCTTCACAGAACACTGTTCATTTTACCATACCAGGTATCTTGACAAGAGAATGCTCTTTATTGTTTCTTGATGGAGGAAAGAAAGGACCATTTTATTATCACTTTAATAACACTTCTTTGCAAGGCACATATCTCTGGTTTATATATATATATACATGTACTTACCAGTGTATTTACCAACTTATTTTGATGATGTCACAAAACCTAGCAATTTCTGTAAAGATATCTGTTTTCTGTCTAGTTTTCATATTAAGTTTGATTTTCAAAATACTTGCATAAATTATGGTCTCTGCTTCATATTGTTAACTTTTATTTAATCATTACTACATAATAAATTCCATCATCAAATGAATATGTGTTCTAATTTCATCACATTGTGTAAGCCTGTACTCGAGGATATCCTTATGTAATGGATATTCTCCGAGCTCAAGGGCATTCTGAAGGTGATTTGGGCAAACACCCAAGTGCGTTGGGATCTCACTTAAACCCCAGGTACCTGACAAATGTACCTCATGGAAAATATCACTAGATTTCTGGAATGTCATGTCTTCTGGTTATATATTTAGAGGTATAGGATAATAACAACATGATAAACTCATTTACATTTAATATGCATCTAGTTACATCAGACATCAATTGTACACAGTTGCAACTAGTTAAATTTGCTTGGCCTAGCGATGGCCACTCTTTGCATGACTAAATCCTTTGGCACGGGCTACAGGTCGTACGTTTGGATGGATCATAATGAAATTTGTCATGGATGTTAACAATTACATGTAGATGGGAACAAGTCATTTTGGGGTCATACAGCCATAAACCATGGCCACCAGCAGCCATCTTGGATTTTACTCTTTGCATGACTAAATCCTTTGGCACGGGCTACAGGTCGTACCTTTGGTCAGTTAATTATGAAATTTGTCATGTGCTTTGACATTGACATGTAGATGGGAACGAGTCATTTTGGGGTCATTTGGCAATAAACATGGCCACCAGTGGCCATCTTGGATTTCAAAATTCAATCCATTAGCATGGGCCACAGTCCTTACTATTTGTCTGATCATCATGAAATTTGTCATTTATGTTAAATTGACATGTAGATGGGAACTAGTCATTTTGGGGTCATCGGCGAAAAACATGGCCGCCAGCAGCCATCTTGGATTTTACTCTTTGCATGATTAAATCCTTTGGCTCGGGTTACAGGTGGTACCTTTGGTAGGATCATCATGAAATTTGTCATGGATGGTAATCTTGACATGTAGATGGGAACGAGTCATTTTGGGGTCATTTGGCCATAAAACATGGCTGCTGGCAGCCATCTTTGATTTTACTCTTGGCATAACTAAATCCTTTTGCCTCGGCTACAGGTCGTACCTTTGGTCGGATCATCATGAAATTTGTCATGGATGTTAACATTGACATGTAGATGGGAACGAGTCAGCTGGGGTCATTCGGCCACCAGCGGCCATTTTGGATTTCAAAATTCAATCCATTAGCAAGGGCTACAGGCATACCTTCATGCTATAGACATTATCCTTTAGTCCACCTGATTGTTTGGAGAGAGGCTAGCATAGTATTATTCAGACAAAAGTGTACGTCTGGTCAAGTTGAATCAGAAGGCTTCGAAACGGATGTGGAAATACAATCTTACCACACAAAAAAAAAACGACACGCATATGACATTCTATATCTTAAACATGCACCAGGTGTAGGGGTGGTGTATACCGTGGCCCATTTAATTCCCACTATCATGGCGCATGTCCACAAACTAGCACCGCGAGTATTGTTCTTCTCTGCTGTGAGATATTCGACGAGACAATTATTAACTGCAGGACGACGTCACACAGTTTGCTTCGGATCATGGTCAAGAAGTGTGGGTAGTCGGTACATTATGGTCTTCTCCTTAGCAGATAGACATCTGTCCAAGGGAATGAGACAGCTAGCAACCTTCGAAACACTGTCGCAGAACTTTGTCCACGTATGCCAATGCGTTCGCTGGGTTTGTGAGTTGACGAACCATCTGTTGAGAAGTAACTAACTAAATGGTTCGCCATGTGTACATGTCGTTATCAAACAATTCACTTTCCGGTGTCTGTCTAACAATCATTCCAGTTCTTGTCCATCATAGACCTGCATGTCTTAGTAGCGGAAATAAGATTATGTTTGTCAACATTATACTCTTGTATTTTCGTTATTGACACTTTAATTTGCAAACAGTTGATCTCATTTCAACACAGTCCATATTATCATACCATGGTTTACACTTTTTCTTTTTATACAATTTCCGTGAAAACGAAGCTTGCTTTCTACCGAAAACGTGCTCCACTGGCTTTGTTAGTATGTCTGATATGTTCATACATACTTCACATAATTCACTTGTTCGTATGAAATATCATTACAGTTTTTTCCAACGGACACGAATAGTTAAGATAAATCAAATGATCTAACGTGTTATATATACTCATCCCGTTTATCGTCATTCCATTTACAAATGGATGTTATCTCATGTTTTCTAGGAAAAGCATTTATTTTAACTTTTTTTCAAATATTTTGTTCTGTGACTCCGTTACATGTATGAGTTCTGTATGAATATGTGCATGACAATGCCGCATGCTCGTCATAAAATAATGGATTAAAACACAACACAGAAAAATCTACAATTGAACACATGTGGTGCATAATTATGGGAGGCCCTTTTCACATTTATTATTTATTTGCGCTTAAGCCATTTCCATGGCCATAAAAAGGGAATTAGGGGTTAGGGGAGACCCGGGCAAAGTGGATCGCCCGGGCAAAGCCGATCACCTTTATTATTTCAATACTATCAAATTATTCCTTATCTATCCGTATTTTAGAATAAGGTCGTTTCGTGTTGGGTTAGTTTTTATACTTTTCCACAGAGAACAACGTATATACTAAAATTGTGTAGCCCAGTAGAACATTTTCGTCGACATTTTACGATTTTACCAAATTTATAATTAGTGTGCGTTTGCGCATATCTATTGTGCATGTCGATGATCACATACCCATCTACCCGAATAAATGTTGTCGGTGTCTTAGGCAATACATGTGTGGAATAAGACAATATGTCAATTTGCTAAATTAGATAGGACACCCGCGTGATGTCCCGGACTGCAAAAAGATGCATGTGCTGTGGGCAAAGCGGGTCATTCATAACATGACTAACTTCCGGTACACATGCGTAGATTAAGTGAATTTGGACAATTTTAATAAGATGGGTCGACAAAACTCGTGCCTTGTCGGAGCATGTCCATAATTTTAAAATTTGAACGTTTGCAAATACGCGATTTTAATTATTTGCAATAACTATGTATAATTGTCATAAATAAAACTGAAAAGTATATGATTAGTTGAGTATTATTGCATTTTCAGAAGGATTCGTTTGCTGATCCGCTTTGCCCGATGTGGTGATCCGATTTGCCCGACGGCCAGGTAAAGCGGATCAAAATTAAAAATCACCATAGCAACCAAACCAATAGATGCATCTGAATGCATCCTACGCCAAATGTAATGCCATCATGATTAGAAACTGACAGTGCTAATATTTCTGATTGCCGGTTGCATTTTGTACAAGAAAACCTTACGTGATCCGCTTTGCCTGGGTCTCCACTACCGAGGAGCTTGCTTCCTTCATATGGTGTACTTGAAATAGGGGGGGAAAAAACCCTATTTTCATATTATCAGTATCCCTGTCCCCAAGAATGTGTGTCTCCATCACAGAGATAATGTAGGGCCTATATTTTATAAATGAGACATATCCTGCACAGATATATACCATTTCATGTCATAAAAGGGATATAGGGGTTACTGGGGGATTGCTTCCCTCATTGGTGGGCCAAAATAGACTTGAGTGATGTGTTTAGGCCTGTGCCATTTAAAATTAATTCAGGGGGGAATCAATGAATATTAATTTTTAATTGCGCTTAAGTGCAAATCATTTGTGCTTAAGATCTATTTGCGCTTAAGCGTAAATGATAGAGGTTATTTGTGCTTAAGCGTAAATAAATAATAAATGTGAAAAGGGCCTCCCATACATAATCGTTAGCTATTACATAATCTATCAGACTGGCATCGCGACAAGTTAGTTCACCGATATTCCTATCTTCTCCACATCTCCCGTTCGCTATAATAAACTTTCCAGTCTTGCAAAATTTAACCCATATATGCCGAACTTTTTTTTTCTTATTTATTTTTATGATATTATATAGTTTCAGGTTAGTAATGGGCAAAATCAACATTGGATGGCAATGCAAAGGGTCTTTTTCCAAAGTTTAACCCAGCCAAAGAACCGTCCTTTATAAGGGACTCTAGGCATACACATGGTCAATTTATGTTCATTTTAACTATATTAATTAGATCATGCAACATGAAATAACATTTGGTATCATCAAGAACTTTGAATTGATACCCACCGGCAAGTGTTGTATTCCTTATTCGAAAAAAATATATATAGGTCAAATAGAGTGTGTTGTAGGGTGGCCCCCAAGACACTCTCTCAACACACCCCGCTCATCCCACCCGATCTCAAATGATCGCCGTCCAGAGGGGTTCAAATAGGACACCCATGCCATATCTCGGCCATTTGACTGATTTAGGTCAAATAAAGGGTATTGCAGAGTGGCCCCCAAGACATTCTACTTCTTCACCCTAAAAAAAATATATATAGGTCAAATAGAGTGTGTTGTAGGGTGGCCCCCAAGACACTCTCTCAACACACCCCGCTCACCCCACCCCGATCCAAAATGGCTGCCATCCAGATGGGTTCAAATAGGGCACACATGCAACATCTCCGCTATTTTACCGTTTATGTCAAATGAAGGGTATTGTACGGTGGTCCACATCTCCACCCCTCACACCCCACCCCGATCCAAAATGGTCGCAGTCCAGAGGGGATCAAATAGGGCACCTATGCCATATATCGCCGCTATTTGACCGTCTTAGGTCAAATAAAAGGTGAGGTAGGGTAGGCCCAAGTCATTCTACATCTTCACCCCTTACATCCCACCCGATCTAAAATGGTCGCCACCTAGAGGGTGCCCAATCCATATCTCGGCCATTTGACTATTTAGGTCAAATAAAGTATTTTATAGGGTGGCCACCAAGCGAATTTTTCATCTTCTCCCTCACACGCCACCCCTATCCAAAATGGCTGCCGTCAAGAGGGGATCAAATAGGGCACCCATGCCATATCTCGGCTACTTGACCGCTTTAGGTTAAATAAAGGGTGTTGTACGGTGATCCCAAAGACATTCTACATCTTCCCCTCTCACACCCAACCCGATTCAAAATGGCCGTCGTCCAGATGGGATCAAATAGGGCACCCATGTCATATCTCCGCTATTTGACCGACTTAGGTCAAATAAACGGTGCGGTAGGGTGGACCCAAGACATTCTACATCTTCACCCCTCATAGACCACCCCGATCCAACATGGTCACCACCCAGAGGGTTGAAATAGGGCACCCATGTCATATCTCTGCTATTTGACCGACTTAGGTCGAATACAGGGTGCTGTATGGTGGCCCAAGACATTCTACATCTTCATCCCTCACACCCCACCCCGATCCGAAATGGTCGCCGCCCAGAGGGACTGACATAGGGCACCCATGCCATATCTCAGCTACTTGACCGTTTTAGGGCAAATAAAGGGTGTTGTATGGGTCCCAATACATTCTACATCTTCACCTCTCATACCCCACCCGATCCAAAATGTCCGCCGTTCAGATGGGGTCAAATAGGGCACCCTTGCCATATCTCCTATATTTGACTGACTTAGGGGTCAAATAAAAGGTGTGGTAGGGTGGGCCCAAGACATTGTACATGCATCTTCACCCCACCCGATCCAAAATGGTCGTCGCCCAGATGGGGTTAAATAGGGTACCCATGCCCTATCTCCGCTATTTGACTGACTTAGGTTGAATAGAGGGTGCTGTATGGTGGCCCAAGACATTATACATCTTCACCCCTCACACCCCACCCCGATCCAAAATGGTCGCCGCCCAGAGGGGTTGAAATAGGGCACCCATGCCATATCTCCGCTATTTGACCGACTTAAGTCAAATAAAAGGTGTGGTAGGGTGGGCCCAAGGCATACTACATATTCACCCCTCACACCCCAACAAATTCATAACATTAACATTGTAAACATTTGACCATGCATATATGCCTAATATACTTTATAACGGATCGGGAATCAAAATATTCGGGGCCCCAGCCATGCCTAACATCCTTTATAATTAAGTACACTGAATCAAGGAGATATTTTCGCTAGATATATCCACAAATTGCAATAAATTTATCATATATTCATTTGAAAACAGTATTGTGATAATACTGAAATAAGTTATAACATGGGGTTATAAATATTTATTGTGTGAAATTACCTCCCTTGTTGGTTTATTTTCCATGAAAAAAAACAGCAACAATTAAAACCCGACTTGCAGGCAAAAATAATGCTAAAATTGTTGATCGAATTTAGTATCACTATCATGCTGTACTGTCAAGGATGTTCTATATTTATACATTCACGAACTTTTCATAGTGGAACACCGGAAACTATAACATGCATTATAGAAAATAAAATCGCCAAGTGTGACTATCCTCATTAAAGTTACTCAATCCGAACAGAGTGTCCCCATCTCAACAGATTCCAACAACAACAATCCGATCAGAGGGTCCTATATTACTATTTATTGCACACCAACTGGCTTATTTGTGCGGAATACAGCAAAATACAGATTAATTCAAACGTTCAATAAAAGATTGTGTATTGTTCTAGAATAATACAAACCGATTACGTCAACAACGTCGTTGGCGACGTCAACTTTAACAGAAAATTTCTTCACTAAATTATGAAGAATAGCCTACATTAAGTAAGTGTTTGTTCAATTATATGAAAAATATCAACGTAAATGTTATTATATTAAAATACACAATCTTCAAAGTGTGCAATAAACATAGAACAACACAGTGTTGTGAACATGTTAACGTTATTGCACTCGTTTGTCGCCCCGCGAGGTAAAACTTGAACCTCCGGTTCTCGTTTTATCATCGCGTCACAACAAACTCGTGCAATAACGTTAACCAGTTCACACACTTGTGTCGTTCTATCTATTTCTTTGGCTTTGGGGGTAAAAAATATTTGATTCGAGTCGAGGAACCCATAAAACAAAGCTCAGAGTTATTAGATATTGATTTTTGAAATTTGTTATTTTCTCGAGATGAGTACTAATAATTGCCGTCAATTTCGTAACCTGCTCGAGATGTGTACACCAAAACACTATTCAAACAGACAAGGATGGATAACTCTAAAATCAAGTGGTAATAATAACGCAATTTTGACTGTGTTCTGGGCCAGAAAGTATTCCCGATAATGAAAAATAATATATTTCTAAAATCGATATCTAACAAATCTGAGCTTTGATGGGTGACTTCCTCGGCATTTTAGTCACGAAAGCGAGTGCGTCATATTTCGAGCCATATAAAGCATGAACGCGATTGCGTCATATTTCGAGCCATATCCAAGCTGTATGCCTTTACTACTTGGACCGCTCTTTTTCTCTGCCAATTCAACGACCTGCCCAACAGTGTCACCTCGCAAGTTCGTCTCCTCGCTGACGACTGCCTTCTTTATCTACCGATAAAATAATTTGCCGACCATATCACTCTACAATCTTATGGGCATCCAAATTAACATATGCTCAAATATTTGGAGATATCTCTAAATATTTGGAGATATCTCTAAATATTTGGAGATATCTCTAAATGATTTGGAGATATCTCTAAATATTTGGAAATATCTCTAAATATTTGGAGATATCTCTAAATGATTTGGAGATATCTCTAAATGATTTGGAGATATCTCTAAATATTTGGAGATATCTCTAAATATTTGGAGATATCTTTAAATCAGCACATATCCATAATTGAACCTGGAATTGGACTTATCTCTAAATGAATTAGAGATATCTCCAAATTAAATGAAGATATCTCTAAATCATTTGAAGATATCTCCAATTCATTTGAGGATAAGTTCTTTTTGAACATATGTCACATATCCGTAAATAAAATACTTCTCCATAATTCGATTTTGAGATATCTCCAAATAATTGGAGATGTCTCCAAATGATTTAGATATATCTCTAATCATTTGGAGATATCTCTAAATGAATTGGAGAAATCTCTAAATAATTGGAGATATCTCTAAATAATTGGAGACATCTCTAAATCGACATATCCACAATTGGACATATCCGTAAATAAATACTTCTCCATAATTCGATTTGGAGATATCTCTAAATATTTGGAGATATCTCTAATTCAGTTGAAGATATCTCTAAATATTTGGAGACATCTCCAAATAATTGGAGATATCTCCAAATGAATTGAAGATATCTCTAATTATTTGGAGATATCTCCAAATGAATTGGAGATATCTCCAAATCGATTTAGAGATATCTCTAAATGATTTGCACTTCTCCTCAAATAAGTACTTATCCGTAATAAAGAAGAGCAATTGGAGATATCTCCAAATCAGTTAGAAATATCTCTAAATACATTGGAGATATCTCTAAATGATTTATGGGTAAGTGGATAAATCGAATATACTTCTCCGTAAATGCATTTGTGGATATCTCTAAATGATTTGAAGAGATTTTCAAATATTTGGAGATCTCTCCAAATAATTGGAGATATCTCCAAATCAATTAGAGATATCTCCAAATATTTGGAGATATCTCCAAATGAATTAGAGATATCTCCAAATATTTGGAGATATCTCCAAATATTTGAGTATATGTTAATTTGTCTGCCCATACAATCTGACCTAAAAAACCTCAGCTGGAGAAATGGGCAACGACTTGGGGTATGCCAATACAAAACACAATATTTTTACTACATTTGGTCAAACTTGTGGACTGAAATGGTCATCAGTTGGAGAATTTACCAACCTGAGGAGGGGTATAAGGTTTGAAATTTCCAACACTAGGAAAGGTTCAGTTGATCGAGGCCAGTCGAGATGCTAGGATTTTCGATTTTCTTGTATAGTCCTGGTGTCTTGTCCGTAGCCGTATGACTTAAAAAACCTGGAGAAATGGGCAACGACTTGGGGGGTATGCGTTTCAACACAAAGAAGTGCTACGCCATGCAAATCAAACCCAAAAGCAGCTACATCTATACACTTGACGACCATGCAGATCCTTAAATCAGTTACAGAAAACCCCTACCTCGGTACCACAATCTCAAACGACCTAAAATGGACATCTCACATAACAAGCATGGTCAAGAAAGCAAACAGCACACTGGGCTCTCTACGGCGATCCCTCAAAAGAGCACCGCAGAAAAGCAAGAAGATAGCGTACGAGGCAATGGTGCGATCCAAACTGGACTATATATGCACAGAGACGTGGCGACAGGGGGTGGAGGTGTCTCCCCACCCCCCAACTTTGGTCAAATTTTTCAACAGTTGGAAAGTTCATACCTGCCAAAACGTTAGTTGGAAATTTCACACCAACAATAGGTTGAAAATGTTATTGTAGTTTGATTTTCAAACAATTTATTTGGGGGGGGAGGGGGGGGGGGTGAATAAATTGTTTTTGGACCAATATTTGCATATTTTCCTATTTTTTGTCAAAATTTTGGACTGAAATGGTCATCAGTTGGAAATTTTCCAACCTTAGGGGGGGGTGACAGGTTGGAAATTTCCTACACTTGGAAAGCTTGTGTACTGCTGGTCCCTACCCCGTGGGCAGTAAAAAAACTGCTAGTTAATTTAAGAAAACAATAGTGTCATACATTTGGTCAACATTGTCATTGGCATTGTCATCAGTTGGAAATTTTCCAACCTAAGTGGGAGTGTCAGGTTTGAAATTTCCAACTCTAGGAAGGATTGAGGCTAGTCTAGATGCTAGGATTTTGCGATTTTCATGTTCAGATTTCAAAATTTTCGCACACCATGCCGAATGGTCGGCCCGGTGTGTCATTGCCGGTGTGTCATTTTGGTCAGCCCGGTGTGTCCTGGTGTCTTGTCCGTAGCCGTATGCATTTGTCTGGAGTTAGACCACTAGATGTTAGGATTTATGCAATTTTCCAGGTTAAAATATCTGAATGTTGTCATACCGGGAATCTAGAACCATGGTTTATGAATATATAGGATATTAGGCATGAGTACTGAAGTGCAAGGGGGGGGGGGGTGCAAATGGAATTATTTAAAACTTGTGTGTGGTGTGACTCTGATTCAAGGGGGCGGGTGCAGTTGGAATTTCCCAATGTGGACACCCCCCCCCCCAACGGAGACCCTCTAGCCACGTCCCTGACTATGCAGCCGTCGTTTGGGACCCTTATGAAGAAAAAGACATCACCAAGATCGAGAAAGTACAACGACGAGCTGCAAGATTCATATCCGGCGATTATAGATCAAGAGAGATCGGCACAGTCACCAACATGTTACAGCCTATAACCTCCTCCACCGGCACTTATACGTCTGAGAGGATACTGTAGGCCTACGTGTCGTATAAACTTCAGATTCAGGAAGAAAATTGGCTACGAATAAGGGTGGCGCCAGTGGAGGTACAACCCCTTGTCGGGGAGCTAATATAGCCCCCTCGTCGGGGAGGACTTGGGCCTACGAGAAAAAAATATGATTTATAGGCATATCGCAAATCAAACCTGGAAAAATAAATCTTATCGTAACCTTAGTTCAAAAGGAGAGAAATAAAAAAACATATTCGATCATTCCCAAACATTAAAACATGATATAGATATATAATTATTGTTAACCCTACCCCGGCCATTTTCCTGAAATCAAAACTTTATGGTGCTATTTTACCCGCCATATATAAATCAATAAAATGTCTCATTGGTCTGTTGCTATATATGACTTGAAACGACGCTTAGCCTATACATTCTTTCAATCCACAAAAGAAAAGAAACTGCAGACCGTCTTGCATTTATTAAGTTCGGTAGGCCTATATATGCTGATGTTGTAATGTCAAATGTGTCGCATTGTACCCCGTGTATGGGGCATAATGCGACGGATTGGGTACGTCGACGGGGAGTAATCATGTAATGGTGTTCAGAAAGTGGTGCTTCCCAGGCAAGTGTGAGTATTAATATGTATAGTGGAAATATTTATCTAACTTTTAGTTTAATAATGCGTGCACCCTTCCGTCGTTTTTAGTGGCATGATGGGGTCTAATGTGCTTATGTGTCGCATTATGCCCCACATTACCCTACGTTCAGATATATAAAAAGCAATGCATTAATTTACTATAATTACTTCAATATGGTTTTGTTCATTGGTTCGCCACACACACTATGACCACTATGTGCGCTCATTTTACATACCAGTTGACAGGCAATATGGTGTAATTTAGTGGGGAGATCTGCCGATGTGACTCGGGTAGTCACCGTCTGGGCCTGCTTCTGCATGTTGCTTTGTTCAGACCTCTACATCGCAGTGAATGCAAGGAAACATGCTTGCAGAATGAAGATTTATAACCCATAGGCCTACTCAAGAGTTAATATACCCAGTTCCGTCGGCATTGTTCAAAGGCTGTTTGTATACTCACCTCCAGTTAACATCAGTGAGATGACTCCTGATCACTATAAGTGTTGTGGTAACACACTGTGATAATGAACCATTTGTATCAAATGTTTGTTTTGAAAGCACCCCGTTCAGTACGTTGTCAAAACATCGTGTCATTCTTTACTCCAGACCACGCATTGGCATAATTAATGAATAAACACATGTTTTGTTGGTCAAGATCTTTAACCCTTTCAACACTGGCACCCTGTATCGTTTGGCACCCTGACCCTGGGTCCCTGGGATATATTCTGCCATATTGCGTGCACATTTTAACACCTGGGGTTTGTAATGGTCAACATCGGTTATGTACCCGAAAACTTTACATAGTGGTTATTGATATATAAGTGATTATTTTAAAATAGGTATGCATTGTCAATCATATACTCCGTAGCAACCGTTGCCAGGCAACTACCCAAATTGTAATATATAATGCATATACATCTGATGGGATTAATACTTCATGCCAATTGATGCGTTATCTTGCTAATTCGAAGTGGCAATTATCGTACTGGTGGGGCTGGACATATATTTGGCCAAAAATGGTACATTTCTTGCGAAAATAGGTAGCAACGGTTGCTAAGCATATACCCGAAAGTGACTGAATTGTGGGAAAACGTTTTGGTCTCCCAAGACAATCTACCGTTTGGACACAATTCGGACACATGGTGTTGGTAATGTTTAAAATTGGTTATGCACCTGAAACTTCGCATGAAGGATTCCTGGTAAATCAGATATTATTTTAAGATAGGGATGTACTGTCAATTAATTACGTCATGGCAACGGTTGCTAAGCAGTTACCCCAAATTGCAATATGCCATGCAAATATAGCTGATAGCGTTATTATTTCACTCGAATTAATTTATTACCTTACTGATTCAAGTGACAATCATTTCGATGTTGGGGAAGAGCATATCATTTATTAAAAGGGGTACATTTCTTACGAAAAGTGGTAGCAACGGTTGCTCGGCATATACCCGACAGTGCATGACTGAATTGTGACAACACGTTTTGGTCTCCCACGACAATCTACCGTTTTTGGACACAATTTGGACACATGTTGTTGGTAATGCTTAAAATTGGTTATGCACCTGAAACTTCGCATGGAGGATTCCTGGTAAATCAGAGATTATTTTAAGATATGGATATACTGTCATTTAATTACTCCCTAGCAACGGTTGCTAAGCAATTACCCGGAATTGCAATATACCGTGCAAATATAGCTGATAGCGTTATTATATCACTCCAATGAATGCATTACCTTACTAATTCAAGTGGCAATCATTTTGATGTTGGGGAAGAACATATCATTATTAAAAGTATCCTGATATATCAGGGGACTAGTACCCTGATATACCTGGGGACATAACTAGTACCTTGGTATATCAGGGGACAAGTACCCTGATATATCAGGGGACTGTTGTGAAGTTATAAATAGTGTATAGGATTCTGTGTAGATTCTACTTCCGGAAGTTACCGAAGTCACCCGGAGTTACACGAGGCACATGTTCTGTGAATTCGTGAGTTCAGAAATCAACGACCGACTGTCAAGAATCATTCTTCACTTGTTGTGTTTATTCTCATCGTTATTATTTGTGTTTCTACTGTATTCATTAAACTTATCTTCTGCTGTTTTCATCATCTAATATTGGTAAGTATTATATAACATACTAGCCGATGAGCCCGACGTTGTCCGGGCTATTCAAAAACCAACTTTCAAGTCGATAGCTCCACCCGTTTCCGAGATCCGGTCTGCGCATGCGCGAAGCTGGTGTCGCACGGGCTCGGCGACCCGATAAAATTCGTACCCGGGGCAAGATACATTCACATACCAAATTTCAAGTCGATAGCTCCACCCGTTTCCGAGATCTGGTCTGCGCATGCGCTGCACGGGCGTCACACGGGCTCGTCAGTACGACAACGACGACCGCCTGGTCAAACTACACACACCTACCAAGTTTCGTCCCGATCGGTCGAGAATCGTAGATTTGTATAAATGACATACATACATACATACATACATACAGACAGACAGACAGACAGACAGAGGTCTTCAAAATATATATTGGATTTCATGTTTATAATGTCAACTTAAATACTCTACTTTTCACATTAGGACCTGTACCATGATATATCAGGGGACCTGTACCCTGATACACATTGGTACATGTACCCAGGGATACCAGGGTAGATTATAAGTTACACGGCTTGTTGAGGGGGAATACGGTGTGGTATGCCCCGGTAGAGGCTCGTATCCCCCGAGGCGATAGCCGAGGGGGGTACGAGAGTCGACCGGGGCATACCACACCGTATCCCCCATGAACAAGCCGTGTAATGTATTTATCCCCGTCTCTACTAACAAGATAGTCCCACCGACATAAAGCGCGGAAATGAGCCACGAACAGTAACTCTATTGTGTTAGACTGCTTATACAATGAATATGATTATATAGCTATTCCCACAATTTGTATATAAATACTTGCTGGCCTCGCTAAATTTTGGAAAGTATCTGTTAGTGGATATAAAATGGAGCAACATATTTCACAAAAGTAATGACGCAAGAGTAACACGATAACCAGTACACCAGGAATCAACGTGGCTTTGAAAGATGTACATCAGACTTTCAAACTTTTGCCGGGTCATATAAATTCTACTAGGGGCATACGAGATTGTTATGACCTTGTAAAATCTGTCTTCTCTATATAGCGACGACAATTTTTGCGGGATAATATAAGTTTTACACGGGGTAGACGAGATTGTTATGACCATTGTAAAATCTGTCTTCTTTATAAAGCAACGACAATTTTTGCGGGATAATATAAGTTTTACACGGGGCATACGAGATTGTTATGGCCCTTGTAAAACATATCTTCTCTATATAGCGACGACAATTTTTGCGGAATAATATAAGTTTTACACGGGGCATACGAGATTGTTATGACCTTTGTAAAATCTGTCTTCTTTATAAAGCGACGACAATTTTTGCGGGATAATATAAGTTTTACACGGGGCATACGAGATTGTTATGGCCCTTGTAAAACATATCTTCTCTATATAGCGACGACAATTTTTGCGGGATAATATAAGTTTTACACGGGGCATACAAGATTGTTATGGCACTTGTAAAACATATCTTCTCTATATAGCGACGACAATTTTTGCGGGATAATATAAGTTTTACACGGGCATACGAGATTGTTATGACCTTTGTAAAACATATCTTCTCTATATAGCGACGACAATTTTTGCGGGATAATATAAGTTTTACAAGGGGCATACGAGATTGTTATGACCTTTGTAAAACATATCTTCTCTATAATACGGGATAATACGAAATAATTATTTCCTGTTTAGTTAACATATATCGAACAAGAACAGCGGGATACGGCGTGATATGGCCCTAATGGAATAATGATGCATAAGAAGGCTTAAATTTCTACATGACGTTCGCCTCAACCACGAAACTGGAACTATTTAAATAAAAGAATCATCACACATGACAAACACGCCCTGTATGAACCTAAATAAACCTTCTAATCCTGTATTTTTAATGCACGGATTCTAGGACGCGAAGCCCATAATAAACACAGAACGACACGATGTGTAAATGGGTTTGTCGATACGGCACTCGTGCTGTCGCGGAAGGATAGAACTCGAGGCGCAAGCGCCTCTCGTTCTATCCTTGCGCGACAGCACGAGTGCCGTATCGACAAACCCATTTACACATCGTGTCGTTCTGTGTATATATCGTACAGCCCTGTAGGGATAATAATTTAATTTAATATATCGGCACAAAACTCAGTCACAAATGGTCAAAAAACCATATAAATTGGCATGTCATTTTACATGATAAGGCTATCAGAAGTCATGATTTTGAAAAAAAAGGTAAATTTTATTTAGAATTTAAATCCCAGGGGGCTGCAATCATTGTCCGATGCCTCAAATTACATTGCCCTGAAGGGCCGTCACTTCATATGCACCTATTTTACATCAGAGTTGTATATTAATATAATACTACCCATCTGTGGTCCCCGGGTGAGCATGATGGCACATGTTTATAGTTTTGGACTTGGGACACGTTCCAGCATGGAGTAAAGAATAGGACCATGGTAATCACTGTCTGAAGTAGAAGTCTTCTAAAAGTGGGAGGAGTAATAAATGAAAGCCTTAGCCTGAGTTTATCTCTCCTCGTCATGATATGACCTTAGCTGTTGAAAGTGACATTTCACCCCAATTAAACAAACAAAAATAATATAAAACTACGAGGTAAAACAGGTGCATATGTATACATATGGCCAACTCATAAGGGCAGTACAGTGGGCTAATATAATGCAGTACATAAATTATTTGAATCAAAAATTTAAAATTTAATACGTTTTATGAATGCCACATATAAATTCTCAATCTGGTACATGCATCAATAATTTAACAAATTTCAAACACGCCAATACTCCTTCAAATTATGCCATGCATGCCAGCAATCGGATGCTTCCCGGATGCATAAAAACACTTTGCACCCCTTACACCAGAATACAGTCCTGGTCTGCTTCACAGGCAATTCACTTCGCTTTACATTAGGGTGATTCCTAACATATCTGTTGTATCGTTCAGCACAAACTCTACAAACACGATAACCAGAAGTATCTTGTGGTCTTTCCGGTTCATGAACACTGACGTTTTGGAGACGAGGTTCAGATACGAGACCTCCAGATTGACGCGATCGAACAACCGATTCTCTGCGATATTCACCAATTAATTCTAGAGCGACATCATTCACAAATGAACCAAATGTTACGGCTCTTTTACTTTGTGGTCGGTGTTCCTTGAATGTCCCTTCAATGATATATGCATTGTAAATTGCCCAGAAAACAAATTTCATAGTCAGGCGACGGGGCCATTTGTAATGTTTTCTTGTCCGATTCAATCTTGTTAGCTGGTCATTTTTATCTGTGCCGCCCATATGCTTGTTATAGATAGACACTATGGTGGGACACTTCACTTGTAATAAGTTGCCATCTTTTTGTCGGCGATTGACAGTTACCTCAACACGTGGGTCTCCAAATGTACTAATAAAATTAATTGGCTCTTTGTCTTTCCAAACAACAGCAACAATGTTATCAGAACATAAATAGTCATATGAACCACGAACCATGAGTTTCTTCTGACATTTACCTACTTTCAGTTCAACCGGATAATTTTTACGGTTTGTCATGGTTGTCCCAACAGCATGTAACCCTTTGGAAAATAGGTATTGGAATAGAGCTATAGATGTATAATATCTATCCATAACTAAAACATGATTTTTGTTTTCCAATCCGAGACCAGATGTAACTCGCACAACAGTACTTCCAATTTTTCCTAATTCTTTCGAAACAAAACCGTTCGTTGCACCTGTATATATCTCTGCATTGAGAAGATAACCAGAAGCACTCTCACACAACAGGAATCCCTTTATTCCCCATTTGATGGGCTTTATTCGAATGTATTGTTTGATGGACAAACGATTCTTTGCCGGAATCATTCCCTCATCCATACTAAGAAATTGACTTGGGGTCCAGTTATCTTTGAATTTTGCAAGAAGGGAATTCAACATGGGCCTTACTTTGTAAAGTTTGTCATTTTTGTTCAGTGTAGAATCCCGTTCATCGACAAGGTGCAAAAACTTCCATATGGCAAAGTAGCGGTCACGAGTGAAGACCGATTTGAATCCTGGAGTATATGTAACAAAATTTCGCATTTCATTCTGAAAATATTCCTCGTAACTGGGTTTGATTAATTTATACTCCATGAGGATTCGCATACCAAAGAATGCATGCATTTCCTGGACATCTACAGGTTTCCATAATGATGCGTAGTAGTCATTTGGCTTGTCTTCCTTCACCTGCTCCGCTCTTTTATTTGTGAATTCACAAAGTTGTCCAAATAAATCATCATCCAGGAAAAGCTTTACAAACTCGATGGAATCTGTTTCACTGGAGAATCCTTGTGACAAGTTTTTTGGGCCGCATTGCCTCGAATTAAATGATACACTTGGTGGTTTCACTACCTTCGACCACGAAATTTGGAAATTTGCATCACCGGCATTGTTGATTTCGTCATCAGATCCATCACTACTATCTGTTTCCGACGATAAGTCCGAAGTCGGATATTCTGAACCGGAGTCATTGTCGTCATCGCTTGATTGCTGAATCCGCCGAATAGCTTCATCTAACTTGAGACGTTTTGACATTTAAAATTGTATTTGACAGATAACTAGTTTGTTGTCATAAATTGACAGTGACAGCAGACAACAACATAATTTCATAAACACGGAAGTAAACCGGAAACGTTCAATGTGTGTCAATAATCCCATAATGTCACTGTTATTTGTCTTCGTATATCCATACGATTATTTATACGCAGCACCTCTGATTCAGTTGAGTTACATATATCAAAGTAAGAGTTTTTCATTACTATATTTCTCGAATTTCTTTATATACATGTACACTGATTTTCTTGAATTCGAAGAAGCATTCGATGCATTTCTAATTCAATTACAGCACCCCCTCTGGAATCTAATCATCCATTGGATGTTACCAGTGTTAGTGGGCGGGTTTCTAGACGCCGGAGTATTTTTAGCGATAACGTCAACAAAACGCACATGGGTTTACGCAAGTATTTTTGCACTACGGGTTACAGGAAGTTTACGCTTACGCAACTATTTTTGCGTTACGTGTTGAAAGGGTTAATAATATAACATCAAAGAACATAAAAGAACATATAATCACTATTAACAATTTCGGGACAACCCGCCCTCATTTATCGGGACAACCCGCCCCCAAACTAGCTGAGGGGCGGGTTGTCTCGGGGGCGGGTAGTCCCGTTCCCAATAGGGGTCGTCCGAGCCCGAGCTCGAGTCCAGTAAAATGTGTAGTTGGGATTTTCAATTTCGTTTATTGTCGTTAATATAATTCCCATAGTGATGAATTTTGGTTTGTGGTAAGTTATGCCAATTACAAATAAAAAAAAACAAAAACGATAATTTGTAAGTCTTTAAATATATTTCAACTTTTATCGACTTTTTTCGTTCTCCAGCACACTAAAAGTTGTAGTTGGAATCAGCCGAGCCGGCCGCCGATTGATTTGTGATTGATTTAAAAAGCCGGCTACAAATGTGACCGGAGCATTGTGACGATGACCCCATCGGCTTTAGCAGGACCCATATAAACAAGATAAAGCCGAGCACACATTTTCCCCCGAGTCGAGGTCGGAGTCGGAGTACACTTTTAGTGACCATCGGTATCAATGCGAAGGTCGTTGACCCAGCAGAAAATCAACCTTCTCCATTTTGCTTTATGAACATGTCTCTCAAAAGCATCATAAGCATGGCGGCAACTTCTAAATTGTCTTTTGTCTATTATACTATATTGACAATTTTGTATATAGAACGTACAAGCACTGCTAGCCTGAATACTCCCAAGATACTTCTACCATACTATAGCTCGGTTGTTGTGGAATTTACTCTCCACGTCAATTTATCATCGTCGGACCAAGAAAACAAATGCTACAAATGGTGAGTTTATTTTTATTTAACTTAGTTTAACTTTAAATACCTATGATTGAGTATGAAGTGTATTATGAAACTCTGCAAAAATACACGTAGTATTGACACTTCGGTTACAACAACCTACATGTATAGGCTATACTACATGGATGCAGATACGCCAGACAAACCGGTGCGTATAAAAGCCGAACACAACCGAACACAACCGAACATAACCGAACACAAGTCCAAATAATGGGAAATATAACAAATAAAGTTCATAGGCGTGTGTATTCATGTTCACACTATTAATATACGAAGTTTAGTGGAGTTCGGGCCAATAATAAGTGTTTTATTCGATATTTTGTAAAACGCGTTCAGTGTTCGGCATAGAAAAGCCGAACACAATTAAGCTTCTCTCGTGTATTAGTCTATAACGGCTGTCTAGCTAGGTGATAATTAATATCAGATATATGGTCACTAAGCCGAAAGGCTTTAATTGTTGTTGGTGGCGGTCTCTCACCTATTGTAGTTCAGTGTTTTTACAGTTAGTTGCAATCAGTATTTGATGGCGCCTACTATTATAGAAACAACATGCTTTTGGTGGGCCCCGCCATGAAAGACAACGTACGATTGTAAAAACAATATTTGAGTTCATGGTGCAATATCCGAGAAGTTCTATATAAGAATGTGGTATGATATTATTTGGCAAATCACAATCTCAGCAGTATTTGGCATTCTGATCACAGGTCTGAAAATTCTACAATGCCTAATTCCAAATTGATTTACCCATGTGGTGTTTGTTCCCAGGAATGTCACGAGATACGCAGCATCGGCTGCGATATGTGTGACCGATGGTTTCATGTAGAGTGCCAGCAATTGAAAATCAATGACTTTTTACTAAGTCATCGCTTGGTGACCAATTTAATTTATGCCAGAATCTTCGGCAAATTTCGACTGACGGACGTTTGACGATACCGAAAACCGCGGCTAGTGCAAATGGAATTATTTAAAACTTGTGTGTGGTGTGACTCTGATTCAAGGGGGCGGGTGCAGTTGGAATTTCCCAATGTGGACACCCCCCCCCCCCAACGGAGACCCTCTAGCCACGTCCCTGACTATGCAGCCGTCGTTTGGGACCCTTATGAAGAAAAAGACATCACCAAGATCGAGAAAGTACAACGACGAGCTGCAAGATTCATATCCGGCGATTATAGATCAAGAGAGATCGGCACAGTCACCAACATGTTACAGCCTATAACCTCCTCCACCGGCACTTATACGTCTGAGAGGATACTGTAGGCCTACGTGTCGTATAAACTTCAGATTCAGGAAGAAAATTGGCTACGAATAAGGGTGGCGCCAGTGGAGGTACAACCCCTTGTCGGGGAGCTAATATAGCCCCCTCGTCGGGGAGGACTTGGGCCTACGAGAAAAAAATATGATTTATAGGCATATCGCAAATCAAACCTGGAAAAATAAATCTTATCGTAACCTTAGTTCAAAAGGAGAGAAATAAAAAAACATATTCGATCATTCCCAAACATTAAAACATGATATAGATATATAATTATTGTTAACCCTACCCCGGCCATTTTCCTGAAATCAAAACTTTATGGTGCTATTTTACCCGCCATATATAAATCAATAAAATGTCTCATTGGTCTGTTGCTATATATGACTTGAAACGACGCTTAGCCTATACATTCTTTCAATCCACAAAAGAAAAGAAACTGCAGACCGTCTTGCATTTATTAAGTTCGGTAGGCCTATATATGCTGATGTTGTAATGTCAAATGTGTCGCATTGTACCCCGTGTATGGGGCATAATGCGACGGATTGGGTACGTCGACGGGGAGTAATCATGTAATGGTGTTCAGAAAGTGGTGCTTCCCAGGCAAGTGTGAGTATTAATATGTATAGTGGAAATATTTATCTAACTTTTAGTTTAATAATGCGTGCACCCTTCCGTCGTTTTTAGTGGCATGATGGGGTCTAATGTGCTTATGTGTCGCATTATGCCCCACATTACCCTACGTTCAGATATATAAAAAGCAATGCATTAATTTACTATAATTACTTCAATATGGTTTTGTTCATTGGTTCGCCACACACACTATGACCACTATGTGCGCTCATTTTACATACCAGTTGACAGGCAATATGGTGTAATTTAGTGGGGAGATCTGCCGATGTGACTCGGGTAGTCACCGTCTGGGCCTGCTTCTGCATGTTGCTTTGTTCAGACCTCTACATCGCAGTGAATGCAAGGAAACATGCTTGCAGAATGAAGATTTATAACCCATAGGCCTACTCAAGAGTTAATATACCCAGTTCCGTCGGCATTGTTCAAAGGCTGTTTGTATACTCACCTCCAGTTAACATCAGTGAGATGACTCCTGATCACTATAAGTGTTGTGGTAACACACTGTGATAATGAACCATTTGTATCAAATGTTTGTTTTGAAAGCACCCCGTTCAGTACGTTGTCAAAACATCGTGTCATTCTTTACTCCAGACCACGCATTGGCATAATTAATGAATAAACACATGTTTTGTTGGTCAAGATCTTTAATAATATAACATCAAAGAACATAAAAGAACATATAATCACTATTAACAATTTCGGGACAACCCGCCCTCATTTATCGGGACAACCCGCCCCCAAACTAGCTGAGGGGCGGGTTGTCTCGGGGGCGGGTAGTCCCGTTCCCAATAGGGGTCGTCCGAGCCCGAGCTCGAGTCCAGTAAAATGTGTAGTTGGGATTTTCAATTTCGTTTATTGTCGTTAATATAATTCCCATAGTGATGAATTTTGGTTTGTGGTAAGTTATGCCAATTACAAATAAAAAAAACAAAAACGATAATTTGTAAGTCTTTAAATATATTTCAACTTTTATCGACTTTTTTCGTTCTCCAGCACACTAAAAGTTGTAGTTGGAATCAGCCGAGCCGGCCGCCGATTGATTTGTGATTGATTTAAAAAGCCGGCTACAAATGTGACCGGAGCATTGTGACGATGACCCCATCGGCTTTAGCAGGACCCATATAAACAAGATAAAGCCGAGCACACATTTTCCCCCGAGTCGAGGTCGGAGTCGGAGTACACTTTTAGTGACCATCGGTATCAATGCGAAGGTCGTTGACCCAGCAGAAAATCAACCTTCTCCATTTTGCTTTATGAACATGTCTCTCAAAAGCATCATAAGCATGGCGGCAACTTCTAAATTGTCTTTTGTCTATTATACTATATTGACAATTTTGTATATAGAACGTACAAGCACTGCTAGCCTGAATACTCCCAAGATACTTCTACCATACTATAGCTCGGTTGTTGTGGAATTTACTCTCCACGTCAATTTATCATCGTCGGACCAAGAAAACAAATGCTACAAATGGTGAGTTTATTTTTATTTAACTTAGTTTAACTTTAAATACCTATGATTGAGTATGAAGTGTATTATGAAACTCTGCAAAAATACACGTAGTATTGACACTTCGGTTACAACAACCTACATGTATAGGCTATACTACATGGATGCAGATACGCCAGACAAACCGGTGCGTATAAAAGCCGAACACAACCGAACACAACCGAACATAACCGAACACAAGTCCAAATAATGGGAAATATAACAAATAAAGTTCATAGGCGTGTGTATTCATGTTCACACTATTAATATACGAAGTTTAGTGGAGTTCGGGCCAATAATAAGTGTTTTATTCGATATTTTGTAAAACGCGTTCAGTGTTCGGCATAGAAAAGCCGAACACAATTAAGCTTCTCTCGTGTATTAGTCTATAACGGCTGTCTAGCTAGGTGATAATTAATATCAGATATATGGTCACTAAGCCGAAAGGCTTTAATTGTTGTTGGTGGCGGTCTCTCACCTATTGTAGTTCAGTGTTTTTACAGTTAGTTGCAATCAGTATTTGATGGCGCCTACTATTATAGAAACAACATGCTTTTGGTGGGCCCCGCCATGAAAGACAACGTACGATTGTAAAAACAATATTTGAGTTCATGGTGCAATATCCGAGAAGTTCTATATAAGAATGTGGTATGATATTATTTGGCAAATCACAATCTCAGCAGTATTTGGCATTCTGATCACAGGTCTGAAAATTCTACAATGCCTAATTCCAAATTGATTTACCCATGTGGTGTTTGTTCCCAGGAATGTCACGAGATACGCAGCATCGGCTGCGATATGTGTGACCGATGGTTTCATGTAGAGTGCCAGCAATTGAAAATCAATGACTTTTTACTAAGTCATCGCTTGGTGACCAATTTAATTTATGCCAGAATCTTCGGCAAATTTCGACTGACGGACGTTTGACGATACCGAAAACCGCGGCTATTGCCAAGAAGCCATGTCAGACTAAAAGAGTAAAGGCATGCAAAACTAGATCAATCAACCCTAGCAAGCGTCAAAAGCTATCTTGGCACAAAATAATTATTCCTTTCATATCACATTCCTGTCATATCAGGCACATTTTTGAAAACGATCTTAAATTCCTGCATATCAGACTTTTAAAAAGATACAATACGAAACGCTCTTTATTCGTATTCAGACAATTCATTTCAATTCAATCGTATTCGATGCATGTGTTTCTACGATAAGTTGAACACTGGCTTTATATCGGCTTCCACCATACAGCATGATATATACACAAAAGTTAGGCACGCATCAGAGCCATTTCCATCCACTGACTTCAAGGAGAACAAACTCTGCCCAAATCCGTTCCGCCTAGGACAGAATTTGCATATAAGTATATTGTATAGTATATTGTATAGTACTTTGAACATATACTATGATTGACATCAATTCCATCAGAATTCCCTGCACCATCACCAAGAGATGTTATGTCGCCAACAAGAACACTATTATATATAATTTTACAATGTTTACTTATGATTGCAATAAACTATTTGTTTTGTGGTTAGTATTATATTCTCCGAACATTTCCGCATGAGTATCTTAACTCGACAACCGATTTACTACTTCTTAGAAGTCCGGGGCGTGCTGATATGTTTCGCAGTTGTCCAGTATGATCCATCTAAACTACCACATTGTACGAAATGACTTGTAATAATAACGGGGGGGGGGGGGGGGGGGGGGGGTAACATTTTAGTGAGAATGCAGACGAAAATGGACAACAAACACGTTTTTCTCGCGAATTAAACCTGCCAAATCCCTTCTGGCAGATATTAATTATCACTATCAGCGGATAATCTAATCCATGAGACAGAAGTTTGTGTTCGGCTTTTCTATGCCAAACACAATTAAACGCGTTATACAAAACACCCAACAAAACACTCATTATTGAACCAAACTTCGTATAGTAATAGTATGAACGTGAATACATATGCCTATGAACTTTACAAGGTGGTCTTATATTTAGTAGACTGTATATAGAGTTTATATATCTCAAACGCCAGCTAACGCCACATCTATGCATATCTATGTGTTAATTAATTACCGGTGACTTGAGTGTCGAACATAAACTTGTGTTCGCTTTTCTATGCCGAACACTAAACGCGTTTTACAAAATATCGAATAAAACACTTATTATTGGCCCGAACTCCACCAAAGTTCGTATAGTAATAGTGTGAACATGAATACATGCCTATGAACTTTATTCGTGAAATTTCCCATTATTTGGACTTGTGTTCGGTTATGTTCGGCTTTTATGAGCTCCCAGACAAACCTCCTAATTTAGTGCAACTGCCAAATCCACAACTCCAACAAGTCCAAGGGAAGTACATCATGTACACAACGTCACGAAGCCGTAAACCAACAATCTGCCAAGCGGCAGTGCGGCTCCAAATATGAGTCTCTTTGGTTTCCCATGTGCACCAAATTGTGCGTCATTTGGATGGCAGTTTACAGAGTGGATGTACAGGGCCAAGGCTCAAAATAAGTGGCCGGTCACAGTCAATGTACGGTGAAAAATGGCCTATGTCCTGTGCACATTGTGTTCTGTCGGTCAGTGTCGGACATTTTGTCGATCAAATATATGCAAAATCATCTTCATTTTCTATTAGATGAAGTTTTTAGTTTAATTCGATCAATGAGTCATTAGCCTAATTAAGTGTGAAAATTAGCTCACAAAATGCATCAAACCGGAGTCAATGGGCAACAAACATCCAAAAACAGGCATTAACATTGCAAAATATAGTTCTACCTCAAGAATAGGGAAGATTAAACAAGTATAAAACAAAGTCTTTTAGACATACGGTCCATGTTTGATCCCATCTTTATATACGTTTATTGTCTCAATTTGATATGTGAAGGGGTGTTGGTTTAATAATAGGGGAGACTGGGGAGAACTGGGACAATTTATAAATTTAACCAATTATTTTGGTAATTGTAGATCAACTGCTGAAAGGCTGTATGGTATTAACAAACACACTGGATATACGAACACATTGGATGATATCGTCTGTCTGATTAGCATATTACAAGGGAGATAACTCTCAATTAAATTAAATGTTTTTTGGGGGGTGAATTGGGCCAGTGTGGGGAGATGTGGGTCATTTGGTGCTTAAATAAACAATATTCTCAATTCAAATCCATAAATTTGGATGCTAAATATCATAACAGAGAAATTGAATATCAAAGATATCTGAGATGTTCGCCTCAGGACAGATTAAACCTGCAGGCAAACATACTTAGTAATTTCACATGATTTGCATTCTCAATAACATAATTTATTTTAAGAAATATATGTACGGTATATGCATGTAGCTAGTATACATGTAAATATTTTTTGCATGAATTGCATATGATGGCAATGACTTCATTCATTAGACTAAATACATTTGACTATATACATCATACATGTACATGTGCATGTAATCCTGCATATGGCATGCTTGGACAATTTTGACAGCCTACCAATTTTGAATGGATTCTAGCAAGGTACGTGGCTAGAACATCTCCGTTGGGGGGGGGGTCCACTTTAGAATTTCCCACTCCATAACCAGACCCACAAATTTCCATATTTGCGAAATCCTATCTGCACCATTCATAGGTTGGAATTTTTCAACTGGTACCTCAATGTTTCCAACTGTTTGCAAATATTCAACCTAAGGTTGGAACATTTCCACTGATGACCATTTGAGTCAAATATATTAGCTGCAAATACAGGCAATTCAAATTTTTGTACAAAATAACACATTTCACACCAAATACTGGTTGCAAATGACGCTACCAAAATAAATCAACTTCTCTTTGGTTTGATATTTCCAGCTCAATATGTTGTGTCAGGCATGGAATCTCCAACTATTGAAAACATTGACCAAAGTTGGGAATGCGACACCCCAACCCCCATGTCGTCCCCGATTCACATGTTGACAAACTGACAATATGTCCCAGTTCTCCCCACAACCTCAAAATACATATCAATCTTAATTCCAAGAATAAGCAGTAGCAATTGGAATAAAGTAATTATTTTATCATTAACTAATATTGTTTTGCGGAGTAACTGATATGTTGAAGTTATATGTATGCTTTCAACCTACATGCCACTAAAATTAAAGCGTCTGTCTAAATAGATGATTTATTTCGCATACAATTAAATTTGCCTCAAATAAACACTTTGGGCAACTTGAAATATCAATTTTGTTTGAGTATTTCATCAAGCATCATGGTGCATGAAAAATCAGTTCGAATTGTCACTGCAATTTCAAGCCACACCCACTGTCCCAGTTCACCCCTGTCCCATTTCTCCCCAGTCTCCCCAATTTAAATTTATAACCATCTCAGTATATTAATAATACAGTTCAATTCAATAGAGTTGCACCTACCTCTTTTGGTAGTTACCACAACGAAACCGTATTTTTTTTTTGAGCAGCGCTGTATCCCAGAGTTCCCTATTCAGCCCTCATAATTGGCAACGGCAATCAGCAATGCCGAAGCCATTTGCTGAAGTAAATTGGGCCAGAGCAAAGGGTTGCCGTAGCAGATTTCTGAAGCCATATGATCTGAATCAAAAGGTCTGCCTATTAAGATTTTTCTGAGAACCATTGTTGGGTCCGATTTGTCTGAAGATCAAATACTCTGATGGTTCAATATTTTTGAAGGTCCGATTTACTCTCCAAGTACATGCTGCAACTGGTATATATATGCATGTTGTTTGATCTAGAGTTTGGTCTGGTTGACATGTCACACAAGTCTTGTGTTATAGCATAGCTGGGCCTATATACACCTCTTCGGAGATAAACATTTTGTTCTGAAATTTAGCTCATCGCCCAATGGCATCGATTTTCTCTCACATGAACGATTCCTAGCTCTATATCCATGCTTTCTAAAATGACATCAATTTACATCATGCAGCAAAACGACTGACATTGCCCCCATTGCGACAACATTTTACATCCAAGTTCTGCCCACCACCATCCGCATTCATCCTTGTTAGATAAGTTATTATGGCCATATTTAAATGAAGTGTAAAATATATAGGGAAAAACTAAACACACTTTCTCTGAAAGCCACCGATCGATCCTGATGGCCATCTGAACATACATATCAAATTTTATTGTTTATTAACCCTTCCATGACTGCAGCTTCTTGAATTTTTTTGAAAATCCGGTGCCAATGCATTTTCTTATAAATGCGAGCCTCCCATAGGGAGCCTTGCATATATAAGAGAATACAATGGCCTAACAATATTTACTTTGACCGTGTAAGTCTGTGCATTTTCTTATATATATGCAATGCTCCCTATGGGAGACTCGCATTTACCGGTATATAATAAGATGATGCACTGGTACAGGGTCTTTGATGCTGCACCAGTGCAGCTCATATCATGACCTACAGTATAACTGGTATGGCTGAGATATCTGCTGGAACGGACGGATATACAGGAGGACATTCAGGAACCAGACAGAGACCTGAGTCAATATAATTGAAACAATTTCTTTCGTGTCAAGAGTTCATACAATTCAAAATGGTGCTTGCTAAATGCTCTTCACGTTTCATCAGAATTTAACATGCACAAGACTTTTCTCAAGCTAAAGTTGTTTGAAACATGATACCACATTGTTGCGTTACCGTATAGTTGTTTTTGCATATCATTTGTCAGGAAATAGCTTCAATCAATACCACAAGCATACTATATAGAAGATCTACATGGAGTCCCCAGTTTATAGTGAAATTTACAAAATGAGTCCAGTAAATTAGGTCTGGACCGAGCATTTGGCGAGGTCAAGACCTAATTTACTGGACGAGTTTTGAAAATTCGCTATAAACTGGGGATGAGTTGTGGATTCTATTTATAACTTGATGCAAAACCTTCATAAAAAATACTTAAATTAATAAATGGGGACATGAAACTAACAGCGGCTTCTATAAGGTGTGATGATGTTTCACGTAACTATGCTTTGTTTGCCTGCGCAAAGAAATAATCTGAGATATATAAGACTTTTTGACATATTTAATGGCGTATTTGAATGAAATAATTCAACATCAATTTAGCATACATAGTGTGTGGAATGTAAACATACCACAGGCCGGAAGTCAAAGGTCATTTTTGCACACAATAATAAATTTGGGTACATCTGAGATAGCTGTTACCAAAATTTCCCTTCTAAAAATATGATTGAAGTCAACAGTTTTATTATGTTTACCCATACCATAGTATGGTAAACATAGTGTCGTTGCCCGGATTGACCACTCGTCGTTCGTCTGTCTGTCTGTCCGTCAGTCTGTCCCATAGAGTATCGTCTATTGTTCTAGCAGAAGACACTGGTGAGTCTTATTTTTTTCCCATATCAAATGGAATTTCCTTGTAACTAAACACTTTTAGAAGCTATAAGATAAATGTGAAATCTTACAATCTGTCTTCAGTGCAAATGTACGATATTTTAACCTAATATTAATATAATTGATTTCTGAATTTTGCTCTGAAATTTCTTGTCTGAGTTCAAAAACCAGAGCAGCATATATTTTCTGGTAGACTTTGAAATTCCCTTGTCGTTTTAACACTAATATTGTTGACATCATACAGAGAGCATAAAAATGTTTATCCAGTCTTTGTAGAAATACATTTGTCTTATAAATACAGAAGAAGACATGAAAAAAATCATCTTGTTTATATATGTCTGATATTGGAATACACTTCTCCTGTCTGAGGCAATTGTAATTAAAGACATTAAACAAAGAGAGGAAATTATATTTGAGGTTGCAAGAATAATCAAAAACAAGAAGTTTCAGCAACGATGACACATTGCAGAATATTTTTTGGGTGGTAAAAGTTTTTATCAAAATAATATTTACATGTATTGTGCACCATTTAGTTGAGGGCTCAGTCCGTCTGTCTGTCCGTAGACACTTTACGAGTAATGCGATAACTCAAACATTTTCTATCCGATCGAAACAAAATTTTGTATATGGGTTTCTCAGCCCAAAATACAGATCGAGTTCGAATTTGGGTTTGATCCGAGATTTTGTTACAGAGTTATGGCCCTTTTTCAACTTAGAATTAACGCATTCTGCCATAACTCAAACATTTTTTATCTGATTGGAACCAAATATGGTATGTGAGTTTCACAGCCCAAAATACAGATCGAGTTTGAATATGGGTTTGATCCGATTAATTTTAAAGGAGTTATGACCCTTTTTCGAGAAAAAAAATTAAAATATTTTTTAGATTTAGCTTCTTGCTAAATTTAGCATATACAAATATTAAATTTTGTTTGAACTTTAATAACAATAAAAAAAATATGTTAATAATAACAAATATTGACGCTTTCATTTATTTTAGTTTTATACGATTAATTAGGTGTGATATCCTGTTTTGAAAATATGAAGATTTTATTGCAATAGTTTCATGTAATATAATGATATAAATAAATTGCCATGTGAACATCCAGAGTATATGAGAGAACATTTTATAGATGTTGTCATTCCAAGTGAAATCTGTTATGAAATGAGTGATGACATATTATACAGAGCTCTGGTGGTCAAGATAAACAACACTGGTGGCTGGCTGTTTGTTTTATATTCTAACTGTCAAATTGATTAATGGCAGCATAAGACTGGTGTTTATCCTATTCTTGAAATTTCATTACAGGGTGAGATAAGAGCCCCCACTCACCTATATAAGACTTAGTGTCTTCTAAATTCCATTAATTTGCTTCAAAAATAATTAACCCTTCCCAAGGTTTCCATAGACACATGCTATAATGTACACGGACTCTTCCTCATATCTCTTAATATCTGCTGGGTATCTTTGCACACTATTCACTTATATCAATTTTGGTTTTGACTGATTAATTGATTTTTGAAAAATATATTAACCCTTCAGACGTGTGCTTTCAATTTGAAATTAAAATAACAGCTGATGGCCAATATGATTTATCTATGCAATGGGAATCAGGCAATTAAATATACATGACTATTGTAAGTGATGACTTGTTTTGAAAATCAATATGGTAGATGTTAGTGTTTCCAGGAACCTTATTTTCCCATTTGTTCATATTTTCATGGTTGATTGAATTTTAGGGGCCACAGAGCACTTAGAAGATTAACATTGAAGGTTGTGGCTTTTAGTGTCCAAGCTACTTGTAAAACATTGTAATGTGTGAAACCATTTAATTGAGGGCTAACTTACTTTCTTTTATATGAACGATGTAGTGGTCATAGGGGCAAGCATCCTCATCATATTATGTCTGTATAACATTATATAGATAATACTTTTGAATTGTATAAACTACATATATTTTTGAAAACCATGCATACACCCATGTTATGATACACTTAATCTTATTTAATACACAGGTCAGATCTGATCTTATATCTGTCCATGTTTGATAAACAAATAACTGGGGAGAAAGGGGGGGGGGGGGTAATTAAAGTACCATTTAAATATGAGATGGAATCCCCTACATGTATGTCATTCTAAGCAGTCTGGCTTGTCAACAAATTATAATTTCTCTTTAGAAGTGAATAAATTTTGAATATCTGGCATGTCAAAAGTGTTAAAGATAGGGATTTATCACTTTTGCTTCCAATGAGTTAACTTAAACTCCAAAACATGTCCTCCGAAATCACTAAACCATTGGATCTCACAGTGAGAGGTCCTTGGGTGAATAGGGACAGAGTTATGAGATTAAAAACTACTCCTCCCCACCCCAAATACTGTAACCCTTCCTTAAGACAAATTATTTGAGCTTTTGATTTCAAGTTGGGTACTGATATATGGATTAATTCCTGTGATCATATCTTTGACAAATTATCAGTTATGACTAGTCGCTATCGCCAAGGTATGGGTTAAACATCTGCCGATCGTTGTATAATATAATATGTGATCTTAAGATAGCATAGATTCCTTCAAATGGTGCAGTAGTTTAAGAATTAAGTATTTTTCTGTGTAGGTCCATCTAAACTTTACACCTCCTGAGATAGCTCAGTCATGGAAACCCCTTAAATGTTTGAAGAAAAATCAAACTATCAAAACAATATCAATCTATTTTGGTACCATGACAGGCATGAAATTTCCAACTGTTGAAAATGTTGGCCAAAAATGAGTGTGAGACACATACTCTTATTGTTAACATAAGACTTCCAGTCCTACACACGTAAGCATATTTAACCCGAATTCATACAAATGTAATGTAGGAACAGAGACCACTCAGAATGCAGGCAACACACTGAACTCTGCTATACTCTGGACATATGCAAGCCATTTCCTGGATGAATCTTCACCCTTATGCTTTATTTTCTTGACCAGGAATTCGCTAAGCCCAGAAGTTGCCTCAATCCAGCCAGTTGGTGGAGATTGTTCCTTATCCGCTGTTGTGTCAGCTGTTGCCAGAGGATCCCATAGAGTATCGTCTATTGTTCTAGCAGAAGACACTGGTGAGTCTTATTTTTTTCCCATATCAAATGGAATTTCCTTGTAACTAAACACTTTTAGAAGCTATAAGATAAATGTGAAATCTTACAATCTGTCTTCAGTGCAAATGTACGATATTTTAACCTAATATTAATATAATTGATTTCTGAATTTTGCTCTGAAATTTCTTGTCTGAGTTCAAAAACCAGAGCAGCATATATTTTCTGGTAGACTTTGAAATTCCCTTGTCGTTTTAACACTAATATTGTTGACATCATACAGAGAGCATAAAAATGTTTATCCAGTCTTTGTAGAAATACATTTGTCTTATACAGAAGAAGACATGAAAAAAATCATCTTGTTTATATATGTCTGATATTGGAATACACTTCTCCTGTCTGAGGCAATTGTAATTAAAGACATTAAACAAAGAGAGGAAATTATATTTGAGGTTGCAAGAATAATCAAAAACAAGAAGTTTCAGCAAAGATGACACATTGCAGAATATTTTTTGGGTGGTAAAAGTTTTTATCAAAATAATATTTACATGTATTGTGCACCATTTAGTTGAGGGCTCAGTCCGTCTGTCAGTTAAAATATATCACCTTGTAACTTACGTGTAATATTCGGTGTTTAAATAATTATCAGATTGCATTGTCTTTTGGTATTTGAATTGTTGACCTTTTTGTCCATTCAAATATCTGTCACAAGTTGTCAGATATCATTACTAAATTTGGTATGAATGTTCACCATACTATTAAACAAAGTTTTAACGAGTTGTGGGGGGGGGGGGGGTATACTGGTATCAGCTTGTCTGTCCGTCTGTCCATCCGTGGACACAAATTTGTCCGGTGTTTTTCTCAGTCGTTTTTTTATCAATTTCCGTGAAACTTGGCACAGACATCAACCACCATGGGAACCTGCGATTATGACGTCTGTCGGACTTTTTTTGGAGGAGTTATCCCCCTTTTTCAACTTAGAAAATTTTCACAACATGTATAATTTTGTTCGAGCTTTTATTCCTACATTTTTAGGTCAATTTTTTAAAAACTTGGCACAGATATTTAGTACCATGGGAATCTGTGCACCTGCGATTATGGTTTCTGTCTGACTTTTTTTTGTGGAGTTATGATTAGGGTTTATAGGGGTTAGTGTTAGGGGGTTTAGGGTTAGGGATACCTGTTGACATAATTTCAAAGCCAAATGTATGGTAATGGCTACTTCACTCAAATAACATTTTGAATACGGGGGGTATTAGTTAGTCCCACCTGGGACAAGCCCATCTCTAGTTTGTTTTGTTTGAATTCTAAATTTACCCGAGTTACATCCCTGATCAGTCTTGGAAATTAGTGAATTTTGTGTCTGTACAAACACCTTGTAACTCAGGAGTGGATCATTGGATTTAGTTGCGATTTGGTCTAGTGATAGCCCATCTTTGGGTAAAGAATGCCCACATACCAGTATTACGCATTTCATCTATTCATTCCTACCTTAGTTACAGCTTTGTTGGACTTGGACATTTCTTATCTTGTGTGGATCAACAGGTGTGGATCAACAGATTTGGTTGTGCTATGGTGTGGTGATAGCTCAGTTTGGGCAAAGATATAACTGCTTGGATTTAGATTTAGATCCGTCCATTCATTCTAATGGAGTTATGGCCCTTACTGGACTTCAAAATTTCACTTAACACAGTCTTGCGTTGTAAGACCAGTATCAGTTTTAGTTGGATTACCAATAGGGCATCATCGATGGAAGGATATGAACATTCAGTAGGCTTCATCCATTGGTATTTGTCGGAGTTATTGGCCTTGTTGGACTTGGAAGGAGACACCGTATTTTCACATATTTAACTTTGTTACCCAAGTACCAACAGTTTGATTTGAATGTTTTTATGTGTACCCATACCACAGTATGATACACATAGTGTCGACGTCTGGATTGACCACTCGTTGTTTGTCCGTCTGCTCGTCGTTCCGTCTGTCCGTCCGTAGACACTTTACGTGTAATGCGATAACTCTACCCAATCAGAACCAAATTTTGTATATGGGTTTCTCAGCCCAAAATACAGATCAAGTTCGAATTTGGGTTTTATCCGAGTTTTTGTTGCAGAGTTATGACCCTTTTTCGACTTAGAATTCACGCATGTTGCCATAACTCAAACATCTTTTATTTGATTGGAACAAAATTTGGTATGTAAGTTTCTCATCCCAAAATACAGATTGAGTTCAAATATGGGTTTGATCCGATTTATTTTAAAGGAGTTATGACCCTTTTTCGAGAAAAAATAATTTTTTTTTTTAGATTTAACTCCTTGCTCAATTTTACAAAAAACAAATATATTTTTTTTTTTTAACTTTCATAATAATAAATTTTTAGTCGATTTTTTTTCCAAAACTCGACTTATAGTTTGATGAGGGTGGGCGGGCGGCGGACGGGCGGGCGGGCGGCCTGTTTTGCTTATAACTCAACCGTTTATTGACGGATTAAATAGGTATATAGGTGTCTCCCAAGAATATCTCGGTCGAGTTCGAAAACCGGCCTGGTCCAATAAAATTTGATAGAGTTATGGCCCTTAATTAGTCATTTTTTACGAATTTTCAGCTCGTTAGCGCGATAACTTCAACAAACGTTATCCGATTTGATTGAAATTTGGTATATAGGTGTCTCCCAAGAATATCTCGGTCAAGTTCGAAAACCGGCCAGGTCCGATAAAATTTGATAGAGTTATGGCCCTTAGTCATTTTTTCACAAATTTTCAGCTCGTTAGCGCGATAATTTAACAAACATCATCCTATTTGATTGAAATTTTGATATATAGGTGTCTCCCAAGAATACCTCGGACGAGTTAGAAAACCGGCCTGGTCCGATAAAATTTGATAGAGTTATGGTCCTTAAGTAGTCATTTTGTACAAATTTTGAGCTCGTTAGCGCGATAACTTCAACAAATGTCATCCGATTCAACTAAAATTTGTATATAAGTGTCTTCCAATAATATCCTGGACGAGTTCGAAAACCAGCCTGGCCCAATAAAATTTTATAGAGTTATGGCCCTTAATTAGTCATTTTTCATGAATTTTTAGCTCGTTGGCGCGATAACTTCAACAAATGTCCTCCGATTTGTTTAAAATTTGGAATAGACATACTTGCCAAGAATATTTCGGACGAGTTCGAAAACCAGGCTGGCCCGATAAAATTTGATAGAGTTATGGCCCTTAATTAGTCATTTTTCGATTTTACCTATTAATTAGTCTAAGGATACTGATGCACACCAATTGGCGGTAGTCACCGGCGGTAAGCCACCGAAAACTAGACACAGCATCTCTGATGCCACCTCTTGTTTTTTAAATGATAACAAACAAAAAATTTCATTTATTTTAGTTTTATACGATTAATTAGGTGTGATATCCTGTTTTGAAAATATGAAGAGTTTATTGCAATAGTTGTATGTAATATAATGATATCAATAAATTACCATGTGAACATCCAATACCCAGAGATGAGAGTAAATTTTATAGATGTTGTCATTCCAAGTGAAATCTGTTATGAAATGAGTGATGACATATGATACATAGCTCTGGTGGGTTGTTAGATGAAGTCAAAGATAAACAACACTGGTGGCTGGCTAATTGTTTCTTCTAACTGTCAAATTGATTAATGGCACATAAGACTGATGTTTCTCCTATTCTTGAAATTTCATTACAGGGTGAGATAAGGGCCACTTAAGGACCCATGATCTTAGGACATATATTACCACATTAATATCTTGGGATGTAGGTTACCACATTATCTTATATGTTATCTCGGGATAAATTGCCACACATGATCTTAGGACATATATTACCACATTAATATCTTGGGATGTAGGTTACCACATTATCTTATTTGTTATCTCGGGATAAATGGCAACACATGATCTTAGGACATATATTACCACATTAATATCTTTGGATGTAGGTTACCACATTATCTTATTTGTTATCTCGGGATGAATGGCGACACATGATCTTAGGACATATATTACCACATTAATATCTTGGGATATTGGTTACCACATTATCTTATATGTTATCTCGGGATAAATGGCGACACATGATCTTAGGACATATATTACCACATTAATATCTTGGGATGAAGGTTACCACATTATCTTATATGTTATCTCAGGATAAATTGCTACACATGATCTTAGGACATATATTACCACATTAATATCTTGGGATGTAGGTTACCACATTATCTTATTTGTTATCTCTGGATAAATGGTGACACATGATCTTAGGACATATATTACCACATTAATATCTTGGGATGTTGGTTACCACATTATCTTATTTGTTATCTCGGGATAAATGGCGACACATGATCTTAGGACATATATTACCACATTAATGCCTTGGGATGTAGGTTACCACATTATCTTATTTGTTATCTCGGGATAAATGGTGACACATGATCTTAGGACATATGATACCACATTAATATCTTGGGATGTAGGTTACCACATTATCTTATTTGTTATCTCTGGATAAATGGCGACACATGATCTTAGGACATATATTACCACATTAATATCTTGGGATGTAGGTTACCGCATTATCTTAGGACATAAGTCGGTATTTAAATGTGTCAAATTAACCCTTTGTTTACTGAATGGAATCTACATCGAGTGCTAAATGTATACATTGGAATTATCCATTGTTCATTTGTAGGGATGTTCTGATAATATATGAGCAGACACAGACAGAAAAAATCATGAATTTTCTAAAATGGATTCTCATTCTTTCATTTGTAAGGATGTTGAGAAAATAAGTTTAACAAACCACCTATTGTTGTTTGTTGAACTTATTATCTCAACATCCTTACACATAAGTTAATGAGAACCAGCACCTACTCATTATTGAGTATCCAGTATTCAAAGGGTTAAATGGATGTATTTTTCAATGTATTGACTAAAGGACGTATGGTACCACCTTACCTTGGTACATAGCGTACCACATTATCTTACCTAGGACATATGGTACCACATTATCTGTAAAGTATTAAGCAATTCCTTATATTGTTTGTGTTTTATTTGATTCATTCTTGCTTATTCAGTAATTGCCAGTAATTTGTGTTGCAAAAGAAAAAAAATCTGGGTGGAATACCACATGAAGTCCACTTGGACTAACACAATTTGTAGTCCCACTTAAGGTTCGTTTGGGAGAAAAAAGTACCACATAACAAAATTACCACAATAGGGCTCAATGTGGGTAGTACCGTTCGTCTGTCCGTCTGTTCGTCCGTCCGTCCGTCACACTTTTGAGTACCTTCATGGTGTAATCATCTCCTCCTACAGATTTCATCCCATGGATTTGAAACTTCAGAATATTGTTGCCCATATATTGAAGATGTGCAACATGTATATAGATGACGGAAAAATTATTTTTTGACAGAGTTATTAACCCTTTTCGACTTAGAAAATTTCAACATTGTTTATAATTTTCAGTATGAGGGTACCTTCATGGTGTAATCAACTCCTCCCACAGTTTTCATCCTAGAGATTTGAAACTTCAGTATATTGTTGCCCATATATTGAAGATGTGCAACATGTATATTATTTTTTTACAGAGTTATTAACCCTTTTCGACTAAGAAAATTTCAACATTTTTTATAATTTTCTGTATGAGGGTACCTTCATGGTGTAATCAACTCCTCCTACAGTTTTGATTGTAGATATTTGAAACTTCAGAGTATTGTTATCCACATATTGGAGATGTGCAACATGTATATAGAGGACGGAAAAATTATTTTTTTACGGAGTTATTAACCCTTTTCGACTTAGAAAATTTCAACATTTCAAAAAAATTTCTTTAACAAAGCGGCATCGACTTGCCACTTTTTCGGGGGACACTGTGGTCAGCTGACCTTTTATTTATATTACAATATGCACACCTCCGACCCAGAATATACATCAACTTTTTGAATGAATGTGTCCTTGGTTAACATATTGAACATAACTCAGGTTGTCGCTAATAATCTGTCAGGTCATGGAAAAATGGTACTATGTCATGGAAAAGTCCTGCAATTTCAGTCTTCTAGAACTTTCTTCCATACAGATATTTAGCAATGCACACTCTGTAAACTTAACATCAGGGGCATATGTTGTACACACCAGTTCCTTGGTCGCTTTGTAATGTGTACAACTATGATACTAGGTAGAGATGGGCGGTACTCGGTATTTACCGTGCGGTATCGGTATCAGCGTAATACCGATTTACCGCACCGATTCAAAACTAAAAATATTGTATTTTCGGTAATGAAATTATTCATGTGTTGCCAACGTATGTGCGTCACCTTGTCACCGCGGCCGTGACATGCATGAATTGTATGACCGGTCAACCATAAGCAACGAGAATCGGATAATTATGATAACTCGGTGTAACAAGTCGGTACTACATGTATTAGTCTATAATTGCAACATTGTTACATCAAGGGCATAGCTGCCCGATGGCATCTTTGATCTTTACGACATATTAATGACAATGTAACTAACATCATGACGTACTACGCAACTACTCATAGCTGGAGAGTTATTTGTCAATTTCGGTATCCGTCCAAATGGAAAATGCGTGGGCAACTTGGTATCTGTGTCCCAAGTTGGATCGAAGCATGTGGAATCGAAACACGTGTTATGGGAGGTCCCCGTGCACAACAAATTGAAAACCCCACAGGTTACTTTATAATTAGACAGTGATGCAATAGCGATTGATATACGCATTGCAGACTTTTGATACAACCTGATCTTGTCAATTGCAAATAGCACATCTTCTTGGAAAGTAGTGCACAAAAATGTCGGTATAAATATGTTTATATCCTACTATAAATTACTTTATTAAACATATATATACTTACCAGTTTATTATACATATGTGCCTATATCTGACAAAAAAAGATCGCGTGATAACTTTAAATTAACACTTGGGCACCATGTGCAACCGGTAGCTTGTCTGCTACAAATAAGAGGGTCTCTTAAATTGTATACATGAATGGTATATCACGCTGCAAGGAGGAGAATATGAACCACCCGCGGGTTTGGGCATCTGCAGTTCGGAAATTGTCATGGCCGGTTTGCCTATTTTCATGACATCGCGCGAACGTTCATAAATTTGTGAATTGTGATCACTGATTACTACTCACAATTCTATTCACTCATGGAAATGTTACGAAAATCAAATTGACACGAAAAAATATTGTAATCATGCTCTTATTCTTTTCAAATCAGTGCGACGACATGCGTGTAAATCATCAAAGAGATGTGTGAATATTACTTACTTGCGTGGGTCATTTTGTTGCCTAATTTAGATATTGTCACGAATGTAGTAAATCCGTGGACCGTGATCATATATACATGTATATTGTTCAGCTAAAAACTTGAATTACAATAATTTACCGGGAATATCTGCTTTGGTCTTATAATTTAATAGCAATACCGATTACCGTACCGATACCGAGGTAAATCGACGAAAATTTACTGGTACCGAGATTTAAATTTTTATACCGCCCATCTCTACTACTAGGTACATGAATGATAGCCTGAGAATATTATAATGCGAGTTATATGATTCTTGTGAGAATCAGTTCTCATTTTGTCAGTAAACTTAGAGAGAGATAGATAGATAGAGAAGAGGAAGAGGAGCGATGGAGAGAGAGAAAAACATACAAATACAATTTAATACATGTATACAAACATACTTTGCTTCTGGCAACATTTTTTCATTCCTCAGTCACAGAAGAAGTTTTGCGATGTATAGTTATTGTGGATGAGATACGCCGGTTGGAGATTGAGACAACCACTCGGCAGCTGTATTTGGAGGACACACCAGAGGAACTATTTGTTCGAGGTTATGATGAGGAAGGTAAAACCTTAGATTCTATGTAGTCCATTCAGTGCCATAGCTAAAAAATTATGCAAAACCGGGTCAACGAAGCGACATAATATATTTCACAGAGTTTCTTTACATCGGCTTAAGTTTACAACCGTGATCGTGTGTTCATACAATTTAAAATAGTACCGAATAATCACAGATTCATGGTTTTCATTTCAACTATTATTATTATCGATACTGTTCAGTCATCACTCCATATATCAAAGAAATGTTTTTTTTAAATTTACAGGCATGATTAGGATCACCTCTGAATGAGAGCTATCAAATTTGAATGATTTTCGATTAAAAACATGGCTGCCAACAGCCATCTTGTATTTTATTCTTTGCATGACTAATTAATTTGGCATATCCCTTGTCCAATCATCACCAAACTTTATATGCATCTTCAGGGTGACCTCTAGATGTGAGCCTTCAATTTTTTCTGAAATTTGTTGAAAAACATGGCTGCCAGTGGCCATCTTGGATTTTATTCGGCACAACTTACAGGCCACATTCTTCATCCGATCATCACCAAACTTCATTTGGATCTCTAGATAGTAGCCAATAATGTTTTACGAAATTCGTTGAAAAACATGGTTGCCAGCGTCCATCTTGGATTTTACTCCTTAAATCCTTCGTGCCACATCCCTCATCCAAACTTCATATGGTTTTTTGGTGTTACCACTAGATGGAAGCTGTCCAATTCTTCCGAAATTTGTAAAAAAAAACAACATAGGTGCCTGGAACCATCTTGGATTTCACATTTGAATCCATCGGCACACCCTGCAGCCCACATTTTGTGGAGAAATGTTTGAAATGAGATTACACAATACAATCCAATTACTGAAACTTTTTGACTTTCCTTTATTATTCTATTGACTGCTCAGCATAAAATTATTAACGCCTCCCCAAGTTGAACTACAGTTTCATTGACACTTTCATTTGTATTTGACGATTTGTATGTTGCATTTATTATAATGCTGAGATAGTGTTGTGAATCAAACAAATGTAATTGTAATTAAGTTTAAGAAAGTCAAAATATTATTATTTGGATAATTATTCTCATATATGTATAGGGAATAATTTATGCATCAGAGTTGCCTTGATATCATATGTGACTAATGTCAGTCCTTCATGTACTTCCAGAAGAAGCAGTCTAATTTCAGTATCTGGTTTAAAAAAACGAAACCTATGTTTTTCTTTCCAAAAAACCGAAGTGCAAAAATAATAACCTCTACATCATACTGGTATGGACAAAACAGCCTCATAAATATATTGAAATGTCAACCACAATGAAGCTTTGACAATTTTTCCATACTAAAAAATAACCTCATATTGGTATGGACAAAGCAGCCTCAAAGTATTTTGGAATTTGGTGTACCCATACACAATTTACATTGCATGGATTGTTTCAATTCTTATTGAAATTTAGAATGATTTTTCTTCAGGAAACATTTTCACCAGCCTTAGTGGACTGTCATTTGATTGGAATATACTACTTGATCCAGAGTCAAAGTCTCAGGCCGACATACTCAGGTCTGTACTGTTATCAACAATGACTAACTATGGTGTGACAACTGCTGGATTGGCTTAACAATTCGGATATTGGTTGGCCAAAAAAAAAATACTTTGACAAGTTGACAGATCTGCAGATGGCATGGAACGATATTTGGTGTGGATGTTCATTAGGTGACTGGGTCCCATAAAACTTATTGGAGCATAGAAGGGTGATATTGCAGTCTAAAATAAATAATTATGTATAGCAAAGCGCTCAAAGTTTTTACAATTATTACCCTGATGAGCCTGAACATTCAGTAACCATCTACTGCTCCCCGGGGACAGGGGGAGGTACAGCCGGGAGTATGCCAGGATACCATATGGCTAGCATACTGACAAGATCTTTCACTGCTCATTATCAGGTACCCTTGTAACGCATGGGTGGTGCAAAGCAGACACAGTACGAGCAACCTTGCTCAAGGGTCACAACTTGGCACGAGATTCAAACAGTGTACAATCCAACAATTGCACATCGCTCAAATCGGCCAAGCCACTGTTGTGTGGAAACTCACAATAGACCACCAGCCAGCCGCGAACTCGCCTCGCTGTGTTGACAGCGAAGGCAAGTCCAACGCGCTAACCACTGGACCACGGAGCTCCCAAAATGAACTTTAGCCTTTATGAATTCCCCCTGATAACTGTCCACTTCTCCCTAATAACCGAACATGGAGAAGTTACTTCTCCCAGTTTGAAACCTCTAGGCTGGTCCCTTTTAATAGTGGGATTATGATTTTTTCAAATAGTCAAATAGTGAGTGTTGTGGCCAGGAGACTTCAATTTCTATGTGTACCCATACCATAGTATGTACACATAGTATCGACGTCTGGATTGATCTGTATATAGACACTTCATTCATGGCGTGATAACTCAAACATTTTCTATTCAATCAGAACCAAATTTTTATATCTGAGTTTCTCACCCCAAAATACAGTTTGAGTTTGAATATGGGTTTGATAAAAAAATTTGTTTACGGAGTTATGGCCTTTTTGTTTCGAAAAAAAAATCATAAATTATTTTATTTTTTTTAGATTGAATTCCTCACTCAATTTAACAAGAATTTTTTTTTTTTTACCTTGAAATGAAATGAAATTACTGAGACTCATTTAAACATCTTCTCGACAACCACTGTGCTGATTAATCTGTCATATGGTGCAAAGGGGCAATGGGTGGTAAGTATTGAGAGTTTGTTAAAATGTGACCAACCTGTCAAAAAGAGCCAAAGCTGGTGTCACACTTTCCAAGAGACACTACCACCTTCTGCCCCGGTTCCCTCCTCCCTATCCTTTCCCCTTCACCTACCCTCCTAAAATGCTTGTTACATCTATTTCTTGCTTTGACAACAATAAGCATTTTAAGGCAGCTTGAGTTAATTACCTGACTATTTGCTATATCAGATTTGATCTTATCTGACATATTTTAATTAAACCAATTCCACAGTGCAATGGCATATTTGTGTCTAATGGGTGTTTTGTTAACCACCACTTAGCCAGGTGAATTTATTTAACAAAACCAATGGAGCTCAAGGTTTTTGGATGCTGGACTTACATTGGATGAAACAGGGACCAGATAGGATATCTAACACCCCCACCCCCACCCACTGCTCTACAAGAGAAACTATTTATGTTTTTGTGTATATATAAATTATGATATCTTATCAGTTTATATAGGTGTTGTGTCTTTTGACTTTTGTCTCCTTTTAGCCAAAATGCAAGACACATCAACTAGAGCCAGATTAATAATGGTGTTAATTCTATACATATGATTTATATGCTTGCAGTCTCCCTAACCGAGTATTACTGATTCAACATACTAGTTTGCTTAGTCTATAGATTAGCATGCAGAGGAAACGATCAATTACATTATAAACCCAAACTATTATATAAAATATAATTGATACTCAAATGTATCTGCCCAAATTTCTCCACTCCCACCCAGTAAATCGGTTTAAAAACATTAACCATTTTTGACTGTCCCTTGTCCTTTCATCTCTTCCAGCCACATGCCCCAGTGTGTTTGTGAGGTGAGCATCATGACACATGTTTATAGTTTAAAACTTGCTTCAATCAATATATTGTATCGAAGAACGTGCATTTTAATTAGATTTCTTGTAAGCTATAAAATCAAACTAAGACGCGACGCTTAACATTTTGAACAGGAACCTTATCTTGAAACACCTATCGAACCGGCCCATCCTGTGAGTAGACTATAATACACGCGATGAAACGTCAACAATTTAAAACATGAAGCCCCTATCTACTTGAAACAATCTGAAATGTTAAAAAATCACTCTCACAGGATGGACCTTGTCATTAGCCAATCGGAAACGACTCCCAAAAGCTTAAAGCTTGTTGTCGAATCCCCTTCATATCATCACTGTTAATCTTTGTCTTGTTTTTTTGTAATATACGAATAATATGGAATAAATACTGTTTACACCAACAGGATCCTGAAGTTTACAGAGTCTTCTTACTCGACTCCACCTTATATTGAAGCACTAGAAGAAAAAAATCTACAAGGGGACATGATTTTAGTTGAAGGTTTGCGAACTGGGTCATCGAAGGTTAAAGTACAGATTCTGGATCCAGCATATAAGGTATATCTCTTTCACATTTACTTTATCATATTATCAACCAGATAAATTAACTTATCTACAAGGATTCAATTTCAGAATTGTGCGCAACATGTACACCTACTCCACAAATGTGATATAGAAGCTCTATATCTATACATATTATTATCCCGGCGACAGGGCACTGACAACATTTTCATTGATCCATCCTCTTAGGAGAATGCAATCCGAGCTGCAATATATGGGTGCGTGTCAGAGTTAATAATGCTGACAATGCTTTTAATGCATGAGTGATGCAAAGTCACAGCACTAGCGACCATGCTCAAGGGTCACAACTTTGTGCAAGATTTGAATAGCGTATGACCCTACAGTCATACTTTGCTTAATCCACTGTTGCGTTGAAACTCAATAGTCATGCCGAATCACAAATTTGCCTTTAAACTGTGTATTTATATTAGGATACTGAGATTATTACATATAATATTCATCTCATTGATATCTTTAAATATTGGGAGCCTCATAGCGACTTTCTGCGATGTCGCGTGTTACCGTGGCAAAATTCCTGCACTGAATGCTCACTTCCGCCCTAATGTAATTACCCTATTTAAATTACAATACCATTTTAGAAACCAGTGTTAAAATACTATAGAAAATAATGTGGATGTACTTCAAATCAAAAAATGTTTACTTAGAAATAATAAAATTTTGTGTTCTGGATGATAACTGGATGTTAACATGTCACATACTCTGCTGTCATCAACGAATAGCTCAGAAGTGCTTTTGAAGAAATATGTGTGGATCAGTGTGGGTATGTGGGCCACCATTTAAACTGCCAACTTTCCACAAGATCAAGGGCAATAACTCCTGCCAACTAAAGGGAAATAACTTTAAAATTTATATTTTCTTTCTGTTTATAGCAAATTATGTCTTCCCAAGTGTTATGTTCAAAGCTGTTATATATCTAAAACTATCTAGGATATTTGAATTATTAAAGTTTCATTGTCATTTAATCACTTAAAACTAAAATAATGGAAATTAACGTGATTTTACATACATATGTAGATGTGCTTGGCCTCCATAAATTCATCCGGAAAGCGGCCTCACACTTCACAACAGTTTGTTCCATTTTGAATTACAGATTTGGTTATTTTGCACACATGGCTTGGCTATATGCATGTATATAATATAATCTCCATTTCTACACATAATGAATGTACAAATTGAATAACTCCAAAGTATAATCATTAAAGGGGCATAACTCCCCAAAAGGCGTTACTATCAGAATGGGCATAGTTCATGGGAGAAGTTAAATGTCCAATTGTGATTAGGAGATTTTCATGAATATTTCCTGTGAGCAAAACATTTGCATGAGGCAATTCAACTGCCGCAGTTGCACAGGAAAAATGTAAGCACATCATTAGTAATATTATCAAACAATCACAACATGTAGACAACTGTTGGACAAGGGAAATTATCTGGGATTTACTCTTTGTATGACTAAATCCTTTGGCTCATGCTACAGACCACATCTGTCATCTGGGATTTCTAATTTGAATCTATTGGCGCACCCCGCAGCCCGCATTTATTGGAGAATTTATTTGAAAATTTACTTGCATGTTTAGAATCACCTTTAGATGGGAGCTATCAAATTTGAACAATTTTCTATGAAAAAGATGGCCACCACCGGCCATCTTGGAATTTACTCCTTGTATGACTAAATCTTTTGGCGCACAGTAGACCACATCACTCATCCGATCAGCCCCAAACTTCATAAGGATCTTTGGAGTGACCTCTAGATGGTAGGCTCCTATTTTGACCAAAATTTGTTAAAAAACATGGCCATCTTGGAATTTACTCTTTGTATGACTAAATCCTTTGGGGCATGTTACAGACCAGATCCCTCATCTGATCATCACCAAACATGGATCTTCGGGGTGACCTCTAGTTTACTTTCCTTTATCATTCTATTCATTGCTCAGCAAAAAATTCACTCCTTCCCAAGTTGAGCTACAGTGTCATTGGCACTTTCATTTATAATATTGTTGTAGCAACAGTCATCCTGCAATATATAGCCTTCTATATTGTTTTGGACTGAAAATTGGATATTTGCACAGAAAGTCCCATTCAAAACTGGCTAGCTGACTTCCTTTTTACCATATTTATGGTAGTCATACAGTGAAACCTCTCCAATCCGGACCCTCTACAAACCGAATCCCTCTCCATTCCGAACAAATTGTTTGGTCCCGAATTTACCCAAGTGCATTGTCACTAATGATTACCTCTGTAATCTGAAACCTCTGTACTCGAATACCGGACGGCTTTATTAGTCTATAAGTGAACAAATACACTAATGTTTACCTCCAAAATCCGAATGCTGAAAGTAATGGAAGAGACCGAACGTAATCAGTTCAAAGGTAATGATGTGAACGTTTCCGTTTTTGAGTTGACATGTGTGTGACCCCGATCAGCGTCAGTTAGTTACAAACGGACGAAGTGTTCTTGGTAAATTAATAAAATTTAATTACCAATTAAATCAAATATAATGCCTGATAATAAAACGATTTATATTTAATCTTATTCTAAATAAATTCCAAAAGGGATACCAGGCGAATGCGCGTGCATACAGTTAATGTACTTTCGTACTATTGAATAAGCGTACCAATTTAATTAGCGGTCTTTTATATCGGCGAAGCTTTGAAACGGATTACGGATTAAAACAACAGGTCTCTAATTGGATACGCCTAAACCAGAATTTGTTACTGCACTGTACCACCTTCAGATACACATAGATACATGTTTGCTTATTTCACAAATTGATTGAACAATGGTGACTTCAGATAATTAGAGCAGCGACACGTTGTTTTTACATCAGTTATTGCACTGGAAGGGACTCGTTGTTTGTACAACAATTGTCCAAACTAAACACTAATTAGCTAAAAGTACACGATGGTGATTTATTGTCACCATCACAGTTTTAATCAACTTATCACAATTAATGAGCCGTCGGGGAAAACGACAGCTCAGAGTTGAAATCTACTGCCAACAACATTTTCAAAAACCGCGAATCACCGTAAAATGTATCTTTTCCGTGTTTCCAGGTTTATCTGTAGATATATTTATGTCTTATTATAGCATTGTTTATCTATTGCAATTTATTTTTTGTTGTATTTTGTAGTTTATTGAATAAAGTTTAATTAATCAGTACGGAGGTGTTCTGGTCTCGATAAATCTTACCGACAGCGGCAATATATTCCGATGGTTTTGCGATATTCTGTAAACCGAACATAAGGGCCAATCCAAATGGTGTTTGGTTTAGGGAGGTTTTACTGTACAACAAAAACAGGTTATTGAAGCCCAAATTTTCCCGCCCATTATACTCATCATAGATTGATGACAATGCTAAACTATGATGTGATTATGTTTTGTGTATTTTCATCGACAAAAGTCAGTAAAAATAAAAATAATACATAATTCTTACAATATATAAAGATTGATTCTTGTATAGAAACTTTAATTTATCATATTATATAATTTTTGTGTGTGTTGTCATACAGTTAAATTACCAAATTAAACGGTCTTAAAAACCAGGCCGAATTTAGGGCCGATTAGATCAGCTCTGACACTTTAGCAACGTATTAAGTTACTGGTACTGAAAGAGTTAACAGAATTTCTTGATATTTGGTCAAATGTTTACCAAAAAACCAACATCCCAAAAAGCTACTATTTAGCTCACCTGAGACGAAGTCTTCGGTGGAGCTAGTCATCACTTCTCGTCTGTTGTCCATCCGTCCATCCATCTGTACGTCCATCCATCCGTCCATCAACAATTCTTTAAACATCTTCTTTTCCCGATCCATAAGACCGAATGGGTTCATATTTGGTGTGGATGTTCCCTAGGTGACTAACATTCAGATTTGTTCAAATGAGGTCACTGGGTCAAATAGTTGCGAAGACTCTTTCCCACCATAGTATTTCTTAAAATGACTTCTTCTCTTGTACCATCGGGCCGATTGGGTTCATATTTGGTATGAAGGGTCCTTGGGTGACTGGGGTTCAGATTTGTTCAAATGAGGTCACTGTGTCAAATGTGGGCGGAGCCAGGGACATAACTAAAATTTGTTATAGTTAATTATTAAAGACACAGATATTAAAGAATCCCCTCACCCTTGCCATTGGTCTTCTAACATCCCTGTTATCAAACACTTCTTTTAAATATATTTCACAGTCAGAATGCAATACACCCTTTGCATATGCTAGAATATTATCTCTTACAGTAATACCAGACTGCTCTGTTGATGGTAATTATCCACCAGTCAAATCTGACAGTGCAGTATCAATAAGCACACACAGCTCTCTCCAGCCAGAGGGTTTTGTTTTGGTAATTAGTTTTGAAATTGAACTTCAAATGTATTCCCAGGAGCCTTCAACCTCTACTCAGTGGTGGGTCAGTCAAAATATGTTGTTTATACAGTTTTAACACTTCCTTTCAGTGAATTAATTTCTACCCTTTGAATTGTTCTGCAGCGTGCGTAGACTGAGACTGTTTCTAATAGAGACAGCTTTATAAGTTTAAGAATTAGCCACTCACTCCAAAAACTATTTGATTTGTTGAGTTCAAGTTTGGCACTGATATATAGGCTCCCGTGATTATAGTTTTAAGCTCACCTGAGGCAACATCTCCTGTGGAGCTCCTCGTCCATCGTCAGTCCTTCCATCAAAAATTGTTTAAACATCTTCTTCTCCAGACCCATAAGACCGAATGGGTTCGTATTTGGTGTGGATGTTCCCTAAGTGACTAAAATGAGGTCACCAAGTCAAACATTTGCAAAGCCAGGGCCATAACTCTTTCCTCCAGAGTAAGTCTTAAAACAACTTCTTCTCAAGAACCATTAAGCTTATATTTGGCATGTAGGGTCCTTGGTTTACTGGGGTTCAGATCTGTTAAAATGGGGTCACTGGGCAAACATGGGCAGAGCCAGGGTCAATATCTTTAAAAAAAATAAATATATTATTTAGATTAATTTTTTAGATTTAACTCCTTGCTTAATTTAACAAGCAAAATTAATTTTAAATGAAAAGGTTTTATTTTAATTTTGAAAAACTAATTGCGTTATGACAAATTACTGACTATTGTAGTCTTCAGAGTCCCAGCCTTCTCCGTCATTACAGTCTGGTGAGCGACCCCACAGTCATTGACTGTCTTGTTCGGTCAGTGACCTCTAATTCATGTAGTTATCTTCAATGCTAGATTATCAGTTGTGTCTTTTATTTATATTGTTTACATACATGTTGAAAGGTAAGGATGCTCTATGTTGGTTTTGACTACTTATATATTAAAGATGTTTTGGTTTTTAGGTTTTAGCTTGAGATTGAATTCTTTGAAATTTAGATAGAAGTCACATCTTGTGTTCTGATCTCTTTATAAATAATTAATGTAATGAAATAGGTTAAAAATTAAAAGTATTGCCCCTGTTGGACTTTTTTTTTTCTTTGTTCTTTGTCAATAATAATTTTAGTTTCAGTCAGCTTGATGAATTTTATTCCAGTGGAATCCAGTCGGTTCACCCTTTCTTTACAAATACTCATTCATGAATAGTTCCCTTAGGAAATGTTCAGATGTTGAACTTTTTTTATCTGAACATTGTCCACCAAGGAATAGGAATCCTTCTGCACTTGTACGATCTTTTCGTCTGTCTGTCTGTTATTTTTTCTGAACAGGCCTCCAAATGAATAATATTGACCATTCCAATATATGGTTTTATAACTGAGTGGGAGAATCCATTTAGTAAAGAAAGTGAGAACTTTGGTGTGTTGCTCTAGTTTGAACCCTACAGCTACTACCATCTGCTCACAATCTAACTTCTTCAACTAAATCTTTGTTCTTAGAGCTTACAAACAACAGATGTCAGGATGATGGTAATAGCGAACCTTCTCATTAAGCCTGCAGACGCATACATACTTCGATATGCTATGGTTGAATACCAGATATTTTGGGTCAAACAGAGCCGGATAATGAGTGAGTTCAATGCTATCTTAACCTCTTGTATTATTGTCCCTCCAAATTTATTCTGCTCCATATGTGTCCATATGTGTTGTCCGGATCATGACATTGACACTATTATTGTCCCCCGAAAAATTTATTTTTGGGGACTATAGAAACGGGCTCCGTCCGTCCGTTCGTCCGTGTTTACTAATGACTACTTATGTGGCTAAGATTGTGTTAAATGGATATTTATGTGCATAACTTCCGTTGCGTGGCTAGCCACGTAACAGCTTTCAGATGGACGTTCTAAAATGATCTATTTGGCCTAATCAGCTTATTTAATTTTGTAGTCACTCAAAATTTGGGAAAAAAAAGTCCATCGATTTAGACATCCATGACCCGTCAATAGGAGATGTCGGACACTGACAAGACATTTATGTGGCTAGCCACCCAATCACGGACCTGTCAGTTTCTCCTATTCCACTGTCCCAGTTGCTGTGAGCAAGTTTTTGAGTTTTAATCAGCTTCTTCTGCTATAATTCCAACATGTTATGAATCCATAATCTGGAGTTTTATCACTATCTACTACTTGATAGCCACTTAAAATTTTATGGCTACTTGAGAAGCCACATAAAAACTAAAGCCACATTACCATTTCTAGCCACATAGGTCGAAGCCACATATCTACCCATTTGTTGGTACGTCCGTTAGTCCGTCCGGCCGTCCGTCCGTCACACTTTTGAGTACCTTCATGGTGTAATCATCTCCTCCTACATATTTCATCCCAGAGATTTGAAACTTCAGAATATTGTTGCCCATATATTGAAGAGGTGCAACATGTATATAGATGACGGAAAAATTATTTTTTGACTGAGTTATTAACCCTTTTCGACTTAGAAAATTTCAACATTTTTTATAATTGTCTGTATGAGGGTACCTTCGTGGTGTAATCAACTCCTCCTACAGTTTTCATCCTAGAGATTTGTAACTTCAGAATATTGTTGCCCATATATTGAAGATGTGCAACATGTATATAGATGATGGAATTTTTATTTTTTGACAGAGTTATTAACCCTTTTCGACTTAGAAAATTTCAACATTTTTTATAATTGTCTGTATGAGGGTACCTTCGTGGTGTAATCAACTCCTCCTACAGTTTTGATCGTCGATATTTGAAACTTCAGAGTATTGTTACCCACATATTGGAGATGTGCAACATGTATATAGATGACGGAAAAATTATTTTTTTACAGAGTTATTAACCCTTTTCAACTTAGAAAATTTCAACATTTTTTTGTTTATTTCTTCAACAAAGCGGCATCGACTTGCCACCTTTTCGGGGGACACTGTGGTCTGCTGACCTTTTATTCAGAATTCCATGCGATTTGGTATGCGGTTGATATTTGAGAATTCTCATGTCAAGTTTGATTTGGTCATGGTATGATTATTTTTTATGGAGTTATGCTCCTATTTCAACTTACAAATCACACTTTTGAGCTCATCTGAAATGAAATCTCCGCTGGAGCTGTAGTCATCACTCCCCGTCCATCATCTGCCAACAATTCTTTAAACATCTTCTCCAGAATCATAGTACCGATTGGAGTCATATTTGGTGTGAATTTGCCCTTGGTGACTGGATTCAGATTTGTTCAAATGGGGTCACTGGGTGAAATAGGGGCCAATCCATGAAAATTTCCCTCCATAGTAATTCTTAAAACATTTTCATCTCAAGAACCATCAGGCCTATTTAGTATGGAGGGTCCTTGTGTGTCTGGGATAGTTGGGATTCACGTTTTTTATTTAAAAATGGGCTGACCCATCAAAAATGGACAGAGCCAGTGGCCTAACACTTTTCCATCTAGAGATTTCATTAAAACTTTAGTTAAAGATACAAAAAGCACCTCATCCTTGCCTATTGGCGCTTCTAGCATTCCTGTCATGAAATACTTGTTTTAATCTTTCTTAATACAATATACTTGTGCTAAAATTCTTGTGTAAGTAACTCTAAATTGCATTGACTTACAACTTATACCAGTCTGCTGTGTGGATGGTAATTACACAGGTGTCATCTAATTTTATCTGACAGTGTTGTATCAACAATGAACAGATCTAAAGAGAGCCATGTTGGGATTAGGTCATTAATTTAAAATTATGTTTCATGCATTCCCATGAGACTCCAGTCTCTACTCATATAATTTATTACCAGTATAGAAGGTCAAAATAGTGATACATATTTAACACTTCCTTACAGTGAATTTGTTTCTAAAACATGTACTCTGTCGTGACTGTGATGTCACTGGATATTAATGGGTCTGTAGTTGTGTTAAAGATCTTTTGATGATTGGTTCTAAAAGAGACAACTATGAGGTTTAATATCCAGCCAGCCACCCCAAAAAATGCTAACCTCCCTCCTTAAGAGAAATTCAAGGTTGTTACTGATATTTATATTCCCAGGATTATAGTTTTGTTATATTATAAGATATTCTTATGTATGTATAGGCTGTTAACCGTTTCGTCTATGCTAATGAGATCTATGTATATCAGTGGTGCCATGCTGAATAACCCTTCCCTAAAGTTTGTTGCTATGCATGAGGAAAATGGTACCAATGAATTGAACTCAACTCCTCACATATGCCCGGAAATCACTAGACTAGAGACTTGTTAATATATAATGAAAACAACGCTCTTTTAAAGAAGGTTTTGGCCACTGGCCTTTTTCAGCAAGAATACATTTCCGGACAATTACATCTTGTATAGTCATATACACATTAACAAAAAATATAGTAATGTGTATATGACTATACAAGATGTAATTGTCATATACATTTTCATTAATGTGTATATGACTATACAAGATATAATTGTCCGCAAATGTATACTTGCTGAAGAAGGCCAGTGGTCGAAAGCTTCTTTAAAAGAGTTTTGTTTTCATTATATATCTGACATAGATGGAATGGACAATTACCGGTAGTATCAACTATGCTTAAATGCTGTAGACCAATAAAATTTATTGGTAACGGTTGCTAGGCAACTACCAGGAATTGACTGGTTAATGCAATTATAGCTAATAGCGTCGATATTCAATGCCTGTGATTGTATTTTCATATGCAGGTAATATCCCAATGTAAAATTTGAGATATACCTGACCAGAAGAGGTAACCAAATATCTTATTTAAGGCTAGCAACAGTTGCTAAGCAAATACCACACATGATCGAATGACACCATTGCACTAACAATTAAGTGGTATTTTTGCCTAAATTTAGAGTGTGTCTAGTCTCATGGTGTTTGTTATGTTCACTGGGGGGCACGTGTTTGAAACTGTGCAGGCATGTTATGCATGGTCAACTGATCGTTATAAGATCGGGAGATTTGCCACCCAATATCCCTCAGTAATGGCTACTAGGCAGCTTCCTGGAATTGGCAGAAATGGCAATACTAGCTTATATATGTGCTATATATAGTGCCACATTTCGCTTAAAAATGCATGTTTTTGTGAATTATAGCCCATGCTATGTGCATATATTCCTACCCGATACTAGTGTGCAACCATTCCTTATACACAACCTGGCTGCCACTGACTTGTATGGGGCCATTTAAATATATATTGGTGGGTATGTCGTGTATAAGTACATGTATGCTATAAACCGTTATTATACCCCCACTTTCGAAGAAAATGGGGGGTATACTGGATTGACTGCGTCCGTCCGTCCTTCCGTCCGTCCGTCACGCTTTCTCCCTCCGTGTGTCCGTCCGTTTGACTTAGAAAATTCTGTCTGACTTAATAACTTTAACAAATATGAACCGATTTGAATAATTTTTTCTGTACAAGCTTCTTGTGACACCATATCGATATTATTAGTCCGAATTTTTCTTTAAAGTTAAAAATCTTTTTTGTTTGGTTTACGGATAATGCGGGTTGAATTTGCCACGGTGGGGGTATGCTAGCACTCGAGTGCACACCTCTTGTTTGTCATTGTAATACTCTGCACATATTTGAATAAATCAACTTGATATGCGATAGACCCTTCTCCATTTAAGGCAGAACCTGTCAGAACACTGACTAATATATGCGAGGATAATTTTTATACATCGCTTTCATTGAACGTATCAGCCTCTGAGAGTGGTATTTGGGATAAGCAAACAAAGATTACTGAAAACATGTGTCTCTATGTTAATGTATTAGCATAACGGGTTGACGTAAAATAGGAGTTAAGTTAATATTTTAGCCTATTGGGTTCAAAGGGTTAACACTACTCTCATGTGAAGTTATTATCTCCTGTGAAGTTATTTGGGACCATGCACGAGGCAGATTGAGCCTATATTTACTGAAAAGGGCTCTAGTTTAATTGGGATTCAGATTGTGTTGAATGGGACAAGCTTGACAGAAAGATGTCTTTCCATCCAAATATTCTATTAAAACTTTTCTTTCATAAAACCATGACCCTAATGGATTCAAATTGTTTATTTAGGTTCCAATAGCAAAACAGCTTTTTCGCCAGTCATTCACTGTTGGGTTGTCAGAATGATAATTTAGCATTCAACAGAATTTCTTGATATTTGGTATGTGGTTCATAATTGAGAAGACACAGGTTAAGTTCACAGTTACGGACACTTGTATACTAGTTTTGTTTATATAAAACTTTGCCAGGACTGAGTTACAATGATGTGAAATTTTCTACAAACTTTGGTTTAATATCCCCCGCCAAATTAAAAATTTGCGGGGGATATAGTAATGGGTTCCGTCTGTCCGTCCCGAATTTGTAAGAGTCATAACTTGAACAAATGTAAACGGATTTCAAAGATTTGTGGTATATGAGTTCACCTGACCATTACCTAGAATGAGTTCGCAAGGCAGGTCTGGCCAGATATTTTTACCGGAGTTATTGGACTTTGTTGATTATTTTTGTCGAATTTACCAAATAGCAAATAGACGACGTCCCAGGGCTCATTTCCACAAATCTCAATGGATTTCAAAGATATTTGGTATATGAGTTCACCTGACCATTACCTAGAATGATTTCGCAAGCCAGGTCTGGCCAGATATTTTTACCGGAGTTATTGGACTTTGTTTATTATTTTTATCGAATTTACCAAATAGACGACGTCAATGGGCTCATTTCCACAAATCTCAACGGATTTCAAAGATATTTGGTATATGAGTTCACCTGACCATTATCTAGAATGAGTTCACACGCCAGTTCTGGCCAGATATTTTTACCGGAGTTATTGGACTTTGTTGATTATTTTTGTCAAATTTACCAAATAGCAAATAGACGACATCCCAGGGCTCATTTCCACAAATCTCAACGGATTTCAAAGATATTTGGTATATGAGTTCCCATGACCAGTACCTAAAATGAGTTCTCAAGCCAGGATTTTTGACAAAATCCCACCTCTTGTTTAGCGCATATTGAGAATGTAAACATTATCGAGAATGCACTTCCCCAACTGCACAATTCGGCGGTGGATACCGCCGTCTGCGACTGCTTGTTATATCTCGTCTGAACTTTCAAAATTGAAAGACTGATCATCACTCTGATATAGGTAAAAGAATGTGCTGTATTATAAACCTATTATTTAATTTTAGCTATTGAGATGCCAAATGAACAATATTTCCTTGAGGTAGAGAATTCCAACATTTGTGACTTTGAGAAAGCAACATCCACTGCTGTTGGTACAGAGATGGGTTCAACAAAGATCATCCTCAAAGACAAAAGTACACTTTTAATCATCAACCAGTAACTTAATGATCTCATTTTACTCACAATCAAAGTGATGACCATATTTTAATTTTACCTGGGGATATTCTTGAATACAGTTTCTTTAAGGCTGTATATGTAGACTTGATATGAAAAATCATTATGGAATTTGCTCTTGGAATATTTGGAATGAGCTTCAGCTACATGTACATTTCATATTTTCCAGTCACATCTATGAATGAGTTATATGTGTCATTAAGAAACAAAAATGTATTATAGAGGTATCTTATTATTGACATATAAATGCAATAACTTCAAGCAAAATTTCTCTATAGAAAATGACATACATGATTGTGAAGTTTACAGCTGATGATGTTGAAACAAATGGTTCAATTTACCTTACATAGTTTTTGTAATTAAAAGGAAACTCATTCCTTACTGGATCATACTAGCTGTCTTTCACCATCCTTAACCCATTTATAGATATAATCTACAGTGACTCCTACAAGCCACAGGCTGCCATGTTGCACGTTGTTTCTGCTTCCACGATCAACTTCCTGGTATTCCCTGGTAGGAAGTGGATATTACAAACTGGCCGTGAATATGACATTGTATTGGAACTTTATGACAATGATAGACACAAACTGTACCCATCAAAGGTTTGTACATTCAGAATCCTATGCTTTTACTGTTTTAGTTCATTATACTCTCTTGCAGGGTTTCCGCTAGGGGTTGCGGGGAATGGAACCCCTATAGCAGCTGTTTACCCATACCATAGTATGGTAAACATAGTGTCGTTGTCCGGATTGACCACTCGTCGTTAGTCCGTCCGTCTGTCTGTCTGTCTGTAGACACTTTACGCATGGTGCGATAACTCAAACATTTTATATCTGATCGGAACCAAATTTTGTATATGAATTTCTCAGCAGCAAATACAGATCGAGTTCGAATATGGGTTCGATCCGAGTTTTTTTTACGGAGTTATGGCCATTTTTCAACTTAGAATTCATGCATGCTACCATAATTCAAATTTTTTTATCTGATCAGAATCAAATTTGGTATGCAAGTTTCTCGGACCAAAATACAGATCGAGTTTGAATATGGGATTGATCCGATATTTTTTAAAGGAGTTATGGCCCTTTGATATAGAATTTCTGCATATTTTGATAAATCAACCATTTTTCAACTGATAAGAACCAAATTTGGTATGCGAGTTTATCAACTCAAAATACAGATCGAGTTTGAATATGGGTCAGATCCTGTTTTTTATACCAGAATTATGGCCCCTTTTAACTAAGAATTGAACAGATTTGAGATTTGCTTACACTATATAACTGTAGCAGCTTACAACTGTGGTATTAGTAAGAGAGACCAGAGATAATCTCTATTATTGATACCTGGTAATGAAATCTGATACTCACTGCTGCACTTTAACCCTTTACCCAGCAGTAATATGTCTAACGTCGTCATTCCAGCCATCAGAACTTTCTGGTAACGTCAAAGTTATAGGAAAAAATGTATTATTAAATCTTATGGTGGCTCTTGTTTATCTGCATGGATGGGTTATTTTAATTTTAATTAATTGGTAACAATTCATTTTCATGTTTATGAAAGTCAAGTCCCCCATTAGGCAATGTGCAAAAATATTAAATTTAATTCATACTACATCGTTGGTACGGGAAGAGCAGGTAAGATGGTTTGTTTGATCATATATTCCGTCTGACGATGGAGAACAAGGAGACACTATGGAGTTGGTAAGTATCTTTCCGGAATTTTCTTGACCCTGATTTGTTGCATAGAATTAAAATCAATTTCACATTGAAATTTATCAGATTCTGAATTTTATTGCTGTAATTTCAGCTGGTAATTTCCGAAAATTTATCTTATTATGGTGTTCAATTTATCAACAAATATATTTTAAAACAACGGAGATTTGGTTGTGTACGGTACTGCGTGAGACAACACTGTCGCCATAATTTCTTTACTGTTGGCAATCACTTTCAAATAAATAAAAAAGAGATCGTTTTGCAGTGCATTCCTTTAATTTTCACATCTACGTGTGCACCAATCACTCTAGTTCATGTCCACATGAATGCGTACCATACTTTGACATCGTTAAACAAAAGTATCCCCCCATTATATATTGCATATATAAACATATAAATTTGCAAAACAGAAAACGTCGTCGATTGAGATGTGTATTACGTAAGACGGTAAGGCAACACAGTTGCCGTAATTTCTTTACTGTTAGCAATCACTTTCTAATAAAAGAATGAGATCGTTTTACGCGTGCATTCCTTTAAATTTTCACATCTACATGTGCACTAATCACTCTAGTTCATGGCCATATGAATGCGTACCATACTTTGACATCGTTAAATAAAATTATCCCCAATATTTTATCAACAAAAACACCGCGAAGATTTTGTATGAAATTTGACGTCGTAACCTCGATTTCCCGAATTACCTTCCGTTTCCCCAATCACTAGCAAAGGGTTAACCAACTTCTACTTATTTGCATTTATTAATGTACCAACGAAATTCAATAAAATGTGGAAATGCATTATGAAATTCATTCCAGTATTGTAAAAATCTTATTAACTGTTGTTGACACGTGATCACAAATAGTAACCAATGTAAACAAAACACAAGCCATGATCGTGAGGATACAGAAATACAATGTGCAGCGTCGACGTAAATACTTCGATAATTAATCCGTGTATCATGTTTTAAAAAAGACATAAAAACAGCATTAATATACTAAAAATTCTATTTTTTAAATCATAGGTTAGAAGTTGAAATGCTATTCAATAACAATATAATGTTTAATATGTCGGAATAGAAACATTTTTTCCCATACAAGCAGCCGATTTTGGGTTGCGCCAAAAACTGCCTTTGTGAAAACCAGATATAGTTTGGTTTGATTGGGCTGATTTACGCGAAAACAATTTCGTGAGATTATTTACGTGCAGGTGCCCGCTTAGGATTACAATGGAATTTAATAGCATTTAATTGTTTCGAATGTGCGTTTCTTGATACTCCATTGCCCAGATGCGTTCGAAAACATAATCAAGGTGGACTTCGTATTAGACACATGGTTAATTAAATGCACACAAGACTTATTTTTATTGTTTTAATGACTTTTTTCGAGGCCACAAGCGACCCGGAAATTAAAACTTCGCCCCACATGTTTATTTCATGAAACGACGGGTTTTGTTTGTACATTTCTTGTCGATGATTCAATTGTTTTCAATGCCATTGTGGACGCAGTATGGACAGGGAGCAAGTGTTAGTATATACAGTCGGAGCGGACATGATAGTTACAACCAATAAAATACAACGATACCAGATAGAAATATTTCCAAAGGAGATTTAGACTAAATTGGAGGACAAGTGCAAATTTGGAGTCATTCAGTTCAGTAACAATGTGGTGAAGCAGTGAATCGAAAATGCCCATATTCTGATAATGATGTAATCGGATTAGCACACATACACATTTTATGGACTGGTGCACATTTCGAGTGACTCAGAGTTATTCAGCGACAACCCAAATTATACCACAGCAGTGATTCAGTGACAATGTGGCGAAGCAGTTCATCGAAAACGCCCATATTTTGATCATGATGTATTCTGATTAGCACACATACAAATTTTGTGGACTGGTGCACATTTAGAGTATTCACTGACAATGCAGTGATTCAGTGACAATGCAGTGATTCAGTATATCTACTAGTAATAACCAGTGGCGAAGTGACAATGTGGTGAAGCAGTGCATCGAAAATGTCCACGTTTATGGAAGATCGTTTGTTGCTCGACCAGACCAGATAAGGAAGAGTATCACAAAATGGCTGCACCTACATTGTACTCGCACATCAAGTAAACAATGATCTGAACATCATGCAACAGAGAACAAGAGGACTCGTGAAAAATTTCCTCACAGTGCATGATCGGGCAGTACATAACTGATGTGAAGCACACATACACATTTTGTGGAACTTGCATTGTTGGCTATCGGTTCAGCGAGTGTGCTCCCAAATTTATCTAGTGAATAAAGTATCGTACGGATGAGCTGTTGTGTTGCAAATTCCATGTTTATACTACAATGGTGGCCCTCATTGGAAGCACCATCTTCTCCATGATCCATTCACATTATCTTGACCCTACCCCCATCGATATCAGCCGCCCTTTTAATAATTTATAGAGCTTTGAGATCTTATAAAATATAGCAATTACCCATATGATGGAAATGGCCAAACAATTGTCCAAAATTCCCAGCAGCATGGAAGCTGGATCACATGATTTGGGCAACTTCTGTGAGCCATTATCATGCTAAACATGAATATAATTCCTCAGAGAAAATTGTATGATATACCATAGGTATGAAAAGCGAAATTGACTCACAGCAGTCGCCAAATCATGTAATCTGGGGTTCACGCTGACCGGGAATTTCTTTTGTTCAATTCTTGTAAAAATTACTGTAATTTGGAAATTTTCCTTGTGGTGCGGCATAAATACAGAACGCAGTTTGCAACCACTATGAGATACTGGTACCAATTTCTGAACATTTGCCATCTGTATATTATATAGCATGCTCTATGGTATACATCAAAGTGATCCGCCACTAATGTAATTATCCTATTTAATTATATTTGCTCTTAATTAATTTCTAATGTATTTATGCAGCACAATAAATTAAATGTGTATTGGAATGATATATTCTTCACTTGGTGAGATGCTGCTAGATATTAAAGCAGACCACAGAGTGCAGACTGATAGAGGAACACCGTATGGATTCTCATTCATTCAGTATATAAAGTAATAAATAATTTAATTAGAAATTGAGTCAAATGTTGTTGCGTTCTATGTTGTATTTTTATTTGAATAGAATCCCATTGTTGATATAAACAAGAGGTGTGCACTCGCGTGGTAGCATACCCCACCGTGGCAAATTCAACCCGCATTATCCGTAAACCCAACAAAAAAGATTTTTAACTTTAAAGAAAAATTCAGACTAATAATATAGATATGGTGTCACAAGAAGCTTGTGCCGAAAAAAAATATTCAAATTGGTTCATATTTGTTCGAATAATTGCAGAAACCCCCAAAACGGGTAGAAAATGATACGTAACCTTAACATCTAAGATGGCTTTTGTACCCATATTCGAAGAAAAAAAAAAAATGAATTCTAAGCCGATTCGCACTAGGTTTGTATTTTAAGGCAATTCAGACATATAAATGTATCAAGTTTGGTGGTGATCAGGACATCATAACTTGAATAACAAATTATCATCCAAACTCAAAATAAGTCGAAAATGAAGTGTAATATTACGAAAAACAGTCTGAACCAATCCCTAGTCGTATCATATAGAGAGGGTATTGTGAGAAGCATTTATACCAAAAATTATTGAAATCAGTTCATATTTGTGAAAGTTATTAAGTCGGACAATCGCCATATTCAAGCTTAATCCAAAAACATATTGAACACTGGGAAGGCCATTTAAAAGTTTAATTTTATTGGCCATTTTAATTTCATTCAGAAAACGTCGGAAATTCCTTCACAAAAACTTCCATTTACGGCGACGCCAAGACAGTTCGCGCCTGACTCGCAGTTGAATTGGGCTGGCTTTACGTTACGCTGGATGCATGTCGCTTTGCTGTTTATCTATTGCACATGCCTGTGACTCGTGTGAGAGATACAATCTCCAAGACAAACTAATGTATTATTCTCTCGAATAACTTTATTAATAAAAACAAAATGATATATATGTGAGGTACAACAATGTTGTTGCTACATATGGTTGGCGTATTAAATTAGTTAGATGAATAGTAAGTAATAAACACGTAACAACATTGATGTACCTTTTTTACTTGGCAATGGCATCCACGCTGGAAACGCAGCAAATTGGTCAACGAGCACACTGGATTTTGACAATTATTTATATTTGTTTTCATAAAATTGCCTGTAGAATTATTACATTGAATGAATTTGATCTATTAGTTTTAACTATTTATCATAATCTTCGACAAGTTGAGCAAACATTAATCTATAGTCAGATCAAACATCGCAAATTACTTCCGGCTGGTGGTTTCCTGTTTCGATTTCCGTTGTATCACGATCGCGTATTCAAATGTTTTTAAAATGTGTATTATTTTGGTATAAAAGTACCATTAAAGCTGATTAAAGTAATCAAAACACACAAATTATAATCATACCAATGTGAATAGCAAATTTGATGCCGATTCATCGTATAACAATGGTGCAATTAGTGCTTCTAAAACCAGTGTAACCTTGGTAAAAAAAAAGCCGATAAAAGCCGACGTGATGGCAGACCTGGATGCCGACAAATGCCGACGTGATGGGTAAAGGGTTAATAGCTATCTGTTGTTTATTGCATTTCCATAGTGTGTGGACAGTGACTTCTCAGGATTTATCAACTCCAACATAGCTCTCTGGTCTTGCATGGATTTTGGGATTAATATTAACCCATTCCATAGACACATGATATCTGATAGGCAGATATTAAATTATATCTTTCACTTTGAGCCAGGTTCAGTAAGGATTTCTAAAAAAATTAGAGGAAATGTCTTATTTTGAAATTCCCTCTATTGCATTTGGGGTGCAGGATAATAATTATGTTGCTTGTATTCTTGAGACTGACTTATTGTGTGGGCTTCTAAATCCATATACATGCATTTATAGACTATTTTGATCAGTCCATTAGTGTGATTAAGATCAACCCCTTGCTATCTCATTTAATAACTCAAATATTTGTCATTGATTATATTATATTTCAAGTCATAGTTTATGATAACACACCCCTAACCTGTACAGAGAGGTTCATTTGATTTAATTGCTTTAAAATATTAACAAAATTAACCCACCCATTCTATAGACATACAGTATGCTATCCAATGTAATAAATCTAATATCTTCAATCTCATATCCCTGGTGACCTCTAGTTATCTCATAATTATGCATTAAAGTATGTTATATCCAATCATTATCAATCATATTTTACGAAATTTTAAAAATAGTTTATCTTTAAAGGTACTCAATCCGCTAAAACTCCTCTCAATTACTATTTCAATGGCTTCGGGGTCAAAAATATTTGATTCGAGTCGAGGAAGTCACCCATCAAAGCTCAGATTTGTTAGATATCGATTTTAGAAATCTATTATTTTTCATTATCGGGAATACTTTCTGGCCCAGATCTCAGGCAAAATTGTGTTATTATTACCACTTGATTTTAGAGTTATCCATCCTTGTCTGTTTGAATAGAGTTTTGGCGTAAAATCTCGAGCAGGTTACCAAATTGACGGCAGTCATCTCGAGCAGTTAACAAATTTCAAAAATCAATATCTAATAACTCTGAGCTTTGTTTGATGGGTTCCTCGACTCGAATCAAATATTTTTTACCCCCAAAGCCAAAGAAATAGTAATATAGGACCCTCTGATCGGATTGTTGTTGTTGGAATCTGTTGAGATGGGGACCCTCTTTACGGATTGAGTACCTTTAACTGTTATGTATGGTTCTTCTGCCTGACTATGGACTGAGCTCTATAAGACTATATATCTATTTTAAACTGACTATAGGTTGGAATCAAATGCCATATCCATGTTCATATGGAAGGTGCCCAATAAGTCTTATGCCACTTGTGAACTTAAAGGTACTCAATCCGATTTGATGGTCCCCATATCATCAGATTCCAACAACAACAGTTTTTTTGAAATTCCGCTTCTGTTATCAGAATCAATTAATTGCCCAAAAATAATGCTAACCACAGTCCACTATAGTATAAAATTGCCCAAAATCTGTTGTTTATCAACATTTAGGACAATGAAATTTTGCTACTTTGTCATTTATCTGACACAAAAAACCCACTTGATTTTAGAGTTATCCATCTTCATCAACTTTCATACGGCCACTAAATATTCCAGTTGGTTAAAGATAATAGATTTTAAAAATTGATATCTGCTTACTCTGAGCTTTGAGGAATGGTTTCCTCCATTTGAATAAAATATTTTTTACCCCCGAAGCCAAATAAAAAGTAACTGAGGGGTGCTTAATCGGATCGAGTAGCTTTAATAGTAAGGTGTGAATTGTTGAAAAGGTTGGTGTAAGGATTTATGAAAATAGCTAATCGTTATCGCCAAGGTATGGGTTAAACATCTGCCGATCGTGATCGGCCTCTCATTTCAGATGATGGATGCCTCTTTCGTGAATGACTTACAATTGATTGATGTCATATGTCACATTTTTTATGGCTGACCAATCAGCAGTTTAAGGCCACTTGCAAAGATGAATGGTGGTAGGAGCTTATTGATTACTTACTAACATTTTTGGTGTCCGACCGATAACTTCAGTTTGGATTACTTTATCAGAACCAAAGTTGCTATGTGTATTTCCCATCTAAAGATACAGGCCAAGTTCGAATATAGGTTCTGTCCAATAATTTTTACATGTTACGGCAATTTTTCGTCTTAGAATTTCACTGCATTTTGGCATTTAAATTAGGGGTACATGTATATCAGATATTCGTTGTAAGCTCAAATTATTCTTTTATTTTGTGGTAGTATTATTCGAAATGGCTAAAGGGCGTATTTTGCCATGCCCTAGCGATGCTCTTGTTACCAAATACAATCATCACTTTGTCGTTATTCTGTTAACACACAAGGCTCATTTTTGGTGTATCTTATTAATTTTATAAATTTTTGAGCTGCTAGAAGTGGAACATTGAAACTGAATGCCAAAATAAGCACATAACTTCAATTAGTGTTCATCATTAGCTGGTAAATAAAATTATGTTTATTTATGCTCCCTGTTGTTTTAATTAGTGGGAAATACACAGGTGATCAGGCAGTAATCTGTGGACCGGGTTGGGAAATCAATTTGGAGAGGAAATTTGGGCTAGGGGAAAGAGACCCACTGCCCCCGACAAAAACCATGTCTCTTGTCACTCAAGCTCATTCTTTTCCTGTGTAGATTTCCTTTTAGAATTTGTAATTATAAATGTTATTGTTAATATAAGTATACAAGTATACATATGAATTGATGTTTGTATTTTCATTTTGTCTTAATTTTATCATCAGATGTCAGTTATAAGAATACAATGTAGATTTCTACACCCTCTCCTCCAAGAAATTCTGCATCTGCCAATTTGTAACCTGAAATATTACTATAATTAATAAGGCTTTAAGTTACATAGTGGGTGGCAAGTCGCTTGAAGCCTGAGTTTAATTTTTTGGTCGTCGATTCTGCAGAAACTGTTTTAAGCCTCCTCTTTGGAGGTGGGAATTGTTTGTTATTCATAAATAGGTGAAAAGTTCGATCAAATTCTCAGAAAGTCCTCAATTGTTCAAATGGTGTAAGGTCTAAAAAATAATGATCAACCAAACGTGGTGCAAAATGTTTGTCCAAAATGATAAGCATTAAAATGGGTGATAGTGCCATTTATATGCCTGTTGAAAAATTGTCATATTACGTAAATGTCTCTGTTCACATTGAATTACCTCTTTCATTTGACAACTGATGTGGTTTTCAGAACAAATATCATGTCTTCTACAGAATAAACCTGTTTATTGTCACAATTATGATATTTGATTACATTTAATTGTGGTTTTATGTGAGCTGGTCTCTAACGCATAACTCATGTCATTCAATTTGTAACGGGACGTTCTCGTACTAAAACTAGCATTTCGCTATCCCAATATGTTAGCTGGTTTTAGTACGACCAGACTTGGACTATCCGGCCATCTGATAAAGCATATGTCAACATTTTGGCTTCCAGATGATAACTTTAATTTTCAATCAGCTGAAAACTTTAATAGCATGTGGTTTTTAATCACACAAAACACAGATTAGGTTCGAATATGGGGTCGATTTGACAAAACGTTTTTGTTGATGTAAATTATTAGCAAATAGCAGGCGGATTAAGCCAAGCCACACCCCTGTGGTGCACTTCTGTTATACCCCCCCCCCCCCCCCCCTGAACTCATGATCCAGAGGTTAGGAAGCTCGCTGCATCCAGCTACTTCGAAGTATGTCTAGTAATTTCACTTCGTAGGGAACGCACACGAACATTACATCACCACTGAAGTTTATCCCATTATTATATTGGTCAGTTTGAGCATAAAACATGATTTTCACCTGTCAATATCCATAAATATAATGATAAATATAATGATAAATATGGATGTTCTTAGAAGTTTACAATAGCAAACAGCTATGAAAATTCACAGTGAAGCACTTCAAAATCAGATCCTCGATGTCTAAACCTTTGTTTGAGAATACCGTTTGCGATATTCGGGTATTATATACTGTTGGTATCAACTTTTAGTTGAGTAGGGGCTGTCTACTAATCGACTATGAAATTCCCTAGTTGTTTCAACACCTGAGGTAAATAGTTTTGCTTAATTATTTTTCAAATTTCAGAACATTCGCCTTGAAGCATTCTTTCCAAGAGACTATTTTGATGTTCTCTATTCGACAAAGAATGGCACGTTTCACCATGTGAAAACATTGAGCAGAGGAAAAACTCAGATAGAAGGTTCTCTTGATAAACTTATCAGAAAGGTAATGTGATATTTGGAAAAACTGCTATTTCATGTTCATGTTTCTAATTTTCAAATTTACCAAATTTGTTCTTATCTTTTTCACTCTCTGGTGGAGCTACAGTCATTTCTCTCTGTCTGTCATCTGACCACCATCCATACGTCCCAGTCTGAGTGAACCCCGACTATTGGACAGCCACACATTTGATAGTCTGAAACATATTGCAGGCAATCCCATCATGCCAGTGTCGGTGATCAACAATTCAGGACAGTACTCAAATGAAGACTATCTGAAGATTATCTCATGGAATTTTTACTGTGGAACAAGCCCTATATCATTTTGGTAATACCAAAGATATCAGAATTTTATACAGACCATAATTTTTTTTAAATGTCTGGGTTCACTCAAACTGCTGCTATCATCAATGTCTTTGTTGAAATAAAAAAATCAGTCGGGTCCTGCATATTTTGTGCTGCGACATTACGGCTGGCCTTCAGTGATAGTTTTCGCAAATTTTGAGCTCATTAGTACAATAACTTGAAACAAGAAATGCAGCTAAAAGCTGTGCATGGACTAATAGCAACTAACAATAAGTGTCTAAAGAGTAATATGGTGGCATGATATAGCAATCCTCATGGTATGACTAATGATATAATTTCAAATATCTTCCATATGTACGTGAATGACTCTTTGAGATAACAAACTAGTCATATATATTTTTGATTGTTCTGTAAATGCACCTTATGTGTTCAACCAATATTTTTCAAAGAGCTAAATCCAGAGGTACCACAAATATCTCAGCATTCAGTATTAGGACCAGTCTCCATTTTCTAAACTTATGTCTGTCTTTACCATTCTGCATTTAGCATATATTTAATTGTACCCATATCATGTATGGTACACATAATGCTGTAGTTGTCCATCCGTGCTTACCTGTTATGTTTTGAAAATAGCCATCCAGGAGATATTTGTGGGAGGTGTGCCCAAATATGCTCATGTTTCATATACACCTAAATAAAAAAGTAATGAAAACTGAGTTTTATACAGCTACTATGAGTGAGATACATGTATGTTTATATAAAATATTACAATGCGAAATCGTCAGCATGCAAAGGTCAAGGACAACTGCTAACTTCCTGTTCTAATTCCTGTTAAAAATATATAGAGTTTTCTCCCTTCTGTTGTATTCTATTTGCACTGTAGTGGATGGTTCCACACTTCCAGCAAAATGAACGAGTCTCAAGGTTTACCTCAGACAGAAATGTTGTAGTGTCGTTGCTATCAATTTTCTAAATCTATGGCATGGCACTGATCCATGAAGATTTAAACTTAGACTCATAACGGGCAATTATTTTGGGTGGTACGTCGGACATTTTGAGATGTATACATGACAGATATGACAGAAACTCCTTCAATTAGATTAACATAGGCCCCTATGCATTCTTGTGAAAACAAAATCATCACTAATCAGTGAACATAATTCATAAAGTATCCATTACTTAGACATGTTCATCAATGGGGTGCTTACGATTCAGCTGCACACTTGTGATTATACGTATTGTATACAAAACCCTTTATATGTGTGGCTTCACCAGAGTGTGAAAATCAATTAATATCAGTCACAGTTCACCACTGATCAGTCTTCAATCAGAGGGAACATCGAAAGTTACCGAAGGTACATTCTGTGAATGTCAATATGTGAGTATTTACTGGACTGGAAATAGGGAAATCCCTGTCATGGGGAAACCCCCACATATACATGAATATTCGAATAATAAAATAACATCGCTTTTTATGTGTACCCATACCATAGTATGGATGGACATAGTGTCGACATCCGGATTGACCATTTGTTGTTCGTCCGTCCGTCTGTCTGTCTGTCTCTGTCCGTAGACACTTTACGTATGGTGCGATAACTCGAACATTTTCTAACTGATCAGAACCAAATTTTGTATATGAGTTTCTCAGACAAAAATACAGATCAAGTTCGAATATGGGTTTGATCCAAGTTTTTTTAGGGAGTTATGGCCCTTTTTCGACTTAGAATTCACGGATGCTACAATAACTAAAACAAATTTATCTGATGAGAACCAAATTTGGTATGTCAGTTTCTCCACCCAAAATACAGTTCGAGTTCGAATATGGGTTTTATCAGATTATTTTTGATGGAGTTATGGCTCTTTGACATATAATTCATGCATGCTTCGATAAATCAACCAGTTTTCATCTGATAGGAACCAAATTTGGTATTTTAGTTTCTCAACTCAAAATACAGATCGAGTTTGAATATGGGTTAGATCCTGTTTTTAACTCACCTGAGACGAAGTCTCCGGTGGAGCTATAGTCATCACTCCTCGTCCGTCGTCCTTCCGTCGAGCCGTCGTGCCGTCCGTCCGTCGTTCCGTCCGTGGACACAAATTTGACCGGAGTTTTTCTCAGTTGTTTTATGATCATTTTCCATGAAACTTGGCACAGACATCAAACACCATGGGAACCTGTGCACCTGCGATTATGACATCTGTTGGACATTTTTTGGTGGATTTATCCCCCTTTTTCGAATTAGAAATTTTTTGCAACATGTTTAATTTTGTCCGAGCTTTTATTCCTACATTTTTAGGTCAATTATTTAAAAACTTGGCACAGATATTTAGTACCATGGGAACCTGTGCACCTGCGATTATATTATGATGTCTGTCCGACATTTTTTGGTGGAGTTATCCCCTTTTTTCGACTTACAAAATCTTCTCAAAATGCAAAATTTTGTCCGAGCTTTTATTCCTACATTTTCTGGTCAATTATTTTGAAACTTGGCACAGATAATTAGTACCATGGGAACCTGTGCACCTGCGATTATGAGGTCTGTCCGAGCTTTTATTCCTACATTTTTCAGTCAATAGGTCTTAGGATTAAGGGTTAAGAGGTTCAAGATTAGTGTTAGGCCTTAGGGGATTTAGAGTTACCTGTTCACATAATTACAGTGCCCAATATACAGTAATGGCTACTACATTCAAATAACATGTTGAATACGGGGGGTATACCTCAGTCCAATCTGGGACAAGCCCATCTCTAGTTTATCCAATTGATTCCAATTGATCCCAATCTTCAGATGGCTCTTTGAGTTGGCCTCTGGTTTGGGTCACCACAACAATGGAGCCATCAAATTTTTTAGAATTTAAAAAACATGGCCGATGTTGACATCTAGTATTATATAGACATTCTAACTGTCTGCATCCCTTATCTCTCCATTAACTGTAACATTAGCCCCTCTCCATGTTGAGCTTCAGTGTCATTGACACTTTAATGTGCACAAGTTTGGCATTGGTACCAAAACCTTATCACCCTATCTAACCCCTCCCATCTTGTTTGCATTGTGCCTCAGGATCTAATCAATTGAATTAAATAAAACCAGGTGTCTTGACAAAATATAATTATATAAGATGGAAGTTGGTCCATTGCAGTTTTCAGAATTTAATTTTCTTGTTTCTAAAAAAAAAAAAACTCTCCAAATAAAAACAAACAAACTCTCAAAATTTCCACTGTAGGATGGAAGTCAGCACAGTATTATCCCAGAAGTAAAAGGTTCACAGCTAGTACAGATTTATGATGCTATTCTTGTTGACCCAGAAGAGCTGTACTTTCCATGGGAGCCAGCTACACAGACCTCACACAAGTATAACCTGAAGGTCAGTGACATACTGTATATGTAAATGTGTTTTGCATGCATGTTTCTCTGCATGTTTTAAATGAGGAAATTTTGTTTTAGTTAGATTAGTTGGTAGAGATGCAGATTTCAGGCAAGGATATCTCCCCACTACCATGAATGACCAAATTGCACTAAGGATGCGGACCATATCACAAAAATCGGTATGGTCCGCCATCATTGGACCGCTTTGGACCAATACATCCATGGTGGTCTGGTACTGTTCCAGTTCACGAACTTTAATACAAAGATGTATGCCTATCTTAAGTACTGGCCCTACTCGTATTAACTGGTACGAAGCTTTAATCACCAGCCAATACACCATGTCGCAAATGTCTGGTCACCTGGTGTGACTTTAGTTATATAGTTTTATTGTTGTTCGGGCAAACGGGCAAGTGACGATGTAGTCTCCAATATACATTATTGATTACAATAAGCCCTTTTGTAAATTCAGACATTGCCACTTTAGGGGACACTTTCTAAAATGCGTTTTATACTACCATCGTCTCTAGCTTGACAGCTTTCATCCAGGGCAAAACAATGATCCTTCATGAAAAAAAAACTTTAAATATTTATGAGCTCATTTCAAGCATTTTACAGTAATATTCCCTTTAACCTTTGATCTCTGAAATTACGAAATTTTCTTATACAACTGCCATGTTCTCGAATTGTTGGCCTATTTCTGACACATTGGGTATGCACATTGCCAGTTAGTAGTGACAATGAAAGATGTCAGACAAGATAGCGAATTACCATCAACACCATATGTCAACTAACCCTCATCTACATTTCAATGTACTGAACATAGTTTGGGAATCGCGATATATGCTAGCCTATAGTTGGCAATATCTTACTCCAAGTAACTACATCCAATATTGGTTTTAAGCACATCTATTCATTCTCTAACTTCTATACAATGATGGAGATAAGAAATACACTTCATATTTCCACAATGTTTATACAATGTATTATATATGATGTCCAGAGTAACTTGACGCTTTCTGTAACACAAACACGTATACCAAAGTTAGAATTAACACGTTCACTGCCAACGCCCATTCAATTACATGCAAAAAGTATGAGATAACTCGGTAGTCGACAGAGAACATGTTAACACATTTCCCTCCATTTAAGGTATTGTATGATTGGACCGTTCCGAACTGATCCAGATAAGAATACTGGACCACCGAGAGCTGGACCGGACCAGACTGGACCGCTTCTTCACTGGACCGTTCCAGTCTGCATCCCGAAGTTTATTTTAAATTTGGTTTCCGTCTTGGCCATGTTTCAAATAGGCACCTTGCTTGTTCCATGTCAACCAAAAAATACCAAAAAACATCTTTCTTTTCTTAATGTTTTAGTGTCGGCTGTACAATTTGGTCATTCATGATAGTAGGGTGGGGTTGGGGGGTGTGGAGATACTCAGCCCTGTAATCTGACCTCAGCCCCAAACTGACCTGACCACAATGTTTTTCATCTGATCTTGTTCTAGCCAAGAGTTAGTATAAATGGCATGCTTTTTAAACCAAAATGTTTTAATATTTTCTCCACAAAAATCCACAATGGCCCCAGCAGAAATACACTTTACATGAGGAATCTCAGGGCTCTATTATCCATGACCACCATGTCATTGGTAATTAAATCAGGCTAAGAAATCATGTGATTTTCTTTTCCTCAAATATTTACAGGCTACTGGTGGCACTGGAGAGTATGTATGGAAGTCAACTAATTCAAGTGTCGTGGCCGTCAACCAGAGAGGGGAGATAACTACATTCAAGCAGGGCTTATCTACTATACAGGCTGCTGATGCAAAAAATGTCAATTTCTACGGCGATGCCGAGGTAATATAACATCAAAGCATGCAAAAACCTAGTCGATGCCGAGGTAATATAACATCAAAGCATGCAAAAACCTAGTCGATGCCGAGGTAATATAACATCAAAGCATGCAAAAACCTAGTCGATGCCGAGGTAATACAACATCAAAGCATGCAAAAACCTAGTCGATGCCGAGGTAATACAACATCAAAGCATTCAAAAACCTAGTCGATGCCGAGGTAATATAACATCAAAGCATGCAAAAACCTAGTCGATGCCGAGGTAATATAACATCAAAGCATGCAAAAACCTAGTCGATGCCGAGGTAATATAACATCAAAGCATGCAAAAACCTAGTCGATGCCGAGGTAATATAACATCAAAGCATGCAAAAACCTAGTCGATGCCGAGGTAATATAACATCAAAGCATGCAAAAACCTAGTCGATGCCGAGGTAATACAACATCAAAGCATGCAAAACCTAGTCGATGCCGAGGTAATACAACATCAAAGCATTCAAAAACCTAGTCGATGCCGAGGTAATACAACATCAAAGCATGCAAAAACCTAGTCGATGCCGAGGTAATACAACATCAAAGCATTCAAAAACCTAGTCGATGCCGAGGTAATACAACATCAAAGCATGCAAAAACCTAGTCGATGCCGAGGTAATACAACATCAAAGCATGCAAAAACCTAGTCGATGCCGAGGTAATACAACATCAAAGCATGCAAAAACCTAGTCGATGCCGAGGTAATACAACATCAAAGCATGCAAAAACCTAGTCGATGCCGAGGTAATATAACATCAAAGCATGCAAAAACCTAGTCGATGCCGAGGTAATACAACATCAAAGCATGCAAAACCTAGTCGATGCCGAGGTAATACAACATCAAAGCATTCAAAAACCTAGTCGATGCCGAGGTAATATAACATCAAAGCATGCAAAACCTAGTCGATGCCGAGGTAATACAACATCAAAGCATTCAAAAACCTAGTCGATGCCGAGGTAATACAACATCAAAGCATGCAAAACCTAGTCGATGTCGAGGTAATATAACATCAAAGCATGCAAAAACCTAGTCGATGCCGAGGTAATACAACATCAAAGCATGCAAAAACCTAGTCGATGCCGAGGTAATACAACATCAAAGCATGCAAAAACCTAGTCGATGCCAAGGTAATACAACATCAAAGCATGCAAAAACCTAGTCGATGCCGAGGTAATACAACATCAAAGCATGCAAAAACCTAGTCGATGCCGAGGTAATACAACATCAAAGCATGCAAAACCTAGTCGATGCCGAGGTAATACAACATCAAAGCATTCAAAAACCTAGTCGATGCCGAGGTAATATAACATCAAAGCATGCAAAACCTAGTCGATGCCGAGGTAATACAACATCAAAGCATTCAAAAACCTAGTCGATGCCGAGGTAATACAACATCAAAGCATGCAAAACCTAGTCGATGTCGAGGTAATATAACATCAAAGCATGCAAAAACCTAGTCGATGCCGAGGTAATACAACATCAAAGCATGCAAAAACCTAGTCGATGCCGAGGTAATACAACATCAAAGCATGCAAAAACCTAGTCGATGCCAAGGTAATACAACATCAAAGCATGCAAAAACCTAGTCGATGCCGAGGTAATACAACATCAAAGCATGCAAAAACCTAGTCGATGCCGAGGTAATACAACATCAAAGCATGCAAAACCTAGTCGATGCCGAGGTAATACAACATCAAAGCATTCAAAAACCTAGTCGATGCCGAGGTAATATAACATCAAAGCATGCAAAACCTAGTCGATGCCGAGGTAATACAACATCAAAGCATTCAAAAACCTAGTCGATGCCGAGGTAATACAACATCAAAGCATGCAAAACCTAGTCGATGCCGAGGTAATACAACATCAAAGCATGCAAAAACCTAGTCGATGCCGAGGTAATACAACATCAAAGCATGCAAAAACCTAGTCGATGCCGAGGTAATACAACATCAAAGCATTCAAAAACCTAGTCGATGCCGAGGTAATACAACATCAACGCATGCAAAACCTAGTCGATGCCGAGGTAATACAACATCAAAGCATGCAAAAACCTAGTCGATGCCGAGGTAATACAACATCAAAGCATGCAAAAACCTAGTCGATGCCGAGGTAATACAACATCAAAGCATGCAAAAACCTAGTCGATGCCGAGGTAATACAACATCAAAGCATTCAAAAACCTAGTCGATGCCGAGGTAATACAACATCAAAGCATGCAAAAACCTAGTCGATGTCGAGGTAATATAACATCAAAGCATGCAAAAACCTAGTCGATGCCGAGGTAATACAACATCAAAGCATGCAAAAACCTAGTCGATGCCGAGGTAATACAACATCAAAGCATGCAAAAACCTAGTCGATGCCGAGGTAATATAACATCAAAGCATGCAAAAACCTAGTCGATGCCGAGGTAATACAACATTAAAGCATGCAAAAACCTAGTCGATGCCGAGGTAATACAACATCAAAGCATGCAAAAACCTAGTCGATGCCGAGGTAATACAACATCAAAGCATTCAAAAACCTAGTCGATGCCGAGGTAATACAACATCAAAGCATTCAAAAACCTAGTCGATGCCGAGGTAATACAACATCAAAGCATGCAAAAACCTAGTCGATGCCGAGGTAATATAACATCAAAGCATTCAAAAACCTAGTCGATGCCGAGGTAATACAACATCAAAGCATGCAAAAACCTAGTCGATGTCGAGGTAATATAACATCAAAGCATGCAAAAACCTAGTCGATGCCGAGGTAATACAACATTAAAGCATGCAAAAACCTAGTCGATGCCGAGGTAATACAACATCAAAGCATGCAAAAACCTAGTCGATGCCGAGGTAATACAACATCAAAGCATGCAAAACCTAGTCGATGCCGAGGTAATACAACATCAAAGCATGCAAAAACCTAGTCGATGCCGAGGTAATACAACATCAAAGCATGCAAAAACCTAGTCGATGCCGAGGTAATATAACATCAAAGCATGCAAAAACCTAGTCGATGCCGAGGTAATACAACATTAAAGCATTCAAAAACCTAGTCGATGCCGAGGTAATACAACATCAAAGCATGCAAAAACCTAGTCGATGCCGAGGTAATACAACATCAAAGCATGCAAAAACCTAGTCGATGCCAAGGTAATACAACATCAAAGCATGCAAAAACCTAGTCGATGCCGAGGTAATACAACATCAAAGCATGCAAAAACCTAGTCGATGCCGAGGTAATATAACATCAAAGCATGCAAAAACCTAGTCGATGCCGAGGTAATATAACATCAAAGCATGCAAAAACCTAGTCGATGCCGAGGTAATATAACATCAAAGCATGCAAAAACCTAGTCGATGCCAAGGTAATACAACATCAAAGCATGCAAAAACCTAGTCGATGCCGAGGTAATATAACATCAAAGCATGCAAAAACCTAGTCGATGCCGAGGTAATACAACATCAAAGCATGCAAAAACCTAGTCGATGCCGAGGTAATACAACATCAAAGCATGCAAAAACCTAGTCGATGCCGAGGTAATATAACATCAAAGCATGCAAAAACCTAGTCGATGCCGAGGTAATACAACATCAAAGCATGCAAAAACCTAGTCGATGCCGAGGTAATACAACATCAAAGCATGCAAAAACCTAGTCGATGCCGAGGTAATACAACATCAAAGCATGCAAAAACCTAGTCGATGCCGAGGTAATACAACATTAAAGCATGCAAAAACCTAGTGGGAGATATGGAAGATTCTTTCTCCCTGAAATATGTAAATTTTCTTCTTTTTTAGCCAGTAAGAACTTATTTCTCTTTATTATTGTAAGCAGCAAACAGCTGTTCGCGAACAGTTGTTCGCTATTCTATGAATTTCATGTCTTGACCACTGACAATGATGCAATGCCAATGGCCTGGCAGTAGTGTACAGAGCTGTTAAGTTTCGCGGATTGTCCATGAGACTCCCAGATTGTCATAGGTAAACCTCCAAGATATGGAAGAGCACCAATTTCTCCCGCATGTGCAGATGTCGTAACATCATGGGTAATTTCATATCATCATCATTCAATACTATCAGCAGTGAGTCAATTGAGACTAATTCATTTTCACATTCTTCGTAGCCATGCAAGCCATGCATGCTGTTATAGTACAGACAATAGATTTAATAACGACTTATGATTACATAAGCGAGCATGAATGACAATGTGCATTCCTGTCTGATGTAAATCTTTGAGACGAGTAGTGTTGAAATGATTATTAAATTAGTCGATCCCAAGATCTGATAGTCTTTTAATTGGGGGAAAAAATACTACCTATATATGTGTCGTGTGTAATATTAGAGTAATAATGCATATAATAATAATACGAAATGCAAGTCGCCACAAGGTAAGATGGTAAAGTCAACTCAGTAATTTAATAGCATGTAATAAACCCTCCCCGGCATAAGGCGCCTATTCAGAGAGACAATAGAACACATCCGATATCTCGTTAGTGAGACTTAAGAACGAGACTTGCCTGTAATACTTCCTTGTTACCGGCAGTAATTTAAAAAAGAATACAATGTCTTTATCACCTGCATTTCCCCAAACCGTGAGATTATTTATGGAGGTTGTTGGATCGCAAGGTTTAAGGCATAACATTGGGAGACTCGCGGACAAAACAGGAGATTATACAGGTCTTGTGTTTTCCGTTTGAACGATCTGAAACGAAAAGTTGGATACTCAAAACTTGCGATGCCACATGGCCCATTTTATTTACAAATTTTCTTTGGAACATGAGCATATTTGGGCCTAACTCTCACAAAAATCTCCCGAATTGCAGTTTTGTAAACTTAACAGCTCTGGTAGTGTAATACATTGGCACAACTTGACCACGAAACTTGCAATTTTTAATATAATTTATATATTTTCGATGTTAAATTTGTGTGATATAGAATTTGAGTCAAACAATTTAATGGATTCTTTGGTTTGCTTGGTTTATTTCTATTAAAAATTTGGAGCTATATACTCATGGAGAAGAGTACAGTTTCAAGTAAGAAGTTATAAGGATTATTTGTAAACTGTCAATCATGAGCATTTCAGCAACTCTTTGGCAGATTCTAATTCTATAGCATGATTTTTTGGTCCGTGTGAATTAGAATGGGGAATAACATGCTGTCTGGTGTGATGTGATTTTTGGATGATAAACTGCATTTTCCATCGTAAAACCCACCGATAAATGTTCCAAACTCACACCAGACGCATGCTTATAAATCCCCTAATTAAAACTGTCCTTCAGGATTTAAACATCCACCTCTTTAACCAGGAATTGATGAGTTGATCTGCAACAGTAGTGATCTATAATAAAGCATCTTATCTGAATATAAGCTGTTTATATAAACAGAAAACAGGTCATATAAATCAAATATCATGTTATTGAGGAATAGATGACCTTTTCAAAACAGATCATGTTATTGAGGAATAGATGACCTTGTCAAAACAGATCATGTTATTGAGGAATAGATGATCTTGTCAAAACAGATCATTGAGGGTTGCACTAAAAACATTTGAGCATTAAAGAGTTAGTCATTCTCAGACTCTATGGTATTTTAGGCGTCCCAACAGTCATTAAATTCTATTGACAATAGTCATTGACTATATTGTTGACAATTATAATTCCTATTTTAGGTCTATGTTCTTCCACCAAAAGAAATGTTCTTCAATCCATCCAGAGTGGAGTCTGAGGTTGGATCTGTTTTAGAACTGCCACTCCAACTATCTGCTGTTGTGGATGGTATGGAATGCTGCTTACATTGATAAGGCATATGCCACTTATAAACATTTTCATCTGTTTTACTTACGAATTAGGGCCTTGCTGATTATCTCATATTTTGGTTCTGTAAAAATCTTGAAACAAATCAAATTGATTTAATCAATGTCATGTAGGGTTACAGACTGGACTGGACTGGACCTTGGTCCACCTCACGACATTGGACCGGACTGCTGTTGCTTGACCACTTGGATCGGTCTGACCTCCCGATATGGTCCAATTTTTGCGTGCTTTTTTAGCAGCTATTATACACAAACTATCAGGATTTGATCTTGTATTTTGTTAATAATTCCATATATTGAAGATTTCCACAAGCCAAATGTGCAGATAATCTGAAGGTGGTTATCATTTTATACATTAATATTGTCAAATATCAGATGGCCCTATAAGGTGGAAAAAATATACAATTTCGAAAATGTCACCAGCTAAAAACTAAGGATAATATAGTTAGCATTTGGTTGGCTGTAGTTTAATATTGGTGGGGATTATTAAACTTGATTATTTACTCAGCACACCACTATAGTAGTACCATTATATTGTGTAGTGTATGGCAGAATGATCACAGTTTGGCAGAAACCGAGTTACCCCTTCCTTGGTTTAATTTTATTTGTGTTTACTAGAAGATATTGTCATGCTTTGTGTCAAGTAAACTTTAAGAAATAAGACAGTCATATATACATATCGTGTATATTTTCTCTGTCTTGAAACATGTTTCTTGTTTCTTTTCATGTTCAGGAAATATTAAAACTTTCACTGATTGCCGAAAGCTAAGTTTTGATATCACCTTCACAGATGCCAGTGTTTTCAACTTTAAATCGATACATGGTATGTATAATGTACTCCAGTATGATGAGATTATCATTCCTCGCACATTCTGCTCATCCTATTTATAAGGACTATATGCATTGTTTGGCCTAAAGTCCTGATATTTCAAAATGGATTTTCCACAAAACTTGTTTAACTCTTTCAACCCGGCAGCCCGCTAAAGCGGGCACGACGTAATTTACGTTCATCCCGGCAGCCCGCTTTAGCGGGCAGAGCGAAATTGTCGGGAATAATACAATATTTCCAGAGATATACAAATTATTTTATTGGTTAGCGACTTGTATATCCTTTGGGTGATATTCGGCATCAAATCTAATTTATCTGTGCGCACGAATACCTAGCATGTGCACGATTAAGAGACATTCCGGGCCTATAAATATAGACAGCAGCTGTATGACGTCACGATTACTATTTTGGGTTTCCTAAAAATCGATGACGCAATACTACCGACAGGTGTGCATGGTGTTTTGAGTCACGTTTCGATTTTGGTTTATTGTTTATCACAAAAACTTACCGATACAATTATTATTATTATGTTTATGAAATAAAGAAGATAATGTTGACCTTTGTAACGATGTTTTATTTGTGGTATCCGTCTAATGTCTCCTATTTTCGACGCAATGTTACGGAAATCACAGTGCCGCACTACGGCGCTACTTTAATAATAATAGCTGCACGTGCATATTATAAACATGAAATCGACATTCATAATCATTTTGGGAATCGAATCAGGACATTGGCAGTTGTTTTATTTGGAATGTTACTCATAATTCCTCAGCATACGGACAAGTAAATCCCTGGGTCTAAAATTGCTAGATGTGGGAGTATATGTCCGTTTCGATCAAATAGCGTCTTTCTGACATACTAACTTGGTTAGTACTGGTCTGCTCGTGCCTTTGATAATGCAATTATGTTCAATGAACCGATTGGTAAAACATTTGAAACCATGCACGGTGGTATCACAACCAAGTGTATATACACCACACTTGCAAAGAATGTCACATACATGTATGTATTTGTGGAAAACATTGATATGCTAAGTTGATATCCCAGATACAGGTGATACATGCCCCTATAGCATATGTTGGGATTCAATGTCCCTTCTCGGTTCTCACCTGCACACACCTGATATATCATTTAGATGTGACGCCCCCAATTGGTATATAACACAAATTGAAGGTCACCTGTTAACGATCATAAAACATTCAGTTTGCCATATCCGACATCACTCTAAACGTAGTGTTGCAGCAATATATCAGGGACACATAATTTTTCTTAGCCAAGCTGATAATCCAGGGTTCTGGGACAAAGTTTCTATTCTTTTATGACATGAACTATTTTTTAAAGACATGAACATTATAGTGTTAACATGGCATATTGCTGGAAACATTGCTAAAGTGGATAAGTCTTATATACAGTAATTTGTTACAATATGTTATAAGGTCTGAAGTGTATAATAATGTCTGATCTCATTATTGCAGATAAAAGCTCATTACCATTGAGGTTAAGTTTTGAAAAAATGACAATAGCCATGCACTTAAGAATGAAGGCTATGGCGACAGTTTTTGAAGTGTTGTTTTTAAGGTTTAATCTGTCAGTCGCATTAGTACATACATGCAACGGACAACAAAGTGAGATCACAGATGGCGATATCAAACACATATCTTCGGCATATTGTAGGTGATTTAATTGTTTTGAGTCAATCATGCATCCAATGTTGGTTTCATTCAAATTCCTGCTCAAATTGTCAGTATATACATTAAACAGGAGCAGGTTTATGATACTGCCCTGCTTCACTCCGCTCGGGGCGGAAGCCAGATGATTACACAGAACCCCAAAAAACATAAAACAGTTGTTTTTCGAACCACACTAACAGGCTAATAATCTGCTTGTGAACACCACGACTTTCAAGCGTTTTGAATAATATGTCAACTCTGTGAGAGGCTTTACTGGTATCCATGAAACATACAATTATACAGGATTGTTCTGAACTGATTGTCATCAGCAGTTTATCAGAACATTTAATGAGTATCACTGTCTCTAAAATTTTAGACAAAACAATTGATAGGGCTATTGACCTGTCGTTTTCTTTCTCTGAAGTGTTTTCGTTTTGTTTTTGACAATAAGAACTAAAGTCACTTCAAGCGATTTGTCTGGAAGATGTCCATGTATTATAATTGCATCGAACAGATGACAAAAATATTTACAAATAATTTCATGACAGTATTTGATGTGTTCTTGATCAACTCTGTCAGGACCAATTGACTTACCCTTTTTGAGTTTATTGATGGCAATATTGTCCTCAGGAAAAAAGATAGATGTGTGATCCATTTCAGTATAACAAGGATAGTGTATTGTATGGGATTTAGGGATATCTCTGCACTGTTATATCTCTCTGTATATCTGCTATATCGGAATCACCGGATATTCGTAGTTACGTGCAAGCTTATCTGCTTTCAACTGTTCTGTTGTAGCCTTGCATTTAAAGAGAGATAAACTTTGTCCAACACCTACACACGGTTTCATACACATACCCATACTGGGTTTCCCGCAGCGCACCCAGACTAGAATAATATTATCCATCATGACCTGGGGTGTGGGATGGAAAAATCTCATTTTTTCATGCCAACATCCAGGTCATCATGGATCATTTTTCTCCCAACCCAAGAGCCTCATTCCGAATTTTTGTTTTATACCAGTGGCTTTGTAACTGTAACCTGGGGAGAAATCTGATGCGATATTTGTGATTAACTGGGATGATTTTGGTATATACCAATGGGCTTAACAGGTGCTCACTGGCCTCTGTATTTCACTTCCTACCTGCCCTCTGTATCTGCTGGATTTGGGCTGGAGCCACAGTCACCAAGAATGCTTCTCGCATTTTGTCCTCCTCCAACTCCATGGAGTAGGGATCTCAGCTCCTAGCTGCCTTCAGGTCATGGAAACAGCAGCCAGTGATTTCTCAGTTGGGTTTGAATCCCCATTAATAGGTCCTCTTAGCACATTTGACTCTTCTGGTTCTTTCCGACAACAGCATTGTAGTGTGTTCTGTCATAAAAAGGGCTCTCTGTTTCCTACAAATCTTCTTATTGTTCCAAATTACATGTATGGTTCACTATAGGTATGAAGTATGACGGCCTACTTTCTATTAAACTTTCTTCCGGCTATCTTAAAGAGTTGGCCAATCAACTATTTCGCTGAGAATCTCACCCTGATCACTATCAAAAGGTTGTCTGGCAATGCTATCTAAAACCTTAATAAACAAGGGCATATCATGGATTAGTGGGTGTCTGGGCCCTCATTGATCTTGCAGCTGTTTTTCATCTGGCTAGACCACATACTAGAATACTGCCCCCCCCCCCCCCCCCCCCCTGAATTGAATCTGGGATTGGGTCTATCGTATTTATAGGGGTCTCCTTTATAATTTGAGGCCTTTGATTAGTTTTGTTTCTTCATGTCCCTTATATGACTGTTTTTCCTTGTGGTTTTTGTATCTGCGCTTTGGGTTAGCGCGTTGTATGCATAATTTAGCAATCCCTTTAATTCTTCAAGTATACTGTTCAACAAAGGAGTTTCTACCTGGCTCGGGGTTTCTCTCCAAACATTATGTTTCATTTTTAGCTCAACTTTACTTGTAAAGTTTTAGCTATTGCCATGGCTTGGTATCCGTCGTCTGTGTGTGCATGTGTGCATGGAGACATCCATCAACAATTTCCTTTGGCATGGGCTACAAGTTGTCCCTTCGGTCAGATCATTATGAAATTTGTCATGGCTGTTGACATTGACATGTAGATGGGAACGATTCATTTTGGGGTCATTTGGCCATAACACATGGCTGCTGGCAGCATGACTAAATTCTAGGTACAACCTACTTGTTGCATCCCTCATCCGATCATCACCAAACTTTATCTGGATCATCAAAGTTTTCAGAATTTCATTGAAAAACATGGCCACCAGCTGCCTCTTGGATTTTACTCTTTGTATGACTAAATCCTTTGGTACACACTACAGACTACACCCTACTTGTCCCATCGGCACTAAACTTCACAAGGATCTTCGGGATAACCACAAGATGGGATTAATCTAATTTTTCCAATTTCATTATAAAACATGACACTGGCAGCCATTTTGGATTTTACTCTTTGCATGACTAAATCCTTTAGCACACCTCACAGTCCACTTCCCTCATCCGGTCATCACCAAACTTCATATTGATCTTGATATTGATCTACTAGATGGGAGCTATCAAATGTTTTTGAATTTCATTGGAAAACATGGCTGCCAGTGGCCATCTTGGATTTTACTTGGGGGAGGGGGTTGGGGGTACACATTCTTTATCCAGCAAGTTTCGGATACTCAGCTGATACATTTATAGTTCTAAGCTTTGCGGGAGAGGTCATCTCCATCTCTTTCTGCCACTCTCTACTTTATTTGCAGGATCTTCAATCCAACTCAACAAAACTATTTGTAGCTGGCCAACATGTTGTATTAGTCTTATTGTGTAGTTAAGTACATAATCTTACGGTGATCTTGTATATATTGTATGTTATCAGGTCAATCCAGTTCTTTGATTGAGGTGCATAGGGGTTTTTATCTTTCCTCGTGGCCACCACCTGCCAGAAAATTCTATATTATACCATATAGTTCAATGGGCAAGATATCTTTGACGGAGATACAACATTTTTCTAAATAATTAAAATATATATCTCCTAGAAGTATCTTGCCCACCCACCCTGCTCACTAGGAATGTCCTAATTCAGAGAAAAAGGAAGATTTACCTGGCATCCTGGTTTGGTCAAAAGTGGAGATCTCATGGTCCATGGAGGATTAAGACAGGCCTATTTGATCGATCAATGAGAGACCATAGAATGGGATATACCATATATAGTTCAGTGGTCAAGATACTTCTTGGAGATTAATATTTTACTCATTTAGAAAAAATATTGTACGTTCGTCTGTCCATAGACACTTTACTTATGGTGCGATAACTAAAACATTTTTTTCTTCATAATTTAGATTTAATTCCTTGCTCAATTTAAAAAAAAAAAAAACCTGTATTAAACAAAATAAATAAAAATATTTTTTTTAAGATCAAAGTTAACGAAATTTAAAAAACTAACACCATTATAACTTCTGCTCTTTATGAAGGCTCTGGAGCATTTTTGTCCATGTAATGAGGTTTATATCATTCTTTTGATAACATCGAGGAAGAGTTATCAGCAGTGCCTTGCTGATCAACCCGTCCTTAAAATTGTTGCTTCCTTTGGGGAAAATGGTATCCATTGACATGGTTTAACCCTTTCATGACTGGAGCTGCGCTGACCCATAAATTATAATTTGCTTTATTATGTACATTTGTCTATAATAGTAATAACAGTATACTTTATATATATAACTCAACATCACAACTCTAAATTATGATTCTGATAATAGTAATTTACTATCACCAAGGAATAGGTTAAACATCTGCCGATTATGATCTGCCTCTCGTTTTACCAGTGGTGTTTCTGATGGTAACACCACCGATAGAGTGATACCGACATAATTGTTTATTTAATTTTAACATAATACCTAATATAAATAATTTAAAAAAATGTAGTGATTAATTAGTACACTAGTCCAGTAGTACCTGCCAGTAGAACAAGGAAGAGTGACTAATTATTAAAATTCCTGCCCACAGGTATTTGCCAGTTGTTTCACCTGTCGCTATCTAATTTAGTAATTAAGTTCCCAACTTTTTGACAGCAGATTGAAGATGGATGTTTTAGACTCAGTATTTGGCACATGTCCTCAATGCTGAGTGTTTCTATTAGAATTTGTATCACATTGTGTGCTTATGTCTCATGTTTTTTGCCTTACTCAATGTATTGGTTTTAACATTTCAAATTTTTGTGTTTGTAGGTTCTTCAGGCACTGCAGGCTGTGTTAGCATTAGTGTTGTTGCTACAGAAAGAGGTCATACTGAGATTCGGGCTGTTTACAAATCAAATGATATTCTGTTGCAAGCATCACTTACAATTGCTGCATTTAATCCACTAAAGGTATAGGAATTTTGAATATTCGGTCCATATATTTATAAATATTTCTGTATGTCGGTGTTCCTTGCTCAACTTGAAATTTGAGCTGTTTGCTCAATATGCCTCATTGACCACAGTCAACTGTGACGGGCGGCGTCTTGATCCCATCAAATGCAACTCTCCTCTAACATCAAACTAGTTAACCCTGTTACCCAATGACCAACGTCATTCCATGCAGCCAATACAATGTCGGCCAAAAAAGTGTGTTATATCAGTCATAAATTAACTAACTAGCTTCACATGAGAACTCTATATAAAGGCAACTTATGTTGACCGTATAGATATCCTCCCTGAATCCATCGCCCTTCTCTGTTCCCTTTTTAGCTCAACTTTACTTTGTAAAGTTTGAGCTATTGCCATGGCTTTGTCGTCCGTCGTCCGTGTGTGCGTGTGTACGTAAGGTGTCAACAATGCAGGCTACAGGTCGTACCTTTGGTCGGATCATTATGAAATTTGTCATAGCTGTTGACATCAACATTTAGACCAGAATGATTAATTTTGGGGTCATTCGGAAAAAAAACATGGCCGCCAGTGGCCATCTTAGATTTCAAAATTCAATCCATTAGCACGGGCCACAGGCCGTACTGTTTGTTTGATCATTATGAAATTTGTCATGGATGTTAACATTCACATGTAGATGGGAACGAGTAATTTTGGGGGTCATTCGGCCCAAAAACATGGCCACCAGCAGCCATCTTGGATTTTACTCTTTGTATGACTAAATTCTTTAGCACGGGCTACAGGTCGTACTTTTAGTCTGATCATCATAAAATTTGTCAAGAATGTTAACAATGACATGTAGATGGGAACGAGTCATTTTGGGGTCATTCGGTCAAAAAACATGGCCGCCAGCAGCCATCTTGGATTTTACTCTTTGTATGACTAAATCCTTTAGCACGGGCTACAGGTCGTACCTTTAGTCTGATCATCATAAAATTTGTCATGGCTATTAAAATTGGAATGTAGATGGGAACGAGTCATTTTGGGGTCATTCGGATAAAAAACATGGCCGCCAGCGGCCATCTTGGATTTCAAAATTTAATCCATTAGCACGGGCCACAGGTCGTACTGTTTGTCTGATCATTATGAAATTTGTCATGGATGTTAACATTCACATGTAGATGGGAACGAGTAATTTTGGGGTCATTCGGCCCAAAAACATGGCCGTCAGCAGCCATCTTGGATTTTACTCTTTGTATGACTAAATTCTTTAGCACGGGCTACAGGTCGTACTTTTAGTATGATCATCATAAAATTTGTCAAGAATGTTAACAATGACATGTAGATGGGAACGAGTCATTTTGGGGTCATTCGGCCAAAAAACATGGCCGCCAGCAGCCATCTTGGATTTTACTCTTTGTATGACTAAATCCTTTAGCACGGGCTACAGGTCCTACTTTTAGTCTGATCATCATAAAATTTGTCAAGAATGTTAATAATGACATGTAGATGAGAACGAGTCATTTTGGGGTCATTTGCCCAAAAAACATGCCGCCAGCAGCCATTTTGGATTTTACTCTTTGTATGACTAAATCCTTTAGCACGGGCTACAGGTCGTACCTTTAGTCTGATCATCATAAAATTTGTCATGGCTATTGAAATTGGAATGTAGATGGGAACGAGTAATTTTGGGGTCATTCGGATAAAAAACATGGCCACCAGCGGCCATCTTGGATATCAAAATTTAATCCATTAGCACGGGCCACAGGTCGTACTGTTCGTCTGATCATCATGAAACTTGTCATGGATGATAATATTGACATGTAGATGGGAATGAGTAATTTTGGGGTCATTCGGCCAAAAAACATGGCCGCCAGCAGCCATCTTTGATTTTACTCTTTGTATGACTAAATTCTTTAGCACGGGCTGCAGGTCGTACCTTTAGTCTGATCATCATAAAATTTGTCAAGAATGTTAATAATGACATGTAGATGGGAACGAGTCATTTTGGGGTCACTCTGCCAAAAAACATGGCCGCCAGCAGCCATCTTGGATTTTACTCTTTGTATGACTAAATCCTTTAGCACGGGCTACAGGTCCTACTTTTAGTCTGATCATCATAAAATTTGTCAAGAATGTTAATAATGACATGTAGATGGGAACGAGTCATTTTGGGGTCATTCGGTCAAAAAACATGGCCGCCAGCAGCCATCTTGGATTTTACTCTTTGTATGACTAAATCCTTTAGCACGAGCTACAGGTCGTACCTTTAGTCTGATCATCATAACATTTGTCATGGTTGTTGAAATTGGAATGTAGATGGGAACGAGTAATTTTGGGGTCATTCGGACAAAAAACATCGACGCCAGTGGCCATCTTGGATTTCAAAATTTAATCCATTAGCACGGGCCACAGGTCGTACTGTTCGTCTGATCATCATGAAATTTGTCATGGATGATAATATTGACATGTAGATGGGAACGAGTAATTTTGGGGTCATTCGGCCAAAAAACATGGCCGCCAGCAGCCATCTTGGATATTACTCTTTGTATGACCAAATTCTTTAGCACGAGCTGCAGGTCGTACCTTTAGTTTGATCATCATAAAATTTGTCATGGCTATTGAAATTGGAATGTAGATGGGAACGAGTCATTTTGGGGTCATTCGGATAAAAAACATGGCCGCCAGCGGCCATCTTGGATTTCAAAATTTAATCCATTAGCACGGGCCACAGGTCGTACTGTTTGTCTGATCATTATGAAATTTGTCATGGATGTTAACATTCAGATGTAGATGGGAACGAGTAATTTTGGGGTCATTCGGCCCAAAAACATGGCCGTCAGCAGCCATCTTGGATTTTACTCTTTGTATGACTAAATTCTTTAGCACGGGCTACAGGTCGTACTTTTAGTATGATCATCATAAAATTTGTCAAGAATGTTAACAATGACATGTAGATGGGAACGAGTCATTTTGGGGTCATTTGCCCAAAAAACATGCCGCCAGCAGCCATTTTGGATTTTACTCTTTGTATGACTAAATCCTTTAGCACGGGCTACAGGTCGTACCTTTAGTCTGATCATCATAAAATTTGTCATGGCGATTGAAATTGGAATGTAGATGGGAACGAGTCATTTTGGTGTCATTCGGATAAAAAACATGGCCAGCAGCGGCCATCTTGGATATCAAAATTTAATCCATTAGCACGGGCCACAGGTCGTACTGTTCGTCTGATCATCATGAAACTTGTCATGGATGATAATATTGACATGTAGATGGGAATGAGTAATTTTGGGGTCATTCGGCCAAAAAACATGGCCGCCAGCAGCCATCTTTGATTTTACTCTTTGTATGACTAAATTCTTTAGCACGGGCTGCAGGTCGTACCTTTAGTCTGATCATCATAAAATTTGTCAAGAATGTTAATAATGACATGTAGATGGGAACGAGTCATTTTGGGGTCACTCGGCCAAAAAACATGGCCGCCAGCAGCCATCTTGGATTTTACTCTTTGTATGACTAAATCCTTTAGCACGGGCTACAGGTCCTACTTTTAGTCTGATCATCATAAAATTTGTCATGGTTTTTGAAATTGGAATGTAGATGGGAACGAGTAATTTTGGGGTCATTCGGACAAAAAACATCGACGCCAGTGGCCATCTTGGATTCAAAATTTAATCCATTAGCACGGGCCACAGGTCGTACTGTTCGTCTGATCATCATAAAATTTGTCAAGAATGTTAATAATGACATGTAGATGAGAACGAGTCATTTTGGGGTCATTTGCCCAAAAAACATGCCGCCAGCAGCCATCTTGGATATTACTCTTTGTATGACTAAATTCTTTAGCACGAGCTGCAGGTCGTACCTTTAGTTTGATCATCATAAAATTTGTCATGGATGTTAACAATGACATGTAGATGGGAACGAGTAATTTTGGGGTCATTCGGCCAAAAAACATGGCCGCCAGCAGCCATCTTGGATATTACTCTTTGTATGACTAAATTCTTTAGCACGAGCTGCAGGTCGTACCTTTAGTCTGATCATCATAAAATTTGTCAAGAATGTTAACAATGACATGTAGATGGGAACGAGTCATTTTGGGGTCATTCGGCCAAAAAACATGGCCGCCAGCAGCCATCTTGGATTTTACTCTTTGTATGACTAAATTCTTTAGCACGGGCTACAGGTCGTACTTTTAGTATGATCATCATAAAATTTGTCAAGAATGTTAACAATGACATGTAGATGGGAACGAGTCATTTTGGGGTCATTCGGCCAAAAAACATGGCCGCCAGCAGCCATCTTGGATTTTACTCTTTGTATGACTAAATCCTTTAGCACGGGCTACAGGTCCTACTTTTAGTCTGATCATCATAAAATTTGTCAAGAATGTTAATAATGACATGTAGATGAGAACGAGTCATTTTGGGGTCATTTGCCCAAAAAACATGCCGCCAGCAGCCATTTTGGATTTTACTCTTTGTATGACTAAATCCTTTAGCACGGGCTACAGGTCGTACCTTTAGTCTGATCATCATAAAATTTGTCATGGCTATTGAAATTGGAATGTAGATGGGAACGAGTAATTTTGGGGTCATTCGGATAAAAAACATGGCCACCAGCGGCCATCTTGGATATCAAAATTTAATCCATTAGCACGGGCCACAGGTCGTACTGTTCGTCTGATCATCATGAAACTTGTCATGGATGATAATATTGACATGTAGATGGGAATGAGTAATTTTGGGGTCATTCGGCCAAAAAACATGGCCGCCAGCAGCCATCTTTGATTTTACTCTTTGTATGACTAAATTCTTTAGCACGGGCTGCAGGTCGTACCTTTAGTCTGATCATCATAAAATTTGTCAAGAATGTTAATAATGACATGTAGATGGGAACGAGTCATTTTGGGGTCACTCTGCCAAAAAACATGGCCGCCAGCAGCCATTTTGGATTTTACTCTTTGTATGACTAAATCCTTTAGCACGGGCTACAGGTCGTACCTTTAGTCTGATCATCATAAAATTTGTCATGGCTATTGAAATTGGAATGTAGATGGGAACGAGTCATTTTGGGGTCATTCGGATAAAAAACATGGCCGCCAGCGGCCATCTTGGATTTCAAAATTTAATCCATTAGCACGGGCCACAGGTCGTACTGTTTGTCTGATCATTATGAAATTTGTCATGGATGTTAACATTCACATGTAGATGGGAACGAGTAATTTTGGGGTCATTCGGCCCAAAAACATGGCCGTCAGCAGCCATCTTGGATTTTACTCTTTGTATGACTAAATTCTTTAGCACGGGCTACAGGTCGTACTTTTAGTATGATCATCATAAAATTTGTCAAGAATGTTAACAATGACATGTAGATGGGAACGAGTCATTTTGGGGTCATTCGGCCAAAAAACATGGCCGCCAGCAGCCATCTTGGATTTTACTCTTTGTATGACTAAATCCTTTAGCACGGGCTACAGGTCCTACTTTTAGTCTGATCATCATAAAATTTGTCAAGAATGTTAATAATGACGTGTAGATGAGAACGAGTCATTTTGGGGTCATTTGCCCAAAAAACATGCCGCCAGCAGCCATTTTGGATTTTACTCTTTGTATGACTAAATCCTTTAGCACGGGCTACAGGTCGTACCTTTAGTCTGATCATCATAAAATTTGTCATGGCTATTAAAATTGGAATGTAGATGGGAACGAGTCATTTTGGGGTCATTCGGATAAAAAACATGGCCGCCAGCGGCCATCTTGGATTTCAAAATTTAATCCATTAGCACGGGCCACAGGTCGTACTGTTTGTCTGATCATTATGAAATTTGTCATGGATGTTAACATTCACATGTAGATGGGAACGAGTAATTTTGGGGTCATTCGGCCCAAAAACATGGCCGTCAGCAGCCATCTTGGATTTTACTCTTTGTATGACTAAATTCTTTAGCACGGGCTACAGGTCGTACTTTTAGTATGATCATCATAAAATTTGTCAAGAATGTTAACAATGACATGTAGATGGGAACGAGTCATTTTGGGGTCATTCGGCCAAAAAACATGGCCGCCAGCAGCCATCTTGGATTTTACTCTTTGTATGACTAAATCCTTTAGCACGGGCTACAGGTCCTACTTTTAGTCTGATCATCATAAAATTTGTCAAGAATGTTAATAATGACATGTAGATGGGAACGAGTCATTTTGGGGTCACTCTGCCAAAAAACATGGCCGCCAGCAGCCATCTTGGATTTTACTCTTTGTATGACTAAATCCTTTAGCACGGGCTACAGGTCCTACTTTTAGTCTGATCATCATAAAATTTGTCAAGAATGTTAATAATGACATGTAGATGGGAACGAGTCATTTTGGGGTCATTCGGTCAAAAAACATGGCCGCCAGCAGCCATCTTGGATTTTACTCTTTGTATGACTAAATCCTTTAGCACGAGCTACAGGTCGTACCTTTAGTCTGATCATCATAAAATTTGTCATGGTTGTTGAAATTGGAATGTAGATGGGAACGAGTAATTTTGGGGTCATTCGGACAAAAACATCGACGCCAGTGGCCATCTTGGATTTCAAAATTTAATCCATTAGCACGGGCCACAGGTCGTACTGTTCGTCTGATCATCATGAAATTTGTCATGGATGATAATATTGACATGTAGATGGGAACGAGTAATTTTGGGGTCATTCGGCCAAAAAACATGGCCGCCAGCAGCCATCTTGGATATTACTCTTTGTATGACCAAATTCTTTAGCACGAGCTGCAGGTCGTACCTTTAGTTTGATCATCATAAAATTTGTCATGGCTATTGAAATTGGAATGTAGATGGGAACGAGTCATTTTGGGGTCATTCGGATAAAAAACATGGCCGCCAGCGGCCATCTTGGATTTCAAAATTTAATCCATTAGCACGGGCCACAGGTCGTACTGTTTGTCTGATCATTATGAAATTTGTCATGGATGTTAACATTCAGATGTAGATGGGAACGAGTAATTTTGGGGTCATTCGGCCAAAAACATGGCCGTCAGCAGCCATCTTGGATTTTACTCTTTGTATGACTAAATTCTTTAGCACGGGCTACAGGTCGTACTTTTAGTATGATCATCATAAAATTTGTCAAGAATGTTAACAATGACATGTAGATGGGAACGAGTCATTTTGGGGTCATTTGCCCAAAAAACATGCCGCCAGCAGCCATTTTGGATTTTACTCTTTGTATGACTAAATCCTTTAGCACGGGCTACAGGTCGTACCTTTAGTCTGATCATCATAAAATTTGTCATGGCGATTGAAATTGGAATGTAGATGGGAACGAGTCATTTTGGTGTCATTCGGATAAAAAACATGGCCAGCAGCGGCCATCTTGGATATCAAAATTTAATCCATTAGCACGGGCCACAGGTCGTACTGTTCGTCTGATCATCATGAAACTTGTCATGGATGATAATATTGACATGTAGATGGGAATGAGTAATTTTGGGGTCATTCGGCCAAAAAACATGGCCGCCAGCAGCCATCTTTGATTTTACTCTTTGTATGACTAAATTCTTTAGCACGGGCTGCAGGTCGTACCTTTAGTCTGATCATCATAAAATTTGTCAAGAATGTTAATAATGACATGTAGATGGGAACGAGTCATTTTGGGGTCACTCGGCCAAAAAACATGGCCGCCAGCAGCCATCTTGGATTTTACTCTTTGTATGACTAAATCCTTTAGCACGGGCTACAGGTCCTACTTTTAGTCTGATCATCATAAAATTTGTCATGGTTTTTGAAATTGGAATGTAGATGGGAACGAGTAATTTTGGGGTCATTCGGACAAAAAACATCGACGCCAGTGGCCATCTTGGATTCAAAATTTAATCCATTAGCACGGGCCACAGGTCGTACTGTTCGTCTGATCATCATAAAAATTTGTCAAGAATGTTAATAATGACATGTAGATGAGAACGAGTCATTTTGGGGTCATTTGCCCAAAAAACATGCCGCCAGCAGCCATCTTGGATATTACTCTTTGTATGACTAAATTCTTTAGCACGAGCTGCAGGTCGTACCTTTAGTTTGATCATCATAAAATTTGTCATGGATGTTAACAATGACATGTAGATGGGAACGAGTAATTTTGGGGTCATTCGGCCAAAAAACATGGCCGCCAGCAGCCATCTTGGATATTACTCTTTGTATGACTAAATTCTTTAGCACGAGCTGCAGGTCGTACCTTTAGTCTGATCATCATAAAATTTGTCAAGAATGTTAACAATGACATGTAGATGGGAACGAGTCATTTTGGGGTCATTCGGCCAAAAAACATGGCCGCCAGCAGCCATCTTGGATTTTACTCTTTGTATGACTAAATTCTTTAGCACGGGCTACAGGTCGTACTTTTAGTATGATCATCATAAAATTTGTCAAGAATGTTAACAATGACATGTAGATGGGAACGAGTCATTTTGGGGTCATTCGGCCAAAAAACATGGCCGCCAGCAGCCATCTTGGATTTTACTCTTTGTATGACTAAATCCTTTAGCACGGGCTACAGGTCCTACTTTTAGTCTGATCATCATAAAATTTGTCAAGAATGTTAATAATGACATGTAGATGAGAACGAGTCATTTTGGGGTCATTTGCCCAAAAAACATGCCGCCAGCAGCCATTTTGGATTTTACTCTTTGTATGACTAAATCCTTTAGCACGGGCTACAGGTCGTACCTTTAGTCTGATCATCATAAAATTTGTCATGGCTATTGAAATTGGAATGTAGATGGGAACGAGTAATTTTGGGGTCATTCGGATAAAAAACATGGCCACCAGCGGCCATCTTGGATATCAAAATTTAATCCATTAGCACGGGCCACAGGTCGTACTGTTCGTCTGATCATCATGAAACTTGTCATGGATGATAATATTGACATGTAGATGGGAATGAGTAATTTTGGGGTCATTCGGCCAAAAAACATGGCCGCCAGCAGCCATCTTTGATTTTACTCTTTGTATGACTAAATTCTTTAGCACGGGCTGCAGGTCGTACCTTTAGTCTGATCATCATAAAATTTGTCAAGAATGTTAATAATGACATGTAGATGGGAACGAGTCATTTTGGGGTCACTCTGCCAAAAAACATGGCCGCCAGCAGCCATTTTGGATTTTACTCTTTGTATGACTAAATCCTTTAGCACGGGCTACAGGTCGTACCTTTAGTCTGATCATCATAAAATTTGTCATGGCTATTGAAATTGGAATGTAGATGGGAACGAGTCATTTTGGGGTCATTCGGATAAAAAACATGGCCGCCAGCGGCCATCTTGGATTTCAAAATTTAATCCATTAGCACGGGCCACAGGTCGTACTGTTTGTCTGATCATTATGAAATTTGTCATGGATGTTAACATTCACATGTAGATGGGAACGAGTAATTTTGGGGTCATTCGGCCCAAAAACATGGCCGTCAGCAGCCATCTTGGATTTTACTCTTTGTATGACTAAATTCTTTAGCACGGGCTACAGGTCGTACTTTTAGTATGATCATCATAAAATTTGTCAAGAATGTTAACAATGACATGTAGATGGGAACGAGTCATTTTGGGGTCATTCGGCCAAAAAACATGGCCGCCAGCAGCCATCTTGGATTTTACTCTTTGTATGACTAAATCCTTTAGCACGGGCTACAGGTCCTACTTTTAGTCTGATCATCATAAAATTTGTCAAGAATGTTAATAATGACGTGTAGATGAGAACGAGTCATTTTGGGGTCATTTGCCCAAAAAACATGCCGCCAGCAGCCATTTTGGATTTTACTCTTTGTATGACTAAATCCTTTAGCACGGGCTACAGGTCGTACCTTTAGTCTGATCATCATAAAATTTGTCATGGCTATTAAAATTGGAATGTAGATGGGAACGAGTCATTTTGGGGTCATTCGGATAAAAAACATGGCCGCCAGCGGCCATCTTGGATTTCAAAATTTAATCCATTAGCACGGGCCACAGGTCGTACTGTTTGTCTGATCATTATGAAATTTGTCATGGATGTTAACATTCACATGTAGATGGGAACGAGTAATTTTGGGGTCATTCGGCCCAAAAACATGGCCGTCAGCAGCCATCTTGGATTTTACTCTTTGTATGACTAAATTCTTTAGCACGGGCTACAGGTCGTACTTTTAGTATGATCATCATAAAATTTGTCAAGAATGTTAACAATGACATGTAGATGGGAACGAGTCATTTTGGGGTCATTCGGCCAAAAAACATGGCCGCCAGCAGCCATCTTGGATTTTACTCTTTGTATGACTAAATCCTTTAGCACGGGCTACAGGTCCTACTTTTAGTCTGATCATCATAAAATTTGTCAAGAATGTTAATAATGACATGTAGATGAGAACGAGTCATTTTGGGGTCATTTGCCCAAAAAACATGCCGCCAGCAGCCATTTTGGATTTTACTCTTTGTATGACTAAATCCTTTAGCACGGGCTACAGGTCGTACCTTTAGTCTGATCATCATAAAATTTGTCATGGCTATTGAAATTGGAATGTAGATGGGAACGAGTAATTTTGGGGTCATTCGGATAAAAAACATGGCCACCAGCGGCCATCTTGGATATCAAAATTTAATCCATTAGCACGGGCCACAGGTCGTACTGTTCGTCTGATCATCATGAAACTTGTCATGGATGATAATATTGACATGTAGATGGGAATGAGTAATTTTGGGGTCACTCTGCCAAAAAACATGGCCGCCAGCAGCCATCTTGGATTTTACTCTTTGTATGACTAAATCCTTTAGCACGGGCTACAGGTCCTACTTTTAGTCTGATCATCATAAAATTTGTCAAGAATGTTAATAATGACATGTAGATGGGAACGAGTCATTTTGGGGTCATTCGGTCAAAAAACATGGCCGCCAGCAGCCATCTTGGATTTTACTCTTTGTATGACTAAATCCTTTAGCACGAGCTACAGGTCGTACCTTTAGTCTGATCATCATAACATTTGTCATGGTTGTTGAAATTGGAATGTAGATGGGAACGAGTAATTTTGGGGTCATTCGGACAAAAAACATCGACGCCAGTGGCCATCTTGGATTTCAAAATTTAATCCATTAGCACGGGCCACAGGTCGTACTGTTCGTCTGATCATCATGAAATTTGTCATGGATGATAATATTGACATGTAGATGGGAACGAGTAATTTTGGGGTCATTCGGCCAAAAAACATGGCCGCCAGCAGCCATCTTGGATATTACTCTTTGTATGACCAAATTCTTTAGCACGAGCTGCAGGTCGTACCTTTAGTTTGATCATCATAAAATTTGTCATGGCTATTGAAATTGGAATGTAGATGGGAACGAGTCATTTTGGGGTCATTCGGATAAAAAACATGGCCGCCAGCGGCCATCTTGGATTTCAAAATTTAATCCATTAGCACGGGCCACAGGTCGTACTGTTTGTCTGATCATTATGAAATTTGTCATGGATGTTAACATTCAGATGTAGATGGGAACGAGTAATTTTGGGGTCATTCGGCCCAAAAACATGGCCGTCAGCAGCCATCTTGGATTTTACTCTTTGTATGACTAAATTCTTTAGCACGGGCTACAGGTCGTACTTTTAGTATGATCATCATAAAATTTGTCAAGAATGTTAACAATGACATGTAGATGGGAACGAGTCATTTTGGGGTCATTTGCCCAAAAAACATGCCGCCAGCAGCCATTTTGGATTTTACTCTTTGTATGACTAAATCCTTTAGCACGGGCTACAGGTCGTACCTTTAGTCTGATCATCATAAAATTTGTCATGGCGATTGAAATTGGAATGTAGATGGGAACGAGTCATTTTGGTGTCATTCGGATAAAAAACATGGCCAGCAGCGGCCATCTTGGATTTTACTCTTTGTATGACTAAATTCTTTAGCACGGGCTACAGGTCCTACTTTTAGTCTGATCATCATAAAATTTGTCAAGAATGTTAATAATGACATGTAGATGGGAACGAGTCATTTTGGGGTCACTCGGCCAAAAAACATGGCCGCCAGCAGCCATCTTGGATTTTACTCTTTGTATGACTAAATCCTTTAGCACGGGCTACAGGTCCTACTTTTAGTCTGATCATCATAAAATTTGTCATGGTTTTTGAAATTGGAATGTAGATGGGAACGAGTAATTTTGGGGTCATTCGGACAAAAAACATCGACGCCAGTGGCCATCTTGGATTCAAAATTTAATCCATTAGCACGGGCCACAGGTCGTACTGTTCGTCTGATCATCATAAAATTTGTCAAGAATGTTAATAATGACATGTAGATGAGAACGAGTCATTTTGGGGTCATTTGCCCAAAAAACATGCCGCCAGCAGCCATCTTGGATATTACTCTTTGTATGACTAAATTCTTTAGCACGAGCTGCAGGTCGTACCTTTAGTTTGATCATCATAAAATTTGTCATGGATGTTAACAATGACATGTAGATGGGAACGAGTAATTTTGGGGTCATTCGGCCAAAAAACATGGCCGCCAGCAGCCATCTTGGATATTACTCTTTGTATGACTAAATTCTTTAGCACGAGCTGCAGGTCGTACCTTTAGTCTGATCATCATAAAATTTGTCAAGAATGTTAACAATGACATGTAGATGGGAACGAGTCATTTTGGGGTCATTCGGCCAAAAAACATGGCCGCCAGCAGCCATCTTGGATTTTACTCTTTGTATGACTAAATTCTTTAGCACGGGCTACAGGTCGTACTTTTAGTATGATCATCATAAAATTTGTCAAGAATGTTAACAATGACATGTAGATGGGAACGAGTCATTTTGGGGTCATTCGGCCAAAAAACATGGCCGCCAGCAGCCATCTTGGATTTTACTCTTTGTATGACTAAATCCTTTAGCACGGGCTACAGGTCCTACTTTTAGTCTGATCATCATAAAATTTGTCAAGAATGTTAATAATGACATGTAGATGAGAACGAGTCATTTTGGGGTCATTTGCCCAAAAAACATGCCGCCAGCAGCCATTTTGGATTTTACTCTTTGTATGACTAAATCCTTTAGCACGGGCTACAGGTCGTACCTTTAGTCTGATCATCATAAAATTTGTCATGGCTATTGAAATTGGAATGTAGATGGGAACGAGTAATTTTGGGGTCATTCGGATAAAAAACATGGCCACCAGCGGCCATCTTGGATATCAAAATTTAATCCATTAGCACGGGCCACAGGTCGTACTGTTCGTCTGATCATCATGAAACTTGTCATGGATGATAATATTGACATGTAGATGGGAATGAGTAATTTTGGGGTCATTCGGCCAAAAAACATGGCCGCCAGCAGCCATCTTTGATTTTACTCTTTGTATGACTAAATTCTTTAGCACGGGCTGCAGGTCGTACCTTTAGTCTGATCATCATAAAATTTGTCAAGAATGTTAATAATGACATGTAGATGGGAACGAGTCATTTTGGGGTCACTCTGCCAAAAAACATGGCCGCCAGCAGCCATTTTGGATTTTACTCTTTGTATGACTAAATCCTTTAGCACGGGCTACAGGTCGTACCTTTAGTCTGATCATCATAAAATTTGTCATGGCTATTGAAATTGGAATGTAGATGGGAACGAGTCATTTTGGGGTCATTCGGATAAAAAACATGGCCGCCAGCGGCCATCTTGGATTTCAAAATTTAATCCATTAGCACGGGCCACAGGTCGTACTGTTTGTCTGATCATTATGAAATTTGTCATGGATGTTAACATTCACATGTAGATGGGAACGAGTAATTTTGGGGTCATTCGGCCCAAAAACATGGCCGTCAGCAGCCATCTTGGATTTTACTCTTTGTATGACTAAATTCTTTAGCACGGGCTACAGGTCGTACTTTTAGTATGATCATCATAAAATTTGTCAAGAATGTTAACAATGACATGTAGATGGGAACGAGTCATTTTGGGGTCATTCGGCCAAAAAAACATGGCCGCCAGCAGCCATCTTGGATTTTACTCTTTGTATGACTAAATCCTTTAGCACGGGCTACAGGTCCTACTTTTAGTCTGATCATCATAAAATTTGTCAAGAATGTTAATAATGACGTGTAGATGAGAACGAGTCATTTTGGGGTCATTTGCCCAAAAAACATGCCGCCAGCAGCCATTTTGGATTTTACTCTTTGTATGACTAAATCCTTTAGCACGGGCTACAGGTCGTACCTTTAGTCTGATCATCATAAAATTTGTCATGGCTATTGAAATTGGAATGTAGATGGGAACGAGTAATTTTGGGGTCATTCGGATAAAAAAACATGGCCACCAGCGGCCATCTTGGATATCAAAATTTAATCCATTAGCACGGGCCACAGGTCGTACTGTTCGTCTGATCATCATGAAACTTGTCATGGATGATAATATTGACATGTAGATGGGAATGAGTAATTTTGGGGTCATTCGGCCAAAAAACATGGCCGCCAGCAGCCATCTTTGATTTTACTCTTTGTATGACTAAATTCTTTAGCACGGGCTGCAGGTCGTACCTTTAGTCTGATCATCATAAAATTTGTCAAGAATGTTAATAATGACATGTAGATGGGAACGAGTCATTTTGGGGTCACTCGGCCAAAAAACATGGCCGCCAGCAGCCATCTTGGATTTTACTCTTTGTATGACTAAATCCTTTAGCACGGGCTACAGGTCCTACTTTTAGTCTGATCATCATAAAATTTGTCAAGAATGTTAATAATGACATGTAGATGGGAACGAGTCATTTTGGGGTCATTCGGTCAAAAAACATGGCCGCCAGCAGCCATCTTGGATTTTACTCTTTGTATGACTAAATCCTTTAGCACGAGCTACAGGTCGTACCTTTAGTCTGATCATCATAACATTTGTCATGGTTGTTGAAATTGGAATGTAGATGGGAACGAGTAATTTTGGGGTCATTCGGACAAAAAACATCGACGCCAGTGGCCATCTTGGATTTCAAAATTTAATCCATTAGCACGGGCCACAGGTCGTACTGTTCGTCTGATCATCATGAAATTTGTCATGGATGATAATATTGACATGTAGATGGGAACGAGTAATTTTGGGGTCATTCGGCCAAAAAACATGGCCGCCAGCAGCCATCTTGGATATTACTCTTTGTATGACCAAATTCTTTAGCACGAGCTGCAGGTCGTACCTTTAGTTTGATCATCATAAAATTTGTCATGGCTATTGAAATTGGAATGTAGATGGGAACGAGTCATTTTGGGGTCATTCGGATAAAAAACATGGCCGCCAGCGGCCATCTTGGATTTCAAAATTTAATCCATTAGCACGGGCCACAGGTCGTACTGTTTGTCTGATCATTATGAAATTTGTCATGGATGTTAACATTCAGATGTAGATGGGAACGAGTAATTTTGGGGTCATTCGGCCCAAAAACATGGCCGTCAGCAGCCATCTTGGATTTTACTCTTTGTATGACTAAATTCTTTAGCACGGGCTACAGGTCGTACTTTTAGTATGATCATCATAAAATTTGTCAAGAATGTTAACAATGACATGTAGATGGGAACGAGTCATTTTGGGGTCATTTGCCCAAAAAACATGCCGCCAGCAGCCATTTTGGATTTTACTCTTTGTATGACTAAATCCTTTAGCACGGGCTACAGGTCGTACCTTTAGTCTGATCATCATAAAATTTGTCATGGCGATTGAAATTGGAATGTAGATGGGAACGAGTCATTTTGGTGTCATTCGGATAAAAAACATGGCCAGCAGCGGCCATCTTGGATTCAAAATTTAATCCATTAGCACGGGCCACAGGTCGTACTGTTCGTCTGATCATCATGAAATTTGTCATGGATGTTAACAATGACATGTAGATGGGAACGAGTAATTTTGGGGTCATTCGGACAAAAAACATCGACGCCAGTGGCCATCTTGGATTCAAAATTTAATCCATTAGCACGGGCCACAGGTCGTACTGTTCGTCTGATCATCATAAAATTTGTCAAGAATGTTAATAATGACATGTAGATGAGAACGAGTCATTTTGGGGTCATTTGCCCAAAAAACATGCCGCCAGCAGCCATCTTGGATATTACTCTTTGTATGACTAAATTCTTTAGCACGAGCTGCAGGTCGTACCTTTAGTTTGATCATCATAAAATTTGTCATGGATGTTAACAATGACATGTAGATGGGAACGAGTAATTTTGGGGTCATTCGGCCAAAAAACATGGCCGCCAGCAGCCATCTTGGATATTACTCTTTGTATGACTAAATTCTTTAGCACGAGCTGCAGGTCGTACCTTTAGTCTGATCATCATAAAATTTGTCATGGATGTTAATAATGACATGTAGATGGGAATGAGTCATTTTGGGGTCATTCGGCCAAAAAACATGGCCGCCAGCAGCCATCTTTTATTTTACTCTTTGTATGACTAAATCCTTTAGCACGGGATACAGGTCGTACCTTTAGTCTGATCATGTTAAAATTTGTAATGGTTGTTGAAATTGGAATGTAGATGGGAACGAATCATTTTGGGGTCATTCGGACAAAAAACATGGCCGCCAGCGGCCATCTTGGATTTCAAAATTTAATCCATTAGCACGGGCCACAGGTCGTACTGTTCGTCTGATCATCATGAAATTTGTCATGGATGTTAATATTGACATGTAGATGGGAACGAGTAATTTTGGGGTCATTCGGCCCAAAAACATGGCCGCCAGTAGCCATCTTGGATTTTACTCTTTGTATGACTAAATTCTTTAGCACGGGCTGCAGGTCGTACCTTTAGTCTGATCATCATAAAATTTGTCAAGAATGTTAATAATGACATTTAGATGGGAACGAGTCATTTTGGGGTCATTCGCCCAAAAAACATGGCCGTCAGCAGCCATCTTGGATTTTACTCTTTGTATGACTAAATCCTTTAGCACGGGCTACATGTCGTACCTTTAGTCTGATCGTCATAAAATTTGTCATGAATGTTAACGATGACATGTAGATCGGAACGACTCATTTTGGGGTCATTCGGCCGAAAACATGCCATCTTGGATTTTACTTTTCTCTTCATGTCTATAAACTAGTATTAGACATTCAACTTTCCACATTCCTAATCGCTCCATTGACTGTAATACATTAAATTATTCCCTTTCCAAGTTGAGCTACAGTGTCATTGACACTTTCATTATGTTTACCCATACCATAGTATGGTAAACATAGTGTCGTTGCCCGGATTGACCACTCGTCGTTCGTCTGTCTGTCTGTCTGTCTGTCCGTCTGTCTGTCCGTAGACACTTTACGAGTAATGCAAAAAATTGAAAAATATAATCGATTTAAAAAAAAATTTACTTTTAACTTTTATAATAATAATAAAAAAAATGTCATTGACATTGTCATTTGTTTTCATTTAGATATTGATGATTATGATAAAAGTTGATAAAAAGATTTCCAATGTGGACCTTTAATGTTTTTAAATAATTAAAAAGTTTTTAAGTTAAAAAAATTTGAAAAACTAACACCATTATACTCTGCCAAGGGTACCCCGAATCACCACACCAAATTTGATTAAATCGGTCCAAAATCTTGTGTTATGTACTGGTAAATCTGTTTGGAGCAACATTAAATCCAATTCACCAATTGCCTTTGGACTACTTAGCTATTGATAAGGCTATATTATTTTCTGATGTCTCTTATGCCAATGTGCAAATAATCTGATAAAGAAGGCTATGGTATCTAATTTAAAATAAAGATTCAACAATAAACATCACATGATATTAACAGTAGACATCTCTGCTGCAGAGTTATATCTTCAGACGGTCTGAGGTCATTATAATTGTTATTGGTTTAATACAGAGGTCAGTGTTCAACATAAACAATTCCTGTGATATTTTGACAGCTCTGCTATATAATTGATATTAATGGGTGAGTGGTGAGGTTGCTTATCTGTATACTAGGACACATTATTATTGTAAACTTAAATTGGACTCTCTTAACCCAAGTATTCCATGTCCAGGTCACACCTACACATTTGCTGGCTGTGGCGGTTTAGCATTACAGATCCTGTACCAGTGCATTCTCTTATATAAATGCCAGTGACCCATAAATTCCAATAATTTGTGTTATGTACATTTGTCTATAATAGTACATAACAGTATACTCTATAATTCAACACCAAAACTCTCATTTATCCGATCATATTAAATTTTTATCGCCAAGGGATGGGTTAACATCTGCCGATCGTGATCGGCCTCTCGTTTTATTCTTCTGAAATGGAACAAGGCAACCGCATCACACATACACATAGTCTAATGTGCCCTAGATATAGCTTCTCTTTCTTCAATTTCCTCTTCATGCTCTAGTCTGGAACAGCATGTATGTTGCATACTTAAAAGACATTCTGGGTTATTGATATTGTGGAATCATTCTTGCTTTTGATAAACACCAAAATGCATAAAAACATTGTTTATAAAGCTGGGGGAAATATTCAGTCAAGTCTAGAATTAATGTTATATAAAAGGACACAAATCTTGAGGGACAATTAAATTGAATTTTGTTTGGTATTTTGATAGGCTGCTGATAATGTGTCATTTTGCTGGATTCAAGTAAATCTGTTTAGCAGCACAAAGCTACTGGCTTTGTCAGAAATACACTTTATAAAACATATTGGTGCTGTGTCAAGAGGTATCAAACACTGAATACATATTTCTGTTTGGTGGGCTATATAAGAATCAGCTTGAGCCTCCGTCTGTCCATCCATCTGTCTGTCGATCTGTCCATAGACTCAACTTTTTATTCCTACATTTTTCGGACAATTTGTTTTTGAACTTGTCAGATATTTAGTACCATGGAAAACTGTGCACCTGAGGTCCATCCGACTTTTTTATGTGGAGTTATCCCACTTTTTTTACTTGGAAATTTGGCTCACTGTCTGCATGTTCACGTCAATAGTAAAACATTGTGCTTTTTAATAATTTCTAAGCATATAGAAGGTGTTGATCAAGTTAAAATGTTTGATTTAAACATATTTTATTATCATAAGATGGTACAGAGACTGGGGGATTGGAGGACAAGTTCTTATAACTTAGAGGAACATCCTCTTCCCGTTGAGTACAAGCTGGATACTTTCAGTGCAAGGGGTGCAAACATTATTTTCCAGACTTGGAGCATGAGAGTTTAGTTGAATATTCTAAGTTGGACATCCAACCACCCTGTCATTGTGCCCCTGACAGTTCAGTTTTCCTGCTGGATGAAATTTGTATTGCAAAATTTGTCCTACTTCTGATGTAGTCTGGTTGGATAATTGACAGCAGTTGCCTCTTGAGAGTTCACTCTGCCGAAGCGGTTTAGCTGTGGTGGTGGATCTCACTCACTATGTCTAATCACCATTGTTCAACACGACCGCTCAGTGCAGGTTGGTAAGTAGCATGCTAACTTTTCATTGCAGATTTGTAAGTTACTTAACAAACTTGGAGAACAGCAGCAGTAATGTGTAAAATTTGTTTGAAAAATTTAACTGTCAGAACTTGTCCACCTATTGTTTCGTTTCTGCCTCCAATCAATGATACTGATGCAGAAATTCATCATTTTGAAGTTCCCGAAAGGAACCTACGATTCATAAAAGCATCAGACCACGAGTTTCATGCATTATCACCTCTAGTGTCTGAGTGCATTTAAATTTCAGGCAATTGATCCAGACTTAGAGGCTGTAGTTGCAGTTGGATCGTCCAAGGATATCATATTTTCCGGGGGACCTGCACCTTGGGTCATTGACCCTTCTGGTTTCTTCCAGGAATGTGAGTAGATTTAATTAAGGCAGTTGAACCTGTTACTTTACTATCTAACATCAATTTGGCCAGCAGACATGCTATTTTTTATTTTTGGCAATTTTAAGATCTTTAGCACGATAACAAACAATCGTCAACCGATTGCATTCACTAGCTCAACTCGACAAAATCAAGTTTGGGCTATTGGTTGGCAATCTTTTATCTGTTAGTCCGTCCGGCAACAATTTCCTTCAGCACAACCCATGGGCCTCATCCAATCATCACCAAATTTCATATGGATCTTATTAGTGACCACAAGGTGGGAGCCATCTAACATTTCAAAATTTTGATAAAAAAACATGGCAGAGATCTTGGAATTTACTCTTTTCATAACTAAATCCTTCAGCACACCATACGGGCCACATCTCACATCCAATCGTAACCAAACTTCATATGGATCTTCAGGGTGACCTCTAGATTGGAGCCACCATCACCATTTTTCCATCAGTGGCCATCTTGGATTTCATATTTGAATGCTGCTCACATATACCGGTGTATTGGAAATGTTTTGAAAGTTTACAGGCATTTTTAGGATGATTTCTGGATGGGAGCTATCAAATTTGAAAAAATTTCTATCAAAAACATTGCTGCTGGCACCAATCTTGGATCTTAATCTTTACATTAATAAATATTTTGGCATGTACTACAGCCAATGTTTTCCATCCAATTGATCCTCAAATTTGTATGGCTCTTTGTGTTGACCTCTAATATTACTTAAATTTCAACTGTCTGCATTCCTTGTCGCTCCATTGACTGTAATGTATGACATTACCCCCTCTCAAAGTTAAGTTATATTGTCATGGACACTTTCTTGTTTGGTATATGGATCTTCTATAACAATATCACAGCAAGAGTTCGAAAACCAGGTTTGTCCAATTTATTTTTACCCAAGTGTGAACATCAAACAATTCCTCTTCCATAACAATATTTCAAAACCATTAAATTTGAAATTATTTTCTGATCACTATTTAAGGCAAAAATCTTCGGTGCTCAAACCTTGTTTTTGACTTCCTTGATGCTATGAGGGGATGACTAGTGATGTGCTGATAATCGGAATTCGGCCTTCCATTGAATAATTATCAGACCGTGTGGTTGAACCTTTTCTTTTACCGATTATCAAAGATAAAAATTGGTTTGAATTTCTATGCTCAATATGCTAGGTTATAACAAACACACTCTGGAAATGATATGGTCTCATATCAAGCTCATGTGCCATATGCCATCACGCAATGTTTCAACTCATTGAGAAAATACTGTAGCACAATGAATTAATACAGTTGTGATGAGAACTATCTTGATATAAACAGTCAAGATGAGGGACTTGAGGGTGGTTAGGGAGTCTGTGATATTATAAATACTTATAACTTATAAAGCCTTTTGAAGAGCTGTTCATTCTCGCATCTCACAAGTAGTCAATCATAATTTAATCTTATTATGCACATGCTTCACCCGTGATGAGGACTCACATTGGCCAGAAAATTTGTTGGGCCAATTATTTTGCCATTTCTGAATTTGTATGGCCATATTTCAGAAACATTGGCTGAATTGAAAACCAAAATATAGGATCATTGAAAATATAATTGAAAATTGAAAATTGAAAATATAAAACACACTCGCAAAAATAACAGTGGAAATATGCACAGATGAGAACCGCAAAATCTGAAACTGATCTAGCTGATAACTTATATCAACATATTTGAGCACTATTTTGCCTACATTGTCTTGTCTTGCAGCCACAAAATAGTAATGTATTGTGAATTGATTAAGACATTACGCCATTCTGACAGCTAATTAAGTAAGCATGTGTGATTTTTGATAAATTGTTATCCATACACAGGCAAGCAACTGCTGATTTCTTGTTGACGAATTAAGGATTTCATGTAGATGATAATGTGAGAGGTATTGCTGGCTTTCGCCTTGAAACATTTTGGCCGAAATATGTGGCCAAATGCCATTTTCGAAGAAAAAAATGTGAACCCTGCCCATGATTATAATGTTATGCCGAAAAAGTTATCAATGAAAGTGCTCAGCTGACGATGGCGCAAACAGTTTTGCGACTGTATATGTTTCTTTTATGTAAGTTTACTCCCCCATCCGTGCACCGACTTCTCGCCTTAGAGGCCAAACTTTCGAAATGCTTAATCGATTCGATTTCTATTCGCGGCTGCAGCGGCGACTCCGGTCGAAAGGCCCAACGGACTTGCGCGATGTAACAATACACTGGCGTGATATGAGGCTCAATGAATGCTTTACATATCAGCTCATCACTTGAAATGATATCAAGTTTGAAGAACAACTCAAATGATATAACTTTACTATTGCTAAACTCTACTCTAATTTGTCTGAGAAACGTGCACACTCTTTTGTTTATGAACAAAGTATATTAATGGAAAATGTCATCATCTTTGTGAAATTATATACACCCTGACAAGACTAAGTCTTTGTACACTATTGCTGTAACTAATTCAGTTGATGGAGTGCGTTGACTGCACCATCTCTACTATATGCAGAGGTGTTCTTATTTTTACGAAGCCAATTCCATTTTGCCATTTTTGGAGCCATTAGGCCACGCAAAGTCAATTTCCCGTTTCTCAGGCCAAAATATTTTGAAAAGCATGTGAATTTTGTTTTTATTTTTTATTTCTAGGAGACATATCAGATCAGCAGCCATAATTGGTACTTTTTAATCAATCTATTCATATTAAGTGAACAAAATGTTTTTTGTAGGCCCTTATATCATTCGTAAGCAGTATAACTTGTGACATATGCTTGTTTTTGAAGAACAGAGACTACTTGATCTTGAAATCAAGATATTCCTACAGAATGAGATTGTTGACATGACTCAATAGAATGTGTTAGAGTGTTTCCGTGCATGGTCAAAGCTGCCTTGGACTTGCTGCTTTTATTAGTTCCTATTTGCCTATTTACATGTAATCAATCCCTAACTACATTTTGTAGTTTAATAGAGATGAATAAACTAAAATAAATAGCTACTGGTCCAGAGCAGCTTTAATCTTGCATAGATACTGCATGAAACTGGTATGTTGTGGGTGGAACATGGGGGGGGGGGAGGGTTCTAGCTATCATAGCTATGTTGATTTGGGGTGATGATAGGGTTTATGGGATGTTCTCATGAGTTATGGTGAAAGGGCAGTGATGTATGTGAAAGAATGAATTTTGAAATATGGATTCTTTGGAAAACAACAGAATGTGCATGAGATATCCTGATATAAAAATGTTTGTTTGCTCCAGATATCCTCATGAGTGTTTCTGCATTGTTGTACATGTATTATTGAAGTCAGAAAACATATGTGGGAGAATACATATCCATTTAGGCATAAAACAATACCTTTGTTTTTGCTAATGGACTGAAGAAAAAAATAGGGTAGGTAGGTGAGTAAAACTGTTACATAACAATTTAAGTACCATGTTCAATTACCATGAAATATTTTATAAATTTTTGGAACCATGTGTGCGACCCTGAGGAATGGGAAATTGACTTTGCATGGCCATAGTGATTTTTTCAAGCTATTTCGCAACCTGGTAGTTTGAGCACTTGGCAGGTAGGTGCTATTTTTTTTTTAAATAGTTCTTATTTTTAACATGAATACTGCCCACCACTAGCTCATGCATTCTCTCCAGTCAGGTGAGAGTCTGAATAAGGACTGACTGTCAATTATAAGGTTCCTTCCTCGAAGCCACAGTTTAAATAATACTTTCTCTTCAGCAACAATATCATGTGTAATAATAAAGGAATATACACTTAGTTAATCTGTCAATTATCACAATTTTCCTTCTTCAGTGAATCCAGAGAAAACTGATCTGATTAATTTTGGACAAGTTAAGAACCACAAGATTAGCAGTAAGTAGTATAACTGTTATTTTTAAGGGTAATTTGGCAAAACAACATGACCACCAGCAGCCAATTTGGATTTCAAAATTCAATCCATTAGCATGGGCTACAGGCCATACTGTTCATCAAATCATCATGAAATTTGTCATGGATGTTGACATTGACATGTAGATGGGAACGAGTCATTTTGGGGACATTCGGCCAAAAAACATGGCCGTTTACAGCCATCTTGGTTTTATTCTTTGCACGACTAAATGCGTTGGCACATCCTACAGACCACATCCCTCATCCGATCATCAACAAACTTCATATGAATCTTTTGGGTGAAAACTAGATGGGAGACATCCAATTTTTCGGAATTTCGTTGAAAATGGCCACCAGCGGCCATCTTGGATTTTACTAAATTCTTTTGCACACCCTACAGACATCCCTAGCGCGATTGTTACTAAACTTCATATAGTTATTCAGAATGACCACTAGATGAGGTTTTTCTGAATTTCGTTGAAAAACATGGCCACCTGCAGTCATCTTGGATTTTACTCTTTACATGACTAAATCCTTTAGCCCACCTACAAACCACATCCCTCATCCGATCATCATATTGATCTTCGGGGTGATGACTAGATGGGATTAAATTTTTCTGAATTTCTTTAAAAAACTTTGCCACTGGCTGCCATCTTGGATATTACTCTTTGTTTGACTAAATCCTTTGGTACACCCTACAGGCGTCATCCCTGATCCAATTGTCACCAAACTTCATATTGATCTTTGATGACCTCAAAGAATTCAAATTCAGGCAAAATTTGACTCGAACTTGACAATGACCTGCATGTTCCCAAAGGTGAACTACACACCAAGTATAACGAGATTCTTTTGAAAAAAGCTCAATTTATCATTGAGACAATGCAAATGTTATTTATAAATGGAATAAAATAGAAATTGGCCTGCGACTTCTCAAATGAGAACCACGTGCCAAATATCATGAAATTCTGTTGACTATTGCTCAAGTTACCATGTGAACAACACAAAAACAGTGATTTCTAGGTTTAAAAAAAGGGGCATAACTCCATCAATAATCATCAGACCATGACCACATTTGAACTTGGCCTGCGCCTTCTCGAATATGAACCATACACCAAAATTTCTGTTCAATATTTCTCAAGTTACCATGCGGACAACACAAAAACAGCGATTTCTAAGTAAAAAAAACTTCACCTACATCTTCTCAAATGTGAAGCACGTACCAAATATCAAGAAATTATGTTGAATATTTCACAAGTTATCATGCGGACAAGGATACGCACGCATGTGCCAATTATAATAGTCCTCTGAAATTTTTCGGGTGACGATAAGAAAGTATGTGTTATTTGGCAACTTTATTGCAAAACAACCAGGTAGAATCAAGCATGTGACTTTTAGCAATGTCCACTTCAATATGTTTCAGAATATAATGCAAAAATTGTCAATGTGTGTATCCCTGTTGGTTACATTTAGTGGGAGATACTGGGGGGGGGGGGTATAGGAATATGTGTACGCATGGGCATGCATGTCACTTTCTATGAGCTTGTTGCTGTACTGATTACTTGATTACTAATTAATATACTGTGGCTCTTTCAAGTCTGAATGATGATCACCAGGCGAATGCATTGTGTCAAATTTGATATCACCTTTTGTCCTGAATGTTGATATTTTTAGATTGAGGTAAATTCTGAGTGAAAAGGATCTGGCTTATCTACCAAAATTTATGGTACATATCAATTGAGTGAGATATTCTCACCCTGTGTAACATCAATGACCATAATATTAATCCAATTAGGCTAGTAATCGTTCAATATATATATATACCTTTCAGGAGGGAATATTGGATTCCATATATTCCGAGTATCTTGCAAAGATTTTGGTGAACAGGTAGGTTACATTGTATTTATACCTGAATTTATGGGGGGATATAGGAATTAGCTTGTCCATCCATCTGTCCATCCATCCGTGGATGCAACTGTGTCCGAGCTTTTATTCCTACATATTCCGTTTAATGTTTTTGAAACCTGGCGCAGATATCTAGTACCATGGGAACCTGCGCACCTGCGATTATGAGGTCTGACTGACTTGTGAGCTCACCTGAGACGAAGTCTCCGCCAGAGCTATAGTCATCGCTCCTCGTCCGTCCATCCACCCTTCTGTCCATCTGTCAACAATTGTCTTCTTCTCTAGGACCATAAGACCGAATTGGTTCATATCTGGTGTGGATGTTCCCTAGGTGACTCACATTCAGATTTGTTATACAGGTCAAACAGTTGTGAAGCCAGGACCATAATTCTTTCCCACCATTCTTAAAACAACTTCTTCTCAAGAAGCATCAGGCCGGTTAGCTTATATTTGGTATGGAGGTTCCTTGTTTGACTGGGATTCAAATTGTTCCATGTTCAAATGGGGTCACAAAGTCAAATATGTGCAGAGTCTGGGACATCATAACTCTTAAAATATATATATTTTTTTAACTAGTGATAAATATTTAAAAAAATAACCTCATTATAAAATCCACCGGGGTTCCTCGAGTCACCACACCAAATTTGAGACAAAGTCATCACTCCTCGTCCATCCGACCATCTGTCCACCAGCATCTTTTTCAGAACTGCAAGTCATAATTGAGTCATATTTGGTGTGGATGGTCCCTATGTGACTGGGATTCAGATTTGTTAAAATGGGGTCACCATGTCAAAAAGTGGCGGAGTTTGAGACATAACCCTTTCCATCCATAGTAATTCTTAAAACATCTTCTCAAGAACCATCGGGGCTATTTAGCTTATATTTGATATGGAGGGTTTTTGGGTGACTGGGATACAGATTTTTTCATCCATTGTAATTCTTAAAATGTATTCTTATCAAGAACCATGAGGCCTATTCAGCTCATATTTGGTATGGAGAGTCCTTGGATGACTGGGATTAAGTTTTGTTCAAATGGGTCACCAGGTCAAATAGGTGTGGAATTCGTTTCCTCTGGTATTTCTTAAAACATCTTCTCAAGAACCATTTGGCATATTTATCATATATTTTGTATGGAGGATCCTTGGGTGAGTGGGATTCAGATTTGTTCAAATGGGGTCATCAGATCAAATATGGGTGAGACCAGAGACATAAATCTTCCCCCATAGTAATTCTTAAAACATCTTCTCCTCAAGACCCATCAGGCCTATTTAGCTTATATATATAGTATGGAGGGTCCTTGGGTGACTGGGTTACAGATTTGTTAAAATGTTTTCGACCAGTCAAGAAATGGCATATATATACTACATGGTATATTTGATATATCCAACTAAACTCAGACTGTCTTAACTCTTTCATCCCTTAATATACAGATATAGATATCCCAAAGCCCTGAAAGTTGGCAGGTAATCAAATTATATCAAATGTTACAATGATGTATCTGTATTAGGGACCTTTTGTAATGCTCTCTCTCTCTTCCCCTCCTTATATCTGTTTGTTCTTTCACCCACTCTCTCTCTCTCTACTCTCTCGCTCTATTAGAAACCACAAACAATTTGCTATTATAGTGCTGCATATCATGTCATTGACCAACATTTGTTGTTGATTTCAATAAAAAATTATGTAAAAAAACATGTTGTATGTTTGTCTCTGTAAAAATTCTGGCTATTGTAGAAGCAATTTTACTACCTGGCTATCATTGAATGAGTCATTGGAAGTTGAATACAAACTGGCTATTATTGAATAATATAATCATTATTTGTATGCAAATCTTCCAAAATTATGACTATTCTTTCTATCAGATGATGCCGTTGACTGTGGGCAATGAGAGAACTGAAACAAACAGAAACCCTGCTGTGGAAAACACTTCTATAAAGTGAGTTGCGCTCATTATCAATATTGGTTATTAAGGCCCATGCAGATGATGATGCTACTGTCAAAACAATCTCATGGATTTTCATTATCTGATGTGGGGAGGGGTTGGGGGGCCTCCTCATGTTTGTTTAGTTTTATCCCTTGTGAGTACGTCCGTCTCAACTTATAAAGCTCTATAACTTGGTCATCGTCAGTCAGATTTGAATGATCTTCAGTATGTTGAAGAACCAACATGGGAGAAAGAGTACTGCACATGCTATGAATAACAAGATAAATGTCATTAAAAGAATAAAGTCAAATTATCAACATTTAAAACATGGAATATTTGAGGTATGGTGATCAGGCATAATTTCACATGAGAAAGGCACAGAATCGGCCCACTGTCAGCAATGTCATGTTACTGCTGTGGAGTGTGGTAAATACTTTCTGCCACAACATTTTACCTTTGAGAACATGCAGGTCATTCATTGTCTAGTTTGAGTAAAATTTTGCCAGAATTTCACTTGTTTGTTCTTTAAAAAAGCCAAAGTCCAAAAAGCCACCTCGTTTCGGGGGACGTGGTGTCTGTGACCTTTTATTCATCTTTGATTATCTGGAAATGTTGGTTTTTTGTCTGTCTGAGCAGATATCTCAGCCACAGGTTGTCTGATCTCAACCAAATTTGGTTTGGATGTTCACCACTATGAGGACATTTAGAGGAGTGTTCATACATTTTATTTGGATTTTCTGTTCTAGAGTTATTCGTCTTTGTTTATCTGGAAATTTTTGTTTTTTTTGTCTGTCCCACCATAGGAAGTCAGATCTTAATGAAATTTGGTATGAATGGTTACTGCTATGAGGACTTTCAATGTAGTGTTCAATTGTTTTGTTAAGATTTTCTGCTCTAGATTTATTCATCTTTGTTATCTGAAAATGTTGAGTTTCGGATACGACTCTGCCTGAATATCTCAGCCATAAGTTATAGGTATGCCCATAATAAGCAGTACGTCACATGGGGGTATGCACGGGCAACATCCAAGCTCTTTGTTTGGATTGACATTGGTACAATTTTTTATGTGTACCCATACCATGTATGGTACACATAATGCTGACGTCCGGATCAACCATCCGTCGTTCGTCCGTCCGTCTGTCCGTCCGTCTGTCCGTAGACACTTGCTATCCGATTCGATTACTCAAGTATTTTTTATCTGATCCTGTTCAAATTTTATGTGCATGTTTATGATGACACACCCCTCACCTGTATAGTTTTTGGTATCGATCGGTTGATCGGTTTAGAAATGATTAACACTTTCCATCCATATCTGGTCATGTTCTATCTGATGCCATAACTCATGTATTTTTTGTCCGATTGTGTTCATATTTTATGTACAGGTTTATGATGGCACATGGCTCACCTGTATATTTTTTGGTATCGATTGGTTGATCGGATTAGAAATAATTAACCCTTTCACACACATGGCATCCAAAGAAATAAGTCATATGTTTCTTCTGATTTACCTCATATTTCTTACCAAGGTTTTCTTTAGCACACTCTTCATTTGTATGGATTTTGGTTTTGATTAATTAACCTTTATACACTTGAACCAGGGTTATTAATGAACACTCTATTTGATAGTTTTATACATTAATTAGGTGTGATGTCCTATATGAAGACTTTATTGCAATTGTCATGTGAATATCCAATATGCAATTTTGAGAGTACATTTGTTATACATATACCTGTAAGTCGAAAGCGATTTTAAAAGCTATATGGTGGAGTGGTGGACAACTCTATTAGAAATATAATGATAACATTCCCTCTTGCTTGTCCAGGCAGACAAACAACACTGGCAATAATTGTTTATCAAAAAATGATTGATGGAGCTTGCTATACCCAGAGAATCCGGTCAGAATCTGGGTTCTGCAGTGTTTTAATAAATCAGGTTTACAATGCCATGAAGTTCTCTTCTCACACAGACCAACGGAGAGAGTATCCAGTTACAATGACTCTCTCTTGCATTGAGTTAATTAACTGCAGGGAGATGTGTTGGCTGTATGATGAGATATCATAGATGGAATGTCTATACTATTATATTTTATATGCATGGTTATTTAAATTTTTATCTTAAAGGCATAATCTGGTTTTATTGTTTAATAGCATTACTATTGGAGGTTAATAATGTGATTGTGTTTAGTAGATTCGTTGGAATTTTGTTGGTTGCATGGGAAGACAACTTTGGTTTTCAAATTTTTTAAAACTTGAGAGCTCTGTATCAGTCTATGAGAACAAAATAATTGTTCATAACACATTTAGAACTGTAGGTCTACTTTGTTTTATTTATATATTAATGGAAAGCTTTTTATGTTTACCCATACCATAGTATGGTAAACATAGTGTCGTTGTCCGGATTGACCACTCGTCGTTAGTCCGTCCGTCTGTCTGTCTGTCTGTCTGTAGACACTTTACGCATGGTGCGATAACTGAAATATTTTCTATCTGATCGGAACCAAATTTTGTATATGAATTTCTCATCACCAAATACAGATCAAGTTCGAATATGGGTTTGATCCGAGTTTTTTTTATGGAGTTACGGCCCTTTTTCAACTTAGAATTCATGTATGCTGCCATAACTCAAAAAAATATTATCTGACTGTAACTAAATTTGGTATGTGAGTTGCTCAGTCCAAAATACATATCGAGTTCGAATATGGGTTTGATCCGATATTTTTTTATGGAGTTATGGCCCTTTGACATAGAATTCATGAATGCTTCGTTAAATCAACAATTTTTCAACTGATAGGAACCAATTTTTGTATGTGAGTTTCTCAACTCAAAATACAGATCGAGTTCGAATATGGGTTAGATCTGATTTGTTATTCCAGAGTTATGGCCCTTTTTCAACTAAGAATTGAACAGATTTGAGTTTTTGATAACCCAGGTAGATTACAATTAACTACCCAGTATAGCGTATATGCCCAGGAACTGTGTTGTGGAAGGAATAATTTTAATGGCCTAGCACTGTGTTTCTCCACAGATCTGAGGCAACAATTATATGGCAGTGCAGGTTAGACTGTACCAGTAATGCAAGCTTAACTGCGTAGATAGTGTTCTGAGAGACTGCAGAACTGATGTCTTATTGAAATATTAGTTATTTTTAGCCACTGTATATAGGACATAGCTCTATGATAGTGGTGAAGCTGTACCCATTCATGAGTCAATGGACTGTCCCATTCAGTTCTAAAGTTTTAATTGGAATACTGTATTATTCATTTGTAGGGATGTTTTCATTTTAAATTTCAATTAATCATTCTTCTGTTATCTCCAGGTTTCTCCTCATTCACTTGCATGGATTTCTGTAGTTAAAGATTAACACATCTCAACATTCCTGATACTTTCATCTGATACCATGTCTCATTTTATATTGGTTTATTTTGACACACTCTTTGCCCCTATTGATTGATTAATTTATTTTGATTTTTATGTGTACCTATACCATATTGTGATGTCCGGATTGACCACTTGTTTTCATTTAGATATTGATGTTTATGATACAAGTTGATTAAAAAGGTTCCCAATGTGTCCCTTTTTTTAAATAATTAAAAATAATTATTTTTTTAAGTTTGAAAATTTGAAAAACTAACACCATTATAACTCTGCCAATGGGTACCCCGAACAGTGTCCGCGCTGGACCAAAATTTACTTTTGCCAAATAATTTGCCAAATGAAAATATTTTTTGCCAAATTCTATCCCTGATAGTATTATTGTCTGCAACCTTAAGTCTTACATGTGTGTTTCGACACTCGCGATTTGAACAACTTTTGATATCGATAGACAAGCAGTTAGTTAATAATTATACTCGCATCTCTATTGTGATGTATCATATAACAACAAGCCAATCACCGAACAATACAATGGTAGAAGGATTGCTTCATCAGAAGGACACATCACAGGAGGATTAGCTATGTAAACACCACCACCACACTAAATAGGGTAATCCCTTCAACCATCCGTACTAATGCTATGGGATAAACTGCATCTTAATAGAGGAGTTAACTTTTTCTAAACCTTAAAAACACAACTAATAGAATTATGTTGTAAGAATTTCCTGTAATGAATGATATTGATTGACCAATATGTTTTCAACTTTCTTGAGGAATTAAAAAGTGACTTGCCAAAACTTTTTCCAAATGAAAATATTTTTTGCCAAATGTGAATTATTTTTGCCATTGGAAAATTTGGCAAGTGGCAGCGCGAACCATGACCCCGAATCACCACACCAAATTTGTTTAAATCGGTCCAAAATCTTGTGTTATGTACTGGTAAATCTGTTTGGAGCAACATTAAATCCAATTCACCATAGTATGGTACACATATTGTGATGTCCGGATAAAAACTAACACCATTATAACTCTGCCAAGGGTACCCCGAATCACCACACCAAATTTGTTTAAATCGGTCCAAAATCTTGTTATGTACCTGTAAATCTGTTTGGAGCAACATTAAATCCAATTCATCAATTTTATGCCATGCCTTTGGACTACTTAGCTATTGATAAGGCTATATCATTTTCTGATGTCTCTTATGCCAATGTGCAAATAATCTGATAAAGAAGGCTATGGTATCTAATTTAAAATAAAGATTCAACAATAAACATCACATGATATTAGCAGTAGACTTGGACTCTCTTAACCCAAGTATTCCATGTTCAGGTCACACCATTCACATTTAACCCAAGGCTGTGGTGGTTTAGCATTACATATCTTGTACCAGTGCATTCTCTTATATAAATGCCGGTGACCCATACATTCCAATATTTGTGTTATGTACATTTGTCTATAATAGTACATACAGTATACTCATATAATTCAACACCAAAACTCTCATTTATGATTCCGATCATAGTAAATTTTTATCGCCAAGGGATGGGTTAACATCTGCCGATCGTGATCGGCCTCGTGTTCGACATTGATTTCAATTGATTACAAATGTGAATTGAAATATAAAAGGGGCACACCAGGTTTGATACATTTTTCATGTACTCTGCATGAGATAAAACTTTATATGTGTACCCATACCATAGTATGGTACACCTAGCTTCAACGTCCGGATTGACCACTCGTCGTTCGTCGTACCGTCCATCTGTCTGTCCGTCCATAGACACTTTACACATAATGCGATAACTCAAACATTTTCTATTTGATCGGAACCAAAATAGGTTTCTCAGCCCAAAATACAGATTGAGTTAGAATATGGGTTTGATCAGAGTTTTTTTTACAGAGTTATGGCCCTTTTTCGACTTAGAATTCACGCATGCTGCCATAACTCAAACATTTTTAATCTGATTGACACCAAATTTGGTATGTGAGATTGTCAGCCCAAAATACAGATCAAGTTCGAATATGGGTTTGATCCGATTTATTTTAAAGGAGTTATGACCCTTTTTTTTGTTTTTAAATTTGAAATTTTATTTTTTTAGATTGAACTCCTCGCTCAATTTAACACACAATAAATATTAAAAAACTTTTATAATAATAAAAAATTTATTTAATTAAACAAAAATTTGTCATTGACACTAATTTGTTTTAGTTGTATGATGTCCTGTTTTGAAAATATGAAGATTTTATTGCAATAGTTGCATGTAATATAATGATATCAATAAAATACCATGTGAACATCCAATATCCATAGTATATGAGAGTACCTTTAATAGATGTCATTCCAAGCGGAATCTGTTATTAATTGAGTAATGACATATGGTACAGATCTCTAGGGGGTGGTTGTATGAAGGTAAAGATAAACAACCTGCTGGCTGGATAATTGTTTATCCTATCTGTCAAATTGATTAATGGCTAAACCATTGAATCTCACAGTGTGAGAGGTCCTTGTGTGAATATGGACAGAGTTATGAGATTTAAAACGACTCCTCCCCCACCCCAAATACTTTAACCCCCTTCTTAAGACAAATTATTTGAGCTTTTTATTTTAAGTTAGGTACTGATATATGTATTACTGTGATCATATCTTTGACCAGTTATCAGTTATAGCTAATCGCTATCACCAAGGTATGGGTTAAACATCTGCCGATCGTGATCGGCCTCTCGTTAAAGTTTTGGAAATTACAGGATATTTTCTGTCAAAAGACTTTATTGTTATTGAGAATGAATAACACTTGGAAAGGAATATTGAGAAGATTCTGCTGAAATGTGTAAATAATGTTGGTTGATACAGGAAGTTTTGCTGATGGGGTCATTGTCACAAGGCAACGGTCACATTCGTAGCCAGCTTTTTAAATCAATCACAAATGTAGCCAGCTTTTCTGTGGCGATCACATGTGTAGCCAGCTTTTCATATTCAGTCTAGCCTCAATGAACACGATCAGGTTAATCTCATTTTTCTGAATTGATGGATGAGCAACAACTTGAATTTTTTTTTGATATTAGTTCTTCTAATAACCTGAGGTTTCCAAGCAATGTCGTTGGAATGCTCGAATTATATTGCAATATAAGTTGATAAACAAAGTCAGTTTTGGAGCATGATGTCGACATTTTAGTCACGAAACGTGATGACGTCATATTTCGCACCATATAAAGCATGCAATTAGAAAAGCTGGCTACGAATGTGATCGCCGGTGAAAAAAGCTGGCTACATTTGTGATCCATTTTAAAAGCTGGCTATGAATGTGACCGGAGCCTTGTGACAATGACCCCATCGGCGGAAGTTTTGGGAAATTGTGCTAAAAGGAGAAAACTTGAGATTTGAAGTGACGATAATTTAATATGCATAAACAAACACTGCAGAGGAACATGTGGAAATTTAGCACAGAGCTGGTATAAAATTCAATCAATGCTTTATCAACATGGCCGCCAGCAGCCCGCATTTATTGTTTTGAAAATTTACAGGGATGTTTTGGATCACCTCTAGATAGGAGCTATCCGATTTGAACTTTTTTCTATGAAAGAGATGGCCGCCGGCAGCCATCTTGGAGTTTGCTCTTTGCATAACCAAACCCTTTGGCACACCCAAAAGACAATATCCCTCATTCGATCATCACCAAACTTCATATAGATATTTTGGGTGACCAGTAGATGGGAGCCATTCAATTTTTCTCATGGCCAACAGCACATTTTTCATTTTATTCTTTGTATGACTAAATCCTTTGGCGCACCCAACAGGCCAACTCCCTCATCCGATCATCACCAAAGTTTGTTCCCTTATATTACCCCAAATTCAAGTTGGTAAACGCTGTGCCCAAAATATTGAAATGTGCCCAAAATAAAAATGAGAATGGAATTTTTGTGATTGAATAGCTATGTTTATATATCAATGAAAACTGATCCTGTGCCAGTTGGGAGTGGTAAATTTGGAAGTGTAAAACCTTGATATTGATTCAAATTTGGAAGGATGGCCAAAATAGCTTCTATCATCTCTCCAAAAGAATATTTTGTTATGCTTTGTTATGTAAACAAATGCCAAAAACATTAAAAAACCTGGCTTTTGTTTACATAACGCAGTGTATGAACTTGACAATAACATACTATTTACTTGATATTTAGGATTGGTATAAGAACAAAACATGTCTATAATTTAAAATTCTTTCTGTTTATGGCAGTTTTAAAGGGTGTGACTATTTTAAATACCGAGGCACCAGAATTTGTTCCTTGTAGAACCAGTCGACCAGACATGGTGCTTGCCTTTCTTCTCCATCTACTCGACGGACAGTGTCTCAAAGGGACGATGACGTGCTGTCACTACATATCCCTTGGAATCGGAAGTGTTCGATGCAGTCCTTCGATTTTGAGGCATATGCTGGCATACCATATCACATATGGAACCGATACTAGCAGCGCGACTCGGAGCACCTCTGAATACATGCATGCACTGCCGTATCATTGTGGTTACCTTAAACTGTGTCTATTATCTTTCATAATAGATGTCCCTCTTTGATAATTATAATATAATTCAATTTCCAAAACAACGCACAAGCTTTTTCCATAATCAATGGATGGGCCCTCCATATCAGGAAGACAAAAGAACACCTCCTCCATAGAGAGGGCAGCAATCAAAGTTCATTTGTCGACTCCCATTCGGGATCTGCCTATTGTGTGTCAAGGTTCGTTCCATTGCTGCACATGCCGGTTTCTTGCTATGACTACCCCATCGTTACCTGTAGCAGACAAGCCACCATATTCTCGACACATCATAATAACAACTGTTTGTTATATAGTGTTTCACCATTCCCTTGCACTATGATGCTTTTTAAACAATATTACCCCAGTAATTTGTACAATCCAACTGGCTGCAGCCGTTGCAGGTGCTGCTCTAATTTGATAAGGCCATGCTCCAATAATCACAAGACTTAATATGACAAGCTGACAAACCATGGTTGTTTGAAAACTCACCATGGCTGGCTGAGAACTCAGCTCGCTGTGTTGACAGCGCCGACAATTCCAACACGCTTACCACTGGACCACAGAGCTTATGCCCTCCCATTTCCATATTTCCTCCGGAAATACTAGGATTCTAGTCAAGCAATGACTTCATACCAGATTCAGATGTGTTGGATTTGACCAATTATCCATTCTCAGACCTTGGGACATGCTGTGTCCACCCAGCCCTCGAAATTAGGAAAAATGTCACGCAGCAAATATAATGCAGTAGCATTATTGTTTCACAAGATTGCTGAGGCTTGTGACATCATAGCTCACGATGTTACCTTGAATCAATCCCAGCATAAACCCTGGGCCTACCATTGGCTACCACTTAGAAGGGAGCTTACTCAAAGGAGCAAAAGCTCTTCACACAGAATCCAATCTGGATCTTCTCGTCCTTTCACATCAGAGAATTTGATGTGTGGGTTACCGTTCCCTGCCTCCTCTCAGACACTGTGTTCCTCGGTGTTACATGAGTGTTCCTCGGTATGACCGGGAATATCAACTATGAACCAATGCTCAACAGTTTGTCCAGAATGTCCATTTACTCAGGGAGTCCTCCCAGCATCCATCAGGTGGTTATTGATTTGAACATCCGATTGTGGAATCGTCTCATTACTAACACTCCATGGGAGGGGGGTGCAATAGGCCCTTGCAAATATTCGATATTTGTTCTGTTATTTGATCTGACCTCGATATTCCATTCGAATTTTATTCGACTTTGAAACAAATAGTAATTTTGAATAAACCAAACCAGTGAACGCGAACGTTATGCATTTATCGGTTATATTTGAACATTCGCAACTAATATAGGTATAAAAAGTACATACACTCACATGAATTCCCTCACAATCAGTTGCTTTAAGTTAATGTTAACTCTTGTTTCGTGACCATGAATATAACAGTTAAATTATAATTTATACCGTCGACATTCAATTGGAGATTGACAGAAAGATACTTAACAATTCTGTTGAACTGTAAGCCCTTTAATCAAACCCCTGTGTTATAGTTGAGAAAGTTGTGATAGTGTACTTCTGCAATAGTCCATCTCCCTATTTCACATTTGGAATCAATATGTATTTCCCCACTATAGTGACATTGGATATTTCTAATTGTTTGTTATATTTTGAAGAAATAATCAGATATAATAATTCCTTACCCAAAATATGTATCTCATAATAAGTATCATGGACTCTGAACTCATTGTGAACCAGCATCCCGGCCCGCACATTCGGTCAAACACATTGAATAAACAGAAAGGGGAAATAAAAGAGACCATTCCCCTCAATCAGATTTATAGAAAATGGCTGGTCATGTGGCTGTTGTCCAATTGGGGAAATGGAAGAAAACTCTAGCATTTGACATTGGCGGTGCATGAATAAATGTACAGTAGGTATTTCATACGGATTTTTTATAAAACTTTTCAATGACATGCGGAGCATGAAAGATATAAGCAATAGTTGAGTGTCCAAATTACTTATTAGGAGATACATATTTTGGACAATAAAATGTTAGTTATGGTCAATCACCACTATCGCGTAAATTGTTGATAAAATGAGTTCATTTTTTGGCTCTCTTCCTGCTCCTGATACAGGATACGTTTAGATGGTTTGGCCCAGATGGATTCCATACCTAACTCTCTAACTTACTATATAGCACAACTAATGCTAATGTCTTCGAATGAACTGAATCGTGTTTCTGATTGTGTAGAAATTATGCCAACCATGTCAGACTTCTTATTATTAATGCATTTGTTTCAGGTTTATCTGTGGAAACCCTGCAAACCTATTGCTTTACCCTATGGTACCTCAACCAGAAGCAGATATTCCACCATGTCCTGTGCAGCCTAACTCTAATACCCCGGTTAGTACATAAAGTGTATACATATTTCAATGTTCTATACAGCCTCGATATAAAACTCAAGCTAGTATATAAAGGAATAAAAATATCCTACCATGCTGTACCATGTCCCATTTAGCGTCAGTACACTATTTTGGTAAAACCTCTCCAACCGGACACTTTATAAATTAAATCACTTTCCAATTCAAAGAACTGCTCGATCTCGAATGAATAAAACTGCTCTAACTAAGAATTATCTCTGTAATCCGGAACCACTCAATTCAGAACACCGAACAGCTTTCCTATTCATTGGCACATGCATTTCAACCTCCGGGAATCAAACATGCATGAACACAGGTAAAGAGTCCATCTGACTATATGTCTCAGTCCGTTCATCCATCTGTCTGTAGACACTTTATGCATGGTGCGATAACTCAAACATTTTCTATCTTATCGGAACCAAATTTTGTGTATGAATTTCTCAGCCCAAAATACACATCGAGTTTGAATATGAGTTGGATATCTTGGATTTAACTTTTTGCATCACTAATTACTGTGCAATTTTCATCAAATTGATCCCAAACTTCATATGACTCTTCGTGTTAATCTCTGATATTACTTAAACTTTCCGAATTCATTTTCGCTACATTGACTAATGTATGACTTTAACCCATCTCCAAGTTGAGCTACAGTGTCATTGACACTCTCATTCTAATTTTGACTTGTTTCAAGCGGTGTCCAGGTTTGTTGAAGATCAATATTTTTTATTTGTTAATGTTCACAGTTAATTGCCATGTTCCTCGAAATTACCTGATTTTAATTTTCCATCGTCAGTTTTTGTCGACTGGTCACTTATAATGTCTTGATAAGATTGCCTAACACACTTTAATTGGTTATCAAGCTTCTTTAATCCCATTTTAATCCCATGAATTGACAGCTTCAGATTATATTTTGATCTTATTTCAGATCCCTGCACACTGTGATCGAAACCTGAAAATAAATGTAGTGGTAACAGACAATTTCAATCGGAGATTTGATAACTTCTCTTCACTGGAATTTGAGTGGAGGCTATCTGATATGAGTATCGCATCATTACCGTCTCCTGCTGAGCTAGGATCGGATTCTGCTACACAACCTGATGGTAGAATCATGATCACATGTATGTATTTTTTCAATATTTCTATAAAGTATGAATTTAATTTTTCACTCAACTTCATAGAGATTTTCGGGATGACCTCAAGATGGGAGCCATCATATTTATCCTACATTAAAATACATGCCGCCAGCAGTCATCTTTAGTTACAAATTTGAAACCATTGCCACACCCTGTAGCCCACATTTAATGGAGAAATGTTTTGGCATGACTTTCAGGCATGTTTAGGATCTAGATGGGAGCTATTGAATTTTAACGATTTTCATTGAAAAACATGGCTGCTGTCAGCCATCTTGGATAATAGTCTTTGCATGACTAAATCCTTTAGAACATCATACAGACCAAACTAGGTCAATATTTAGCTTATTTGTTTATTGATAATGTTTGGCCAAATTAAATTATTTTTGGCCATTGGCAAATTTGGCCTATGACAGTGTGAACCCTGTGGGTAAATAAACCCTGGGAGTGGGGTATGCATAGCCAATCACATAGGCCTAATGATATTTTGACAAAAAGCATTGCTTAAATGCATATTAGCATTGTAATACTGTAGGACCGATGAAAAAAATTGTCATTTCCATTGCGACAGTCTGAATCTAACGTACGTCATGAGAGAGCGAAGCAAAGAGAGAGCGAGCAATATTTCGGTGAAGAGCGTTTTTAGCTCAACTTTACTTTGTAAAGTTTGAGCTATTGCCATGGCTTTGTCGTCCGTCGTCCGTGTGTGCGTGATGCGACAACAATACAGGCTACAGGTTGTACTTTGATCGGATCATTATGAAATTTGTCATAGCTGTTGACATCAACATTTAGACCGGAATGATTCATTTTGGGGTCAATCGGAAAAAAAACATGGCATTTCAAAATTCAATCCATTAGCACGGGCTACAGGCCGTACTGATCGTCATGAAATTTGTCATGGATGTTAATATTGACATGTAGATGGGAACGAGTAATTTTGGGGTCATTCGGCCAAAAAACATGGCCGCCAGCAGCCATCTTGGATTTTACTCTTTGCATGACTAAATCTTTTAGCACGGGCTACAGGTCGTACCTTTGGTCGGATCATCATAAAATTTGTCATGGATGTTAACAATGACATGTAGATGGGAACGAGTCATTTTTGGGTCATTCGGCCAAAAAACATGGCCGCCAGCAGCCATCTTGGATTTTACTCTTTGTGTGACTAAATCCGTTAGCACGGGCTACAGGTCGTACCTTTAGTCTGATCATCATGAAATTTGTCATGGCTGTTGAAATTGGAATGTAGATGGGAACGAGTCATTTTGGGGTCATTCGGATAAAAAACATGGCCGTTTATAGCGGTCATCTTTGATATCAAAATTCAATTCATTAGCACGGGCCACAGGTCCTACTGTTTATCTGATCATCATCAAATTTGTCATGGATGTTAATATTGACATGTAGATGGGAAACGAGTCATTTTGGGGTCATTCGGCCCAAAAACATGGCTGCCAGCAGCCATCTTGAATTTTACTCTTTGTATGACTAAATCCTTGAGCATGGGCTACAGGTCGTACCTTTAGTCTGATCATCATGAAATTTGTCATGGCTGTTGAAATTGGAATGTAGATGGGAACGAGTCATTTTGGGGTCATTCGGGCAAAAAACATGGCTGCCAGCGGCCATCTTTGATTTCAAAATTCAATGCTTTAGCACGGGCTACAGGTCGTACTGTTCAGCTGATCATCATGAAATTGGTCATGGATGTTAATATTGACATGTTGATGGCAACGATTAATTTTGGGGTCAATCGGCCAAAAAACATGGCCGCCAGCAGCCATCTTGGAATTTACTCTTTGTAACAGTATGACTAAATCCTTTAGCACAGGCTACAGGTCGTACCTTTAGTCTGATCATCATAAAATTTGTGATGGATCTTAACAATGACATGTAGATGGGAATGAGTCATTTTGGGGTCATTCGTCTAAAAAACATGGCCGCCAGATTTTACTCTGTGTGTGACTAAATCCTTTACTGCTCATTTTTACACTCCTTTTTAATCTCTCTATTCATTGCTCATCACAAAAAAATTACCTTCTTCTACAAAGTTGAGCTACAGTGTCATTGACACTTTCATTATAACTTCAACTTTCTCTCTGTTTTTGTCGGATTATGGAACGTGTTAATAATAAAAAAACTGAACATGCATGTAACTGAGTTTACATTGACTGATAAAGTGAGTCAGTCTAGAGAAATAGGTCAACAAAGTAAATTCCCTGAAAGTAAAGTATTATTACATGGAAACAATTGTAATATCAAACGATGTATAAGAATTGTATTTACCTTGCCATTGAGACAAAAGCTACTCTGAACTATCTGCTTTTATTATGAATAGACGAATGCATAATTGAACAGTACATATTTGGCTGACGAGCCTTGAAATATTGCGACCGCTCTAGTAAAGATGTCTGGGGAAAGTGATAGAGATATGCGAATGAGGTTATGACGTTTATTTAAATTAGCATTGGAAAACAAACCAATAGAAATACGGTTTATTATATTTGACCAGATGTGTGCTTCTCAATGGTTAATAGTGAATAAGTGATGTTTTTGTAAACAAATCCATGTCATGCAAATTTAAAGGTCCTACTTTCCCTCTGCCGCAATTAAAGGTGCTACATGTGAAAATTTATAATTTGTTACCTATCTCGCCTTGATGACGTCTGATTTAAAAAACTAGAATAATTTTCCCATAAGAAAATGATGGTCGCATAAATTCCCTTGATGTGTGAAGCATGAACGCCCCCCCCCCCCCCCCCCCCCCCCCCCCCACACCCCCTCCCCGGCACCGCATATGCTAATATGCCTCTTGTAATTCTTATGTTGTCTTTTCTTGTAGATTACCTAATGCTATTTACAAACAGTAAACCAGGAGAGCTATTGCTATCAGCCAAAATTGTTAGATACAGGAAGAAGGATATCTATGCTGCTGGATCAAGCATATCAGTGAGTATTCTGAGAGAAATTACAAGCAGAAAGTTGATAGATTTAATTATACCCTTATACATGGTTTGAGAGGGACGGTTGGTGGGCAGGCTGACATCCAGGCGGATGGGTGGTCGGCCCTAAACTATATAACTTGGCTGTTTATTGATGGATTCTGACAATGAATTATGTGAGTTTATTGTCATGTGTGACAGCTATCCTCAGCCCCAACTTTCTAACCATAGTTATGGCACTTGTTTCTATTTAGAACAATTTTATCTCTGAGAACAAGATGGGAGCTATCAAATTTGAATGATTTTTTATGAAAAAAATGGCCGCTGGCAGCCATCTTGGATTTTACTCTTTGCATGACTAAATCCTTTGGCACGGGCTACAAGTCGTACCTTTGGTCGGATCATTATGAAATTTGTCATGGCTGTTGACAGGTAGATGGAAACGAGTCGTTTTGGGACCATTCGGCAAAAAAACATGGCTGCTGGTGGCCATCTTGGATTACAAAATTCAATCCATTAGTACGGGCTACAGGCAGTACTGTTTCTCTGATCATCATGAAATTTGTCATGGATGTTAATATTGACATGTAGATTGGAACGAGTCATTTTAGGGTCATTCAGCCAACAAACATGGCCACCAGCAGCCGTCTTGGATATTACTCTTTGTATGACTAAATCCTTTGACACAGGCTACAGGTCGTATCTTTGGTCAGATCATTATGAAATTTGTTATGGATGTTAACATTGACATGTAAATGGGAAAGAATCATTTGCCAAAAAAAACATGGCTGCCAACGGCCATCTTGGATTTCAAAATTCAATCCATTAGCGCTTACTACAGGCCATACTGTTTGTTTGATCATCATGAAATTTGTCAATTATGTTAATATTGACATGTAAATGGGAACGAGTCATTTTGGGGTCATTCTGGCAAAAAACATGTCCGCCAGCAGCCATCTTGGATTTTACTCTTTGCATGACTAAATCTGTTGGCATGGGCTACAGGTCGTGCCTTTGGTCGGATCATTTGTCATGAATGTTAATAGTGACATGTAGATGGGAAGGAGTCATTTTGGGTTTATTCGGCGTTTTATGGCTGCCAGCAGCCATCTTGGATTTTACTCTTTGCATGATTATCTGAACAGTCATTGACTGTCTTGTTTCTTCCAATTTCAGGATTTCATAAATCCTGTTGAGAAATCCATAGCGATGGTGCTTGTAAATGGAGCAAGACTATCACCAGACATGATATCAGTATTTAACCATCCTTCCAACCGTGTGATGCTTGAGGTAAAAGATGGGTCAGGCTACTTCCACCTTCCATCTGATATGGCATCAGTTTCCAAGTTACATAGTGACAGCCATGCAGCTGACAAAATGGTCGCTAAGATGGCATACAATGACAATACTAAGTCTGTGCAGGTTAGTGTTATTATATATCAAGACTTTACTGTCATATATAGGCATGCCTTGTAATGATCATCTAGGCTATTCAATATAATTGAGGAGAGATATTTGTAATAGTATACACCTATTGACTGCATTGGGGTGGAATAGTGAGACTTACTTCAAACTATTACCCACCTGCTGATTGATGTGTGGCGAGAATTGTGTCATATATAATAAAACACCTATTGATTGTCTTGGGGTGAAATAGCAAGAGTTATGTTCCCTCGAAAGGTGTATGCTATTTTCCTTCGAAAGTTGTGTGCTATTTTCCTGTGGTGTAGTCTTTTGAACAGAAATATAGACCGATGCTGCAGTGGTGAAATAGTGAGAGCTATTTTACCTCAATGTTTCTTTTGAATAGCAATCAGGACTTGCGGCCGCTGTCAATAGTCCTGCTTGCTGTAGAGTTCATTATTATTATCGATCCATTTGAAACACATTCCACAGTAAATTGATGTATATCCAGTCATTGCAGACTCGATTAAGACATCTTTCAAATTAAGCCACCTTGTTGTTGCTCAGTGAGTGCATAAACGGTTGCTCAAAATTTTTTTTTGGGAGACCAGACGTGAGTGGTGTCTGGCTGTTTGTGTGTCTGTCCAAAACGTTTGTTGTCCAGATGATAACTTGAATAGTATTTTACGGAATTTGCTGAAACTTGATATGTGGCTTCATATGAGAAAGTCCTGATCAACTTGAATTTGGATCAGGTCTGACAATTTCTGGCGAATTATTCCCCTTTTCGTTTTAAAATTGGCTGATTATTTTGTTGTCCGGATGATAATTCAAGTTGTGATTATTCGATAGCTTTCAAAATTTAGTATGTGGATTAATCACATACGGTAAAAACACAGGTGAAGTTCGTATAATTGGGTTCAGTCCAACCATTTCTGATGGAGTTATGCCACTTTTTCGACCTAGAATCTGCTAATTATAATCTGGTTGAACAGTTGGAAGCAGAGTTTGATTCAATGATTGTTCAGAGCTTCCTAAAAAGGCCACATGTCAAATAAAGCCACCTTGTACAGGTGATGTGTGGCCTTTTATTACTTGAGTCTCTGTTGGCACCTTCAGCTTCAGTGTCATTAACAGCTCTATTTTCTTCAGCTTGTGCCAGAGTCAGATGGACAGATGACTGTTACAATGTATGATATGTGTCTGGAGACAAGACCACTTCCAAGTGCTGTGGTACAGATATCGGGGGTGGGCAGCATTGAACTGAATGTCTTAGACAAGGTAAGTACCTAAGTACCAATAAGTAATGCATTCATATTTATTAGTTAGCGGCATGCATTTGGAACGTATCTTGGGTTATCATTATATCATCTGTTCTTGATATTAGTCATTATACAATAAATTGTGGCACAGATATTTCGCAGTTGTACTAGATCACAAAAACAGATACATCTGAAGGATTTATTGTATTGGTCACTGCATCGCAAGTCAAACCCAATGATTTACGTCTTTAAAGTTCGGGTGTTGTGGTTAGAATACATGCAACAGTCGGGCCAAAATTATAATATCGGGTCTGCAACACACAAAGTATTGTTTCGCCACAGAGTGCGTGGTAGTTTCATTCGTCATGATGATTATTTATGGAATGTAATACCTTGCGGTATAAATACTAGTTACATTTCCGGAATTTTCAACACTCTCCACGTATGTCGCAATGCTTATTATACGATAAAGAAGTGTGCAGCAGATATATCTAACATTAGAAGAGACAAGGGGTAAACACAATTATGTGGCTGAAGAAAATGTAGTACCTTTTTCATATATGTGGCCTTGGTGAATATAATCAAATATAATTTCCAGGTATAAGCACAGTCTTTGACACAGAGTATGTAGGCACAACCTACATGCCACATCCCTTATCTGATCATCACCAAACTTCATATATAACTTCCAGATGGGAGAGCTCTGCGGAATTCCAAATAATTTCCGATTTGCTTATTTTTGGTAAAATAATATGTTTAGCTCAACTTTACTGTGTAAAGTTTGAGCTATTGCCATGACCTGGTATCCATCATCCGTGTGCATGTGTATGTGTGCATCCATTAACAATTTCCTTTAGCACAGGCTACGGATTGTACCTTTGGTCGGATCATTATGAAATTTGTCGTAGCTGTTGACATTGACATGTAGACGGGAACTAGTCATTGTGGGGTAATTTGGCAAAAAATAATTGCAGTCATCGGCCATCTTGAATTTCAAAATTCAATCCATTAGCATGGACTACATGTCGTACTGTTCGTTTGATCATCATGAAATTGATCATGGGTGTTAATATTGACATGCAGATGGGAACGAGTCATTTTGGAGTCATTCGGCCATAAAACATGGCTGCTGGCATCCATCTTGGATTTTACTCTTTGCATGACTAAATCCTTTGGCACACCCTACAGTCCACTTCCCCTCATTCGATCATCATGATATTGATCTACTATATGGGAGCTATTAAATGTTTTTGAATTTCATTGGAAAACACAGCTGACAGTGGCCATCTTTAATTTTACGTTATATATATCTCTTCATGTTGATAATCTAGTTTTACTTAGACATTTTGACTTTCCGCATTCCTAATCGCTCTATTGACTGTGACTGTGAAATTATTCCCTTCCCAAGTTGAGCTGCAGTGTCATTGACACCTATCATTTTCAACCTGGGGGCCTGTGGGCATGGCATTGGATTTGTCTATTATTTGATTTACAATAATTTTAGGTGGAGGTTACTAAGGAACTGAAAGCGACAGTGAGAGTTCTGGATATCAGCGGGAATCCATTACAATCTGGCTTTTTCTACCTGATGAACTTGAAGCTCATCCCAGGATCTGGGATCATTAGTGTGAGGTATATACATAAAAACAGTTCTGCTTGTAAATTAATAGTTACAAGATCAACTACAGATTTTTTTCATTTATGATAATACAATATTTCATGCCTTGTCGCTGAGTACTATTTCGTAGTCAGTTGCAAGCCTTGTATTATCGAGTATATGTAATGGTTAAAACAGGAGGCTGAATTGGCTTGTAGAGTGACTTGTTGAGGCCCGTAATATCTCTCAATGATCATATTTTACAATTTACACCTTTGGCACCTACAATCCACCTATTAGGATTTATTGGTTACATCAGTCTTCAAAATATAAGTTACATTATAAGATTTATCAACGTCGCGTCAGGGTGTGAGCTAATTGCTTTTAGTAACGGATGTAGTCAATGTTCAATTAATGACATGAACATTGTGATTAGTGAACGTCAGTGTATTATGAATTTTTATCACAACTGTCAACCAGCTCACATCAAGTAAAAATAATAGCCAACCAAACCAAACTAGTTGTATATACACCTAGAGGTATATATTGTATCTCACGTGACTTTGTTATTGAAATCAAGCTTTCCGATTGGTTGGCTACTCGACTCTATTAGTCGTAGTTGTATACTACGCCTTCAAGTCTGTCCCATCGTGCACTATGCATATGTAGTTTTGACTACTAAAAATAGTAACGAACACTACATCAAACTTTGTTCTGAAACTACTTGTTATTTCGCCGCTGATCCAAATTAAAGCTTCAGTAAGGCGAACATCAATTGTCTGAACTTAGTAAAAGTTGAAAATAGTAGTTTCCTACTGCTAAATCAAAATTACAAAGGTTTTCTCTGGAGTCCCGTTGCGTTTCCTAAGTTCGCGATACCCCATTCCTATAACGGTAACACTAAAACGTGTGATCGGTTGCCGTATCCGAACAACTAATAAAATGAACCGAGAATACAATTTGCCGATTACAGCTTGTTTTAGCTGTCTCTTGTAAATAAATAATACCCCTATGCTGTATACTAAGCGTTGAAAAAACACGCTACTGCAGATTTTCATGGCCCAATAACACCAATCATACGTTCATGTTTCCGGAGTTGGGTACACTTTATTTTGTAGCCGTAAATTCTTTGCTTCCGATCAGAGTCACGTGACCGCTCGGTTCGAAAATAATCAATAATTTCGCGGCTCAATTATTCTGATAGTTCCGTGTACAAGAGCGACTTATACTAATAAATGACCAAATTTAATACATTCTTCGTTTGTCCGGGCACCAATTAAGAGTGGGTAAGTGGTTGAAATGTGTTGACATTGGTCTAAAAAAGCAATCCCGCTTGATATTTTTTCTAGGGATAACTATTTGAAATTATAAACAAAATTGACTGACAGCAAACCATTCCAGCTCCTCACTTTCACAGCTCATTCTCATTTGCAAAAAAAACAACAAAAACAGTTTTTTTTTAAACAGGAAAACAAACATGAAAAATAAACAAAATAGATAAAGATTTACAACAAAAAAAACAACAAAGTTCAACAGGAAAACGAACATTGAAAAAAAAACACAGGCATAATTAAAAAAAAACAATTAAAAAGGTGAAAAAGTTTAACAAAAACAAACAAACAAACCTGAACAAAGGGGAATTTAAAAAAAATAAATTTTAAATGAGAAATTTACAATAAAAAAAACAACAAACAGGCAGGCAAAGTTAAAAAAAAAAACAGGAAAAAAAACAAAAAAAAAACAAACAAATTACAACAAAAAAATTAATTTAAAAAAACAAACAAACCTGAACAAAGGGGAATTTAAAAAAAACATGTTTTTTTAAAAAAAGGAAAACAAACATGAAAAATAAACAAACAATAAATAAACATTTACAACAAATAAAAATAATAAAAAAAACAACAACAAATATTTAAAAAAAACAACACAGGCAGCCAAAGTTTTTTTAAAAACAGGAAAACAAACATTGAAAAAAAAAATAATTACAAAGAATTAATTAAAAAAAAACAAACAAACAAACCTGAACAAAGAGGAATTTACATATTATTTTTTGTTCTTTTAAAAAAAATGGTGTTTGCCCACTGGTTTGCCTTTAATTTCTGCATTTGTTCGATACAATATAATAATTAGAGCATGACTTGTCGTGAAATACGCCGATATAGTGCATAGTGCGGTTGTGTAGTTCACTCCGCTTCGCGTCGTGAACTACACAACCTCACTATGCACTATATCGGCGTATTTCACGACAAGCCATGCTCTATTTATTAAATAGAATACACCCATAGTAGCCGAGAATAAAAAATTTCACCACGAGTGGTGAAAAATTTGTACTCTCAGGTACTAACTGTGTATTTTATTTATGCCATAATTATTATTTTTTATTTGTTTTGTGAATTCAACTACTCCGTTGTTTACTTTTGATTGTATATCCTCAACAAGGACACAAACAGGACGCTATAAGGATTGTGCGTCACTCATAGTGATGCAAACATTTACGTCAGCCTGTTTCTGAGCCATCGATCACTTAATAGAATAAGAATAATCATTTATTAAAGTGACATGTGTTACAAGCATATAATAAATTCATCACATACAGGTGATAGAATATATGTATATATATAACATTTCAATATAACACCCGGCCATCGAGGCCTATATGTCACTATGAGGACACTGATGAGGATGGAATATTTTTCTATGCTGATTGCGCAGCTGGAGGGAAATCATCCACTCTTTTTTGACAAAACTTGTTGTCTGACTTTGTAACATTTAAACAGGTATTTGCCAAAAGGGATGTGAAGTCTGTCAACAAGGATAATCAGAAGTTGATTTTCAGTAAGGTTATTTATGCGACCATAAGCGCGTTTAACTGTACACATAAACTCGTTTCGCAATTTAGAGTATGCTGGACATTTGAATACAAAATGCATTTCATCTTCATCTTAATATTCCCATTCATTTTTTCCTAGTTCATATAACACAAGCAAGCTACATTTGAAGGAAATGCAGGCAATTTTCCTCATATCTAATTGAAATTATGACAACTTCCAATTTTAAATGAATGTAACATAAGAACTATTTTCCTAACTACGATGTAGCTCTACTAAGTTTAACGTTTAACACATGAAATGAAAATTTACACCCACAGTAAGAAGCTTGATATCCAAGGTACGGTGTAAAGATGAAATTAATAAATAGGTGTTAGGCCAAAAAAAAAAAGGGTTTTGATTCTCGGGCATAGCCTCGTCTGGAAAAAAGGCCCTCGTTGAACCATTTTATTACGAATTTCAATTTGACCGAAGCTGTCAAATGAAAATAGGAAACTACAAAACAGAAATTATTTGTTTCAAACATCAAATATGATAGACATACAATGGTGTATGTGTTAGTATTCAAAAACAGACACTAGGCAACGATAACTACCAGGTATATTGTCACCACAAGCTTCCCAAACCCCAAGTATTGGCGATGTGTATGCTGGTTTAATATAATAATATTTGAAGTTTTTATGGCTAGCATGTATAGTTATAATAGTATAGATGGATAAATATTAAAGTATATAGATAGATATAAATACATATATACTATAAAAGGTACATGCATATATCAAATATATCAACAACAGTAATTTGAAATATACATTGTATATATATATCATTCTGGTAAATCCTATAATAGGCTATATGATGTAGGATAGTACAATGTCATATATTTATGTCATTCTTTATTTAGATTTGATGTACAGGTAGTACAATGTGATAATTGGTCATTCTTTATAGTGGAATACATTAGTTTATATCAAAACAATGTTCTCCTTACATTTTCTTAACCTGGAAAGGTATAATAACCCATGATAACTATGGGCATTATCCCAATAACAAAAATAAAAAATAAAAATAAAACCCTCGCTCCCTCATCGATTCTCAAAAAAAATTGCCCGAGAATCAAAACACTTTTTTTGTTTGGCCTTATACACACATTATTATCGGCAATTATGGCATAAATATAAAATATATGTATTTTATGTTACTATGTTGTTATTGTTTATACACTATGTTGTCTTATTTGCTATGTTTTGTTCTCTTCATGTATTACTATGTTGTTTTGATAGCAGAATAATTCTCTATCTTATCTTAACAAAACAGTAGTCTGTTAACTTTTCCATTACGGGAGCTTCCTGAAATTTTGCGTAAACTCTGTGCCAATGCATTCTCTTATATATGTGAGTCTCCCTAAGAGAATGGACTGGCACAGGATCTTTAATACTGCATCAGTGCCAGCTCACATCATGGTGAAAGAAGGGTTAATTTTTCTATCAGACTGGATGTTGTTTAACTCAATATTTCTTTCATATACAGACCTGCTTCAGATGTTGCTCCAGATGACTTCACAGTTGTATTTGTTGTAAGTGGTGATCAGGTTGGCCACACCTCTTTGTTAGCAGTTACGGAACTCCAAGACAGTGTTCGTGTGGAAAGCAGGGCTAAAGCTGTTGAGGTAATTCTATATTTTTAGTTGAGCTGTGTCAAGAGTGTCATCACCAAAACACTACAATACATACATACATATATACATACACTCAGCAATTGAATCATTGGGGTTATACTGGATTACATGTTTCAATCCGTGTGTCCTTCCAAGCAAATATCTCAGCCATGGTTTATTAGATCTCAATAAAATTAGGTATGAGAGTTCACCATCATGAGTGTTTAAAAAGAGGAGCTATGACCTTCACATTTTCCATTCTATAATTATCCTACTTTTTTAATCTGGAAATGATGGTTTTCTGTCTTTCATTGCAGTTTATCAGCCATGGGTTTGGTATGAATATTTACCATTGCACAGAGTTCAATGAAATATCAAATGGTATATTTGCATTTTCCCTTTTATTATCCCCCGCACACAAAGTTTGGCAGTGGATATGGAAATGGGCTCCATCATCCATCCGTGAGTCCATCCTTCTGTGAGTCAGGGCGTGAATCTGTCCATACCAACTTGTAGCTCTATATCTTGGTCATCGACTGTCGGATTTTAATCACCAACATGAACCAACATGGGGGGAAAGAGTATTTACAGAGGCTTTCATCCATAATATTTTTCCAGAGTTACTGCCCTTATTGTGTAAAGTATTTGCATGACTAAATCCTTCAGTACATCCTACACGCCACATCCCTCATCAGATCATCACCAAATTTCATATGGATCTTTGGGGTGGTCTCTAGATTCGAGCTGTCAATTTTTTGTCCTAATATTTGTTAAAAAACATGGCCACCAGCAGCCATCTTGTTTATCTGGAACTGTGAGTTTTTTGTTTGTTCGTGTATATTTCTCAACCAATTTTTATGTTTACCCATACCATAGTATGGTAAACATAATGTCGACGTCCGGATTGACCACTCGTCGTGTGTCCGTTCGTCCGTCTGTCTGTCTGTCTGTCCGTGGACACTTTACGCATGGTGCGATAACTCAAATATTTTCTATACGATCGGAACTAAATTTTGTATATGAGTTTCTCAGACCGAAATACAGATCGAGTTCGAATATGGGTTTGATCCGAGTTTTTTTTACGGAATTATGGCCCTTTTTCGACTTCGAATTCACGCATGCTGTCATAACTCAAACAATTTTTATCTGATCGGAACCAAATTTGGTATTCGAGTTTCAGAGCCAAAAATACAGATCGAGTTTTGTTTACAGAGTTATGGCCCTCTTTCGACTTAGAATTCATGGATGCTACGATAACTAAAAAAAATATTATCTCATGAGAACCAAATTTGGTATGTGAGTTTCTCTATCTAAAATACAATTCGAGTTCGAATATGGGTTTGATCAGATTATTTTTAATGGAGTTATGGCCCTTTGATATCGAATTCATCCATGCTTTGATAGCTCAACCAGTTATTGTCTGATAGGAACCAAATTTGGTATGTGAGTTTCTCAACTCAAAATACAGATCAAGTTTGAATATGGGTTAGATCCTGTTTTTTTATACCAGAGTTATGGCCCTTTTTAACTAAGGATTGAACAGATTCAATATTTTTATGCTTATCATGTAGAACCATAGCAGCTAACCCCTGTGATATCAGTTAGCACTGAGAGAGAGAATAGATTAACTTGTATTATTGGAAATTAGAGTTATTTTTAGCCATCATATTGTCAGGGCACAGTGGAAGATGTAATTGGACAGAGAACCATCTGTTGTTTATTGTATTTCCATACAGCTCTCTGGTTTAGGATATCAATGCAGTGTTCCAGTGACATACCTGTACCTAATTTTATTGAGTTAAAATTGTTAACCCTTGTCATCAATTTTATGCTTTTGTATATTTTTCATGTAATCATTCTCCTATTATATCCCTTTCACTTGTATGGATTTTTGTCGTTAAAATGAACCTTTAATTCTCAACATTCCTTATACTTAGCAGAAATACCTTTCATCTGATATATCTCATTTTATTGAGATGTATGTAAATTTTATATGTGAATTTCTCAGCCCAAAATACAGATAGATTTAGAATTTGTGTTTGATCCATTTTTTTTATATTTTAAACAGAGTTATGGCTTATGGATTTTCGTGTCAGAACTGAAAATAGCTGATCACTATCGCCAAGGTATGGGTTAAACATCTGCCGATCGTGATCGGCCTCTCGTTATAGGATCTAAATGTAATTTGGTATATAGGTTCACCATGTCTGCTTTTAAAAGAGGGAAACATGACGTTCAAGTTTACCATTTTAGAGTTATCCTTCTTTGTTTATCTGGAAATCATTTCTTTTTGTCTGTTCGCGCAAATATCTGAGCCATAGGTTATCATATCTGAATGAAAGTTGATATCTAGGTTTGCCGTCACGATTGCTTTCAAAAGAGTGTCCAATGACGTTGTTTGCATTTACATTTTTCTGAGTTATCGAGCTTAGGTATCATGTCAAATCCAAATCAGTAATCTGCTGGTAATAACGGCTGCAGAGCTATTGCCTATGGTAAATTACCGGTGGGATTATCAATAAATGCAAGAACAATTACCGATTCAATAAATATTGATGGAATTACCAATGGAAAGTTGTCATTTTACGACAGAAATTACCGACAGAAGTCTTCAAATTACCACAGGATATACTAGTGGACATGTGTAAAATTACTGATAATGGTATAGAAAATTACCAATGGTCAGGTATCAATTTACTGGTGAAATTAGCGATGATGAGGTAACAAATTCCCAGTAATATTACCGATGGACGATAATGCTAGGCTTATTCATTACATGACTTGAACTGAAGTCTACGAATATATCAATTCCCAATGTTTTTCTTCTTTCGAATTACCTAAGCATATTCAAAGTCAGTAAGCCCTTAGCAGTGGGTTATAATTCAGAAAAATAGTCATTAAATTATTATAAGTTTACCAAGAATATACCAATATGATAACATGAGAGTATAATAGAATTAACAGCGGTGTTGTTATCCTAACACTCGGAAAAATATCGTAACAACTTTGTGACTTTTAAGAATAGAGAATTTTAGAGGTTGCACGTTCTTTTAGAATCACAGCCAACGATAACATTATGGCGGGTATATAGTCGACTTCTACGTCCGTACAAAACATTTTGCATTATTGTTCAGCAACCGCTGGGCAGATTTAGCTGATATTTGGTATGGTGATAGAGCAGCATGGGGGAACAGCTACATGCATAGCGCGGGTTTCGTCCACCCATTTTCACCAGAGTTATGGCCCTTTTTTGACTTAGAAAATTCAATTTTTCTCTTGTTTTTTGGGTTTACAGATGATAGTGTGAGCTTTGGTGGTACGATTGCAAATCCCTTATTTTTGTGAATCAGTTATATGAAAATACATGTCAAGTGCGAATTTGGGTATGATCTGATGATTTTTGCCAGAGTTATGGCCCTTTTTTCAACTTAGAAATCCGTCCGTACTTCCGTCCATACAAACATTTTGCATTATTGTTCAGCAACCGCTAGGCAGATTTAGCTGTTATTTGGTATGGTGATAGAGCAGCATGGGGGAACAGCTACGTGCATAGCGCGGGTTTCGTCCACCCATTTTCACCAGAGTTATGGCCCTTTTTTGACTTAGAAAATTAAATTTTGTCCGACCGTACAAACATTTTGCATTATTGTTCAGCAACCGCTGGGCAGATTTAGCTGATATTTGGTATGGTGATAGAGCAGCATGGTGGAACAGCTACATGCATAGTGCGGGTTTCGTCCACCCATTTTCACTAGAGTTATGGCCCTTTTTTTACTTAGAAATTCAATTTTGTCCGTCCGTACAAACATTTTGCATTATTGTTCAGCAACCGCTGGGCAGATTTAGCTGATATTTGGTATGGTGATACCGTCCATGCTTAATCCGAATTGCTACGGTCGGGGGCAAATGCCACGCGACAGCGTGCCTCTTGTTGGTCAAATGTGAAGAATATTTCGATAAAACCAGGAAGTTGGATATTGACCTTTGTAACCTTTGCACAGTAAGTAAGTGATCGTGCCAGATAGAGTTTTCCCCAATTGCTATGTTAATGCGATGGAAGCTACATGCAAACCGGACCACAATACAGTTTGAAAACCAATGTATATTGGCCATGTTTATGTTGGTTAATTGAAGTTTTATTGTCTATCATCCATTGTGGTACATATACAGTCTCTAATTAGTCAGCGAAATATTTCTATGATAGATTGGAAGATCACTTTATCTTTTCTATTTGACTGTATTTACCTTCCATATTTTTATATGAATCAGACATTTAGTTCTGAGCATGTTGTTAAACATGATTGTGCCGATATTAAAATCATATCAATATATAGATCATTCTAGGTAATCCATATATGATACATGTACGGGTAGTATAATGTCATAATTTGTCATTCTTTATATCAGATTAAATTAGTTTAATTCTCCCTACATTTTCTGGACCTGGAAAGGTATAATAACTCATGCTAACTATCCCAGTTGGTGGGCAGAAAAAAATAAAAATAAAACTCCGCTCCCACATTGATTTAAAAAAAAAATTGCCTGAGAATCACCAGGGGACTCGTGTGGTTTTTCGTTCTGCTCCAGATCAGGTGGGTGCCTCAACCATCTAGCTACTGTTGTTTGGGTCTTGAAATGTTATATTTATTTCTTTTTTTTCAGGTATTTTCTCCATTACGTTTGGAGCCAAGAAATATGAGCATCATCATAGGGGATGTCTTCCAGGTAAAATATTTTTACTGTTTGACAATCATGCCCATTGAGAATCTTTATATCCGCTTTTTTTTAAGACCATCTGTTTGTGTGTCAGTCTATCTGAAACATTTTTGTCCAGACAATTTCTTGAATCTAATATATATAAATGCTGTTGTCTGTGTGTGTTTCAGATTTGTTCAAATGGGGTCATCGGGTCAAGAGTGCAGAGTCAAGGACATATCTCTTTCCCTCTATAGTAATTCTTAAAACGTCTTCTTCTCCAGAACCATCAGACCTATTCAGCTTATATCTGTATGGAGGGTCCTTAAGTGACTGGGATTTACATTTGATAAAGTTGAGTTACCGGGTCAGGGTCTGTCCATTATAGTAATCCTTAAAACATCTTCTCGAAGAACTGTCTGGTCTATTTAGCTTACATTTGGTACTGCAGGTCCTTGGGTGATTTGGATTCAGATTTGTTCAAATGGGGTCAAATAGGGGGGGGCTAGAGACATAACTTTTACACTCTATAGTAATTCTTAGAAGTCTTCTCAAGAACCGTCAGGCCTATTTAGCTTATATTTGGCAAGGAGGATCCTTGGGTTCAGATTTGTTCAAATGGGGTCAACGGTCTTCATAGGGGCGGAGCCAGGGACATAAATGTTCTTTCCATCAAAATTCTCAAAACATCTTCAACTGAATCATTGTGTCTATTTAGCAATGTTCGATTCCACAGTCATACTTAGGGTGCAGAGCATAGCTTTTGCTAGGAGCAGTCGTCTGCTCAAATATATTAAATGGTTTACAGCCTGTACTTATGCTGGTATACACACAAAGAAATAACTCGGTTATCATCTTTTATACCAATTAACAAATGTCACCCAAAATGAAAGACACTGGTATATGCATGGATACTTTTCCAACTTCAGTGCACAGATTACAAGTACAGTACATTATGATTTGACAACAAAAATATAGTTTTAAATTAGCTGATTTAACACTGAATGTATGCACTGATATTTAAGTTATTCAAGTTATTCAAAGATGGCAGTAGAATTTTCAATACAGCAAACGGGCCCGCTCATTTGCTGATTGGTAGAATATATCTGCTAATAATTAATCGATTGACAGCTGTGGAAACCTCCAGTATTTGGTATGGAGGGTTCATGTGTGACGGATTCAGATTTGTCCTCAATCAACCTTAGGCCATACACACAAAATAGTTTGTTTCTCAGGGATTTTTGTTTTGAAAGTGATGAGGGAGGCCGTTATTTATATTTATTATTTTTTTTAAATTAATTTTGTGGTGAGGCAGGTATTTATTTATAAAGTATTTACCGGAATCCCATATTAAGCAGTGATACTGAATATGGGCAATATACCGAAGCAAGGAAGCTGACCATCATATATCCCCTTAATAATCTAGATTTGTAATAAAGTTGTATAGAGGAAACAGTTTGAGTTATTCACTCATGGCAGAAGATGTGGAAACTACATCGGTGAAATTTGATGTAACTCATGGAGTCATGGTGACCACTAGATCATGCCATGAACCTCTACTAATGCTAACTGGCATTAGCATTAGTAGAGGTTCATGGCATGATCTAGGTGACCACCAACCAGATCAAGCTTTATTGGATGGAGTTCCACTGGACTACACATGAATTGATAACATTCAATCACAACAATAATTTATGAAATAAAAGGTTTATTTTCTAATTAATCACAGACTTTCATAAAAATCTTGAAGTTTGGAATAGTGCTGATCCACAAACCAGAGTGCATTAATTACAATAGCCACACACCTAATCACTCCAGTCAATGAATGAATTGCACAATTCGTCACGTTTTTCACATTTGTCTTACTGGGCAACACCACCTACTTGCAACTTGTCATCAGCACCGTGAATACATCAACTACTTCTCCTGATTTCTTCTTTGGTCACTCGAATTTGAAAATATCGTCCGAAAAATTGCGTGACTTCAGAAAACATGATCATGATGTCTCAGGACTGCAACTGTGTCAAAGTCCCTTGTTTTCGTCAAAATCATCGTCTATGTCTTTCATGGACATGAAATCAACTGCCATTTGACGAACAGTTTTTGATCTGTTGACTGATATAATTGCCTTCCGACGCATTCTGCACGATAAAAATGTTCACCAAAGTCGCCATTTTGTTATTATTTTAAACAGGAAGTTCGTCAAATTATCTGCCCTTGTTTGTGAATGTAAAGTCCGGATAGATTTGCAGTCTGGATAGATTTGCAGTTTGCGTAAAGTTTCAAGACGAAGTTATTGGTCTGGGGCAGTTTGGGATATGCTGTATTTATATATTTATTATTTACAGCTGCCAATAAATAAGGGGTAGCGCAGGGTTTATTTGGGAGGCGGCGATCCCTGAGAAACAAACTATTTTGTGTGTATGGCCTTATAGACTATTTTAACCATTGTGTCAAAATAATTTTTTTTGTCTGTATCGGAAGTTGAAGAAGGCGACAATTAGTTTGGGCAACATTTCAATCCTGCGCCAACTGAGACTGTATACATAAATTCAAGGCGACCTGCAGATCCTAACCTGCTGATGTGTAAACTTATATCGTGCATTTCATTTTCCTGACATCTAACAGGTTCTTGCCTATGGTGGTCCCAGGCTCCAGTCTACAGTAAGGTATTACATGGAGAAGCCGGAGCTTGCATCTGTATCCAGCAGTGGCTTGATTGAAGGGGTAATGCTCGGAACATCAAAGCTTACTGGCAAGGCGATTGGAATCAATCCTGATACAAGGAAGCAAGTCATATATTCTCAAGTGAGTCTTTATTAACATTTACTCTAAAACAGTTATTTATTGATTCTAATTTCCCACTAATTTGTAGATAAATATTTAAGGAATCAAGTCCGCATTACTCCAAGAAACATATTACAAATTTTTTTTATAAAATAATCATTAATAGCATAATTAAATGCAGTCTCTGTGATAGTATTGACTACAATAACTTTTTAATTATCTCATATATCTCAACCATGGGTTATTGGATCTCGATGAAATTTGGTATGCAGATTTGGCATCAGGAAGGCTTTAAAAAGAGGATTCATTGACATTGTTCACAGTTTCCATTCAAGAGTTATCCCTCTTTGTTTATCTGAAAATGTTGGATCCATCCGCTCTTTAGTATATCTCAACCATGGGTTATTATATCTCAATGTAATTTGGTATAAAGATTTGGCAAAGATCTTTCAAAAGAGCTTTCCATTGTCCATCCATCCATCCATCAACAATTTCATTGAGCACACCCTACAGGTCACATATCTCATCCAATAATTGCCAAACTTCATATGGATCTTCAGAGTGACCTCCAGATGGGAGCCATCAATTTTTTTTTTTTGAAATTCCTTTAAAAAACATGGCCATCAGCAGCCTTCTTGGATTTCAAATTTAAATATATTGGTACACACTGCAGCCCACAAATATTGAAGAAATGTTTTGAAATTTACAAGCATGTTTGAGATCACCTCTAGATGGGAGCTATCAAATCGATCAATCGATTTATCAAATCGATCAATCGATTTATCAAATCGATTAATCGATTTTCGATAAAAAACATGGCCACCAGTAGCCATCTTGTATTTTACTCGCTGCATGAATAAATCCTTTGTCACGCTCTAAAACTAACATTTTCCTTCCAGTTGATTCCAAACTTCAGAGGGATTTTCAACGTGACCTTTAGATGAGATATATCAAATTTGAACAAATTTAGATAAAAAATATTGCCACCGGCAGCCATCTTGGATTTCACTCTTAGCATGCCTAAATTCCTTGGCATGCCATATAAACAACATTTCCTATCCGATTAATCCCAAACTTCAGACGGCTCTCTGGGTTGACCTCTAGTTTTAATTAAACCTTTAATCTTTCGCATTCTTTATCACTCTATTGACTGTAATGTATGATATTATTCCCTCTCTATGTTGAGCTTCAGTGTCATTGACACTTTTATTTAGATTCTAGTTCATAAAATAATTTGAAATGTGAAATGTCACGTAAAAGATACTATTTTGAACGATGATTGTTAAAATTGTCCTAACACATTGTGTGGCTTTAAATATTTTCTAATTGCATGTCACAGGTAAGAAAGTAGGCCAGGGCATGGAAGAGTGAAACTCTTCCATGTCTTGGACTGAGAGCATGAATGAGTGAATGTATTTTGTCTCTTTCTTTTGTTATTATTATACTTTATCAATAAAAAAAAAAGATACTATTTTGTTTTGTATTGAATTTTCTATGCATTTATTTCGATGTTTTAGATGGACACCAAAAACTAATTTGATGATGTTTCAATGATATTCTTTGATAATGAATAGGTCTAGTTTATGTCATAATTGGTTGTTTACTTTTTTTTCGACTGAACAAAGCAGAACACGCTAAATTAGATTATTATGTTGTTGTAACTGGCAGTCTGAAACCCTGAATATATCTTTAAAACAGTAGTAGTAGTCCATCATAATGGGGTTGTGGCTGTAATTCCTCCTGTGACATTTTAGCTAACATCATTAGCTCGTTATAACCCCACTCTCAAAGAAAATGGGGGGGGGGGTATTCTGGATTGACTACATACAGTTGTTTGTCCATCCGTCCAGGCATATATCTCAGCCTTGATGGGTTATCAGATCTGAATGGAATTTGTGAACTATTCATTTTATCCTGTAGTGGTGTGATATCTGTTTAGATGCAAATCACCAAGCCTTGAAATAGGGTGTCTGTCATTTGCAGAATGAGGTCCCCAGAGGGTGAATTTAGTGATGCTACCCCGCATAGCAGGCTAGCATCACCAAATTCACCCTCTGGGGACCTCATTCTGCTTACACCTCAGCAGAATGAGGTTCCCAGAGGGTGAATTTGGTGATGCTAGCCCGCTATGCGGGGTAGCATAACTAAATTCTCCCTCTGGGGACCTCATTCTGCAAATGACAGACACCCTATTTCAAGGCTTGCAGATCACAGATGAGTTTTTACAAGAGCTATCACAATAAGAATCAAATGAAATAGCATTACTCCAGCTAATTTCACAGACACTCATTGTCTTTAATTACATCCTGAAAAATCTGAAACCAGCCCAATGATTTTTTTTAAATAACTAACGTTTCCTATACATTTGCCACATGCTATCATTATATCGTGTTTATTTGTTTACAATATTTACAGTGCATGGATCATGCATGGATTGTGGTATAGATTATTTCAAATCATCTGAATACTTATATTTATGTTTTTTTAAATATATAAAGTATGATGTTTGATCCATCACAAAAGAATTTTATCAGAAAAGGAATTAATTGACTAAAAAAAATCATCTCCGCCTGACAACCTTTGTGTCTTATTTTAAATAGTTATCTTAATATCACCAGCGTTAGCACTGGCCAGGGAGGGGGTCTGATGAAAAAGATAGAACAATCACATTGCGTTTTATGCTAACAATTGTTACCATCAGTCGAAAGTTGAACCATTGAAGTGAGTCAGACCTTTGAATCAAAATTTTAGTTGCAAATTAGCAGTCATATTTTGGTCATCTAAGACAGTTACTCTGACATCTATGATCTTCTCTAAACAAAATAACTGTAGCTGCATGAAATAGTCGATCACTGAGTGATTTGTATACATTCATCAGTATTATATAAAGGGTGATTCTGAAATGTTCCAATTGTCCGCATACAGTTGTTGGGAGTTATTTCAAAGAAAAAGTACCTATAAGTGTAGAAGCATTGAAAAAAGAGGGATGGGTTCGGAGAATTTTTTATTATTTTTTTACACACGTGGGGGTGTGTTCCTGGTTGTATGGCATTTTTATCTCACCTAAGATGAATTCTCTGGTGGAGCTATAGTCATCACTCCTTGTCCGTTGTCCGTCCGTCCATCATTTCATCGGGACATCCATCCATCCATCTGTCAACAATTCTTTAAACATCTTCTCCAGAACCATAATACTGAATGGGTTCATATTTGGTGTGGTTGTTCCCTAGGTGACTGGTATTCAGATTTGTTCAAATGAGGTCACTGGGTCAAATAGTTGCGAAGACAGGGCCATAACTCTTTCCCGTCTATAGTAATTCTTAAACAACTACTTCTCAAGAACCATTAGGCCTATTTAGCATATATTTGGTAAGGAGGGTCCATGGGTTACTGGGGTTCAGATTTGTTAAAATGGGGTCACTGGGACAAACATGGGCAGACAAATGTTTGTCTTCTCCAGAACCATAATACTGAATGGGTTCATATTTGGTGTGGTTGTTCCCTAGGTGACTGGTATTCAGATTTGTTCAAATGAGGTCACTGGGTCAAATAGTTGCGAAGACAAGGCCATAACTCTTTCCCGTCTATAGTAATTCTTAAACAACTACTTCTCAAGAACCATTAGGCCTATTTAGCATATATTTGGTAAGGAGGGTCCATGGGTTACTGGGGTTCAGATTTGTTAAAATGGGGTCACTGGGACAAACATGGGCAGAGCCAGGGTCATATTTGAAGAAAAAAATCTAACTCCTTGCTCAATTTAACCAAAAAAATATAGGCTCCTTTTCATCGGTGATAATGATGTTTCTTATTTATTATGCTGATGATTTCAAAGAACAATTATCAGAGGTGCCATGTTGATAACCCTTAATTTTGTAGCTTATTTTAAGGATGATGAACTCACTTCAATTTCTATAATATCCCCTTTGAAATTACTAGATCAATGGATCTCATAGATTGGGATTTACATTTGGTTAAAATAAGGGTAGAGATTAACACTCCTACACCCACCCAATCTATGCTATGAATTCATGTTTGGTACTTATATATCTATTCCTATATTACATGTAATAATTTTGATATATACCAGTATTATCAGTAAGGCTTTGATAAATTTCCAACAGTTGGAGATATGGAAGTACCAGTTGTAATTTAGTTTGGTCCAGTTGGGAGGTTATGGGCAATGATCTATTGGGGGAGGGTTTAGGTGTGCAGTATGAAATTTCAAGGTGGACACCCCATATCCCCTCCTACTGTTCAACGAAGACCCTCTACCTGTTTTCCTGTTTATAAATACTTGTTTTAAAGTGATTTGACAAGTACTGACTATTGTAGTCTTCAGAGTCCCAGTCTTTACAGTCTGGTGAGTGACCGCCACAGTCATTGACTGTCTTGTTTTTTTAACCCCCTGTGTACCTAATTTTTTTTGCAGACCACCCTGATGCCATTGATTATCAGAATGATGAAATAGTCAATTATTTTTTTAAAGAATCAGTTATTGTAGGTAGGTAGGTAATGAATTTAATGTGTTCTGCAGGATGAAGTGATGGTGAATGTGGTGATGATTACTGGAATCAAGATTCGAGCTCCAATAACCAGAATGCAGACAAATACAAAGGTCAGTTATTAACCCTAATCCAAACTCAATTACTTGTTATGCCCGGCCGCCTTGTGAACGGAAAGGCTCTTTAAGCCCGACTGCGTAGTGGACACAACAATTTTTCATGGCCGCAATAAAGATATATTGTTTCTCTTTGTGTGGAACCATATTTGGTGTGAAATATATGCTTCAATCTGGTATTTGTTGCTGGTTTTTATGTACAAATAATGCAGAGACACTACTCAAATGTAAGGGTTATCATAAGTAATCAACTATGTTATTAGCTGCAGAAGCTTTTCCTAAGTTGGTGGTTGTGTGTTCTACTGTCCAATAACTCATTGAGTGATCATGATGACTCCAATAATCATATTGTCTTCCCATTTTTTTGTTTTAAATTAATATTTTTTATTGTAGATGTCCGTGTTTGCTGTTGGCGTGAGTGAAAATGAGACTCCTTTCACTTTTGGAAGTTCTTTGCCTCACCTCAAATTTGAATGGTCAATTAATAACAAGGATGTTGTCTGGCTTCAGGATGTTTACCATAAGGTACAAAAATTACAGTTTTAATAGATCTTGTATGTTCCTTAGCACCTTTACTTTACATAGTTCGGAAAAAGGCTACATTAACCGAATGGGTAGAGAATGTTGTGCATAAAACCATGCTCATGATACAGGGATGTTACTAGAGAGTCTCCTTTGTAGGGGGTGTCCACCCCAAAATATATAACTGAACCACCACCCCTCCCCCACCATACACCAACAATATCACTATTAGACGTGGAAATCTGAGGAGTACAATATTCTTTATAAACCCTAATTTTCTTGAGTGGATGTAGTCCAGCAGCCAAACCCCAATATTTGGCTAATGCTTGTTTTCGCATCTATAGTTTTTTTTCTCGGCAGATTCTGATGGCCTATAGTCCCTTGGGAAGAATCTACCTGTGTCAGCCTTGGGGAATTTGAGAAATAGGATAAACAAAGATGGTAGTCAAAATAGCCGAATTTGTAAAAACATAATGACTTTTAACCCCATGGAGTTGAAAAAAAGCTATAGAAACAATGATTTGTCATAAATGTTATGTTTTCTGGATGCACCTTGATAAAATTCAGCTCAATGTTTAGTAAAATGTTCAAAGATGGCCACCAAGATGGTGGCTTAAAATCTCTAAAATCTTAGTTTTGAACAAATTCCTACAAACGAACCTCAGTATATGGAATATGATGTTGCGATTGATTTCTTAACATAGAAACTTATTTAACAAACAAGTTCTTCATTCAAAAAAATAAGTAAAGACAGTCTTACCAGTGATAGAGAATTTATGAGACCACAGAAAGATGATGCAATAGAACAAATATGTTTCTCCGAAGTATGTCTGAGTCTGAGGTATCGACGGTTGCATTACAATGAAAAACTGTCCGATTCCACTTGTTTTGCCAAATCGAGCAACAATACCAACCATGTTGTCCTTAAATAATAGTGTTACTAGTAAAACGACAAATAGCGTTGTTTGATCCAATGAAAAGCACCATGGCATATCCTATAGTAGAGCATGTAATTCAGCGACATATAGATAATACTTGCGATGCGAACATCATGTGGGCTTTACCAGTGATGCTATGTATTCATGCATAGTGGTCATGAACAGGGTGGATAAAGAATTATGTATGCTGTTTTGGTTATTCAATGATACATGTACATGTATATCAGTTTGTATGACTCTAAGTTGTGTAGGAACACTATTTGGGAGTACAGTCAATTTCAGTTAATTGCATATCGTTTAAATGCATATTTCGGTCATTTGCATAAAATATGCATGCACCAAACCATTTTCTCATAAAAAGACTATTTTCTAATCGTTTATTTGCATAAGGGTCGGACTCTATTCCGTTTTTATGCATACGAAAATCGCCAAAAATGTTGATGAGAAGGGGTAAAAAGTCACCTCATGATGTCGAAATTATAGCAATTTGTAAAAATATTTACCTTGAAAAAAGTATTTTATGGGAAAACTTACCGTACTGACGCGCGTTTAGGCCCAGGGGGCCTTTGTTTTATTTGAGCTCAAAAATCCAAGTGGGCTTAAACTCGGATATGGCCCTTTGCAAAAATGCAAACCAAAAATCCTAAGAAATCGGGACAGTAAAACTAATGAAAGCCGATCTGACGCCGATTATTTGGGAATTTTTTCAATTAAATGTGAATATTAAAATATTATAATAACACTTTAAGTCTTGTAGTTTTATTGGACAACATTCCCATGTTAAAATGATACTATTATGTAAGTACATGTAGTCTTGACTGACAGCCGTCTTGTTCCCAAAGTGTATGCTTGGAGTCAGGAATGCCCTGGTTATTATGTAAGCGGCAATGTGGGTTATCTATAGTCTGACTATAGTTTATATCAATGTTCCGATTTAATCCGATTAGGACTGATTAGGAAAACAATAAGCCCGGCGCTTTATTCGTCATCCATTGTCTACATACACGGCGACTAATTGCATGTTTAACAAAAGCCAGTGAGTGTAATTATTTAACAGCACTGACAAGGCAGTTGTATTTCTACTAAAACGGCATTCTGAACTCCTCGACCTGTGACCTCTGGGGGCAAACGGTGACGGAATCTGACGAGGTTTGCCGAATGCTAAAACGTATAAAAAACGTATACAAAAGCACGTGTTTGAATATTTTGGTTTCGAGTGAATAAAGTTGACGCAGTTTGGAAGACATTTTTGTTAATTGACAAGTTCCCCCTTCTGCTCCATCATGATACCCACTGTGTGTTTACATAACCAAGAGGCCAGTTCTTTGTGTTTGGCCACATGTAGGAACACATAGGTCTACGTTGTCACTGAACACGAAAAATATGTTTTTACAGTACCGGTACTGTAGTTGGAACAGGTGCGCTTTGATTAAACTTAAAAGTATTGCACGCTGTTAGCAAGTGGGTTCTATTGTATTTTAGGTCTGTTAAACGTTTGGTTTCCCCAGGGAAGTATAATTGAATAAAGAAATGTGAATTTAAGATTCACTTTATTTTATTTCATTTAATATTATCACTTACCTACGAATTATAACTTTCCATTTTTCGTGGCATTCTCGCCGTCACCGATCGTTTGTGAATACACTTCTTGGAATTATTTATTTGGGGAGTATCATTAACAAATACTTACTTACCACTGCTGAAATTGAAAAAAAATTGGGGTGGGCTTAAACACGAATATACCCCTGTGCATGGAATTTGGCCAAAATATATGGGTGGGCTTAAACACGGGCATGAGCTTTGAACCGGGTCAGTACGGTAATACAAAGTTGTTGAAGATGACCATCGCGAGAGCGAAGACGGCAATTTTCAATTTCATAACACACGTGGTTTTCTATCTCTTCTCAGTAACATGCTTCTGTTGACACACATTTCCTGTATGTTTCCATATTTATTTGTGAATTGCATGATTTATTAAAATTTGTATATTTATTTGGTTGTTTGTTGAGTTTGTAAACGTTTGTAAACACCTGAAGTTCCAGTTGCAATTCTGAGAATTCAATGTGAAAGGAAGATTTCCGGGAATTCCCCAACAAGGAAGCCAACTAAACCGAAAGTGCTTTCTATTTCTTCTAACATGCTTCTGTTCACAAACATTTCCTGTATGCTTCCTTATTTCCTTTAAAAAACGTATGTAAACACATGCAGTTCCAGTTGCAATTCCGATAAGTGAAAGGAAGTAAGTTTCCGGGAATTCCATCAATGAAGTATCAAGACGCCGACTAAACACATGGCGTTTGTAATCACCGGCGCAATTGATTCCTGGAATTTATGTCAGATTCAGATAATCCTATTGAAAGATAAAATAATATTTCCAGGAATTCTATCAGATTAACAGAATCTGTTGAATTGTGTCAGCTTCAGAAAATGCAAGTTTGTAAACACCTGCGCAATTATTCCAGTTTCCCGGTCAGTTTGTGTTGAAACCGAAAGTGAAACTAAGATTTTCCGCGAATGACATGGGTAGCTCTAATTACGCGAGGTTACGGAAAATAGTTCAGAAATAAATCATCAAATTATTGTCTTCGCAACACAAAGTGATTTATTTTGTCTAAATTTAAATAACCCGTATTTAACAGGTCTTCAATATTTATTCATGCTCCAACTTCTTAGAAATCGCCGGCTTCTGGGAAACAAAACAGCTTCTGTGGCGATAACAAAAGATTATGCAAATATGCATGCATTGAGGTGTGAATTTGACCTAATTCCATTAACTGCAGCCACAGCACAAAATGAAATCATAGCAATGTCAATGAGGTCACTAAAGAAATGCTAGGAGCACGTGCTATCAAAACAATAACCTTTGTTGAACTGTCATGTTGCTTGGAGTCATTTGTGAGCGTACCAATTAAAGAAGGTGTCATACACTGTTGGGCTTCAGTGTTTAATTAAAACTATATTGGGGCTCAATTCAGCAAACATTTACGTTTGGTGTGATGTGCACTGATTAATTATCAGATCAGATTTTATTTAATTTTTGAAGACACTTTGTTTCCCAAAAATTAATGTTTCATTTAATGAATAGAGTTATGCCTCTTCCCATAATTCAATATAGTTTCGTAAATTGCGCTCACAAATATGCATGATATATTGGGAAATCAATTTGATTTTTGTTAGTTTTTCCAGTTGGCTACATGGATAGATGGTTCTTCATATACCTATTTATTTTGAAACAAACAAAATTACTGAAAATAAACGGCAACTACCGTACATAGAATTATCCCCCTTCTCATAACGTGAAACAAACAAAAATAGTATTTTTATAATTTTATCGGGAAACGTTGGCGTTTTTCTTACCAGTTCTTGGTGGCTATTAACTGATATTTGGTGGGTAGTTAATGATTATTTGTTTAATATTACATGTGTTTAATGCATTTCTAACTGATTGATTGGATATACTCTAAATATAAACATGTATATAGTGAGTTTATTATCAATGGGGGTTGCCGTTCCTGACAAGAACATCGTTTTATTCTTGAACATTTTACAATCATAGATGATAATATAATATGGAATAACATTAAATTAATATAGATCAAGCTCTTAAGATATTATTTTTTTTAAACAAACTAAATTGATGATGAAATTGAATGAACGAAACATAAACAATTCACTGTATTTCTAGACTGATGCTTGTGATAGAAAAACGGCTTATGCTTCTTTTTATCGTGATTTCGGCTTTATGCATATTCGGTTAACTGCATAAGAAAAGCCATGCACCGACGCTATGCAATAAAGTCATGATAAAATCGGGTCATTAGACTAGCCACAACATCCTTCCAGCTGATAGACAGTTAAAGTGTGAAATTCCAAAGAATTGACGAAAACAATGAGTGGCTTTGGTGTTATCCACATATGCGATTCACTCTTGGGCTTAAAATGGCAGCTCTCTTGGCACAAACTTTTTTTTTTTAAAGTTAAAAAAATTTGAAAAACTAACACCATTATAACTCTGCCAAGAGTACCCCGAGTCACCACACCAAATTTGTTTAAATCAGTCAAAAATCTTGTGTTATGTACTGGTAAATTTGTTTGGAGCGACTTTAAATCCAATTCACCAATTCCATCCCATGCTTTGGACTACTTAGCTGTTGATAAGGCTATATTATTTTCTGATGACTCTTATGCCAATGTGCAGATAATCTGATAAAGAAAGCTATGGTATCTAATTAGAAATAAAAAATCAACCATACACATCACATGATATTAACAGTAGACTTGGGCATCTGTGCTGCCTTGCACAGCTGAAGATATCACTCCACATATGGTCTGAGGTCATTATAAATGTTATTGGTTTAATAGAGATGTCAGCTTTCAACATAAACAATTCCTGTGATGTGTTGACAGCTCTGCTATATCATTGATATTAATGGGTCAGCAGTAAGGTGGTTATCTTGATCTATATTGTTGGTATAATTTGATACATTATTATTGTAAACTTAAATTGGACTCTCTTGACCCAAGTATTCCATGTCCAGGTCACCTTTCACATTTAACCCAAGATTCTGGTGGTGCAGCATTACAGATCCTGTGCCAGTGCATTCTCTTATATCAATGCGAGTGACCCATAAATTCCAATAATTTGTGTTATGTACATTTGTCTATAATAGTACATAACAGTATCTATATCTATATTTGCGAATGTCTGTCTGTCTGTGTTCTATAGAAATTCACAGGGGACCATCTAGATGATGCCAAAGGGGTCTACTAGGAGTAGCTTTTTACGAGAAAGATAATGGTCGGGGTTAGAATTTTCTAAAGTGACGCCGTTGTTGTCAGGGGCAGAAAAGGGGGAGGGGCAGAAAAAAAAATTGTCACTGATTGCCACCGAACTTATATATAATCATCCCCATAATATGAGGAATCTAATGGCGTGGTTTAAATATGGCAAAAGTCGCGCCGTTCGCGTCAGGGGTGCCCGGAAGGGGGAGGGGCAGATTTTTTTTTGTCGCCGATTGCCACGAAGCTTACATATAATCATCACCATGATATGAAGAATCCAACGGTGTGGTTTAAATATGTCAAAAGTGGCGTCGTTGGAGTCGGGGATGAACGGAAGGGGAGAGGGGCACCAAAATTGATAAAATTAATTTTAGCGCCGATTTCCACCAAATTGATATATCTTCTTCTTCATGATACAAGGAATCTAATTTAACAACGCCAAATTGTTGTTTTTGGATGAGAGATTGGGAGGGTGGGCACTAAATTTGATAATAAGTCGCCGATTGGCACCACACTTATACAAAATCATCCCCATGGTATGAGGAGTCTAATGGTGTGGCTTTTATCTGTCAAATGTGGCCTCATTCGAGTCAGGGTTGCATTGAAAGGGTCAGGGGCACCAAAATTGATGCACAATGTTTTTAGCGCCAATTTCCACCAAATTTATACACGATACGAGGAATCTAATCGTGATTTAAAGACGCCATAGTGGTGCTGTTTGGGTGAGAGATGGAGAGATAAAAAATTGTTTAGTTGCAGATTATCACCAAACTTATAAACAATCATCTCCATGATATCAGGAGTGTAATCGTGTGGTTTAAGGATGTCACAAGTTGGGCCATTTGAGTCAGTGGTGTATTATAGAGATAAGAGGGACACAAAAAATTATATCTATATGTTTAGTGCCGATTTCCACCAGATTGATACATATTCTTCTCCGTGATACGAGGAATCTTATCGTGTGGTTTAGATACACCAAATTGGTGCCCTATGGGTGAGAGATATGGGGACCTTAAATTTGATACGAATTTGTATACTCGCCAATTTTCACCAATTTCATATATATCCATCTCTAATCTCTAATGAGTCTTAGTGTGTGCAGCTTGAGTCGGAAATAGGGACGGGAGGGTCACTAAAACTGATACAAAATATTTTTAGTACCAATTACCATCAAATTCAGACACGTTCTTCTCAATGATACAAGAAATAAAATCGTGCTGTCTGTCTGTCTTTTTGTCTGTCTGTGTGCGTTCTATATATAACTTCACGCGGTACAATCGAGATGGCACCAAGGCGTTCTAAGAGGGGTAACTTTTTACAAGGACGGTAATGGTGCGGGTTAAAATTTTCTAAAATGACGCTGTTGGTGGGAGGGGAAATTTAAAAAATATGGTGAAATAGTTTTGTCGCTGATTTCCACCAAACGAATACATAATCACCTTCGCAATATGGCGTTGTTCGAGTCAGCGTTGCATCAACAATTGATTTAATAAACCAAATTCCCCCAAATTCATACACGTTTTTCTCTAATGATGTACCATGAATTAAATCACATTTGGTGTCGTTTGCGTCACGGATGGCGAGCGGATATGCACTATCATTGATAAGATTGCTAATCGCCGATATCCACATATAAGTTATATATCTCCATATCATTTTAATTAGTTCCAGGGCGTTCACATTTCACAATCTCGACATATGGTGACTCACATAAGTCACTTGAACAATTATATCTTCTTAACAGTCATATTTATATGGGAATGGCAATCAAGGCATTCACACAATAAGCTAGCAAAAAGAAGAAGCATTAAACGTATATTTATCGTTCTATTGAAGAGATACAAATATTCGTGCAAACTGAGAGACCTCGAACCATCAGAGGATTGCATATATATAATAATTTTTTTTAGTCTGTTCCATTCAATACAGTTTCCACAAAAAGTTACAATTTGTCAAGAGATATGGAAGGCCTGTTCAAAAATAGTGGTCACAGTGTGCAGTCAAATATGGTTTCTTCTGATATACAATAAAATGCAGTTAGTAGCACAAGACTTTTCAGGATCCTACCAATACTGACATCTGACAAGGGTTTTAGAACAGACTCATCGACTGACATAATGAACTCAAAATCTCGCTCTATGCCTGGCACATGTAGCTGATATATATATGCGCAGCAACATTTCGTTTAAACTAAGAATATTTAGCCAATATATAGCACCATGAACAGAGGAGCACCTGGAAATTTCTTTGAAACATCTGTATCTGTGATAGCCAGATTTCCTCGAGATCTTAGTCCAACCCACTAGATTGATTGATACATCTCAATATGTAAAACCCAATTATCATCTTTTATCGAACTAATGTGTTTATGATGTTCATGTATCATATTATAACGTCTAATGTATACGCAGTTGTAAATAAATAAATACTTCATTATTGGTGGAACGGATTAATCGCGATAAACATAATGACAATTGACAAGGTGAGCCACTACTTATATTCCATGACTAATAATCATGTTTTGTGATGCTATTTGAATATACAATTTATGAGAAAACGTATAATACTTTAAGCAAGAGCATTCTCAATTCCCAACAAATATCCACAGCATACATTAACCTGGGCAACGCTGGGTAACCCTGCTAATACTCTATAATTCAACACCAAAACTCTTCATTTATGATTTCGATCATAGTAATTTACTATCGCCAAGGAATGGGTTAACATCTGCCGATCGTGATCGGCCTCTCGTCTTACCATTTTCTTATGACAATTTTGGCCATTTTGACCACCATCTTTGTGTTGTCCTCATTTCTAAAATTCACCAACTGTGCAGCCTGTGGCTTCTTCAGCAGTCGACCCCAGAGCACCAGATTCCACCAGAATAAACTTTGTGTGCTAAAACATGCATCAGTGGGTTGGCAGCTGGAATATTAGGTCAGAAATGAGTGTTCGTTGCAAAATTAATTTGTGATAACAACATAGTCTCTATACAATTCTAAATAATCATTGACATTTTCAACATCAAATGCATTTTGAGGTTGATTAGATATTTTTAGCTCAATTTGCCGATGTCAAGTTTGAGCTATTGCCATGGGTTGTCGTCCGTCCATCAACAATTTCCTTTGGCACACCCTACAGTCCAATCATCATCAAACTTAATATGGATCCTCAGGGTAATGGGAGCTTACGATTTTGTCCGGATTTTGTTAGAAAACATGGCTGCCAGTGGCCATCTTTGGATTTCACATTTGAATCCAATGGCACCATTTATCAGAGAAATGTTTCGAAAATTTACATGCATGTTTGGGATCACCTCTAGATAGTAGCTTTCGAATTTAAACAATATTTGATCATTTCAAATTATTCTTTGCATCACTAAATCTTTTGGCACGCCCTAAACTAATATTTTCCATCCAATTGATCCCAAACTTCATAAGGATCCTCGGGGTTCGAACAGAACATGGCTGCAGGCAGCTATCTTGGATTTCACTCATTAAATTGTTGGCGAGCCCAACAAACAACATTTTTTAGTTGATTTATGCCAAACTTCATATGAATCTTTAGTGTGACTATAGATGGGAGCTATACAAATTTTTCTAGTTGAAAAACATGGCTGTCAGTGGCCATCTTCAATATATTTCAATTTTAAATCCATTGCCACACCCTGCAGTCCACATTTATTGGAAAAATGTTTTGAAGATTTATAGGCATGTTTAGGTCTTTGATGGGAGCTATATTGGATTTTGCTCTTAGCATACTCTCGGGATCCAAATAAACATAACAGTACGATTATTATAGTTATGAAAAAAATTGCACCCCTACACAGCTTATTTTGACCCCTACATTTAGTACTTTCTGGGGTCAAACATACATATATTTTTGCCAGAATACCGATCACAATACCTCAAATACAATAAATTGAAAATGAGTGTATATATTTTCTAAACACACACTGCAGTAAACAGTTTTATAATACCTATTCTAATGTTGTAAATTTGCATGTGCACTTATCAATGGAATGTGTCTGAATGAGCACCCGACAGTAGGTATAGGGAGGCGTGGTTTATATTAATAGTATCAGTATTGATGACTGTGACCTGTTGAATTTGTCTATTGTCACCCAACTCAGGGCGCATCACATCAGAACTTCACAGATGTGGAAACAAAAACAAAACACCCCCAAACAGCGATAATTACTGCCAGATTTGTCTATTCGGTATTGTTCATCATTTAGGGAGTCAATCACTTAAAAAAAATCCCGATTTGTTACGAAAGGAACATTAAAACATTTTATTTCTCGGAAAACCGATCAACTTATGCGCACATTACTCCCAATTCCAATGGAAGCGAGAAAACTCTGCTATTATTATTTACTCGTTTACCCGATCTTTCATAGGATGCTAATTATAATATAAGGATCTTTCATTGGATGCTAATTTCGCGACATTATTTCTTTCGATCACTCATTTTTTGTGAAGTACTTAATTGTAATTAAGTACTTAGTAATTTATACTATTAAGGGACTTCTAGAATATAATTATTATAATGAATAATTACCGCATTTCACATATAATTCTTAGATTTTAAGGCCCACTTAATTTTTGAGCCACCAGATCACATTATATAAAATATATACCATATTATATACCATTTGAAAGAGGAAGCTCCAAAACATTGTATTATCAACTTTTCAGGTGTAATAAACTGTGAACATGTTTTTAGCTCAACTTTACTTTGTTAAGTTTGATCTTTTGCCATGGGTTGGCATCCGTCGTCCATGCTTGGGTTCGTCCATCTGTGCATCATAGAATTATTTGAACTTTCGGCATTCTGTTTTGCTCCAATGACTGTAAGGTATGATATTATCCCCTCTCCAAGTTGAGCTACAGTGTCGTTCACACTTTCATTATTGAGATGTATTTAATATTCAATGTTTAATATTCATTTACTGACATGATTACACTGTATGGAAGCAATGATGTCAATCTACAAGTTCATCATACATCATCTGTCTTATTGCAGTATGGTTCCTATAGGGCATCTCAATTGTCGGTATGATATTAAGAGTAGGTTAAAATGCATGATTTTTATAGTTTGAAACACTGTTAGGGACTGTGTCAGAATGCAATTATAGCAGTAATTTCATGAGGCCAACTGTTGTACAATGTGTAGCAAACACAGACATGCACAGTGTCACCTCTGTGGGCTAGAAATCAATTATAGATACAGTGTGTCAATTCACAAACTGACCTGAGAGAGAGAGAGAGAGAGAGAGATAGATAGAGCAAAGACAAATGTTCTAGGACAACTGCTTAACCCTTTACCTAACATAACGGCATTTGTCGGCCTCCAGGTCTGCCAATATAACCACTTTTGTCAGCAGTAAAAAAATGTATTGTTACTCTCTATTTAGCAAATTATTTTAGCATTTTCATCAAATCAAAAACCAACATTTGTAGCATCTATGGAAAGTTGGCAACATAAGCTATCTTTTAAATTATTTGGTATATTTGATTGATGTTATGAAGATTTTTACCATGTAAACCATCTAATCCAAATTAACTTTTATTTATAACAACAATAATATTGGCGAAAGCCATCTTCACGTTTTCGGCTGTGTTCTGAAAAGTCATGAGGTATCTGACAACTTGAAATTGGTATTAATATTGAGAAATGTGTTATTTCAAAGACTGTGATATTTAATTTCCAAAACTGCATTATATCGGAATTATCAATTGCATTCTGACACAATCCTTTTAAAGGGGGACAGTACACTAAATCTGGCCATTTATGGGATCATCTCCTTTTATACTCAACAGAATATATGGAACAAATGAATACATTTGAGCCATGGATTTGTGCAAAATACACTTGTGTGCTCTATGAACGATGCAAACAACATAGTAATTATAATGAAAATGAGTTTATGACTCGAGTGTATGAGGTTATTTTGCACTAATCCATGGCTCAAATTAATTCATTTGTTGCATATATTCTGTTGAGCATAAAAGGAGATGGTCCTACAAAAGTTTGGATTTAGTGTACAGTACCCCTTTAAGTCTTTCCTGTTTTTTTGTTAAGAATTTACTTCTGATTCATGGTACAGTATTTTGCGACTTGATTTTGTTTTTCTGTATTTTGCTAAAGCTAATGTCTTTTTAGCTAAACTTGACGAAGTTGGCGTCCAACCCAAAATTTGTATGGGGTCTGGGACGTTTTGTTCTCTCATGAATATTTTTCTGTTGGTAGTTCAGATACATATGACATTCAAAAGGATAGACATTGTATTTTGGTAATCAGGACAGGATGGACCTAATTCTGATGTGGTGCCATTCGATCACCAAGTTGTTACCTTGGTAACCCACTGACACACCCTTCTCAAATAATGGTCACATATAAAGGGCCCTAATCACATAAACTTTACTACTAATAATACTATAAATGGAGTTTCATTCTCAATAAAACAAAATTAATAGTATTATATATTAGTAAATATTAAATTTTGAGAAATAAACTGGAGTAGGCCCATTGTGCAAGACACTATTTGTCTGCCAATATAAATAAATGTTTGGCTGACAATTTTCACCAGTATGTCTTTGAACAATCTGCTATAATCAACTTTCAAAAAGGTTATATAGTTATAGTGTCTTTTTGGTGACTAGTCTGTCAGTCTGTAGACTGTCAACATACAGCTGGGCGTTTATTACATGCTTGTTCCTAGAATAAACCTTGTAAGCCCTGTATGTGCCTAAATAAACCTTGTAAGCCCTGTATGTGCCTAAATAAACCTTGTAAGCCCTGTATGTGCCTAAATAAACCTTGTAAGCCCTGTATGTGCCTAAATAAACCTTGTAAGCCCTGTATGTGCCTAAATAAACCTTGTAAGCCCTGTATGTGCCTAAATAAACCTTGTAAGCCCTGTATGTGCCTAAATAAACCTTGTAAGCCCTGTATGTGCCTAAATAAACCTTGTAAGCCCTGTATGTGCCTAAATAAACCTTGTAAGCCCTGTATGTGCCTAAATAAACCTTGTAAGCCCTGTATGTGCCTAAATAAACCTTGTAAGCCCTGTATGTGCCTAAATAAACCTTGTAAGCCCTGTATGTGCCTAAATAAACCTTGTAAGCCCTGTATGTGCCTAAATAAACCTTGTAAGCCCTGTATGTGCCTAAATAAACCTTGTAAGCCCTGTATGTGCCTAAATAAACCTTGTAAGCCCCGTATGTGCCTAAATAAACCTTGTAAACCCGGTATGTGCCTAAATAAACCTTGTAAGCCAATATTTTTGATACACAGATTCTAGGATGGGTAACATGTAATAAACACAAATTGACACATGTTATAATGGGTTTATTTATACGGCACTTGTGCCAACGCGGTAGGATAGAACTCGAGGCTGCACCTCTCATTCTATCTTTCCACGCTAACACTTGTGCCATATCAACAAACCCAATAACACACTGGTGTTGTTCTGTTTATATATTGCACAAATTTCATGCACCGTACAGGAGTGGACATTTTGCCATAATTTATTAGTAATTCACATATTACATAATTACTTATGAGAGAGAGAGTGAAAATACTGATATGCGATGGACACAACATGATATTGTTTGGATTGTTGGAAACTCCCAACAGATGACAGTCATGACACACAAATTACCAACTTGACAGACATAATTAATTGTGGTAAACTACTAAGCAGCCTCTCATCATGGGGAAAGTGACTTTCAGTTGGTTTTCAATATTTTCATTCTTTGAGAAAATGTTATATAAAATATTTCAGAGTGACATTCAACAGCCTGATGAAAACAATTTTGAGCGACAAGTTGTTGCTATGACAGCAGGTCAGGTGACTTTGAGACTCAAAGTTTCAGTTAAAGGTCGTAAACAAGTGCTGAAAGATGGTGCATTAACCGGTGAACTCCAAATACAGGTGGGTACAGTAGTTGTATTTCTATTAACATATCCCTTGTTCATGACAATGCATTTTGCTAATTAAACTATTAAATCTATTAAAAATGGTGATAATATGCTCATTTGAATACTAATTACTTACTATTTAATTGGTGAATTTTGTTCAAGATAACCTGAGATTTATCTTCATTGTTTCCTGATGTTTCTTTTTTAATTAAATAAATAAATTTTCTTCTGCAACAGGAATATTGTTATGCCCCCGGCTCCCAGAGGAGGTTCTGGGCATATAGTCGAGAGCTTCATCTGTCAGTCTGAGCATCTGTACAAACATGTCACCTTGTAACTCGGGTATGAATTAATGGATTTCATTGTCTTTTGGTATGGTGTTAGTGCAGCTTGGGATAAGAACATACACACCACACACATACTATGAGCTTTGCCCATTTATTTTTACCAGAGTTACGACTCTTGTTTGACTTCAAAATATGTGAATTTTAGTGTCAGTACATTTCCAAACATTTCATCTTGTAACTCGGGTGTGGATCATCATAGTTGGTTGTGCTTGGGAATAGCTCAGCTTGGTGGAAAGTACACCCACATACTACAGGGTTTGTTCATTTATTTTTACCAGAGTTATGGCCCTTGTTATTTATTACACACCTATTAGTGATTTATGATTATTTCTCGATAACAGCATGCCCAGACTTACACTCTTAACTCTGCCCCATGTCAATAGTAAAAAGATGTGACATAATTCATAAGGGCAGTCAGGTCTAGTAAAACCGTCATTAAAATACATTGACCCGCAAACAATTTTCGGAAGTCCATTGTAATCAGCTGCATCGGTCCATGTGTCTTGTTGGGATGTTAACTCCAGTTAAAATTATCCGATCGAAATGAAACTTTGTATGAGGAATTACCATCACATTATTGAGTTCAAGTTTGATTATGGTTTCGGTCCGATGATTTTTGTCTGATTTTTGTTGATTGATGTATGACATTTTGGAAAATTTGTTTTAAAAGGATCAAAAAGTTCAAAGTTACGATGGTTTAGTTTGTGTAAATAAACAGTCATGAACATGTGGAAATTCACTTCGAAATTGAGAAAACTTTATATTGTTAAATCCATTGAATCAGTTTAACACACAATACTTCATAATAATTCATTGAACTGGAGTACATCTGTGATATTTTTGTTGTCAGACATTTTCACATCGAGTACATGTTTATGTGAACAAAAATAATTTCGACAACAGGCGTTTGCACTCACTTGTGTGACATCATGTTTACCGAAAAATCCTTATTTATAAGTCACCTCACAGTGTGTAATAAATATACTAGTATTTTATATGTTCCTGATAATCTAAATCGTTCTAGGTGTTTGAAGAGTTACTGCTGCTGACGCCAAGTCTTTGCCATGGTGACCTACTTATGACTCCCGATACAAGGGCACTGCTTCAGACAAATAGGTAATTATGTTCCTGATTTTGGGCCTATTGTTGGACGATTTACCTGAAAACACTGTTAGCGTCGAGCATTCACATTGCTGTGGTTAATACTTTGTATAGTGATCTGAGCCTTGAAGGATCTAAATTGCAAGAAGGTGCTGTTAGCTTCGAGCATTTACTTTGAGAAAAAGATGCTGTTAGATTCATTTATTTGGACATGGTTAAGCCTTTGCCTGGTGGTCTGAGCCTTTAATTATTTAAATTGCTAGAAGACGCTGTTAGCTTCGGGTATTTACTTTGCCATGGATAAGCCTTTTTCATAGTGGTTTTAGCCTTAATTTAAGTATTAAGACTCAAGAAGACTCCGTTCGCTTTGAGTATTGACTTTTCCAGATGGACGCTAGTTCATGGCAACATATTCATGGGTGGTATGATTCATTGAATAGTTGTATATACATATGTATAATGTCTACATGTCTATAATAATGTCTATAACTGGTAACTACTGTTGTGTACATGCATAATGGGGGTGGAACTCAAATCTTGAAGAACAAATGTTGTGCTATATATAATACAAAAAATAAATTAAAGTTTGAGAGCGTCCAGCAATCGGACCGGGAAAAGAAATGAGCATTAGAGTAGGTTTCAAAGTCCTGAGGCAGTGGTATGTGGAATGGTGTCACTATACAATGTTTGCTGAGAATCCCATTCAAGGTACCCGCTGATGGTTGTGGTAGGGGGTGCTGGTGGGAAAACAATTATGTGGTGGTGGTAGGGGGTGCTGATGTGTAAATAATTATGTGCAATTTAATGTTATTTGGGCTTAAAAGAATGGATCTTTGATGCTAGAATTGCTGAGATAAAGACAACATATAGTTCCTTGTTTCAGTCGTCTTTTAAGGGCGAATATGTTTTTAAAATTAATATTTAACAGTCATGGGCATAACTACTTTCACAATGCGTTGTCAATTGGAAAAAAAGGGGTTTTGCTCATTTTCCCGATTTTAGTTATGAGATAACCCCTAACCGACACTTGGGGAGAATGGCTTCTTTTGGATACAGGCCTTCATCTGAAGGTTTTGTTTGTCTGGATAATATATGTTGGTTCCCACATGCAACAATGGATTTGTTTATTTTGGCATCCATCTTGCATTCATTACCACTGAACTAGCAATCTTTTGCGAAGATGAACATACTCATATAGGAGCGTCTGGTAATTGTTTTAGTCAAAACGTTCTCAGATTGTACTGTGTTGTTACCACACTTTCTCAGTGTCCATTTCACCATTCGGCAGTGTACTTATTTATTAATGCAACCAGGCAGGCATCTAATGCAATGCTGCTATCACTCTCCAAGCATGGACTTGATGCATTATGGCATTCAACCTTTCTGACTTTTGGAATTAGACCATCATTCATATAGATCTCAGAAATAACACCTATCCGACATATCCATCAATTCCCGACAAAACTCAGAGAAAGAGCCCAAAGATCCTCACACAGTAAACATTTCTTGCAACACAAAAAAATTAGAAATAACGACCACTACATAATTAAAGAAAGCAGAAAGGAAGTTCAGCAGTCAAATGTTCGCTTGTTGATTATTCAGACTTCACTGTATCTGTATCTGTATCTGTAGTTGTTACGTCCTAGTGACCAAAGCTGGCTTTTACAGGACGGTGTGAGGAGCGCTATTTTTGTTCTCCCAGAGCCGCCTTGAATGTTTCTAGGTCGGCGGCATTGACTGTGCTGTTGTCCAGTTTGTTCCAGTCAAGTACAGTCCTCGGGAAGAAGGAATATCTGTATTGGTCTGTGTTTGTATGAATTGGTTCGTAGGCACTTTCGTTATTTGTGGTTAGTTTCTCCACGATGTTGTCACTAACAAAATCCTTGAATTTTGTGGGTTTCTTTTTCCTCTTTGGGCGGTAGTTTCTTAGGTAGTGTTCGGAGTTGATACCCGGGGCTGATCCCTTTACCACTTTGTAAAATAGTGTCAGTCTCTGTTCCTTTCTTCTTGCTTCTAGGGATGGTAGTTGAAGTTCACTTAGCATTGATGTTACACAGCCTTTCTCTCTCGTTCGGTAGTCCTGTTTTATAAATCTTGCTCCTTTGCGTTGCACCTTCTCCAGCTTTGTCTTGTCCTTTTCATAGTGAGGATCCCAGATTGTTGCTGCATACTCTAGCTGAGGGCGGACTAATGCTATGTATGCCGTTTTTCTAAGATCCATTTGGCAGTACCTGAGATTACGCCGAAGGAAGCCGAGGGTGGAGTTTGCCTTCTTCGTGGTGGACTCGATGTGGTGATGCCACTGCATGTCATTGGAGAATTGGACGCCAAGGTACGGGTTGTTTGTGACTTCTTGGAGTATCTGCCCTGCCAGTTGGTAAAATCTTTGTGTCTTCTGCTTTAGGCTCATAATGTAGCACTTAGTTGGATTAAAGCGCATCCCCCATTTGGTGGCCCATTGTTCCAGTTTGCGTAGGTCTTGTTGCAATATTTCGTGGTCTTTGTAGGTGTTTATCTGGCGGTACAGGAGGCAGTCATCTGCGAATAGGCGGACTTGTGATGTTACTGTGTCCGGTAGGTCATTTATGTGACAGAGAAAGAGCAGCGGTCCCAATACTGTTCCCTGTGGTACTCCTGATAACACGTCAACTTCTTCTGAGTAGTATCCCTCGAGTGCAACTCTCATCTTTCTTTCTTTCAGAAAGGATGCTAGCCATCTGTTGACCGGGCCTGTGATACCGTAGTGATTTAGTTTGGTCAATAGGCTGTCGTGTGGCACAGTGTCGAAAGCTTTGGAGAAATCAAGGATGGCCACGTCGATCTGCTTCTTGTTGTCAAATGATTGTAGGATGTCTTGTGTTGTCACTGCTAGTTGTGTTTCGCAGGAATATCCCCTTCGAAAGCCATGGTTTAGCTTTGTTAGTATGTTGTGCTTCTCCAGATGTTCATGGATATGGCGGCATATGAGGTGTTCTAGTAGCTTGCACGGTACTGATGTTAGGGACACAGGACGATAGTTTTCCGCTTGATGTCGGTCTCCTTTTTTGTAGACTGAGGCTATGTTGGCGCTGCGCCAGTCCCTTGGCAATGTGCCTGTGTCTAATGATAGTTGGAATATGAGCCTGAAGGCAGGTGCCAGTTGTTTTGCGTAATTCTTTAGGATGGAGTTTGGGATACCGTCTGGGCCAGAGGCTTTGGTTGGGTTTAACTTAACCTCTTCAGCAGGGCTTCGACGCCATTCACTGTCACTGTCAGTTTGCCGATGTTTTCGCATTTGGGTGGAAGGTCAGGAAGTGGTGGTTGGTTCTTGGTGAATACTGACTGGAACTGCTTTACCAGAATTTCTGCTTTGCCTTTTGGGTCGTCAACCAGCTTGCCTTGCGATTTCAACGGCGACACTCCGATGTTATCTTGTTTTCTGCTCTTGATGTATCTCCAGAATGGTTTTGTCGACTTTTGTTCTAAACCTTCTTTAATCTTAGCGTTGATGTAATCCCACTCAGCCTTCCTCATTTCCCTTTTACATTCTTTCTGCATGGCTCGATAGTTGGTCCAGTTGTTGTTCTTCTTTGCCTGTGTATATAGGCGCTGTTTCTTTCGTAGCAATTTCTTGATCTTATAGTTTACCCATGGAGTGTTCTGCTTTGGTGATATCAGCTTAGAGGGTATGTGTTGGTCCATAGATCTATGTATGCCCTCCTTCAGATGTTTCCACATATCCTCCACGGTTGCACTATTTAGTGTACGTAGGCCTTCTCCCAGTATTTGCAGATCCAGTCCAAGTTGTGTCCAGTCTGCTTTTTTATATAGATAGCACTTCCTTGGTTTTGAATGTTGGTATCTGGGCTTCATGTCGATGTCAGTAATGACTATGGCGTGGTCAGAGATGCCTGGTATGCTGGTTGATGATTTTACCAGTGATGCATTGTTGGTGAAGACCAGGTCTAGCAAGTTCTTTCCCCGCGTTGGTTGTTCGTGGATTTGTTTTAGCCCTTTTTCTGACATGATTTCTAGTAGGTGAGTTTGTATATCTTTGTCTTGGGCTCCTCTGTTTACAACTGAGCTGTTCCACTCTATATCCGGGCAATTAAAGTCCCCACAGATGATCATGTGTTTTTGCTTTCCCGATGTCGCTAGGTTGATGGACTTCTCTAGCTCTGCGATGTGGTGGTTCTCTCTGTGTGGCATATAGTAAGCCCCTATCAATATGTCCTTGCTGGATGTTGATCTGACCTTGACCCAGTTGATTTCGCTGTCTGTCACCAGTTGTGGTTGCTCCGTTGATATTAAGTTCTTGTGGACAAGGATGAAGACGCCCCCTCCAGTGGATACTCTGTCATTTCGGTAGCACGCATAGTTCTCTGGGAAAATTTTGCTTGACTTGATGTGCTCAGGTGTTGGGTTTTTCCCAGGTTTGACTCCCTGTAGCCATGATTCAGTGCCTATTACGATATCTGGCTTGGTGTATTCCAGTGATGCAGCTAGTTCGGCGTGTTTGTCTCTTATGCTGCGGCAGTTAACTGTCATTATCCTCATATTTCTCTTGGGTGGTAATTTGTACGGTCCAGTACGAGATGATGTTGATCCGGTGGTGTTCCGTGTGCTATTCGGTCTATTTCGTGGTACTGGTGTACTTGCCTCCATTGGGTTGAAGACAGACTCTGATGAAACTGAGTCGATGGTTGAGTCCAGGTTGAGGCATTCATATATGTTGGGGTCAGCTTCATATGAGTGGAAGGTGAAGCTGTCAAGATTTATGCTTTCGCATTTGCAGCAAATCCAAGAGATGCTCTTTCTGTGCAGGTTGCTGTATTCTCCTGCTGACATCTCAAGGCATGATTGATGGTACCAAATGCTGCATTCGTCACAACAGACTCCCTGTTGGTTCCACTTTACTAGGCATTCGCAGTATCCACATGGGAACTTCTCTTCGAGCCCTGGTCCGGGGTTTGACTCTATGTCGCCTGCAAGCATCAATGTCAGGAGGAAGATGGCTTTAGATGGGTTCTTGTTATCTGGCCATGTGATCGGACCTCTTCGTGCTGTTGATAGTCGAGGGTTTGTTAGATTATGTGCCAGCTGCTGGTGGTACCACGTCTTCTGGTTGTCTGAGTTGAGGTACGCAGTTATGGATGTTAAGATGAACAGTTGTAGTATCAATCTGTATGCCAGATCTGTGTTTTTAGTTCTCGGTCTCATTCGGCGTAGCTTGGTATCAAGTCCATGCTGTCTGAATGATCGCGAGAACTTGTTGGGTGGCATTTGATTCCACCCGCTGCCCAGTGGCAGTAGGTGGGTTTTGAAAAGACATTTTTTCTCAGCGTAGCTTGGTGACAAGTCCATGCTGTCTGAGTGGTTGTCAATTGGTGTATACTATAGAGTTATTTGTTATTGTTATGTTAATACTGACCTGTATACCATACAGGCAGGTGTTAACCTATGTTAATACTGACCTGGGGGTTAGAGTTCCCAGCAGTCCTTCTCGCTTTGGTCAGCTATACGGCGAAGCCAGGTTTTTGCTAACAGCTTGTCGGGGTGGATGCCGTCTGTGTATAACGAGAAGTTGTAATAATGGCGAGATACCTTCTTTCTTTTGATGCTTGATCGGACGTATAGGTCGTTTGAGAATTTAGGAGAATATGTCCTGTTTGAAGTGTTTATCTTTCTTAACTCTTGATTTAGTGTCTTTATTAGTGAGGTGAGTATGTTGTCGTCTTCCTCAAACCATTCTGAGTGATTGTGGCCACTTGATTTGTTGAATAGCTTTATGGAGTAAGCTGGGATCTCCAATATGGTTATTCTGCACTCTGTGAAGCTATCGATGAGATTTTGGATTTTGGATAGCTTCTCTAGTACCTCTGGTATTAAGAGTTTAGCGTTCGGGTGTAACTCGATGAACTTTCCCTTCTTGTCGGTGAGATCACAAGTTCCTAACCAGATGTAGAACCATACCCTGCCGTTGTAGTGATTTGCTATGGTTTTCAGGTGAGTTTCCAGCCACAGGATTGTGTGGTCGGTTCTGTAGCCTTGAGTAGATTTCCAAACAATCGATTTTTCCGTCGATGATGATATCTGATTTTGTAGGTAGTTTCCTTTACTGTCAGATATGATATATGCTTTCCTTGTTTGTAGTCTCCTATTTCTGGTGTGCTGGCTTTTGATAAACTTCTTAAGTTTCTGTTCAGACATTTACGCAAGAGCAATTCGAATGTTTATACTGACAACAAGATGGCGGCGCCCGTGGAAAAATACGGATCAGCCCACTTACCTGTTTACACTCATAAAATACATTTTAAATACACAATTTAACAATAAAAAAGTTCTAAAACAAATGATTTATGATCAATCATCAGTATGTTGTTTCAGGTTTGATGATCCGCGATGAGTTGATGGTGTAATTTGCGATATTTTATCAATTTTTGGACGAGAAAATAATTGCGTTGTTGACACTTCCGCGCATGACACTTCACTATATCACACTCTGTACTTTTGCATTCGTTCAATCATACTAAGGTTACATTAGATTATTTCAGTTTAGGTTACGATTTGATTAACTAAATTTATGTCTGAATGAACCATTGTTTGAAAATATCTATATCTCTCCAAAGTGGCGACAAATTTTGAATACTTACCATGATACCCCATCCATGATCAAAATGAGGGTCTCTCATATTTTCTTTCATCCCATTTACGTATTTTTTAGTTTTGCTTAAGAAGACAACAAACAAGACACACTCTAATTTATATTACAGTCAATTTCAGTTAATTGCATATCGTTTAAATGCATAATTCGGACATTTGCATAAAATATGCATGCACCAAACCATTTTGTCATAAAAAAGACTATTTTTTAATCATTTATATGCATAAGGGTCACATTGTATTCCGTTTTTTATGCATAAGAATATATCACCAAAAATGTTGCTGATAAAGGGTTAAAAGTCTCCTTATGGTGTCGAATTTATAGCAATTTAAAATAAAAGTTAGTTTGAAATACGTGTTTTATGGGATAGTTAATACAAAATTGTTGACGACAACCAATCGAACAGCAATTTTCAATTTCAATTTATCTTCTAACATGTTTCTATTCACACACATTTCCTGTATTGTTTCCATATTTCTTTGTGAATTGCATAATTTATTAAAATTTATTTATGTATTTGTTTGTTTGTTGAGTTTGTATATGTTTGTAAACACCTGAAGTTCCAGTTGCAATTCTGAGAATTCAAAGTGAAAGGAAGATTCCGGGGAATTCCACCAACAAAGTGTCAAGGACGCCGACTAAACACTAAACACACTTGCTTTTCTATTTCTTCTAACATGCTTCTGTTCACACACATTTCCTGTATATTTCCTTATTTCTTTGTGAATTGTATGATTTATTAATTTTTGTATATTTATTTGATTGTTGAGTTAATTGTGTCTGGTTCATAAAAATAAGGACGATTCCGGGAATTCTATCAACAAAGTGTCAAGGTTGCCAACTAAACAAAATAAAGGCCAACACAATGGTCTCTTTGTTTCTGAGCCGACAATAATTTAATGAATAGAAACATGTTTACATAGTGATGGCTTCTCAGTAACTGAACAGCTGGTTGACATCACTGTTTCCCCAAGTCAGACACAAAGGCTAAAACAACACTGTCTTTGTTTCTCACCCCGACACACATGGTGCCACACATGGTGCGTATTTATTCAATGATATCAACTCATTAGTGTAACAATGGTTCACTATGATTTACTCTTGGGTTTTATCAAGAGAACGACGATGACAATAACATGGATTGGAATGCTATCGACTATCTCCAGAAACGATTCCAGAGAATCATTAGTAAGAGGCGGCGACAGTGCGCAATCACAGAATTCGTCGACTGGATTCCGTAATTCTGTATATTATCAATGTTGTTGTTGTTATTGTTGTTTATCATTTGCTTTGTCTGTTTTTAGCTCACCTGAGACGAAGTCTCCGGTGGAGCTATAGTCATTACTCCTCATCCGTCGTCAGTCCGTTCGTCCGTCTGTCCGTCCGTCCGTCCGTCAAGAATCATCTTCTTCTCAAGAACTGTAAGACTGAACAGGTTCATATTTGGTGTGGATGTTCCCCAGGTGACTCACATTCAGATTTGTTCAAATGAGGTCACCAGGTTGATTAGTTGAGAAACCAGGGCCATAACTCATAGTAATTCTTAGAATGACTTCTTCTCAACAAATATTGGGCTGATTTAGCTAATATTTGGTATGGAGGGACATTGGGTGACTGGTTTCATATTTATTCACATGGGGTCATTGGGTCAAATAGGGGCAGAGCCAGGGACATAATTCTAAAAACAAAAAATTACATTTTTGCATTTTGACCTTGAACTTTTTTTTTAGACACATCACAACCTCATATTTCTTACCTAGATTTTTCTTAGCACATTCTTCATCTGTATGGATTTTTGTATCATTTATTTAACCCTTTCCTCTCTTGACACCTATATACAGATCAAGTTCAAATATGGGTTTGATCCCATATATTTTAAAAGAGTTATGACCCTTTATAATTCACACCTCTAATTGCCAAGCCCTATGCATTTTAGAGACAACATCATACCACTGTATTATTGACGAAGCCAATTTATCATTAGGGACACTTGATAGTATAGGGAGAGACTTCTTGCTGCAGACATGTTTACCATCTGTCAAGCTTTGATTGATGCCCACTGTATTCCAGTTCTCTGTGCAATATTAAGTTAATCCACCTGTTGAAACAGGTTTGTGGCATTTAGTTAAACACCTATTCTGCCTGATTCTGCAAGAATAAATAGGAAAAGTCTATTGTTCATTTCCTCAAGCCTGGGCATAGTGTGTCTGACATTTGCAGAATGAGGGTGAATTTATTGTTGCTACCCGATACAGCAGGCTAGCATCACCAAATACACCCTCCATGGACCTAATTCTGCTTAGGCCTCATCTTCTGGGAAGTATCCTAAGTATCAAATTTTGTTTTAGTTACTTTTTGACTTGTTCCCACTGTTCAGTTTCTATGTCCCCCTACTTTGCAGAAGATAAAATGCATAATTGAGGTGTTCAATGGGTGTCCATCACCAACTTCAACTGTAGAACTTCAATCCTAGGTTTCTATTGGCGTTGAGGCCTAATCAGACAGAGGATGAATTGGTGATGCTGGCCCGCCTTTCCGAATAGTGTCATTAAATTCACCTTTTGGGGACCTTATTCTGCAAATGTCAGACACACCAAATTCAGGCTTGGCGGTTTCATATTATTTTCTTAACCACCACTTATCCAAATGAAATCATACCAGGGACATAACTCTTTTTTTTTTAAAGTTGTTAAATTGAAATCTTTGCTCAATTTAAAAAAAAAAGAATGAAAAAAATTCAAATTTAAAATGAAAAATTCAGTTGTTTTTTTTTCATTTAACCTTTTATTTTTTTAGCTCACCTGAGACGAAGTCTCCGGTGGAGCTATAGTCATCACTCCTTGTACGTCCATCCATCCATCTGTCCATCCGTCAACAATTCTTTAAACTTCTTCTCCTCTGGAACCATAGGACCGAATGGGTTCATATTTGGTGTGGATGTTCCCTAGGCGACTCATATTCAGATTTGTTCAAATGCGGTCACTGGGTCAAATAGTTGCAAAGCCAGGGCCATAACTCTTTCCCTGCATAGTAATTCTTTTAAACATCTTCTCAAATACCATCCATCCATCTGTCCATCCGTCAACAATTCTTTAAACTTCTTCTCTGGAACCATAGGACCGAATGGGTTCATATTTGGTGTGGATGTTCCCTAGGCGACTCATATTCAGATTTGTTCAAATGAGGTCACTGGGTCAAATAGTTGCAAAGCCAGGGCCATAACTCTTTCCCTCCATATTAATTCTTTTAAATTTAAACAACTTCTCAAATACCATCAGGCCAAATGGGTTCATATTTGGTATGAAGGATCCTTGGATGACTGGGGTTCAGATTTGTTCAAATGAGGTCACTGGATCAAAGTTGCGAAGCCAGGGCCATAACTCTTTCCCTCCATAGTAATTCTTTTAAATTAAACCTCTTCTCAAATACCACCAGGCCAATTGGGTTTATATTTGGTATGAAGGATCCTTGGGTGACTGGGGTTCAGATTTGTTCAAATGAGGTCACTGTGTCAAATGTGGGCGGGGCCAGGGACATAACTCCAAAAAATATTTAAAAACAAAATTATTGGCTCTTTACTCAAGTTAACTGCTTCTGCCACCCTGGTTTCAAAAACAATATTTACTAAAATTCTTGACAAATCATCATTAATAAGAAGCTCTAATTGTATGTGGGGTATGCCTACACATGTGAAGTGAAATCTGACATTTTTATAAACATTCCCTAGAGATCTGTTAGAGGTCATTAATTCCCAATTACAACAACAATCTATCATATGTATTGTTAAAATCTTTCATAAGGACATTTAACCCTTTACCCAACAGTAATATGTCTAACGTCATTACCCACACCAATACTGATAGGAGAGAACGTCGTCACCCCAGCCAACATAACTTTCTGGTAACGTCAAAGTTATAGGAAAAAATGTATTATTAAATCTTATGGTGGCTCTTGTTTATCTGCAAGGATGGTTTATTTTATTTTAATTAATTGGTAACAATTGATTTTCATATTTATGAAAGTCAAGTCCCCCCCCCCCCCCCCCCCCCCCATTGGCAATGTGCAATTTTTATTTAATTCATACTACATCCTTAGTATGGGAAGAGCAGGTAAGATGATTTGTTTGATCATATATTCCATCTGACGATGGAGAACAAGGAGACACTATGGAGTTGGTAGGTATCTTTCCGGATTTTTCTTGACCCTGATTCGTTGCATATAATTAAAATCAATTTCACATTGAAATGTATCAGATTCTGAATTTTATTGCTGTCATTTCAGCTGGTAATTTCCGAAAAATTATCGTATTATTGTGTTCAATTTTTCAACAGAAATATTGCAAAACAAAAAAATCCGGAGATCTGGTTGTGTACGGTACTGCGTGAGACAACACAGTCGCCATAATTTCTTTACTGTTAGCAATCACTTTCAAATAAAAAAAATGAGATCGTTTTGCAGTGCATTCCTTTAAATTTTCACATCTACATGTGCACCAATCACTCTAGTTCATGTCCACATGAATGCGTACCATAATTTGACATCGTTAAACAAAATTATCCCCCATTATATATTGCATATATAAATTTGCAAAACAGAAAACGTCGTCGATTGAGTTGTGTATTACGTAAGACGGCAAGGAAACACAGTTGCCGTACTTTCTTTACTGTTAGCAATCACTTACTAATAAAATAATGAGATCGTTTTACGCGTGCATTCCTTCAAATTTTCACATCTACATGTGCACCAATCACTCTAGTTCATGTCCATATGAATGCGAACCATACTTTGACATCGTTTAATAAAATTATCCCCAATATTTTATCAACAAAAACACCGCGAAGATTTTGTATGAAGTTTGACGTTGTAACCTCGATTTCCAGAATTACCTTCACTTTTCCACAATCACTAGCGAAGTGTTAACCAACTTCTATTTATTTGCATTTAATAATGTACCAACGAAATTCAATAAAATGTGGAAATGCATTGTGAAATTTATTCCAGCATTGTAAAAATCTGATTAACTGTTGTTGACACGTGATCACAGATAGTAACCAATGTAAACAAAACACAAGCCATGATCGTGAGGGTACAGAAATAAGATGCAACGTCGACGTAAATACTTGGACAATTACTCCGTGTGTCATGTATAAAAAAAGACATAAAAACAGCATTAATAGACTAAAATTTCAATTTTTTAAATCATAGGTTAGAAGTTGAAATGCTATTCAGTAACAATATAATGTTTAATATGTCGGAATTGAAATATATATCGCAAGAACTATATATTCAGCGCTGACAACAACTCCTTCTGTGTACCTCACGAACGTAATGCGTACGTACTTGACCCAGTTTATTACGATATATCTTGTCACATTTACATGCGTAGATCATGTCCATCACATATTGTCATTTGAAAAAGATTGAATGGCCATTAAGGTCGATAACAGTGCTTTTCTCTTCGTGAATATATGAGATGCCAAACTAAATAATAGTTAGCAAGACATCGTATTGAATAAGGATGACGAAATATACTAAAAATAAATCACATTGAGACACAGGCGTTACCTTGACCTTGATGTAATGATGATGCAATGTATATCACAGTTAGTGCCAAAACACAAGGTGTGTACACAGTTAAACTACCGGTAATCGATATATTGTTTGGCCTATGTTCAACTTGTAACAAAGGACATACTAATAGTGCAATTTTGTTCGATTAAATGATAAATATCTCTTGAAAAATTATTGATAACTATAAGATTGAAATTCGCGCCCTGCTTGGATGGAAGCCACGTGTTCAGAAATTGGTAAACGCGAACGCGCTGTTTGCTGGAAGCTTCTAATTAGTTCCTCGCATTGCTATTCTATACATTTTATACACTCTATAAAAAATATAATATTGTCAATATGATCATGTGAAGAATTAGGAAAAATAAAATAATAATTGGAAACAGTTTTATTTGGGAATAGGCCTACACAGCACTGTCAGCAGTAAGAACAAACACGGCGTCCTTAGTAACAAAAACTAACATCAGCATGTCGTCTTGCTCTTACCGTAGCTTCGTTAGTCAAATTAATGGTAGTGATTGTTTTATATTTGGATGCATATGATATAAAAACATAAACAAGTCAAGTGAATATTTTATTGGAAATAAAAATAAAGTTCGAAAATAAATAAATGTCAGTTAGACGACCGTACACAGTTACCCGAGTACGCTGATTTCTCTAGTCGACTTCAAAAAATAGCACCGCCGCATTCCACTTTTCGTTTTATTGCGATTTTATTGACAACTATTGATTAAATTGTACAAAATCTGCCACAAAACCCCACAAAAACTTAACAATTAATAATGTAACATATATTTTATTATTTACATTAACAATGAAAGCAATTTGTTGTGTTATAATGCAATAGTTTTGTTGTAAACTATGACTGAAAAAAACGCAAAACTCCGGGCTCTCTGGGGCTCTCTGGACGCTACGCGGCAGGGCGCTCTAGGGCTTTATGGACGCTACACGGCAGGGCGCTCTGGGGTGTTCTGAACGCTAAAGGGTTAACACATCCCCAATTCACTAGAACATAATTGGCAAACTTGAAAAGTGTTCTTTGAAAGAACCACCATGTCTATTTAGCTCAGATCAGTAGTGAGCAGTTGGTAATTTCGAGGTAGATATTCACCGATCTACATACATGAAGTCTCTCTAGCCACCTATCCTGTTTAGATCTACTTCTTTTAAAGTGATTATGAAAAGTTCTGACTGTTATGGTCTCCAGAGTCCCAGTCTTATCAGTCTTTGCAGTCATGTGAGCGACCCCACAGTATTTGACTGTCTTGTTATCATGTTCGTTTAAATTAAAATAAAGTATTAAACACAATTGCGTACTCAATATAAATCCATTCTGTAATGAAAATAACAAGGAATGTGTTTGGTGTGGTCTGGGAATACAATGTCGTAATGTCTATAAATAGATAGGCAGTAATGTCGTAATGTCTATAAATAGATAGGCAGTAGAAATTATGTGATGGGAGAAATTAATACACGTGAATAAAATGTTTTTTTTTCTTATTGTTTTTTGTGTGTGATAATGATGGTATGTAATCATTTTATTACAACAAATAAAGATGTTAATGAATCAGTTTATTGACATAATAGTAATTTACAACAAGGTGTGAGATGAAATTTGAAATTGATAGACGGCGACAGACTAATTTTGCTATTTCGCCATTTCATCATACTACGGTACAAACTAAAAATCTAAAAACCTAAAATGGGGTGAAGGGTGATTTCGGCTTTATGCATATTCGGTTAATTGCATGAGAAAACCCATGCACCGGCGCTATGCAATAAAGTGAAATTGACTGTGTAACCACATCTGAATGGGGTCACATGACCATGTTCATCACCACAGGTGCAGACCTACTATTATATATACATGATCCAATTAATGTCGGTTTAGGCATGGATGTTTCATTTTATTTATCGCATCTGCTACATTTTCTGTTGTTTGTGTTCAGGTACGAATACTGCAATTTTCCAAGTTGAGACAATTTTGTGTTGTCAGAAGAGCAACAGCCATATACAGAGTAATGCCACAACCAAAGAAACAATCTTGTTTGAACTGGTGTGACTTCAAACTATCCGCCCTAGAAATTGTAGTTTGCGCATTATCATAAAAGCTCCCACCTCTCCTAGATCAACATTGTTATATAATGGATATCATCCTACTCTATTTCAATAAATACCACTCAATTATACATTAGAACTCAACCAATTTGATGCTTCCAACCAACAACATAACTCACACTGTAATAATAGCAGTCATATGTGCATTTCTTCGATATCGGGGTATATTCCTTGCAACCGTTGCTATCCATATAAGAATTTGATTGTGCTATATTTTAGTCAGGCTTACCATAACAACAACTACTATGGTTGTGTTCACCTTAGATATGCTACATGAGGCAGTTCAGTTGGTTAAAATTATCATAATATCAGCCATATGTGCATTTCTTCAATGCCGGGTAGTTGCCTAGAAGCCATTGCTAAGGGAGGTCATATCACGAATGCCTCCATATCTGAAAATGTTCAGTAGTGCATGAGGAACAAACATGATTGTATCACCTTTTGCACAATTGTTACACAAAGTGCCTGGACTACACTAAATACAAATAATTGCACATTGTTCTGGGGCTGTCTGTACCGACTGACTTCACAAAATTCAATGACCATGACCCCATTTCATTAAAATATTGTCTGCTTACATCAGGTCCATCGATAGAAAATAAGTAGGCAACTGAGTGAGCCTGTCTTCACAGAATTACACATCCTAGACCATGGACACCCGACAATTTCGCAGAAATGCGCATTTGGCATCAACAGAGTTAAGGGGGATGTCATCAGGTTGCAAATTTTTAACAGCTGGAAAGTTTGTAATTCCAGTCTAAGGGGGATATGCAAAAATAATTTCTCAAACTTTGGAACTTGTTTGGTTGGGAAGGGATGGGGATGGTGTGTGCAGTTGAAATTTCAAAGTGGACACCCCCTGCTGAACAGAGTCCTCCAGTTATATCCCTATTTAGAACTAGTTTTCTTTAGTTATTTTTTATCATTTCTGACTTATAATGTTCTGAGTCCCAGTGTTCTCAGTCTTTACAGTCAGGTAAGAGACTCAACAGTCATTGCTGTCTTGTTAAAATGTAAAGCCATGTTTAGGATCACCTCTGGATGGGAGGTATAGAATTTGAACGATTTTCAATCAAAAGCATGTCCACCGACAGCCATCCTGGTTTGTACTCTCTGCATCATTAAATCCTTCCACACACCCTATAGGCCATATCCATTTTCCAATCATCACCAAACTTCATACAGATCTTCCGAGTGCTAGCTGGGTGCTATTGAATTTTTCGGAATTTTGTAGGAATGGCCGACATGGTCGACAGCAGCCATCCTGGATTTCACATTTGAATCCATTGGCACACCATGCAGTCAGTTATTGCAGAAATATTTAAAGTGAAAACCATTCCATCTACACAATACAATCCCTTCACTAAACCTTTTTGACTTTCCTATTTTTTATCAATCCATTGTTTACTCAGCGTAATATTATTAATGGCTTTCCAAGTTGAGCTACATTGTCATTGACTCTTTCATTTACTAAATGGATTGAAGATGGGTTACTATTCATTGGTGGGAAATTGAGATCATAAGTTCAACATATGCCCATTTGTTGATAAGAAATAATCACATTTACTTGGTGCATTCCCAAATCTGACCACGTAATATGGGTTCTTCCTTGAAGAGAGTATAATACATTATGATATTCATGTAGCCCAATTAATATTGCAATAACTGTTCATGGTATTTCCAATTTCAGAGATGGCTCGTCTATGATTTCTTACAGAATTGTTTCATTTTCTGATCAGAAACCTGTTGTTAAAGTTGACAGAGATGGTGTCCTTCAGTCGTCAACATCAACTGGTCAAGCTATGTTACACATCACTTCACAGGAGGACTTTGGTTTGAACCAGACTTTAGTCATTTCAGTCAGGGTACGAATTAATAGATTACTTTTTTCAATGGAACTCTTCATATATCATGATGCGGGGGTAGCAAGAATGATGCATCATGGTTATACGTTTATTAACCAATTTTCAATTAACCCTAATCCCAGTCACAGCCAATACAACGGCTGTTAAAAATGTATATTGTTACTCTCTATTTGGCACCACATTTGAGCCGTCTGTCTGTCTGTCCATAGACACTTTACACATGGTGCGATAACTCATACATTTTCTATCTGATCGGAACCAAATTTTGTATATGAATTTCTCAGCCCAAAAGACAGATCGAGTTCGAATATTGACCTTTCCATCTACACAATACATTTCCCTGCATATGTATATCAGAATTATGGAGGAACTGACAAGTGTTCATTGCTTCTGTGAGCTCAGTGAGCATGAACAAATTCTCATTTCTTATCTATTTTTGTCAAAACATTAACTTGATGACGAGCACTTATGACAAATCGCCAAGTGAATATAACTCACTGGACGATGACAATTCACCATGTATACACAACTTTATTGACATGCCACCACAGTGATTCCATCCATTACACTCACGAGCACTTGTCGATTCCCCAATTACATCTGATCTACCCACTTATTTTATTTTTACACATTGTCTCAAATCTCATTATTTATAATAATGCATCAACAGTCATCCTGTAATACATAGCCTTCTATAATGTTTTGGACTGGATATTTGTGCAGAAAGTCCCATTCAAATCTCGCTTCTTGACCTCCTTTTATGGTAGTTTTATACAACAAAAAGTGGTGATTGAAACCCGTAATATCTGCCTACAATACTCATCATAGATCGATGACAATGTGATTATGTTTATTTGGCTTTGTCAGCATAACATAATGCAATTATTATTCTTCAAATAAGTGTTTCGCTTTGTAATTTGACAATTTCATCTTAAAGTTTTTTCCTGTCTGATGAGGGCTGCCATTTGGCATGTGACCGGTGTTTTCCCAGGGAATTCTCAATTTTAGTAGACCTATTTATCAATTTAAAAAAATATTAATTACTAAATACTAATTTTATACTAAAGCCTATATATCTCATTATTGAATAAAAGAAAATTATTCTATTTTTTTTTTGTTAATCGAAAACATTGTTGCCATGCTTCGGATCACTACGGTAATGATGTGATAACAAAATGGTCGGTGTGAGATTGAAAGTTCTTGATAACTTTCATTTTCTATTCCCAGAAAACCCCATGTATTTTTCAAATAAAAACTAAGTAAATCAGATAACATTATTAGAAAATATTTATTCAAAACTTACTTATAATCATGATTCCGATGGGAATGATGTAATTCTTCTGTTTATTTTATTGTAATTTTCATCAACAAAAGTCGATAAAAATAAACAAAATACATAAATTCTTACTTTTTATAAAGATTGATTCTTGTATAGAAAAAATATTTTTTTATAATATAATTTTTGTGGGTGTTTTCATTCAGTTATTACCAATAACAATGACTGTTGTAGTCTGTAACTCAGTATGGTTGTAGGTATGATAAAACATCCGATGATCGTTATTGGCCTCTCATTGTATATAGCTTATGTTTAAAAATGTTTTGCGGACATGAATAAAACAAGGCATATATTCAATAGTTGACGTTAATTTTGTTTTTATAAACATAGTAGTAATTATAATATTTTAGGTAAAAGATGTTTCCTATCTGGTCATAAATGGTGACACTGTGTTTAAGACGAATATCGGGCTGATGCAGACTCTCCCCGTCAGCAGTGTTGTAAGCTTTGTTGTAACCCTACATGACGATGTTGGTCAGGAGTTTGAGAGCACCAACACAGCATTGAACTATAGGCTTAGCAGGTAACTGATAACACTAACATGTTTATTATGCCCCTGTCCCCCTGAAACTTTGAGAACAGAAAGTAGCAATTTCCATGCATGTGAGCCAAAAAATATGAACATGGAAGCTCTGTATAGAAAGAAAATATTGGGCTTCTGCGAACATTCGAGATTTGATTTGATGTCAAATCATGCAAAAGGTTTTATTTGATTCTAAATGATCGCTAAGATTCGATAAATTTTCAAACCCTCCCAAACCGGGAGACTTGTGCAACTATTTGTAATATATAAACCAAAAAAAAGACCTTAAAACATTGATCTCATTAAAGAGAAGGGAGATAACTCCATATGTATCGATTATTAGGGTGAGCACCATTCTGGACTTCTTGACCTCTAAGGATCTCTAGTGCACTGAGTGGATTAATATTTCCCACAGAAATTAGTGATCTAACACAAGATTATTTGGGCAAATTGGACATTTTAATTATATAATATTGGTATATTGAAAGAAGGTGCTAAACATTTATCAGAATAATATTCCTTTAACTATTGTTGGATACATCCATAATTCATTTACCCATCGCAATATAGGAGACATCATCTTTGAGTTTTTATCAGTCAACAATATTCATAACTGATTATTCTTTCGCATTTTGTTGTATTTATAACTGTTCATAAATACTACGATTCTCCCAAACATTTACCATGCCAGGAATGCACTCCATATTTGGAAATGTTTTCTTATGTCATGTTGGAATGCTGCATCACCATAGAAATGAAATATAATGGACACTTCTACAGATGTACATCTGATATAGGATTTTCGTCGGTTTTCAAAGAAACTGGCTGTTTGATAGTGTGGTTTGTAGTTTATATTTAGAAATTATCAACCAGACAAGTCAACCATATATTAATGAAGACTGATTGCTTGCAGATATGATCTTGTACATGCATCATGGGGATTGAAAAACAACACCATCAATGTCAAGGCCACTGAAGTTGGATCCACTATACTCAAGGTATGAGTTTCCCTCGTTTTTAGCTCACCTGAGAGGAAGTTTCCGGTGGAGCTTCAGTCACCACTCCTCATCTGTCGAGTAAAATTTCAAACTAAAGGAGGTGTGCAAAAAGGTATGCAGTTGAAAATTTCAAGGCAGACTTCTCAACGGAGACCCTCTAGCTACTGAACCTCATTTGATCTTCGAGGGGTGAAAACTTGTTCTAGCTATTGTGCTTAAGCAGTTATCATTTAAAACTGCCACACCCACCCCAAATACTTTAACCCCTTCTTAAGACAAATTATTTGAGCCTTTGAATTCAAGTTGAGTACTGATCTATGGATTCCTGTGATCATATCTTTGATATATTATCAGTAATTTAGCTAAACGCTATTGCTGAGGTATGGGTGATCAGCCTCTCATTAAACTTTGCACAGATGTCAACTAGCATGGTAACCTGTGCACCTTCGATTTTGAGTCATTTTTGCGGAGATATTGCCATTTTTCAACATAGATATGTTTTATGATTTTTATTTTAGAATTATTGACCCTTTCTCGAAACATTGAAGATGTGCAACATGTTTAGTGAATATGCACTTTGTATGATATTGGTGTAATCAATTCCTCCTACAGTTTGCAGTATAGGGAAGTGAAACCCATAAATCCTTTAAACCTGCCACCGTCGTCAGGGGACATTTTGGTCAGTGACCTTTTATTAAATGTGAAAACGGCCTCCCAAGATGATATTGTTTGACCCTGAAATGGCCAGAAAAATGTCTTGAAATTTATTTATTTTAATTTTTTTTTGTATTTAACAAGTGAAAACTTTTTATTTTTACACATTTGCTATCGTTTGATCCTGATTTTTTTTTTTTAAGTGACAAAAATTGTTTCCTGATCGCCAGAAAGAATGTTTTTTTTTTTTTTAATTTAAAATTGTCCAGGCCTGGATATCCCCCCAGCACCTACAGGACAAAAAGTGCTCTAATGGTTTTATTGCTATTATTTTGCTTTATAAACTCATGAAACGGCGAGAAACTTTCACTTCTCTCTACAATAAGTTTTGTTTGAGTCATGTTTTGGGTGGGGGGGTGCTGCAAATGTCCAGGCCTGGTTATCTCCCCCCCCCACTCAGCACCTACATGACAAAAATCCTCTTGTGCTTTTATTGCATATTTTCTTTATATACTCGTGTAACGGCAAGAAATTAACTTCTTCCAAGAAAAAGTTGTTTGAGTCATGGTTTGGGTGGGGGGGGGGGGGGGGGGGGTGGGTGGAGATGTACAGACCTGGATATCCCCCCTCCCCCACCCAGCACCTACATGACAAAAAATCCTCTTGTGGTTTTATTGCTTATTTTGCTTTAAATACTCATGAAACAGCAAGAAATTAACTTATTCCAAGAAAAAAAATTCAGGGTTTGGGTGGGGGGGATATGTCAAATTCCCAATTTTGTCTTTACCTATAGGCTGATTCTTAAACCATTTTCCTGCAAACTTGAACAATTTGGTTTAGCACTTTATGACAATAATTTATTCCAGACCACTATCGCGTGACTTACTATCACCACAAACTTAGCAAGTGATACCTGCCCTCCCAATACCCACCCACCATGCCAGGTTTATTTTTAATAATGGTGGAGTGTCCAAATTTTCTATTCCTTCATTAACTGCTTTAGTGACAAAAATACAGATATTCAAAATAGTGGTCTAAACATCACCATTTGAACAAGAAAAAAATTGTTAACACAAACTGGTTTGTCCATCCTGCTTTGCTGTGCAATCTGGCTCGCATAACCCGCATTCTTGAGCAATCATCCTTGCAAGTAATAGCCTCCTTCAATATGGGATCTTGTGTGTTTTCACATCATCTACGTTACATTTTATAATGCACAATGACCATAATATCAATAGCTCAGGCTGTGACACAACAACCTCATTTATCGGAGATTTAAACATTTATAATACTGGTCATTACATTTTGATTACAGGTATGGGACAAGAGAAACCCGTGGATAATGGACTTCATCAATATTCCAATTGGATTTGTTACTCATCCTGCTAAAGTGACTGTTCGTCTTGGTACTATTATCTGTTTCTCTACAACATACATATCTGAATCAGGTTAGTTTGTGTTCCAAATATAATGCATACTGGGATTTGTATAAGACATTAGTATATAATTCACTGAGAAATGGAATATTCTCCTATGAAATAAATGAACAATTTTGTGTTATTATTCTCTTTTGGTCAATAAACAGTACCTGACTAGTGAACAGGATATATATATATACCTGGCATCAGCTACACCCATTTGACAGCCTATACATGTGTGATTAAAGTCTCCCCACTGGGCAAACTACTACATGTTAGCATTTACATGTTTATTAGCAAGCAGTGAACCTCTTTGTATGAGTTACCACATTTTAATTTTTTAAAATGAACCAAAAATGCTTGAATCCTCGTTGGCATCATAAAAAATTTTCAGATCAATTACGGGTTGTGTAAATGTTACCCATTCAGATATAAATGATATTCATTGCATATTCTATTCACAATAATATATGCTAGAGTTAATTAATATTATAACAACTTTTCAGTTTGGGGGGGGGGGGGGGGGGGTGGGTATATATATATAAATAATTTGCATGATTATATGACGGGACGGGTGATCCGAGAGGCAAAAAACACAATTTTTACAACCTCAATGAGTTGGTTTACAAAAGACCTCTTGTGTCCATATTTGTTTCGAAATCTTGCCGAAAGTGATAACGTCAATTACGTTCCAGTATTGTGTGGTAAGTTCTCTGTAATTATTACCAGAGAATTTGGTAGATATTTGGTGAATTCGGTGTAGATATTACCGGTAAGATCTTTTTTCCAATAATCCCTCGATTTCTGATTTGCCAATCGAAGACCGCGGAAAATTGAGGATTGTTGTAATTGGTTAGGCCTACTATTTTGTTGAATACTTCGAAATCCTTCAACTGTTGATAGTGAAGCATAGCTACAGACACTCTTCATTCACTATATTATGTAGTATTTCTCATGTTTTAAAGTTGATTCATACCATTGCATTATTTAACATAAGTCATATTGGTATGATTCTATGAACTCATAATATTACATTCACGGCTTTCCATACATTTGGAAATTTCACCAATTTCTATAGTGTCAAAGTATACATTCTTCTCAAAATATCATAAATTGAGTTACTTTTGTATTTGTATTATCTCATAATTTATCTGTGCTATGCATAAACAATTCATTTCATAATTTACTATTACACAATATCGTGATATATATTCAGTGCTTTAATCACATGTTTTCATATTGGCGATTGCTCTTGCGAGATTGGTGGTTTCCTTCGTAGCTACGCCCACAGCTGTCAACTGCGCTGGTCAAGCATTGGGCTGAATTGTTGGGACATACCTCATTCTGCTGTCATGTTCAAATGAGTTGCAGTTGGAAATTCCAAGGTTGACCCCTCCCCCAACAGTCCCTGTCTGCCCCACATACAGTGGCATACTTGCCCCTGTATATGCATGTGTGTACAGTCAATTTCAGTTAATTGCATATCGTTTAAATGCATAATTCTGATATTTGCATAAAATATGCATGCACAAAACCATTTTTTTGATTGTTTATATGCATAAGGGACCTTGTCAAATTGCAAGCGGTAAATCCGCCGGAGAACGGAGTATTTTTCTCCGCTCTCCGCTAAAAACTCCGCTTTCCGGTCAGGTAAATAGCGTAAAACACGGCGGAGTTTATCGTGACGTTGAGCGGGGTTATAACGGAGTTTCCAATGGGAGTTTTTATTACGTTCATCGAGTTTTTTGCGGAGTTTCAAGCGGAGTTTTCTTCCGATGTTCATCGGAGTTTTTGGTCGAGTTTCAACCGGAGTTTTCTTCCAATGTATCCGCTCATGTTTGAGTTTCCCCTAAAACTCCGCTTAAGTTTATATCAAATAGGAAACACGGCAGATTTTGTTTTTGTTTCGTTCAAAGCCCCGGTTGACGGCGTACAATAATTTCATTCTTAATATTGAAAGATGTAGGCAATTGTATGTGCACACGATTTGGGATTTTGTACATGAGTGTTTTACATGAAATCACCATAGAAAACCAATCTTCGGCCCATCCGTCTGATGATCACTGCGATCAATACCCACAATTACAGATTGCGTTCGACTAATTATAGCTGGTAGGGCGTTGTTATTAATATGTACGCCCTGTATCGCCTACGATATATATGACAGAGTTCAGCCCCCTGCTACAACAGTCTGACTATTGCCATAGCGTGCATACTCAACTTGTAAGGGAAATATAATAATATTCTGAGAATTTGAAGGTATCTCGCGATCTTTTTTTGTCAGATATAGGCACATATATGTATAATATACCAGTAAGTACATATGTTTAATAAAGTAATTTATAGTATTATATGATATACATATATATATGTACCAACATATGTGTGCACACACAACTTGACAAGATTTGCAGTTGACAAGATCAGGTTGTGTCAAAAAATCTCCAATGCGTATATCAACTCGCTATTGCGTCACCGTCTAATTATAAAGTAACAGGTGGGGGTTTAAATTTGTTGTGCACGGGAACCCTCCATAACACGTGCTTCGATTCCAACTTGGACACGGATTATTGACTTGATCGAGTTGCCCACGCAAATTCCTGTTTGCGCGGATGCCGAAATTGACACCTAACGCTCAAACGTAGTCAAACGTCATGTTAGTTGCATTGTCATTACGATGTCGTAAAGTTCAAAGATGCCGCCGGTCAGCTGTGACCTTGATGTAACAACGCTACAATAGACTGATACATATATAGTAACGACTTGTTACACCGAGTTATCATAATTATATTCTCGTTGCTTGCGGTTAACCAGTCATACAATTCGTGTCACGGCCGCGGTGACAAGGTTACACACATAGGCTACATGTAAGCTGACACATGAATAATTTCATTACCGAAAATACAGTATAACTATAAATAATTTGTTTATGCCGAATCGTTGAGCTTGTCGAACACGCAACAGGTATTAATAGGCCTATATATCAACGAATCTGCATAAATTTGTTCAGCCGATCAGACTGACTAAACAGTGGTGATTATGGAGCTAATTTATTTGGCGGGGGGGGGGGGGGGGGGGGGGGGGTAAATATATACATAGGCCTATATAATATAGACTGAAGAGAGCAAAATATAATATATATTTATGGAATAAAAAAATTCTTATCTGCAAAATTTTGCCACAGGAAGTTTTAGTGCAACTCTTCGATAGTGACGTCATGGTTGACGTTACTGTAGAGAAAAACTGTTTACTTGGGGAATCATACCATGCAGATTTAAAAACAAAATGGGTTATTATATATATGGGCCCAGAGAGGATTTCACAGTAAAATAATCAAAAAAATAATCTAAAACGAAATGGGACATGCATAACAACATAACATGCATAAAAACATAACAACAATACAGTGCAATTGTGTCCGCTTTGAATATACTTTACCTATTTTGCAATTTTTGTGTCGAATTCCAAAGAGTCAAATACGGCCCAGCTGAACACACAGGTCCCCCAAAACAAAAACTGACCCCACCCCAATAATACTTAATCCTATCTATAGGATTAAGTATTATTGGGGGTGGGGTGGGGTCAATTTTTGTTCTCGGGACATGTGGCTGAAAAGACCCATTTAAATTTGTCAAGATATCAGGCGCCAACAATTTAGAGCCTGAAAACTCTCGAAGTCCTACTAGAAGATGCATTTTCAGACTCCCATTCCCATGAACAAGGACTCGATAATTGATAATGTTCATAAATAATTAGGAGATAAACATACCCTGTTGAGTTGTACATTCTGGGATTCGAGCATGAAAACAGTTTGTGAACGAGCCGGCTTGCCGGCGAGTTCACAAACTGTTTTCATGCTCGAATCCCAGAATGTACAACGAAACAGGGTACGTTTATCTCCATTGTAATTCAATCTAGCAAGGAATTTGCAAAAAAACTGTATAAAAAGTATCATTTAGTCATTTTCATGACACGAATCGAGACTTTCATTTCGCCGTGCACAAATCATTGGGTGTGTCCATTGCGTTACTCGGAACACTGCTCCGTAACCATTTCCTGTGGGGCGGGTTGGCTCGTTTCGCTACTCCGTTCTGCGCCGATCAAATTGTACCGTACCATTCAGATTTGATGCACGCTGAAGCGGCCGATGAACGGTATCTATAGACAACAACGCGCGGGTGTGCTCGTTTCGCTACTCGTTTTGCGCCGATTACATTTGACTGTGCTACATTCAGATTTGATGCACGCTGAAGCGGCCGATGTCGGTGAATCGAAAACGAAAGTTAGCCGCTCTCGGCCAATCAGAATGCTTGATTTTAGTGACAAATACTCAATTGAATTACAATACCGGTTATTACAGGTTATTAGGTTATGCTTAAATATGACGTACTCCCCGTGCAGGTGACTGATCATGCATGTTCGGTTTGTTTATCTTTGAGCACGTGGTCGTCACACAGCGCGCGAGACAGAAAGCTCACTACGTCACACCGCGTGCATACAGGTGCGAAGTGTACTGTTGAATTGGGCTGGGGTTATTAATTCGGGGCTGTATATATAATGTTATGATTTGCTCAGCTCAGCTTCGTGGGGTGAAGGGGAAGATCTCTCGATCTTTTCGACCATCCGAAGCGCCCTTCTACTCTATTGCGAGTCAGCTCAGCCTCATCAACGTGTCGATCGCAAGCAATGGAACGCAGATCGCTTACTTTACATTAAAATTACAATTATTCATGATCTTTTATCAAGATTTCAAAGTACGTTACAATGTTAAAAATCGCAGTTTCAATATGTTGAATTTATATGAGTTAAGTTCACATTGAAATACCGCCCATCACTACAAATTTTTAAGTCCGCTTGTAAATTTTGATGATATTCCAGATAATATTATTTTGAGAACTGATCTTGTGATATAGTATTCACTTGCCCCAGATATATATAGGCCATGAATCCTGACTGAGTTTTACTATATTTTACTATATCATAACGATAAGCCAATCTGTGGATTTTATTTTATACCTAGAGTTTCTCCAGTAGGTTTAAACTAGCGGAGTTTTATACCAGAGTGGCCTTTCAGCTCTGAACCTCATCACTCTCGTCGGAACGGAGTTTTGTTCTGCAATTTTAAACAGCCAGACAGCGGAGTTTACCGCTCCTCTTTCAGCATTGGGCTCATCGGAGATTCTGCTCTCGCCCAGCGGAGTTTTTATCTAATAACAGCGGAGTTTACCGCTGACGTCGCAGCGGAGTTTTTCACTGTTTTTGCAAATTTTGACGTAATGACCACCGGAGTTTACAGGGGAGAAAAAACTCCGATGTGCGGTGCAATTTCACAAGCGGAGACGGGAGTTTTTAGCGGAGAGCGGAGAAAAATACTCCGTTCTCCGGCGGATTTACCGCTTGCAATTTGACAAGGTCCCTAAGGGTCACACTGTATTCTGTTTATATGAATACGAAAATCGCGAAAAATGTTGCTGATAAGGGGTAAAAATTCACCTCATGGTGCCGAATTTATAGCAATTTGAAATAAAATTTAGTTTGAAATACATATTTTATGGGGTATCTTAATACAAAGTTGTTGATGACCATTCAAAGACATTCGAAGGGCAATCTTCTAACATGCTTCTGTTCACACACCTTTCCTGTATGGTTTCCATATTTCTTTGTGAATTGCATGATTTATTAAAATTTTTATATTTATTTGTTTGTTTGTTGAGTTCTGTCTACCTCATAAAAAAACGTTTGTAATCACCTGAAGTTCCAGTTGCAATTCTGAGAATTCAAAGTGAATGGAAGATTCCTGGGAATTCTAGCAACAAAGTGTCAAGGACGCAGACTAAACACACATGCTTTTCTATTTCTTCTAACATGCTTCTGTTCACACACATTTCCTGTATGTTTCCTTATTTCTTTGTGAATTGCATGATTTATTAAAATTTGTATATTTATTTGATTGTTGAGTTGTGTCTGTTCATTAAAAAAAAATGTGCAAACACCTGCAGTTCAATTCCGAAAATCCTATTGATAGTGAAAGGACGATTCTGGGAATTCTATCAACAAAGTGTCAAGGTTGCCGACTAAACAAAAAAAGGCCAACACAATGGTCTCTTTGTTTCTGAGCCAACAATAATTTATGAATAGAAAAATGTTTACATAGTGATGGCTTCTCATTAACGGAATAGGTGGTTGACATCACTGTTTCCCCAAGTTAGACACAAAGGCTAAAACAACACTGTCTCTGTTTCTCATCCCGACACACATGGTGCCTTGTTTATTCAATGATTTCAACTCATTAGTGTAACAATGGTTCACTATGATTTACTCTCTGGTTTTATCAAAACATTTCACAGCATAAAGGCTATCAGTGTACAGCATATCATTATACCCCCACTTTCGAAGAAAATGGGGGGTATACTGGATTGACTGCGTCTGCCGCTTTCTCCCTCCGTTTGTCCGTCCGTCCGTCGTACCGTTCGTTCGTCCGTCCGACCTCATAACTCGAACAACTATGAACCAATTTCAATAACTTTTTGTATGCAATCTCCTTAGGACATTTATTTTTGTTTATTTATTATTTGACCTTCTCTATAATTGAATCACATCATTACCAAATCACTGAAAGATATTTTAAAATAAATATATTATTCTTCATTTCTTCATTACAAGCTCAATTTTCACAAATGTGTCATCATTGATATTATTTTTCTACTTCTGTCATCTGACCCTTCCTTTCCTCACCTTACACAAGCTCAAAGAAACTGGGTTGTTCTCAGTCCCAGGTCTCGCGTATCCAACCGAAGAAAGATGAGATCATCCAACAATTTGAGTCTAACTGACCCCCCCCCCCCCCCCCCCCAGCGAAAGCGACAAACAACTGGCAAAGATGCAGATGTTGAGCGAGCTTTAACCACATGGATCAACGGCGTCAGATATAGACATGTTCCAATACACGGAGACATGCTGATGCAGAAATCCGAAGACTTCGCGAAGAAACTAGACAAACCCTGACTTCAAACCTACCAGCTTTCACGATGGAAGAACAGAAATGAAATCCACTCCAAACAATTCCACGGTGAGAAGAGAGACACAGATGTGAAAGCCAGCAAGCAGTGCCTCAATGACAAACTGCCATCATACCTCAACACATGTGACCCAGCTGATATTTACACCCGGCCTCTACTATCAAACTTTACCAAATGGGACACTAGCTGGGAAGTCAGAGTCACGTAGTGGTGGAAAGAAGGCCAAAGACAGATACACAGCTTTTGTAGGGTGCAACATGACAGATTCTGACAAGAGAGAACCATTGGTGATTGGGAAGTCAAGCCAAGATGCTTCCGTGGCAAAAAGAACCTGCCGATGACATACAAGAACAACAAGAATAGCTGGATGACTGCCATCTTGTTCATTGACTGGTTGAAGGAAATCGTCAGAGACATGCGACACCAGAAAAGACAGATCCTCCTCGTCGACAACTGCTCAGCACACCCATCTGACTCTACAAAGGAGCTGAACAACATAAAGATAGAATTCCTCCCGCCAAATACCACATCTATAATTCAACCTTGCAACCAGGGTATCATCGCCAACCACAAACAGCTGTTTAGGAAACAAGTAGTCAGGAGGGTAATCTACATGATAGACACCGACACTAATTCAACAGCCAGTCAGATTTTGAATTTTTTGAAGAGAAATACAATGACAATAACATGGATTGGAAAGCTATCTACTATTTCCAGAAACGATTCCAGAGAATCATCGGTAACAGACGGCGACAGTGCGCTATATCAGAATTCATCGACTGAATTCTGTAAATTTTGTATATTAATGTTGTTGTTGTTGTTATTATTATTGATTATCATTTGCTTTGACTGTTTTTATTATGTTTGTTTAAATTAAAATAAAGTACTAAACACAATTGCAACTCAATATAAATCCTATTCTGTAATAGAAATTACAAGGAATGTGTTTGGTGTGGCCTGGGAATACAATTTTTTAATGTCTATAAATAGATAGATGGTAGAAATTATGGGATGGTACAAATTAAAACACGTGAATGAAATGTTTTTTTTCTTTATGTGTTTTGTATGTGATAATCATGATAATCATTTTATTACAACAAATAAAGATGTTAATGAAACAGTTTATTGACATAACAGTAATTTACAACAAGGTATGAGATGAAATATGAAATTGATAGACGGCATGTGGCAACAGACTGATTTCGCTATTTCGTCATACAAACTAAAAATCTAAAAACCTAAAATGGGGTGATGGGGTGACTTCGACTTTATGCATATTCGGATTATTGCATGATAAAAGCCATGGCCCATGCACCGACGCTATGCAATAATCGAAATTGACTGTAATACACAAGCTTTTTGATTCTCAATATTGGTATAATTTGTAACTGGCCCTTTAATCTCCATGTCTCAATCTATTGTCAGGCCACGAAAGATCTTTCTCAAATTAATCTCCATGCCTCATTTATTTCTAGGTCACCAAGGTTCTTGGTTTAGCTCATCTGGCATCATGTCCATAGACCGATATAGAGGGATTGGAACAGCAATAACTGTTGGCACAGGATATGTTGAGTACAATATCACATCAGATATTTCTACTCATTCTGAGGTGAGTGCATGTCGAATCATAAGAGCGAGATCAGTAATCGAATATCTGACCTAATGGAGCGTCTCAAAAGTGTCCGCAAAATTACGGAAATCTGTTTGCGGAATTATTACGTAAAACAACACGACATTTGCAGAAAATTTCTGGAAAATATAACAACATTTGCAGGAAAGAACACCATGTTTGCGTTAAATTGGGAGATTGTCTTCAACATTTCGCATATTTTGCTTTTCCTTTACGGAATTTCTCGTTTGGAACTTAACAATAACACCACAGGAACCTGTGTCAAAAGTCTGTAGGGGTGTAACGATACATTGATCTAATGATGTGTCGCGATACATGCTTGGAGGATACAAAGATTGATACAGGTCCCCTAACATTTCGACCATCGATACACTGCTCTGTCTTCACCTGCCTGCAAACCGTGTCTATTTTTTCAATTATGTTATCTAAAAGGTGACCATGTAAGGGACCGTATCAAATTAGCAACTGCTTAAACAGTTGGTTTACAACGGTAACGTCTTATGGATTTATGTATCTTAACTCTTTCAACACCGCAGCCTGCTAGCGGGCCTGACGTAATTTAAGTTCACCACCGCAGCCCGCTTTAGCGGGCAGAGAATAATTTTCGGGAATAACAGGCAATAATACCATGTTTACGGGAATATGCTATTGATTTTATTGGTTGGCAACTTAGATATCATTTGGGTGATATTCTGTATCAATACTAATTGATTGTTGAACACGCAGACCTGACAAATACGGCCACAATGAGATGTTCCCAGCCTAAATATAGACGGCACATGTATAACGTCACAAATACTATTTTGGGGTTTCACTGGGTTTTCCAAAAAAAAGTTGACGAAACAATGCCGACATGTGTGGTGTTTTTAATCAGATACAATTGTACCAATTGATTATTGTTTTTATTGTTTAGCACAAACACATGTCGACAACACTCGTTTATAAAATAAAGAAAGATTGTTGCCCTTTCCAACGACGTGTTCTTTGTGGTATCCGACTTGCGTCTCCGTAATATTACGAAATTCACCGTGCCACGCAATAGTGCTACTTCAATAATAATAGCTGCGAGTGCATGTTGTAAGCATGCCATTGACATCCATAAACCTATTGGGAAGGCAATGAGATCATTGCCAGTTGTATTTGGAGAGTTACTCATAATTCATTAGCATAATCACAGTTGAATACCCGTGGACCTAAATGAGGGATAATGGATCTATTTCAGTTAAATAACGCCTTCTTGGAGATACTATTGGTCTGTTCTCATCATTATGCTCATTGTAACCTTCTAGTTGCATTCCTAATCACCACATATGCTAAAATTATGACATGTGATGGATATAATGCTAACTAGTTGAATGTGAATATACTTATGTGGTGAAATATTGCAAATAAAGTTATCTGTAACAGAGTATATTGAGTTCAAATCTATTTACGCACCTGTTCACGCATGGCATGCATTACCATGGTGATATAATCACAATTATATGACTTCATCCATCGGCAGGTAATGCAAATTGATGGGCAGTTGTCACTGGTCACGAAAATATATGGGTGTCCTTACCTATCACATCTATAAATACTAGTGTGAATGCCCCACATGTAAGACAAAGAATTTCCATATAAACTGCTGTAAACCCGTTGTCATGGGTAATTTACCTCTGTAAATTCGCTGACGAAAGAGTTAAATAACTCTTTCAATACTATATGGATTCTCCCAGTCAGTTAAAAAGTGTACATTGGAATGATCTATTATTCATTTGGAGAGCTATTACGGTGATAAAAGCTGACGACAGATAAATAAAAGTGCAGAAGGAACCCTATTTATTGAGGGAAATGGTCGTTTGTTGAACTTATTATCTGAACATGTCCTATGGGACATCAATGATGCTTTAGTGTAGAAAGGGTTATTGAGAATACCTACAGTATTTGTTTGAATGCCAAAATATCTCATTCGTGTCTGGAATCAAATTTCAAATTTTCGCGCAGCAGCAAGGGAAAATTTGATATTTCTTTCCAGACACGAATGAGATGTTTCAGGTATTCAAATAAATAACTGTAGGTATTCTTTTTAATTAACTATATGTGCCTTATTAATGCTCAAAATTGCTAAATTAACTTATACTTAATTAAATTGTTAACTCTACTTAATTAAAGGGCTTGTTTCATTGTTTACAAACCGGAAAGATCTGTGCCATGATATTTTTTGGGGAAAGTGAAAATTGGAATCCACCCGATATGAGTTGTCTGAGTCAAGGTTGTGGTTGGGGTGTCTAGACCTGGAAATAACCTCCAGATGACATCATCTACTGATTTGGATATATCCCCATCCCAACCCTGGCTCAAATAAATAACTTTTTCTCGGGAAAAAGTTTATTTCTCATCTTTTCGTTATTGTATAAACTAAAATATTACTAGTAAAGTGATAATATCTTGAGATGGTTTTTTATCTCAATTTGACAAGTTTGAGCTATTGCCATGGGTTGGTCCTTCGTTCGTCCATTGGCACACCCTACAGGCCACGTCCCTCATTCGATCAACACCAAACTTCGTATGGATCATTGGGTTGACTTTTAGATGGGAACTTACCATTTTTTCAGAATTTCATTAAAAAACATGGCTGCCAGTGGCCATCTTTGATTTCAGTTTCAAATCCAATAGCACACCCTACAGGCCACATCCCTCACCCGATCATCACCAGCCTTCATATGGATCATTGGGGTGACTTCTAGATGGGAGTTTACCATTTTTTTCCGAAAATATGGCTGCCGAGAGCCATTTTGGATTTTACTTCTTGCATCACTAAATCTTTTGGCACACCTTACAGGCTACATCCCTCATCCAATCGTCACCCAACTTCATATGGTTCCTTGGGGTGACCTCTAGATGGGAGCTTACCATTTTTAGGTTAACTTTACGTGTAAAGTTTGAGCTATTGCCATGGCTTGGTAACCTTCATGTGTGTGTGCTTGGAGATGTCCATCAACAATTTCCATTAGCATGGGTCGTACCTTTGGTCGGATCATTATTAAACTTTTCGTGGCTGTTGACATTGACATTTAAATGGGAATGAGTCATTTTGGGGTCATTTGGCAAAAAAACATGGTCGCTAGTGGCCATCTTGGGTTTCAAAATTCAATCCATTATCACGGGCTACAGGTCAGCAGCCATCTTGTATTTTACTCTTTACATGACTAAATCCTTTGGCATGGGCTGCAGGTCGTACCTTTGGTCGGACCATCATGAAATGTGTCATGGATGTTAACATTGATATGTAGATGGGACGAGTTATTTTGGGGTCATTCGGCCATACAACATGGCCACCGGCAGCCATCTTATATACTCTTTGCATGACTAAATCCTTTGGCACAGGCTACAAGTCATACCTTTGGTCGGATCATTATTAAATTGTCATGGCTATTGACATTTATAATTTATATGTAGATGGGAATGAGTAATTTTGGGATCATTTGGCAAAAAAACATGGGCGCCAGTGGCCATCTTGGATTTCAAAATTCAATCCATTACAGGCCATACTGTTAGGAACCCTTCTGCACATGTATTATCAGTCTCTTTAAAAAGCCAACGGAAATTTTAAAATATTTACATCTCTGGATATCTCATTCGTAATCAGTTAATGAATTGATGGGATTCCCTCCATCTCATCAGAGAGTTGCGAAGCATGCGTATGATTTCATTGGTTTCTGGCATAACAGATCACTTCACAGATCAGAGGTCAATGACGTGTTGACAAGTTTCTCACGCATTGTCAAACTCAACAATTGTTGGAAAACTTAATACAGGCAATATATCCATAATTCATTTTACTCATCGCAATATAGGTTTGTCACTCAACGATATTCGTGACTGATTATTCTTTTGCATGGTGTTGTGTTTTTAACAGCATATTTGGAAATGGTTTATTACGTCTTGTTTGGAATGCCGCGTCGTTGTAGAAATCATGATGAAATATAATGGACACATCTCGAGACGTACATCCGTTAGGATTATCGTCGTTTTTTTCAAAGAGACTGATGTATTATCTGTTTGTCTCTTTCATATAACTTCTATTACCTGTGTTAATTTTAACATTGATGCATGCACATTGGGAGACAAGACTGGCTAAATTAGTGACCCAATACAATATTTCTTTCAGTAAGCCTCAATATAGCTCTTATCTTTATGATATGCAACCATTAAGCCACACTATCGCTATTAACTATATGATATGCAACTATTAAGCCTCACTATAGCTATTATTTATATGATATGCAACCATTAAGCCTCACTCTAGTTATTAACTATATGATATGCAACTATTAAGTCTCACTCTAGTTATTAACTCTATGATGTGCAACTGTTAAGCCTCACTATAGCTACTAACTGTTTGATATGCAACTATTACGCCTCACAATAGCTATGGATGTCACTCTATTAACACTATTATCACCTGCCTTTATATCTAATCAGTGATCGACAAACATATGACTTATTCGTTTTGTCTCTGACAACAGTTTTGTTCTGCTTTATTGGGAAATTCCCTCGCAAAGTAATGTCTGTGCACAGTCAAGATACGTTTTGTTTCCACTCTAACCAGCAGTTAATATATATCTGACAAGGAGCTAAATAAACAATATAAAAATAATAATATTCCATTATTATTCAGCTGACAGTTGAACCTATCAGGTCAGTTTCTTTGAAGACAAACCTACAGTTTCTTACGAATGTGCTTCACCATAACCAGTATAAAGTTGCTGTTTTGCTCACAGATGAAGACATTGTTATAGGTGAGCATTAAATCTAAGTTTATCTTAAAGGTTCCATGTAGTTCAGTGTGTATTAAAAGTATCTTATTAATGAATATGTATTAACTATTGAAAATGCTATTTTTTTTCAACAAACATGTTTTTGTCTGAGATAAATGAAATTCATTAGATTTGTCAAACTCAGTGAATGGGATATTTGCATGCCATTATGTGACGAGGATTGCCTTATTTGCATTAATACTTCATTTTTTTTTTTTCAACTTTACTTTGTAAAGTTTGAGCTTTTGCCATGGCTTGGTATCCGTCGTCTGTGTGTGTGTGTGCTTGTGTGTGTGTGTGATTCGTCAACGATTTCCTTTAGCACGGGCTACAGTTCGTACCTTTGGTCTGATTATTATGAAATTTGTCATGGATGTTGACATTGGCATGTAGATGGGAACGAGTCATTTTGGGGTCATTCGGAAAAAAAACATGACCGCCAGTGGCCATCTTGGATTTCAAAATTCAATCCAGTAGCACGGGATACAGGCCGTACTGTTCGTTTTATTGTCATGAAATTTGTCATGGATGTTAATATTGACATGTAGATGGGAACGAGTTATTTTGGGGTCATTCGGCCAAAAAACATGGCCGCCGGCAGCCATCTTAGATTTTACTCTTTGCATGACTAAATTCTTTGACACGGGCTACAGGTCGTACCTTTGGTTGGATCATCATAAAATTGTCATGGATGTTAACAATGACATGTAGATGGGAACGAGTCATTTTTGGGTCATTCGGGCAAAAAACATGGCCGCCAGCAGCCATCTTGGATTTTACTCTTTGTATGACTAAATCCTTTAGCACGGGCTACAGGTCGTACCTTTAGTCTGATCATCATGAAATTTGTCATGGCTGTTGAAATTGGAATGTAGATGGTAACGAGTCATTTTGGGGTCATTCGGACAAAAAACATGGCCGCCAGCAGCCATCTTTGATTTCAAAATTTAATCCATTAGCACGGGCCACAGGCCGTACTGTTCGTCTGATCATCATGAAATTTGTCATGGATGTTAATATTGACATGTAGATGGGAACAAGTAATTTTGGGGTCATTCGGCCAAAACTCATGGCCGTCAGCAGCCATCATGGATTTTACTCTTTGTATGACTAAATTCTTTAGCACGGGCTACAGGTTGTACCTTTAGTCTGATCATCATAAATTTGTCATGGATGTTAACAATGACATGTAGATGGGAACAAGTCATTTTGGGGTCATTCGGCCAAAAAACATGGCCGCCAGCAGCCATCTTGGATTTTACTCTTTGTATGACTAAATCTTTTAGCATGGACTACAGGTCGTACCTTGAGTCTGATCATCATGAAATTTTTCATGGCTGTTGAAATTGGAATGTAGATGGGAACGAGTCATTTTGGGGTCATTCGGACGTAAAACATGGCCGCCAGCGGCCATCTTTGATTTCAAAATTCAATCCATTAGCACGGGCCACAGGTACTGTTCGTCTGATCATCATGAAATTTGTCATGGATGTTAATATTGACAAGTAGATGGGAACAATTAATTTTGGGGTCATTCAGCCAAAAAACATGGCCGCAGCAGCCATCTTGGATTTTACTCTTGTATGACTAAATCCTTTAGCACGGGCTACAGGTCGTACCTTTAGTCTGATCATCATGAAATTTTTCATGGCTGTTGATGGGAAAGAGTCATTTTGGGGTCATTCGGACAAAAAACATGGCCACCAGCTGCCATCTTGGATTTTACTCTGTGTATGACTAAATCCTTTACTGCTCACTTTTTTACACTCCTTTTTAATCTCTCTATTCATTGCCAATCACAAAAAAATTACCTTCTTTACAAAGTTGAGCTACAGTGTCATTGACACTTTCATTTTTTTTATTTTTTATTATATCTTTATTTACATATTAACTTCAATATACACAAACATATAGCAATGCGTTTACAATGTATATTGACACATGTGTTAAAATGATAATATCAATCAGAAATATAAAGAAGAGGTTGGGTGGGTGGTTGAGGGGGGGGGGGGGTGGTGCTCATTTATTTTCACGATAAATTCGTATATGTGGTATGCTCTTTTACAGTTAACTTAGTGGACTATTCTCATGCGTTGCCTCTAATAACATGAAGTAAAATAAATCAAGAAGTAAGTTGAAATAAATAGTATTGTACGGTTACATAGATAGATAAATATATAGATAAATGTATTACTCTTATCACTGTATCATGTTCTTTTTGTATGCAAACAAAAATCTAGCTGGAGACATTGGCTTATTCGTACACTATTCATATGATTACTACATTTCGTTGACTGCTATCATAACTGGATACCAGTAGTCGAATTTGTGGATATGGTCATTGTTAAGAGCTATATAATCCGTTCAATTCTACATCTATTCTTAATTTCCAAAATATATGACTTTAAAGACATGACATCCGGGGTGAACTTTGTTTTATAAATATAGTACTTCAATAGTGTGATCAGTGTGGTAGTTATTATACCCCTACTTTCGAAGAAAATGGGGGGTATACTGGATTGACTGCGTCTGTCCGTCACACTTTCTTGCGTCTGTCCGTCACACTTTCTCCCTCCGTCCGTCCGTCCGTCCTCATAACTCGAACAACTATGAACCGATTTCAATAATTTTTTGTATGTAATCTCCTTAGGACCGCCTCTCCGCATGATGCTAATTGCGGTGCGGTCCGACTTTCTTTTTTTAAGTTACGCTTTACTTTCCAACTTAATAACTTTAACAAATATGAACCGATTTCAATAATTTTTGGTATACTTCTCACAATACCCTCTCTACATGGTGCGGCTCAGGGTTGGCTCGGACTGTTTTTCCTAACATTACACTTCATTTTCGACTTATTTTGAATTAGAAAATTTTGGGATTTTGTTTTTGTGGATGCTATCAAGTTAGGATATTTTTCTTCGAATATGGGTTCGGAACAATGATTTTTACAACAGTTTTGGTTTCCGGATGATAACAGGTCAGTTGTTTCATTTTCTACCCTTTTTTGGGTTTCTGCAATCATTCGAACAAAGAGGAACCAATTTGAATATTTTTTTCTGTACAAGCTTTTTGCGACACCATATCGATATTATTAAGCCAAATTTTTCTTTAAAGTTAAAAATCTTTTTTGTTGGGTTTACGGATAATGCGGGTTGAATTTGCCATGGTGGGGGTATGCTAGCACGCGAGTGCACACCTCTTGTTTTGTTTTTGTTGCCTGCTGTGGGTGGTAGGAGCAAACTTTCCTTTCATGTGGAAATATATATACCGGATTTTGCGAACCAAGCTTCAACATCTTTCAAAAAAGACTTTACCATGGGACAATCGTAGAAAATATGAATAATAGTTTCGTCGTTTGCATGACATCTCTGGCATGATCCATCTGTTACTATGCGCATGTTTTTCAGGAGTTTATTCGTTCCGATGATACTTCATTTTAATGGTCAAATACTTGAACTACATCAGTCAGTTGCCTAATTGCCCCCCGACTTTTTCAAAGTTCGGGGGACAAAAGAAATGATTTTCATCCATACTTCCCTCTTCCAGTCCTTCCTTAACCCTTTCAACACTGGCACCCTGTATCATTTGGCACCCTGACCCTGGGTCCCTGGGATATATTCTGCCATATTGCGTGCACATTTTAACACCTGGGGTTTGTAATGGTCAACATCGGTTATGTACCCGAAAACTTTACATAGTGGTTATTGATATATAAGTGATTATTTTAAGATAGGTATGCATTGTCAATCATATACTCCGTAGCAACCGTTGCTAGGCAACTACCCAAATTGTAATATATAATGCATATACATCTGATGGGATTAATACTTCATGCCAATTGATGCGTTATCTTGCTAATTCGAAGTGGCAATTATCGTGCTGGTGGGGCTGGACATATATTTGGCCAAAAATGGTACATTTCTTGCGAAAATAGGTAGCAACGGTTGCTAAGCATATACCCGAAAGTGACTGAATTGTGGGAAAACGTTTTGGTCTCCCAAGACAATCTACCGTTTGGACACAATTTGGACACATGGTGTTGGTAATGTTTAAAATTGGTTATGCACCTGAAACTTCGCATGAAGGATTCCTGGTAAATCAGATATTATTTTAAGATAGGGATGTACTGTCAATTAATTACGTCATGGCAACGGTTGCTAAGCAGTTACCCCAAATTGCAATATGCCATGCAAATATAGCTGATAGCGTTATTATTTCACTCGAATTAATTTATTACCTTACTGATTCAAGTGACAATCATTTCGATGTTGGGGAAGAGCATATCATTTATTAAAAGGGGTACATTTCTTACGAAAAGTGGTAGCAACGGTTGCTCGGCATATACCCGACAGTGCATGACTGAATTGTGACAACACGTTTTTGGTCTCCCACGACAATCTACCGTTTTTGGACACAATTTGGACACATGTTGTTGGTAATGCTTAAAATTGGTTATGCACCTGAAACTTCGCATGGAGGATTCCTGGTAAATCAGAGATTATTTTAAGATATGGATATACTGTCATTTAATTACTCCCTAGCAACGGTTGCTAAGCAATTACCCGGAATTGCAATATACCGTGCAAATATAGCTGATAGCGTTATTATATCACTCCAATGAATGCATTACCTTACTAATTCAAGTGGCAATCATTTTGATGTTGGGGAAGAACATATCATTATTAAAAGTATCCTGATATATCAGGGGACTAGTACCCTGATATACCTGGGGACATAACTAGTACCTTGGTATATCAGGGGACAAGTACCCTGATATATCAGGGGACTGTTGTGAACTTATAAATAGTGTATAGGATTCTGTGGAGATTCTACTTCCGGAAGTTACCGGAGTTACACGAGGCACATGTTCTGTGAATTCGTGAGTTCAGAAATCAACGACCGACTGTCAAGAATCATTCTTCACTTGTTGTGTTTATTCTCATCGTTATTATTTGTGTTTCTACTGTATTCATCAAACTTATCTTCTGCTGTTTTCATCATCTAATATTGGTAAGTATTATATAACATACTAGCCGATGAGCCCGACGTTGTCCGGGCTATTCAAAAACCAACTTTCAAGTCGATAGCTCCACCCGTTTCCGAGATCCGGTCTGCGCATGCGCGAAGCTGGTGTTGCACGGGCTCGGCGACCCGATAAAATTCGTACCCGGGGCAAGATACATTCACATACCAAATTTCAAGTCGATAGCTCCACCCGTTTCCGAGATCTGGTCTGCGCATGCGCTGCACGGGCATCACACGGGCTCGCCAGTATGACAACGACGACCGCCTGGTCAAACTACACACACCTACCAAGTTTCGTCCCGATCGGTCGAGAATCGTAGATTTGTATAAATGACATACATACATACATACATACAGACAGACATACAGACAGAGGTCTTCAAAATATATATTAGATTTCATGTTTATAATGTCAACTTAAATACTCTACTTTTCACATTAGGACCTGTACCATGATATATCAGGGGACCTGTACCCTGATACACATTGGTACATGTACCCAGGGATACCAGGGTAGATTATAAGTTACACGGCTTGTTGAGGGGGAATACGGTGTGGTATGCCCCGGTAGAGGCTCGTATCCCCCGAGGCGATAGCCGAGGGGGGTACGAGAGTCGACCGGGGCATACCACACCGTATCCCCCCTGAACAAGCCGTGTAATGTATTTATCCCCGTCTCTACTAACAAGATAGTCCCACCGACATAAAGCGCGGAAATGAGCCACGAACAGTAACTCTATTTTGTTAGACTGCTTATACAATTTTTGCGGGATAATATAAGTTTTACATGGGGCATACGATATTGCTATGACCTTTGTCAAATCTGTCTTCTTTATAAGGCGACGACAATTTTTGCCGGATAATATAAGTTTTACACGGGGCATACGAGATTGTTATGACCCTTGTAAAACATATCTTCTCTATATAGCGACGACAATTTTTGCGGGATAATATAAGTTTTATACGGGGCATACGAGATTGTTATGACCCTTGTAAAACATATCTTCTCTATATAGCGACGACAATTTTTGCGGGATAATATAAGTTTTACACGGGGCATACGAGATTGTTATGACCCTTGTAAAACATATCTTCTCTATATAGCGACGACAATTTTTGCGGAATAATATAAGTTTTACACGGGGCATACGAGATTGTTATGACCTTTGTAAAATCTGTCTTCTTTATAAAGCGACGACAATTTTTGCGGGATAATATAAGTTTTACACGGGGCATACGAGATTGTTATGGCCCTTGTAAAACATATCTTCTCTATATAGCGACGACAATTTTTGCGGGATAATATAAGTTTTACACGGGGCATACGAGATTCTTATGGCCCTTGTAAAACATATCTTCTCTATATAGCGACGACAATTTTTGCGGGATAATATAAGTTTTACACGGGCATACGAGATTGTTATGACCTTTGTAAAACATATCTTCTCTATATAGCGACGACAATTTTTGCGGGATAATATAAGTTTTACAAGGGGCATACGAGATTGTTATGACCTTTGTAAAACATATCTTCTCTATAATACGGGATAATACGAAATAATTATTTCCTGTTTAGTTAACATATATCGAACAAGAACAGCGGGATACGGCGTGATATGGCCCTAGTGGAATAATGATGCCTAAGAAGGCTTAAATTTCTACATGACGTTCGCCTCAACCACGAAACTGGAACTATTTAAATAAAAGAATCATCACACATGACAAACACGCCCTGTATGAACCTAAATAAACCTTCTAATCCTGTATTTTTAATGCACGGATTCTAGGACGCGAAGCCTGTAATAAACACAGAACGACACGATGTGTAAATGGGTTTGTCGATACGGCACTCGTGCTGTCGCGGAAGGATAGAACTTGAGGCGCGACAGCACGAGTGCCGTATCGACAAACCCATTTACACATCGTGTCGTTCTGTGTATATATCGTACAGCCCTGTAGGGATAATAATTTAATTTAATATATCGGCACAAAACTCAGTCACAAATGGTCACAACCATATAAATTGGCATGTCATTTTACATGATAAGGCTATCAGAAGTCATGATTTTGAAAAAAAAAGGTAAATTTTATTTAGAATTTAAATCCCAGGGGGCTGCAATCATTGTCCGATGCCTCAAATTACATTGCCCTGAAGGGCCGTCACTTCATATGCACCTATTTTACATCAGAGTTGTATATTAATATAATACTACCCATCTGTGGTCCCCGGGTGAGCATGATGGCACATGTTTATAGTTTTGGACTTGGGACACGTTCCAGCATGGAGTAAAGAATAGGACCATGGTAATCACTGTCTGAAGTAGAAGTCTTCTAAAAGTGGGAGGAGTAATAAATGAAAGCCTTAGCCTGAGTTTATCTCTCCTCGTCATGATATGACCTTAGCTGTTGAAAGTGACATTTCACCCCAATTAAACAAAAATAATATAAAACTACGAGGTAAAACAGGTGCATATGTATACATATGGCCAACTCATAAGGGCAGTGCAGTGGGCTAATATAATGCAGCACATAAATTATTTGAATCAAAAATTTAAATTTAATATGTTTTATGAATGCCACATATAAATTCTCAATCTGGTACATGCATCAATAATTTAACAAATTTCAAACATGCCAATACTCCTTCAAATTATGCCATGCATGCCAGCAATCGGATGCTTCCCGGATGCATAAAAACACTTTGCACCCCTTACACCAGAATACAGTCCTGGTCTGCTTCACAGGCAATTCACTTCGCTTTACATTAGGGTGATTCCTAACATATCTGTTGTATCGTTCAGCACAAACTCTACAAACACGATAACCAGAAGTATCTTGTGATCTTTCCGGTTCACGAACACTGACGTTTTGGAGACGAGGTTCAGATACGAGACCTCCAGATTGACGCGATCGAACAACCGATTCTCTGCGATATTCACCAATTAATGCTAGAGCGACATCATTCACAAATGAACCAAATGTTACGGCTCTTTTACTTTGTGGTCGGTGTTCCTTGAATGTCCCTTCAATGATATATGCATTGTAAATTGCCCAGAAAAGAAATTTCATAGTCAGGCGACGGGGCCATTTGTAATGTTTTCTTGTCCGATTCAATCTTGTTAGCTGGTCATTTTTATCTGTGCCGCCCATATGCTTGTTATAGATAGACACTATGGTGGGACACTTCACTTGTAATAAGTTGCCATCTTTTTGTCGGCGATTGACAGTTACCTCAACACGTGGGTCTCCAAATGTACTAATAAAATTAATTGGCTCTTTGTCTTTCCAAACAACAGCAACAATGTTATCAGAACAGAAATAGTCATATGAACCACGAACCATGACTTTCTTCTGACATTTACCTACTTTCAGTTCAACCGGATAATTTTTACGGTTTGTCATGGTTGTCCCAACAGCATGTAACCCTTTGGAAAATAGGTATTGGAATAGAGCTATAGATGTATAATATCTATCCATAACTAAAACATGATTTTTGTTTTCCAATCCGAGACCAGATGTAACTCGCACAACAGTACTTCCAATTTTTCCTAATTCTTTCGAAACAAAACCGTTCGTTGCACCTGTATATATCTCTGCATTGAGAAGATAACCAGAAGCACTCTCACACAACAGGAATCCCTTTATTCCCCATTTGATGGGCTTTATTCGAATGTATTGTTTGATGGACAAACGATTCTTTGCCGGAATCATTCCCTCATCCATACTAAGAAATTGACTTGGGGTCCAGTTATCTTTGAATTTTGCAAGAAGGGAATTCAACATGGGCCTTACTTTGTAAAGTTTGTCATTTTTGTTCAGTGTAGAATCCCGTTCATCGACAAGGTGCAAAAACTTCCATATGGCAAAGTAGCGGTCACGAGTGAAGACCGATTTGAATCCTGGAGTATATGTAACAAAATTTCGCATTTCATTCTGAAAATATTCCTCGTAACTGGGTTTGATTAATTTATACTCCATGAGGATTCGCATACCAAAGAATGCACGCATTTCCTGGACATCTACAGGTTTCCATAATGATGCGTAGTAGTCATTTGGCTTGTCTTCCTTCACCTGCTCCGCTCTTTTATTTGTGAATTCACAAAGTTGTCCAAATAAATCATCATCCAGGAAAAGCTTTACAAACTCGATGGAATCTGTTTCACTGGAGAATCCTTGTGACAAGTTTTTTGGGCCGCATTGCCTCGAATTAAATGTTACACTTGGTGGTTTCACTACCTTCGACCACGAAATTTGGAAATTTGCATCACCGGCATTGTTGATTTCGTCATCAGATCCATCACTACTATCTGTTTCCGACGATAAGTCCGAAGTCGGATATTCTGAACCGGAGTCATTGTCGTCATCGCTTGATTGCTGAATCTGCCGAATAGCTTCATCTAACTTGAGACGTTTTGACATTTAAAATTGTATTTGACAGATAACTAGTTTGTTGTCATAAATTGACAGTGACAGCAGACAACAACATAAACACGGAAGTAAACCGGAAACGTTCAATGTGTGTCAATAATCCCATAATGTCACTGTTATTTGTCTTCGTATATCCATACGATTATTTATACGCAGCACCTCTGATTCAGTTGAGTTACATATATCAAAGTAAGAGTTTTTCATTACTATATTTCTCGAATTTCTTTATATACATGTACACTGATTTTCTTGAATTCGAAGAAGCATTGGATGTATTTCTAATTCAATTACAGCACCCCCTCTGGAATCTAATCATCCATTGGATGTTACCAGTGTTAGTGGGCGGGTTTCTAGACGCCGGAGTATTTTTAGCGATAACGTCAACAAAACGCACATGGGTTTACGCAAGTATTTTTGCACTACGGGTTACAGGAAGTTTACGCTTACGCAACTATTTTTGCGTTACGTGTTGAAAGGGTTAACCCTTTGAACCCTGACGCCCCACAGTGATCGACACCCTGACCCGGGGCTCCCAGTGGTATTTCCGCTTAAATTATACAGTGTCTAGTCGCATGGTGTTGATTATGTTCAAACTGTGACACAGGTCTGAAACTTTACAGGTAAGTCCCCCATGGATCAGCGATCATTATAAGATCGCGGCAATTCCTTGGTAACGGTTGCTAGGCAACTACCCGGAATTGACGGGAAAATGTAAATATAGTTTACAGAATCGTTATTCAACCCCAGTGATTGCGTTTTTTGATACAGGTAATACCCTAACGTGAAATTTGAGATATACCCGACCAGAATAGTGAACCAAATATCCCATTTATGGGTAGCAACGGTTGCTAAGCAAATACCACTAATGATCGAATGACATTGCACTAACTATTCAGTGGTATGTTTTGCCTTAATTTAGACAGTGTCTATAGTCGCGTGGTGTTGGTTATGTTCAAAGGGGACACATAACTGAAACTGTACAGGCATGGACAACTGATCATTGTAAGACCGGGATACTTTGCCACCCGATCTCTCCTTAGAAACAGTTACTAGGCAACTACCCGAAATTTGCAGGATAAACGAATTCTAGCTTTTAACGTTGTAATTATACATCAGCGAATTGCGTTTCGATGCAACCAATATCCTAGTGTGAAATTTAAGATATACCTGACCATGTGCGAGTAAGTCAACTTGATATGCGATAGACTTTTGCCGCATGTGGCATAACAGAGACTGATATTACAGAGACCATGCAGAAACAATGTACTTTCCCGTAACATATCGTGGCCCCATTGTTCAAGTAAGCTGTCTAGATTGTGTCTACTGAACATGTGAAACATGCAACTATATGTCATATATAGCGCCACAATTCACTTAAACGCATTTTTCAAAATGAATTATAGCCTGCGCGCATGTGCATATTTTCCTACCCGTTTCTAGCAGGCAGCCAATCCATATACACACCTTTACCAGCGCTGACTTCAATAGGCCCATTTAAATATATATATTAGTTGGTATGTCGTGTATAAGTACGTTATAAACCATTTATTTGCCATTGTGCTGGTCTGCGCATGCGCGAATAAATCAACTTGATAGGCGATAGACCCTTCCCCATATGTAGCAGAACACTGACTAATATACGCGAGGGTAAGGGAGCATGTCAAAACCTCTTTCGCATATGCGAAAATATTGTCGATAATGTCGAAAAAGTTTTGACGTAATTGACGTAAATGTGCAAAAACGAAATGTCGGAAATGACGAAAAATAATGCGATAACGTCGAAAGCGACTGGCCATAAAAGTGCGATAACGTCGAAATCACAACAGAACAAAATTTCCGTAAAATGTAGAAACTTTCGACAACGCGAAAGTCGCGACGTCGAAACATTGATCGATATTCGCAAACGATGAAAAGTTAAAACATCCTTACGATGTTGTCGCACTTCATAAATCCGCGCATTTATTTTTGCCTTCTGCGTAATCAGATGCCAGCTGAATTTTTATTGGCTGTCAGCCAAAGGCCATACAAACAACTCTATGCGGTTAACACATAAGTACAATGACTTGACAGTTCGACTGTTTTGATAGCTATGAGTTCGCACAAGGCCTAATTAAACAATAGTCAACCCATTCCAAATGTGATAGCTATGAGTTCGCACAAGGCCTAATTAAACAATAGTCAACCCATTCCAAATGTGTGAAGGGGTGACATTTAGCAATAGGCTATACAAACATATTGGTCTACTGACATATAATGACGTATATACCGGTCCCTCACAACTATGCGTGAACTGTGCGACAGTTTTGTTGTTGTCGTGATGTCTTCTCAATTAGTGAACAATGGTTTAACTCGTTGGACAAAAACAACACATCTGATATATAAAATTCCAAAATGAAGCGACTTGATGTCATAATATCAGTTCGATCATGGCTAGAAACAGTGATGAAATCGAATAGATCTATCGGTAGCGGACATATACGCAGTTGGGAAAATATTAGACCAGCAGTTTACACAGGTCGACAGTACGAAGAAGTTAGGGTTTTCACAACCCCAGGTATCACACATCTAACAGAAAAAAGATGAAATCACACAGAAATTTGAAACCAGCTGCACCCACTCACAACGGGAGCGACAACCGTCCATCCACATGATCCAGCATTTGAAGCAATAGGCCCGATATAGAACAAGCCCTCATCACATTGTATCAACGCCAGACATATATAGAGCCATACCCCCTAAGTTCATTGTTTTATAATGGTATGTTATCCATATTTTTATTATTCATTCAATAAAGAATCGAGAAAAACATAACACTCAACTCCTCTGTCAGTCAATGCTACCCACAAACGAAACTAGGATTGGCCTGGGAAATTAGTGCTAAAAATAGCACAACATAACATGATTGTGCAATTCGTGGAAATTCCAAACTATTATATAACTTTGTCGCATCTGATCGCTGATATATATTGAATAAAATGTGTAGATTTTAAATAAAAGTATAAAAGTCGCCGACGAATTAATCATGATGACGCTGCGCTTCCGATATCTAACAATGATTTCATACTTATATTGCGAAAATTAAAGCATTGTTTACGACTGTCCGACGATGCCGTAAACACCCTGATTTGCGTCCACATTAAAATATGTGTCTGGTCTAGAAAGACAGATTGAAACTAGAAATTAACTCTACGTGGCATACAGAAAGTATACTATAAATCGGGGGTTGTGGAATAATTTATTGTCGTCCTCGGCTGTATTCTTTTATTCATAATAGTTCGCACAATTAAATGGTGACGGTTTACCCAAAGTGAAGACAAGTTACATAATCACACACAAAAACGATTTTCGAAATCAAAATTTGCATTGTTTACGGTACCACTCTGCAGTATTAATGCGACGGTGTAGCAATTATTGCTCGAGATTTAGGGGGACTTCAACCTGTACTGTAATATTTACTGTAAACCAGTGATGCAATATCACTGCTATAAACCCACAGATTTGCGGGCACCGTGTGACATCAAAATGTAGGAAATGATTGTGTTGGCCTATCCTATTATATAAATTGGGTCTGGGAATAATTTATTTGGGACTTTAAATAATCTTCTATTAATAATAGTTTATTATTAAACGAAGTTTGAATTGTCCGGAGAAATTTACTAATAGGCCTACATTTATAAACTCCGATCAAATCGGAAATGTTTTCATATCGGAGAATACTCCGATTAAACCAATGGAATTCTTATGATAAAAACTCCGATCTGAGAAATTTCAGCATGGACACCAACATCTTCCCGTTCGCGACACATCAGTATAAAACTGCGACTATGGAGTATTTATTGAACACAAACTGTCACTCCGATCTGAGAAATTTCAGCATGGACATCGACATCTTCCCGTTCACGACACATCAGTATAAAACTGCGACTATGGAGTATTTATTGAACACAAACTGTCCTGCCAATCATATCGACACAACAGCAATATTGACGGATATAATGCTGCGATCTTGACGAAAACAAACACTGCGAAAATATGTCGAAACAGAACAGCGAACATTTGAGCAAAATTGCGAAAACATCGAACCAAGACAGCGAAAATGACGAAAACGTACAACGTTACGGCGTGCGATAATGACGAAAAAACTCCGATAATGTCGAAAAAAACGACGTCAATGACGCCACATTTTTCGCACTTTTTTCGCATATGCGAAAGAGGTTTTGACATGCTCCCTAATTTAAACTGAAATTGTGTGTCTAAATTATGTCTGTTCTGTACACACACGGGGAACACAAAATTATATGCCCTAAATATAGCGGCACAGTTCGCTTAAAATATCGTATGTTTTTGTAGATTATATGCTATGCGCATGCGCATATATTTCTACCCGATACTAGCGGCCAATCATTCCATACGAACCATGGGCGCCGCTGACATATGTGGGGGCAATTTAAATATAAATCAGTGGGTCTGACGCTCGTTATATTATATATAAATTTGCTACCGAATCATGTCGTCGCTGCACCGAAATATCGGTGTTACGGGATATAGTCACGGTTCGTTTGCCCCTAAATATCGGTGTTACGGGTTCAACGGGTTAACTGTGAGTTCAGCTGTTCCTACAGTTCGTATCCTATTTACCTAAAACTTCAGGACATTGACATTGACAGGATATTCTCAAAATAGTTGTTCCTTTTAATTCGGTCCTCAGCTGTCTACAATGTGTTGGGAATGTTAACACAATGTTGCTGTGGAGCAGGGCTTAAAATCTGATGAGAATCAGAATCATGATTCTTAGCTTGGTACTCGTAAAAGCAGCTGATTTGCTGTAGAAATGCTATATTTTTATTCTCGCCAATATTTTATGGATTTTAACCCTTTCATGACACTGGTGCAACATTAAAGATAAGGTGCCAGTGCATTCTCTTATATATGCGAGTCTCCCATAGAGAGCCTCGCATATATATGCGAATGCACTGGTTTACAAGGTCAAGGTAAATATTATTAGGCCAATGTATTCTCTTATATATGGGAGGTTCTCTATGGGAAACTCACATTTATTAGAATACCTTTGCACAAGGTTTTCGCAAAATGTCAGGAAGCTCCAGTCATGAAAAGGTTAAGGCCTTTGGAGGTTATAGTGTGTTGAATGTGAGTTGGATCCGTATCACTATAGGAGGCAGATTTCACATATATTAGCTAACTACGCTTAAGCATAATTCTATTATAAGTATATTATTATAATTATGTTATATTATAAAAGGGACGGGCGGCCTTCGTTGTAGGTTATAATTTAGAAATAACATGATCAAATTATGATCATTTCCTCAAGAATATACTAATAGTATAGCATAATGATGATTTGAATGCGATATTCACAAAACACGTTTTGTGTCCGAGAAAATACAGGTTGACTGTTCTTTAGTTTCTCGCAAAAAAGCTCAGTGAATTGTTTATAAGACGATATTGCGCCATTTCCTTATTTAGATTCACGCGCTTTACGTCGGTTGTAAAACACCTAATTTGGTGCGCTTACAACTTACAACTCACAATACGATTCATCGTAATAATCCTTATTTGAACTGACAGCAGGTAGAATGCGTCATTAAAATACAATTTGATGTGATTTGAATGCAATTGTTGATTGCGCCAATAATTTTATCTACACATTCCAAAGTGCAACGGAACATTTTCATTGGACGATACGGTATTTCCGAGAGTTTGTCTATAAACAATCAGAAGGTAACTTTTTTATGTTTGTTTACATAACCAAGGGTACAAACATGACAATAACATGCAATCTATGCGATATTTATGATTGATATAAGAACAACATTTCTCTATTACATAATATTCTTTCTATTTATGGTGGTTTTAGTGGATGTGACTATTTTAACAGTTATACCCACAGGGAAAGCTGTCTGTATCTTTAAGCGTAATTTTATTCAATAACCACCCTTTTCAGGCATCGACTTGCCACGTTGTCGGGGGGACACTGGTCGGCTGACCTTTTATTTATCATATAATATAATTAATGGATGGCTCTATGAGTTCTTTTTTCTGTGCAATGTTAAGTTAACCCCTTTGTTGAATCAGGTTCATTAGTTAATGTACACTCAATAAGACACCTATTCTAAAACTACAAGAATAGTCCATTAGGGATGTTTTACAGTCATTTCTATTTACAGACATTGTTGTTTACAGACACTGTATCTTATCTTAGAAATAAATTAACCCAGCCATTCTGTAGTTCCATCATATGATGTAATTGAAAATGATTAGCCCACTCCACACATCATATCATGGTCTTCTGATGTTTTTCGTCTGATCATTCTCCTATTCTATGTCCAGGTTGATGGTGATTCACATTTCACATGCATGGATTTGGATTTGGGATTAAATTTAACGCATTCCATAGACACATGATATTCGAAAGGCAGATATTAAATTATCCCTTTGACCTTGAGCCAGGTTCAGTAAGGATTTCTATAAGCCACCAATTGAATATTCATCATTAGAAGAAATGTCTTATTTTGAAATTCCGTCAATTGCATTTGGGCTGCAGGATAATATTAACGGTGCTGTTATTCTTGAGACTGACTTGTTGTATGGTGGTCAAATATTTTTCACCCGATCACTTTTATAATCTCATCCAATTTAATCATGACACATTCCTCACCTGTATACATTTTGGTATCGATTGAATGATTTTGAAAATAATAACCCTGTCTTTAATAATATTTCTGCTGTTTACAGACATTGTATCTTTTCAATGATCACCTTAGAATAACATTAACCATAGACATATTGTATGCTATCCAATGTTATGACTCTTAGTACTTTCAATCTGACCATCTCATGTCTCACCTCTTGTTATCTGATAATTCTGCATTAAAATATTTTATATCCAACCATTATCAATGATAGTTAATATCCAGGTCTATACACCCTCACTTGCATAGATGTTCAGGTATTGATTGGTCTCTAATCTCAATGATCCCAAGACTTTTTCATATGCAGCTAACACAACAACATAATATGTTATGTCTCACGTTCCAATGTAATAAGTAGATAAATAGAGTTATTATGATGTTATGTACTTAATTTCGTAACTGTTATATCTGTAACAGCTATGGTGCGTCTGTCTGACTATGGTTGGGCTTAATTAGCTTTATCACTCTATAACACATATCTGCGTTGGAGTGACCTAATAGGTCGAAATTGAATGCCATATCCATTTCCTATTTATGTGAACAAGGTGCCCAATAAGTCTGATTTCACTTGTGAACTATTAATTATTAGAAAGCTGTGAATTGTTGAAAGTCTTGCATTGATGAAAAGGTTGGTGTAAGGATTTATGAAAATAGCTAATCACTATCACCAAGGTACGGGTTAAACATCTGCCGATCGTGATTGGCTTCTCTTTATAAGTATAATACATTTAGAAAGCCCAAAACTGAACTATCATAGATCCCTCCCATGGCGGCGCCATTCCCAACCCTGCAACTCACCAATCTCCAAGGCCCTATACTATAGAATACAATTTTTGTAAAATCAGCATTTATTTGTGATTTACTAATTTTGTAATTTGTAATACACATTTTGTGTTTTATACTATTTGACTGAATTTCTATCAGTATATTTCTTTCATTGTAGATTGAAACTCAATATATGACCATAACTCTTTTTGTGCAGAATACATTGACATGCAATGGCGCATATGATCTTTTTGGTTAAACACCTTATACCAGGATTCACTTGACCGTAAAATCTTTGAATTTGGTGGAGAAAAGGGGGTATTTTCATCTTTTCATGTTTCCATAGACTCGAACTCTACATCTTGGTAATATGTATGAACTTGTATTGACAAAGTACTGACTAAGCGGGTTCTATAGTACGGCAAAAATACAACATTTGTAAAAGTCAGTATTATATTACAACTTTTTTATTTGTTACACCCTGATCACGATGATTCTCCGTCCGAATAATGGTGAGTGGGATTAGCTGGGTTCATGTTCTTTGTAATGCGTTACCGGAATATCAATTTTTAACCCATTATCAGTGGTTTACGCTCAATGGAGATAGCCATGTCAGCTGCCTATATTTTAATTAAGAATGGGATTGCAGAAATGCAGTTGTCGGGCCTGGAGCTCAAAACAAAAACAATCTTTGTGCGGGACTACACAGATACGAGGTGAATTGGGGTGGGTGGCATTTCGTGCTGTAACCCCTTCAGGCTAAATGGACTCAAATATTTACCATGAAATTATGTAACTTGTTTGGACCACATGGATTTTTTTTATTGGTAGCTTAAATCATTGTTCTTATATATAATATAAATTGGTTATTCACAGTGCCTCTAATTAAGTCGTTATTAACCAATTTCAGGGAATAATTGCAGCAGTCGCATACAGTCAGATGGACACCTGGTTCACAGCCTGCCGTTCACTTGTCACCTTGAATTTGCAACACAAAACAATGATTTAAGGGTATCTGATCTGTTTGAAGTTACTGCTGGATTTGATTCTGAAAGCGGTGAGTGACAAAACTCTTACATTCACAGTTTGTATCAAGATTATAGTTTTGATAGTCAAACACCTGGTAAGACCAATATTTATCTGTTTTCTGGAAAATACTGGGGTCTGTTCAATCAGTATTAAATCGTGTTGGTATGAATTTCTCGGAAAGGCTCTAGTTTTCAGCTTACCTGAGACAAATTTGAGCTATAATCACCACTTTATGTCCCTCTATATGTGATAAATTATTCGATGAATTGGCCATGAAACACTTAAGAAGTAAGAAATTGCAGAATATTTCGTTCAAATTTTGCCAAATTATTCCGTGCAATATTTGTTTCGTTCTCGCGAGATATGACATAAAGGAAAATGAAACAGGAAATTGATTACTCTGAGAGACAAAGTGTGGAATGGGACAGGAAGCATGAGGCAGTTGTGAGCTATTGTTGTCTATCGGAATATCATATTTTTAGAAAGATTCTGACATAAGCAACATCAAAAGCCACTGATCATAATATTGTTAATGTCGAAACCACAACATACAATCGACAAAAAAAAAAATCAATGATAAGGCCTAAGCGCCAGCGGTCCAGCAAAGCATGTATCCGACATGGAACAAGCCCTCACCACGTGGTATAACAATGCCAGACATAGAGACATATCCCCCTATGTTCATGTTTAATATTGTGATTTATATCATTATACCCCCCGCAACGAAGTTAGGGGGGGTATACTGGAGTCAGCTTGTCCGTCCGTCCGTCCATCGTCCGTCCGTCCGTTGGACACAAATTTGTCCGGAGTTTTTCTCAGTCGTTTTTTGATCAATTTCCGTGAAACTTGGCACAGACATCAACCACCATGGGAACCTGTGCACCTGCGATTATGACGGACTTTTTTTTTTGGAGTTATCCCCCCTTTTTCGACTTAGAAATTTTTCGCAGCATGTCTACTTTTGTCCGAGCTTTTATTCTTACATTTTTTGGTCAATTTTTTTAAAACGTGGCACAGATATTTAGTACCATTGGAACTTGTGCATCTGCGATTATGACATCTGTCCGACATTTTTTGGTGGAGTTATCCCCCTTTTTCAACTTAGAAACTTTTTTTGCAACATGCATAATTTTGTCCGAGCTTTTATTCCTACATTTTTCGGTCAATGTTTTTTAATCTTGGCACTGATATTTAGTACCATGGGAACCTGTGCACCTGCAATTATGACGTCTGTCCGACATTTTTTGTGTGGAGTTATTCCCCATTTTTGACTTAGAATTTTTTTCGCAACATACATAATTTTGTCCAAGCTTTTATTCCTACAATTTTCGGTCAATAGGTTTAAGATTAGGGTTATGGTTGTACACCTGCAATGGGAACTGTTATTTTATTATTTTAACTAAATGTTTACTGACATGTCAAACATCTTAGTATTTTTTAAAAAGGGGGGTATCCGTAGTCCCATTGGGACAGTCACACCTCTAGTTACACATGTTTAAATATTTATTCAATAAAGAATCGAGAAAAAATATATACTCCACTCACTTTAATATATCAGTCAATGGGAACTACAAACAAAACTACGATTGGCTTGGGAAATTCCATTGCTAAAAATAGCACAGCATAACAGGAAGTCTGAGCACGTACCCTCAGTGGGATTTCCAATTACGAGTTATCCAAATTAACAAACCAATAACTTAATAAAACTAATAATTATTGTTTTGTATTTAATAACTTTTAACAGACTAAAAATTGATAGCTGATATATATTGTATATATATTGGTAAAACTGCGATAATGTCAAAATGCAAAAATGATAAGATGTGCTGCCGATCATTTCGACACTATAGACAATATTGATGGAAACAGAGCTGCCATATTGACGAAAACAAACACAGCTAAAAAATGTTGAAACAAAATGGCGAAAATGATGAAAAATTTATGAAAACTTGCAACTTTATAGAATGTGATAATGACGAAAAATCTACTGTAATGACGCCATGTTTTTATTAATTTTTTCACATATGCGAAAATCACTTTTCACATGCCCCCTAATAAAATTGCATCTATTGTACGACAAATGTATTCATTCTAGCGAAGCGGCTGTTTTTGTATGTCTATAGACAAATTAACCCACACATGGAAAGAAGGTACTACGATAAATGGAAAAATACTACCTTCGACATCAATGTTTAGAATTTACATTTGTCGATGAATACGATAGCATACAACACATATTAGGTATAAAATGAAGGAGTGGACTACTTTGCTTTCATTTCCATATACGATATGGCTAAAGTGAAATGTTTATTGCCACACTGAACACACAAACTATATATATATCCACGGTGATTTAAAATAAGCTAAAAGTAGACTTGGTATTTACAAAAAGAATTTCTATTTTCACTGATTTATTCCATATAATAGGGCATATTTTGTATCAAGATGTTGGGATACACAAAATGAATGTTATTTTGCTTAAATATTTCCACTTCTCTGTGAATTATGACAAAAAATGCTTTGCAAGAAGAAGCTCCCCATTTTCCAATTGCCGAAGACAGTTCCATTTTTCGTGATACCTTCACATGAGTGGGTTAAATGATTATAGGTGTACAAAAATATCCACTTTGCTTGAATATATGTTGTGCAATAGATACTGAGCTTCATTTCCATACCAAGTTTGCTCATGAGGATAGTCTTTTCGCTGTAAAAGCGCAATTCTACAGCTGTCCCGCAGCCTTGATTTCAACAATTTTAGGGTAGGTATGTTGTTGGCCGAATATGAAACATCCTGTGATTGGCAGAGTTAATTTAATTGGTTGGGGTGAATATCGGGCTTTTGTTGACACGAAAATGACCCCTCTTGAAGATATCCTCCGTCCCAGGCATTTACAAATACTGTTACGTAGTGTGTTCCCGTTCCATCATGCAGTTTGTCATTCAAAGCTAAAATAGTCAGCCTCTTTTTGAGAACTTCAAAAAGAGGCTATCAAACCTTTCATACCCAATATTGTAATTGAATGAAACCTCTGGACTCTCGAACAAATGCTCCTATGAACTCATAACTGATTTGTTTGTCTTGTAACTTCTGTCCACAGTATTATCCTGCCCTTGCACATCATTTTGTACCCTCTTTGGAATGTGTCGGAAATAACACAGGCACGTACAGAACACCTGATACTATGCTACATTGATTTGAACGCATAATCTGGTTTTCTGTTGCTCTTCTCATCATATCTGAAGGAGGGTACAAACTATGACCCACAAAGGTACGAAATGAATCATGGACAGAGGTTATGAAATGACCAACAAGTTGGTAGGGTGCAAAAATGTGAGGGTACAAAATGAATATAACCCCTTTCCTTTAACTCTCACAATCCTTTAAAATACCATCTGTACACCACTGAAACAAGTCCTTTGTGTAAATTGTGATTTCATACGGTTTTACATCATATGAAGAGGAATTGTGTATTTATATTTGCTCATTTTTGCAGGTAACTACATCTGTCAAATATCCCAAGTTACTAACAGCCATTTTGTGCAAGTGTTCAGCACACTGAACATGGATGTTTCTCTCTATGTTATGGTCATCTCCCAAGAGAAACAAGAAGGGATCAGATCTATGTCCACTTTATTCAAGTTTCATCCTGCTTTCTTTGTACATACATCAGAGATACATTTAACAACTGTAAATACAAAGTCAATAGTTACCATATCTGTAACATCTGATCTTGTACAGCATCTTGAGGTGAGTGCTCAATCATTCTTTCTTTTAGCTCAACTTGACAAAGTAGATCATTGGTAATACAACTACAGTCATTATGTAAGAATGGAATTTCCAATTTAACAGAGCCCCTTATCTAAGTGCTTGCCTTCAAATGACTACCGTAAGAATAGCAAAACCTGAATTATTACCTCTAACACAAGTCATAAATATTTTCCTAACCAGACTAGTCTCTAGTCATTCTTATTGCCCTAAAAGCGTGTAAGTTTCATTTGGCTATATTTGCACCAATGTAGTCTTGAACATGCATAATTTCAGGTCACATTTCAGAACACATTTCAGAAATGTAATATTCCCGTCAAAGATACGTTACACACTGAACTACATGGTATATTCATTTTTATTCACAAAGAAAGGATCTGTGATACCCGTTTTAAAATTTAATATTTTGGTACGAAATAGTATAAGTACGTTTTGAATCATGACGTAGCAGGTCACGTGCCATCTAGCTATAATAAATAGCTTGTTGGCAGATCTAACGGCCTCTTTTCATCTTGGTGTTCAATATTGAGGGAAGTGATATGAGTAACAATGAACCTGGACGTACTTATTAAAGTAATGGCTGGGCTTACACCAAATCGCCTTTGTCATCTGTTCTATTGCGTTTATCGTCCGGTTCATTTATTCTTTTAAGTTAACCCGTTCCATGTTTTTGATTTGTTGTGAATTCTTTTCTAATTTTGGGAAACGACACATAATTCTTAAATTATCAACAGTGACAATTTCATTCAAATTCAATTTCACTTGAATTTTATTTTTCTGTTACGCAAACAATATCATTGTTCTGTTGAGGATTGTGGGAAAATTTCCCAACTTCCGGTCGCTGCAACGTGTTTATCAAGATGACGTTTCCGGTTTTCGCCTGTAGAACTCTCTTACAAAACACTGTTACGCGGTCCAATTACTATGTTATCTCTGTTCACGTGGTGCTAGAATGTAAGTATTATTTTGAACCTTCGACCAGTGAGACAAATTGGATTTGTACATCTTGTTTGTTTGAAATTGTCACTCACAATTTTGTTTCAATGTTGACAAAAATGTAGCAAATTACATAGGGAGCAAATTACCTGGATTCGTATCGCATCGCAATTTGCTACCCACATTGGCCTTTTCGCTATGCAATTTGGTAATGACTTTCCTATGATTTTAGAACATTGATATCTACTCATGTCAATGTGAGGTTGTTTGCTAATCAAAATTTCAGGTTATTTTCTCCCTGTAATTAAGGATCAGGAATTAAACGAGGGCAAATTTCGTTATCTATGACTTAACTCAATTTTGTGCAGTTTGCGCGACTCATAGTTCACTATGAATTCGTTTACACTACTACACCGAGGTTGTTTTTCAACAAATAACTTTGTGACAAGTGATAAAATAGACTGACACAAGTCATAAAATGACTCATCAGTCACCCAATTTCATGGTAACTTTTGAGGTCCCCTTTCCTGATAATAAAAAAAGGTCTGGTTATTTTTCTTCCTTGCGTGGCCTCAGAATCGGTACCCCCAAAGTCCATGGCTCAGGCTAATCAAATCCCTCGTTCTCATTTGACTTTCGGGTGAGGCTCGGCACCATCATGTCAACTGGGCACTCCACTGATCTGAGGGTGGGTTCCAGTGTTCACGGCTCTGACCATGTTTGTCTGCTCCTGCTGAAACCTACCTCAGATTTTCGTCCTCCCTCCTTCCCTTCACAAGCAGGTGGGAAGAACCAAGATCTGTCAGCCCGCCCTTGGGTTGAATCGCTGAATAGGACCACCACTCGGGACTCTGCATGGCCTTAAAATGCTTAATATTTGACGAGAGGCAAATTATAGCAAGTGTAGCGGCTGGGGCTGCGGCGATTCATCATATATTTTCAATGGGGTGATACATGTATCACGATACACGAATCAAGTAATATCTGCAGATCTATGGGCCAGTGTAAAGCAAAGTTTCGGTATTCTATGTATCATTGACGGATCTGCCCAACAATTAATCTCCATTCTAGTTTAACTGAACTCTTCATCCTGTTCTAAACTGGTTGTTTCTGATAATGCAGATAGTATCCATTTGGAAACACTAGTGTAGTGTATCGTGATCTGTATCGTTTCTTTGGTCAGTTATCCTGATTCGTATCGTGTCGTGGCCAAGTGTGACGCCGCTGCCTTAATGGCTGCACAGCCTGATGCTGCTTCTCGTCAGCTTTAAAGCTGGCTCTGGGTTAGGGGGAAAACAGACTGCACCTTCATCATCCCTCGATGCCTCTTTCCAGGCTTTACCCAGCCCTGTTTATTCAGTTTTTACTATACAGAAAAAACCATTGGTTGGGTCTGACAATCTGACATTTAGTTTACAATTCTAATTAACAGGGCTGCTTGCCATCCGACCCGAATTACGATTCTCACTTTGGATTTCGGAAAGCACTTGCTGCTATTTCTTGTGTCTGTGTGGAAAAAAGAAATAGAGAAAATTGCAGGGCATCGAGGTGAATGAGACGCAGTTTCTCTCCTCCAGTATGTGTCCTGGGGGGTTCGAGGGGAACCGAGTGTTGGGCCATCAGACAGCGTGCTGTCTAATGCCGGGTAATCTCGGGTGCTGTGCATAACAGTGAACATAGGGCAGTCATCGGCCTGGGCAGAGACTTTTAACAGACACTCAATTTGTTTTACCTGGGCTCAAACGTATATCCTTTCCACTTGTCACTGATTGGCATTGTACAGCTATGCTCTAATTAATTGACCCTCCTTAACGAGGTTGACATGCGGTATGACCACGTGGTCGCGGTTGAGTTTTTGGTACCGCGGTGACCTGTGGTACCGACCGCAGTGTCCTGCGGTCACGCATTTCATGACCGCGGTGATCCGCGGTACCGCGTTTCATTACCGGGGTTGACTTTACGATAACGAATTTCATGACCGCGGTTGTCTAACATTAATAATTTCTTGAATGCACGAGCCGGCGATAGAAAACTACACAGTTATTATGTGCACCTAATCGAGATTTAAATATAATAAAATGACTATCTTATTATTTTATATGTTAAATTTCTTTAAAATATTTTTGACAATAACAATTACACTATTATACTTGTTTTTTCACTAGATTATCACATATAAGTTCCGCATATCGCATTCGAGTCGTTCAGGTACTTTTCTCGGAAGCTCTTGTGGTAATAGTATAGGACTTAAAATGTGAAGGCCATTCAATAATTCACCAATCAAGACAAAGTAATTTATTCAGAATAAAAAAATGGCTATAATATTCCGCCGGTCATGATGTGAGCGGCAGACAACCGTCAGACGATACACATGTGACTGGTCTTCAACAATTTCGCCCATCTGTTCAATTACTGGCATGGCTCCTCTCGACAAAATGTCGAATGAGTATCTGCCTTCTCCTTAGTGGCTGTGGTGGGCTGGAAACACTACAGCTCATGGACCCGGGCCCTTCATCTGTTAAGAACAATCAGTGAATAACAAGAAGACACAATCTTCTTGTTATCAACATTCTGGTTGTTTTTAAACCTTCATCATCCACAGCATGTCCGTCCTTTCCGACCGTTTGAAGTTGTTCCATCTCAATGGGCATCCTCCTTCCAAACATTTCTAATATATTACATTCAGGCTGCCAAGTGTCCCTTTCAATCAAGGTAACTGAATACACTCAATTGGATCGACAGGCTGTGGATGTCATTTAAAAAAAAAACTCGGGTCTCTCCTGACTTTTTATGTTTACCCATACCATAGTATGGTAAACATAGTGTCGTTGTCCGGATTGACCACTCGGCGTTAGTCCGTCCGTCCGTCTGTCTGTCTGTCTGGCTGTCTGTCTGTAGACACTTTCGCATGGTGCGATAACTGAAATATGTTCTATCTGATCGGAACCAAATTTTGTATATGAATTTCTCAGCACCAAATACAGATCGAGTTCGAATATGGGTTCGATCCGAGTTTTTTTTAAGGAGTTATGGCCCTTTTTCGACTTAGAATTCATGCATGCTACCATAACTCAAAAAAAAATTATCTGATCAGAATCAAATTTGGTATGCAAGTTTCTCGGACCAAAATACAGATCGAGTTCGAATATGGGTTTGATCCGATATTTTTCAATGGAGTTATGGCCCTTTGACATAGAATTTCTGCATATTTTGATAAATCAACCATTTTTCAACTGATAAGAACTAAATTTGGTATGCGAGTTTCTCAACTCAAAATACAAATCGAGATTGAATATGGGTTAGATCCAACATTTTATACCAGAGTTATGGCCCTTTTTCAACTAAGAATTGAACAGATAACCATAGCAGTCTAACTTTAGCTCTATGAGAGACAAACATTATCTGAGTTATTGATAATTAGAGTTATTTTTAGACATTAGTGTGAGGTGAAACTAGCTATGTTTTTGAGGGACACAGGCTTACAGGCAGTAGCTCTATCTAATTAATTTGCACTCTTACTCTGGTTATTGTAAACTCTCTTAACCCAGGTATACCATGTCCTGGCCACCTTTCACATTTAACCCAAGGCTGTGGTGGTTTAGCTGTACCAGTGCATTCTCTTTATAAATGCTAGTGACCCATAAATTCAAATAATTTGTGTTATGTACATTTGTCTATAATAGTACATAAAAGTATACTCTATAATTCAACACCAAAACTCTCATTTATGATTCCAATCATAGTAGTTTACTATCGCCAAGGGATGGGTTAACATCTGCCGATCGTGATCGGCCTCTCGTTTTCTTCTCGATTGTTTCGATACCAGAAAACATTTTAGGAATTTCAAAATCCTATAACGCTCGTGATGAACTTAGTTTACCAGGGGTTTTTCCACCCATTTTCAAGGCTCAAAGTAAATGCCGGTCATGGTCATTGTCCGGCGGAAATGGCTTATGTCCGGTGTATTTATTAATCGAAGTAAAGTTTTTGCACTTTTGAAAACAATAACATGGGTTTTTCCTGGGTGGCAATTGGACGCTCACTAAAATGTGCAGCTCATTGACTACTAATAAATCGATTGGACATTAAATACTGTCATTTTGACAGTCAGTCACAAAATAATTATTTTGAGCCTTGACCAGTTTGTCAAATTTGGGTTTGCACCTTTACTGACAGCATGTCACAAAACTCAAAAATCATGGTAATGCGGCTATTAAAATCTGGGTTTTCTTCGCCAGAAATGAGGTTTTGGCATGTTTCTAATCGTATATTTACATTCGCCACTTCCTCATTTTACATCCAGATTGACCATTCAGGTAGCAATAGATTTCCTTCCTCTGGTGTCGAAACGTCGGGATATCTTGGTTCGTGCAGTCACATACTATGGATCAGAGTGGTCTATGCTTTCTGCATATGACCAGCTTGCTCCATGGAGGAGGTGGCACATGCATGTACCTGCATATGACCTTTGGGTGATTTCCAGGTTGCCAAAGTACCGACGGTACCACAACTTTCGGTACCGGTTCCGTACTGATGTTCAGTACCGCAAACCGGGTTGGTATCGGTACTCATTGAGTGGACTTTTATACTGCAAATAACTTTGGTTTCGTGGGGTTCCATCATCAATTATTTGTTAAGTTCGAGTTTAGTCAAACAACGAAAATAAAAATCGCAACGACATTTACGATTAAGTTGTTGTCTGCGGCAGTTTTCGGCAAGTCGGATAGGGAGGATTTTTAAAAAGACGGAATACAGAGTGGAACGAATGTAGACATGTATGTCTGACTACTGGGCCGGCTAACATTGTAGGTTTGTATGGACACACAGTAGTGACGGTGTCGCGGTACACCATATTATTTGTGTGGTAATTATCAGAGAACTCACTAATAGGCCATAATACACGCATGTTGTAATTTCATAAATGATGTCACCCAATGAAACCAAAGTCGTTTCCAGTAAACCCAGTTATACCCCCACTTTCGAAGAAAATGGGGGGTATATTGGATTGACTGCGTCTGTCCGTCACGCTTTCTCCCTCCGTCTGTCCGTCTGCCCGTCCGTCCGACCTCATAACTCGAACAACTATGAACCGATTTCAATAATTTTTTGTATGCAATCTCCTTAGGACTGCCTCTCCGCATGATGCTAATTTCGACTTATTTTTTTACTTAGAAAATTTCTCACTTTTTCGGTTTCCGGATGATATCTCAAGTTTGGATCCTTTAATTGCAAATACCGTCATATCATGATACAGAATGAGATCGAATTTGAGTTTGATCCGATGATTTTTTCTAGAGTTATGGACTTTTTTCGACTTAGAAAATTCAATTTTACTTCTTTTTTTTTGTTTCCGGATGATAACTCCAGTTTGGACTGTTCAATTGAAAATTCTGGGGTTTTTTGTGGGTCATTCATATAAAAATACAGGTCAAGTTCGAATTTGAGTTTGATCCAATGATTTTTCCCAAAGTTATGGGCCTTTCGACTTTGAATTGTTTTTTTTTATAATTTTCTGTTTTTCTGTATGAGGGTACCATCATGGTGTAATCAACTCCTCCTACAGTTTTGATCGTAGATATTTGAAACTTCATTTTTTTTGGATGTTATCACACTCGACAAAAGCCATCTTAGATGTTAAGGTTGCGTTTCATTTTCTACCCTTTTTTGGGTTTCTGCAATCATTCGAACAAATATGAACCAATATCGAAATTATTAATCCAAATTTTTCTTTAAAGTTAAAAATCTTTTTTGTTGGGTTTATGGATAATGCGGGTTGAATTTGCCACAGTGGGGGTATGCTAGCACTCGAGTGCACACCTCTTGTTGTAGTTGGCTAGTTAAAAAATTTGAAATAGATTTTGAGAGAAAATTGTCAAATACACTCTGTCTGTGACAACTTTATATCACAATAAATGTTAAAAAAAGGGAAAATAAAACTCAATAGATGTCACTCATGTGATCATAAGAAAAATTACCGGTACGTCATAATACGTCTCGTAACTCTGCCCTGGTTGCCCATGCCTCCATGTCACGACTCACAACTCACAAATATCCTGTCACTCGAGTTCTACAGTGTCAACATCCATGTCATCATATATATCCATGGATGGTAATTTGGGTGTTTGGCACTTTTGCGCCTTGTTGGTGCCCAAATCCGGCTGCATCAAAGAAATACAGTTATCACAAGCGCCCACACAATGCATGCATTCTGACAATTTCTTGACAAGTCATCATAGTGGGGCATACTGTGCCTTTGATGTTTGAATGTGCTGACGATATCACGTTAACCCATCACAGTTGTGTTTGGTGTAATGTTGAGCTGCTTAATTAACCCTTTATATTCGTTGAGGTATATTAATAGAAATCAACAATCAGTACTGAGAACCATCGGTACTCGACATCAGAAACAGTACCGATTTAATTCCTGATTACCGCCGGTTTCGGTACCGGTACTAGTACCTATTGGCAACCCTGGTGATTTCTACCTAATGAGTTTTCACAATTACTGGTTTGCCTGACTTCAGGACAAAAAGGGGGGCAAAGATCATTCAGCCATTGGGCTCATTCTTCCACTTTCTCCACTTTACCGTGTATCATCAATCAAATCTGCGAATCGGTACCTTTTGGATCCTTTTGTTGCTACTCAGCAGGTTCAAAAGAATCGCTCTTAATAAAAAAATACAACAGTATCTCTTTCCTCGCTGCCTTCTCCTGTGAGTTGATTCTACCATGTAGTTCAGTGTGTAACATTTCTTTGCCGGGAATATAACATTTTCAAATAGAAAATACATATTCCCTAATAAGATGCTTGCGCACTGAACTAACATGTCCCTCCCAAATTGGGATTTGTCCTCCCTGCTGCTCGGTCACACCCCTCCCTGCTGCTCGGTCACACCCCTCGAATCTTGTAAGAGGTTGAAAAGAGGCTGTTAGATCTGCCAACAAGTTATTTATTATAGCTAGATGGCACGTGACCTGCTACATCATAATGATTCAAAACGTACTCATACTATTTTGTACCAAAATAATAAATTTTAAAATGGGTCTCATAGATCCCTTCTTTGTGAATTAAAATGAATATACCATGTAGTTCAGTGTGTAAGTATCTTATTAGGGAATATGTATTTTCTATTTGAAAATGTTATATCTTAGAGATGGGTGCCATTATCATTTGTCTCTACCTCAGACTTGGTGTTTTATAGATTTAAATGGGATGGTGACAAACCCCTCATGAGCAACAACAGGTATAATTTAGTGCAAAATATAACCATGAGGTACAAAGCTCTGATCCAGCTATCTCTAGACATCATAATCATGATTATCTGAAAATGACAATTTTGATATATTTCAGCCCATTGTTAGCAATTCTGACATCTTGGAAGTTATGCCAGCCATGCTAGAGGACCAGAATAATGGTGTGTTGCACTATCCAATAAAATTGATAGATACATTCATTGTGTGGGAGAGAGAACAAAGCCATCTGTATGTGGAAGTCAATTGCCGTAAAACTGGTCAAAGTGTCAAAGTACCTGTCATGATAAAATTAATAGGACAGAGACCAACCACTGGAGGTATGGAATTATTACAAGATTATTGAAAGAGACATGAAAACCAAAGTGCATGATTTATGTATATTCCTGCCAAAGATATAAATTTGTTTTATCATGGTTACCATGAAGTTTTAACAGGGCTCAAACTTGTTCCCCTTTCCACTTGTCACTGATAGGCATTGTACCTTGTTTATGGGTGACAGGTCGATCCTACTGAATGTAAATGCTTCTGCCTTCTAATGCGTTCCAGCTATGATACGTGACCGAGCTACAATCTCTGATTAGCATCAAAACATAATGCATCTGATTTTATTTGGTTCAGGCTTGAATCTCAATTAATCTAATTCTGCACAAAACTTGAACAAACACTAACTCATACTTAGAATCTGGTATTTTTCATTTTTCTGTGTCTGTTTTGAACAATTCACAATCTGTTATACTCATATTCAGTTGATGGCAGATGTGAAATTCTGACAGTATCATTTGCCTGGACAAAATTCAATATATGTTTATGGAGAGTTGTGACCACTCTTCTTTATCATTGCAAGGGAAATGCCTGTTCAAAATTTGTCACTTGACCTCTCATAAATATAATGTACATGGTTTAGTATAAATAAAAAACAATCATTTGTCAAATTATGATTTATTTCATACAAATAAGACATTGGTGTTTCTCTTGGGAAGCAATTGCAGTCCAAACACTTGGCACCATCAGTTCGAACATTTTCAAACATGTCAAGCAGAGAATTTGAGATCGCTCGTGTTTTTTATGCTGGCACATTTTTCTGCTTCTTCAGGATTTGGTTCCTCTCACATAAAGTAATTTTCTGTCTTGTTTGACTGTTTTACGATTGTTGACCGATATTTTGTCACTATCGTAAAATCTTGACATTTCACTACTCAAATACACCAGTCAATCGTGTCCCATTTTGATACAAGTTTACCAAATTATCTCCCTTTGGCCCGGTGAATGTATTAGCTGGTCTATCCTGCTACAAGTGCACCTTACATGCGACAACTTTCTAGTTCGAGTCGTCCTTCCAATGAATTTGTATGAAACTGGTATTTATTTATTTATGGAAGGTCACAAATCTGTTCGAGGCGTGGTTTTTGGTGATGCGGCGATCCCTGAAAAATGAACTACTCTGTTTATCTGACCTTAGTATTGAGTCCAGCATCAAAATTTCATCACTGTTTCACCATTTGTGTAATCTTTTTGTTTTCTGCTTTCAGAGTATGCTAAGCCAACAGGTTGGAGTTCTCCATTCCTACACCTTATTCACAGCTACCAGTCATGGTTCTCCATAATCCTCATAATAATTATCACTGCTGTAGTAGTCATACTAGGTGAGTTGGCTAGTTCAGAGTTCATTAGGAAAAGAACCACCTGACCCATGGATGACCAGATCAACCCGGGACAACTCAACTTGAACTAAGAATAAATAAGTTTCTAAATTGTATTTTTATATCACCTGAGACGAAGTCTCCAGTGAAACTATAGTCATCACTCCCCTTAATTATACACTGTACTATTTGAATTTGTATCAGATAAATAAATTGAATTGAATTGAAATCGCATTGCATTTTCCACAACAGTCTTTGATTTATTTTCATTAAACATATATTAATGTATAATATTATATTTTTAAATAAACTAGCTGAAACAAGCTATTGTTAAATGGGAGCCTTTATTAATTGATCTTTAAACATTTTGCCATATTGATTTTAAAAATAATATTAAAAAAAAAAATTACTAGTATTGACTTTTTTTTTTATAGATTAAACACCTTGCTCAAGTTAAAGCCAAATTATGATCACGGCCTGGTTGCTTAGAGTGGCATATTATATTCGGGCCTAAATTAAAAAATTTAAAAATACATGAAAAATTGTTTGCTTTCATCCACCTTGCAAAAATCCACAAAATCATTTTTCAGTAAATAATACGTGGAAAATTATCAAAAAACTTATAATCGAGAGTGTTCTTAATTATCAGCAGATGCTGGGCGACAGAAGCTTGGACGCTCTTTATAAGATGCGGTCATTGGAATTTTTTCTTGGCTGACAAAATTTCATATTAAGCATTCTCCTTTGAAAATCGAAATCTGGCCATCACAACTTACTGGTAATGGGCTAATGGGTACGATCTAATTATTTTCTGTGGTAAAAAACTATACGTATGTCAGACACAGATGCTAGTTGTGTATCCATTAAGCATTTAACTACAGAACGATGGAATAATTGATAATTATATTGATATCTGTTTGGTTTATAAAGCACAAGTAAATAATTTATTAAACATTGCTGTCAGTTATGTTTGTTATCAAGTTCTGCCAGTGTGAACCTATTTACGTTTTTTGTTTCACATGAATGCCATCAGATTTTTTTTTTTATTAAACATGACATTTAGCAACAGTATTTATGGGAAATCTGAGCCAAATATATATTCCTGAATATCATCAACTTAACTATGAAGTTCATTTTTATTTTTCATAAATATCAATGTCAAACGATACATTAAAAGCCTTTGATAACTCACACAATTTTGTTACTTTTTGTGACCAATGATTTGGAAAACAAACAACTTACCTCATGCCACCTGATTATAATATTATGCTATAATTAAAAAATAATAATGTATATTAAATGAGTTACAGAAATGATGTTTGGATCTAGTGAGATTGAGAGTATCCCTCACTCCTTCTCAAAATTATACAAAGGCTAACAACACACATCATTGACAATGCAAATTAAATGGTATTTTTTTGTGTAAAAAAATGACACTGCAAGAAATTAGGGCAACACTGTCTTGGCTGGGAGGAATGATGTTGGTTATATGTGCATTGGGTAAAGGGTTAACTGGACCATAGGCCCAAATACTAAGCCCAAAATATCCCTTCCAAGACACAACAAATTTTACCCACTTTTTTTGGTCAATTTTCACCAAATTTACGGAATATAATTAGTCGTCACACATTGTTTTAATTATATAATTATATATTTAAAGGTTACCATTTAGTGATTGCTTCACAACTAAATCGACCACCAGTTGTTGTGATGTCTTCCCCAGTGATGGCTGACTCGCCATATACTTCACAAAAAAATATTGGTATGTATAAAGGTAGCCTTCTATTTTATTAACTGCATTTCATATTGCAAAAGGTGTTTTGCGCCGAGATGTATAAAGCCGGTGTATTTCACATGTGAATATTTATATATATATGGAAGATATTTATTTTTTTGTTTCAACATATCCCTGGAGTTTACTTATGACTATGTCGTGTTTTTTCGAAGAACAGCTGTACGTATCAGTTTGACAATACAATTGATTGGCTGCATTCATATGGTTTATATAACTGCCAGAGAGCAAAAAAGAAGACACAAGGTAGAGTCGAGGTTGGTCTGAATTACTTGTTTCACCGCTACAATTATAGAAATTGATAATATTGATGTCAACATCATTGGACCAGGGAAGTGGCTAGAGGTTTTGAATTACACCTTTGCCATGTCCAAAAAACCCAACTCTGGGAAACTTCTTTTTCATACTCCCTCCAGTTGTATTGAAATTTTCAACAGATAATGTTATACGATATGATTTGCATACACTTGTATATACTACTACACACAGGACACAATCTTTTTTTGCAATGATGGTAAAAATAAGCCATTTCCTTTCCAGGTGGATCACCTCAAACATATGGTGGAATAAACTCACCGACAACGCCTCGTCTATGGTCCGCTGGCTATGGTCCCCAAAGTCAGGACAGAGTGTTCAAAAGATTTCCATACCAGAATTCGCCATCTCCTTGATGCATTTTACATTTTGTTATCATTCAAATAAATTCATCCATCTTCCACATCTCATCATTCATGATCATCTTTATTGAATAAAATCTTTAAATACAAAGCATTGGTTGTCCTGAGACTACAGACTTTTTCTCTGGCCACAAAATTGTAGAAAACCATTTTTTTTTTTATAAAATCAACAAGTCAATCTTTCTTGAAACTTTCGGCCTCGTGGCCTTCATCATATAATTTAAAGATACAAGCTACATTTTCAGACAAAATAAACATGCACTGTTTATTAAATTTGGTGTACATTTCATCACGTTTGTTTCCATGACATTGTGAGGTATTGATACGTCATGCCAAATGGATTGCAAAGAAATTCAAAAAGGTTTTGTCTAACAATAATATGCCGATATCCCAGTTGCGTTGATCGGTGACAATGGTGACATTCATGAAACCCAATAGCATATCCGTTCTGGTGCTTGTGTGAAAACCTTGGATGTTCTTTTTTCAAGGATATTGATTGGATTTATACTGGAGAGTATTTCTGAAATGTACCACCTTTTAGGTGAGACTATCGATTCATAGATTTTCTTGGGGCTAATATGGGTCAAACCGATCAGACAAGTAGGGTGTCATCTGTAGGGTGTACTAATGGATTTAGCGAAACAAAGAGTAAAATCCAAGATGGCCACTGGTGGCCATGTTTTTCAACGAAATTCGGAAAACTAGAGGTCACCCCGATGACCCATGTGAAGTTTGGTGATGATCAGATAAGGGATGTGGTCTGTAGGTTGTGCCCAAGGATTTAGTCATGCAAAGAGTAAAATACAAGATCAGCCATGACCGAATGACCCCAAAATTACTCGTTCCCATCTATATATCAATGTCAACAGCCATGACAAATTTCATAATGATCTGAGCAAATGTACGATCTGTAGCCCATGCCAAAGGATTTAGTCATGCAAAGTGTAAAATACAAGATGGCTGCCAGCAGCCATGTTTTATGGCTGAATGACCCCAAAATTACTCGTTTCCCATCTACATGTCAATGTCAACAGCCATGACAAATTTCATAATGATCTGACCAAAGGTACGACCTGTAGCCCGAAATTGAAATTGTTGACGGATGTCCCCATGCACACACATGAACGACGGATACCAACCCATGGCAATAGCTCAAACTTTACAAAGTAAAGTTGAGCTAAAAATTGTCCAAACCTGAAAAGTGAAATTTTGTCGATATGTGTGTCAAGTTTGTGAGAGGAAACCCCCAATATTTCTGGTAATATCTGTGGTTGTGAATTGTGACTTTATTTTGTATTTTTTTTTTTATAACTGATCATTGCAATTCTTGGGGTCCTAGCCCCTTCCGATCCCTCAAAAATTTGATTTTACAGAATCCGGTATACAATTTCACAATAAATCACAAATGGGATTCAAGTCATATTTCAACATGAGCAGAAGTGTGTAATGTAAGTGAGGCATACCATTACTCATGAATATTCCAACTCATTGGAACCAAAACTGTTACTTTGGCTCAAAATGACCACCAAATTATGGAAAATCGTAGATATTGCCTCAGCGTGCCTGGCAATCGCTTACAAGTTGTGGTTGATAAATAAAATGGGCTATTCTGCCTTCAATACATTGGCTACTTATTAACCTTGGTTAATTGTTACTATTGTCACCAGTTCCAAACAGCAGAAACTGATCTTGAAAATATTAGTGAAAAAACGTGATATTTTCTACTTCCGGTGGCCATCTTGAATGAAGTTCCAATTTTGCCCTATAAAAGTGGCAATATTTCTTAGCTTCACAAAAAAGTGGAGGGGACATAAAGGAAGAAAATGAGTGGGGTTAAGTCCTGAGGGGGTGCAGGTCCCGGACTAATAGTTTTTAGTTCAGCGTGCATAGCTCGTTGTGAGCTTTTTACATGGCTTGGAATATTCTGTGTGTTGAAAGATTCTGTCTGCAGTTTGCAAAGTGAAATTAAGCCATTTCCCAGCAAATTTTGAACCAGGGTTTTCAGCTCATCTTTACAAAGTAAATTTTGAGCTTTTGCCATGGGTTAGCATCCATGGTCCATACGTGTGTGCATCCGTGCGCGAGTCGAGAATTTCCTTCAGCATGCCCTACAGATGCATCCCTCATCCGATCTTCATATGTAGCTTCATGGTGACCTATAGATGGGAGCTGTCAAATTTGCCGGATCATTTTAAAATTTTGCAGGCATGATTGTGATCATCTGTAGATGGAAGCTATCTTGGAATTTACTCTTTGTATGACTTAATCCTTCGGCACACCCTACAGGCCATATACATGTGTATCTCATCCGATTGTCACCAAGCTTCATATGGATCTTTGGATGACCTCCAGATGGGAGCCTCCTATTTTGACTGAAATTTGTCAAAAAAACATGGCGCCAGCAGCCATCTTGGATTTCAAATTTGAATCCATCGGCACACCTCACAGCCTGCATTTATTGATGAAAAACCCGATGAAAACATGGCTGCTGACAGCCATCTTGGATTTTACTCTGTGCATGACTAAATCTATTGGCACACCCTACAGGCCACATCCCTCATCTGATGATCACCAAACTTCATATGGATCTTCGGGGTGACCTCCAGATGGGAGCCTCCTATTTTGACCGAAATTTGTTGAAAAACACATGGCCACCAGCAGCCATTTTGGGTTTACTCTTTTGTATGACTAAATACTGTGGCACACCCTGCAGGTCACACATCTCTCATCCAATCGTCACCAAAACATGGATTCTCAGGATTACCTTTGGATGGGAACTTGCCATTTTTTCTGAATTTGATAAAAAAAAACATGGCCACCAGCAGCCATCTTGGATTTCACATTTGAATCAATCGGCACACCCACAATTATTGGCGAAATTTACAGGCATGTTTGGGATTCCAAAATTTGGTGAAAGACATGGTTGCCATTGGCCATCTTGGATGTTACTCTTTGCATGACTACAAGCCACATCCCTTATCCAATTGTCACCAAACTTCAATTGAATCTTCGGGGTGATCTCTAGATTGGAGCCATAGATTATTTCTGAAATTCGTTATAAAACATGGCTGCCAGCAGCCATCTTGGATTTAAAATTTTAATCCATCCGCACACCCATGGAGCCCACATTTAGTGGTGAAATGTTTGACATGAAAATAATTTCATCTACACAATACAAGACCTTTACTTTAGCTTTTTGGCTTTGCTTCTTTATCATTCTATTCATTGCTCAGTAAAAAATAAACTCCTTCCCAAGTTGAGCTACAGTGTCATGACACTTTCATTTTGTTTCTCGACGAGTTCTATATGGTTGATCGTATCATGCTGTTAGTGCGATGAATTATTTCATAATGTTGCCATTAAATGCTTCAGAAGTCAGAAATCTCAGTATAAATTGTTCATAATTTCTGGACATAACCGTATTATCATATCTATGTCAAAGTTCCGCCGCACCACGGCAGCTTGGGATAAAGGTGAATTTTCAAGCATACAACAAAAGAATATAAAATTTGTAGAAAGTCGGGGGCAAATACAATAGAATTTCGAATTGATTTACGACAAGCGCACATCTGGTGTCAGAATCTACTGTGACATGCCAGCTGTCAATCATTATTCGTGAGCTTCTGCTATCGCATCAATAGACACCATCCTGTCAATCATAAAGGATTATTTCATGAGATTTTTTTCATGAATTAGTATTCATGAAACCGTTATGTGAAAATGGGGCTTAGAATAATTGTATAGATCATTCCTGGTCATTTGTTTATTTCTGAAAAACATAGTTTTCCTGCATTCCTCTTGTCTGTTTTCCGCAAATTTTCGGAAAATGTTAATTTTTCTACAAACCTTTCCCCGAGAACATAGTAATTAATATTCCGCAAATTTACTGAAAACTTCTCAATAAAATTGAGTTTAACAAATAAACAGGTTCTTTATCCGCTATAAAAGCACTGAACTGCGAACAGATTGTGGGAAACTTTAGATATGGACATTTCAGTATAACACACAGACCTACATTCAAGTTAAATAACATGAATCTGGAAACCGAATCAATCATTGAAAACACTATTCCAATGAGTGATGTATGTATGGCAATGGGAAAATCCTTTATAGTAAAGTGATGAAAATTTGGGTAAAAAATATGTTAAACCAAGTATTCCATGTCACCTTTTCACATTTAATCCAAGGCTGTGCTGGTGCAGAATTACAGATCCTGTGCCAGTGCATTCTGTTATATATGCGAGTGACCCATAAATTCCAATAATTTGTGTTATGTACATTTGTCTATAATAGTACATAACAGTATACTTTATAATTCAACATCAAAACTCTAATTTATTATTCCAATCATAGTAATTTACTATTGCCAAGGGATGGGTTAAAAATCTGCCAATCGTGATCAGCCTCTCGTTTTTATTTGTTTAGACAAGAGGGGGTGAAATTGACTGTCAAATCCGCCATTGCACTTTCAGTCAGAATCAGACAATATTTGTTTTTACTAATTTAAATTAAATGCTATTGATGGGAATTGAGGGGCAGTAAGCTAGTAGATGTGTATCTAAGGATGGTGCATTAGGGCAAGCCCCTGTGGGATCAACAAAAAGGACTTCTAGTCAATTTTTAAATCTAGTTTATATATCACATTTTGTTCTGAAAATATACTCCAATGTTGTTAAAACATTGAATAATTACAAACAGCCAATTTAAACAAAATACCCATTCATCAAAGGATTTTGATAAGTACACGTTATACATAATACTATATAATACTAAAAGAAATTGAAGTATAATATATATAGAAGCATTATATGAAGTACAATATTAGTACATTGAGTTGAATTTCCATTCTATTGTTTTCATTGAGCTTCAAGTACCACCTCGTTGAAAACATATTTAAAACGACTTTAGACCTTTGAAGTTGGTGCATGCAAAATCTACATAACAATTTAAAATAGATCGACTTTGTTCTTATTTCCATTATTATTAACCCCTTCATGACGGGGAGTTGCGCTGGTGCAGTATTAAAGATTCTGAGCCAGTACATTATCTTATATTTGCAAGTCTCCCAAAGGGAGCCTCACATATTTGAGAATGCACTGGCTTACAACTTAGTTACAAGGTCAAGGTAAATATTGTTAGGCCAATGTATTCTTTAATATATATATATATATATGCGAGGCTCCCTATGGGAGACTCACATTAACACCTCAAAAAAAGAAAGTCCCCCCCCCCTAATATATTCGGTAATATTTTTTGAGATATTGGATAGATTTTGATGAAACTTTCCACAAATGATTTGTGGTACCAAAGACATCAAGTGATCACTGCTGTGAGGTGAGATATGGATGAGTGAGCACAAATTGAATGGAAGTTGGGCACTTTTCAAATGTTGCAAAAACACAGGTAGTGATCAGACATTCAACTGTGCCTTGGCCCCACTTCTCGCACAGGCTTGGAACATCCTTATCTGTTGGTACATCAATGGCCTACATGGTGGGAAACTTGGTTTACTGAAAAATTGCTTCAAAGTGACTGATTTCAATAACTCTGTGTTGCTCACAGCATGAAACTTCAAGGTGTCATTCCAAAGGAATGTGGTTAGACTGAATGGCCTGGGCATTCACCAGGAACATTGTGTCCCGAAGATAATACGCATGTTATCGTGGACTCACTGTGTCACTTTTAGACCACATTTACAGCCAATAACAACTTGTGTGAACAATGGAGTGACTGTCCACTCTACGTCAGTGTTTTGCAACTTTTGAAAGCACCCCCTTCCATTCAATTCATGCCCAGACGGCCATAACATAACTCACAGGGCGGTGCCTCACACAGGTTGTGAATCAGATACCACTAAACATTTTCGTAAAGTTTCGTCAAAATCCATCTAATATCTCATAAAATATTACCGAATATATTAGGGGGGGGGGACTTTCTTTTTTTTAGGTGTTTATAAGATAATGCATTGGCACAGGGTTTTTGCAACATTTCAGGAAACTCCACTCATGGAAGGGTTAATAACTCTCCAATAATGAAATTTCACATATCGAAACCATTGTTTTATCAAAGCTTGACTACATGATTAATGATGTTCGTTGAAAATCACTGTAACAGTTTTGTTTACATGACAATTATTTCAACATGCAAAATTTCATTCTTAATAGAGAGCTATCAACAATTAATATAAGAGCAAAGTTTTTATCATTTTTGCACATTCACCCACTGCAAAGACCTTGAAATCACAATTGGCTATTTATTTTCTTCAGAATCATATAAATCTAAAATATGAAAGTGTCAATGACACTGTAGCTCAACTTGGAAAGGGAATAATTTCATGTGTTACAGTCAATGGAGCGATTAGGAATACGTAAAAGTTGAAAAGTCTAAGTCATACCAGATCATCAACATGAAGAGATATATAAAGTAAAATCCAAGATGGTTGCTGATGGCTATGTTTTCCAATGAAATTCAAAAACATTTGATAGCTTCCATCTAGTAGATTAATATCAAGATTAATATGAAGTTTGGTGTGATGATCGGATGAGAGAAGTTGACTGTTGGGCGTGCCAAAGGATTTAGTCATGCAAAGAGTAAAATCCAAGATGGCTGCTGGCGGCCATGTTTTTTTGCCGAATGACCCCAAAATGACTTGTTCCCATCTAAATGTCATTGTTAACATCCATGAAAAATTTCATGATGATCCGACCAAAGGTACGACCTGTAGCCCGTGCCAAAGGATTTAGTCATGCAAAGAGTAAAATCCAAGATGGCTGTTTTTTGGCGGAATGACCCCAAAATGACTCGTGCCCATCTGTATGTCAATATTAACATAAATGACAAATTTCATGATGGTCAGACAAACAGTTCGGCCTGTTGCCCATGCTAATGGATTGAATTTTGTAATCCAAGATGGTCGCTGGCAGCCATGTTTTTTTTTGCCGATTAACCCCAAAATGACTCGTTCCTATCTACATGTCAATGACAAATTTGATAATGATCCGACCAAAGGTATGACCTGTAGCCCATGTCAAAGGATTTAGTCATGCAAAGAGAAAATCCAAGATGGCTGCCCGCGGCCATAAATTCAAAATGACTCGTTCCCATCTACATGTCAATATTAACTTCACGACAAATTTCATGATGATCAGACGAACACTCCGGCCTGTAGTCTGTTAATGGATTGAATTTTGAAATCCAAGATGGCCGCTGGTGGCCATGTTTTTTTGCCGAATGACCCCAAAATGACTCGTTTTCCATCTACATGTCAATGTCAAGGCTCATGACAAATTTGATAATGATCCGACCAAAGGTATGACCTGTAGCCCGTGCCAAAGGATTTAGTCATGCAAAGAGTAAAATCCAAGATGGCTGCCTGCGGCCATGTTTTATGGCCGAATGACCCCAAAATGACTCGTTCCCATCTATGTCATTGTTAACATTCATGACAAATTTCATTATGATCCGACCAAAGGTACGAACTGTAGCCCGTGCCAAACAATTTAGTCATGCAAAGAGTAAAATCCAAGATGGCTTCTGGCGGCCATGTTTTTTGGCCGAATGACTCCAAAATAACTCGTTCCCATCTACATGTCAATATTAACATCCATGACAAATTTCATGATGATCAGATGAACAGTAGGACCTGTAGCCCGTGCTAATGGATTGAATTTTGAAATGTCAATGTCAACAGCTGTGACAAATTTTATAATGATCTGAGCAAAGGTACGACCTTCTAAAGGAAATTGTTGACGAATCACGCACACACGGACGACAAAGCCATGGCAATAGCTCAAACTTTAGAAAGAGGAGGGGGGGACTAAAAGAATAAACTTTAAATTTAACATTTGGTGGGTGAATCATTTATGATGTCATATCCATGGGTGCATATATTTTGCAAATAAATTGAGCAGTATTACAGGATAGGATAATTTATTTCCAATATACACATAACATACATACATAACATAGAAAGAACAAGATAAACAATCACAAATGTATGAGGTATATTGAGAGGGGACGGCTTAGTCCAATATAGACTGTGTTCTGCCACCCCCTTTATATTGGCAATGTAATTAGATGTCTTTAAAATAGGTGTCTTTAAAATGTATTAATTAGGTTTCTTTAAAACTTATTTAGTTTGGTATCTTTCAAATGTATTCAATTAGGTATCTTTAAAACATATTTAATTAGGTGTCTTTAAAACGTATTTAATTAGGTGTCTTTAAACGTATCTCTTTCTAGCAAGTTTTATAGATTACGGGGTATAAAATAGATATCTAATTTTATTTAGATTTTTCTCATATTATCATGTTTATCCTGGGACATAAAAAGGCGCTATTTTTAGAACAGAACTCCATTGAATATGTTTGTGGCTCACGGAGCATACCAAGAGGGAGAACTTTTGTTAGGGCCCTCAAATAAGAGATTTCACCACAAAGTATGTTCAATTGCATCAGAAATAAACACCTTTATTACCGGGGTATGCCTTCAGGTTTTATTGTTGGATCTGTGGCCCGGAAGAGATGCAATATCTTTAAAGATGTTTTCAGGAATCTATGTCTATACAAAACATACAAAATCTAATTTAACGCCTGATTTAGCATTTATTTGATTTGTTAGAATGAAAAAATGTTTAGAACTAAATGTGAACGACGGGGTCGTTGTCAAAAGGCATCAACCACATTTAAATCGATCACAAGTGTAGCCAGCTTTTCAAGGGTGATCACAATTGTAGCTCTTGCTTTTCAAATTCCATCATTTTATGATGCAATATGATGTTGACTAAAATGCTCCAGAACTGTTTCATATTAAGTTATAGGAATAGAACTTGAGCAATTTCACGACATATATAAGTCTCGTTCTTTAGGCCCAAAAGAATATGAAAGCTGGCTGAGAATGTGATTTCCCCCCCTCCCCCCCCCTCCTTGAAAAGCTGCCTACATTTGTGACCGTTTTGAAAAACTTCAGCTTAATAAAAATATCCCCAGGGTATTATTAGGATAATGCCCTGGTGGTCCATTGTATACCCTAGTACAAAGTGGGTACCCAGGTAAAACCCTGGTGTCAAATAAATATATCCTGGTACACCCTGCTGCAAATGATAATACCCAGGTGCAGGTTAATCATCCCTTGGCCTACATGTATATAAAGCAATTTAGCTTCAGATAGGATTCCTTAGGGAGGGAATGCAGGGCCTGAGTTCATCTCTGAGAGCAGAACTAGAAAAATGTGCCAAGTAAAGCTAACAACCCCTCTCTAAGAATCGTGATAATCTCAAATTACCATAAAACACCGCCGGCATATTCAGACAACAAGACATTGGGGTTGCTCACCAGACTGGGACTCTGAAGACTACAACAGTCAGTACTTGTCAAATAACTTTTTAACTCTTTCACTGTCGATCGCGACTACAGTCGAATTGTCCATACACTGCCGATAGCGACTTGAAAATCGGTAGAAACTTGAAATCGGGTACATGCTGCAAGCAGGACGGGTACATGTGGTGTAAATATGGCTGTCCAGTGAATATGACGCATATGAATTCCAGTATACATGACATTTTTATAAGTTCCAGACTATATAACACCAGGAAACGTGTGAATATGGCAGATAAGAGGCAGTCTCTGTATATAGGACTATATAATGCGAACCGTTATATAAGGGCACTTGGTGATGTCATGGTCACGTGGTCTTATTTCAATGGTCACATGTGTATCTCTAGCTATCACATTTTTACCAATAATATAAAATGGAAACTCAAATGCTTATAACATAATGAAGTCGGAAAACATATGGCCATACTGGTGTTATATGTAAATCCAAGATGGCCACCAAGGTCACATGACCAATTTGAGGTGGCCATTGTGGCTCCAACATATCAATATGTCTATATGGTCCAACAACATAAGTCAGACATTTACGATATATTGAAATATTAATGCATTACCCGCACCTATAAATGTATACATGTACATGGTATATGTGACCACTCATGCATAGGTTCATGGTAAATTCCACGGTCATGTGACCTATTCAAATATGGGTATATATAGCACATTTTGTACGGGTATGGGTCCCTCCCTGAAAGATGACAACTAACGTGAGAAATAAATATTGAGAATGACCCATTTCTGGCAATTTTCTGCATCGATAGCACCCATATATACCCATATACGCATGAATAGGCATCAAACACAGCCATTAGTGTGTAAACCAAGATGGGCGCCAAGGTCACGTGACCTCTATGGTGGTGGCATGAGTGGCTATGAACTTGCGATGCCTTTGTCTAGTCACATATGAAGTTTCAACACATTATTCCAAGCGATAGTTGAGATAGCCTATGTTACTTATATACACCAATAATGCTTGTATACATGTATTATATGTTTGGCAGTGGAGAATCCGTCTGTGGTGCTGAGTGGCAGTGAAAGAGTTAAAACAAGTAGTTATAAACAGGGACACAGGTAGAGGGTCTTCGTTAAACGGTGGGATGGGATATGGGGGTCTTTACCATGAAATTTCTAACTGCACACCCCTCCCCCAATAGATCATTGCCCATTACCTCCCAACTGGACAAAAATAAATTACAAGTGGTACTTCAAGATCTCCAACTGTTGGAAATATAGGAATCTATATACAAGTACCAAACATGAATTCATGCATAGATAGGGTGGGTGAGGGAGTGTTTAATCTCCTATATCTGCTCCTATTTGAACCAAATGTAAATCCCAATCTATGAGATCCAGTGATCTAGTATTTTCAAATATATTATTCAAATTTTCAGTATATTAAAGAAGGTGAAGTGAGTTCATTTTCCTTAAAATAAGTTATAAAATTTAGGGAAGGGTTATCAATATGGCACCTCTGATAATTTTTTTGGAGTTATATCCCTGGCTCTGCCCACAATTGACCCAGTGACGTCATTTGAACAAATCTGAACCCAAGTCACTCAAGGACCCTTCATACCAAACATGAATCCATTTGACCAGATGGTACTTGAGAAGAAGTCGTTTTAAGAATTACTATGGAGGGAAAGAGTTATGGCCCTGGCTTCGCAATTATTTGACCCAGTGAGCTCATTTGAATAAATCTGATTGTGAGTCACCTAGGGAACATCCACACCAGATATGAACCCATTCGGTCATATGGTTCTGGAGAAGATGTTTAAAGAATTGTTGATGGATGGATGGACAGACGGATGAGGAGTGATGACTTCGTCTCAGGTGAGCTAAAAAGAATTGGCACAACATCAGTGACAACATGGCTACAAATGTGATTGATGCTTTGTGACAATGACCTCATGAGCCTAAATGTGACATAAACTTGGCCTACATATAAACAAGATTATTGTTGCTTTCCCTCCAACTATAAATGGATAGAAAATTAAATATCAAATAAGATGGAAGTAAAATAGGTCATAAAAAATGACATGCATGGAGGAGCCCTCTAACATTGATTTGAACATTGAATACCATTGATATCCCTGTTCAAGTCTACATGCTCAAATAATATGAGTTGGTCCAAAATGGTGACATGAATTAAAATAATAGATAAGACTGGAATTAAAATAATAGATAAGACTGGATAATACACTAAGCTTGATAATACACTATCACCTATACCAAGCTCAATATTTGTATAGAACTGTCTTTGAAGCCATTATGACGCCAGCTTTCATAATAATTTAAATCATGTAAATTGATAAGGAAGCAACAAGATTTAGGAAATGGTTAGCAAGGCACCACTGATAGTTCAATGTTATCAAGTACACATGATATAAAACCTATTGCATAGTCAGTAGACAAAAAGGGTTAACATATATATATGCAATTATACATAAAATATTGTAAATAAAATTTGCGTAAATAATTTCTATTTTAGCAACATAACTCTATTATTAAGGCAATATGTCCAAATATTGGGAAATAGAACTCTGAAAAAATAGCATATCTCTGAAAATAGCAGATTTGTTATTATCTGCTTAATAAGAAGTGGACCAGTTTCATTCTCAATAACATAAATGTAAGCATACAGATAGCTGTCACCAGGAAATAATTCTGCCCCCCCCCCCCATATATTTTTCCACAAACTGGCATTATTTTAGAACAATAAATCTTATAAAACACTTTAAAATATGTGTAACACCAGATGTTTCTCTTGTGGTTTTGGGTAGACAATGTCTTCTCAGTCCACAACAGCTTGGGATATCAGTTGGGTTGATGGTGTTTTGGACCGAGTCCCATCCCGTTACTCTTTTGTAAAAGACTTTATGCCCAGAATTGTGGGCAGGAGTTATCTTGCTTGTATGTTGTTTGATTAGGTCAAATGGAAGCTTTGTGTACATGAACATAGAGCAGCCTTTCCCAAGCATGATGATATCAAACATGCATATATCAGAGGTCCGTTAAATGTCAAAGCAACGAGATTTATAAGTAAACAAAGCCTTGTTTTCCAGAGAATTTTGATTTGTCGTGCATGTAAAAAAACACATTCAATTATCATATCATCACTATACCTTTTTCTATCATGGTATATCAATTTGAAGACTGATTAATCGTGGATATGTCAGATGATTAAGCACATTCAGGGATTTACATGAATTCCCAGGCTCCATGTGTAAATGTAGTGCATCTTTTGAATGAAAGTTGTTTATAGAAGAACGGGTGGGACTCTCTCAAAAAACAGCATCATCCCAACCGATATCCCAAGCTGTTGTGGACCGAGAAGACTTGGTCAAGAATAATTAAAACTTGCCATCAGAACAAGTTTTCGTCAAAATTTGGTGACAGTTCTAATTATAATTGGACTCTCGAACAAGCTGCATCCATTATCTCCACGAAGCATTATGTCAGTGTTGGCCAGGTTTCTCAACAGTACCAGTACAGGTACCAGAACTGTCGGTACTTGGACAATTTTCATGGTACCAGTACTGAGTGTTGAGTACCATGGTACATGGAACTAGGATTAGTAGTCAATATACATTTGCATAAGCAATGGATAACTTGATTTAGATGTTATTTGGAGCGTTAACAAAACCAAATTTGAACCACAGTTTGCTATTGCTAAAAAAATGGTGCTTGTTTTCATATGGTGACAATATTTGCATAGTAGCAAATCCAATTTGCAACTTGCCCCAACCAAAACGGAATGCAATACGATCTATCAGTAGTCGCAAATAGTACTTATTTTGTCGCGAAGTTGGATAATTTAAATTACACACATTTTCTGCGTATATCATCGGGTGCCACAGTAGCCTCAACACAAAGTAACCAATTAGCGATGCTTCTATGAGTATAGAATCATACACATACCGCAATCTAAACATAAGACAATTACAAATGACCAACTGCTGACTGAGCAACAAGTCATGATGCACATGGCCCCAACTGATGTCACGTGCAGTAACTGCAGCTAAATCAATTTGAGGGGGATATACCATGTATATTTCTATACTTCAATTGACGTTCAAAGACATCAAACAATCAATCTGCAACTGACATGTACTTGTCCTCGAGGCTCGATCGGAATGATTGTTTTGTGGGTTTTTTTTCTTGTATGTAGAAATAATTTAAATGATTGGTCAATACAGAGAGATTCAGCATTATATCATTGTATTTTATTTATTTAAATCGGATTCCACAGTCACAATTTCAATAGTCAGTGAACCTGTGTTTGTGAATATAAACTGTCATCATTAATTATATTCGATCGCTGAGGAAGCTTTTTCAACCACTTTGTAAAATTACCAAAGCATAAAAGCTTACCGACAAGCCAACCATCATGAATCTTTGCTACATATCATATTCATACATAGGAATGACGTTGCTTGTTACCAATTTGGATATAAAATCAATTCCATTCATGGCAACCACGTCATCTATTCCCATTCGATAACAATGTTTCGCAGTCACCTTAATCCAAAACACGCAGATTGTACTCATCGGCTTTACAGTTTACCTCTCCAAAACAAAGTGATCAGTAAAATCATCAGTTAGCGATGCTTCTCTGTAAGATGGAACCTTACACTCATTGTTCAAAGACATGTTCAAACAACAAATTGCCAACTCCAATTTGCGTGGCCTTGTATGTATCTTTGCTTGAAATGCTTGTTTTGAAGTGTTTTGTTGTATTGAAAATAACTGATTGGTCAACCAATTGGCAAAATTCATTATTTAAATTCTTCTAAATCCACATTGTTATCTACTTCCAGCTGGAAGATCAACCTGTATTTCGTACCTGGCACATTGTACATATAACTTGTATAAATCCAAGCACCCACAAACAATATTATCTTAGTATCGGTACCGCGGTACCACATGCGGAACAGCCCCGGTACTGATAGGTCTGGAACCGTCAGTACTTTGAGAAGCCTCGTGTCGGCCACTCACATCATTTAAGGATAAAGCAATGAAGCTAATCAGGCAATTGTCGGAATTCCTATACAGCAACATGTCGATTCGCCAGCTGGCTAAAAATAGTAAAGTAAATTTTCTGTCACATTGATAATTTCACACAGTGTTTACAAAATTAGAGATTAGGACAACTACTTAAACACTAAAAGCGGCTATGAAGGGTCCAAGAACAGTAGTGTGAATGGTAGAAGAATCCTTTAGACCCTGTAACACGTAGCTTGTTCAAGAGTCTAACATTAATTAGACTGAGTGAGAGCACTGTTTTAATCAATTTGTCAAATTTGGTGGAATGCATCTCCAGAGTATCGCCAACAATAAAACTGTTTGGTCCAGACCTTTAGCATGCAATGACAGTTTTATGGGGAAGTGGTTTTAGATATCATCTATTCCAGACTATGTGTTGGATATACTGAGTCTATTCTTTTGTATAGTCAGACTGCATCTCCTCAGACTGGAAACATTATATTAAGTACATTTATGAAAATGATAAAGATCAAAACTAAAATGAGAGTGTCAATGACACTGTAGCTCAACTTGGGGATAATTTCATGTGTTACAATCAATGGAGTGATTAGGAATGCGGAAAGTTGAAATGTCTAAGTTATACTAGATGGTACATTATATTAAGTACATTTATGAAATAATAAAGATCAAAACTAAAATGAGAGTGTCAATGACACTGTAGCTCAACTTGGGGATAATTTCATGTGTTACAATCAATGGAGTGATTAGGAATGCGGAAAGTTGAAATGCCTAAGTAATACTAGATGTCACGAAATCGAAAACATTTCATGACCCAACAACAGGTCACCACGAAGATCCATATGAAGTTTGGAAATGATCAGATGAGAGATGTAGCCTGTATGGTATGTCAAAGGATTTAGTCATGCAAAGAGTAAAATCCAAGATGACTGCCGGTAAATTGTTTTTCTTTGAAAATATTTCAAATTCATCTAGAGGTGATCCCAAAGATGCCTGTAAATTTCGCCAAGAATTGTAGGCTGCAGGGTGTGCCGATTTATTTAAATGTGAAATCCAAGTTGGCTGCTGGCAGCCATGTTTTTGTACGAAATTCAGAAAAAATGGTAAGCTCCCATTCAAAGTTAATCCTGAGAATCCATATGAAGTTTGGTAACGATCGGATGAGAGATGTGACCAGTAGGGTGTTGAAATGAGCAAAATCCAAGATGGCTGCTAGCAGCCATGTTTTTCATTCAATAATTCCCATCTAGAATTGATCCCAAACATGCCTGTAAATTTTTTAAACATTTCGCCAATAATTTTGGGCTACAGGGTGTGCCGATGGATTCAAATGTGAAATTTAAGATGGCTGCTGACCAACAAAATTTGAAGAAAAAAATGGTAAGCTCCCATCTGGATGTTACCCCGAGGATCCATATGAAGTTTGGTGAAAATTGGATGAGGGATGTGGCCTGTAGGGTGTGCCAAAGGATATTGTTTATGGACGGATGACAGATGCCAACCCATGGCAATAGCTCAAACTTGACTTTGTCAACTTGAGCTAAAAACTTCGACCAAGCTCATAATAGCAGGTGCACAGGTTCCCATGGTGTTAATATTTTGGTCAAGTTTAAAACAAATTGACTGCAAATGAGCAGACAAGCAGAATACCACCCCCAACTTTGTTGCTTGGGTTATAGTTAAATCTAATACTGTGTTACTGTGGTAGCTGTAGAGCAAAAAAGTCATCCCTCTTTGTGAAGTACTCATTGAGTCTTGTAGCTGCAAACCTAAAAAGATAATAGCAAATATACAACAACAGACATTAATTTATTCACATTGCGATCAATTGGCCTCATTTAAAATAATACATTTTCACACAGGTAAATCACATGCACTTTCTGCCCACAAAGCATTCATCTGTCCTTGGTTATAAGAAAATAGAGAATTTCTGTTTTGTTACATGTTGGACACAAAAACATCAAAACCGAATGACTGTGTATGTATTTGAAATGGTCGCACGAGTGAATGGTCACACGAGTGAGGTGACTTTAATAAATAGCAATAGAAACACAAGAAACAAATGTTTGACTAAATTTGGCTAATATTTATTTTTGACATCACCTCTTTGCTTTTCGATTCTATGAACCATTTTAAGCTCAACTTTACTTGTAAAGTTTGAGCTATTGCCATGGGTTGGTATCCGTCATCCATATGTGTATGTGTCCATCGACAACTTTCATTAGCACAGGCTACCTTTGGTCGGATCATTATGAATTTGTAATGGCTGTTGACATTGACATGATGGGATAGAGTCATTTTGGGGTTATTCAGCAAAGAAACATGGCCTCCAGTGGTCATCTATGATTTCAAAATAAATCCATTAGCACAGGCTGCAGGCCGTACTGTTTGTCTGATCTTCTTGAAATTTGTCATGGATGTGACATGTAAATGGGAACGAGTCATTTTGGGGTAATTCAGCCATAAAACATGGCGTCGGCAGTCATCTAGGATTTTACTCTTATTTCATTTGAACCAGTGAACCAGAAAACAAAGTTGTATACTGTTGAACATAATGTGAATTGTAAAACTCGAAATGTGGTGTATTGTCGGTCATGTAGGAAATGCAGAACAGTTGTTTATATTGGTGAAACAGAACGAATGTTAGGGGAGCGGATGAAAGAGCATGTGCGGGATACTGACAATATTGAAAAGTCAGTTGCTTCTCATTTTAATTACAATGGACACTATGCCCTTGGCGTAATGTTTTCCGTTCTCTGGACATCGTAAATGGTGGACTTCAGATGTGCCCAGTTAAGGCGCTTGGATACGTCGATACCGAATGGAGTGAATTTGCAATCCAATTCACGGCACAGGTAAAAGCAACGTCATATTATTACTAGTACGTCATCGTCAATCGAGGCACAAACATTGAAGCAAAAGTGTGGCTATTGAACGGACTTGTTTAATTGGAGTCAACATTAATATTGATTGTACCTGTATAACTTGATTTGGCCGAAGAAGGCTATGTGGCCGAAAATTTCCAATAAGAGTGTTGCGTTGTTAATTGTTGTATCACCACAAAGTCCCTCTGGGCTGGACTATTTATTACATATCTATCAACGTAATTCGCATGATTGCACGAGTTTCCAGACGTGTGATAATTCTCAGAATCGCACTAGTGCAATCTGTCGACGGAACTATTTCATTCAGTGTTAAAACTCAATTAAATTCACATTTTCTGTACCGGAGATGTACGATTTTGAGTCAATTTACTATGATACGGAGATATGTAATAAAAATAGAACCGCATGAGTGTCTGGATTTTGACGAATTATCACACGAGATTTGTTGGCGGAACGCGATACCTCTCGTGCGGGACTGCGCCAACAAATCTCGTGCGATAATTTCTTCAAAATCCAGACACTCATGCGGTTCTATCTATTTATTGCATTAAAATTAGGTTTTGTTTTTTTTTACAATTTATTCATATTTTTGGTAGCAGCATACTCATATGATATTACAGGTTTTCATGAGTTTTATACATGAATACAAAATTAAAATGTGTTTGCTCAATTGCTTAATCTATTCTAACCATGTACCCCTCTTCGTCTTACAATGCCAATTCAGACATAATTATTACTTTGTCTCAATATTCAGTGATGTGTGTCACCAGCCAGTTTAACATGCTTGGACATTCTGGTTTCACCTTTCTGATTTCAGATAGTGATGTTGTCGTCGTGAGATGGTACATGTATTTGTACTGTCTATATATAATTTTGTATATGTATATAGGATATCACTTTCTTATTTTTAGTTCAACCCGGCTTTAGGCAGTTGTGAGCTATTGTCGTCAATCGGAATATATAATTTTTTAAATTAAAATTAGTTTTTCCTCAAGGGAAGCCCGAAACTGAACTATATGGATTATTATCCTCGGCCTTGTGTTATCAGGAGGGTTAAAATTTATTGTCCGTTTATTAGCCTACTCCGGTCAATCAGCGACTCCGGTCAATCAGCGCTCGGATTAGCTCACGCATGAATGTGTCCCGTGCAAATCCCGCACTCTTAACAATTCATCTAGCCAGTTTTATTTCCGACTTTTAATAATAAGATTTGCGAGTCGCGGGGTTGGGAATGGCACCGCCATGGGAGGGATCTATGATAGTTCAGTTTCGGGCTTCCCTTGAGGAAAAACTAATTTTAATTTTAAAAATTATATTTTTCCGCCAAGGAGAAGCCCTTCAACTGAACTATATGGATTAGAATGCAAGACCAGGAGGAGGCAACAAGCAATAAATTTAATATTCCAGTTTGACGGGAATGTACTCTTCCAAACAGATTTCATGTAAATGTGATTTAGTCATGAATCAGCTTTGATATGTTATGTGAAAGAGCTCATAAATTCAGATTCCAGCATTGCTCAAGCTTGTACCTCCCCCTTTGTCTTTTGGAATAAACATCCCAGGCAGTGCCATACCATACGTGCCAGCTACTAGTAGAAACCGAGCAGTAGAGACTTCTTCTTCTGCTGCTGCTTTTTTCTCGTGTCCTGCGATGAGAGTGATGGCGGTATTTACTATTTATATCTTCCCAAATAGAAAGCGCTATTGACGCGACAGCGAGTCTTCCTCACACAGAACAGCCTCCAAAGGCTCGGGTGCTATTGTCCCGGAGGATTGGTTGCCCGAATCTCAGAGAACGGCACTCTGCCTGCCACGGTCCGCTGATGCAGGACCAGGGGGCGCGAACTGGTACAGCCCGAGGACTGGTACAGTTGTGCAAAGTTTGTGTAATTCATTGTAACAAGATTTGACACATATCCTGTGATGAAGTTTTTGACAAGAGATCGACCCGTGTCGTGTCCGTACGCAAAGCGAGTTCCCTAGGAACGACAGAATCCTTGACCGACAGTGGGAACCACCGTCGGCCCGAGATCCTTGCTCATCGTCGTCAAAGCCATCAGATGCCAGGAGAATTATAGAAACTAGAAAGCATGTCAGGATCGACGCCAGCAACAGAACAGCCTGCATCAGGTTGAGGTAAGGTACTAGAGGGAAGCCCACACTGGGAATGGCTCGAACGAGGAACAATTGCGCTCGCAGTTAGATTTTAAGGTGTTATTTCCCACCCCAAGGCCAAAATGGCGGAAAAAAGGAAAATTGAAAGGATCCATTTGACCAGGGAAAGCCCCCCAACCGAATCTCCCAAATGCAGGTGGTCCTGACACGCTGACATAAACGTCGATGACATACCACTAGGATCCCCTGACGGCAGAGGAGCAGGCCTGGACGTATCACTTGGGATGACGTTTCCAGGGGGACAAGACCGACCCTTGTAATGGAGTGGGCCACAGCGCCGTGGGGAAGCGTCAGAAGGCCAGTTGGCTGGTGCGCTTTGTGCGGCACGGGACAACGAGGCTTCCCCACCCAGAACAGTCGCCAAAGGCGCGGGTGCTTGTGTCCTGGAGGATTGGTTGCCCGAATCTCCGGAGGACGGTACCCTGCCTCCCACGGTCTGCAGAAGACGGGGCTTGCAGCATGACCAGGGGGGACCGAATGGTTTCTGCCCGAGTTAAGACTGGTATGTTTGCTCAAAATGTAAAACCATGGACCAATGGGCCCTCAACCAACTATGACAATATCGTGTATATTCATGAGCAACCCGTACGGCCATCAAAGTCGAATCTTGTTCGACTATAAGCAAGACAAGACATTCTGTTAGTTATTAGCAAGCATAATATACAAAACATTTGTTAGATATTGCAAAACAAGGTTAATAAGGTAAATTCCGTTATTTACTATGGCCACGTGATCTTACCTGCTAGAAATTAAACCGCAGGTAAGATACTGTCTTTTCTCGGCGAAGAGGACGATGAGATCCGATTTCTCCTGTGCAAGAACATAGCGGTGTCCTTACTTACGGTGAGGAGAACATTTTATACACTTACGGAAAGTCTGCAGATGGTGGAGCAGGCCTGGAATATCCCGAGGGAGTATGATTCCAGGGGGACAAGACCCACTCTTGTAATGGAGTGGGCCACGGACCGTGGGGAAGAGTCAGTAGTCTCAGTCCATCCCAGGAGACAGGAGCAATTGTTCACGCAGCCGTATGCAATTGTAATTTTCTAATTCACGAATATTAAACTGTGCACTGTTCCCCCTTGACAAAATGTGCATGGTCATAGTAATCATTGATTCAATATTAAACTATTGGAAGGTATATATAAAATCGTTCCCATCGCAGTTAAATTATGGGAATGTGAAAGTGCCATGGAACATGCATGTTATGAGGTCTATCCCACAATGACATTGAATTTGAGAAAAACACAACTGATGATTATACAGGCGCAAGTACATCCGTCTTCTGAATTGCGAGAGCAAATGAGAGCTCGAGCTGCGGTTACATCTGGGAAGAACTGAAGTCTGGTTGGCTGGTGCGCTGTTAGTGGCACATGATGAGTCTTCCCCACCCTAAGGCTCAGGAGCTGTGGCATTCGCCCTTGAAGATTTGTTTTCCAAATCAATGATGGTAGCACCCCGCCAGTCACTGGTACTGGGCAGTGGTCATGCACAATATAAAGGCTTCTTGCGGAACGGCGCTTTATATGTGTGATGATACAAATGCTTTCATTTGTGTTATTCATTTAGGTTTTCTATTTACCAGATAATCATATGGATATGTAGTAATAGAAGGAGAAGAGCCATGTTTTGGACTCTTTTGAAATTGGCACTGGCAGGCCTGCCGAATGCAAAATAAATCGTAAGCCGTAACATATTTGTCGGTTGTCTGGTTGTGCTTAGGTACCCATAGGTTACACAAACTGCTATATTCAGTATCACGAGAGCCACATACAACTTTGACGCGACCTAGATTTCACAACCTCCAGGTGAACCGAACCGTCGTTCGCCTCCAATACGCAGGCCTGCAGTGGTCGTGCGCAATATAAATAGAAACGCTGTTCATGTAACTGCACTTTATACCGACATGGAACAAGCCCTAACCATGCCAGACATAGAGCCATATCCCCCTATGTTCATGTATTAATATTGTGATGTATATCATTAGACATGTTTAAATATTTATTCAATAAAGAATTGAGAAAAAATCAAACATATACTCCACTCTCTTATATCAGTCAATTGGAACCACAAACGAAACTAGGTTTGGCTTGGGAAATTCCAGTGCTAAAAATAGCACAACACAACATGAAGTCAGTCTGAGCATGTGCTCTCCGTGGGATTTCCAATTACGTATTATCCAAATGAACTTATATTAACTTAATAAAACTAATAATTATTGTTTTTGTATTAACTTAACTTTTTAACAGACTCAAATTTGATAGCTGATATATATAATTGTATACCAGTACTCTACTTAAAAGAAGAATGCGTCGACACATTGGTAAAACTGCGACAATGGTTAAACGCAAAAATTAACAGATGTACTGCCAACCATATCGACACTACAGCCAATAATGAATATTGATGGAAACAAAGCTGCCATATTGACGAAAACAAACACGGCTAAAAAATGTTTAAACAAAACAGTGAAAATGACAAAAAATTGATGAAAACTTGCAAAGTAATGGAATGCGATAATGACGAAAAAACTGCTGTAATGAAGTCATATTTTTCACATTTTTTCACATGCCCGCTTATAAAATTACATCTATTGCACAACATAAATGTATTCATTCCAGCGAAGCAGCTGTTTTTGTACATCAAAAGAACGGCGAAAAATTTATGAAACCTTGCAACATTATGGAATGCAATAATGACGAAAAACTGCTATAATGATGCCACGTTTTTGCGAAAATCATTTTCACATGCCCCTAATAAAATAGCATCTATTGCACAGCATACATGGATTCATTAAAGCGAAGCGGCTGTTTCTTTTGTACATCTATAGACCAATTAATGCTGAAGGGGTCACTCTCACAAAATAAAGTGCTGAAGGGTACACAGGTTTTGAAAATTTGAAGGGTACACAGGTTTTGAAATGTCGTTTTAAACGGCGTTTAGTTTTCGTATCTGCCATGATTTCTGTCAGAGAGTAATTGTTTTATGTTCCAATGAACATTAAAATGAACCGAAAACAAACTGCTAATGGGCGCCAGACTTTCAGAAACAAAGTTTAAATAACGGTGTTAGTGCCAATCACAACCCCTGTGTACCCTTCAGCACATTTTCAAATCCTGTGTACCCTTCAGTACATTTTTTGGTGAGAGTGACCCCTTCAGCCCAATTAACCCATATATGGGAAGGTACTAATGGAAAGACTACCTTCAACAGCAATGTTTAGAATTTACAGTTGTTGATGAATACGCTTGCATACAACACATATTAGGTATAAAACCACAGAGTGGGCTACTTTGCTTTCATTTCCATATACGATATGGCTGTGGTGAAACGTTTATTGCCGCACTGAACACACAAACTATATATACATTTAACGCTGATTTAAATTAAGTTAAAAGTAGACTCGATATTTACAAAAATAATTTCTATTCCCACTGATTTATTCCATATAATCGGGCATAGACACAAGGAATGTAATTTTTTGCCAAAATATTTCCACTTCTCTGTGAATTTTGACAAAAATGCTCTCCAAGAACAAGCGCCCCGTTTTCCAATTTCTGAAGACAGTTCCATTTTTCGTGATACTTTCGCACAAGTGGGTTAATCGGTCTCTAGGTGTACAAAAATAACCACTTCGCTCGATTAAATACATTTATGTTGTGCATTTCCATACCAAGTTAGCTCATGGGGATAATTTTTTCGCTGTAAAAAATGCAATTCTACAGCTGTCCCGCAGCCTTGATTTTTACAATTTTAGGGTAGGTAAGTTGTTGGCTGAATAATGTAATGTTCAGCCGGTGATTCATTTAATTGGTTGGAGTGAATATCAAGCTTTCAATCGACATGAAAATGAGTGCTCTACGTACTATGTTCTTCAAGATATCTGCCCTACCAGGCATTTACAAATACTGTCCCACAGTTTGTCATTTGGTCCTGTATCTCGTTCCATCCGCAGTTTGTCACCCAACGGGGTTAACCTTGACCCTAGAATTTTGGTGAGTAAACAAACCAACATAAACGCAGTTGGGACTGTGCTATTTTTAATATTTTGTAGTATAGGATTAAGATTTGTTTAACAACACATTAAACATGCATACTGTTCAACTGTTTATTGAAGTTATTAATATGAATAACACGAAAATAGGAAACTGTCAAATGGAAATTAGTTTTGTTGCCTGAGAATCAAATATCTTTTGTTTTTGGCCTTAGCCTCAGTATTATGAAGGCTGTGCTATGTAAGAAGTAAGAACCAAAATAACTGCTAGAACCAATCGAGACAAAAATTTAGTTTAAAAATTCAAGACTTAATTAGTTTCATGGCGGCAATGTTATTTGTAAGATTATATATATTATATTAGGTAAAGAGGGATAAACAATATTACTTACTGTAAAAAGTCAAAATCAATCTTTGAATACTGAGCTTGAACAATACCCCACAGTCCCCAGAAGAAATGTGAAGCCTAAAATAAAGGTAAAATATTAACATGTACTGTATATGTTATTGAGCACATAATTAATAATGCAATATATTTAGAAACAAATGATGGTTTAGAAACATATGATGTTAATCTATTCAGATTACAGTCAGTATAAAAGGAGCCAAAATCATTCCTTGTCAGTTAATTTACTAAGCAAATTCTATCCATTCAAGTCTGTTCTGATATTAAGAAACATAGTATTTTAAATATATATGCTCTTTAATATTGATCATGCAATTTATTAGTCCCCCTTTCAGTAGTCATTTGAGGTCAAAGGCGCCTATCCCATGACATTCCCCTGGTCATGTCAACATATGTGTACCAATTTTCCTACTTATCTTCTAATCTTATAAGGAAGGCTCTGTAATGTTATTTATGCATCTTTAACAAGTTGGCTGCCACTACGAGTAAACTTGTAGTAAACGGTTCCATGGGGACTGCTACTGCGAGTTAACTCGTAGTGGTATCCATACCACATAAATAACAACAGAAACCACAAACAATCTAGGTTTACGCACCAATATATACCCAACGATCGCATTGATAAATTGTATATGTATAATTAGAATGGCTTCAGATACAACGTTTACCGCTTCCTGCTTGGACACTCCAATTCACCAGGACCTCTTCCGTATGTCCCTGACCCATGGTAGACATGCGCAGATAGACATTTCCTGGACAATATATAGATTAAACAGTGCAAAGAGTTTGTCCGGAATCTGGCTTTGGTATGTCATAATGACGGGCACCACTGAAAGCACATTCGCCTTCAAAGGAACGCATTATATCAGGGAAAATATCATTGGCAAATGCGTTATATCTTAGGCCTGTTATATAAGTCGCGCCAAATACGGGTCATTCTAACTTTGCTTGGCTCGACATTGGCAGGTCTCTGGCAAATTGTGCATGCTCTCCGCCAAAGGCGTCCTAAATGGGGAGTGATTTTCACTTAATCATCTTATGCGACCCGTGATTAGCACGTCGTATAAAACAGCGTTGAGCTACAGACGTGTGTAGCATGAAGGCACCAGTCATGTAGCACATCGGGTCGTGCCAGAGAAATTCTGACGAGCCAGTTGGTTTTATACGCCGTGCTCCAGTCGCGCCATCTTTGATAGGCTGGTGCGACCTGTGTCTGGCTCGACGTATAAAACGGGCTCAGGTGCTCTTGAACCGATTTGCCTGAAATTTTGCATGTCATGTTTTAAAGGGAAGGGAGGCCTTCATTGTAGGTTATAATTTAGAAATAACATTTATCAATTTATGATAATTTCCTCAAGAATATACTAATAGTTAGCATAATGATGATATGAATGCGATATTATTCACAAAATATACTTTGTGTCAGAGAAAATTCAGGTTGAGTGTTGTTTAGTTTCTCACACAAAGCACAGTGAATTGCGTAATTTGGGGAAACCTCGCATGCACAAAAAGCCATGCGGTCTTTACAACATGCATGCTTGTGTCTATTCCTGGTATAATGCAAGTAGGAATCTGCATTTTAAAAACACGGACAGCGATGACATTATATATTGACAAGTAGTATCTCAACAAACATGATTATTGTTTAAAAAACTTCATTCAAGCGTGAATGAGACAGAGAGTTTCCTAAATAAACAATAGAATACACAGTGGCACCATGTTCAGCCATCATTGTTAGAAAATGAACTCTGCAGTACAGTGAAACCTGTTATGAGAGACCACCCATTTTGCCAACACAAAATGGTCGTTAATGACAGGTGGTCGCCGACGACAGGTTTGTTCCAATTTCGACTGAACTGACATCTATCATCTGATCATCAGTGTTAGATGTCTGAGCAAGAGAATTATTTTTATACACAAACTGGTTGAAAATGATTGTGATTATATGTCTAATCTTTTTTAAATAATGTATACTTTAAATTAATATTAGTACAAAAAAAAGAAGAGATTTATACAGGTAAATGCATGTTAAATAATGCAGTAAAAACAGCCGATCAGAGAACACATCGGGCATGTGAGTCGCGACAGAAGGGAGAACAAAACAGATTGCCGGGCGCAAATCAACTCCCAACATGATAACTTGATAAAAAGGGAATAAACGTACATCAGTCGTCACTGCGTGTCTTTATTTCATTCCCTGTCTCACATATTATATTATTTTGGATGTATTAGTATCTTCGAATAAAACTGCAAACAGCTGCAGAAAATTCATAAATAGTGCGTGTCCTTGACCTGATCTGTAATGATTCTGGATACGTACATGATTGACCTCCATTTCGTGACTACGGAATATCTCTTTGATGTTTCATTTGTTGCGACATAGTTCATTGCGTAGTGTCTGCAAACTTCTACTAGTACTTGATGATGTCACATGGAATGATTTAATTTAATATGAAGCCCGGGAATGAGAATTATAAAAACTTGGAAAGTATGCATTGTCAAAGTGTTGATGGTTCGTTCAATAAGACATAGCGGGAGGACGCGAACTCCTGTATTTATTAAACAAAGGTTCCTTTATGCTGCACGCTTCGGGTGCAGACATTAAATCCCCGCGTTGAGTAAGTTTGACACTTTGCCCTAAGCGTTTTCATGCTTCGCCACAATTAGGCAGCAACTGGATTAATGATAGGACTATCGCTAAAACAACAGTACAGCCAAGCATAGTCTAAATTTTATGCTACTTTGGAATATAGGATCTTTTTTGAATTTCATCATACATTAGTTAGGTCAAACACATCGTCAACATTCACGTCAAAAATAATAAGAGTGATGAAGTTTTTATAATCCACGTTCCCAAATATACTACTTTTGGATTAAAATGAACCAATGTTATATCTCCCCTGCTGGGAATTCCGCTTAGTCACATGTCCCGGTGGGGAATCCCCAAATCATAATATGTGATGAAGCAACTGATTGCAAATATTTTTAATCAAAGAAATGCATCCTGCTGAAGCATTTGGGGCTCACAATGGGTGTTAATGTCGGAAAAGCACTGGTTAAAGACTTATTTTTCATGTCTGGTGGTCGTTCATAACGGGTAAATTTGGTCATTTTTGCCACAAATCACCGACCGCTGGTCGCGTTTGACAGGTGGTCACTCACGGCAGGTCATTTATATAGTAAAACCAGTCCGTACAAAGCCAATGCGGTCGTTAAAGCGAGGTGGTCGCTCTTGGCAGTGGTCGCTCAAAGCAGGTTTCACTGTATATGCCAATGTCAAAATCGGAGAACCATGTGCTCGCGTTTTGAAACACCAAACACCTCTTCCGCTACTTTTGTTTTTGCAGCGGAAGTACATTCTCAGCTATTCCAGTTTTGTTGATAGAGCGAAAATAAATGGGAAAATGTCGGACATTTATTTGAGATTTTGGATGATCACTTGGTTTATTATTCATTTATGTTTGACATAGGTCGGGTGTTGGGGTAGGGGCGGGCTGGATTGGGGAAAGGTGCATATCATTCATGTTGGCCTAACAAGGAAGCAGTATGCTCAGGCTGCTGCAGTGTTTCATGGAAAGCCAATTAATTTAGCACAAGTTTTGCGCACATCTGCATCTCTCAAATCGACATTGTTTGCTACATCGTAACTGTTGTTTGGGTGAACATGATTACATGTCACGTTCTCCGCAATATTCCCTTTCAAGAACGGCAAATACACCATGGCCTAACGGCAAGAACACCGTGGCCGAATGGCAAGTACACTGCGCCCGACCGGCAACTACACTGCAGCCGAACGACAAGTCCACCGCCGCCGCCCAACTGCAGTTAGCCAGTGGATCCCCGGTGTAGTTGCAGTTCGGCCATGGTGGCAACGCTAACCGCACCATGGTCAAGTGGACACTTGTTTTGTCCAGCGGGGTATATCTCGTTTATCGACCTTTATTGAAAAAAAATGACAATATTTGTTGATTTCTGGTCTACAAAGTTGTTTCTTTGTGGATGGCGACAGTGCCAATTCGCATGACAGTAAATATATTCTGATTTGTAATTTGCTGTACACTAGCAACTAATGATTAAGATTAACCTCTTCACTGCTGTATCTATTACGGACGTAAAAGTGCACGCCGTGTGCTATATGGTCCATAGGTACTACGGACCTACTTCAGCACACTAGCAGTAGGCCATCATACATAACTGGAACTCAGAGATTAGTGCATCAGAATAACTGTATCTCGACGTTTCAAACAGTGTATGATGTTCCACGATTGTGAACGATAATAGCCTTTCAGCTGAGTCACTTTTATGGTTCTTTTGACATTCCCGCTACATTTTCCCATTGGAAAATAGCAATAACGTCAACAGCCCAGCACACGATGTCATAATGTCATTTAGCAGCGAAGAGGTTAAGTCTGATTGTGTGTTGATGCGCTGACAATTTCCATACAAATTCCCATCCCATTCTTCATTCTTCAGAAACACATTGATGACTCAAGAAAATTGAAGAGGGTGTATTAAATATGAGACGCTTTAGGTCTCATGATAGATATTTTCCCATTCAGGAACTCAATATCATTAAATAGTAATCTGCTGAACTGTTTAACTCATCATCTATAATCTGTCAGGGTCATTGTATAACGAACGTATTCAGCGAGAGACTCTTTTCCTAATTATTATGCATTATTAATGAAATTGATAAAATTCTAACGGTGATATACTAACTATCCAGAGGACAAAATTGGTAAAATTCCTGCATAATTTCCGGTGTCAGATATACACGGTAATACATATTTTTACTCCTAGGTGGTTATCCAATATGTTCATTTCATTGTGATAATTTTCAAATTCATCATGGCTGCCAGCTAGTCAGCCAGTGAATTCTTCAGAATGGTGCCCTAGGCCGACATTAAAATTAGGTTTGTTTGTCCACTCCCGACCGACTCATTTTTACCCCCCTGTGTTCAATGAATAAAATCTGAGAGACACAGTCAGGCCACCCAACACGCCTAAATATAACTGACTGAAAATCCGGGATACATGCATCGATCCTGCCATGTGTGCCCCGACCCTTGATATACATGTCAATTGAACAACAATCTTGTGAAGCTCATGTTGAATTTGCGTTTTATTCTTCGCAAGAGAGTCTGGACATCTGCTGCCACTGCTGTGGGCCTATTAAACTGCACAAGGGACCCTGACATATTAAAGAGATACAAGGTGGTGCGGCCAGTGTGCAAGAAATGTGCAGAAATTCACAATGACAATTTTCAGCAACATAACTAGTCAAATAAAGCATGCCGAATCATGATATTTGTGATATGTTTTATTATATGGGAAAATTATAACATGGTATAAATATCAGGTCTAATGAAAAAAAATATAAAATATTTACGTACCTACCTACCCACTTCCAAAATCTAGGGTCAGGAGTGGACAAACACAAATATTTTTAATAGTGGCCCTAGATCACCGGAATCCACTGAGAGAAAAAACTTTATAAGCAAAAACACACTTAGTGCTTTGGCAGCCGGACAATAGATTGACTCTCAAAGAATTAAAACTCAAAGTTTTCCTGACATTGGGAGGGGGACACTCCTTCGCAACCCATGACCATCCTGGACCAACGGCCCTCGGGATATGCTTTCAGCATATCCTGCCATGTCTTCCCAATAAATTATGCTCTCTTGGGGTGATTTACGTAGGGAGATTATTGCTCTCCTGTATTTTTCAAACGACAAGGCCTGAAACTGAGGATTGTACTAACCAGAGCGAATTTGTTGACTTGAACATAAAGTGTTTCAACATCTTTCTGTGTCACTGGATCATCTTCCTTTCCATCGACTTCATTCCAGTATTTTAGGTAGCATTCTAACCATTCAAGCTGATAATCTTTATCCGGATACTTTGTGTAATCAATATTGTCAATGCCTGAAACAAAAATAAGAAATGGATTCAGGTTGTCATCATTTGCGATAGAGAATAATAATAATAACCAGGCTTCAAATTTCCAGTGGGAAATTTGGATACTTCCATAAATAACGTTTCCAGTTTCTCATCTTAAATATTACATTCTTCTCGCTGTCACACTTTATACCTTTCGCTTCCTCTCCCCTCTCTTTCTCTCTGTTGCTCACTCTCTCTTGTTCGCTCATACTCTGCTGACTACTTATCTAAATAGGAACCATCGCTTTCGTTTTTCATAGTACACAGCAAGCAGTTGAGAAGAAAAATACAAAAATTTGATATCACATTTTAATTTCCTTATTAAGATACTTACCACTGAGACACTATGCTAATTCACCCTCCCCATGCAAATAGGACCAACAACTGATGGGTTAATTGAGCGTAACCATTTCAAAGGAAAAACAGAATGCAAAATCTAAAGTACGAGTATAGTAGTTTACCCAATCCGGGTTACCCCAGATTCCTCACTTTACTTTGCGAGCGCCCCAACTAGAGGTGTAACCGGGGCAGGCTGGTAGGGACTCTGGTCTCAGTGATCGTAATAAGGAAAATAGAATGAAATATAAAAAAAAAAAATTCCTTACCAAGATACGTTACCACTGAGACTCTATGCTAAGAATACTCAAATAGGAGGACGGATTACACCTCTAAACATTCCACTCTAATATATGCAATTACATAACGAGAGACCGATCACGATCGGCAGATGTTTAACCCATACCTTGGCAATAGTGATCAGCTGTTTTCAGCTTGGACGCTAAAATCCGTAAGACATAACTCCGTTTTAAAACGAGAGGCCGATCATGATCGGCAGATGATTAACCCATACCTTGGCCATTCCGATTAGCTATTTTAATAAATCCTTACACCAACCTTTTCATGAGTGCAAAAGTTTCAACAATTCACACCTCACTATTAAGGTCACAAGTGGAATCAGACTTATTGGACACCTTGCTCACAAAAACACAATAGCTACAAGGATGTGGCATTCAATTTCAACCTATTAGGTCACTCCAACACAGATATGTCTTACCTTGCTCACATAAACACAATAGGAACACGGTTGTGGCATTTGATTTCAACCTATTAGGTCACTCCAACACAGATATGTCTTATAGAGTGATAAAGCTAATTAAGCTCAATCCATAGTCAGAGAGAAGCACCATAGCAGTTAAAGACAAAATAGTTAAGACATTAAGTAGATAAACATCATAGCAACTCCATTTATTTGCTTATTGCATTGGAATGTTTTTTTTGTTTTGTTATTTGTTTTATTATGTTTTGTGTTAACTGCATATTAAAAATTAATGGGATCATTTAGATGGGAGAAAAGGGTTAATATTTCCGATTCAAAAACTAATCAATACCTGAACAACTATACAAGTGAGGGATGTATAGACCTGGATATAAAATGATTGATAATGATTGGATATAAAATGTTTTAATGTAGAATTTTCAGATAGCTAGAGGTAGGATATAAGATTGGTCAGATTGAAAATATTAGATTCATTACATTGGATAGCATACTGTATGACTATGGAATGGGGTGGGTTAATTTTCTTCTAAGCTGATCATTGGAAAGATATAATGTACTAGCAGGGTTACCCGGCGTTGCCCAGGTTAATGCGATGAGAAACCCTCTGTATGCTGTGGATATTTGTTGGGGATAGAGAATGCTCTTGCTTAAAAGTGTAATACTTTTTCTCATAATTTGTATATTCAAATAGCATCATAAAACATGATTATTACAGTCATGGGATATAAGTAGTGGCTCACCTTGTCAATTGTCATTCTGTTTGTCGCGATTAATCCGTTCCAACAATAATGAAGTATGTATTTATTTACAACTGCGTATACATTAGACGTTATAATATGATACATGAACATCATAAACACATTAATTCGATAAAAGATGATAATTGGGTTTTAAATATTGAGATGTGTCAATCAATTTAGTGGGTTGGACTAAGTTCTCGAGGACACCTGGCTATCTCCATGAAGATACAGATGTTTCAAAGAAATTTCCAGGTGCTCCTCTGTTCATGGTGCTATATATTGGCTAACTATTCTCAGTTTTAACGAAATGTTGATGCGCATAAATAATAGCTACATGTGCCAGGCACAGAGCGAGATTTTTAGTTGTTTATGTCAGTCGAGGAGTCTGTTATAAAACCCTTGTCAGATATGCAGTATTTGGAGGATCCTGAAAAAGTCTTATGCTACTAACTGCATTTTCTTGTATATCAGAATAAACTATATTTGACTGCACACTGTGACAATTGTTTTTGAACAGGCCTTCGATATCTCTTGACAAATTGTAACTTTTTTGTGGAAACTGTATTGAATGGAACAGACTCAATTTTGTTATAATATATATGCAATCCTCTGACGGTTCGGGGTCTCTCAGTTTGACGAATATATGTATCTCTTCAATAGAATGATAAATATACGTTTAATGCTTGTTCTATGTATCTCTTTTTGCTAGCTCATTTTGTGAATGCCTGATTGCTATTCCCATATACATATGCCAGTTAAGAAGATATAATTGTTCAAGTGACTTAAGTGGGTCACCATATGTCGAGATTGTGAAATGTGAGCGTCCAAACCTACTTAAAATGATATGGAGATGGCCTGGTGACTGTATATAACTTATATGTGGATAAAGGCGAATAGCAATCTTATCAATGGTAGTGCATATCCGCTCGCCATCCGCGACACAAACGACACCAAATGTGATTTAATTCATGGTATATCATTAGAGAAAAACGTGTATGAATTCGGTGGAAATTGGTGCCAAATAAATTTGTACCAGCGTTTGCCTCTTTTGACATATTTAAACCACTCCCATTAGACTCATGGATGCATGATATACTGGCGATGATTATATATAATGTTTGGTGGTAATCAGCAACTAAACAAATTCTGAGAATAGTAAGAGTAATTTGACGTCTTTAAATCACACGATGATATTCCTCGTATCATAGAGAACAATAATATATCAATTTGGGGGAAATCTGGGCTAAAAATAGTTTATTAAATCAATTGTTGATTGTCGAACAACGCCATATTGCGAAGGTGATTATGTATTCGTTTGGTGGAAATCGGCGACAAAACTATTTCACGATATATTTTTAATTTTGCCGACCTCCCCCTTTTCTTCCCCTGACACCAACAGCGTCATTTTAGAAAATTTTACCCGCACCGTTATCTTCCTTGTAATTAGTTACCCCTCTTAGAACGCCTTGGTGCCATCTCGATTGTACCGCGTGAAGTTATATATAGAACGCACACAGACAGACAGACAGCACTATTTGATTTATTGTATCATTTGAGAAGAACGTGTCTGAATTTGATGGTAATTAGTACTAAAAATATTCTGTATCAGTGTTGGTGACCCTCCCGTCCCTATTTCAGTCTCAAGCTGCACACACTAATTAGAGATGCATATATATGAAATTGGTGAAAATTGGCGAGTATACAAATTCGTATCAAATTTAAGGTCCCCATATCTCTCACCCATAGGCATAGGGCACAAATTTGGTGTATCTAAACGACACGATAAGATTCCTTATATCACAGAGAAGAATATGTATCAATCTGGTGGAAATCGGCACTTAACATATAGATATAATTTGTTGTGTCCCTCTCATCTCTATACACCACTGACTCGAATGGCCCAACTTATGACATCCTTAAACCACAGGATTATACTCCTGATATCATGGAGATGATTGTTTATAAGTTTGGTGATAATCGGCGACTAAACAATTTTTTTTATCAAATTTGGTGTCAATCCACACCCCCATCTCTCAAACAAACAGCACCACTATGGCGTCTTTAAATCACACGATTAGATTCCTCGTATCTTGGATAAGAACGTGTATCAATTTGGTGGAAATTGGCGCAAAAAAATTGTGCATCAATTTTGGTGCCCCTGTCCCTTTCAATGCAACTCTGACTCGAATGAGGCCACATTTGACAGATATAAGCAACACCATTAGACTCCTCATACCATGGGGATGATTTTGTATAAGAGTGGTGGCAATCAGCGACTAAACCAATTATTATCAAATTTAGTGCCCACCCGCTCCCAATCTCTCAACCAAAAGACAAAAATTTGGCGTTGTTAAAGCGCACAATTTGATTCCTTGTATAATGGAGAAGAATATATATCAATTTGGTGGAGATCGGCGTTAAAATTAGTTTTTCAATTTTGGTGCCCCTCTCCCCTTCCGTGCATCCCTGACTCGAACGACGCCACTTATAAACCACACCGTTGGTTTTTTCATATCATGGGTTTGGCGTTGTTAAATCACACAATTAGATTCCTTATATCACGAAGAAGAATATATATCAATTTGGTGGAGATCGGTGCTAAATTTTTTTTTTCAATTTTGGTGCCCCTCTCCACTTCCGTGCATCCCTCACTCGAACGGCGCCACTTTTAAACCACACCATTGGTTTTTTCATATCATGGGGATGATTATATATAAGTTTGGTGGAAATCGGCGACAGAAAAAAAAAATCAATTTTGGTGCCCCTGTCCCTTTCAATGCAACTCTGACTCGAATGAGGCCACATTTGACAGATATAAGCAACACCATTAGACTCCTCATACCATGGGGATGATTTTGTATAAGAGTGGTGGCAATCGGCGACTAAACCATTATTATCAAATTTAGTGCCCACCCCCTCCCAATCTCTCAACCAAAAGACAAAAATTTGGCGTTGTTAAAGCGCACAATTAGATTCCTTGTATAATGGAGAAGAATATATATATCAATTTGGTGGAGATCGGCGTTAAAATTAGTTTTTCAATTTTGGTGCCCGTCTCCCCTTCTGTGCATCCCTGACTCGAACGACGCCACTTATAAACCACACCGTTGTTTTTTTCATATCATGGGTTTGGCGTTGTTAAAGCGCACAATTTGATTCTTTGTATAATGGAGAAGAATATATATTAATTTGGTGGAGATCGGCGCTAAAATTAGTTTTTCAATTTTGGTGCCCCTCTCCCCTTCCGTGCATCCCTCACTCGAACGGCGCCACTTTTAAACCACACCATTGTTTTTTTCATATCATGGGGATGATTATATATAAGTTTGGTGGAAATCGGCGACAGAAAAAAAAATCTGCCCCTCCCCTTTCCGGGCACCCCTGACGCGAACGGCGCGACTTTTGCCATATTTAAACCACACCATTAGATTCCTCATATCACGGGGATTATTATATATAAGTTTGGTGGCAATCGGCAACAATTTTTTTTCTGCCCCTCCCTCTTTTCTGCCCCTGACAACAACGGCGTCACTTTAGAAAATTATAACCCCGACCATTATCTTTCTCGTAAAAAGCTACTCCTAGTAGACCCCTTTGGCATCATCTAGATGGTCCCCTGTGAATTTCTATAGAAGACAGACAGACAGACAAGACAGACAGACAGACAGACAGACAGACATTCGCAAATATAGATATAGATTCATTAGACGGGTTCTTATTTTATTCTTTATTCATTAGACGGGTTCTTATTTTATTCTTTATTCATTAGACGGGTCCTTATTTTATTCTTTTTTCATTAGACGTGTCCTTATTTTATTATTTATTCATTAGACGTGTCCTTATTCTATTCTTTATTCATTAGATGGGTGCTTATTTTATTATTTATTCATTAGACGGGTCCTTATTCTATTCGTTATTCATTAGACGGGTCCTTATTCTATTCGTTATTCATTAGACGGGTCCTTATTTTATTCTGTATTCATTAGACGGGTCCTTATTTTATTCTGTATTCATTAGACGGGTCCTTATTTTATTCTTTATTCATTAAACGGGTCCTTAATTTATTCTTTATTCATTAGACGGGTCCTTATTGTATTCCTTGTTCATTAGACGGGTCCTTATTTTATTCTTTATTCATTAGACGGGTCCTTATTTTATTCTGTATTATGAGAAAAAGTATTACACTTTTAAGCAAGAGCATTCTCTATCCCCAACAAAAATCCACAGCATACAGAGGGTTTCTCATCGCATTAACCTGGGCAACGCCGGGTAACCCTGCTAGTAACTTATATGTGGATAAAGGCGAATAGCAATCTTATCAATGGTAGTGCATATCCGCTCGCCATCCGCGACGCAAACGACACCAAATGTGATTTAATTCATGGTATATCATTAGAGAAAAACGTGTATGAATTCGGTGGAAATTGGTGCCAAATAAATTTGTACCAGCGTTTGCCTCTTTTGACATATTTAAACCACTCCCATTAGACTCATGGATGCATGATATACTGGCGATGATTATATATATGTTTGGTGGTAATCAGCAACTAAACAAATTCTGAGAATAGTAAGAGTAATTTGACGTCTTTAAATCACACGATGATATTCCTCGTATCATAGAGAACAATAATATATCAATTTGGTGGAAATCTGGGCTAAAAATAGTTTATTAAATCAATTGTTGATTGTCGAACAACGCCATATTGCGAAGGTGATTATGTATTCGTTTGGTGGAAATCGGCGACAAAACTATTTCACGATATATTTTTAATTTTGCCGACCTCCCCCTTTTCTTCCCCTGACACCAACAGCGTCATTTTAGAAAATTTTACCCGCACCGTTATCTTCCTTGTAATTAGTTACCCCTCTTAATAGAACGCCATGGTGCCATCTCGATTGTACCGCGTGAAGTTATATATAGAACGCACACAGACAGACAGACAGCACTATTTGATTTATTGTATCATTTGAGAAGAACGTGTCTGAATTTGATGGTAATTAGTACTAAAAATATTCTGTATCAGTGTTGGTGACCCTCCCGTCCCTATTTCAGTCTCAAGCTGCACACACTAAGACTCATTAGAGATTAGAGATGCATATATATGAAATTGGTGAAAATTGGCGAGTATACAAATTCGTATCAAATTTAAGGTCCCCATATCTCTCACCCATAGGCATAGGGCACAAATTTGGTGTATCTAAACGACACGATAAGATTCCTTATATCACAGAGAAGAATATGTATCAATCTGGTGGAAATCGGCACTTAACATATAGATATAATTTGTTGTGTCCCTCTCATCTCTATACACCACTGACTCGAATGGCCCAACTTATGACATCCTTAAACCACAGGATTATACACCAGATATCATGGAGATGATTGTTTATAAGTTTGGTGATAATCAGCGACTAAACAATTTTTTTTATCAAATTTGGTGTCAATCCACACCCCCATCTCTCAAACAAACAGCACCACTATGGCGTCTTTAAATCACACGATTAGATTCCTCGTATCTTGGATAAGAACGTGTATCAATTTGGTGGAAATTGGCGCAAAAAAATTGTGCATCAATTTTTGTGCCCCTGTCCCTTTCAATGCAACTCTGACTCGAATGAGGCCACATTTGACAGATATAAGCAACACCATTAGACTCCTCATACCATGGGGATGATTTTGTATAAGAGTGGTGTCAATCGGCGACTAAACCATTATTATCAAATTTAGTGCCCACCCCCTCCCAATTTCTCAACCAAAAGACAAAAATTTGGCGTTGTTAAAGCGCACAATTTGATTCCTTGTATAATGGAGAAGAATATATATATCAATTTGGTGGAGATCGGCGCTAAAATTAGTTTTTCAATTTTGGTGCCCGTCTCCCCTTCCGTGCATCCCTGAATCGAACGACGCCACTTATAAACCACACCGTTGTTTTTTTCATATAATGGGTTTGGCGTTGTTAAAGCGCACAATTTGATTCTTTGTATAATGGAGAAGAATATATATCAATTTGGTGGAGATCGGCGCTAAAATTAGTTTTTCAATTTTGGTGCCCCTCTCCCCTTCCGTGCATCCCTCACTCGAACGGCGCCACTTTTAAACCACACCATTGTTTTTTTCATATCATGGGGATGATTATATATAAGTTTGGTTGAAATCGGCGACAGAAAAACAAATCTGCCCCTCCCCTTTCCGGGCACCCCTGACGCGAACGGCGCGACTTTTGCCATATTTAAACCACACCATTAGATTCCTCATATCACAGGGATTATTATATATAAGTTTGGTGGCAATCGGCAACAATTTTTTTTCTGCCCCTCCCTCTTTTCTGCCCCTGACAACAACGGCGTCACTTTAGAAAATTATAACCCCGACCATTATCTTAATGGTAAAAAGCTACTCCTAGTAGACCCCTTTGGCATCATCTAGATGGTCCCCTGTGAATTTCTATAGAACACAGACAGACAGACAGACAGACAGACAGACATTCGCAAATATAGATATAGATGTAAACAGCGGAAATATAATTAAAGTTATGGTTAATATTATCAAAACCATTCAATCGATACCAAAATCTATACAGGTGAAGAATGTGTCATCATTAACATGGATGCAATTATTTATATAGTGATCGTGTGAATATTATTTAGTTATCACATTGTGTCAACAGAATTGGTGGAGGATGTTAATATTTTTAAGCAAATAAACCAAATGACCCTCACTATGCAGGTTAGGGGTGTGTTATCATAAACTATGCCAAGAACTATAAACATAATCAATGGAAATATTTGAGTTATGAAATCGAATAGAATAGGGTTAATCTTACCCAAACTAATGAACTGATAAACACAAACAGTCTATAAAAAGCATATCATTGGATTTAGAAACCCATACAATAAGTCAGTCTCTAATCTCATGAACCTGTTTCAACAAAGGGGTTAACTTAATATTGCACAGAAATGGACCAGAGAGTCATCAATCACAGTTTTTATCAACAGACTCTGCCAGCCATGTTAACTATCTATGGATCTAGTGTCCAGATAAACATAACTCATTGCCAATAACAGACTCTCTGTGTGAAGTGAGAAGTCTCTTCTAAGTTTACAGTGCAGACATTAATTACATTATCAGTTATTTACGTACCTGCTCCTGCATTACCTCACTCACCCTACCAGAATATATGCTGTTGAATTCAAGTTTAGTTCTGGTATAATAATATATAGATTCCTAATGATTTCTAAGCTGACAGGGTGGGGGTAGGTGAGAGCAATGTTAGGGGCAACTGGGAGAGAGTATAGAGTGTACAGAAGTTAGGTACGAGAGTGGGTGAGGGTTGGTTTCAATGCTAAACTCAACAAAGCAGGATTTTCATTTCAAGTAATGATAGCGACGTAAAGGAGCTGACAGTAGAATGTCAACTTTCATATAATGTTTTTCAACCTTATCAGTGTCATCATCATCTGTAGTTAAGTGTGCCACCGTAATGTAATTTCCAACTCGAAATACATGCAATTAAGAAGACAAAGGGCCAAAGGGTATGTTATAAATTATTCATAGTTTTTATCTTCCCAATCTCTCTGCCTTATTATTTGCAACAAAACTAAAGTATATGATTTTTAGGCCTAAATTTATTAAGTTTTGAAGGAATAGAACTTGCAATCACCATTTCTTAGAGACTTTATCTGTATTCAGCTTAGGAAATGTTCAGATAATAAGTTCAACAAATGACATATTATCTGAAAATTACCCTCCAATGAATACAACTTCTTCTGTACTTATACTATCTGTTGCCTGCTTATCTTTCCTGAAAACCCATCCAGATGAATAATTGATGACCATTCCAATGTATACTTTCATAACTGAGTGGGAAAATCCATTTGAAAAAAGAAATGGTCAAATAGTTAAATTGGAGGAAAAAAACAATTTGGCCCTTTTTTTTACCCCCCCCCCCCTGTTATTTCCAACTCGAAATATATGCAATTAAGAAGACAAAGGGCCAAAGGGTATGTTATAAATTATTCATGATCCTAGATTTATCAAACTTACCCCATATGTTCGCCCCACCATTCTCAACAGTACAGCTTATGAAATATCGACTAGTTTGCATTCTAGCCTAAAATTTCAATATTTGATGTCCATAACTTCACCGTTGATTGTCTAATAAAAAAATTTAAATGGTACCAGTAGGATCTTTAGAAAATTTTGGAGATGCCACAGGGTTTCCGCCAGGCCGGCTGCGGGTCCGCCCCACGGACCCATTCCCCTCGCAGACGATCTGTTTGATTCGTAAAAAAAATCTGGCTGCAACGGGAGTTAAACAGACTGGTGAAAAAGCGTGTCAAATAGCGACATTAGATACAGCGTAATACATGTCGCGGTAACTTCAAAGAATGCCGGACTGTTGAGTGCGGATATTTTTGTGCACGGGATTCCATGGATGAAACTATGGATGAAGACCCCTTGCTATTGTACGGTTACATAATTGGATCAAAGAACACCCAATTGCTGAGTCGGGACATTTTTATGCAAGGGATTTTCGTGGATGAAACTACTCAATGTTGATCAATTATCTTATTGCTGTATTATCATTTGTTTTGAGTTCGATGTAAGTGAAGTTCCTGAAAAATACATGTGATTCTCTACGTGTGTTGAATATTATGAGTATATTGCCATGCATACTCAACAAAATCCCAAAGTGGTTTATTTCACAATAATACGGAACATGTCCCAAATCAGTCTTTATAGCAGGAATTCATAGTGACAACACCATTCATTTGAGCCATATTACATACATGGAGGATAAACACGAACACATACGCCCCCCCCCCCCCCACCCCCCCCAATATGGAGATAGAGTCAAAGTACGGTCAATAATAGTTTCGTTGTCCCACCTGGGTCCCCAAGCACAATCAACGACAATCATGTTCACATTTTCCTGCCAAAACTCAATTATATTTTATAACACGTTGGCTAAAACTCTGTTCTATAGCTGCGGTCGTCAACTGTTGTTGGACTAATACAGACTATTGAACAAGCTACGCGTTCCGAATGAAAGATTTTGCAATATACCATTCGTATTTCGCTGCTATAAATATTTCCTGCAGACAAACCCTGCAGTATGATGTCACAGGGCACAAATAGTTTTACGATTGACACAGATTGACAGAATATATAATCCTGTCAGTTTCATTTTCACTGTCGCTACTTGAAATTCTAAGAAATACTTTATCCAATTCTCCTTGCTAGGTATTATTGGTCAATGCGTAGATCATTTTTAGTGTTTAGATTCATTATACCTTTTGGAATATTATTGTAAGTTATAAATTTGTAAACACTGTAACTCGTTCATTTATATAGTCTCCAATCAGACGGCAGTCTTATGTGCGTTACGTAATTACATGACTAATTATTTGGATACCATCAACAGAATTTATACACCCACGGAAATGATCGACTTGCATAATATACGTAGCTTTGGATTGCTTTGTGGGACACTCAGGTGCAAGGAAATGGCCACTTTTCATTGTCAAATAACAAAATTTTCGCCCAACAGGACGAACCATGGTCGTCCCGTCGCGTTATGTGTTTCCCCAATACGGACTCATTAATTTCTCCCTGGCGGAAACCCTGTGCCAATGTGCAAGATTGGTGTGCATTGATAACAAAAGAAGATTTGACAAAATTTTCTCTGGTAAGCTAAACTCACCAGCATATTCTGTGAAGTGGTCTCCAATATCATAGGCAAGATGATTAGGGAAGGCATACTCATAGTCTATGAAGGAAGTTGTTTCTGAAAGATACAAGTATATTGATTTACTTACAAACTTGCAACATGATACTTGTGGCAACATCACATATTTGCATGAGAATAAATAAAATACACGAAAAACAAGAGAAATCTACATTTTTTGCTTCACCATAAATATCACAGCAATTACAATCCGGTATTAACAAAACTATGTCTTTTCATTTGAGAATTTGACATTCTAGGTCCTTGCAACTTAAGGCATTTTTACAAAATGATTTGACAGGATTAGAGCAACTAAAAAATTTGCAAGATATTAATCCATACTTTTTAAGGCCCTTCCACACAGCTTGCCGCATGTTTTTCTGTGGCAACGGCATTTTCTGCAGTTACTCGTATGTTTCCGTTAGTGATGCGGACCGGACCACCTTGGGTGGTCCGGTCCACTGCCAAGGCGGTCCAGTCCAGTCCATTCCGGTCCGGTACACATGCCTGGACCAGTCCAAAACGGTCCGGTCCACCTAAAATAGGCTATATGTTAATGAATTCTCTGTTTTCTCAAAGTTTTTACTCTGTATAGTACAAACTATAAGGTTACTGAGTTCAGTGCATTGCAATGAATAGATATATGTTAAAACTTACATTGTTTGCCGATTGTATGCATCATTGTCTGTCTCTGGTGGGATATACTGGGAACGATGCACGATAATAGTATTTCTAGTAATGCGAACATGCATGCACTAATTAAATGTATTGGACAGATAAAAAGCTAGGGCCAGAATGTGTCATAACCAATCTAACATGGCACTCAACTGATCGTATGCATGATTCGTATCATACATATTTTCATTAAATTGAAATTTAAACAAAATAACTATACTGATGACAATTATACAAATGTGTACTAATATGACTACTTCATTAATATTGGAGTCTTGGAGATTGTGATGGCTGATTGTATAGGCCTGACAATTACAGTTATATACCTAAGTACAACTACTATGGGATTAATGTGACTGTCTTGTCTTTCATTATAAGGAAATTGACATGTACACAGTACATCTATACATTGTTTTCGTGGCATCACACGTTTAATAGATATTAACCACTTGAATGTGTCAATACATCATTGCTAATTGATAGGACGGCAAATACGCAATAATATTCGCTATAGTTTATTATAACTGAAGTAAAATAGTGGACCGGACCGGAGAGTACTGGACCGGCGACAAAAAGCGGTCCGGTCCAGTGACACCCGGTCCGGACTGGACCGCGGTCCACCCCTGGACCGCGGACCAGACCGGTCCAAAGCGGTCCGGTCCGCATCACTAGTTTCCGTTGATATCATGGTTTCATTGTTATTCACATATTTTTGTTTAAATTGACTGCATGGTGAAGCGATGCACAATCACAGTCCAAAACTGACCTAGACTGAAAACTGCTGTGTGTCTGGTGTCTTCGTTCTATACCGTCACTGCAAACGGCGGAATCTGCTGAACAACTGCAGACAAAAACGTGCGGTATGCGCTGCACCACACCGCCTGAGACAGCGTTTTTTGCAATGTCGCCAGCATAACATGGCGTGTGCAAGCATTATATATAAGTGGCGTCGTTCGAGTCAGGGATGCACGGAAGGGGAGACGGGCACCAAAATTGAAAAACTAATTTTAGCGCCGATCTCCACCAAATTGATATATATATTCTTCTCCATTATACAAGGAATCAAATTGTGCGCTTTAACAACGCCAAATTTTTGTCTTTTGGTTGAGAGATTGGGAGGGGGTGGGCACTAAATTTGATAATAATGGTTTAGTCGCCGATTGCCACCACTCTTTAATATACAAAATCATCCCCATGGTATGAGGAGTCTAATGGTGTTGCTTATATCTGTCAAATGTGGCCTCATTCGAGTCAGAGTTGCATTGAAAGGGACAGGGGCACCAAAATTGATTTTTTTTCTGTCGCCAATTTCCACCAAACTTATATATATTAATCATCCCCATGATATGAAAAAACCAATGGTGTGGTTTAAAAGTGGCGCCGTTCGAGTGAGGGATGCACGGAAGGGGAGAGGGGCACCAAAATTGAAAAACTAATTTTAACGCCGATCTCCACCAAATTGATATATATTCTTCTCCATTATACAAAGAATCAAATTGTGCGCTTTAACAACGCCAAACCCATTATATGAAAAAAACAACGGTGTGGTTTATAAGTGGCATCGTTCGATTCAGGGATGCACGGAAGGGGAGACGGGCACCAAAATTGAAAAACTAATTTTAGCGCCGATCTCCACCAAATTGATATATATATTCTTCTCCATTATACAAGGAATCAAATTGTGCGCTTTAACAACGCCAAATTTTTGTCTTTTGGTTGAGAGATTGGGAGGGGGTGGGCACTAAATTTGATAATAATGGTTTAGTCGCCGATTGCCACCACTCTTATACAAAATCATCCCCATGGTATGAGGAGTCTAATGGTGTTGCTTATATCTGTCAAATGTGGCCTCATTCGAGTCAGAGTTGCATTGAAAGGGACAGGGGCACCAAAATTGATGCACAATTTTTTTGCGCCAATTTCCACCAAATTGATACACGTTCTTATCCAAGATACGAGGAATCTAATCATGTGATTTAAAGACGCCATAGTGGTGCTGTTTGTTTGAGAGATGGGGGTGTGGATTGACACCAAATTTGATAAAAAAAATTGTTTAGTCGCCGATTATCACCAAACTTATAAACAATCATCTCCATGATATCAGGAGTATAATCCTGTGGTTTAAGGATGTCATAAGTTGGGCCATTCGAGTCAGTGGTGTATAGAGATGAGAGGGACACAACAAATTATATCTATATGTTAAGTGCCGATTTCCACCAGATTGATACATATTCTTCTCTGTGATATAAGGAATCTTATCGTGTCGTTTAGATACACCAAATTTGTGCCCTATGCCTATGGGTGAGAGATATGGGGACCTTAAATTTGATACGAATTTGTATACTCGCCAATTTTCACCAATTTCATATATATGCATCTCTAATCTCTAATGAGTCTTAGTGTGTGCAGCTTGAGACTGAAATAGGGAGATTCGCCAAGGAATTTTCCATTCATATTTTCACAGGTCTGTAGTCGATGCACTTTACTTACCATATTAGGATTCATGAAAAAACTACGGAATTACTACTAAATTGTTAATATAAAGTATAGCTTACATATAAAGAGGGACCCCCATATGTCATGTCACGAATCTCTATACTCTTGACTAAAGCCACTACGGGCACATTAGCCAGAGTAGAGAAGCATGGCATGATCGATCTAGGACCCCCCAATGACCATGTAATGCCTATGTCACATGTGTTGTTCCCAGAAAAGTGAACATGGATGACCCCAATTCCTGGAATCGGGCAAAATATAGAACGTACGATCGACATCCCATATTAACACTGCCTACCAGTCTATCTAGATCTGCAGTTTATCTGCATGCATTGTGTCGTCGCAAATAAATACAAATCTTTTGCATTTGCCATTTGGATACCGGTAGTGGAATGTAAAATCTCCAGAAATGGTCGGAGAGCAGTGCCGATTAAGCGTGGTACAACGGCATAAATATTTGGGTATGCTCCCTGCGACTTGATTTTGAAGATTTCCTGATGGATGGGGTGTATTGTCCAGGTAAAATACGATATTGTACCCCTGTATATATAATAACTCTACGACAAGTGTTCCCCGATACTGTAAAACTATTATACCGATGATTTCTCATATCAGGAAACTATTAAATCAATAATAAAGATAGGCCTATAAAACATAAAATCTCGATAAAAGTCCGGAGTAATCCCGATACAGAAACTTTCTGAACAGCATGCGGTGTTGTTTTCCAATCATGATACACGAAATGAAAGTAAACTCAGAAAGAATCCCGAGGGCTTATGTAAATATTCCGAAACATTTCAGATATACGTTGGCTGATTTTCCAATAGTTTGAGTTGTTGAAGCACAACCAACTCATTATTGAATTTAACTTCATTCAATAAAGTACCGAATGAAATATAAATAACATAGATAAAGCATGGTATAATAAGAATTAAAAACTTGGTATATTAAGACATAATACATGTATATAGAAAAGACAGGAAACATGGAAATGATAATACGGTGATCGAAAATGTTGCTGACAATGTAGCACATGTGTTGTAGTTTTTTACTGTTGAATATGCGTACTGCTGGATTTTATTAGCTTGACTTTGTTCGACGAACGCTTTGAACCAGATTATAACAGCAGGTGTCATATTAGATAACTGTGCTTATTTCACACAATAAGTAAACAATGGTGACTTCACAGAGAATAGAGCACTGACACTATGTTTTTACATCAATCATTGAGCTGAGGTAGACACTTATTTTTACGACCACTGTCCAAACAAAACACTAATGAAGGTCGCTAAAAGTACACGATGGCAGTGTATTAATTGTCACCAATAGTTTTAATCAACCTGTATGAGCCATCACGAAAACCAGGGACAAGCCTAGACCAGATTTTCAGGGCGAAATGACTTCGCCCTACTATAAACATAAGGCGAAGTGGCCGTTCTATAGGGCGAAGTGAGTCTACAAAAATTAAATTGATCAGTAGACAGTACTACGACAGGAGTCTCTATAGAACGAAAATAGGAGAGATGTAATATGTCAATTAAACTTATGAAACAATGGTTGAAATATGGAGTCTTTATGTTCACTTCACGACCCTAATAACTATTAATAATACCCAAACATAATTGTGAGATGATAGCAGCATTTTATATCGTAATTGTGGGAGAATGACAGGATTTTATTTCATATTTTTCGGGTTTTTAAAAATGCCAACAATATTTATCAAACCGAAACGAAACGAAATACTGAACACTTTTACTGAGCTCTATTAGTAATCCCGTTTGAAATTTTAATATGCTTCACAAATGAATTGTTTTAAAATTTCTTCTGACACACTGTGAGAGCTGTGAGTTGTAATCTTCATTGTAAGGTGTGGTAAATACGGTAATCTAAAAATCACAACAACCAGATTAACACTTAAGGCCTGACAATGTTTTCACAGCTGCCAGTAATCAGACTTGGTTGTCAACATGCTTCCAGATTGGAGCAATACAGGTGTTAATTGTTTTATAACACCCTGATAGTGGAGTATTGTGTGCAATCACAGTTGACAGTTGTAAACCAAGTAATTATCATAAATTATTTGGGGCATTTTGCCGATTTTCGGCAGTCAACTTTGGAAATTTCAGGGCGACTTGAACTTCGCCCGACTGCAAAAATAAGGCGAAGCGGACGGCGCTAGGGCGACTTCTTCGCCCACGCCGCCCTCTCGGCTGGTCCCTGACGAAAACAACCACTAAGAGTATAATGTAGACCAGAGATTTAAACTTATAAAGGATCCCCAGTTTTCATCAAAGCCAATAAGAGCTCAGCATCAAGTATGTCAAATCTACAGCACGTACGCTCGGTTGGTGTCGATTTCCATGTTCGGATTTCGAAGGTAAAAACTAATGTATTCGTTCACTTATGGACTAGAAAAGTTGTCGAATGTTTGGAATAGACAGACAGACGGATGGACAGACAGTATGATGGATGAACCAATAACGTAATACGTTGTTTTTTTCAAAATGGTTGTATAAAAACTAAATAGAACATTGTGTCTTTGACGATGCACATACTGAGACCCCTAGATGTGAATTACTTCATATTTTGTAATAGCTTTAAAATGATGGCAACAATGGGGTGTTATTAAGAATAGAGAGAAAGATTTTGATTTACACTGACTGTTTATATCACCATAAATGTTGTATTCAATTTAGCAAGATATGATGTCATTTGTTTTAATTAGTATGGAGTAATGGATATTTACATTTCTATCAAGAACAGATGTCATGTTTCTCGAATTATGGTATCAATATATAAGCAATGTGGTTTAGTTTTTAAATAACACTAGATTTTTAAAATGGGACACTGGAATAAATGTGTTTATAATACTGGCTCTAGTTAAATACAGATGTGCATTCCCCTTCATATTTATTAAACAACTGGTACATATATTTACCTGTTTTTTCATTATAAATGATATTGGCAAGTAAGAGATCATTGTGACATAGTACGACAGGAGAGTCTAGGTTTGACAGGTGGTCTTCTAATCGGCCAGCTTCATCCTGTAGGTCTGATTTTGTCTTGCCAATCAACTTCTTATACCTAAAATTGAATGGATCATGTTATTGTTTTTGCATACCAAGGTGTATAGCTGCAAGTTGGTCTCACTTTTTCATGTTTTCTCTTCAGCACAAATACCTAATACCAACTGACTTCCCTCAGACTCTGAATAAATAGTGGGCTCTCGTTAGCCGAGGTTTCACAAGAAAGGGGAATTCAGCAACAACCATATTAATATAGCCAATATTCTAATTGTGGGTGAATCTGGGAAAATAATTTTTGTTCGCATTTTCCTCATGCTACCCATCCTTATTTTTATGCATTTTTGGGTTATTACCCGTGATGTTCATCAGTCTATAAGGTTCTTAATTTATTTTCAACTTGAGTTTTTCTTCCTTTGATTTGTTAAACAATTTACATGTCAGTGATATTAAAAATGGTAAAATGTTGCCAGATAATCGTTTGACATTTGTGCTAGCTGTGACATAATTCATTAAGATGAATCGGCTAAATGTGTCTGTTTCACCTCTGTTATCGTATTTTGTCACACTATGTATAGATTATTTTACCCGTGGCACATCTGCTATCAGTGGTTGTATCATTGTGCGATACATAGTGTGAATATGTGACAAAAACATAACCCTCCCCAAAAACAATATTTAGTGATGCATTTGACAAATAGTCAGATTCCAATAATTCATATCACATTTTTTGCTTGATAAAACCGATCTGAAACCAGATTATGCCTAGTGGGTCTATATTCAGGATTAACCTGTTTCCACAGAATTTTAAACGGTCTGCCTAAAACGGGGTCAACATAATTTAGAGAGCATTTTTCGTATTTAAAAAAAAATGATAGATGGTGTCAATTTGCGTATGATGATCGGTGCGATTTGAAATGTTGTCACAACTGCTAAGTATGAACGTCAGATAATATATATATATATTTTTTTGTGGTCTGTTGATTTTTGGGGACTACAGTTGCGATAAATTTTTTACATTGAACCCTATGGAGATTCTCCTATTTTGGATAAATGACTCCATTTTGCATATAATTATATGCGAATTTAAATTTCTCAAAAGTACTACGTATGAAACTCAGATGTAAATTAGAAAAATATGGATGTGATCAGATTATTCTCACTGGCTACCAAAATATAACACTGAACCCTATGGAGAATATTTATAATGGCCATCAAGTGCTACTAATGGAAGACAAGAGATTCGCGTCTGACCAACTGTAACTATCAGTAATCTAATTCATGCAATAGATGATCTAGTTATGCTTCAAAATACAGTATTTCACTAAAGTAAATGTAGAATGGTTTGTATTGCCACTGATAATATGCAGCCTGTTGCATCTGTTGAGTCACCAAAACTACATAGGCCGTGAGCCAATTTTTAAAAGACACTTAGTTTTCGATTTTGTTGCACCCTGCCTCCCCCCTCACATTTTTCATTTCTATACAAATTGTGAGGTGTCTCCTGTCTGTCACAGTGACACTAATATCCGGTTATAAAAAGTGTCCAAAGGTTGAGAAAAGTAGAAGAGACTACTCCGAGTCTTGATGTATATTTTTTCTCCATCTTTGGTAAGATAATAGAGGCCTCTGACTGTATTTTTGCGTTGTTGGTATCTGTTTGACATATTTATAATGACCAGAGAATGTGTACGGTTATGATAAAACAAGAACTGGTCGGATATCCCTTTCTATTTTTACAACTTGGAAACTTGACCCAACATTTTCATCACATTTCAAACTTGTTTGGCTCTTATTATTTAAACAATTTTGCTTCGAACCAATATTACAGTTTTAAAAACTTGTCCAAAACAACAATGCCAAACAATCATGACCTGTTAGTAGCCATACAGTAACAATGTGTCGATAATTCACCTTGTCCCCACATCCGGTTGTAACTAGCAATCTGATTGGCTACAACCCCACGTTTAAATCACCATGTCCCCCGTCACCCTTGACAGCAGGGTATAAGAGAACGTGCGCCAAACATCGGGGGTATATGAGCACGTGAAACATCGGGGGTATATGAATGACCCTTGAACTGGCAGTTTCCACCAATCGTGACTTTGCTCTCGCACGCCAAATTTGACGTCACATGACGCCGAATCCTTAGGTCACCAACTGAATTATTCTTATTGGTGTGAATTAACCGGAAAACCTATGAAAAACACACTTAAATTAAGGAGACATGGTTATTTTGTGGGGACAAAATCGTTATCTTCGGCAACATCGTGGGGTACATGGAGATTTAATACCTGGATGTCTCTTTTTGAACCCCTCGGATCCGCCTCGGGGTTCAAAATCGACATCCAGGTATTAAATCTCCATGTACCCCCGATGTTGCCGAAGATAACTAATAATATCCCCTAAATATCGCTGTATCATGTTAGGTAAACCATCTCTTAGAATCTGAACACAAATATCCGACACTGAATGTCCAGGTTTGTTGAAAACCAAAATTCTTATCCCTGATATCCTGTCGATGTCCATTGAACCATTTGCTCAAAATTTGGAGTGTTTCACAGGTTGAGGAACAGCATCTAATTGCAGTGGGAACAAGGGGTACGCATCTAAGATGCTTTTGTCGAGTTTTTTGGCAGTCGAACCAAACTTCTGCCAATAAGGTGCACAACTCCGGGAAAAAAAGTTGGACGGTGGTATATTATTGCAATAGACCTATATACCAAATATCAATTGAATCTGTTAATATTTCATTGAGTTATCGCACTAACGGTGATAACATTGTGATTAAAATAGACAAACTAAGACCCATAACTCCGGAAAAAAATTTCGGACAAACCAGGTTTTCGAACTCGTCCGAGATATTGTTGCAATAGACTCATATACTAAATATTGTTTAAATCGGTTAATATTTCATTGAGTTATCGCACTAACGGTGATAAAATTGTGATTAAAATAGACAAACTAAGACCCATAACTCCGGAAAAAAATTCGGACAGACCAGGTTTTCGAATTCGTCCGAGATATTGTTGCAATAGACTCATATACTAAATATTGTTTAAATCGGTTAATATTTCATTGAGTTATCGCGTTAACGGTAATAACATTGCTAAAAATAGACAAACTAAGACCCATAACTCCGCGAAAAAAATTCGGACAAACCTGATTTTCGAACTCGTCCGAGATATTGTTGCAGGAGACTCATATACCAAATATTAGACTTCATCGAGTTATCGCGCTAACGGTAATAAAATTGCTAAAAATTATCAAACTAAGACCCATAACTCAGCGAAAACAAAATCGGACAAACTTGGTTTTCGAACTCGTCCGAGATATTGTTGCAGGAGACTCATATACCAAATATTGTTGAAATCGGTTAATATCACATCGAGTTATCGCGCTAACGGTGATAAAATTGCTAAAAATAGACAAACTAAAATAGACAAACTAAGACCCATAACTCCGCGAAAATTTCGGACAAACCTGGTTTTCGACCTCTTCCATGATATTGTTGCAGGAGACTCATATACCAAATATTGTTGAAGTCGGTTAATATTTCATCGAGTTATCGTGCTAACGGTGATAAATTTGCTAAAAATAGACAAACTAAGACCCATAACTCCGGAGAAAAAAATTCGGACAAACCTGGTTTTCAAACTCGTCCGAGATATTGTTGCAAGAGTCTCATATACCAAATATTGTTGAAATTGGTTAATATTTGCGTGAGTTATCGCGCTATCGGTGAATAACTTAACTAAAAACCATCTAAGATGGATAACTCTTGTAAAAAAGTTTGGACATGACCCATTTTCTACAGGCAGTAAATAGTCATTGGGAGCAACTGCCATACCAAATATTTTTTGAATCCGTTCACAAATGTCAAAGTTATAAGGCATTCTTTAGGTCCGCCGCCCGCCAACCGTCCCTTGTCAAACCATAAGTCGAAAAACGCGACTAATAAACATGGACAGAGGGTTCATGGTGGCATGGAGTGAAAACTAGACAAATTAATTTCACTAAATTTACATGTCAACGTTTTCCGCCATTTATGGTGTGTACATCATTTCAGACACTTGTGTCACTAGTCAGACATTAACGGACTGTACCTCTTGTAAACACTATTTTCATGATGATATAGATATTTATGTCTGTTCTATTGATTGAAAAATTTCATGGCTCTCTTTCAGAAGTGTGTCATGAGGCCGATGTCCCATGGTTGGGAAGTTCCAAAGTCCCTTTAATTGTATAGTGAAATTGCAGGTAATTTGAGGGCTCTTTGAAAAATAACGGCATGTGATTTCAGTATTTTTTTTACTGACTGCATGCACACTTTCTTTCGTTGCAGCTTAGATTTGGAGGACCTCGGGTGCAAACCGTTCGACAACAGTGAGCCAGATGTGCGGAGAGAGGTGATTCTGGCAACAATGAGGACTCGCCTACAGTATAGTGTATTGTGTGTCTCCCGACCAAATAATCCCACCCACATCACTTTATAGGGCGTTATCTAGTCCATTAACAGTGTTTATCCACCGCTCACTACCTCTATTGCCTACATATAAAAGCACGCCTAATAAACGTTATGTTTATTACATCAATGTAGCTTTATTAGGTCAACGTAGCTTTATTAGGTTAGTACTAGTTTCATGACGTAATTGTATATGCAAATTGCGCAGGTAACTAGGGTTGTCAATTGGCCCAAATGACATCATTGTGGTCTTTGGGATGTTTTTATCGTCCATAATTCACCGCATTTGATACAAAATTCGTAAACGGATATGTGTTTTCACTCTAAAACATCTATAATTATTACAACAGGGCCAGCTTAGAACAATTATTAAAAAATCCCAACAAACTATTTCTCTCTAAGCTGCACTCCGATTTTCCTGTCATGAAAGCCAATCAGTGTGCTTGACCTGACAAATGTAAGGGCGTCATCGAGTAAAACGAATGTAAAACTAAGGAAAATGACAGATTTACCTCACAACAGGCTAGTTTTGTGCAATGGATAAATAAAATATGTAGATAATGTTGTTGCTTAAAGTGTTTATGTCCGCTCGGAGGATTTGGCATCTATTGGACTCAATAGACATTAACAGTTTAAGCGACGACTCTAGCTACATACTCTATATTTATTGATGCATTCCAAATATTGTAACGTCATCAAAAACTGGCACAGATTAGCTCCGTTCATTGTGGCCTGCCAACCAACATGACTTTTTCGGGCATTATGGTTCATTACTTCTCGAAATGAGTAACATACATCATCTCGGATCGCTTACATGCCCTTTGGTAGTCCCAATTTCAATGGACATTATCCAGCTACATGTAGTGATATCGGTAGGGCTAAATACTGGTACCATATATAAAGAAGTGACTTGATTGTTAATCTTTATCCCTGGTACCTATAAACATCATGTTATTGTTAATATATGACATTATCACTTCATTTAAGTGTTCTGAAAAATTATACAGGGACACCACGGTTGATTATTGTTGTTTTTATTTCCGAAAAATGACCACTACGAATAGAATGGATTATTCGCCTCTCCCTAAAGCATCAGGCTCGCTGTTGTGCAGAGGCATATATGCACCTGAGGTCCTCCAAATCTGAGCTGCAATGAAAGAAATTGTGCAGTCTGTACAAAAATACTGAAATCGTGACTTTGGAAATTCCCAAACATGCATGTGACATCTGCCTCATAACATACTTCTTAAAGGTAGACTTGGAAATATTCAAACAATAGTACAGACATATAAGCGTGAAAATCCCAAGAAACATACTAAAATGAGGGAAGATACGAATATATCATTTGGACTCTATCTTGTATAGTTCCACAATCGACATTCGAGTGGTTGTCAAGTCAAATCTCGACCAGACTACAGTGTTGTCAACCTCCATCCGCGGAGTTGTCAAATTATATCCAAACAAGAGCATCGCTAGGGTGTGGCAAAATACGCCCTTTAGCCATTTCGAATTGTACTATCGCAAAATAAGATAATACTTTGAGCTTACATTTGAAGAAAATCTGATATGCATGTACCCCTAATTTCAATGCCAAAATGTGGTCAAATTCTAAGTCGAAAAATGGCCATAATTCATGTAAAAATAATTAGACAGAACCTATATTCAAACTTGGCCTGTAGTTTTAGCTGGGAAATACACATACCAGCTTTGATTCAGCTCAAATAATCAAAACTGGAGTTATCGGTCGGAAACCAAAATGTTATGAAATTGGTAAAATTCCAAGTTGAAAAAGGGCCGTAACTCATGTAAAAATAACTGGACGGAACCCATATTCGAACTTGGCCTGTATCTTTAGCTGGGAAATACACATACCAACTTTGGTTCAGATCAAATTATCCAAACAGGAGTTATCGGTCGGAAACCAAAAATGTTAACAGGCGGTCAAATTCTAAGTCGAAAAAGGGCCGTAACTCATGTAAAAATAACTGGACGGAACCCATATTCGAACTTGGTCTGTATCTTTAGCTGATAAATACACATACCAACTTTGGTTCAGATCAAATAATCCAAACTGGAGTTATTGGTCGGAAACCAAAAATGTTAACAGACGGTCAAATTCTAAGTCGAAAAAGGGCCGTAACTCATGTAAAAATAATTGGACGGAACCCATATTCGAACTTGGCCTGTATCTTTAGCTGGGAAATACACATACCAATTTTGGTTCAGATCAAATAATCCAAACTGGAGTTATCGGTCGGAAACCAAAAATGTTAACAGACGGTCAAATTCTAAGTCGAAAATGGGCCGTAACTCATGTAAAAATAATTGGACGGAACCCATATTCGAAATTGGCCTGTATCTTTAGCTGGGAAATACACATACCAACTTTGGTTCAGATAAAATACTCCAAACTGGAGTTATCGATCGGAAACCAAAAATGTTAACGGACGGACGGACAGACAGACGGACAGACGGCTCGACAGACAGACGGACAGACGGACAGACTGATAACATAATACGACCTTTTTTCAAAAAGGGCGTATAAAAACTATTGAATTGTGTTTCAAGTGACCTATTTCAACATTTAATTTATAATAATCCAGATAGTGTGAACACTTTTCAACATTAATTAGACAATAGAAAATTTGAAGAAGACATCGGTCAACAGAAATAATGATGTTTAGTTTCACTTTCCAAATAAATATTTTACTGTTTTTTATTTGGTTGCTACTTCGCATGAGGTTTTTTCATAACAAATCAGGATCTAAGGGTTTATATTTAATGATAAATTTTTGATTAAATATCCCATGATTTCAGGGCATGCAAACTTCGATTAAAAATGCGAACTGGGAACGGACGAAAAACTACCGGGAACCAGATTTTCTTCCAAACCGCAATGAGGTGATTACATGGTGTGCTCCCATAGGGAGTCTCGAATAGATAAGAGATTACATACATTGACCTTGTAATTCAGTGCATTCTCTTATATATACGAGGAGAGACTAGCATATATCAGAGAATGCACTGGACAGGATCTTTAAAGCTGCACCAGCGTGGCTCCTAGCTGTCATCAAATGGTTAGGGTCCAAGATTGGAGAACGCATGGACGACTGACATCAAACCACATTTCTCTGATACATAAGGGCTGTAAGATGTGCCAATGAATTCTAATGTGCAACCGAAGATGACTGCTGGTGGCCATGTTTTGTTTTTTTGGAAAAAAATTGATGGCTCCAAGCTAGAGGTCTCATTGTAAATCCCTATGAAGTTTAGTGATGATCGGATGAGGATTGTGGCCTGTATCGTGTGCCAAAGGAAATTGTAGAAGATGCATGGACACATGCACGACGGATGCCAACCCATGGAAATAGCTCATACTTTAAATTTCGTCAAGTTGAGCCAAAAATTGTGTAACCGTATCAATGTTTAAAAACCCTCATAATTCTAAAAGCAGGATAACTGGTTGAAATGTGCTGTGCTGATGAGACATGGAATGGCTACCTATTAATGTTCATATTGATTTGAGATATAACAGAAATAAGCTGTAAAAAATACTGAAAAGCTCAGAAAAGAGACCAAGAAAAGTAATTGTCATTTATAATAGTGACATCATTTTTTATGTTACAATTTTGAACCTTGCTTTAAACCACAAAACTGGACCATTATAGTTGGTTTCTGAAACTAAATTTTGCTGTATATCGCGGTCACTATAAATTCGACGGAATAATATGCAGTTGAATGATAAATTAAATAAATATATATAGCACATCAGCGTGTGTTGATTTTGACCACAGAAACTGACTGTAGGGCTAGACTTTCCATGTATTTATTTCTTAAACACAAGGCATACAAATCTAACATCAAAATCAATATGGTGAAACCTAGACAAAAACTTTGACTAATAAGCATTTTACCTCTCTCTTAAATCTGGATTTTCTATTTCATCTGGAATGAAATTGAAGAATTTCCTTATTCTTGGAAATAACTCAGATTGTCTATCATTTTCAGGTAAAGGAACTGTATGTAGCCTGACCATCTCTTTGGCTATGAGTCTGTGAAAAAAGATATGTCAAATTATGTATTCAAAGCACAGAAAGCAACACACATTTTAGAGATAAGCGTACTCTATTTTTATGCCCTAATCCCGAAATATCCAACTCAATATCCAACTCAACAATACATTTATCTCTTGTCCAAGTTTTCTTTGACATAAACCATCTAGTGAAATCAGTTGGGATAATGCTGTATCCATGTATATATCTTTCTATAGCAGACTTTATGCCCAGATCCAGTGGTGAGATTTTTTGTCTGTTTTAATTGAATTCACCCTACAACGAACGTGTCAATGCCACTGTAGCTCAACATGGGGAGGTGTTAATAATGTTATGCTGAGCAGTCAATAGAATGATAAAGAAGGAAAGTCAAAAAGTATCAGTAAATTGATAGTATTGTGTAAATGAAATTAATTTCATTTCTCCACTAAATGTGGGCTACATGTATAGGGTGTGCCAATGGATTCAGGTGCTCATGTTTTTTAACATAATTCGGACTAATTGGACAGCTTCCATCTAGAGGTCACACCAAAGAACCATATGAAGTTTGGATGAGAGATGAGGGACATGGCATTAGGCTGTGCCAAAGGATTTCAGTCACGAAGAGAGTAGAATCCAAGATGTCCACTGGCGACGATGTTTTTTAACGAAATTCAGAAAATATCGTTGGTTCCCATCTAGAGGTCATCCTGAAGATCCTTATGAAGTTTAGTGACGATCAGATGAGGGATGTGGCCTATAGATTGTGTCGAAAGATTTAGTCATGCAAGAGTAAAATACAATATAGCAGCTGGCAGCCATATTTTTCAACGAATTTCGGAAAAAATCAATGGCTCCCATCTAGAGATCACCCTGAAGATGAATATACAGTTTGGAGATGATCGGACAAGGGAAATGGTCTGTAGGGGGTGCCAAAGGATTTTTTAGTCACGCAAAGAGTAAAAAAATACAAGATGGCAGCCAGCAGCCATGTTTTTAATGGAAAATTGTTCAATTAGATAGCTCTCATTTAGAGGTGATCTTAATCATGCCTGTAAATTTACAATACTATTTTTTTAGATATATGCGGGATGCAGGGTGTGCCGATGGATTCAAATTTCAAATTTTGAAATCCGAGAAGGCTGCTGGAATCCAGGTTTTTTTAACGAATTTCAGAAATAATCGAAAGGCTCCCATCTAGAGGTCACCCCGAAGATCCATATGAAGCTTGATGGCGATCGGATGAAGGAAGTGGTGTGCCAAAGGATTTAGTCATGCAAAGAGTAAAGTCCAAGATGGCTGCTGGCGGCCATGTGTTTTAACAAATTTCAGAAATAATTGATGGCTCCCATCTAGAGGTCACCCCGAGGATCCATATGAAGTTTAGTGGCGAGTAGATGAGTGATGTGGTCTGTAGGGTGTGCCAAAGGATTTAGTCATGCAAAGAGTAAAATTCAAGATGGCTGCCAGTGGCCATGGTTTTCATCGAAAATCGCTAAAAATTTATAACTCCCATCTACAGGTGATCCTATTAAAACATACCTATAAATTTTCAAAACATTTCTCCAATAAATGCCCGCTGCAGGGTGTGCAGATGGATTCAAATTTGTAATCCAAAATGGTTGCTGGCAGCCATGTTTTTTTAACGAATTTCAGAAAAAATTGATGGCTCCCATCAAGAGGTCACCTCAGTAAACTCTGTACCGTACTTGGAGGTCAAGGGTCGAGGAATGCAGAAAGCATGTGAAATCGTCGGCATTTGCCGCTGATTGCCATCGTGAATCTGTCTATACGAAAATGGGCTAGTCCATTGGGCACATCATTTGAACTATGACATATCCAGAGTAGAACTATTAAACTAGAAGCCAGTTACATGTATAAGTACTGTATGTGTAGGTGTATCGTCACCATCAATGGCAATGGCAATTGTGTTTTTCCACTGGCCACAAGAAAGCCCCAACATTTTAACACTAGCAGAAATCCTGGTAAATAACAATAAAAAATTAATGGAAAACCATAAATAAGCATACAAATACAAAAAAATTTGTTTTTACCGATTTGAGTCGACTATGTCACTTTAATGAATGCCATTAACACTAATGTCAATTGGAAAGCATGGTGCGCAGGTGGCTATAAATACTTGTATAAATACACTCACACACGCAATGCCAATGACAAAGACTAACATATTCAGGTCCTTAATAAGCATGAGACTGCCAACAATAGCTTTTAAACATGTGTACTTTCTCAATTTTGCCACAAACTCAAAGGGGTACACAGTAGAAATTAAGCATATTCAAAGTCAAAACCTGGTGCGAGATCACAATTCTTCCATGAATTGCAAGTTACATATAATTTTTAAAATTATAATTAATTTTTCCTTAAGGGAAGCCTGAAACTGAACTATTTGGATTATTATCTCCGGTTCTAACAATTCATCTAGCCAGTTTTATTTCCGACCTAATCATAAGATTTGCGAGTCGCGGGGTTGGGAATTGCACCGCCATGGGAGGGATCTATGATAGTTCAGTTTCGGGCTTCCCTTAAGGAAAAATTAATTATAATTTTAAAAATTATATTTTTCCGCCAAGGAAAGGCCTTCAACTGAACTATTTGGATTAGAATGCAAGCCCAGGAGGAAGCAACAAGCAATAAATTTAATATCCCAATTTGACGGGAATGTACTCTTCCAAAACAGATTTCATGTAAATGTGATTTAGTCATGAATCAGCCTTGATATGTTATGTGAAAGAGCTCAAAAATTCAGATTCCAGCATTGCTCAAGCTTGTACCTCCCCCCCTTGTTTTTGGAAGAAACATCCCAGGTAGTGCCATAACATTCGTGCCAGCTAGAAACCGAGCAAGTAGAGACTTCTTCTTCTGCTGCTTCCTTTTCTTCATCTTCTTCTCGTTTCATGTGATGAGATGGATGTCGGTAAAGATATCTTCCCAATAGAAAGCGCCATTGACAGTATGCGACAGCGAGTCTTCCCCACACAGAACAGCCTCCAAAGGCTCGGGTGCTGGGCCATAATTAATAATATGTTTGTTTCCCCTCGCCCGACCGCCCCATTTTAAACCCGCCGACTGAGATTATTATTTGCGTCTTGTTTGTAAAAAATTATTTATATTCATGTTCCGGAAATCGGCATTCCTCCGGTCCATTTCCGGTGTTTTTTAATTCCACGTTTTTGCTTTTCCGCTTTACCGACGTTAAACTTCCGGGTGATGTTTGTTGACATTTCGCGATGGATTAGTCTGCTAAAAAGCAGAAAATATCTGCAAGTCTCTGTGTTAATATCGTTTTGAAAAATGGCGACAAAAATATGACATTAATTAAGAATAGGATCGGCGAATATGACACAGAACGCACGTGGTCCGATGTGTTGGAAAGTTTGCTAACCAGCAATGACGAGGTCACGGAGGTGAAGTTGAAAAACAGCGTGGTAGCTGTCAGCGTTTCGCAAACCGGAACGGACACTGTCAATGTATTTTCGTGCGACTCGGGCGAAGATATTCGGGTGATAATGGACTTCGACCCAAAATTGAAATTTGTGAAATTTCTTGTCACTGAAAGTGAACCAGGACTGCAGAGTGCTATAATTTCAACTAAATAAATTAGTCGTGCTCGACTGTCGGTCTCCATTTGGATACATTTTAAGTGGTATGACTACACACTAACAGACTTCCAGGAAAGGTTCTATAGAGTAATTGAAGACTCCAAATGTCGCAATGCTCACCAGTGAACTAAATGTAGATAGTCCTTGAATTTGATGCATCACAGGTGCCTATAGAACCAATAATTAAGAAATGAATTTTCCTATCCATGACTTGTCTCATATCAAATATTTCACACTGTTGACCTTCGTGTGTGAAACCGTAAATTGTTAATTTAATTCATTTAATTCATTTAAACTTAATAAAACATGAAGTACCAGTTCTGACATGGTCTTTTAACAATCAAACCATATTCCAAAGGCCTAAATACTTTCCGATATAACTACTGTAGTTTTGGCAAAAACAATAAATAATATTTTACCTACCTACCTACCCAATTAAAAAATATAGGGTAGGGAGAGGGGAAACACAAAATCTTATAAGTGTGACCCTGTTGTCCTGGAGGATTGATTGCCTGAATCTCAGAGAAGGCACCCTGCCTGCCACGGTCTGCTGATGCAGGACCAGGGGACCCGAACTGGTACTGCCTGAGGTAAAGACTGGTATGGTTGTGCAAATTTTTTGTAATTCATTGTAACAAGATTTGACACATATCCTTTGATGAAGTTTTTTACAAGATATCAACCTGTGTCGTTTCCATATGCAAAAGCGAGTTCCCTAGGAACGACAGAATCCTCGACCGACAGTGGGGACCACTGTCAGCCCAAGATTCTTGCTCATCGTCGTCAAAGCCATCAGACGTCATGAGAAGCATAGAAAGCATGTCAGGATCGATGCCAGCAACAGAACAGCCTGCATCAGGTTGAGATAAGGTACTAGAGGGAAGCCCACTCTGGGAATGGCTCGAACGAGGAACAAATGCTCTCGCAGTTTTAGTTAAGTTGCTATTTCCCACCCAAAGGCCAGAAGGGCGGATGGTAAAGGGGAAAAATTGGAAGGATCCATTTGACCAGAGAAAGCCCCCCCCCACCGAATCTCCCAAATGCAGGTGGTCCCGACAAGCTGGCATAAACATCGATGACATACCACTAGGATCCCATGACGGCAGAGGAGCAGGCCTGGACGTATCACTTGGGATGACGTTTCCAGGGGGACAAGACCGACCCTCGTAATGGAGTGGGCCACGGCGCCGTTGGAAGCGTCAGAAGGCCAGTTGGCTGGTGCGCTTTGTGCGCATGGGACAACGAGGCTTCCCCACCCAGAACAGTCGCCAAAGGCGCGGGTGCTTGTGTCCTGGAGGATTGGTTGCCCGAATCTCCGGAAGACGGCACCCTGCCTCCCACGGTCTGCTGAAGCAGGACCAGGGGGGACCGAACGGTTCCTGCCCGATGTAAGACTGGTACGTTTGCTCAAATTGTTTAACCATGGACCAACGGGCCCTCACCCAACTATGACAATACAGCATATTACCGCGTTTATTTCTTGAGCAACCCGCATGGTATGTGGCCATCAAATTTGAATCTCGTTCGACTATAAGCGAGACAAGACATTCTGTTAGTTATTAGCAAGCAAGCGTAATATACAAAACATTTTGTTAGTTATTGCAAAAACAAGGTAGGCAAATTCCGTTAGTTACTTGGCCACGTGATCTTACCTGCTATAAATTGAACCGCAGGTAAGATACTGTCTTTTCTCGGCGAAGAGGACTGTTCCCTCTTGACAAAATGTGCATGGTCACAGTAATCGTTGATTCAATATTAAACTATTGGAAGGTATATTTAAAACCGTTCCCATCGCAGTTAAATTATGGGAATGTGAAAGTGCCACGGAACATGCATGTATCGAGGTCTATCCCACAATGACATTTAATTTGAGAAAAACACAACTAACGATTATAGGGGCGCAATTACATCCGTCTTATGAATTGCGAGAGCAAATGAGAGCCCAAGCCAAGAATTGAAGTCTGGTTGGCTGGTGCGCTGTTAGCAGCACATGATGAGTCTTCCCCACCCTAAGGCTCGGTGCTGTGGCGTTCGCCATTGAAGATTTGTTTTCCGAATCAACGATGGTAGCACCCCGCCAGTCATTGGTACTGGGCAGTGGTCATGCACAATAAAAAGGCTTCTTGTGGAACAGCGCTTTATATGTGTGATGATACAAATGCTTTCATTTGTGTTATTCATTTAGGTATTCTATTCACCAGATAATCATATGGATATGTAGTAATAGAAGGAGAAGAGCAATGTTTTGGACTCTTTTGAAATTGGCACTGGCAGGCCTGCAGCTGAATGGTTGATTATGATTGGGATAAAATTAATGCAAAAAACAAGAAAAAATCAAAGCCACCATGGAAATATTATACCTAGATGAATATTGATCCAGAGTGGGTAAAATAATTAACCTGGGATTTATTGGGGGTATGTTTGAAAATTTGATGATGATTTTTTGTGCGGAATTAGGGTAGTATCAAAAGCGGTAAATTTAAAGATGGAAAACCCACACGGACCTATTAATTTTTTGGGGTCAAATTGGGTCCGAAGAGCCATTTTTCAAAATTGACTAGGTTAGAAAGTTCCTGAATTCACAAGGAATCGAGCATAGCCCCGGACATTAACACTGTCACCTATGGAGAATAATTGGTGTCCTGTAACCTTTCGAGATAAATTGTGTCGATAAAAAACACGGAATTTATATAAATTGCATTGCGCATACTATGAAATGAAGAGTTTCTGCGCGTACTTAAAAAATATTAAACGACCGGGTAAGCAACGGATAAATTGCAAGTTTGTTATCAACAATAAATATTGAGTTTATAAACTCGCAATAGAGAAATACTTCCTTTAGTTAAAACCATGGCTGATAGGTCCAAGGAGAGAAATAAAACTGGCTAGATGAATTGTTAGAATGCGGGAGTTACACGGGACACATTCATGCGTGGCTTAGCATTCATCTCAAAGTGCCGAGGAACACCCGGTAGTGGTAGTTATAATACCTGAGTCACATGACCTAATACTTGCCAAAATCCCAGTCCCGGAATCGCTATAATGACAATAAAAAGCTGCCGCGATTTGCATATATGAACATTTATATATATGTCGCTGTATGTAGGTCACAAAATATTCTTCCCAAATGCGACCGATAAAAGGTTGGGTAGCAGTCGCGAATACAAACAGGTAAAGTATGACACGTCTATTTATAAACACTGACTTTTAGTTCACTGTGTCATCTGTCAAGATGCTAACATGTGACTTATTGGAAGTTATTGCCATTCTTGTTTGGTGATTTACATTCGTTTAATACATGCTTTATATGTGTAAACTTTACTTGACTTCGTTATACAGTTAATACTAACCAAATTATGTTCATATTATGGTACATATTATGGTGTGAACAATGACTGTAAAGTCATAGGTTGAAAATAGCGGATATCCAGTTATCATCCGGCTACCCCTCGTGGTTAACCAGCTACATATATAGGTCAACCGTTTCAGCACTACTATCTTTAATCATCAACTATCTTTTGTCACCATATCAAAAATATCCTTAATAAAATTCAATAGTGAAGATTGTTTAATATCAGAAGTCACGTGCATGTATGGGTCCCATGGGGGGGATCATAAATAGGGGGGAATCATAAATAGGAGGGAATTGCATAGAAATTTCCCTAGCTTAATTATTTTCAACTTATGGTTGCCAAACTAATCAGCGTTCATATATGTCCATGAGAGTCATAATTGATAGGCAGGGTCCGAATGGTAAAAGCCAGTGCTTATCTGTAAAGTCAAGTAAAGAACATGCAAATATCTCTCTTAATACACATGCTTTCAATATGACCAGTCTGTTCAGCAAATATTATCAGAAGGAAGTTTATGAAGTCCCCCCAAGGGACCACATGATAAGTTAATCTCTATAGAAACATTGGAGTCAATAAGAAGTCAGGTAAATATCAGACTGACACACAGAATATATATATCTCACAGATACACATAGTTAAAATTAATGTTATATACCTCCTTATTTTTTCTATCCTCACTGTCTTGTCATCAAGAGTCGCTCCAGGAAAAAAGCCATAACAAATACCATTGTTGAACTCTGCATATAGAGGCGGTGAACATCCAAGTCCTGATAATTTACAGAATGCTCTTTTCTCAGCATTCCTGTCCACAAACAGCTCAGTTTTTTCGCCATAAACTCTTATGAGAATGACATCAGCACTATCCAAATCTTTATCCTTCTCATAACATCCAACCAGCTTGTTTGAAATACCTTCTGTGAAATGCTGAAATTATCAAAGCTGGTATTAGGTTCCAGACTGGGGTCCCAAACAAATTGGAACAAGACTGTCAATGACTGTCGAGTCACACACCAGCCCAGGGAAAAACACTACCCGATCACCCTGGGACAACAAGACCCAAGACAACTGCACACAGGGACAACAAGACCCGAACTAAGAATAAAACAGAGATGCCATAGCATAGCTAGCAGCGGATCATTTATCCCGCCTGGTTGCATTTGGAACAGTAAACTCATGATAACTATAAATAGATCTGACAGTACACAAGAGCCCATATACCGTATCTGATCAGTTCAGTACACGCGGATCGTTCTGGAAATCAGTCACTCAATTTGCCAGCTTCTATTCCTCACAGTTCACCAACTGTCAACTAACTGAGATAACGCCTTTGTTTGCCCTAAAGCGACGAGTATATACTAAAGCATTGAACAAAGCACGACGATATTGAGAAAGAAACTATTTCGTCTGGCATCAGGTCATGGGATGTTCACTAGGGTTTAATCCGGGAACGGGAATTTCCTGGTTCCCGGGTCTCATACTCATTCCCGTTTCGTGGGAATATGATTTGTATGAACCGGGAACGGGGTGAATTGTTAACACTTGATATATCATACATCAGGGTAGTGGGGGACACCAATGGCACATAATTTCGTTTAACGTGTCCATGCACGGCGCACAATGCAATATATATGTTATATATCTGCAAATTCTACATAAAGTGTGAATAGAATTGACCATGCTATCGTCTAAGGGTTAAGGACTTAAGGTTTGGTCTCGTGGCCCATGCACAGACATGACTTCGCGACACGAGCTTATGAGTCACAACGTAGCACGGCATGAACCGTTTTTGGGAAACAAGACTTTTACAACATGTATCAAATTATCAATTGTGGCGATGTTGCGTCAGCAATCTCAGGCTATTGATAGCGACACATGGACAGACTGTACTCCCACGCAGTTGCTTTAATGTGCGGTGTATGACCTAAATAAACCGTGATGCACGTGCAGTTGCTGCCGATATACGCATTCTAAAATTCTAATTTCCGTAATAGCAAATCGTTTCAGGCAAGTTGCGAACTTGTGAGTCTTGTGAATATCAGTGTAGAGTCCAGTTACAATATTATACCTGTACATTTCGAGCTTCCATTATAACAAAAGTTACGCAACATAGACATAATGTACAGCACAATGGCTACTATAGACTGACAAGTCACTGGGTGACTTGTTGCTCCGAATGTAATTTTCAAGACTACATCCGACTCCTGATAAAAAAAGTTTTGGAAATTAACACACAAATTTCATTGAACTATATATAGACTGTTTATTTTGTATTCTCTTAAGTATACGTACACAAAGACAAGTTACGAGATGCCACGACCAGTTCACAACATCGGCAACAATTCGTTTGAAGCTTGGGAAGTCGGAATGATGGTTTTATGTTTTCCACACTGTGTAGGAACTGTTACATCGGAAATCGTTCTATCGCCGGTAGTGTGATGGTTCTTGCCCGATTTGTTACGGTTCCTGATGATTGAAAATAATCATTTTTGTGACAAAATCACGCATAATTATAGATATCTTGAATATATTAAACTTTCCTGAATGAGCAGAGGCTGCAGAAGTGCCGTGTTACCGAAACCTGAACTCTAGACCACAATTAACTCGGTATTAGCGAGTTAACGCGTAAATATCAACATGTTACCACTGAAAATCAAGCCACGTGGACGCAATTTCTTTGTTTTTCGTGGTGTATAAAATATGAAACGCATTCTGAAGACAAACACTGACTATATAGTGTACCCGTGTTATTCTTTTGTAAAATAGCTGAGAAAGTATCCCGATAGGGGTTGATAATTGGGAGCTGTGACCTCGTAATCAACACGGGTGCGTGTTACGGTTCTATTTCAAACCGATCATGGCTGTGACGGTTCTGTCCATGAGATTTATTCGATGGATTTCTGCACTTGGGTCCGAAAATCGTCTTGTGTATCTGACATTTTAAACCAGATAATGACTGTAGCTTATGTAATTTGCATAATAGAACAGGTATATTAAGAAATAACACAATAAATACCTAATACGGGAGATTAAGTGACATTAATAGGCAGAAATAAAATATTGAAAGTCCCGATGAGTATAGTATCATAATCATGCCCGCCTATATAAATGACCAATGGTAATATAAATCTACCCTCAGGAGAATATGATATGTTATATTCATTTACTTAATCTGGGCATTATTGAAAGATCCAGGTGTGACAATATTTCAATGCCAGCGCCATCATATTTCCTCCTCTGAAGTCCGCCTGGTGGACATATACACATGTTTGTTGCCCAGACATGAATATAACTTATGAAATCACTTTCAACTGAATCACTGATAGGTTATGACGCGATTGGGGTGGTGGGTGGTGGCTTGGGGAGGGAGTGCTTAATTGGTGTCTATCCCCAACTTTGGTCAAAATGTTCAACAGTTACAAATTTCTTATCTTACAATAGATTGGTTTGAAATTTAACACCAACAATATGTTGAAATTGTTCTCTTAATTTGATTTGGCAACAATTTAATAGTGGGGATTTTGTCGCTTTTTAGACTAACATTTGCATACTTTCCTACACTTTAAACATGTAATCAACCATATTTGACATATACAAATGGACACCTCTTCTTTAGAGTTGATCCAAAACTCATGATGGGTGGACATGAAGTACTAGTAGGGAGCAGGTGTGATCTAGTTTTCTATATCACATTTACCCCCCCCCCCCCCCCCCCCCCCCAATTGGCAAGAAACTGGTTTAATGGACAAATAATCTAATTCCATTTAATTAGTATGCTTTGTATTAAATAATGTATGCTCTTTTGCAAAATAAATCATTTCTCTCTCCATCTGTTGGGAACATTTCCAATCTTGTGGGGGTGAGGCACCAGGTTGGAAACTTCCAACACTTGGGAATCTTGAAGCCAGTCTATATGTTTTTTTTTGCAATTTTCAGGTTCAGATATCCACATTTTCTCACTGGGCCCATGTATCCTGAGTTTCTCCCCCGGTTTGCATGGTGGCCAATCAAAGGCTACTGATCAATTCACTTCAGAATGGTATACAATCTAGAGCTATAATGTGTCATGCAGTTGGGAAAAACCAAAGCCCAGGCCCTGTGCATGAGTTTGGTCTGTTTCAAGGGGATGGTGCGGTTGGAAATTCCAAGGTGGACGCCCCAACATTGGATACCCTCCAGCCCACGTCCCTGCTCACTTGACACGTTAGTAGCGATGAATAATAATGTGCCTTGTAATAGCCAGGTTCAGACACCCATAACACTAATTTTTAATGATTCATTTGTATGAATGTTTAGCTAATAATTCAAACAATCTGTTACTGCATGTTGAATTTAATAGCTGAGCATTCCTACAAATGAATCAATAGGATTCAAGTAGCTGCTCTTTATAGCACATTTAGTCATCAAAGAATTAACATCCATATAATAATATTTGTAACTGCATGATTCTTTTCTCTTTTTTATATGTTACTGCTTGTTGAACTTAATAGCTAAGAATTCCTACAAATTAATCAATAGGATTCAAGTCAATTCTAATTACAGCACATTTAGTAACCAAAGGTTTAACATCCATATAATAATGTTTGTAACTGTAGGATTCTTTGCTTTTTTATATCTTCTATTAAAAAATCAGAGATCCCTAGTCAATCTAAAATATGATTGAATGGAAGATTACCGTGCTTGTATATGCTTTAATAGCTGCATATTCTAGAATTCTATAATTTAACCTAGATAATCAGCATCCAGCAAGCGGATGCCCGACATAAACTTCATAAACTGCGTAATCAGAACATTGTATGGGTGTCAACTAACTTTTAACGTCTTATTTTTGGCTTTTTGTTGAGTAAAATACGTCTACGAAAAGAGACAACAATAGCCGATGTGCCCGGCCCTCTTCGTCCGGGCTATTTAGGGATTTTTTTGTGATCGTCTCCGCCTAGGCAAACTATTGTTCGATCGGCCCGGAAACATGCCTATATGAGTGAATATGGTCAAGGTCAATGACATGTGCGCACGTGAAATTGGACCAACCCATATTGTTCCCGGGATCAAAGTAGGCCTACATTATACCAGATTTGAGTCGGATTGGTCGAGGTCCAGAAAGATGCCTATATGAGCGTATATGAGCGAGGTCAAGGTCAAGGACACGGTCGCAATTGAAATTGGACCCGCCCATATTGTTCCCGTGATCAAAATAGAACCAGCTACCAAATTTGAGTGGGATCGGTCGAGGTCCAGAAACATGCCTATATGAGCGTATTTGAGTGAGGTCAAGGACACGGACGCACGTGAAATTGGACCCGCCCATATTGTTCCCCGGATCAAAGTAGGCCTACACACCAAATTTGAGTCGGATCGGTCGAGCAGTTTTTCGAGTCTATAACACAAATACATACATACAGACAGAAGTTCCAAAATATATAATAGATAAAATACAAGACAGATAACTCTATATATCCCGTCTACGCTCACGCTTTACGAAGTCCAGCACAATGAAATTTCACTATTGTTAACCGGCTGTTGACTCATGGTAATGTCGGGCCTGCAAAACGAGTTATTTTTCAAACTAGCTGGCGACTTTGTGAATTTTGATAGGCGTAACACAGCTTATTGGATAAGCATAGAAAGGCAGTGTAATTCGTCGAAATTAATGACAAGTGGTGCAAATTTCAACTTAATGCATAGTTTGTTGTGTTTATCTTTGTACACTTTCACAAAATTGGCAATTTGAACCATGTACCATGGCAAATATTAGCAATAGTTTTACCCGTATAGAACGATTAATGGGGATAGAACCGACTCGATCAGGAGAGAACCCAAACAATAATAAAAATTCGCAGTTCTTGTCGTTGTTATGACTCGCACAATGAATTTTTCGTTATTAACACGCTCATTGGTGCCACAGATTGTTATGGGATCGAAAATAACTAATCGAATTATCACCTAGATGCATCAAAATTGCGTTTTAACTGTCAAAAAGTCGTGAAAATGTATAATTTCGATCAGCAAGAACCGTCACAAATCAGGCAAGAACCAACACAAACCGGCGATAGAACGATTTCCGATGTAACAGTTCCTACACAGTGGTTTTCCAACTTGTGTAACGTTACGTTGTATATACCATTATGTGGCCCAAGAAGGTCAAATATAACAATTCGGAATATCCATTAATTAGTTAATCTAAATTATCACTATTATGATCCCTGTCAATCAAAACTAGTCAAATTTCACATAACTTGTGTTGTACAACTTGTGCATACAAGCCATACATTTCCCGGGAACGTTCCCGGTTCTGAAGGGGTTTCGTTCCGGTTTCTGTTTTTTCAATTCCCGGGCATATATTAAACTCTAATAATCACAACATACGGCCTCTTTCAGGTAAAAATTTTCGTCCGAATCTTTCAACAATTATTTTTGCGCAACCACCCTCCCACCCAATATTTCTGCTTCAGTTTTATGGGAGGCCAAATGCCTCGACAAACCTGCTTTTGTGGCTGTTCTATCAATTGTGTCTTGTAAACAAGTTGAAACCGGGAGGGGCAAACAATATTTTCATTGGCTGAGATGTATATCATCGGAAAGGTGAGATTGCACTCTTTTTTTTATCAGGTATATTTTTGAAGATGTTTATGGCTTTTTGAACTTTTAATTGAAGAAAATTAGACACAAAATGGACCTTAGAAAAAAAGTGTACCCAAAAATTAGAGACCTGGCTGGGTCTTGGCATTCTAAATTTCTAAAAAGCATCAAACCTGCTTCCCATAAGATAGATTGCCCAGACATTCCCCCGAACAAACACTACACCCAAAATTTTGGCATAAACTAGGTCAAACACAGTTATATCTGGTTATGTGACCTCAGACGTCGTACCAAAATGCATTGAATTCGGAATGTAACTTGACAAATTTCTTTGTTTCAAATGCCTATTTCAACACAATTAGGTTTAGTTATAACTAAAATTAACTTTAAAATTGTTTAGTTTTCAACATAACAATCTTTTGCGAGAGTTTTGTTGCAAATATTTATGATTTTTCTCTGGGAATTAAATTATGTTTCTACTATCAGTTTCACTTTTTCCCCGCGGTGACTTACAGTATTGAATATAGCATGTCAACACAATCGTAAGATGTGACAGATCTTACATTGTCATTTCCCCCCCCCCCCCCCCCTTAAACACAGGTGGGGTGTCCAGAAATTTTTAATATTAATTGTCAACCATTCGATCGTTCATATCACATATCGTTCATTAAACTTCGTTTAAAATTTGTTTTTTTAAACTTCGTTCATTAAACTTCGTTCATGCGTATACTTCATTCGTATTATACTTCGTTCATTAAACTTTGTTTTTAATATTTGTTTTTAAACTTCATTCATTAAACTCGAATAAACATATTATCGTATAAACTTGAATAAACATATTATCGTTGATACATTGTTGTGTTTACGTTATCAAGTTATATTACATGTGTATATTATTTATTATTACATCAAATAAAAATCAATAATTTGAATATAGAGCAACCCAGTTTCTTTAAACAAACATCTCATAATTACCTCACACCTCCTACTCCTAGTCCTACTCCTAATTACAATTTTTTTTAGGCGGGCAGGTTGTCCCGGAGTGAAACGGGCGGGTTGTCTCATGGGCGGGTAATCACTGACCCCCCCCATATTGGCCATAACAGCATAAGAATTAAGATGGTGTCATTTACTGGACTGTTGACTTTTTGTCTGGGTGAGTGATGACTGTTGTAGTGTTGACGGCGGAAGTGTTACGTTCTGGAATTGGTCGGAACCAGCGAGCGGAGTGTCTGAGCACAGGGGTTTGACAAGATGATAGTAAACAAGACAGTCAAAGACTGTGGGGTCGCTCACCAGACTGCAAAGACTGATAAGACTGGGACTCTGGAGACCATAACAGTCAGAACTTTTCATAATCACTTTAAAAGAAGTAGATCTAAACAAGATATGTGGCTAGAGAGGCTTCATGTATGTTGATCGGTGAATATCTGTACACTACTGATCACCCCCCCCCCCCCCCATCCTCCAGCTCATGTCCCCTCCCGACCGGGCTCCAGACTCCCAAGTCTTAGGTTGGAATTTCACAACCGACATCTCAAACTTTCTCAATTGTTGGAAATTTCCAATCTCACAAGCACCTTTTTATAAAACCATTTAGACATGTTTAAAGCCCCATATCCATGGACCCAAAAACACTATATGTATGTCAAATTAATCAGTCAGGTAGTTCCAAGGTAGATGTTTTAATGAATTTTGTATTTTAATGATTTTATTAGACACAAAAGTCTTAAGTCCCCATAGCCCCATCATTTCTTAACGGTTGACCTCATGTTAACAAATCTCAGTCACTAAAGGATCCTCCATACTATATATGTAAGCTAAATAGTTCAACCTCTCTTGAGAAGACATTTTAAATATTACTATAGAGACATACAGTTATGTCCCTGGTCTCACCCTATTTAACCTGTTGACCCCATCTGAATAAATTTGAATCCCAGACACCAAAGAACCCTTCATACTAAATATCAGTAAAATAAACCTGATGGTCCGTGTGAAGGAAGCATATTAAGAGGAAAACTGTCCTTTGCTTGGCCCCTATTTGACCAGGTGACCCCATTTGAACAAATCTGAACTAGTCACAAAAGGACCCTTCATACCAAATATGAACACATTCAACCTGATGGTACATGAGAAGTCGTTTTTAAGAATTACTATGGAGGGCAAGAGTTATGGCCCTGGCTTCACAACCATTTGACAGAGTGACCTCTTTGAACAAATCTGAATGTGAGTCACCTAGGGAACATCCACACCAAATATGAACCCATTCAGTCTTTTTGATCTAGAGATGTTCAAAGAATTGTTGACAGATGGATGGACGGACAGACAGGTGACAGATGAGAAGTGATGACTATAGCTTCGTCTCAGGTGAACTTCAAAATTACATTTCATTGAACAAATCTGTCAATATCACCCCCCCCCCCCCCCAACACTGTGGGGACATCCCTGCGAGAATATGACATACATGATTTATATGAATGCCTGACTACATTAGCTTAACAAGATTCCCATGACCTTGAAAGCCAGTGTATTCCATTCATGAAACCATCAGCTACCAGTATGTCTTGAGGAGAGGTGTTGACATTTAGATAATTAGGTTTTAAGGACTGCACAAACAGCTTTGTGATACTCCTACAGCTGTGATCAAAACAAGGATTTTAATGGGGTGAACTAGGCAGAGATAATATGGTATGGTACAGCATGGTGTGGCAGGGACAGGAGGTGGGGTGGGGGAGGGTGGGGTAGCTGTAATGTGTCTAAAAAAAAATCAAAGGTCAAAATGCAAAAATGATATTATTATTTTTTTAGTTATGTCCCTGGCTCTGCCCCTATTTGACCCAGTGACCCAATTTGAACAAATCTGAACCCCAGTCACCCAAGGTCCCTCTGTACCAAATATAAGCTAAATCGGCCCTTTATTTTTTGAGAAGTCATTCTTAGAATTACTATGAGTTATGGCCCTGGTTTCTCAACTAATTGACCGGGTGACCTCATTTGAACAAATCTGAACACCAGTCACCCAAGGACCATCCATACCAAATATTAGCTAAATCGGCCCAATGGTTCTGGACAAGGAGTCGTTGTAAGAATTACTATGGAGGAATAGAGTTATGGCCCTGGTTTCACAACTATTTGACCCAATGACCTCATTTGAACAAATCTGAATGAGAGTCACCTAGGGAACATCCACACCAAATTTGAACCAATTTGGATTTACGGTTCCAGAGGAGAAGATGTTCAAAGAATTGTTGACGGATGGACGGACGGATGGACGGACGACGGACGAGGAGTGATGACTATAGCTCCACCGGAGAATTCGTCTCAGGTGAGCTAATAATATTTTGTTTATTTTTGATAACACGAAAATCAGAAACGGTAAACACGTTATCGATCGTGGCGATCTCCATATTCATTGATATTATGACTGGTATACATCATTCTGACTGTTGTGACTTACATATAGCATAGCATTGACAATATCACCTTATGTTCTCTTTATATCACCGCGACAGCAGGTTTCATTTGCGAAGCGTTATCTGTCGTCTCCGTGAAGGCGCCAGGTTACTTCCGTCGCAATTAGTTACCGGTGTCCGGGCAAAATTGTACACCTAAAATAAAAGGGCCGAGGAATCTCTAACGTTCACATGTCCGAATATTCCGGTCTGTTCTTCTGGTCGGAACACTAGCGTACATTCACTGTGGAGGATCCGCTCCTCGAAATCTCATTCCGCCCGAGCAAATTCCGATTCCGTTTTGAGTTTTTCCGCTTGTCGACCGAACAAATTACAAATTTACCAGCCGAAAAACGTAAAAACACAGATATAATGCAAGTTTAATAACATATTATGTTAATATTTACCTCTAGCTTCAACCGGGACATGTTCTCCTATAATTTTGTTGCCTATAAAGCCATCAAAATGCTGTAATCGGTGATTTATGTTTTCGCTCCGATTCCCGTACTGTATGTTCCGTTGTCGTCGCCCGAGTAAGTTCAATTGTTGTCCGAGCAATGCTCTTTAGATTTCGACGAGAAACGTCCAGTTTTCGGGTCCGTGAAGATTCGGCCGAGGGAAGATTCGGCTGGGAAGATTCGGCTGAGAAGATTCGGCTGGTTGTATCGGCCGAATCGTCCATGTATCGGCCGAATCGTCCTAGGTTTAGACCTATTTTGGGGAGGAATTTTAATAGTTTTACCGTAATTATTTTTACATATATATTATGAGTATATGTTTATAATAAAGAAAGTTTATTTGTATGTGTTTTCATGAATTGTGGATAAATATCACATGAATAAATCCAAGTTAATACTTTTATGATGTTTTTGTGCACGTTTATTTTACATACTTTATGAGATTATTTTATGTTCATAATAAAGAAAGTTTAATTGTATCTTTGTGAGTTAAGTGGGCATATATTTTATAGTAGTTTTGACATGGATAATGCATTATTACTTACACATTGTGTGGTAAATCCCAATATCACATTCGGGAACTATATAAGAAATTACTATTAATAAGCATGCAAGGCGAAAAATTATAATTCTAAAAGAATGTTTGATAGGGTGTTCAGTTTTTCACACTCAGTTCAGTTGGCACTAAGTGTGTTTGCATAACTGGCGATGGAGTATACAGAATCATCCTTCGGATGCTGATATGAAATCAGTGAGAAATACTCGCTGTTTATTTTTATGTGTCTCCGAATGGTGTATATATGAACAATGTTCGAACGAACAACCACATAGCTGGTAAATACACTTTTAATGGATAACAAAAACTATATTAATAAACACTCTTTATCCATGACTTATGATATAAATAAATATAAGATAATAAGAAACGCTCGTTATATATCGTCAATATTTCATTTGAACAAAAATGGAACTGCACAATGACAATTTCGTAGGAATTGTTTCATGAGATAGTAACCAAGATATATAGAATCGACACTCATAGAAATAGAAACGCTATGCAATAACAGCAGGACAGCAAGAAAAAATTACGATTTTTTACAATAAAAGTAATAAAAAAATTATTTTCTATAATAATGTTATGATTTTAAATTATTTTAATGTTTAATTATGGGTTTTCGAATAAAGAATAAATGTCAATTTCGTTCAGTTAAAAATTTCAATATTGATATTTTGTATTGTCCGTTACACCTTCTATCAGCTTGTGTAAATATGTTACATATTTGTTATTATATTATTCGTCTGATAAAGTGTGTTATTACTAAAACTGAGATAATCAAGACCACAATCGTTTCAATTAGTTGTTGTTGTTGTTACAACTAAATGATCTTTCAATAAGACAATGAACAAGCTGTCAACAAGCCACAACACCTGCACTAATTAACTAGATCAATAGACTGGAGGAATCTTCCCAGACGAATCTTCTCAGCCGAATTTTCCCGCGACCGAAAAATACCGAGCCGAATCATCCCGCGACCGAATCTTCCCGTTCCCCAGTTTTCTAGCGGTAAACGGATCCATGGGACAGCCTTTAGTTTTTGTCTTCAAAATGATGATGAAAGTATTAAAGGGGCATGCATTCAGACTCTTTTTCAGTACATTTTCGGATAATGTTATCAAATCTTATCAATGTCTTCATTTTCCTGATATAAATAGTATTCATCGTTGAAAACTTTCCTATGTCAGTTTCGTGCTGAAAGTAGCACATTTTACTTTGAAATTGTGCTGAGCGATCGATATATCGATTAGCAGTGCAAATTATCAACGGTGATACGAGAGGATATAACTATGGTTTTTGACTGAAAACGAGAATTATCATGAACGGGTACAAGCAAATACCGATTGGAAAATCGATATTTGCGTGTACACCTACCCACTAATGATATAATATCCAGTCAAAAGCAGTAGGTTTCCTTTTTATTATATGCGGTTTCGTGATTTCAATTTACAATTATTGCTGTCAGGCGATTGTTTTGTCGAATTAACTGTAGACGGAATTGCACTTAAGTGCAATCAAAATATTCCTTTAATATTTCGCTTAAACGAAATTAGATATTCCTTATTGATCTTATGAGCACAATAATATCTTCTCTTATTGTGCTTAAGCTCAATTAGAATTGTCCTTATTGCGCATAAGCACGACTGGGGACTCCTTATTGCGCTTAAGCGAAATAAGACATTTCTTATTTCACCTAAGTGCAATTACATATCTGGCTCCTCATTATTATTAAAGGTACTCAATCCGATAAAACTCCTCTCAATTACTATTTCAATGGCTTCGGGAGTCAAAAATATTTGATTCGAGTCGAGGAAGTCACCCATCAAAGCTCAGATTTGTTAGATATCGATTTTAGAAATCTATTATTTTTCATTATCGGGAATACTATCTGGCCCAGAACTCAGTCAAAATTGCGTTAAAATTACCACTTGATTTTAGAGTTATCCATCCTTGTCTGTTTGAATAGATTTGGAGTACACATCCAGAGCAGATTACGGCAGTTATTAGTACTCATCTCGTGAACATAACAAATTTCAAAAATCAATATCTAATAACTCTGAGCTTTGTTTGATGGGTTCCTCGACTCGAATCAAATATTTTTTACCCCCAAAGCCAAAGAAATAGTAATATAGGACCATCTGATCGGATTGTTGTTGTTGGAATCTGTTGAGATGGGGACCATCTTTACGGATTGAGTACCTTTAATATCTCCATCATGAGATCACCCCTCTGTGCAAATAGTAGAATCTGTATTGGCCTACGCGTGGACAGTCACCAGGTCACAAATAAACTTCACCCATTGCACTCTGGACTACACCATTTGAATTAGTGTTTATGTAATGTGGCTAATTGTGCTTAAGCGCATTAAGGAAGATTTTGAATTCCACTTAAGCCCAATTTGCTCATATTGCACTTAAGCGCAGTAATAATATTCCTTATTGCGCTTTTATTGGAGATTCCTTTTTGTGCTTATAAGATCAATAAGATATGCCTTATTGCGCTTAAACGCAATAAAATATTCGCTTAAGCGCAATTAGATATTTCCTTATTGCGCTTAACCCTTTGAGTGCCAGGGGCCGATATTATCGGCCCTAAACCTACACAATAAGTCTGTTAAAGAATATAATAAAATATATTAAAATTGTAAAAGAAAATAAATTTGTTAGGCCAATGCATTCTCTTATATATGCGAGGCGACCTATGGTCGACTCGCATATATAAGAGAATGCATTGGTACAGGGTATATGGGTTGATACAAAAATCGGGCCTGGCACTCAAAGGGTTAAGCGCAATTAGATCTTCCCCTAAATTGCGCTTAAACGCAATTAGAGATTCCTTATTGTGCTTAAAGGTGCATAGTCGGAATTAACGCTCATACAGTTACTATTTCCTAGGCTTCCATGGTCAAAAATATTTGATTAGAGTCGAGAAACCCACCCATCAAAGTTCAGAGTGATCAAATATCGATTTTTGAAATTTATTATTTTTTACCACCGATAATTTTTAGTGGCCCAGTAAAAGGTCGATGAGAAGACGATCTCGGATCAAATTGCGGATCAAGATGGATAACTCTAAAATAAAGTGGCTTTTTGTGTGAAATAATTGACAAACCGTCAAAATTTCATTGAACAAAATGTTGATAAATAAGAGGTTTTGGGCAATTTTGTACTATAGTTGACTGGTTTATTTTTTTTGGGCAATTAATCGATTCTGATAACTGGAGCAGCATTTAGAAAACGTTGTTGTTGTTGGAATCTGATGATATGGGGACCATCGAATCGGATTGAGTACCTTCACGCACAATTATTTATAAATGTCAATTTGTATGTTTGGTCTTTTTAAGTACCTCAAGATATTATAGGAAAATAAAAAAAAACATCGCATCAAAATCAACACCAGTGACGTTGTAGATATGTTGTAGTATAAGTTACTAATTCATTCTACTTAGGTAATCATTATCGGACAATTTACAGTCATGTAGAACCGCCGTGGAGCCAGCAAAATGAAGCAATTAACTTCAATTAACTGGATTGCGGTAAACATTTAACCATGTCAGGAATCGGAATGCTGAAAATGTGTGTGTCGTGAATTGGAATACTCCAATAACAGAATCGGAACGTATGGCAGGGTTACTTTTAAGGCAACATGTCATGCTAAAATCGGGTATTTTTATAAACTGGTATTTAAAGTAATGAAGGGTTGTTTGCGGATACACGTAAGCAATTTGTTCTACAAAACATCGTCTTTTTCCCTTCGAAATTCACATTTGTACACCATACTTTTCTTCTGTGTGTGTGGATTTTAGTGAGCAACCCTTGTAATTTAGTTCAGCGTAATATATATGGGACTAAAGAATAAGTAAGTGAAGAGTAGAATACCTTAGAAACAAATCCTAACATTTGAATGTGTTATCCCATGAGTTGCTCCCTCGATATACACCAATTAGTAAACATGGTTCGCGGAATCGGAACTTATACCGCTCGTAATCGGAATTTTGCTCGGGCAGAATGAGATTTCGAGGAGCATATACTCCACAGTGGTACGTTATTGGTGGATATGATGCACAATTATCTTCGTGATTTAAGAGTTAATAATACGTGTCGATCGTAACAGCATTAATTGGTAAAATTTGTAACACAACACTGTTATATCGGGATGAGAAAAAGAGCAACAGTGTCAGTAACATTTCCAAGATTGGGTCGAAATATTCAGAGCACTGTTGCAAAGAGATTCCTCCAGAGAGTTGATAAATTTGACGGAACCACAGAGACACCATCACGCGGCACCTTCACAGAGACGACAGAAAACGCTTCGCAAATGAAACCTGCCGTCACGGTGATATAAAGAGAACATATGTGATATAGTCAATGGGAAGCTAAATGTAAGTTACAACTTACATGCGGTCAGATTGTTGTATAAATTATAATACGTACCGTAGTCTTAATAGCAATCTATCTGAAGATCGCAACGATCGATAAAGTGTTTACCGTTTCCTATTTTCGAGTCAAATAGTTATAAATAAAACATTTATAGGTCAAATCACTAATCCCCTTTTTTCTATCCTAGTCTTTTATTACTGAATACTGTTTCTAATTGTATATATTTATTATTACTATTATTTATTATCATTCTGACAAACTCCTGTGGTCTGAGCCAGGTAAGTATGGGAGGCCCTTTTCACATTTATTATTTATTTGCGCTTAAGCGCAAATATGTGTCTATCAATTTATTTGCGCTTAAGTGCAAATCATTTGCGCTTAAGCGCAAATACCTAACACTACCTTCCTTCCCTCTGATTGTAAATGATTGAGTCTATCTCATAGTATATTATGATGGGCCCATAGTAATAGCCCCATACAGACTCGAAGTTGAAGAAAAAACATATTTCCATATGCATATCAGCATCTCTGTCCCTGGTGTCCCAGGAATTGGTGTCTCACTCCCAGAGCTCTAGTATATTTTATTAAAGGGATATCTCCTGCACAGATATATACCAGTTCCATGGCCATAAAAAGGGAATTAGGGGTTACCGGGGGGGGGGGGGGGGGGGGCTTGCTTCCACATATGGTGTACTTATTGACTTGAAATAGGCGGAAAAAAAAACCTATTATCAGCATCCCTGTCCCCAAGAATGTGTGTCTCCATCACAGAGATCAAGTATATTTTATAAATGAGACATATCCTGCACAGATCTATACCATTTCCATGTCATAAAAGGGATCTAGGGTTTACTGGGGGATTGCTTCCCTCATATGGTGGGCCTATATAGACTTGAGTGAATCACTGATGTGTTTAAGCCTGTGCCATTTAAAATTAATTCAGGGGGGAATCAATGAATATTAATTTTTATTTGCGCTTAAGCGTAAATAAATAATAAATGTGAAAAGGGCCTCCCATACTCCATAGGTAAGACACTAGTCCCGTACTAGGCTCAGACACTCGGCAATATTTGAGGGATCTTCAAAATCGAAGATCGGATTCCTTCAGTCAAAGCACAGGCTTTGGTAGTTTTATATACCTTTTTCATAAAATTTTCATGAAAAAGGTATATAAAACTACCAAAGCCACTGCGGTCACGGTGACTACCTTGGCACTGGCAAAGTGGGCGTGGCAGTACCTTAATTTTGATGTTGTCCGCGTTCCAATTTGGACGCAATTTCTTCAAAATTTGCAAAGCTCCATCCTCAATCTGATTTTTCTCTGAACCAATGGTAATATCGAACGACTCGTACTGTCTATTCTCAGTCATATTCGACCACAAATGCCAGAAATAGACGTATTTTATTATATTCAATGCACCTGTCAAATAAATGGAGAAGACTGATAGACACGCCGTATATGACGGAAGTAATTCTTTTTAAGTTTTGCGCATGACTATTGTCTTGTCTTGTCAGAAGTTCCCACGTTGATTTGTCGTGGCACCACAATGTGTGGAATCCTAAACCTTCAAAATGGTTAACAGTGTCTTGTGTGAAGTACCATCAATCAATATGGACAAGTCACTAGTCACTATATACAGGTCACAAGTCCGATTTGGGGGGGGGACACACCATCTTTCATATTTCTCATAGATTCTCAAAATCGTTCAATTCAGTCACAATATATTTAAAAGCAGTTTAACAAGCTTAAGTTGCACAGGCACAACTTGTACATTCCAATTTATTTCATTAGAATCTAAAAGAAACCACATTTGGAAAGTGATGAACATCAATTTTCCTATTCCAATAAGATGGGGGTGTTAATTAATAATATTTACACTTCTACCTCCACTTCTGGTACCGAGACTGAATCAAGTCTTCTGTTTGGCCAGGAACTGATCAGCTGATGGAGCAACCGTAATGCATAAAGTATGAAAGAAGTGAAACCTACTTCACAGCCTAATCACAGGTGTAACGTAGGAATTATGCTAACAATGCGCCTGTCGCTTTCAACATTCTATTTTTCACTAGAAAACGGTGCAAATCAGCTGTGCAAATCATTCATTTTATTCAATATTCGATACCAATTTCCATTGAATGTTCTTTTTGGTGTGTAAATATGAATAATGCTTCCTGTATTTCCATTCATTATGAAATCAGGTTGGTCTGACAAAGTTATGTGAGGAGCGCGCTTCAGCTCTACACACTGCAACCTGCTTTCATACATCGATCATATCTAGAAATACAGGAAGCAAACTTGCAAAAATGATTAGATAATGGCCATTAAACACCCAAATGCATATAAGTAATGGTCATTAACATATAATTAATGAGCAACAATTTTTCAAATCATACTTTAATGGCCATTAACCAGCATGTGTACAACATTTATGGGCAGTGGTGGCCATTAAACACTCAAATACATATAATAGATGGATAATAGCCATTAAAATATTAGAGACTATGCATGGCCATTAAATTGTGGTCTTTACAAATTTTAAGGGCATCTAATGGGCATTAACAATTCATGGTTGATGATTAATGGGAAATAGGGCAGTATTGGCCATTCAAATAACAAAATGTAATGGTTATTAATGGGTTCTGGGAAACCCATTATATTTTTTGATACGATAATTAATGGCATAAAGTAATGGATTTATGATATGTAATGGGATTTTAATGAGATTTTAATAAGATTTTAATGGGTTGTGTGTGCAGTAGTATGCATGCTGTTAAAATATTCATCTCCGTCAAAAACCGCCATAAACAGAAATAGTAAAATATAGTTGTTATATCATACAGAAATATGGCATAAACAGTATGTTATTGTCAATTGTTTTCACTTTGTTGTGCAAACAAAAGGAAAAAAAACTTTATGTTTCCTGGCTTTTGTTTAGATCCGGATATGGTAAACATAAAGAGCGTTGTTTGTTACTGTTTTTCTTATATGGAAATAACGAAGAGCGTTCATATAATGTTTGTGTGATTAACCAATATGATTGCGTTGTGTTATGTATACATAAACAGAAGCAAAACTTCTGTAACACGAGCAGGCTGTTGTTTACACAACCATCGTACACATTGAGGACAATATACTATTTACGCGCTGATTATGTTTGCATATGAACAAAACTATATATATTTTAATATTCCTTCTGATGGTGGCGATTTGAACACATGAATATTTCTGCAACGAACACCGCCCGTGTCTTTAATTATTATAACCAATGTCGTGTACTGATATGCATATACATATAACTAACAACATTACCGATCTTAGGGAGACTCTTGAAACAATCCGACATCTCGATATATCATTTTCTATGCAACGCATAGCTTCTGGGTGTGGTGGGAGCATTTGGTATTAATCGAAAAAAAACACATGTTTTATTGCTATATTAAAGATACGGGCGGTGTTGGCGGTGGGGCATGCTGTGAAAATATTCACCTCCGTTAAATGTGTTATGTAAACAAAAGCAAAAAACGTTATGTTTCCTGTGTTTTGTTTAGATCCGGATATGGTAAACATAAAGAGCGTTATTTGTTACTACTTTCCTTATATGGAAATAATTAAGAGACTCTTAAAATAATCCGACCTTAATGAGACATCTCAATATATCATTTTCTATGCAACGCGTAGCTTCTGGGTAAGGTGAGAGCATTTGTTATTAATCGAAAAAAACATCTTTTATTGCTATATTAAAGATACGGGCGGTGTTGGCAATCATCGTACACCTTGGGGACAATATACTATTTACGCGCTGATTATGTTTGCATATATATATATATATACTAGAAGGTGACCCGACTTCGTCCGGGATTTGACCTTGAATTGTCTATTTTGAAGGCCAAGGTCAAGTTGGGGTCACGATTTGACCTGTCCAAAACACTGCCCGAACAAAAGTACCCGACAAAAGTACCAGATTTGACCTTGAATTGATTATTTTGAAGGTCAAGGTAAGGTCGGGGTCACGATTTGACCCGTCCAAAACACCCAGTGGACAAAAGTAACCATATGTATAACATTTCGTCGAAATACCATCAAAATTGGCGATTTGACCTTGAATTGACCCGATTTCAAGGTCAATGTCACGTCGTACGGGCAAATGAATATGCTTATGAGACTCCCCATAGGAAAGTACCCCCACATACCAAGTTTCATCGAAATCCCGTGATATTCGGGCGTTTGACCTTGAAATGACCCGATTTCAAGGCCAAGGTCACGTCGCACGGGCAAATTAATAGGTTTATGCCACTCCCCGGCCGAAAATACACCCACATACCAAGATTCATCGAAATCCCGTGATATTCGGGCGTTTGACCTTAAAATTACCCGATTTCAAGGTCAAGGTCACGTCGCACGGGCAAATTAATAGGCCCATGTCACTTCCCGGCCGAAAATACCCACACAAACCAAGTTTCATCGAAATCTGCTTAGCCGTTTTCGAGTCCATCGATTACAGACACACACAGACACACACACAGACACACATACAGATCTTCCAAAATATATAATAGATATATTCTTAGCCGTATAGGTCTGCTGATAATTAATAAATATGAAGAGTAACACCTTTTAAGACCTATTTTATGTATTTAACATACGAGCTTTCGGCTTTCTCCTTCCTCAGGTATATATGCAAATGGAGATACATCTTGATATATATATATATACTAGAATGTGACCCGACTTCGTCCGGGCTTTGACCTTGAATTGACCATTTTGAAGGTCAAGGTCAGGTGGGGTCAAACACCAACACCCCAAAAATGGTGGAAATCGGCCCAACGGATACCGGGAAATCGGCCCAGCGGATGAGATACCCTATGCATCAAATTTCGTCCGTAAAAATCCGCCAGTTTAACCCGATTTGATTTCCACTCAAGTATATAAACGCGCCTCATGTACACACGCTCATTAATTATCAAGTTTCAACGTAAAGATAAATTACCATCGGTGCCCGAGATATCGCCAAGACGTCTGAAACAGTCAAATGCATCGGCCGGTTAAGCGTTAACGTGATCTAACGTTATGACCTCTAACGACGTCATAGAAGTTACGCATTGTTTTCATCCTGATGGAAGATAGTACCACTTCTTCTTGATAATTGAGGCAGATAACTAAAACGGATACATACGCATTATATATCGTTGGAAAGAGGAAACACGAAAGATTCTCACAGTGTCATTATTATGACTGGCATTTTATTATTCGCGCTGTTTCGAATAGATTTGTAAGCACCGAACTCAAATGAAAGTCCCGTAACACAGCGTAAAAACAGATTTGACCTCGGCACGTGAAAAGTTGACATCGGATCTGAAAATCAATAGGCCCATGTTCGTTCCCGGGTCGAATTACGTGTCCGTACCAAGTTTGGTCGAAATCGGTCCAGCCGTGTTCGAGTCCATCGCGAACACACACACACACACACACACACAGATCTTCCAAAATATATAATAGACTAGAAGGTGACCCGACTTCGTCCGGGCTTTGACATTGAATTGACCATTTTGAAGGTCAAGGTCAGGTGGGGTCACGATTTGACCCGTCCAAAACACTCCCTGGAAACAATTACCACTATGGTCCACTAAGTATCAAATTTTGTCAAAATCCGTCTGGCAATTTTCCAACACCAACACCCCAAAAATGGTGGAAATTGGGCAAGCGGATACCGGGAAATCGGCCCAGCGGATACCGAGATACCCTATGTATCAAATTTCGTCCGTAAAAATCCGCCAGTTTTACCCGATTTGATTTCCACTAAAGTATGTAAACGCGCCTCATATACACACGCTCATTAATTATCAAGCTTCAACGTAAAGATAAATTAGCATTGTGTGGTAAATTTTAACTAATTATTTTCTCGCAGTCAAAGCTGAACAATTTCGATGTTGTTGACATTGACGGCTTGGGGCCACCGGTAGATTCCATTTCGCAACAACGAAGTATCATTTCAGCTAAATGGATTCTTGGATGAGATTCCAGACCAGCGGGGTAAATGTAAACAGCTTGAGCCTATGCGTGGTGTGAATATACAAAAAATAAATCTATCGACAATAGACCTAAGAATATTAGCTGTAACAAAATTTATATAACAGAAATTGTAATAAATGATATATTTTGGGATAGATGCACGATTTTTAATAGCCTGCAAATTGACAATATATATTGTAAATGTTATAATTTTGGGAAAAATACACGATGCGTAATTGCATGCCTGCAAATTGCTAACGTTCGTCGACGTATGAATATAGAGTTATCCTCCCTGCATCGCAGTGCTAAATCCGGCGTGATAGCACTGCGGATCCCGAGATATGAGTTTTGAAGGTGAAGGTCACGTCGCACGGGCAAATCAATAGGCCTATGTTAACCCCCGGCCGAAAATATCCCCACGTACCACGTTTCATCGAAATCGGGTCGGTCGTTTTTGAGTTCATCGATTACACACACACACACAGACAGATACACACACACCCTCACACACACACACACACAGATCTTTCAAAATATATAATAGATACAGGTAAAGTAGTGTAGCCGTATAGGTCTGATTGATAGTTGGGTTGAAATAAATGGTAACTTGTCTGTCACTTGATAAAGTCTATGTTAGACGAAAGCTCGTGAGAAAAAATATATACAATAGGTCTTAAAGGGGTACTGTACGCCATTTTCATTAAATTTCCGGTGACAACAACGATCTAATATCGATAATATATAGAAACATAAGTAATTTGAGTCGAAGATGTATTCTGTAAACGCTCAGGTTAATAGGCTATCTTAAAATTTAATAATTTAAAAGTTAATAATTTGATATAAATTGAATTTATGACTGGAGCCATAAAATGGCGTCAATTAAATTACGAATTACCGCAATCAAAAATAGTAATTGAGGGATACTGGATTTTTAAACCGATCGCACACACGATTGCTTAAAATATTATGATGATACGGTGAGAACACTCAAGCCACTCACTGACTAGCGACGATACAATAACTTAAATGATTATATGGGACTAGTATGCATATAATATAACTTTTATTTGATTCATTTGGTTGAAAACTTTACAAAAATTACTCGACAACGACAATTTGTATTTTTGCATTCCGGTAAATTTGTCATCCGTAACATGACTTCGTACTCAGCAGACTTTCAAATAATGGAAAATTGTTACCTTATTCTCCGACTCGGAGACTATAGAAACCAACAACAACATTTGGCGTACAGTACCCCTTTTAAAGGTGTTACCATTTATTTCAACCCAACTATATATATATCTATTATATATTTTGGAAGATCTGTTTGTTTGTTTGTGTGTGTGTGTAATCGATGAACTCGAAAACGGCCGACCCGATTTCGATGAAACTTGGTATGTGGGGGTATTTTCGTGTCAGGAGTAACATAGGCCTATTGATTTTCAGATCCGAGGTCAACTTTTCACGTGCCGAGGTCAAATCTGTTTTTACGCTGTGTTACGGGACTTTCATTTGAGTCCGGTGCTTACAAATCGATTCGAAACAGCGCGAATAATAAAATGTCAGTCATAATAATGACACTGTGAGAATCTTTCGTGTTTCCTCTTTCCAACGATATATAAAGCGTATGTATCCGTTTTAGTTATCTGCCTCAATTATCAAGAAGAAATGGTACTATCTTCCATCAGGATAAAAACAATGCGTAACTTCTATGACGTCGTTAGAGGTCATAACGTTAGATCACGTTAACGCTTAACCGGCCGATGCATTTGACTGTTTCAGACGTCTTGGCGATATCTCGGGCACCGATGGTAATTTATCTTTACGTTGAAACTTGATAATTAATAAGCGTGTGTATATGAGGCGCGTTTATATAGTGGAAATCAAATCGGGTTAAACTGGCGGATTTTTACGGACGAAATTTGATGCATAGGGTATCTCGGTATCCGCTGGGCCGATTTCCCGGTATCCGCTGGGCCGATTTCCACCATTTTTGGGGTGTTGGTGTTTGACCCCACCTGACCTTCAAAATGGTCAATTCAAGGTCAAATCGGGTAAAACCGGATGGATTTCGACGGGTACTTTTGTTCGGGCACTGTGTTTTGGACGGGTAAAATCGTGACCCCACTTGACCTTGGCCTTCAAAATAAACAGTGACAGTGCAGTCATTCCATGTATACATATACACATTGCCCATAACCATACAACCACACCCTATTTATCCATACACCATCCATTACCATACATCCAACATATGTATACACATACATCCACCACGACAATACAGCCACCCAGTGTACACCTGTATAGCCCACCCTGACCACACAGTCACTCCATATATACATCCAGGACAGTGTAGCTGCTATCGTTATGCCCATATAGCACTACAATGACAAGACAGCCACTCACTTTAAACGTGGTCACCTCACACATGACCATACAGCTACTTATATGCCTATACATCTCACCATGGACACCCCATCCATGACCATATAGTCTCACATTGTATAACTATTCACATCATTCATGAATACAATAACTCCATGTATACCTACTCACCTCGCCTATGACCGTAGTCAACAGACATACACACTGTATTACGTTGATCAATGTTGATGCTAATGGGCCAGAATAGCCACATAATATGACACCTCTCAGTTCCGTTTCAACGTTCTGCCCATTTCCGTTCAAAAACAAGGAAGATTTTGGCAAAATCCATATTGCATTCCTCAAAATAAACTTGTCGTGCCTCGTAGGGTACCGGGACAACCAGAATAGAACATTTCGTTGATTAAGTAGCATGTGAGTCACAATTGAGAATGTATACATATACACCACGTATATACACATTATGTATATAATAATGTTTACCAAATTTGGTTGCCATATTGAGTAATTTTTCTAAAACACCTTAGTGTGACACATGTAACATATCAAAACAATAAACATCTTTGATACCAAACATAGTTCCATTTTACTTTTAAAAAATAGCTCAAACCTGAACAGCGATTTTTGCCGATTTTGATATCAGGTTTGTGACAGAAAATTTCGAATAATTCTGGTAATTTCAGTGGCTAAAATAGTAACAAATACCCAAGGTGCATCAGAAATGCTAGTAGTCAAGCTATATAAGACAGAATAGTCAATTGTGTGCATCACCACAACTTGTAAGCGGTTGCATGGCACGCTGGGATAATAATTACCATTTCCCATATTTTGACGGCCATTTTGGCAGCCATTTTGAGCCAAAGTGACAATTTTGGTACCATTGAGTTCGAATAATAATAAGATATAGAATGCATCAATTACATTGCACAGTTCTTCCCACTTCTTGATGAAATATGACTAGAATCCCAATGGGGATATTTTGAGAAATGTTATACCGCGTTTTGTGAAATCGAAATTTTGAGTGATCGGAAGGGTGTGGACCCCACGAACAGCATATTTCATTGCTCCAATTGTCATTTAACATGCTAAATACAAAATAAAGTCTCAATTCTCAACCAGTTCCAAACCACAGAAACTTATCTTAAAGATATTATTGAACGAGAGGCCGATCACGATCGGCAGATGTTTAACCCATACCTTGGCGATATAATAGTGAATGATGGCGACAAGGTCATGATTTCTTACATTAGTAATGTGAACATATTTATATATACACATATGATTCTGACCAGCGATGTATATAGTTACGTCCATGTTCTGACCAAGAGACACAAAACATTGTCAAAAGAATTATAAAATTTGGTTATATTTGTACTCACCTCAGGCTTTCTTTCTACGGCAACATCTTACATGACAGAATGAATGTTCTAAAGCCCATTTTGGTAACTTAACCTACAAAACCCTTTATTAAACAGCATGTGCTGTGTTTTGTTGAAACTTTTTAAAAATTAGATACCATAGCTTTTTTCTGCATATTGGCATAAGAGACATCAGAAAATAATATAGCCATATTAATAGCTAAGTAGTCCAAAGGCATGGGATGGAATTAGTGAATATGGCTCCAAACAAATTCACCAGTACATGACAATATTTGGACCGATTTAAACCAAATTTGGTGTGCTGACTCGGGGTACCCTTGGCGGAGTTATAATAGTGTTAGTTTTTTAAATTTTGTTATTTAAATATATATTTTTTTGTTATTATTTAAAAAAAAATTTGTTATTATTATTTTTTTTTATTTATTTAATTTTTGTTTTTTGTTTTTTTTTGTTAGATTGAGCAAGGAATTATTATATATATATATATTTTTTTTTTTTATTTTTTTTTTTTAAGAGTGAATATTTTTTCGAAAAAGGGCCATAACTCAGTTTAAAATAGTCGGATCAAACTCATATTCGAACTCGATCTGTCTTTTATGCTGAGAAATTCATATACAAAAGTTGGTTTCGATCTAATATAAAATGTTCGAGTTATCGCACCATGCGTAACGTGTCTACAGACAGACATACAGACGGACGGACGGACGGACTAACGACGAGTTGTCAATCCGGACAACGACACTATTTTTACCATACTATGGTATGGGTAAACATAAAAACGTAACAAGAAATTATGGCTTTGAAATCCATGTAAAAAGGGACGACCGTGCAGTCACGACCTGCACTACTCAGACTAATATGTTTTGACTTATATGAACGTCAAGATTTAATTACTATAAATATTTCTTATAACCAATTAGGTACACGAAGTTGGTTGCTTGTGGTAGGGGGATTGGGTCTGTACCTCATAATTATCACATTGTACTCATACATGTATCTTCCAGCCTTTCGATCGTGGCTCCCTGGAGCCATTTTTTTGACTGGCACGTATATGCCCATTCTCAATTTGGATGAAATATTAGTTGTACTCGCCTCCACAACCCTTGGCCTTGGTTGGAAATTGGGGTTATTATGAGTGAGAACTTGGGTTTGCCCCCTCATATTAAATTTGGGTTGTTTGTTTGTTTCAAATCACAACCCAAATCATTAGAAAATAAGTAAGGAAGAACATTCAATTTCCAAGAACATGTTTTGTTTGTACCTGTACAAATTATATAGTGATTTTATAGGTTGGGATTTGATCAGTTTGATTACAATTGCACGGAGCTACATTTATATCAGCGCAGACTCGGAGCCATGTACTATGAAACAACGTCAACCCAACCAAACCTAATGCGAACCATGCCAAGATTATGCCTGCTTTGTGTGCCAAATTTCGCGTCGCTGTCAAATCGTCAATAACTTTCGCGGTAAAATGCGCGTGCCAATATGACGTCGCTTTGGATACAACATATGACGTAACCTAACAGTTTACGTGAACATGCTTCTACTAATTTACTAAACTATAAAGAAAAGTTTATTTAGTTATATAATAAACGTTCAAGATATTTACGATATGAATTATGTTGTTTTCGCGAGGTCGCTAAGGAAAATTTGCAGTTTTACGTAAATTTCCGCCATTTCCCGAATGGCATAGCAACCCGAGTCCGGTCGACAATATTTAGGCTATGATTTAAGTAATGATTATTGTTCAAAGAATAAAGCATGTAATGCCTTAACGCAATGGATACTGTTATGTTGGCTATATGAAAAGTAACATTTTGTAGTTTTAATTTAATTGCAATGACGTTTCAAGATGGCGGCCCCTCAAATCCAAGATGGCGGTGCCCCTAATTCAAGATGGCGGCGCCCATGTTCGAAAGCGAACTTAGTATAAGGACGACCTGCGCATATGTTGCTGCGCAACATATGCGCGGCTGGGCTGCGCCCAGCTGGTCGTCTTAAAAAAAATCCACTTCCGGTCGCCATTTTGGCGGCCATCTTAGACGTTGAGTTCCAATTATGGGACATAAAGGTGGCGTTATGTCTTACATTAGCTTCACAAAAATATATACATGTGTATACATATGACAAGATGTTCTCACTATAATTGTACCAAGCTGACTTATAGGAAAATGGCAGCCATCTTGGACGCCATCTTGAATTACAAAAAATTCTCTAAGCGGATTTTAGCTATGTTATAGAGGATATATTCCTCTTCAAAAGGTATACAAACCAACTTAGTCCAAATTTTGTCCAGGTCAAACCTTTTATCGATCAGACTATACCTGGAACTACGCGAACTGAGGGATCTACGCCGCGGGAGCTACGGAAATGTAGGGACCAACTGCATACCAATTTCATGATCCATGTGGTGAGATGGATTAAGGGACATGGCGGCAGGGGGTTACATGGATGTCTCACCACCACCCGGTCCAACTTTGGTCAATATATTGTCAACAGTTGGACATTTCATACACGACACAACATTAAAGGTACTCAATCCGATAATACTCCTCTCAATTACTATTTCAATGGCTTCGGGGGTCAAAAATATTTGATTCGAGTCGAGGAAGTCACCCATCAAAGCTCGGATTTGTTAGATATCGATTTTAGAAATCTATTATTTTTCATTATCGGGAATACTTTCTGGCCCAGATCTCAGGCAAAATTGCGTTATTATTACCACTTGATTTTAGAGTTATCCATCCTTGTCTGTTTGAATAGAGTTTTGGTGTACAAATCTCGAGCAGGATCGAAATTGACTGCAATTATTAGTACTCATCTCGAGAACATAACAAATTTCAAAAATCAATATCTAATAACTCTGAGCTTTGTTTGATGGGTTCCTCGTCTAGAATCAAATATTTTTTACCCCCAAAGCCAAAGAAATAGTAATATAGGACCCTCTGATCGGATTGTTGTTGTTGGAATCTGTTGAGATGGGGACCCTTTGTTCGGATTGAGTACCTTTAAATGTACTCAATCCGATAAACTCCTCTCAATTACTATTTCAATGGCTTCGGGGGTCAAAAATATTTGATTCGAGTCGAGGAAGTCACCCACCAAAGCTCAGATTTGTTAGATATCGATTTTAGAAATCTATTATTTGTCATTATCGGGAATACTTTCTGGCCCAGAACTCAGTCAAAATTGCGTGATTATTACCACTTGATTTTAGAGTTATCCATCCGTGTCTGTTTGAACAGTGTTTTGGTGTACACACCTCGAGCAGGATACGAAATTGACGGCAATTATTAGTACTCATCTCGAGAACATAAAAAATTTCAAAAATCAATATCTAATAACTCTGAGCTGTGTTTGATGGGTTCCTCGACTCGAATCAAATATTGTTTACCCCCAAAGCCAAAGAAATAGTAATATAGGACCCTCTGATCGGATTGTTGTTGTTGGAATCTGTTGAGATGGGGACCCTCTGTTCGGATTGAGTACCTTTAATTGGAACATTCACACCAACAATAGGTTCAGATTGTTCTTGTAGTTTGATTTTCCAACAATTAAAGGTACTCAATCCGAACAGAGGGTCCCCATCTCAACAGATTCCAACAACAACAATCCGATCAGAGGGTCCTATATTACTATTTCTTTGGCTTTGGGGGTAAAAAATATTTGATTCTAGTCGAGGAACCCATCAAACAAAGCTCAGAGTTATTAGATATTGATTTTTGAAATTTGTTATGTTCTCGAGATGAGTACTAATAATTGCCGTCAATTTCGTATCCTGCTCGAGATTTGTACACCAAAACTCTATTCAAACAGACAAGGATGGATAACTCTAAAATCAAGTGGTAATAATAACGCAATTTTGCCTGAGATCTGGGCCAGAAAGTATTCCCGATAATGAAAAATAATAGATTTCTAAAATCGATATCTAACAAATCCGAGCTTTGATGGGTGACTTCCTCGACTCGAATCAAATATTTTTGACCCCCGAAGCCATTGAAATAGTAATTGAGAGGAGTATTATCGGATTGAGTACCTTTAATTAGTGGTGAATTTGTTGTTTTTCGAACAAGATTAGTATATGGTCCTACTTTTGGTAAACATTTTGACTGAATTGGTCATCAGTTGGAAATTTTCCGACCTTATGGTGGGCCCCGGGTGGGGTCTCATGTTGGAAATTTCCAACAATTGGAAATCTTGAGGCGAGTCCAGATGTTAACATATAGGAGTTTGCAATTTTCAGGTTCAGGGGTCAATACTATGAAGCGTTTTCTTTGTAAGATTCTACAATTGTTTGTAAGAAATAACAATTTCTCATTCCGCTAATACTATGAACCTAGATTACAAACATAAATCACAAATATTATGTGTTCTTTGTAACTACAATCATCTCCCAATCACAAAATTGTTTCGACTACTATGACAGTTTATTGAAAGTTATAACGTTAAGGAACGTGACTATAGAAGGTCTTCCTATTGTGTGTCCAACATACATTTTCAGTTTTTCACACCCTTAAACTGGATAATATACCCATCTATGATACGCAGCGACGTGATGACAAGGGGTCGATTCACCCCCTTGTCAAAATGTTTTATCAGCTGGAAATTTCAAGTGTCTCGCCCCTCCCCAAAAACATTTTGTCAACATGTTCAGCAGTTGGAAATTTGATACCTGACACAACATGAGTTGGAAATTCACAACAACAATAGGTTGAAATTGTTCTCGTAATTTGATTTTCCAGCAATTTATTAATGGGAATGTGTTGGTTTTAGACCAACATTTGCATATTTTCCTCCTTTGGTCAAAATTTTACCATGACCATCATTTAGAAATTTCCGAACCTTAGTGGGGGTGTCAACTTGCATGTGAGGTACCAGTATGTGTTCTTCGTAACTACAAACATTTCCTGATCGCACAGGGGGGGGGGGGGGGGGGTCTGCAAATTTTTCCTGAACACTAGGTGGGGGGTGGTAATGGTGTTAAGAATGCTTATATTATGTAATAGGTATGCACTTACATCAGGGATGTGGCTAGAGGGGGGGGGGTGTGGGGGGGGTGTCTCACCCCCCCCCCCCCCCCCAGCAGAGAGCTATATTTTCAATAGTTGGAAATTTCATACCTGCCACAACGAAATTTCACACCAACAATAGGTTGAAAATGTTCTTGTAGTTTGATTATAAAACAATTTATTGGGGGGAATTTATTGTTTTTCGACCAATATTTGCATATGTTCCTCATTTTTGGTCAAAAATTTTGACAGAAATGGGGCCAGTCAAAAACTTCTAGTTAATTTAAGAAAACAATATTGTCATACAATTGGTCAACATTGTCATTGGAATTGTCATCAGTTGGAAATTTTCCAACCTAAGTGGGGGTGTAGGGTTTGAAATTTCCAACAGTAGGAAGGCTTGAGGCTAGTCTAGATGTTAAGATTTTGCGATTTTCTTGTTCAGATTTCAAAATTTTCGCACACCGGGCCGAACCATGGTCGGCCCGGTGTGTCATTGCCCCATCCACATGGCCAATACAAAACTGCTAATTAGTTTAGCAAAACAATATTTTACTACATTTGGTCAAACTTGTAGACATAAATGGTCATCATGCAGTTGAAGAATTTTCCAACCTGAGGGGGAGCATGAGGTTTGAAATTTCCAACACTAGGAAAGCTTCAGTTGAGGCCAGTCTAGATGCTAGGATTTGCGATTTTCTTGTATATAGTTTTCAAAATTTTCTCACACCGGGCCAAACAACCATGGTCGGCCCGGTGTTTCCTTGTCTGTTGTCGGCAGCTGTGTGCATTTGTCTGGAATTAGATCACTAGTTGTTTTTTTGGGGGGCAATTTTGAGGTTAAAATATCTTAATGTTCTCATACTGGGAAAATAGAAGCATGGCTTATGAATATATAGGAAATTAGGCCTGAGCATGAGGTACAAGGGGGGGGGTGGTGTAAATTGAATTATGCAAAAAGTTGTGTTGCTGCGATTCCGACTCAAGGGGGGGGGGGGTGTGCAAATGGAATTATGCAAAAAGTTGTGTTGGTGTGATTCCGACTCAAAGGGGGGGGGGGGGTGCAGTTGGAAATTCCCAAGGTGGATACCCCCCCAGCGGAGACCCTCTAGCCACATCCCTGACTTACATGTAACTCTTGGTAGGGGGGTTTGAGTTCACCATCAGTTAATAATGAGGGATGACACCAAGGGGTAATAAAAGGATCAGCTTGCTGAATGTTTTCATCAAGGATCTATTAATGCACATTGACATGGAAAGGCTCAGATTTAAATAGTTCTATTATTGACATGGAAAGGCTCAGATTTAAATAGTTCTATTAAAAATCATTTATGCAACCTGATATAAATGAAAACATAACACAATAATAGATTCTTCAAATAAATGTAAACTCTTCACTGAACTCTTCAAACAAAAATATAAAAATATATAAACAAGACAGTCAATGACTGTGGGTCGCTCACCAGACTGTAAGGACGGAGAAGACGGGGACTCTGAAGACTACAAGAGTCAGTACTTGACAAAATCACTTAAGGCAAGTAGTTCTAAACATGAACATAGCTGGATGTTCTCAGATGAGATGGGGTCTTCACCTTGAAATTTCTAATTGCACATCACTGACAAATCTCCAACCTCTTACCTTTTAAAGAGGACAACTATACCACAGTACTAAGTTCACAAAAATCCTTTTGTACATTCCTCTTAGGTTGAATTTTACGACTGGTACCAGTACTTTAAGCTCTCAAACGTTTGATAATTACCAACCTGACACCCCCCATAAAGTTAAAATTTGTGGCCAATTCGGTCCAACAGTTTAACCTGAAGTAGGAACATATGGACTGATGGTTTAAAAACATACATGTTAGAAAATCAAACTACGAGAACAATTCTAACTTATTTTTGGTGTGAACATCTAATCTACAACTAATGTAGTATGCAGGCATGAAATTTTTAACTGTTTAACTTTTGATCAAAGTAGGGGGTCAAATCTCCACCCCTCTACACTCCCTCCCCATTGCCTCAAACATTGCCCCAACCCAGGCTGTCTAGAAATCAATATTATTATACCAATACCAAACAGCATAGAGGAGAGTTAAATCTCTTATCTCTGCCACTATTAGAACAAATGTGAATCCTCATCTATGAGATCCATTCATCTAGTAATATGAATAAAACCCCCCAATTTTTCTTTGAAAAATCAGGGTATGATTTCACCTGGATAAGTGGTGGTTAAGAAACTAATATTGGAACAGCCGAGTCTGTATTTAGTGTGTCTGACATTTGCAGGTGAATTTAATGACAGTATTCCGCAAGGTGTACTAACATCACCGAATTCACCCTCTAGGGACCTCATTTCCTAAAAATGACCCCATTTGAACAAATCTGAACCCCGGTCACCCAAGGCCCCTCCATACCAAATATAAGCTATATAGGCCCAATGGTTCTTGAGAAAAAACTGTTTTAAGAATTACTATGGAGGGAAAGAGTTATGGCCCTGGCTTCGCACCTACATGTATTTGATGTGATGAACTTAATTGAACAAATCTGATTGTGAGACACCTAGGGAACATGCACACTGAACTATATAAACATATTCCGTCTTTAATATGGAGAAGAAAACAATTGTTGATAGATGGATGGATAGACATCTCAACAGGCAGACGGATGGAAGCCTGACAGATAGAAGACAAATTTAATCCAATATATACCCCCCAATTTTTCTTTGAAAATTAGTGGTATGATTTCATCTGGATAAGTGGTGATTAAGAAAATAATATGAAATGGCCAAGCCTGAATTTAGTATGTCTGACATTTGCAGAATTAGGTCCCCAAAAAGTGGATTTAATGACAATATTCCGTAAGGCAGGCTAGCATCACCGAATTCATCCTCAATCTGATTAGGCCTCAATGGTCAATAAAACTCAGGAACAGATTGAAGTCCTACAGTTGAATTTGGTGATACACACCCATTGAGCACCTCAATTATGCATTTTATCTTCTGCAAATTAGGGGGACATTGAAACTGAACAGGTGGAAAAAAGTGACTAAAACAAACTGTCAATTTGACACTTAGAATAATTCCCAGAAGATGAGGCCTAAGCAGAATTAGGTCCTGGATGGTGTACTTGGTGATGCTAGCATGCTGTATGGGGTAGCAACACTAAATTCACCATCTGACGACCTCACTCTGTAAATGTCAGACACACTATTTCCAGACTTTAAGAAATCTAAGCCGTTCACAGTACCATTGAATGTCAGTCATCACCTAACCTTGGGAGCACCAGTTTGTTTTTAAATTGCTACAGATATGTTTACATAAACTAGCCAGATGACATCTATTATTCTAATCTAAATTAATGACCTGTGTCTTTGCAGATATATATGCTTCTGTGGTGAGAATAGGTATTAATTAAATTGAGAGGTGATATGGCTTGGAAGGGATGTTGGTTGATGGCAGGGTGTGGTCTGGGCCATGTGGGAGGGGTGGGTGGGGGAGGGTGGAATGTTTCCATAATTTCATTAAAGAGTAAATGTTATATGGTGTCACTTTTTTTCAAATTTTCAAATTTTATAACATGTTTAAAAAAAATATTGTCAAATTTTATAACATGTTTAAAAAAAATATTGTCCCAGAAGATGAGGCATAAGCAGAATTAGGTACTGGAGGGTGTATTTGGTGATGCTAGCCAGCTGTATGGGGTAGCAACACTAAATTCACCATCTGGGGACCTCATTCTGCAAATGTCAGACACACTATGTCCAGGCTTGAAGAAATGAACAATGGACATTCCTATTTATTCTTGTAGAATAGGTGTTTAACTAATGTCATGTCATGTAATGACAGAATGGTAAACTGGTCTGAAGCAAGCAGTCTTCAGCCAGAGTATCAGGTGTCCACACTGTGATAAATTGGCTTTTTCAATAATACAGGCTGCAGTGTTCTCTTAAAAATTCATAGTGCATAGCAATGAGGTGTGAATTATAAAGGGCCATAACTCTGTTCAAATATATCGGATCAAACCCATATTTGAACTTGATCTGAATATAAGTTTAAAAAATTCATATAACAAATTTGGTGTCAATCAGATGAAAAATGGTTGAGTAATCCTGTCTTGGATGAATTCTATATAAAAACAAGAGTGGAAAGGGTTAAATAAACAATACCAAAATCCAGACAGTTGAAGAACGTGCTAAGAAAAATCTAGGTAAGAAATATGAGGCTGTGATGTGTCTAAAAAAAGCTCAAAATGCAAAAATGAAATGTTTTGTTTTTAAAGTTATGTCCCTGGCTCTGCCCCTATTTGACCCAGTGACCCTATTTGAACAAATCTGAACCCCAGTCAACCAAGGTCCCTCCGTACCAAATATAAGCTTAATCAGCACAACATTCCTTGAGAAGAAGTCATTGTAAGAATTACTATGAGTTATGGCCCTGGTTTCTCAACTAATCAACCTGGTGACCTCATTTGAACAAATCTGAATGGGAGTCACCTAGGGAACATCCACACCAAATATGAACCCATTAGGCCTTATAGTTCTGGAAAAGAAGTCGTTCTAAGAATTACTATGAAGGATTAGAGTTGTGGCCCTGCTTTTTCAACTAATTAACCTGATGACCTCATTTGAACAAATCTGAATGAGATTCATCTAGGGAACATCCACACCAAATATGAACCTGTTCCATCTTACGGTTCTGGAGGAGAAGATGATTCTTGACGGACGGACAGGTGGACAGACGGACGGACAACGGAAGAGGAGTGATGACTATAGCTCCACTGGAGACTTCGTCTCAGGTGAGCTAAAAACCATAATAAAATAAAACAAACGTGTTAAAACAAACTTTGACCGATTTCAACGATATTTGGTATATGGGTCTAGGATCACCTCTAGATGGGAACTGTCAAATTTGAATGATTTTTTATGAAAAATATGGCTGCTGGCAACCATCATGGATTTTAATCTTTGCAAAATCCTTTAACACACCCTGCAGAGCTTATCCCTCATCCGATCATCACCAGTCTTCATATTGATCTTCGGTGTGACCTCTCAATGGGTGCTTACCATTTTTTGTAAAAAAAATGGCTGCCAGCGGCATCTTGGATTTTACTCTTTGTATGACCAAATCTTTTTTTCCCCAAAATTTGTTTAAAACAAACATTGCCACCAGCAGCCATCTTGGATTTCAAATGTCAATCCATCAGCATACCCAACAGCCCACATTTATTGGAGAATTGTTTTGAAACTTTACAGTCTTATTGGAAAATAAAAAGTAGGAATGCTTCTTGAGCAGTTTGAAATTATAGAATGACCACCCCTCCTATGACTGAGAGCCTTAGTACGTCCCTGCTTCGAGCCTGTGATGGACACCCCTCGATAAAACGGAGCCATGTCCCTGCCTCGATATGTTATGATAAGAGGGACGATTCAGTTTGAAACCATAGGATGGGCACAATCTATATAATGTTGTACCATCAAATATAATATTTGTTTTCACAAATTGTATGGTTGTAATTTGTGAATACAATGATGCCAAATTAGTTGTAGTACTCAATATCACATAGATTTGTACTTACATACACAATTTACAAACGAACAATTCATTGGTTAACTTTGCGCAGACAAGTGGTCATCAACTTAGCAATGCGTGTACCGATTGGATAGCTCTGATCAGCGATCAACCTCTCAACTTATGATTGGTTAATTCTTTTGTAACTCAGGCTTGCCGTGATTCAATATATTGTGAATCACTCACAGGCGACACCTTGCTTGTTAGCAATCTACAATAATCAATAGTTGATCTTTGTGAAATTTGTGAGATTTTGTTAGCTCATCGTTTCATAGCAATGGCGATATTCCTAATCATAAAATAATATCACGCATTGTAACTTTCCCGTAGTAATCGTGTGTCAGTTATTTTAACTTCCACATGTCCGTCTCATTTGAACTAGGTATTCAGACAACACTGGTATATATAACTGGTGAATGAGAGCAGAGTGGCGAGTTATTTTTTTCCCTACGTTTTAGTGGTTTCACGCCTCTCCCAGTCTAAGATATAACAATAATTTATACCCCTGACACTCGTAGCATATCGGGTGCATATGAAATTTAGATGTGGACACTCCCCTCAACTGAAATAGTGACAAAATATTCGGACTCAGGGAGTGAGTGTTCATGGGCTGTCCACCTTTGGAAGTTGGAAGTTTCCAGCTGGTACCTAAAGCTTTCCGTCTGTTAAAATTTCTAACCTGATACCGGCAACAGCTTGGAGAAGTTCTATCTGATGGCCATTTATACCATAATTTTCAACAAAAGTCGAAAATAGGCTAGTGATTCAGTCTAAATGGTCTCCAAACACTTTTCTCACTTATTATTAGTTGTGAAATTAAACAATGAGGACAATGTGAGCTTGTATGTTGTGTAAAATGTTTGGGTCAGCCTATATCGGTATGAAGTTTCCAACTGTTGAAATATTTTGACCAAAGTTAGGGGCACCCAACAAGCCTTTCAACACCCCACCTGTCACCCCTCGAGTCGTCATGTCCTTATTAGGCCGAATTGGTATGGTCAGGAGACGATAACAATTAACTATTAAATTATTAATAATATGTTGGTATATTCATAATTTATTGTACAAATAATATGGCTCAATTTTCTCTGTACTATGAAACCACTGTGATATTGGACACAAATTTGTTCTTATAAATTTGTAAATACTATCTGTATTTACAGGTATAAAATTGTTCATAGTATTGATCCCTGATCTCAAAATTAATGTTCTGAGTGTATCCCGTTCTTCTACTGGCTAGTGGAGTGGAAACAATACTACTGATCAATTTAGAATAATGCTACCATTCAGGATGCGAGGGAGCAGTTGGGAAATCAAAGCCCAAAGGGGGTGCAGTTGGAAATTCCAAGGACAATCCCTCTCCCAACGCGGAAACAATCTAGCCGCGTCCATGCTCATAGATTTTCATGATTTGATGGATAATTAAAGTTTAGGCTACGACAGCGGTCACCATTCCACTTTCAGTTGTACACCATATCATGTGTATAGCTATTGGGAGGGGGGGGGGGGGGGGGGCTGCCAGAATAGCAGAATAGGAATTTATGATTGCACCACCCCATTTGATAATCTAGTATTACTTAGACCTTTCAACTTTCCACATTCCTAATTGCTCCATTGACTGTAAAACATGAAATTATTCCCTTTCCAAGTTGAGCTACAGTGTCATTGACACTTTCATTGTTGTGGGGGTGTCAACATTGAATTGAACTGCATTCTCTAATTCCTCTTGAACCAGACACCAAACTCATAGCTTCACGAGTTTCATTGCACCCCTGCTTTGGATTGAAACTTTCCAACTGGCACCAGGCTTTCCAATTGTTGGAAATTTCCAAATTGAATAATTCCACTGATTGTTGGAAAATCAGACAATGAAAGCATATTCAACCTACGAAAATGAAGTTACCAAGTAATTATGTGTCAGGCAATGAGATTTCCAACTGTTTTTTTTATACCAAATTTGTCAGGATGAGAACCACTCGCCACCCATGTCGCCAAGTTCCTCACCCTAAAACCCACAATCTCTGGACTCACATCACATGGTTCTGTAACACGCTCTGTTGCCCCCATGCTTCACTGCCCTTATATACTGTCCCTATGTACATGCCTTCTTTAGGCTTATACAGTGATGGCGCATACTGGAAGTGCAGGGTGGTAGGCTAGCAGTGGAGCGTGGTAGTGGACTCACTCCCAGCAATGGCCACCCATAGTTGCAAAAATAATTTCATTTTACAAACTTTACATTACGTGTGTATACTTTTACATTGTTTACGTCAAAGAAGCACGTCATATTGATACGCAAACTCCAGGCAGAGTTATCTCCCATCTCTCCGCAGTGATAATGGAGAGGGCGCTGCATGGAGTTTGGTGTTAATTTTCACATTCAGTGTGGGTAGTGGGGTAATGTTGCAAGAGTTATACTTGATCTTCACCTTAGAATTGGCAGTCATGTTATATTCCACCAAATTGCACATGCGGGGTGGGTGGAGTCGACTTGGGAGTATAGATGCACGCCCTACAAGTATACCATTGATCGAGGTCAAGGAAGAGTATAGCTCTTGCGACATTACCCCTCTACCTTCAGGTTGACCATGGGGTAGGAACTGCTCCACGAAGCCAACAACACTACCGATCTTTGGTCCAGTTTATTATCGATCCATGTCCACTCGTGAATTTAGTACAGGAAATGGCGGCTAATACGACAATGCCGGTGAGTATTCCCCTAAATATACACAGATAGATGTAGTTTTCTAACTATTTGCATGGGCAAATAGACAATAAACACTACCAGTTCAAAACAATTCAGGCAACATGAACACTAATTCCTTCTAGAAATAACCACTGCATGATCAATCGGATTTCTGTGAAAAAAAATCACATAATGACCGATATCGTTTTTTGAACAATTTACAAGTTTCTGTTTAGCTAGAAATTAGAAATGCGTTGCATACACGCCCGGCACCACCAATATCCCATGTACGGTACATGAATGATTTTATATAAAACATTGCCCACTGTTGACATCGATAATTGATCAAGACATGGTATATGCTCCAGTGTACTAAAACAGAAGCTCCAGTTCACCACAACCCAAACATGATAAGCTTCAGTTCACTACATCGAACATCGCCTTCTCAAAAGGCAGACTTTATGTCTGAAAATGGCTGTCAATTTGGGCAATGGTAATGCAATCAAAACTGGTTTGTTATTCAACAAAGCTCTAAAAAAATTTACTCGACAAATGCACTGGTTTTGTGAGGCAATTCAATATAAATATTAAAAACCATTTGAAAGAGGAAGCTCCGAAACATTATAGTTTAAAAACTTTTTCGATGTAATAATCTGTGAACATGTGGTTTTTGTTGAGATATCGATGTCTGTTCTATGCTAAAACAATTGCAGTTCAATGGAAGGGGAAAAACTCTATATATTTAGATAGAGTTATTCCCCTTCTATTGAAAATAAACTATCGATTGAATTCTGTTGCATTCTGGGAGCCATGAGGCCAAAACAAAAAAGGTTTGGTTCTCAGGCCCCGCCGCATTGAATAAAAGGGGCCTCATTAGGCCTTTTTATTGCAATGCCTGATGTTATGACAAAAAAACTTACGAAAAACTAAAAAAAAAAAAATTTTTTTATTTATTTATTTTATTTTATCAACATGTCCATAGCAGATATGTGTTGAATATTAGTGTGCATTGAGCTCTAACATGAAATGTGTTAAAAAGTGACTTGCAGGCTTACAACATGAAGTAGATGACTACAATTAAGAAAATGATTAGCTGATCCTCATGCTCTTCTCACAATTAGTCATTGTGAACAACTTACACTAATTGTAACTTTATACAATTGAAAGGCACAGGACTAACTTCAGGATCACATATTAGAATGGGGAGGTATCAGTTTTTAGACAACAATAACAGTAGTTAATGTCAGGGGCATTATGCATTTGTATTATGTTAGGTAATCCCAGTCACACACTGGTAGTACAATGTCATTTTTATATAAGACTAAATGAGTTTATATGCATAACAGTTCCCTCTACCTTTCTGGTTATTACTAGACAGAGGAAAGTATCTTTGTCCATGCTTACTACGCGCAGAAAAAAATAAAAATAAAACCCTCCCTCCCTCATTGATTTGAAAAAAAAATTGCCCGAGAACCAAAACACTTTTTTTTTTTGGCCAAATAGGGGAAATGATTTTATGATTTCAGCTCTTTTCTATTACTATATGGGAATCTTCTGATACACAGACATTCCACATTGTGATGAATTATAGTATTTTAATAATTTTTTATGACATAGATTGTTATTAAAATCGTATATCAAGGCACTACAAAAAAAAATAATCGGAAGATCGAAAATGAAGTGGGCCTTTAACGGTAAACTTAATTCAAATAATGCTTTTCTATTATGTGTGGAATAAACATTTAATGTATAGAAGTAACTTCCCAATATACGTGTGTCTAGTGGTCCGATTTTGTCTGGGACTATATACTTGTACCGATTTGTGTCCACATGAATCAGTATACATTATAGGTGCACATCATAGTCAAAATCAGATGAGCCATAATATGCTGATATCACGTAAAAATACCTGAACCTGCATTTATGCGCCATTATACAATTGTTTTCCAGGTTAATAGATGAGGAATACCATTCCAAGATATACCCACATACTGCCCTTACAGATACATTCACTGATTTTAAACATACATGTTACATAACCCATATACAATTATTTCAAATTGAGATCAATATAAGCTCTTTAGACTATAGGAATGGTCAAAAATTGAGAATCTCTCATCTGAACCTGCTCGACGTGTAAAATATGAATCTACAGGACATTGTTGATCGGCAAAGAACTGGGTCTTATTTTTTTGAAAGTGAATCGATCTTATCTGTGGTGAACTGGAGCTTTTTTGTCACAATTTCAAATATAAATATCATGATTCCAAGGTCATATATCCACTGTCTGGTGGGGAGACAACACACTTTGGTCTATTAAAACCTTGCATTGTCGTGTCAGTATCGAACAATTCGTTTTTTTCATGGAAAATTGTGTTCAAATTTACTATGGGGTCCAATGGAAATGTGACACTCAAATGTTTACACTTAATTTGGCAAGTTGGCGCACTAATTGGAAATATCAAATTTGGCGCACTATATATTGGAAATATCATAGCTAATGGATAGCTGGGGTTGTATGGGAGTTATATTTAATAATAACTCAAAAACTGTATATTATCTAACCTTGGTGAATCCATTTGCGAAATTCAGTGCCGTCACACTTAAAAATATCATGAGTTTGTCGGAAGTGAACTGGACAAAAGATCGGAAGCGGTGTCTGCTTCGCGGATCAGTTCATACCCCGTGAAAGGGCACACACGTTCCTTGGGAACATATATATTATCTTAAGGGGGGGGGGAGAACTGACAATGACCAGCAAATTTTACCATTTTCATTTTATTTCCAGGTCTAATAGACCCTGCACTTTTTGCTGAACAATGATAGCAAAATGAACACATCAGAGATGATTTATGAAACAATGGAATTTTATCACCGCTAACAAACTGCTTCTGGATATTAAACATGAGTCGTCACATTGGTTTATTTCCATCAGATGCTGCAGTTCATATATAGCGCAGTAGTCAGTATGGGTAATGTGGTTTCTTCTGATATCTCATTTCTGTTAGAAGTGATTACCAACACTTTAATAAAGGGGTACTGTACGCCATTTTCATAAAATTTCCGGTGACAACAACGATCTAATATCGATAATATATAGAAACATAAGTAATTTGAGTCGAAGATGTATTCTGTAAACGCTCAGGTTAATAGGCTATCTTAAAATTTTATAATTTAAAAGTTAATAATTTGATATAAATTGAATTTATGACTGGAGCCATAAAATGGCGTCAATCAAATTACGAATTACCGTAATCAAATAGTAATTGAGGGATACTGGATTTTTAAACCGATCGCACACACGATTGCTTAAAATATTATGATGATACAGGGAGAACACTCAAGCCACTCACTGACTAGCGACGATACAATAACTTAAATGATTATATGGGACTAGTATGCATATAATATAACTTTTATTTGATTCATTTGGTTGAAAACTTTACAAAAATTACTCGACAACGACAATTTGTATTTTTGCATTCCGGTAAATTTGTCATCCGTAACATGACTTCGTACTCAACAGACTTTCAAATAATGGAAAAATTGTTACCTTATTCTCCGACTCGGAGACTATAGAAACCAACAACAACATGTGGCGTACAGTACCCCTTTAATAGTAGTTCTATGTCTTCATATAACGATTATTTTCCCAATAAACAGACTCCATGAACAAACCAACTGAACATACCATGCATGCTGAAAAAATTGAATATAAATATTTGTTTTAGGTATTCCATCTTGAGGATAATCAATGATGTTGATTTGATAATGTTGATGCAGGTTTATAATAACGGCCTTTTGTCTATAATATCCTCTCCACAAATGACCAAAGTAATAAAAACTGGCCCAGTAATAAAAACTGCAAGCCAAACTTGAGAGGAAATTTGAAAATGGGTTTTCTGAGGGAATGGTAATCATCCTAAACAGTATTTTATTCTAAGGTAATAAATCATGACATAAACATGATAACCATTTAAATCTAAATTGAAACAAGGATTTGACCAAAAAAAAAAAAAAAAAAAAAAAACACCAAGCGGATTCTATGAAATCTTTTCCTCAGGAATAAAAATTAACTTGGATAGCAGTGATACCTTGATGATGTATTTTTAAACATATAGAAGCTCGAGAACAAAGAAATAACTGAACATACAGCTGGAACTTACGCGAATTCAGGACATAACTCAAGAGAGCCAGTATAATTCAAAGTGAAAAGCTGATCTTGTCACACTGGTTCAAATAGGAGGATGGGTCGATGAGACTTTATATGTAGATCCAACCAATCGGGCTATATCATAAAATAGCAGCTATGTATGATATGTATACGATGACAGAAAATAATATCCTAACCAAAGACTCATTTTATCATGGAGCAGTTCATTAGGGGTGGTCATGTTAATAATCAACTGGAGTTGAAACAAGAAACATTTATAATTATTTCAAAATACGATTTTGAAGCCACACATAATGTTTGAGTATACCGTAGCTGTATTATATCTCATTCATGATAATGACTGTTACTGAAAAAATGATTCTCCGTCTTAGCTCAAGTCATAATTTCTAAGCTGTTAAAGGTACTCAATCCGTAAAGAGGGTCCCCATCTCAACAGATTCCAACAACAACAATCCGATCAGAGGGTCCTATATTACTATTTCTTTGGCTTTGGGGGTAAAAAATATTTGATTCGAGTCGAGGAACCCATCAAACAAAGCTCAGAGTTATTAGATATTGATTTTTGAAATTTGTTATGTTCTCGAGATGAGTACTAATAATTGCTGTCAATTTCGTATCCTGCTCGAGATTTTTACACCAAAACTCTATTCAAACAGACAAGGATGGATAACTCTAAAATCAAGTGGTAATAAAAACGCAATTTTGACTGAGATCTGGGCCAGAAAGTATTCCCGATAATGAAAAATAATAGATTTCTAAAATTGATATCTAACAAATCTGAGCTTTGATGGGTGACTTCCTCGACTTGAATCAAATATTTTTGACCCCTGAAGCCATTGAAATAGTAATTGAGAGGAGTTTTATCGGATTGACTACCTTTAAGTACATTTGTTCTGAATATAACATGGTTGACAACACAACATAAATGATGTTGCACCCGACAATGAAACAGGAACATTAAAATCAAATCATCAACACATATGACAAGATAAGAAAATATGAAAAAGATCTTCGGAAAACATCAGCTATTAAACCCTTCCTGAAATTTTGCGAAAACCCTGTACATTCTCTTATACGTGTATATGTGAGTCTCCCATTGGGAGCTTTGCATATATAAGATAATACATTGGCCTAACAATATTTACCTTGACCTTGTAAGCCAGTGCATTCTCTTGTGTATGCAAGGCTCCCTATGGGAGACTCGCATATATAAGAGAATGCACTGGCACAGGGTCTTTAATGCTGCACCAGCGCAGCTCCGGTCATGAAAGTTATTAAGACTTTTTTTTTAGTGATTCTGTAATGAAATATAGGCATCAACTCAAATGCTGGCCTAATTATCTTAATGCAATTCAGATGTTCATGTTTCTATTCAATGCCAATGTTCCATGGGGAATCTTGAGAGAAAAAAGGAGACCCATTTTAGTTGAAGCTAGAAATTTATGACTTGGTAGACATGATTTGGATTCAATAGTGTTGTATCTTGGTAAGGATTGCATTTTCGGCCCAATCTTGAACTCTTTGATAACTAGATACTCACTGGTAAACAGATCATATAGGGAATTCATGTTCAGATAATAAGTAAAAACAAATTGAAGGTTTATTAAGATTATATTATCTGCACATTCCTTCCTGATGATGGCATAGGAATCCTATGTCTTCTGTACTTGCATTATCAAAACACCCCTCCAAATAAATAATAGACCCATTTCAATGTATACTTTCATAAATGAATGGGACTCCTCTCCATTTAGTAACAAAAGGGTTTCTCTGCAATAGAAACATATCAGTAGATTTGTCAGCTATAAATTGGAATAAATTAATCATAAGATGCAATTCATGGAATACTGTCAAACATTGGGGTTGTCACTTAATTGGGCATCAAGGTTGTTTCTAGATAACCTTAGTGTGGTTTCTCTTCCAGAAAGCAGATTCAGATTAGGAAATTGATTCCGTACAGTAGCTGCACACATGTCTAGCAAGTGCCAGAGTTGTTAATTTAAATTTACCGACTGGATGTAAGATTGACATTTGTTTGTTTGCAAGACATAATTTTTATTGATTGTCAAGAATTTTATGGAAATATATTCGAAAAAAAGTTATTGACCAATACTGGGATTAAATTATAAGAAACAACTCTTGTTTCGATTAAAGCTATGAGTTATAACTGAAAAGTTTGCAGACAAATCTACTATTTGTCTTCATACATTTTGGTTATAACTGCATAACCTTAATCAAAACAAGAGTTATTTCTTAAATAACAATGGTTCAAACACTATGTGTAGCTTTCAGGTGACATACAATGAAAGGCCAAACATTTAGAGATTATGTTCTAGAATGAAAGTAAATGAACAAAACACAATTGTAATAACAAATCACAGATAGAATTAGCCCAGAGGGTTTCCTGATGAGGATTCTGACCAGACGTAACATATTAGACTAGTAAACATTGACTTATTGTATTCAGTAATACTAGGATGACTGACTGTTTAAGGATGATTTAAAGAAAACATGCTCTATCTCTTCCCTGAATGGCCCTACAATTGTTAAAAATAGTCAAACTAAGGGCCACAACTCAGATAAACAGGTGCATGGTCACGGTAACATAATACACCCATTGTTTTGTTTAAAATTGCACTCAGATTCAAGCACAGCTTGTATTTTGGAGCCAATTTAGCCACATACCAAGTTTGGTGGCGATCAACCAACCTTAACGGCAGTTATCAGCAGGAAATCCATGTCGCTCCCCACGAAAAAAATAGTTTCACATTCAACTCATTTTTCACTGAGGCCATTAATAACAATTGCAATGCCAAGCGTGGCATATACCTCCGACACTCAGTTCAGAGAACAGGCACTGCTAAAAGTTTATATGGGGGAAAAATTGTGCCGATTCCCAAGTTTCAGATGGTCCATAGCTGTGATGTGAAAATCTTTTAAAGCACGTTCAAGTAAAATGTGTAACTTCAGATGTTTCTCTTGTTTGCCGAGAATAATAGTGTGAACGTGGTTTCAAAATGAGCTTAACAGAAAGTTTTTGTTGAAAGCATTGCTGGGAAGAGATTAAACATCTTTAAAGCTGTAGAGATGACTGAACATACAACTCTGGTATGAATCTGGATTCATCATGGGTAGCGTGTGCTACATAATATCTAGACTACGGTTTGGGAATGGAGAGATAATATCCATGTTAATATTATTATTTGGAGCAAAACATGTTAAATATGCACTCTATCTGAAATAAGAACTTGTACAATTTAAAATAAATAAATGCCAAAGGTTCCCAGGCAATATGGAAAGTTGGATCAGGGATGAAGGCTTTCTATACAAAATTCTATAATTTTAAGCAATCGGTAGAATTTATTCTTCAATACCTTTTAGCCATTACATCTTCAACAGAAACATACCTAAATTTATAATTTGTGTAATGAGGAAGGTGCCCAGGAACACAGAATATTTATTTATTTGGATCAAGGTTGCGTTGCATAGCAGAACCGCTATAAATTGGATCAGACATCTCCATAATAGCCAAAAGCTATCACTCCTGCCTAATACTTTTTTTGGGGGATAGTCATGTTAATAATTTCTGTTGGGCTGCAATGTACTTTTTAATAATCAGATATATGTACATACATGTATATACTCAACATGCCAGCTGGCAAAGAAATATCACAATTTTAGGTAGAATATATACAGCAATTAGTAATAAATTACCTGTAAATATTTGCAATCAGTGGAAAAAAAACATGTTGTGCAAATGTAGCACAATTATAGTGGAGCAGAATATTTACAAGGTACTATATATACATGTCTGGAATGTTCCATGATAAAGCATCACATGTGGGGAACCTGGAAGCTAAGGGGAAGGGGTAGGGGGTTGAGTTTACAGCTGCTTCTTCTGCCCTTCACCGGGATACCTCCATAAATATCGACTCTAAATATGAGTAGTATAGCTTACTTCTTTCTGAGGCACAACGTGGCATAGTTACTTTCTGAAAATTTTACAACAGAAATGAATTGTTTGATAATCTACAATAAACACACTTTGTCCAAACAAGAATAAATAACAGCAATCTCTGAAACCAGTAGCTGTAAATTTTTGTTCTAATCTACAATTCGAGTTAAAAGAGAATTCAAGCGAGTCCATTGCATTGGATCCATTGGCATTGTGTTGAAATTGGGATCTAGGAAACAGAACGCAGAGGTTCAGACTGCGATGTGCTCATTGCATTGTATCCATTGATGCACCCAATGGAGAGATTCTGTTTTCAATGCAACGCAAGTCCCAATGAATACCTTATACGGCATACAAGTGCATGCATCATGTTCTTGTTTTAAATTGATCAAATACGGCAAATTAATCTGGAAAGAAAAGGATATTTGACATGAATTTATGAGAATAATGATTTAGTCGTTGGGATTTGACAGGTTTGGCATAATAATGATTGTCGATCAACAACAAGCTATGGCAGCAAAATCTGATTCTAGTCAAAAATATTTTCATGAAGCTTCATAATATAATCTGCTTATATTAATAGAATTATCATTTGATTCCTTACAGTTTGACTTCCTCTTATTTGCAAAACATTCCGGATGCCCCGCCCGTTAACTAAATATGTATTCAGAGTTTCGTACTTATTTTACAATACATGTTTATTTTTTTATTTTGAATCAAGTGCATAAAATAACATGTTTGAGCCAAGAAATGCCATCTTGAAGATACTATCACAGTTAAAAATAGTGGAGGAAGTGAATTGTGCTGTTCAGATGACAATAAATCTACACTAAATGTCACATGTGGTTTCTAAGAGAGATTATATTTTATCAAATAAATTGTTTATTACTGTAACTAGTGTTTGGAGACCCGAATAGATAAAGAACTGTCATGCGATTCCACATGAATAGTGGCACTAATTATAAATATTTTTTTTCTGCAAACAAAAATCTGCAAAGTTAATGAAACTTCATGCTAACTTTAGTGACTCAAATTCAGTTACATCAACAGCAAGCACCATAAGTTACTAATATCCAATCAACATAAGAGATAAATGTATAACAATAAATTATAAAAATATTACAAAATACATACAAGGGACAAATGTTTTTGTAAATGATTAGCTAATTAGGTATAACAAATTAACCATGGCAAGGTTCTTCTGAGATAAAAGTTTCAGGCCATGTGGTGTTGTAATTTCTCAACATATGTATGCTTCTGATTTTTCCTAGGTGAAATTTCATGTGAGATAACTACATAAATAACAAATACATGAAATTGAGTGTTACATGGAGGCAATAGTGTGTTGGATAACATAATATATGTCGGATGTGTGATGAAAATCTAGCAGGGTTTCCAGGTCAGACCTAAAGAATTCAAGGGAGTTCAAGTCCTGTAGGCAACAATTTTAAAGGGTTTTCGAGGCTGGACACGCCTCAGATAGTGATGTTCCGATAATTGGAATTGGCAGATAATAGCCCAATCGGATAATAATTCGACCCCATGGTTGAACAACGGCTGTTGCTGATTATCAAAATTAAAAAAATGTTAGAATTTCTATGAAAAATAAGCTTACTTTTAGCATTTTGTATACAGTGTCACATCTTACAATTAGTCAATCATATATCAAAGTGTATGATAAGTGAGAGACTGAGAGAGCATTTGTGGGATGTAAGATTGCATGACAACAGACCGTTGTATAGTCATTTTAATTGTCATGGGTATCGAGTTGTGGTAGACTTTGCCCATTAAATTAACTTGATAACCAATTGGAGATAGTTTTTCGATGATATGAAAAAAAAATTCATTAAACATCTTGCAATAAACTAATTCATTAATAAAGTTGTAAGAAGGATTTTGAACAAAATAAACTGAATCGATATAATTAATGATTTTGATGCGAATAAAGTATATCTAAAATTAGAAAATAGTTTGAAGAAATTACATCTAACCGTAATTATGTGGCCATTTTGGGACACAATTCAACCAACTTTATTTATTTGTATTCATTATCACTATTGTGAATGCATTCAATGTGTCACTTTAATATTTTAATTTATTTTATTTGGCAAAATGCACATTTAAATCAGGAAGTGGATTTTGTTTCTATTTTTGGACAAGGGAACACATGACCTGTTCTACTAAAACTGTGAAGTTTTGATATTATACCATGCAGCACTATAAGTTAGCCCAATGTTATCCTGTGAATTATCAATTGATTAGTCTATGACTGTGCACTCTGTGCACTAATAACAAGCCCAGGTTAATCCATCTTTCGCTTTTAGTTATCTGGGTCGACATGTGACATCGTTCATGTTATGGTGTGTTTTATTGGGATATAAAATACATGACCCAATTGGCCACTGACCAATCACCGAACAAGATTTAGTGCAACACAGACAGGCTATGTAAGTATTACAAGAGAACTATGATGTAACAGTAAGAGAGTTTGACATATTTTTTGCATGTGGCACTAATATGCTGTTGAATGCATGGATGTCATTACATCCAACTCATATTTTGTGTTGAATTGTTTCCACATTTAGAAAACTTGAAACACTAGTCAGAAATATAAGAACTAATTTGTGCATGTGTTGATTCTGGTGTCAAGAAGAAGGTGGATGTCTCTAACAAAAGACTCCCTATAAACCACATCTGGATAATTGTCTTACTATAAGCATGTATACCACAGTTAATTTTCACATTACAATGACTAAAGTTTTCACAGCAATATTACGGGGTAGTAACTGTTCCATGAGAAAAGATCCTGTTGTGATTTTCAGTCCAGTTCACTATCGATCCGTGTCAGTTCACTTGCAAGTTTTTTTGTGCAAAGTGACGACATTTACTACAATTCCGGCGATTATTCCATAGAATTTCCATAAATAGACCATGTATGCAAATAGCACGACAATGAACTTATTTTGATACTTAAGATTATATTAGTTCTGTATATATATATATATACTTGTTTCAAAACTGAGAAATGTTTACTATTAACCCACTTCATGACTTGGTCCAAAACAGACGTGCTTTGCACCTTTTACCAAACTGCTGTATCGCAATAACCATTAGCGATTAATTTCAAACAAAAGCGAGTCTATTGTGAAGTTTTAGTTCCAACATTATTTTACCAAAAATCTGTTGAATAGATTTTCGGGTAGGGAACCGATCTTATCACTAGTGGACTGGAACATTTCTGAAAATGGATGAATTCTACTATTCCACGTTTACTTAACAATTTCCAAAGTTGACATAGCCGGAAAGGTATTTTCAACAAATGAACTGCATATATTTCTATGTTGCGGAAAACTTGGGAAAATCCCCAGTGACCTTGAATAGATCGGATAAGAACTGGACCGAAATTGGAAGACGTATCAGCCTCGCGGAGCAGTTCCTACCCCTGAATATATTTAGCAATCTGACCTCCGATGATATGGTGGGTGATTGTTTGTGATTTTGTTTATTTTATTTTCTCTTCATCTGTATCCCTTGGAATCCGTGAGATGCTAGGTTTGCTTCCTCAAAGGCTGTCCTCCCCTGCTCACCTGAAATGAGAGCACATAATTAAACCTTCTATTAAATTTTAAAAGTAACCATTATGCTGATAGGGCCCTTCGAATCAGCACTTTTCTGCAGATTCAAAATCAGATAACGAATTGGGGAGCTGATGTCAACATCAAATCGAATTGGCGAGCTGCCAGTACTAAGTCTGCATAGGTCTTCGAAATCAGTCCCGATTTATTCCAGTAAGGCATCAGAGAAATTTCAGTGTAAGTATATTGAAAGAAAATAACATTACATGTTCAAATCTCCAGTTGTATAAATTATATACATCTTGATAAAGTTTTATGAAGTGAAAGTAACATGTTTCAAAGTACATGTATGTGTATAATTCGTAGTTTTCAGTTAATCATTAATCTCGATCCAGCTTGATATCAATACCGCATAATCTACAGATTCGTGGCACTAGTTTGCACTATATTTACATGCGCATGTGCACCCAAAATGCAGTATGTACTTTAACACTAAACATTTTCGCTGCCCAACACCTGGTTACGTTATATGACATGTTTAATTATCATTGTTTTAGTAACCATGTGCACCATAAAATAAACAAATAAATATATTTAAAGGAAGTAACATGTTGAGTGCATGATAGATAGGTAAATGTGTCAGTGAGATGGAAGAGTCCAATTTTGCCAGGAAGGTCGAGTTAAAATGTAAACAAAGGTTGTATGGAGAAATTTGCCATTTTTAACCTATTGATAATTACGACGCATGAGATGTAATTGATGGTAACTGTAGGTGTTGGGCCAGGCAACGTTGTAGGTAATGTCAAACATATCAATAGGTGTTAACCCTTCCATGACTGGAGCTTCCTGAAATTTTGCGAAAACCCTGTGCCAATACATTGTCTTATATATGCGAGGCTCCCTATGGGAGACTTGAATATATAACAGAATGCATTGGCACAGGATTATTTAATGCTGCACCAGCGCAGTTCCCATCATGAAAGAGTTAAACATTTAACCAAATGCATGTGACCTGTAGCTCAACTTTGTGAAGAAGTTAAATTTTTGTGATGAGCAATAAATGGAATGATGAATTGAATTTTTAAATCCAAGATGGCTGCTGCTGGCCATGTTTTTTTTGCCGTATAACGCCCAAAATGACTCGTTCCCATCTACATGTCAATATCAACAGCCATGACAAATTTCATAATGATCTGACCAAAGTATTTATTCATGCAAAGAGTAAAATCCAAGATGGCTGCCGGTGGCCATGTTTAACGGCGGAATGACTCGTTCCCATCTACATGTGAATGTTAACATCCATGACAAATTTCATGATGATCAGACAAACAGTAGTCTGTAGCCCGTGCTAATGGATTGCATTTTGAAATCCAAAATGGTCATCGGTGGCCATGTTTTTTACTCCAAAATCACTCATTCCCATCTACATGTCAACAGCCATGACAAATTTCCGAATGATCCAACCAAAGGTATGACCTGTAGCCTGTGCTAATGGAAATTGTTGATGGACGTCTCCACACACGCACACTTGAGCACATGGATGACGGATACCAAGCCATGGCAATAGCTCAAACTTTACAAGTAAAGTTGAGCTAAAAATGAATAACATATATTTATAGAGGCAACATGAAATTCGATCAAGACATTGATCGAATAAGTTTGATATACCGAATATCTAAATGAAAGTGTCCATGACACTGTAGTTCAACTTTGCGAAGAAAATAATTTTTTTTGATGAGCAATGAATGGAATGATGAATTGAATTTTGAAATCCAAAATGGCCACTGGAAGCCATGTTTTTTTGCTGAATGACCCCCAAAATTACTCGTTCCCATCTACATGTCAATGTCAACATCCATGACAAATTCAATGATGATCCAACCAAAGGTACGACCTGTAGCCCATGTCAAAGGATGCAAAGAGTAAAATCCAAGATGGCTGCCGGTGGCCATGTTTTATGGCCGATTGACCCAAAAATGACTCGTGAATCTACATGTCAATATTAACATCCACGACAAATTTAATTATGATCCGACCAAAGGTACGACCTGTAGCCTGTGCTAATGGGAATTGTTGACTAACACATCCACACACATGCACAACGGATACCAAACCATGGCAATTGCTCAAACTTTACAAGTAAAGTTGAGCTAAAAATGAGTCCATATTTGTTCAAGTTATCATGGTATTGTGATCAAAATTCACGAAAATGAACTAATTTAATAAAGGCCATAATTCCACCCAAAATTAGGAGGTCTGGCTGGTTTTTTAACTTGATCAAGACATTACTGAGTAAGTCTCTTATGCTCAATATAAAAACAAATTGTTCAAGCTATCATGCCATCATCATCTTTAGATGTCCGCTGCCCGTGAACCGACCTTGCCAAACTATATATATGTCGTGTTTTTTTAAAACCTCAACAAACAATGTGGTAAAATGGACAACACTGATTCAAATGATTTTGAGTGTCATAGGTAGCACTTACCAAATGAGAACACTGCATCTTTTGATTTGCTTCTGACATTAGCGGACACATCTGTATGACACAAATACAGGAGTTGGTCAGTGGCTTCTGACGCCTGAAATGAGAAATGGTTAACTTGAGTTATAATGTCACATTAATAATAATTATACACTATTATTATAAACTTTCATTTGGCCAAAAATTTCAAGCCTATACGCGGCAACCATTCTCTCAGAATATAGCCAGAAACTAACCTACAAAAGTGCAGATAAGAGGGATTACATGTTCAAAAAGTGAAGTGTAAGGAATCTGTTGACGCCTCTAAACTAACCTCCAGTATTGAGAGAGCTATGCATGAGCCGCTTCTTACATCAGGTGATCGGTCCTCCAAACCTTCCACGAATACCACAACTGCTTTCTCTCGCGTTTCTGGTTTCTTTGTAATCAGCTTTACATAAGAACCTGCCAACAGATAACGAGAGGCCGGTCATGATCGGCAGATATTTAACACATCCCTTGGCAATAGTAAATTGCTATGATCGAAACCATAATCTAGAGTTTTGATGTGGAATTATAAGCATACTGTTATGTACTAAAGTAGTACACACAAATGTACATAATAACACAACTTATTTGAATTTATGGATAAAAAGAGAAGGGTTAATTGGAATTTATGGATCAAAAGAGAAGGATTACCATACTGACCCAGCTCAAGGCCCTTGCCCGTGTTTATGCCCACCCATATCTTTTGGCCAAATTCCATGCACAGGGGTATATTCCAATTTAAGCCCACCCCAAATTTTTTTTCAATTTCAGCGGTGGTAAGTAAATATTTGCTATCAGCTTGTAGACAGTTTGTTGAGAACGCGGTAAACATCTATAAAGCCTGTTACCACTATCATAGTGTAAGCAGTTCTATTTATGTTGCAAATGGCCATGTAAAATATCAAAATAATATAGTTACTTAATAATTGAAAAAGTTAAGACATGGAATGGTTAAAAGGTGTTAAATCTCCTTTCTTGGCTCTCTAAGCATCTAAAAGGACATACAGGCTACAGTTGAGCTCCATTGTTCTAGTTAAATTCACCTGGCTTAGCTGTGAGTTTTAACAGAACACCATTAGAATCAACAATAGTATCCATGCTTTGTGGAACTTTTGTTTATTCAATTGTCAGATAACATCAAACCTGACATATAATTTGGTCAGGTAATTAATTGTGGGGCAGGTAGAAGGTGGGACTCCCCCCCAAGGGTCACTTGGAAAGGGTGACACAAGCTCTGGTTCTTTTCGACAGGTCGGTCACATTTATATAATCTAAATAACTACCATCCAAGGCCCCTTCACACCATGTCAGATTAATCAGCTTGGTGATTCCCGAGAAGATGTTTAAATGAGTCTCAGTAATTTCATTGAAGATTTTTTTTGGGGTTAAATATAGCAAGAAGTTCAATCTAAAAAAAAAATCTAATTTTGTTTTTCGAAAAAGGGCCATAACTCCTTTAAAATAAATCGGATCAAACCCATATTCGAACTTGATCTGTATTTTGGGCTGAGACACTTAGGAGATAAACATACCCTGTTGAGTTGTACATGCTCGAATCCCAGAATGTACAACGAAACAGGGTACGTTTATCTCCATTGTAATTCAATCTAGCAAGGAATTTACAAAAAAACTGTATAAAAAGTATCATTTAGTCATTTTCATGACACGAATCGAGACTTTCATTTCGCCGTTGTCACCGTGCACAAATCATTGGGTTTGTTCATTGCGTTACTCGGAACACGGCTCCGTAACCATTTCCTGTGGGGCGGATTGGCTCGTTTCGCTACTCCGTTCTGTGTCGATGAAATTGTACCGTGCCATATTCAGATTTGATGCACGCTGAAGCGGCCGATGAACGGTATCTATAGACAACAACGCGCGGGTGTGCTCGTTTCGCTACTCGTTCTGCGCCAATGAAATTTGACCGTGCTACATTCAGATTTGATGCACGCTGAAGCGGCCGATGTCGGTGAATCGAAAACGAAAGTTAGCCGCTCTCGGCCAATCAGAATGCTTGTTTTTAGTGACAAATACTCAATTGAATTACAATCATTTACAAAATCTGTTTCCGACTGGATAGAAAATGTTTTGAGTTATCGCACCATGCGTAAAGTGTCTACGGATGGACAGAAGGAGGAATAACAAGTGGTCAATCTGGATGTCAACACTATGTGTACATGTATGGGTACATGTATGGGTACATGTATGGGTACACATATGGGTACATGTATGGGTACACATGTATGGGTACATGTATGGGTACACATAGATGTGTACGGTATGGGTACACATCAAAAGAATGATTTAATACTACAAAAGCATTCATATGGAATAATATTTATGCCAAACAACAAGCTTCCTCTATCACACAAACAAAGTAACATAATAGTGAGAAGTCGAGTCATGTTCAGCACTTTCAACACTGTTCACCCGCATTCTAATGTCCTATTACTTAGGGCTTCCAAGCTGTAGTTGCATAATTTTAACATTTTAATTCCACATTATAGTTTAATTTTCCCCAATAAAAAATAACCATTGGTGTGTTGGATTAATATTGTTTAGTTTGTCTCATCCATCTGGCATGTTTCTTGGATTATCACATAGGGTAGTGACATCATTTGTTAGCATGTGTGACATGCATAGGGGTAGACATATACATATCAAGGTATTTTTACCACATCAGACAAGGCTTCCCGACACAGGACAGTTTACCTGCAGCATGACGGATGTAATAAAAGACGTACAAATTACACGTTATTGCACGGCAATGTAACAATGCATCAAAAATGGAAATGCAAGACGATCGATGTAATCAACTCAAAAGTAGTGTTCCCGGGCAATACAAAATATATTATGATTTGCTCTCCCCTCATACTCCACACCCTGGGGCATAACTGGGAAGTGAAGACATAATTTTAGAAGGCCTCACCATTGTTGAATTGACAGAAAGAATAAAACATCGCGAACCTGGTGGTTTCAGAAGATGATTTATCATTGGAAAATGGGCAAACCCCATGTATTGATTGCGTTAGGCAATTGTCAAGGACACTTTAAAAAATTTATAGAAGGGAGTTCTATGCAATGGAATTGCATGTATATTTCCAATGCAAAATTGAAGAATGCGGTTTTGCTGTTTTCGGTCGGGAATTATCAAGCGAACATGCTTGAGAACATTAGCAAATGGAACATGTTTTCTTGACAGAAAAATGTAAAGTGTTCGACGATTTTTTCAATGATGACAATTTTTCTAATGTGGAACTATTTCTTTCGTCATTTGTGAAGCGGCTATTGTTTACATTTTAAGAATGTACGAGTAGAGCCAGTTTTGCTTTGGGGCCTTCCATTTAATCGAATGTGTTCACAAATTAGTCGTTTATAGTGCATGTTATTCAACTCTGCGTTTGCAAGTGAGCTCACGTTGAAGGTTCTCCATGATTAACCTGTTGGCGGCATATCTCATTTTTTATTAGCATCCACGAATTCATCCATATTTATTTACTTAAAATGTGAACATTGGTTGCCATTGTTTTATTTATAGTAGATATGGCACAGTAGCATACATCTCCGAGACATGCTGAGTGTTGCCCTTTGAACATGCCAAGGACTATTTAACACACAAGGTGCCAAATTTTAGAAGCATGTGGTTTTGAGATAGTGCAATTTTTTTTTTATTGGGTTGGATTCGAACCACAGCGCATGATGGCAAGCGTGCCTTGCAACTCAAAGTCTGACATCAATACCGCATGGCCACTGAAGCGGCCCCTTCTGCCATCAGCATGTCTTTTTGGGTGAGAGGGATTCAAGCCCTCTTTGGATTCATGTCTCATATAATTAAAAATGAACTTCAACTTCCCAAGGTAAGCCTCATTTATTTGTTGCATTATATTTCACCATCCAAACAAATTCAAGCTTACACAGGGGTTTTAAAGCCAATGCTGAGAAAATCCTAACAAGTTTGTATAAAGTGGGCTTTTCTTGAACACTGTCAGAGCTGGTATAATATCTTGTGAATGTAGATTCATTGTACCATCCGTCGTTAATCATTTTTCAGTATCAGGTACTCACGAGATGTGAGCTTCCAGTGAAACTGAGGAACAGGCAATGTGATTATGTGAGCAGTAATGTGTTTACTGTCCATCACAATGTTATATATCCGATATGCCAACTGTTTTGTGTCTTGACACTAACTAGGTTAACCTACATCCATGGTAAAAAATTGGAGTAATGAGAGAATTTTCGCCATCTTTACACATTGTTTTCATCTACTTTTTACCATCTATTTATGGTGAGTAATTAAAATACATGTAGATTCTTCCTCTTTGGCAATGCATGCATTTTGCATTGCATGCATGTGAGTTATCTACTCTTTAAGAATTGTATTTAGCTCAAAACCTCCTGTTTGGAAGGTAGGAACATATTTCTAAACATTCATATTTATACTGTGGTAGGCTCTGTTTCAATAACACACTAATTTGAGGGAGGTTGATAACCGAGCAGTTAGTGACTTTGACTTGTATAAATGTTGTGAACACGGCATTGTGAGTTTGCTGCCCGCTGGTTGCTATTTAGTTTCCTGCAGCAGTGGCTTCGTCGGATTAAGTGGTGTGTGGCATTAGGGCCGTACGCTGTTCAAATCAAGTGCCAAGTTGTGACCCTTGCGCAAGGTCACTTGTACTGTGATGGCTTCGTCGTACCTAAACATGAAATAGGTACTTGGCATGTTGGGCAAACGTAAGTTCATGTGGAGGTGTGTGTATGTGGGTGTGCATGTCTTGCCATTCCAGTGAAGTGCCTGTAAAATGGCAGCATGCATTGGACTCGACATGGCTCAACATCTGGGGAAATAATGTTAAAGAAACTCCTGTGATTAACCTTTCCATGACTGGAGCTTCCTTAAATTTTGCGAAAACCATGTGCCAATGCACCATCTTGTATATGTGAGTCTCCCATAGGTAGCCTTGTATATATATCAGAGAATACATTGGCCTAAGAATTATTGTTATTAATTTATTTTGTAAAGCATAAATTCCATATATAAATATGGTCTGACCACTGCATGAACAATATTTACCTTGACCTTGTAAGCCAGTAGGTTCTCTTAAATATGCGAGGCTCGCTAAGGGAGACTCGCATATATTTAATGCTGCACCATCGCTACTACCTTCATCAAAGGGTTAAGCACGATATAAAAACTATCAATTATTATTATTTCTCTGGCTTATCTGCTAATAGTATCGTGTAAATAGACTATTCCATTTTATTCTTTAAAGATCCACAGTCTGATTTGACATTCAATTTGTTGAGGTAGTTTTCAGCTTACCAGTCATAGGATTCGTGAAAAACCACAAGAACCAGTACAAATAATTGAGAACGCTCTTTACAATCTGCTGCTATTGGGAACGAAAGCATGGACACTATTAGAAATAATCATTGAATTTTAACTAGCCTGACAAAATTCAAAAACTTTTGAAAGTTGATATGTGATAATTAGAACCTCATATTAATGGACTAATTATCTTCTCGTAAAAAATGGTACCAATTTTAGTTTTATGGTGTCAAATTGGGCCAGGGATATAAATAGCCCTTTCCTTACTAAATTGGTCCATTCAGTTATGAAAGTATACATTGAACTTATTCATTTGGAGGAGTGTTCAGGAAATTCACGTATTAATTGGTATTCCTAATGAACTACTTGTCAATGAGTAGTTAGTAAAGAAAATGGGTGAATCCATTTTGTAATAAACAAGACAGTCAATAACTGTGGGGTCGCTCACCAGACTGTAAAGACGGAGAAGACTGGGACTCTGAAGACTACAATAGTCAGTACTTGTCAAATCACTTTAAAACAAGAAGTTCTAAACAGGGACACAGGTAGAGGGTCTTCATTGAATGGTGGGAGGGGATATGGGAGTGTCCACCTTGAAATTTCTAACTTCACACCCCCCCTCACCCAATAGTTCATTACCTCCCAACTGGACCAAACTAAATTACAACTGGTACTTCAAGATCTCCAACTGGTGGAAATTTATCAAAATTATTACATGTAATAAAAGGAATCTATATACAAGTACCAAAATAAGAATTCATAGCATAGATAGGGTGTGTGCGGGAGTGTTAAATCTCCTATCTCTGCCGCTATTTGAACCAAATGTAAATCCCAATTTATGAGATCCATTGATCTAGTATTTTCAAAGGGTATATTAAAGAAGTCGAAATTAGTTCATTTTCCTTAAAATAAGTTACAGAATTTAGGGAAGGGTTATCAACATAGAACCTCTGATAATTGTTCCATGAAATCATCAGCATAATAAATAAGACACATCATTATCACAGATGAAAAGGAGTTAAAAGGAGAACACAGCACATAGGAATTAATCTAATTTAAATTGATTGATACAAATAAACATTATCCAGCCATTTCTGTTATTTGTTTATCAAACACTGTCAGATAAAATAAGATCTCATTTCATACACAAGTGACATTGGATATAATGGCAGGCAGACAAGCTTTATATTGTTGTCAGTGAAGGAAATGACTTCTCAAATAAATTGTGGCATTAAGAATGTGAAAGAACATTTGTAACATGGGAACATGTACTTACTTGACCCTTCAATTGGCAAGGGTAATGATCTGTCTGTTCGTGATTTTTCTCCCAGACGCCTGGACCAATTTCAACTAAATTTGGTGGGGTGAGTCGGTGTACCCTGGTCGATGTTATAACATGGTTAGTTTTAAAAAATTTAAATTTAAAGTAAAAATTTTATTTTCATAAAAAAATATATATATATAATTTTTTTGGCAATAAATTGTTTTTGGAGCTATGTCCCTGGCTCCGCCCACATTTGACCCAGTGACATTATTTGAACAAATCTAAACTCCAAGAACCCAAGAACCCTTCATATCAAATTTGAACCAATTCGGCCCGATGGTACTTGAAAAGAAGTTGTTTCAAGAATTACTATGGATGGAAAGAGTTATGGCCCTGGTTTCGCAACTATTGACCCCAGGCCCCAAGCTAGAAGGCGACTGGGGCGAAGTTATCGCCTTCTCGCTGGCGACTTCGCCCTCGGATGTCTGCAAGGCGAAAATGAAATCGCCTTCCAAATTTGACCAAACTAGCTTGGGATTACGGTAAATTTACCAGTGGAAATTTGACTTGTTTTGCAAAAAATATATAGTCTTAAAACTGTTCTAATGAGGCAGTTTTAATTATACATTATGTACTGTATCCACATATTCTAATCACATTGAGTGCTTTTGGAAACGGCAAATTACGCTTTGCAACAAAGTTTATGATGAGCTACTCGCAGGTCTGAAGAAGAAGTTAGTCATTACTTTGTTCCGCCGGGTCATTTTTGTAACCACAAATTGTAGCCTATAGCCATGCATGGTCACCACCGCGCATACAGTAGCCTATGTAAACAAACCATGATGTCTTTTCAATGTCTATGCATTTAAACTCTAAAAATATCCATGATTTTTTAATTTTATGAAAGTAGTTTGCATCTGACTCCGTTTCCCAATCCAACTTTTTTACGTTTGGGTGTTGCAGATTTATTATGTAAACAATAGCACGTGCTTGCTTACTATTAAAAACAGGGTCGTAAAATAGTGAGTCTCATGCCAAAACTGTGAGAGTTAACGTGTCTGTCAGCCATTGTAAATTAATTGCATGTACGTGGTTACAATGCAGGTAATTAAATAACCTGTTCGTGTATATTATAAGCTCCACTGCAGTCAGATGCTCGTAGCCTGTTTATATATAACCATGGGTATATGCGAAAAATACACAACGAAAACACACTCCACAGTTTGGATCGATAAGCCTTGCCCTGTGTATTTTGATGTTGAATTTTTTGACAATCGGTCTTCCGTATCATTTCTACAACACAATTATCGTCTTACTTGCAGCACGACTTTATCGTGTGATCGTCACGTAAGCGTTTTATTTCAGAGTATGGTTAATACATTGCCTCCGGTGAAGTGTATTCTCGCATAAGAAACAAATAAGCCTATGCCAAGAGCAGAAACTAAAGTTGCGAGAGGCACCCCTGGTTGAGTGTGGGATATTTGGCACTCGAGACTTGGTTAGAGGGTTTTCGTTGGGGTGGTCTCCACCTTGGAATTTCCAATTGCACCCCACCCCATTGAACCACACCAAACTCATAAGTTTGCGTAAATCAATTTGCACCCCCCCCCCTTTGATTTTCCCCAAATGTTCCCTCAGATTACCAGATGGTAGACTATTCCAAATGAACCAGTAATATTGTGGCCACTTGTCGTGCGGGGGGGGGGGGGGGGGGGTGAAAAAGATGGATCGGCCCAGTATGAGATTAAAACATCTTAACATCTAGTGGTATAACACCACACAAATTTACACCCCGATCTATTTTTTCTTAAATTAATTAGCGAGTAACTACTGGCAAGGACACAGAACACACGGGTCGGCCGATGGTTAGGCCCGATGTGAGAACATTTTTGAAATATGAACATTTGACAATCCTACAGCATAGACCGGCCTCAAGTTTTCCAATTCTGGGAAATTATTAACCTGACACTCACCCATAGGTTTAAAAATTGCCAACTGATGGCCATTTGAGTCCATTTTGCAAATGAAAGGGAAATATGCAAATGTTGGTTTAAAAACAACGAATTCGTCACTAAGAAAGTGTTGGAAAATCAAACTACGAGAACAATTTCAACCTAATTTTGGTGTGAATTTTCCAATTAATTTTGCTCGGGGTATTAGGTATGACTATAATTGGGGGTAAGACCTCTGCATAACCACCCCTGTCGACAAGTCCCTACTTGACACCCCATTCTAAATAATCGATACTAAGTTATGTTGGGTGGCACCGGGGGGGTCAGGGGCTACATCCCAGCCCTGTCGGGGAGTCATAGCCATCCCCCGTCGGTGAGTTATGTAACTGTCAACCCGGCAGCTAAAGCCCCCCCCCCCCTGTCGGGGATATCCTGGTGCCACCCCTGTTTGAAATCATATAAAACTTTTAAAGAAGAAGACCACATATTGAACAGAAATCAGGGGGAAATGAGCTCTCGTAACCACAAAAGTGCACTAAAGACATCCAAATAAATCCAAATTAGATGCAACCGCATATTGTATATATATGATATCGTTCTGTTTGCCTCTCTATATTCAGGGGCGTGGCTATATGGTTTCCGTTAGGGGGTGTCCACCATGGGAAATTCCAACTGCACCCCCTTGAATCAGAATCACCCCAAACACAAATTCCATTTGCGCCATCCCCCTTACATCAGTGCTCACGCCTAATATCCTATATATATTTAAAAAAAAACTATATTCCAGGTTTGAAAATTCAGATAGTTTAACCTGAACAATTACATAAATCATAACATCTAATGGTCTAACTCCAGACAAATGCCCACGGCTACGGGCAAGAGGCGGAGACACACCAGGTTGACCATGGTTCTTCGGCCCGGTGTGAGAAAATTTTTAAAACTATAAAAGAAAATATTAAATCCTAGCATGCATCTAGACTGGCCTCAACTGAACCTTTCCTGGTGTTGGAAATTTCAAACCTCATACTCCCCCTCAGGTTGGAACACTCTCCAACTGATGACTATTTCAGTCCACAAGTTTGACCAAATGAAGTAAAATATTGTTTTGCAGTTTTGTATTGGCCACGGGGGAATGGACAATGACAACGATAGTCGGCAAATTTTTTTTAATCTGAACAAGAAAATCTCAAAATCCTAGCATCTAGACTAGCCTCAAACCTTCCTAGAGTTGGACATTTCAAACCTGACACCCCCACTTAGGTTGGAAAATTTCAACTGATGACAATTCCAATGACAATATTGACCAAATGCATGACAATATTGTTTTCTTAAATTAACAAGCAGTTTTTTGACTGGCCACGGGGGAGGGACCAGGACACAAACTGTCCAAGTGTTGGAAATTTCCAACCGGTCACCCTCCTAAGGTTGGAAATTTCCGACATATGACCATTTCAGTCCAAAATATTTACCAAAAATAGGAAAATATGCAAATAAATTGTTTGAAAATCAAACTACAAGAACATTTTCAACTTAATGTTGGTGTGAAATTTCCAACTAATGTTTTGGCAGGTATGAAATTTCCAACTGTTGAACATTTTGACCAAAGTTGGGGGGGGTGAGACATTCCAACCACCACCCCTGTCGCCACGTCTGTCTATATCATATAAATACTTTTTCTAAAAACCCTTAAACCAACTCGACGTGCGATTTCCCTGCGCTCCTGTTGCGCAAATTCTAGTATAAAAAGTGCGTCTATTTCAGACAAAGTTCAAACAGTAAATGTGACCAGACAAGACATAGAAACCGCTAATCTCAAAATTACCAATCTGACAACACCAGTCGAACATGATTACCTTTCAAAGCAATAACACCGGGCACCATGTTACGGACAACCACAGGCACGCACACCATGGATAAATACACGGTGAAAAGAACGGCGTTTTTTTTGTACGGTTATATCTGGCATATACCCATGGTTATATATAAACGGGCTACGAGCATCTGACTGCTGGTCTTTGTTAAGAACACATTAATCACTATTGTAACACAGCTATCCAACTTGCCAAGTTTATTGCTTTAATCAGTTGTTAATCGGATTATCATCACTGATCACACCATCGACGTCGGTATTCATTAATATTACAAGCTTTTACAACTCCTTGATTAGTCCTTATTGTTTATCTTAACGGACACCCACATTACAGCAGTGACCAAAATCTATTTCCAAAAATTTCAAATTTATAATAACAATTAATAACAATTAATTTCTTCAGATATTAAAAGTCATTAAGTCAACGTTTTTTTAATTTTTAAATTAAAGTTATAAATTTAAGAAATACAAGTTAATGTTATCTATCTATACAGGTATTCTACTTGTGCTATATTTTATTTTTGGTAACCATGTATGTTTTACCTTGTTATTTAATCTTTTTATTTGGTAACCATGCATGTTTTATCTTGTTATTTAATCTTTTTATTGATGTTATAAATAAATCGATATTTGAAAATTAACAAGTGTTTATGTTTTTCTTAAGTCTATCCACTTGTCCCTATTTTGGGCTGAAGTCTCCCTAAAATTTCCAGAGGGAGAAGTCACTTCTACCTGTTTTCAACCCCTAGCTTGGGCCCTGATTGACCCAGTGACATCATTTGAACAAATCTGAATGTGAATCACCAAGGGAACATCCACACCAAATACGAACCCATTCAGTCTTATGGTTCCCGGAGAAGATGTTTAAAGAATTGTTGATGGATGGATGGACGGACAACGGACAAGGAGTGATGACTACAGCTCCACTGGAGACTTTGTCTCAGGTGAGCTAAAAAGTTAGTAGAGTAAATCATACCAGATGACTGCTTTATTTCCCGGTTTGCTGAGACCAGTAGAGTTGCTATGACTTTAGCACATGCTGCTGATGGTAACTCCCCTCGCAGCTGAAGGATCGCTTTGATGGTGACATCAGGGTTACCAGAACATAGTCTGTCACTCAGGTACACTGAAATAAGATGACATATGTATTTGCAGATATCTGTCTGTCTGTCCACTGTAGAAATTAATGTGGGACCATCTACAGGAGTCAAAATTAAGGACCAACAGGGGTAACTGTTTAAGAGGAGGATGATGGTGCAGGTTAAACATATAAAAACTTACGCCATCAGAGCCAGGGATGGAAAAGGGGAGGGGCACCAAAAATTTATGAAATTGATTTTTTTGTCTACCAATTTCCACATAACTTATATAGGGAATCTAATAACTTTTCCAAAGTGACTATGTCTCGGATGGGGGTTTTTCGAGGGCCACAAAATTTTACAAAAGCTTTTCGGAGTCACAGTCATATTGAATGATAAAATGAGTGTATCTGGCCACTACATGTTAAGGTAAGAAGAAAAATACAGACAGGGGTGAGATGAGAAGTCAGGGTGGGGTGGATAAACTGTTACATCGGTATTGCCAGCACACTTTCCAGATTATGGAAATTCTTAATATTTCTATAATCTTGGCTAATTCCAGGTATTCCTGTTCAAATTGGTGGTGTTATCATCTACTGTACAACTATTAAAATGTCAGAATTGCTCTGAATAGCTCAGAAGAAGATAGTTCAGCATATCAAAAGGACTTCAGCTGCATAACAGACATAGAATGGTGCATTGAAACTGCATTAAAAATGTTTCAGGCCAGCAACAATTATGTGACACAAGTATAGGTATATATATTCTACTGGCAGTTCAACCAAGGGTGCTGGGAGGTACCTTTATAATAGACATCACAATAGATGATTTATAATGCCATCATGTATTCTGTATAGGGAAAGACAGGAGTATCCTGGTGGTGATTGCAGCAACTTCATATTAACAGACATGAGAGCTGTTGTTTGTTTAGTATCAAAATGGAATTCTTAGACACAACTTTTCTACCCATGATGCAGGTATCATGCTGTTTCATCTTTATTTTAATACATTTTAAAGGTTGGGAAAAGGCAGTGGATACCTGAAAACAGTGAAATTTTGAAGAAATTCAATATTTTTAATATCAGTGTTAAATAACAGGATCATTTTCTATAGTTTTGAGGTAGAAAAAATTATCTTGTTATTTCCCTCCAATTTTTCATTCCTGGAATATATTTCAATTTCAATATATGTCAAATTTTAAAGTGATTTGATTGAAATATATATTTAGAATATCAGAGTTTTCAGACAATTTTAGACATATATATTCAACTATCTATAATTGAATGTGAGTGTGATGACATATGACAGCTTGCATGGGTCCAACAGGGTTGTTGCCGGGCCCCTCCCCCTACCCCTGGCAAATTTTGGTCCAAAATATCAATAGATGGACCATGAAAATGTCATGTCCGACACAACACTGTCACATATTTTCCTATTTGGATTAAGGTCATACTTTATTAACTGGTTCGCTGCTAAATATCCTACATACGCATATTAAAATGCGTATATATATTTCAACAAACAGAAAATTATTGAATTTTATCCTCGAAGTTGATAATTTGCTCTATTTTCGCAAATTTGACCCCCATATATATACATTTGTGATTATGTTATGAGCCTGGATGTCTCACTAGGCTATGGTTATGAGCTTGGATGTCTCAATATGCTATGGTTATGAGTCTCGATGTCTCATTAGGCTATGGCTATGCCTATGGGCCTGGATGTCTCATTAGCCATTAGGCTATGGTTATGAGCCTTGATGTCTCATTAGACTATGGTTATGGGTCTCGATGTCTCATTAGGCAATGATTATGAGTCTAGATGTCTTTATTAGGCAATGGTTATGGGCCTGGATGTCTCAATAGGCTAAGGTTATGAGCCTGGTTGTCTGTTTGTCAAAGTAGGTTATCGATATGAGCCTGGATGTCTGATTAGGCTATGGTTATGAGCTTGGATGTCTCAATATGCTATGGTTATGAGTCTGGATGTCTCATTAGGCTATGGCTATGCCTATGGGCCTGGATGTCTCATTAGCCATTAGGCTATGGTTATGAGCCTTGATGTCTCATTAGACTATGGTTATGGGTCTCGATGTCTCATTAGGCAATGATTATGAGTCTAGATGTCTTTATTAGGCAATGGTTATGGGCCTGGATGTCTCAATAGGCTAAGATTATGAGCCTGGTTGTCTGTTTGTCAAAGTAGGTTATCGATATGAGCCTGGATGTCTGATAAGGTTATGGTTATGAGCTTGGTTGTCGGCCGCCCTTCGGGCAAAACATTTTCTCAAAGTTTTCGCGATATAAAGTACCTTTTCTGACAATTTTATTGGTCGGCATCCATTCAAACTTCACAATGTCCCAATTTAATTATATATGTAACAATATTTCTGAAATATTACCTGACAAACGCTATTTAAATTATTAAACTAAACAAGAGTTGACTAAACAAGACAGTGTCATTGCCAAAGCCCATATCTGGGCTTCCAGCACTCTTACATATGGTCCAAATATGGGCTTTCAGCACTGAACCAGTTAATTTAATGTTTATTGTCAATTGCCGCATTTCCTTTTAATAATTAAAAGTAATAATGTATTTGATATATTATTAGCACAATGCACAATTCCATTGTCCCAAAGAGTGTCCCTTGTGAAAATTCAGATAGGAACATTTACTCTTTAATTTAGTCCGATTCACATAATATAATGTAAACAAGATTGGTGTTATTATTTATGTTATATTATAATTACATTGTCTACTATATATTTTGAGTCATACGTATATATATATGTCTGCTATAGACTCGAGAACTGCTGGGACGATTGAACCCAAACTTGCTGTGGAAGGGTAAAAAGCCACAGGCAGTACACTCGGACCATTCACGTGCCTGTGCGACCACTCCTTCACCCTTTAACTGCAACCGTATTGGGGATTGATGGGTTAATCGCGTGATAATTAATGAGCATTTGTATATGAGGCGTTGCTATTAAAGAGCGTTTATCTACTTTAGTGAAAATATACGGCATTTGACGGTCTCGGAAACTGGGGATATTGAATCGAAATTTCGTACTTAGGGGTTCCAAGGGACTCGGGAGATTTTCGTCGGGTCAGTTTGTCCGCCCGAGGTGACCTTGACCTTGAAACGCGTACCCACAAATGACCTTGGCGATATCTCGGTAGTCAGCGGTGACATCGATGTGAAATTTGTTATGTATGGTCAACTCGGGACGGGAAATATTTTTGTTGGGTTATTTTGTACACCCAACATGACCTTGACACGGGTACCCGCAAATGACCTTGGCGATATTTCAGTTGGCAGCGACGTACGGGGTTACCTTGAAAAACAAAAATTAATGGATCGACCAAAGCCATGGGACCAATCCCGCCAGTGGCGGGCTAATCTGCTAGTACTATATATATCCGGGATGATGCTAAACATAAACTTGATGAACCATGGCCTAAACTTGGTATTGCTCAACAACTTGGGTAACAATTTAACTGTTCAAGAGCTAAGAGACTCATGTCATTAAGCACTATAAAAAATATCAATTATAAATAATTTAGTACTTTCGATCAACATTTTGTCAGGTTGGAATTTCAATACACTTGGTAAAGCTTGAGGTTGGAAAAGTGGGTACAAATGAAATTTTGAGAAGTTGGGAGTTATGTCTGGTTCAAAGGAGGTGGTGGGGAAAAATGTAGAAATTTCAAGCTGGACACCCCTACATATATCATCCATCCACGTGCATGGGTCTAAACATTTCAGTCTCTCAAGTTATTTTAGTCAAAATTGGTCAATTTATTATTTGTCATCCTACCAAGGTCAATTCGGTGGGTAGAAATCGTGACTGCCCGATGTATAGTAAAAGATTGCGGCACTTATATGTAGGACCAATTTTGAATCAAACAACTGAAAAAGTAAAGTCAATAAAATTTGTATAAGTTGTTCGGCCAAAATAGGTATATATATTTTTTTCCATCCCACCCAGCTTCAGGACACAGACTATGTGCTATGCAGCCCCCCACAAACTGCACTGCCCTTATGCGCCATCCCTATTTATACGTGCATGCTTTATGTTATGGTAGGAATGGTGCATATTAAGGCCCAAAATAAAAAATGAAAGAGTCAATGACACTGTAGCTCAACTTGTGAAGGAGTTAATTTTTTGCTGAGCAATGAATAGAATGATAAAGAAAAAGGAACGTATGAAAAACACGTTGGTACTCAAGTTATTGCCATTGGATTGAATGTCTGACATAAATAGACAATCGCAGTTTAATAAAAACTGGATGGCTGCACATGCACAAAAACTGTTGTGGAGGCTGGTAGAGGGCAACTTCCTGTGTGCTTCTGGATGGCTATTGGACAAAGACATCAAATTATTTGCTCATAATATGGATTCTTAGGCCACATGTGGCATGGCATTTAGTATTAAACTGACACATAGTAAACCTACATTTGAAACTTCGAAGGTAGCATCGCCCTTTCAGCCACTTTGTGTCATTCATAATATTCTATCTATCATTTCTTAGCTATACACATGATTTTAGTGCGAGATAATTCACGAGTTGAACTGAGGTACACATAAATTTTACACATAAATACTGCTATTATGTTCCCCTTTGAAAATCAGGGAGAGTCATATTTTTTACATAACCTCCCCATATCAAATTCATCACGTCATGCTGTGAAGATCTACTAGATGTACAAAATTATGTTACTCAGTGCTGCTAATTACTAGTATGGTGAAACCATGTCATCGGAGGTTAAAATTCTAACGATTTTCGCTATGACATAGTAGTCTTTATCCAGTATTAGAAATATGGTATAACTTATCATGTCCTTGTATCTTGACAAAAATGAATTGCATCATAACAAAACCCCCAATATATGTATCAATATACTCTGATCGCAACATGAACTGCCAGCAAAAAATAAAATAACATGAAAACGAAGACATAAACCTGTGAACTAACTCATCAACCACTACTCAGAAACCCATGAGATTTAGTGAGTTTGTGGAAATTTTTTTAATGTACTAAATCCTATCAGATGGTCCCCATACCATCAAGATACAACAACAACATTTCTTCAAAATACGCTTTAGTTATCAAGTCGATTTATTGCAATAAAGTAATGCTAACCAGTGTCAACTATGGTATCAAATTTCCCAAAACTTGTTATTTATCAATTTTTTTTTCAACCAAATATGGCCGTATTATCACTAAAGTATCAAAAAATTTGACATTATTACTACTTGATTTTAGAGTTATTCATCTTCATTCGCAATTTTGTCCGAGACCTTCAATTTGACCATATGTTTCTGGGCCACATATTATAACACATCTCGAGAAATAACAAACTTCAAAAATCGATATCTGATCACTCTTGAGCTTCGATGTGTGGGTTACGAGACTCGATCAAATATTTTTTACCCCCGAAGCCAAAGAAATAGTAATTTAGGAGTGTCTGATCGGATTGAGTACCTTTAAACTAATGGTTGCCAATGTGAATATTTAATAGAATGATATTGATACAAACACTATTATATAGGGCATACGCCACCATTTTCAAAAATATATAATATGCTTTATTTGTATGGACTTGACATGCGACACTTTGTATGAATCACAATGAATATTTTACGCATCATGTTATTTTCATCACTATCACCAATCAGAACAAAAGCAGAACACCAATGTTGACTATAATTGAGTGTCAACATTTGCCCCATAAATATGCAAAGATGTTTTCATCGATTCCAATTTTGTTGCATGGTTAGCCAGTTGTCCATTTGACTGTTCACGACTGAAAACATGTAAATTTTTCAGTAGGGTACCCTATGAAACAGATATTTTGTCACCTGTTTTGGATCGGCGCCCTTTGAAATTGAAAACTAGAGTAATTTTCCCATAAGAAAATGATTGCAGCACAAATTTTCTCTCCCAACCCCGGCATTGCCTAGTCTATATATCCCATACTTGAGTGATCGCAGGGCCTGGATTTTCTCTTGATAGCCCAGTTCAGTAAAAGATATTACAGACTTACATTCCTCTGCGACAGAGTCTAAATGCGTCAGACCATCCACACTTTTGAAGTAGTTAATGAACTGATGTAAAGTGACTACGTTGGTGGATTTGCCCTGATTCTCATCGTATGTGGCTATATTCAGGATTCTAGAGATTATGCAATGGAATACTGAAAGAGGAAATGAGAAATTGTATTATCTGGCACAAATATGTTGAAATTAGTGAAAATATACATTGTAACAAGAATCATATCAGAGATGTGGTAGCTCTCCCAAAACATGGGCTTGGAAATGCATTAATTGTAACTGGCTGTCATAGTCAACACTAGGTAGTATGACATACCAAATATTCCCCTGCGACTGACCTCGCTAAAATTATTGTGCTATTGCGATCATTTTCACAAAAATGAACTAATTAAGGGCTGTAACCCCTGGCAAACCTGCCCAAAATAAGCAAACATGGCCGGTTTTTGAACCTGATTAAGACATTGTTGAGCAAGTCTTATAAACCAAATATCAACCAAATCAGTTGATATTTGTTCAAAATTTGAATGGTTGCTTTAAGCATTTCTTTACTAAAATGAATTCTCCCACTCAGCTATAAAAGTATATATTCTAAATCACTCATTCAGTTTCCTAACAAGCAAATCCAATTTCATCAGCGGTGACTGGTCCATTGTCCATGTGCAGCTGTCGTTAGATCATTTTAATTTATACAGCTTGACGTATGCATACAAGCTAGAGTCTTGCTCACTGATCAAAAAGTCTGAATTGTTACGTGGTTCCCCCAGATTTTTAACCATTTCTTTACTAAAAACTCATTAATGATTAGTTCCCTTTGGAAATGTTCAGATAATAAGCTCAACAAATGACCATATTGTTGAATTAATTATCTCAACATTCACCACCAATGAATATAAATATTTCTGCACTTGTATTATCTGTTCTACTGTCTGTTAGATATCCTGGACATCTCTCAAAATGAATAATAGAGTATATTAAATAGACGAGTCTAATAACTGAATCCATTTAATAAATTAAAGGTTGACTTACCTCGCTCTGATTTGATTTCGTACTTCTCTTGTATTTTTGATGCATATTTCTGTTCGAAAACAGACAAGAGCTTGTCAGGATATACACATAGAACATTGTGATCTACACACGTCACCCAGAATTCTCTCATTGATTTATCTGTATTTAGGTTTGAAAGCACTAAAATAAAATGAAAGAAGTCATTAATATTGTAACCTGCATACTATTTATTTGCAGGGATGGTCAGATCACATAAGATGGAAGTTACAGATAGAAGGTATAGTACACCTCAGAACCCCCTTCTATATTTTTAATGCCAGCCAAATTTCCAACTTAGAGAAAAATACCATATAATTTATTCAATAACTTTTTTCAGAAACATCAGATTTTAAAGATACACAACCATCAATTCTATTTGGGTTGAAAGAGTTTGGATTTGTTCTCCCTTGAGTTCAAAATTATAATAAAACTGGGCAACCCAATTTGTTTTTCCACACATGCCAGCAGTTTTAATATTCATCCTTATTTGAACATGATCACTGAACAAACTTACCTTCATGTAAGTTAATAACAACGTCAGATTTAGATGTCTGAATGAGTTCCTCAATGATATCAGCTTGTTGCTGAAGCTTATCCAATGCATAGATCTCTCGACATCTTAGAGGACCAAAATTTCCCAAATTCTGTAATGAATGAACCATGAATGAATATGTTCTGACAAATACATTGTATATGTATCTCATATGTAATTCATATTCAAAATGGTCGAGTTCATACATTAGTCACATCTGACAAACTTCATTATCCCCTAGTTAACTCTTTCAGTGCCAGGCTTATTTTGTAGGTTTAGTGCCAGGGAATCTTATGTTTTTCATGGGCATCAAAAGTATTACTATGAATACTTGGTGATAGTTTTGAGTTATAACATGCCCCTAAAGACTTAGTTTGTTTTTAAATTCGCTATAGCATGCTTAAGCATACCCAAAAAAAAAAAAATCTAAAAAGAAAAAAGTTTTTTTTTAGGGCCGATCGGCCCTGGCACTCTACAGACCGTAAATTAGGGCCGAAAGAGTTAAAGACCATCAAGATCTTTGTAATAATAATCTATGAGCAACTAGGGTAAATATGAGCTTGTTGGTACCAAACTTGCGGGCATATTGCCATTGTGTTTTTTCGACAGCTTGGTACCTCCGGCCTTAGAAAACACTTGATAGCAAGTGCGATTACACAGTTTAATACCTCAGATATGTGTGGAAGTACCACTACCCTTACGAGAATAAGAAGTGTCTATATATTGGGGCTAGGGTTAATAAAAGTGGTCGTTTTTCACACTTCCATGAAATTTATGAACGATATGTGATTTGTTAATATGTTCATGATAGATACTTCTTTCAGCTGATTTTAACTTTATGGCATGAGTGCATAAGATTGAGCATTTTCTGAAGGTCAAAGGTCAATGCAAGATAGAAAATACTCATTTCTCATCATCTCATTCTATGCAACTAATGAATGAGTTTGAGTCCGGGATGAGTGCAAAATACACCAATGTACTCTATGAATGACGTGAAGCAACATTGTAATTATAATGAAAATGAGTAAATGGCTTAAGCCTTTTACTCATGTTCGTTATAATTATTAGGTTGTTATACATGATTCTTTGTGTATACGAGTGTATTTAACTCTCATTCTGGACTCATATTTACTCTTTTATTGGATATTTTCCATTGAGTATAGTAGGATATGGCCTCATAAATTGCTGGATTTAGGTACAGTTTCCCTTTAAGAGTATATTTGGTATGTTTCCTGTCCAGCGTTGTGTCCAAACAGATTATGTTCTGTATACTTTCGGTCTCATTATATTCCGTGTCCACTACGGTTTATTGCTTGAAAAAATTAGGCTATTTAACATTTCTGTAATTTGTTGAGACCATAAACTTATACCACTTGGAAAACACAATTAAATTCAATGAAACCCCAATTGAAAAATAAATATATGAATTATAAAAACCGCAATATTAATGGAGCTTTTCAATGAAATACTGCAGACAAATGGGTATGAACCTATTACTATAGTTCTGTGGATATAATCTCATAATGGTATGACCCTAGAGTTGTCTTATAAATGGCAAGGAGGAGAACTCATGTTCCCTCGGTACTCTGCTTCTACACACAACAAGCAGCATGTTATTCTGAAACACTTTCAACGCTTTGTTATGTTTAGTCACTAGAATATACCTAAACCCCCCTAACAACCATGTGCAGAACGTTGTTGTCCTCTCATTGATGATTGCGGCATAATTAAATGTCTGAGCATGCAAAATTCACTAACCAGAAGAAAAATTAATCAATATTATTTTGTTTAACGATTGCATATTAATAAAGTAGTAGATGCTGAACCCAATTTTGTATTGGTCCATATCTTTATGAACTGATGTTTTTTTAAATGTGTGTTAAACTGTACTATATGTACTTTCCTCACAAGGTGCATGCCTAATCAGATCTTTTGACGTCCATCTATTTAATTGTCGTATGTGGATCCAGACACCATTAATAAAGTGTATCCCATAAATAAAGTCCAATTTTATAACATGCAATTGAAAGACTGAGTACATGCAGAACTACGTGGCTTTTCTACCTACAGAAGTTGCAACAGGCTTCCGCATATTTATGTGCATTATGCCATGTGACCTGAAAGCAATGACCCTCTTGTTTCGCATACGGAAAGCAGCAAAAGGCAAAATATTGTTTAAAACAATCTCGAAATATGTTATTTGTCCTATAGGCCTACAATTCTAGATATAGGGTGTCCAGTACTAAATAATATAGTATATTTTATATTATCCATGTGGGCCATGGGCCTGAGATTTGATGAAACATTTTTAACTTTTTCAAAAAAAATAAGTGAAAATAGGGCCGACCGATTTTTTCAGAAATTTCTCTCCATTTAAAGCACAATGGCATATGAAAACCATGATTCGCCATGAGACTCACACTTTATGTTAGCTTTCCTGCAAATACGGAAGACCCCCATTATCTCCCGCATATCCGTAAAATCCTGGGATGATTTTTGCATGTTGCAATTTTTCTTGCATTTCCATGTACCTTACTACTGTAACTACTCAAAATTAAAATGAACTGTCGGTAACATCATGCAGAGTATTAAAGCTCAGATTCAGATCATTCAGTACTAATCAGCAGTGTTTGAACAGTGACTAATTAATTATCACATTCAGCTGTTGTTATAGTACACAATAGATTTAAGAACATGACTTGGAATTACGTAAGCGAGCATGAATTGCATGTTTGGGCATCAACATTGAGACGAGTCCATTTTGTTCATTTTGCCCATTTGGTCGAATCCAGTGTCTTTCTGGTGCATTTCTACAAAATTTAACTGAAGTTTCTACTTCTTTCTTCATTAATAAATGGGGTTGGTCTCTCAAAGCAGGTTAAATTCATGTTTTGATCCAAAAATTAGGTGGTCGCAGTCATGTTTGACAGGTGGTCGCACATTGAAGGAAATATATAGTACTAGCTGATGTGCCCGACTTCGTCTGGGCTATTTAGGGAATAACGTTGAAAAGTATTAGGAGAAAGAAAAGAACTATTGTTTGATTGGTCCAGAAATATGCCTATATGAGTGTATATGAGTGAGGTCAAGGACATGGTCGCACGTGAAATTTTAAACCCGCCCACGGGGGATCAAAGTAGGCCTACATACCAAATTTGAGCCGGATCGGTCGAGCAGTTTTCTAGTAGGCCCATAAACTATAGTATCCATACTATAATACATTTGCTAATTAGGCTACAAAGTTCTGCGTTTCGGGGAATTTGCCATACAAGTCCTACCATAGGTATATTTGTGAGTCCTCTAACGGTCAAGAGACACACAGTGCTGTATTCTAGCTAGTAGTAAATGATTATTTAATGATAAGATAAAATTATAATGTTAGGCTGATATAATTTATAATTTCTGATTGCAACAATGAAAAAAGATGTGCCTATATACATCACGACTATCTATACTAAGCTCATGTGAGTTACGTCGCCTATACTAAGTCCCAGTTTAACATCATCAAACCGACGTCAACATCTAGAGTGAAAAAAGTAGTGAGAAAATTTTGCTCCGTTTTATAAATTGTCATATCTGGATCAAACTGGGGCTTATTTATCTGTTATCTACATCCTTAGCTTTACCCACTGAACTATTTTTTGGCTATTTTGAAGACTGAACATGATGATGAAAATGATTGATGATGTCATGATGCAGCACTCCAGTCAATATAAATAAACTATGCATTGTCCGATTGTGTTCTCTTCGTTTGATTCATAAATTTATTGTTCTCTGTGCATAAGCATTGCAATATACTCAAATAAATTAGCCAAATTGTGATATTAAAAATCAAAGAAATGATCTAGTAAAACACCATTTATGTTTTAGTTGAAACGTGGCAACTGGAGACTTTGTCTCAGGTGAGCTAAAAAGGAGATAAGTTTTGAACTCTTGTAACATTTAATTTTGATGAGGGAGGTGCATGATTGCATAGTAGTTCTATTTATTTGGCCTAATGAACATAAATTGATGAGTATAACTCATTTGATGCTTCATATTTAGAGAGCTAAAATTTATAGAAGAAGAACTGACTTACATCCAATAACTTCTCACAATTAACTAAATGGAAGAGCAAGGATTGGTCGACCTGGTCATTTCCTGTTGTAGCTGGTATAGGACTCGATCCGAGACTAGATCCTAACTGTGTATCCTCGCTGAGACGCTTTGCCAGAGACTCGATACCGGAATCTGCCGTTTTAGCTGTTGACTCAGGACTTGCCATCATAAAGTCAAGGCTTGAGGATTTACTGCGACTGAAATAGAGAATGTGAATTAAAGAGAAAACAAAGCTACATGGGAGAAAATAGTTTTCTTCCGGATTGGTTGAAATAAGGCCATCATCATGGCTACCCGCTTTAGCAGTCATAATGTAACCTACGTTCACCACGGCAGCCCACTTTTGCGAGTAGAGCGTAATATTTGGGAATAATACAATATTTCCAGGGATATACAAATGATTTTATTGGTTTATAGCGACTTTGATATCCTTTGGGTGATATTCGGTATCTTATTTATTGGTGCGTATGCAGACCTAACATGTATGCCATAAAGAGATTTTCCTGGCCTAAATATATACAGCAAATGTATGAAGTCACAATTACTATTTTGGGGTAAAACTATAAATCGTTGACCATCAATACTGCTTGCAGGTATTGTATTTTGAGTCACATACTGATTTGGTTTATTATTGTTTATCATAAACACATAACAATAACATAATAAGTTTATAAAATAAAGAAGATTATGTTGACATTTCTAACAATGTTTTATTTGTGGTATATCTGCCTATTGTCTCCTATTTTCAATGCAAAGTTACAAAAATCACAGCATCGCAATGTTGCGACTTCAATAATAATAGTTGCAGGTGCATATTATAAACATAACAGACATTCATAAACATTTTGGGAACCCGATCAGGACATTGGCAGTTGTATTAGTTGGAAAGTTTGGCCATGTTTATTTGAACAAAATTATTTGGTGATTTTTCGGGAAGAAAACTGGGTCAGTCTGTCGAAATAAAAAAAACATTGCAGATGTACAAGAATGAAGTCCTTTTTTACCCAAAATTCTGACACAGCATGTTACATCATCACTGGTCAGCACCCAACAATGAACGGCTGACTACATCGCTATTCCATGATTACAGATGTTCACTTTAACAGCAAAATTGGTATCACACATTATGCATTGTATATGATTACAGGCGGCTCCATTCATTGTTTCGAGCTCATATTTATTGACCGGTCATCATCAGAGTTGTTACTTCGTGGGAGAATCTGGATTCAGAATCCAAAACTGATTACACGGATTCTAGGTCAGATTTTGAAATCCATGTGGTCGCCGGTACTAGGTTCAATGTTCTATGTGTATATACATGGCACCTAATTAGATGCCAATCGGACATGATCACATCTTTTTAAAGTTAAAGTGTGTTTATTGATGAGGGCAAGCATTTCTAACAGCTCTAGATCACCTGAATCAAATTTTGAGTACGTTGTGGAGAACACACGATACTAGTCAGTTGTACAGGGACGTGGGAACGTGGCAACAGGGGTTGGTTGGGGTGTCTACCCATTCAAATGATCAGAACTTATTTACAGATGAGTAACAACCGGAAATTTCAGAATATACAGTGACAATGACAGTGAATAATATTGCCTTAATTTTAACACTGGAAACACACCCTAAGATCTGAATTTAAACCTAAATTATGGTAGAACCTGTGCAAAAGTAAAAAGTGGAATATATTTTGCAACATAAAACAGAGACAATCGCCAAGTACAATTAAAACTTCTGACTATTTTTCGTAACCTAACTGCAACGTAACTAGCTCAACTCCAAAGAGATGTATTCTAGTGATGTCGCCACCATGTCGGTTGCAAAGATATCAAATAAAGTTTCCTATAAAATTCCTTATTGATATCCCAACAAGATGGAGAAAAGTTTTACACATTTATACTTTTATACAAATGATATGTGTCCTGGGGTATGATAGCAGGGGAAATGTGGCTGGGGGAATGGGACCTAAAAATCAACTGGTGGTTCAACAGGCGAAAACTTGGCTAGGGGAACGGGGCAGTTGGGAGGATCCCATGCCGGTATAGCAGAATCCCTGCCATAGAGATCATATTCCACCCATTCAAAACATGGGAACTTTTTGATGTTCTGACCTGTTATAACAGGGAACTACATCACATTCAACAAAGAGTACAGGGAATATATTTCTTTGTTAATACTTGTTCCTTAATAACCTATTTCACAGTAGGGGATGGTCCTAGCTTGAGATTGCATGATGTTTATGAGTCGATATCAAAATAAACATTGAATAATTTCCCAGGAGAAATTCCACGATTACAAGAGATTCAAATCAAAATCAGGTCAACAAAGTCACCTAAATCATGCATTCTTGATCTGTGAGCTTCACCTACTGTGAAATACATTATTAACGAACATGTAATAACTAAGAAATATAATTAAACCTGCACTGTTTTTGCACTTTTTAAACTTCCAGAACATCAAAAAGTTTGGCGGTTTTGAACTGATGGAATATGATCGCTACGGGCATCGCTACGGGCGTAGTCAGAGTGAAGATTTGTGGCATAATCTACCAAATATGATGACATTGTTAGACTTCAGACAGACATTGCAGGTAGGACATGCATGAAAATTAGGTCACATGTGATTTTTGCACCCATGTGTAATAATTTCATCATCATTGACAATCGTGTCAATTAATATTTTTAATATCGTCATTTACTGGGGAACTATTTCGTAACACAATTCAATGTATGCGCAACATTCTATATGGTGTTACCCATCCTAAATGTCCTCAATCCATATACTTAACCCATAATATTAATGATATGTAGGCTATGTCCCAGATAGCTGTACAGCTACTACAGAAACAAATGACATCAATGTGAACAAAATACTACGTATATTAACTTTTAATGCATTTAATTGCCAAAGTTATGAGTAGGGCATACTGAACTCCACAATAACCAAAAAACCTTGGTCCAAAATTCACAATGAAAAGTTTTAATTTTCCCTTGCAAAATCGCCAGAACAAAAAGTCCACAGACCGCACTTGATCTAATTTGTTCACAACAAAAACTCCAACCAGTCTTACTGACATGTTGAGCTAAAATGAAAGATAGACCATCCAGATGTATACTTCTAAAACTGAGTGGGAAAATCCATTCAACAAAGATGGTACTCACTCCGGGGATCCTGGTGGAAGCTCCAATTCTTCTACTGCATCCTCTGTGTTCAGGAAATCAAAGGCCCCAAGAGCGCTCTCTATAGAAATACTGATACTGGAAGATCTTGAACTACACCGTGAACGTCCCTGAAAGAAATCATAATGACAATTGAAACTAGAGCTGTTTTGTCATAAAACATTGAAATGAAGAAAGATTTTTGACAATGTAACTGTTCTCTATAATTAGGATATAACACAGACCATGATATATTTTACATATGGAAATTCAACTTTGAAGTTTGTATTAGACTGAGATGGTGTGATGACGATTTCATTAACCATCTATATTTGAAACATTGAAAACTATTCACTCCTATTAAAATGAAGTCATGATGTATTGTGCTCAGGGTTCGCGCTGGCCCAAAAATTCCAGGTGCCAACACTGTTGCCAATTGCATTATTTTTAGAGCCACTTTATACTTTCTGTTGCCACTTTTTTCCAACCAGTATTTTTTGGTGCCACTTTTGAATTTGGTAATCCAAAAAAAAAGAAGAAGCAAATTATCTATTATATGTATATATTTATTTATATAATGTCAGAATGTCCGAAGAAATCAGTAACTTTTTTTCATTTTAGAAGGGTGTTGCGTGTCTTAAATCTAACTTGCACTTACGATTCATATTTGCTGTCTGTTACAGTTTGTTAAAGCTGAGTTACGAAGAAGATATTTATGATAATTTATCACCTAACACCTACTATCAACACACAACGTCCTAACGATGTAGACTTCAGGAAGCCCTTTGTTTGACTAATGTTTGTCAAATTGGAGTCAATAGCCGTTCTTAGTGTTATTATCGAGTAGAAATTCGAAACCATGTCACCCCCGCGATAAAATAAGTCGATCTGACATAAGCCGCGAATCTATTATACCCTTTCAATTAGGACACAATTAGCTATGTCGCGACCGGATATCGATGTGTGTTTTGTTTCCGACCGATTAACTGCAAGCTTTATTATATGCCCGATGGGTATCAATTGCCAAATACCAAAAAGCTAGGTGCCACTTTTTGTAGCCAATCGGGATTTTTTTGGAGCCATTTCATTTTTTTTATGGCAATTTGCTAAATTGGCAATAGGCAGCGCGAACTCTGATTGTGCTGGGCCGTTGAAGTTAAGGCCATTTTCCAGTGGAAAAATATAATAAGAATATCGCCATGGGAGGTTAGCACAGTATTCAGGCTCTCTTTAATGAAAAATTAATTATACTTATAAAGATAATATTTTTCTGCCAAAGTGAGCCTTTCATAATGAATTAGAATGCAAGCCCAGGAGGAGTAAAGTTAATATCCAAATTTGAGGTAAACCACTCTCTCAAAGCAGAATTCAATGTGAATTCATGAATCCACTATGATTTGTTACATGAAAATAACTCATATTCAGAGTCTTACATTGCTCAAACTGACCTCCCCCTTGTTTTTAAAGACACATCCCAGGTAGTGGCATCCAATTCATGTTCGCGAGCCAACATTGCAAGTATAATGGAAGAAGATACGTCTTTTCTTCTTTCTTCTCTTCGTTCTAAGGTCTCAGACGCACTCTCCGCCTCAGCGACAGAACGACCTGCACAATACTGATTATTGGGCATCAAAACAAAGAAGGAGGGCCCACTCTGAAGATGGCTAGACCTGGGTGTAAACACCCCAGCATTAGGGGTTCAAACAACTGCTGTTCTCTGAAGCAAATGGCTGTTAACCTGATGGCCAATTTGTTGCATAGGGAGTAAATTGAGAACCACATGACCATGGATAAGCATTTATAAGGGGGTGGATCCATTGGATCAGAGTTTTATTTTATCACATATGAGACAACCGTGACGAAATTAAAATTGCACATGGTCGCGTCATTTTTATAAATGGTAATTTACCGGATTTGTTTATTAAGAAATGTCTTGCTTCATATTGAATATGATTGATCAAAATTTCACTAAGAGAAAGTACTTTTTTAAATGTTTTATTTTTAATTGATTCATTTTACATGAATACATTGATATCAACAGATTACAGCAATGTCAAGGTTAATAAACTGCTGCAATTTCAAGTTAATTCAGACTGTGGTTAATAAAACACATACATGTGTGATGTCATCGATGATGAAATGGGTACTAGTTTGACTAATAAAGCAGTCATTTGTAACTGCATTCACATGTAAATATCCAAGAATTAATTGATGATTTATTTTATGCATCATTTCTCCGCGTAGCCATTGCTTAACCCTTCCTTGTCTGGAGCTTCCGGAATTTTTGCGAAAACCCTTATACACTGGTACAGGATCTTTAATGCTGCAATATCGCAGCTCCCGTAATGAAAGGGTTAAAACATTGATAAACTCACCCATTTGCATGATATTTTTTGTCGACGGAGAAATTAATACTGATAAAAAAAAACTTACCTTTGTTTGTTTTTTACATTGTAAATATGAATATATAACCAAATAAATATTCAACATACTATAACTATGGGGAGGGGGGTTCACAAAAATAAAATGAATTTAGATCAAGATAAACAACATTAATGATGTACATAACATAAATACTGATTTCTTTTCAATAATTTGATGTCGGCAAAGAGTTACATTGGTTGGGATGGTGACATTATCAGCATTCAGTGTTGGCTGTGGGCAGTGACGTTGGTTCTATCCATATTGGTTAAAGGGTTAATTTTCAAAACAATTCTGTAATAACTGCAGGCTGCGGGGTGCACCGATGGATTCAAATTGAAATCCAAGATGGCTGCTGGGAACATTTTGATGGCTCGCATCTAGTGGTAACCCAAACGATCCATATGGAGGTAGGTGACAATCGGATGAGGGATGTGGGCTGTAGGGTGTGCCAAAGGATTTAGACATGCAAAGAGTAAAATCCAGATGGCTGCTGACGGCCATGTTTTTCATCGAAAATAGTTTAAATTTTATAGGTCCCATCTTGAGGTGATTCTAAACATGCCTGTAAAGAAAACAATTCTCCAATAAATGCAGGCTGCATGGTGTGCTGATAGATTCAATTGGAAATCCAAGATGACTGCTGGAGGCCATATTTATTGAAAAAATTTGCGGAATAAATCAATGGCTCCCATCTAGAGGTTACCATATGGAGTTTGGTGATGATCGTATGAGAGACGTGACCTGTAGGGTGTGCTAAAGGAAATTGTTGATGGATGCATACACAGATGATGGATGCCAATCAATATAAAGAGAGTTTACAACATACCCGCAACATGTGCTCCAAATTTGTGATGATTTCCTCCAACTTTTGAAGTTCCAAATATTGTCCTTGGAAATCCTCAAGTGTTGTCATTAAATTGTTCAATGCATCATCCAAATTATTTGGATCATCGCGAGAAACACTAACATGTCCGTATCCACCAGATAACTGGTTCTGTGAAAGCAAAGGAGGTGGGAGAACAGTCACTGGTAACGAAGTCCGAACAATCACGGGAGAATATGAGGTACGATTTGGCATAGTCAATGCTTTGTCAGTGAGGAACACAGGTGAACCAGGGATTGTTGATGGTGACGTATGCCGTTGACTCCTAAATGGAGAGTCCGGGATGCCCTCGATTGACTTGTGGTAGGACAATGGACTGGAGTATCTCCGGTTTGGTGCCAAGTCCCAATCACTCTCAGACTGTGAATAGAAGGAATTATTGAATTTAAAGGAATGCTACCATTTACATGTTGTATTTATGACCGGATTTGTCAGTTCAAAATTAAAGGTAGGGCTCTTTTGTTGGCTTAAATTTGTGATAATTTTTTTTATAAAATCTGTGAATTAAACTACATGTGCCTTTTTCTTTGAAAAAAAGAACACATAACGAGAGGCCAATCAGGATTGGCAGATGTTTAACCTATACCTTTATCCATACAGACACTAAAGCTTAAAACAACAAGAAGTTGCGCCCCGGGTACTGGCATACCCCAGCAGTGCCAAATTGAATCAAGAGCAGGATGGAACCCATATTTAACCCTTTAGCTTTCATAGGGCCCAGAAACACCCGGCCGCATATCACACAGAAAGCCCAGAAACACCAGGGCGTGTATCATTCAGAATGCCCAGGATTTAGCTTTTTTCCGTCATACTTTACAAAAAAAATATTGCATTATAATATAAAATGTTTTTTATGGGGATTGTGCTAGAATATTTTCAATTTAATCAACATTTCATGAGAAAATCGTAATAAAATAAAAACTGCGACGCTCCGTGCTATTTTTCAAGTCGACTGAATCAATGTACTTGGGCAATTATGTACAGTCATCTAATATAGTTTTATTTTACACATTTTTATTCACTAACTCTATTTTTATTTCCAGTAAAATATTTATTTCACTTGTTTTTGAGCTGAATTAAAACAAAATAAATTTTCTAGTTTCAAATTTCAGGTCACCAAGTGGTAAAAATGGTTAAGTCGAACAAATGGATAACTTGAAGTAATCCAACGGTCCCTTGAGATTCAACTTAACAAAGTTTGAATGTGTTAGAATGACCTTATTTTAGGTTGTGTATATACCAAATTATATTTATATTGTCAACTTTAACGGTGTATTCAGCACACATAACTGATACAGACTACGTTCGATTTTCAGAATTGCATCATCACTAAATCAGGTTCAAGGTAACACATTTCCTGGAATCCAATTTATTTTTCTAAAAATTTTCATCATTTTTCGGAAAGATGTCTTGCTAGCTATTAATTAGTTAGATATCTCAGATATACACAAAGAGAAAGTACTTTTATCAACCTAAATAGCCATTCAATCATTTTCAAATGACTTGACAATTTACGATGGACATGATCGACTCACCGAATTGGAAATGTGCCGAAATGTGGTCAAACTCAAGAACCTGACATGTTAGGTTCATGACGGGGGGTTGTTGTCAGTGCTCAAAAATTTGTTTCTTGTGTTAGCACTATTTAAGTTCCGCATTAACACTGGGATATACTCTGGTAAATTCGCAAAACTGTGATATTAAAAATCAAAGAAATGATTAAGTAAAACATTATGTATGTTTTATTTGAACACACACAGGACATTTGCGGCGAGGTTAAAATTGCATGTGGTGGCGGCATTTTTCAAAATGCCATTTACCGGATTTACTTATATGCGTTTTAAGAAGTATCTTGTCATTTTGTATTGAATATGATTGCTCAAAGTACTTTTCTGGACCGTAAGAGGCACGAAGGAATTTTAGAAGGTATTGATATCAGCTGATATCAGCAATGTCAAGATTAAAATACCGATGCCATTTAAGATCAACTGAGGTAAACAAACAGAACATACGTGCTGCGATGTCATCAATTGATGATATTAACAAGTGGAATAGTTTGACTAATAAAGCAGATATTTGTAACTGCATTCACATGTATATATCCAAGAGTTGTAACATGCCACTTGATGATGTATTTTATGTATCATTTCACAGCGTAGCCATTGCTTAAAACATTGATAGACTCCCACAATTTTGTAATGATTGCCGATGAAGAAATTAATATTGATAAAAAAAACTTTTGTTTGTTTTTACATTGATATTATTATAAATCTCAATATAAAACCTAATAAATATTCATCGTATTATACTATATGGGGGATTCACAATTATGAAGAAAAAAATCCTACCTATTAAAAGTAATGAAATGAATTATATCAAGATAAACAACATTGAAACATAATCTCATAAATACTGATTTCTTCTCAATAATTTGATGTCAGCAAAGATCAAAGACAAAATCAATAAAGTATACCAGGGTTTCCGCCAAGGGGAAATTAATGAGTCCATATTGGGGAAACACATAACGCGACGGGACGACCATGGTTCGTTTTGTTGGGCGAAAATTTTGTTATTTGACACTGAAAAGTAGCCATTTCCTTGCACCTGGTGTCCCACAAAGCAATCCAAAGCTACGTATATTACGCAAGTCGATCATTTCCGTGGGTGTATAAATTCTGTTGATGGTATCCAGATAATTAATCATGTAATTACGCACGTAAGACTGTCGTCTGATTGAAGACTACATCAAGCTACAAGTAACAGTGTTTAAAAATTTATAACTTACAATAAGATTCCGTATAATGAAAATAAACACTAAAAAGCATCTATGCATTGTCCAATACTACCTAGCTGGGAGAATTGAATTAAGTATTTCCTAGAATTTCAAGTAGCTTCCGTGAAAATGAAACTGATTTTTCCATGTATTCTGTCAATCGTAAAACTATTTGTGCGCTGTGACGTCATATATACTGCAGGGTTTGTCTGCAGGAGATATTTATATCGGCGAAATACGAATGGTAGCCAAATCTTTCAAACTCGGAAATTATAGCTTGTCAATAGTCTGTATTAGTCCAACAACTGACGACAACTGCTATAGAGTTTTAGCCAACGTGTTATAAAATATAATTGAGTTTTGGTGGGAAATGGGAACATGTGCGCCGTTGTTTGTGTTTGGGGACCCAGGCGGGACAACCAAACTATTATTGACCGTACTTTGACTTTATCTCCATATTGGGGGGGGGGGGGGGGGGGCATGTTTTTGTGTTTATCCTCCATGCATGTAATATGGGTCAAATGAATGATTTTGTCACTATGAATTCCCGCTATAAAGACTGATTTGGGACAGGTTCCGTATTATAACAGTATGATAGCACGGGATCTCGGAGGTAGATACCTCCTTTGGTAGGAGAACCGCCTGTTGCCGTATGTTGATCCCTACTCTGCCTCACTCAGCAATTCGGCATTCTTTGATCAAATTATGTAATCGTACGATACCACGGGATCTCTGAGCGTGAGTAGTTTCAACCACAGAAATCCCGTGCAAAATAATATCCCTACTCAGCAGTCCGACATTCTTTTTGATGTTACCGCGGCATTTATTACGCTGTATAGAACATCGTTATTTCAATGCACACCAAACATTACGTTGTAGTTTTGGCGCTTTGATTTCAAAGGGTTACGCTGTACTGGTAACACACTGTGCTCAATTGACCCCCTTTTTCACCAGTATTCTGTTTAACCCCCCAAACTTTTTTATGACATATTGCTACTGACTTTTGGTACATGTATGAATCAAACAGATCATCTGCGAGGGGAATGGGTCCGTGAGACGGACCCGCAGCCGGCCTAGCGGAAACCCTGAGTATACCCCCATTTTCCTTGAAAAGTGGGGGTATAATAAGCAAGACTACAACTGATATGAAGACATTTGCAGTTGTGTTATTTTCCGCCAATATGGATAGGGCAAAGGGTTAATAGCTTAGAGACTGAAAAGTCCATCAACAAGACAGTCAATGACTGTGGGGTCGCTCACCAGACTGCAAAGACTGATAAGACTGGGACTCTGGAGACCACAACAGTCAGAACTTTTCATAATAACTTTAAAAGAAGTAGATCTAAACAGGATATGTGGCTAGAGAGGCTTCATGCATGTAGATGGGTGAATATGCACCTTGAAATTACCAACTATACACTACTGATCACCTCCTCCTCCAGCTCAAAAAGTCCCCTCCAGACTCCCAAGTCTTAGGTTGGAATTTTACAACCGACATCTCAAACTTTCTCAATTGTTTGAAATTTTGAGTAAACCCAACTTATTTCCGTATTACATCGTCCATATTCGGCTGTTTCCGTGGATAAAATGAATCAATTCCGATTGACAATCCCACAACCCACACAAGAAATTAATGCCGGTGTGTACGATGAATTCTCTCATTAGTATTTACTTTTGTTTATGAACTCCTCACATGTCAACACAATATCTGATTCATTTCGAATTCGATTCGAAATCGAATACCATTTACCTGATTCGATTCGGTATTCGATTCGATAGAAAAAATCCGATTCGCAGGGGCCTAATGGCTATGAGCTCCTCTCATAAATCAAGTTGTGAACTATACTACAATTTACTGCTGTGACAGTTATTATTATGTAGCTGACTGTCCTTACCAGGTTCCCATTCAGTGCCAAAACAGACATTGGTCGCCGATGAGGTGTGGTCTGTGATCGTAATGGCACTTCATAAAAGGCTTGACTGTCATCAACTCCCTCCAAGGGACTGAAAAATTCAGACAATAGGTTTAACAACATGAAAGTGTCAATGACACTGAAGCTCAACTTGTATAGAAGCTATTGTCAAATGTTACAGTTAATGGAGTGATAGGGAATGCAGAAAGTTAGTATGTCTAGGGGGAAATACTAAACACCCCAATGGATTTAGTCATACAAAGAGTAAAATCCAAGATGGCCACTGGAAGCCATGTTTTCAACAGAACTCGGGAAAAAATGGTAAGCTCCCATCTAGAGGACACTCCAAAGATCTGTATGAAGTTTGGTGATGATTGGACGAGAGATGTGACCTGTAGGATGTGCTAACAGATTTAGTCATACAAAGAGTAAAATCTAAGATGCCCACTGGCAGCCATGTTTTTAACAGAATTCGGAAAAAATGGCAAGCTCCCATCTAGAGGACACGCCAAAGATCCGTATGAAGTTTGGTGATGATTGGACGAGAGATGTGACCTGTAGGATGTGCTAACAGATTTAATCATACAAAGAGTAAAATCTAAGATGCCCACTGGCAGCCAAGTTTTTAACAGAATTCGGAGGTCACCCCCAAGATCCATATGAAGTTTTGTGATGTTCGGACAAGGGATGTGGCCTGTAGGTTGTGGTGTGCCAAAGGATTTAGTGATGCAAAGAGTAAAATCCAAGATGGCTGCCAGCGGCCATGTTTTTCATCGAAAATCGAAAATGAAAGTGTCAACGACACTGTAGCTCAACTTGGAAAGGGAATAATTTCAAGTGCACCGTCAATTGAGTGATTAGGAATGCGGAAAGTTGAAATGTCTAAGTAATACTAAATGTCTAGATTATCAACATGAAGAGATATGAATAATTAAAATCCAAGATGGCCACTGGTGGCTATGTTTTCCAATGAATATCAAAAATATTTGATCAATATCAATAGTAGATCAATATCAAGATCAATATGAATGGTGATGATCGGATGAGGGAAGTGAACTTTAGGGTGTGCCAAAGGATTTAGCCATGCAAAGAGTAAAATCCAAAATGGCTTCCAGTGGCCATGTAGCTGTAGCTTGTGCTAATAGTCTGAATTTTCCAAATCTATGATGGCCACTAGCGGCCATGTTTTTTTGCCGAATGATGCCACCACAATGACTCGTTCCAATCTACATGTCAATGTCAACAGCCATGACAAATTTCGTAATGATCCAATCAAAGATACGACTTGTAGCCAGTACCAAAGGATTTATTCATGCAAATAGTAAAATCCAAGATGGCTGCCAGTGGCCGTAGGACACCAAAATCGACATGTCAATGTTAACCTACACGACAAATTTCATGATGATCCGACCAAAGGTATGACCTGTAGCCCATGCCAAAGGATTTAGTCTTGCAAAGAGTAAAATCCAAGATGGCTGCAAGCGGCCATGTTTTATGGCCGAATGACCCCAAAATGACTTGTCCCCATCTACATGTCAATATTAACATCCATAACAATTTCATGATGATCAGACGAACAGTACAACCTGTAGCCCGTGCTAATGGATTTATAATTTTGAAATCTATGATGGCCGCTGGTGGCCATGTTTTTTTGCCAATTGACTCGTTCCCATCTACATGTCAATGTCAACAATTTCATAATGATCTGACCAGAGGTACGACCTGTAGCCCATCCTAGGAAATTGTTGACGGACGCACACACGGACGAAAGATACCAAGCCAATAGCAATAGCTTAAACTTTACAAAGTAAAGTTGAGTTAAAAATGGTAAGCTCCCATCTAGTGGTCACCAAGATGATCCATATGAAGATTGGTGATAATCGGGTCAGGGATGTGGCATGTAGGGTGTGTTAATGGATATTTTTCAACGAAATTAGGAAATAACGGTAAGCTCCCATCTAGAGGTCACCTCGATGTTCCATATGAAGTTTGGTGACAATCGTATTAGAGATGTGACCTGTAGGCTGTGCTAAAGGATTTAGTCATACAAAGAGTAAAATCCAAGATGAGAGAATTTGGAAAATAATCTAGAGGTCTTCCCTAAGATCCATATGCAGGTTGGTGATGATCGGATGAGGGATATGGCCTGTAGGATGTGCCAAAGGATTTAGTAATGCAAAGAGCTAAATCCAGCCTGTGGTCATTTTTTATTGAAAATCAGAAAAAATGGAAAGCTCCCATCAAGAGATCATCCAGATGATCCATATGAAGATTGGTGACGATCAGTTGATGAATGTGGCCTGTAGGGTGTGCCAAAGGAAATTGTTGACGGACACGCACGGACAACTAACCCATGACAATAGCTCAAACCTGACTTTGTCAAGTTGAGCTAAAACGGAGAAACAAAAACAAAGAAGCTACATTATTTAGCAATTATCCTTGTAAAATAAGTACATAGCTTCATACATTTTGAACTAAACTCTCTGGAAATTGAATCCATTTTGAAATTTGAACAAACATAGATCCTTTAAAGTATTGCTTTACAAACAGAACCAGAATGTCAAGGTGACTGGGGTAAGACATTTTAGTTAAGAATGTCCATTCATGTGACCATTAACCAACTGAAAGCAACTTTTTAACACAGTTTATGCAACAGTCTGTAACACAGGTTGATGGATTATGCCAAGGGAAATTTCTTATATACAGTTATTAAATTCTGACAGATATGATTATTAATTAATAGTTATATTTTTTTCCATGGGTATATAAAAAAAATTATCAATATTTTGGAGTTTCAATGTTGCTGCTTGTGACAATTTATGTAAAATAAGCGTTCTTAATTTCGGATTGGAAAAGGCTTGGAGTTTACAGTTTGTATCACATGTTGTGTCAACTTACTTCCATGTTACTATCACACTAAGCTTGAGTGATCCATTAGTGTTTATGTTCACAGTCATTAACTGTGGATTTGCTGAGAACAAGTCCTTAGTTTCACAGCACTTCTGTCCCAGCACAACAGACTTGAAGCTTCGAACCTCAACACCCTGAAAAGAACCCAAATTTTTGTATAAGTCAGTCATGACTAAGATCAGTCTCCTAGAAAGCAGGTTCCGCATATGACATAATTCTGGATTCATAGTTGCTGATTGCAACATGATGGTTTCCAGTGATAATTTTTAGTTTTCTCAACATGCTTCATCAAATGATAGATTTGTCAACAGCTAACTTGGCAGTAAATTTACATGAAATACTACTTTTTACAAGATTCAGCAATTGAATCATTTCTCTGCTTTCCGCAGTGTGGCATTAACCTGACAATCCACATTAATTTCAACAGTGCTATTGCCATAGTAATAAATTGAATATTTTGGTTATAAACATCTCCTACAGTGAGTGAAGGAAGTTCATTATGGACAGCAATTGTCAAATATTTGATTTCAATGATAAAAAAACAAGCAGTCGCAGACGGCAGTATCCCCCGCTGAAATGTGCAGTTGGGGAAGTCCATTCTCAATAATGTTTGCGTTCTCAGTATGTGCTAAACAAGAGGTGGGATTTTGTCAAAAAGCCTGGCTTGCGAACTCATTTTAGGTACTGGTCATGGGAATGAATATACCAATAAACAAAGTCCAATAACTCTGCTGAAAATATCCGGCCGGACCTGGTTTGCGAACTCGTTCTAGATACTGGTCATGTGAACTCATATACCAAAAATCTTTGAAATCCGTTGACATTTGTGGAAATGAGCCCTGTGACGTCGTCCATTTGCACACAAAAAAATAAACAAAGTCCAATAACTCTGCTGAAAATATCCGGCCGGACCTGGTTTGCGAACTCGTTCTAGATACTGGTCAAGTGAACTCATATATGTCACAAGGCATCACGTCAGATAAATGTTCTGAAATGTATAGGACACAACATGAACCATCTGTCCAAGATTACAATATTCCATACATTTATTTTATCTAATTTTAACTTTTCCCCTCTACTGTCGCATTTTTGCAGTGAGGAAAGTAACAAGAAACTTGAAAATATACAGTTTAGAGCATTACGCTTTATATATACTGACTACATTTCATCCTATGAAGACCTCTTCCTCAAAGCCAAGGTACCATTCCTCAAAGACTAAGGACTATGGCTATTGAATCATTTAGAATTTTAAATAAGTTGTCACCTACTAGTATATGTTTACAGGATTTAGTTTGTTGGTAGAACACAAATTATAGTTTTAGGTATCCAATTTCAGAGGCCCAGATTTAATCTTGTGACTGACATATGGTAAAAAGGTCCTTCAAATACATGTATGCTGCCCCCACCCTCTGGAACGGCCTTCCGGAACATATCAGGATGCAATCAAATTTTGATCAGATGTATAATGTTTTTACCTCCGACTATTAAATAAAATTTATCTATCTATCAATTATCTACAGTTTGTGACATCATGTTCGGGTTACGGTCTGTATTATTGGGGTATGAAATGGTTGACCCAATTGGCAGTTGACCAATCACCGCACATGATTAAGTGCAACACAAAAGAACTATGTAATCTTATATATATAGACTTCTTGTGAAAAAATGTGACTTTGTTGCAGAAATATTACACAACATATGTGGTTGGAAGAGCAAAGATGAACAACTAAAAACTTAGTATGGCATAATTACTGGCAAGGACATGCATAAGAATTGAATCACAGCAAAATATTTGATATGGTAACCTCATGGTAAACCCACTCCGCTTTCGTTGATTGAAGTCTGACATCTATTGCCACTGACATCAATCTAATTAAAAATATCTTAGAGTTTATGTTATACAACCTTGTTTGTAACTTTCTCAACAAACCACCTGCATGATCAGGTGTCTTGTCTGACATTCATGTGTAAGAAGCGCTATCCTTCAATATCCAACCTTACACTCTTGCAGATATTCGCTACCAGCCAACACTCACTGCTCACTAGTAAACAATCAATGTTTAGGATATATTGAACACTAAATTGTGTGTACTTTCTCCAAATAGGTATCTGTTTAGGCAAACCTAAACTGTTGTTTTAAGAGAGTATATAATATAGTCATTTGCAATCATCACATCCACTGACTTAAAGCTTCCTGAATAAAAAGTCTCTCTGCTATCTGATGATGATGTTTTCCATGGAGGACTGAACTACCAACAAAAGCCAACAGTAAGCATTCTGATCTGTAATTATACGTAACTCTTGAATATATGTGTGGCTCAATTCCAATTGCATAATGCCAGTGCCTACTTGGCCTTATTGGCGACGAGCATCCTTATTATTCATTTTATTTGCACATGATCTTTTGCATGTCCACAACGCACATAATTCGGGTTATGACAGTCGGCTGAACAAGCTAGTCTACTAGAAAATTTCAATTACAATTGACTTTCAAAGAAATGCACTCCTTAAAAATGAACTATATTTGTCTTGCCATATTAGACGGAATCTCGGGGGAGCTCTAACCCATGTTACCTGATATTTCTTTGGATGAGATCCAGAACAATGAGGAATTCAATCTGCATAATATTTTATCACAACAACGAACAGATGAGGAAAATGAAAACATTTTCTGCAATCAATTAGATAATTGTAATTATTATTCTCCTATGGAATTTCGGACTAATAGGAAATCAGGCAAACCTTTCCGCCTTCAGTTTGAATTGTCAAAGTCTCAATGCCCATTGAGACAGTTTCCAGCAACTTGTACATGAAATGCGGGGAAGTGGAACTCAATTTAATGTTATCGCCCTTCAAGTTCAAGATATATTTCGAAAATCGAGAAAGTGACATATATAAAATGGCTGGTATCATCCTCTCATGTATAAATATGGAACACGCAGAATTGATGGAGGGACTATACCTGATGAACAGTGTTCCCACCAACTCATTGATGATGTTTCTTGGGACTTTCAAGAGCCTTGAGAAATCTGAATTCTACATGAGTTGGGTTACCGATTCCCAGTTCGTTGTCAATGATGAATCTAAATCTGTTTGTCAGGTATTAAAGTATACATGTAGTTTTCTTTTAAAATTTGGACATGTGTCTATATTATAATTGTCAATGAGTATTAATAAGTAAACAAAGGGTTAACAGCTAGTCCAAGAGTGGGGACATGATATGAGCCTGCAATCCATTTTAAGAGGTGTATATACATGAGTTTCATCATTCCTGAACCATACAATCTGGATAGTTTTCGGAATAGAACATGACTGATCATAGCTATCAGAGCTGGGATGAAATCAGGACCACACAGTTTATTTGGTTTGAAGCAGAATTTGGGCTTTATTATGACTTGTGAACATGCCCATTAGAGGTACAGTACCTTGATACTTATGACGTCTCCGACCAGTGCTTTGAATGCCATGTTTGGGGCGTCCCATCTCTGGGTCCCATCTTTTTCCATCTTTCCTTTAGATTTCCATTTTTGCAGACCATAGCATAGCGTTACTTGGAATACATCACCAGGACATATCCTTGCAAAACCAGCAATACCTGTAACATCAAGGTGTAAATAGATGTGATAGATGGATATTTTAATATTGATTTAATGAAGACAACATATCTATAGATTTCCTTTGTCCCACTTTTATAGTTATCATGTAAATAGTCATCTATGTTTTCAGTTAATTTTCAATAATTTTTAGCTCAACTTATTTATGTTTGAGCTATTAACATGGTTGGCATACCTTGTATGCTTGGGTGTATCTGTCCATACGTCCATCTGTCGACTCTACCAAAATAGTGGTCCAAGAGGAGGAACAGTTCATGGGCTGAAGATGTGAATTGTCGCATAATTTCTTTATCTGATTTTGTCATAGTTTTATTTGCCACAAATTTTGAAAACAGTTCTCAGATTTGACAATACACGGTAATCATTTGACAATCGCATTATCTTTTTAGTTACAACTAACGTCATATCTTCAATATTCGCACAATTTATATACATGATTATTAAAGACATTTTGGCCAAATTTGTGAAGCTAAATTGTTTATTTTCGCATGCTTAATAAAAAAGAAAGTTATACTGTTCACTCAAAAGTCTGCTTGCCAAACTATTAACATGGACAGAAACACTGGATAACTATGACTATTAAATTCATCACTAAGTTTATAATGATATACAGATATTGCAACAAGTAATATACAACATAGTTTTAGATTGACTGTGAATTCAGGTGAAGTAGGTCGTAGGATTCTATTGAAATAGTATAGAAGTATGCAGCCAATCAGAAAGCAAGAAAGTCACATGTATAAAGATACTCTATTAATTAAATAGTCCTCCACTATATAAATGATCTTGTTAGGAATTATTGTAACAGATCTTCATTAAAATTGAGTTGGAGCAAAACATCAACATCGAAGACCAAGTATTTGGGCATAACATCTCTCTCAATATAACTTTTAAAAATGTAACATGAATCTGTTTTTCAGCTGATTGACACCTTCTTTCAATAATGTTCACAGATGGATGGACAAACAGACAAATTACATAATATGACCATTTACATCTGTGGGGTATTTTATCTGCTATTTGTGTTGCTAGAAGTGGAAATGTAAATTAGATCATAAACAAACCCCTCTAAAATCAACAAGCAAAAGCGCTCTCAATACTCTACATGACTTGCTATGCCTATCAATACTCTACATGACTTCATATGCCTATCAATACTCTACATGACTTGCTATGCCTATCAATACTCTACATGACTTCATATGCCTATCAATACTCTACATGACTTCCTATGACTATCAATTTTATATTTATTCTCTAACAAATCTTTCAGAGGCCATTTACTATGAAGCATATAAAAGTCGAATTGAGAGAATTTTCATAACATGCCTTTTCATAGCCAGCGAAGGCATGTCGTAAAAAATTGTGGTATTAATTTCTCAATGACCTAACTGTCTAGAATAGTTATTCCTTTATGCCACAAATAAAAGGCTTCTAAAAATACATAAGGAGAGTAGCCACAAGTCATGAGAAAAAACAGAATCGATCTCATCTTGAGTTACAAAACAATTGATTTCTTCTACATCAAAAGTTAGAAAAAGATGAGATCAAAGCGAATTATATTGCGATGGAATAGTTGCAATCTTGGATATTGATCATGAGTGTTTTACGTCACAGATATTCTCAGAGGGTTACAAATGTTCATATTGCATGCGTTGAGTTCACATCACAGAGCATGACTGACTGTGATATGATTGGGTAAACATGAACTGAAGTCTCTTGTTATATTACAATATATTGAATTACAAAATAAATATCCAAACGAGAGGCCGATCACGATCGGCAGACGTTTAACCCATACCTTGGCGATAGCGATTAGCTATTTTTATAAATCCTTACACCAACCTTTTCATGAGTGCAAAAGTTTCAACAATTCACACTTTATATAGTGATCGTGTGAAAAATATTTAGTTATCACATTGTGTGAACAGGATTGGTGGAGGATGTTAATATTTTTTTAGCAAATAAACCAAATGACCCTCACTATGCAGGTTAGGGGTGTGTTATCATAAACTATGACAAGAAATATAAACATAATCAATGGAAATATTTGAGTTATCAAATTGGATAGTATGGGGTTAATCTTAATACCCAAACTAATGAACTGATAAACATAAAATAGTCTATAAAAAGCATGTCATTGGATTTAGAAACCCATACAATAAGTCAGTCTCAAGAATACCAGCACCGTTAATATTATCCTGCAGCCCAAATGCAATTGAGGGAATTTCAAAATAAGACATTTCCTCTAATGATGAATATTCAATTGGTGATTTATTGAAACACTTACTGAACCTGGCTCAAAGTGAAAGGGATAATATTATATCTGTCTATCGCATAATATGTGTCTATGGAATGGTTTAATTTTAATCCCAAATCCATGCAAATCAAAAGTGGATCACCATCACGCTGGACATAGAATAGGAGAATGATCAAATGAAAAGCATCAAAACCATATGATGTGTGGAGAGGGTTAATCATTTTCAATGACATATCATGGAACTAAGGAATGTGTGGATTAATTTTTTTATAAGATAAGACAACAGTGTCTGTAAACAACAATGTCTGTAAACAGCAATGTCTGTAAAACATCCCTACAAGTAACAATGGACTATTCCAATTTATTATTTTAGAATAGGTGTCTTATAGAGTGTACATTAACTAATGTAATGAACCTGTTTCAACAAAGGGGTTAACTTAATATTGCACAGAAAACAGAACTGGACCAGAGAGTCACCAATCACAGTTTGACATATGATAAACAAGGCCTGCCAGCCACCACTGGTCAGGCTTAGCATGTAGTATATAATGTACATAGCTATAAATAACTCATTTCAATAACACACATGGTCTGTGTGATATGTTCTCTTCAAATTGGCAGCAGCAAACAGGTATTAATTACTTGAATTATGAAGGACCATAACTCTGTTAAAATATATCGGATCAAATCTGAACTCGATCTGTATTTAGGGGTGAGAAATTCATATACCAAATTTGATGTTGATCAGATGAAAAATGTTTGAGTCATAGCAGTAAACATAAGAGTGAAAAGGGTTAATTAAACAATACCAAAAACCATACAGATGAAAAACATGCTAAGAAAAACCTAGGTATGAACGACGAGTGGTCAATCCGAACGTCGACACTATGTTTACCATACTATGGTTAAACATAACGAGAGGCCGATCACGATCGGCAGATGTTTAACCCATACCTTGGCGATAACGATTAGCTATTTTCATAAATCCTTACACCAACCTTTTCAACAATTCACACCTTACTATTAAAGCTACTCGATCCGATTAAGCACCCTCAGTTACTATTTATTTGGCTTCAGGGGTAACAAATATTTTATTCAAATCGAGGAACCCATTCATCAAATTCAGAGTAAGCAGATATCAAATTTTTAAATCCATTATCTTTAACCACCTGGAATATTTAGTGGCCGTATGAAAGTCGATGAAGATGGATAACTCTATAATCAAGTGGCTTTTTTGTGTCAGATATATGACAAAGCAGCAAAATTTCATTCTACAAATGTTGATAAATAACAGGTTTTGGGCAATTTTATACTATAGTGGACTGTGGTTAGCATTATTTTTGGGCAATTAATCGATTCTGATAACTGAAGCGGAATTGTTGTTGGAATCTGATGATATGGGGACCATCAAATTGGATTGAGTACCTTTAAGTTCACAAGTGGCATAAGCCTTATTGGGCACCTTCCATATGAACATGGATATGGCATTTGATTCCAATCCATTAAGTCAGTTTAAAATAGATATATAGTCTTATAGAGCTCAGTCCATAGTCAGACAGAAGAACCGTACATAATAGTTAAAGATATTAATTTTTTTTAGTAAAATATGATTGATAATGATTGGATATAACATACTTTAATGCATAATTATGAGATAACTAGAGGTGGGATATGAGATTGAAGATATTAAATTCATTACATTGGATAGCATACTGTATGTCTATGGAATGGGTGTGTTAATTTTGTTAATATTTTAAAGCAATTAAACCAAATGACCCTCTCTATACAGGTTAGGGGTCTGTTATCATAAACTATGACTTGAAATATAATATAATCAATGACAAATATTTGAGTTATTAAATGAGATAGCAAGGGGTTGATCTTAATCACACTAATGAACTGATCAAAATAGTCTATAAATGCATGTATATGGATTTAGAAACCCACACAATAAGTCAGTCTCAAGAATACAAGCAACATTATTATTATCCTGCACCCCGAATGCAATAGATGGAATTTCAAAATAAGACAATTCCTCTAATGTTTTAAGAAATCCTTACTGAACCTGGCTCAAAGTGAAAGATATAATTTAATATCTGCCTATCAGATATCATTTGTCTATGGAATGGGTTAATTTTAATCCCAAAATCCATGCAAGACCAGGGAGCTACTAGTATGTTGGAGTTGATAAATCCTGAGAAGTCACTGTTAACACACTATGGAAATGCAATAAACAACAGATAGCTATTAAAGTGCAGCAGTGAATATCAGATTTCTTTATCAATAATAGAGATTATCTCTAGTCTCCATTACTGATACCACAGCTGTAAGCTGCTACAGTTATATATTTTAAGCAAATCTCAAATCTGTTCAATTCTTAGTTAACAAGAGAGAGAGAGAACTTCATGGCATTGTAACTGGATATACTATCTCTGTGTCTGCATAGCATTGTGAAACTGATTTATTAGATATTATCTAGACAGTGCCACCTGTGTATCTTTGATATATTTTAGCCATGAATAAAATAATCAAAGGGCCATAACCCCATTAAAAAGTACTGGATCAAACCCATATTCGAACTTGATCTGTATTTTGAGTTGAGAAACTCACATACAAAATTTGGTTCCTATCAGTGAAAAAATTGTAGATTTATCGAAGCATTCATGAATTATAAGTCAAAGGGCCATAACTCCATTAAAAAATATCATATCAAACCCATATTCGAACTCGATATGTATTTTGGGCTCAGCAAATTTTTTTTTTTAGTTATGGCAGCATGCATGAATTCTAAGTTGAAAAAGGGCCATAACTCAGTTTAAAAAACTCGGATCAAACCCATATACGAACTCGATCTGTCTTTTATGCTGAGAGAAATTCATATACAAAATTTGGTTCCGATCAGATATAAAACGTTCGAGTTATCGCACCATGCGTAAATTGTCTACAGACAGACAGCCAGACAGACAGACAGACAGACAGACAGACGGACAGACAGACGGACCGACTAACGACGACGGACTAACGACGAGTGGTCAATCCGGACAACGACACTATGTTTACCATACTATGGTATGGGTAAACATAAAAAAGCATAAAGGACAGACAGATGGACCAATAAAATAATACGTCCCATTCTTTAAAAATGAGCACATAAAAATGATGATACAGCTCCCAAAATTTTATTACGGGTTCAATTCTTCTCATTTATCATTGAAGACAGGTTTTCGTTCTCCGTATCTATATATATATAAAAGAGTGGGATCTCTCTGTCTGCCTGTCTGCATTTTTCTCCCAGACTGCTGGTCGGATTTCAACCAAATTTTGTGTGGTGACTCACAGTACCATGGCAGAGGCTGTTTCAGCTAGTCTATAATATGTGTTGGACATTAGACCACGCAGCGGCCACGAATCTGTTCCAAATTTTGCAATTTCCCATTTAAACTGAACATGGTATTTCTATTAAAAGGCAGCAAAGTCAGTCAACTATTATTGGTACTCTCAAAGTCTCCCACTGCATGGATAAGTTTTAACGTTTATTCACTGTATTAATGACTATATATTGTTTCAAATATAATATAGACTGACTTACCAACACTTTACCATACACCACCTAAACATTTGAACGTTCATTTGCCGTTTTCTCACTTTGCTGGAAAAGCGGAAATAATCGGAACCATGTACCATCGGAATGGCACGATGATTTTGCCAATGTTGATTATAAACAGATTACCCAAATATCTGCCATTCCAGTTAATCTGTTCATGACTGCATAAAACACAAGTTTGGCAATCTAACATACCAAAGTTGTCAAAATTTCCCTGATCTGCATATGTCTACCGAAAATTAGTCATTTTATGAATGACCCGCTGTGCCCAGAGCCCATCTTTTTGCAACCTAGAACATAACGCATGTCATATCTAAAATTGTATTCATTGATATATTGGCATGTTCCACATATTTTTTGCCTAAGAAACTCAGAACATTTGTTTGGGTATATGTTCATCAATGGATATGCGCAAAGATTGTGCAAATGCAAATCTGGTTAAATCGTAAAAACACCAACGAAAATATTGTTTTGGGCTACAAATTTTTAGTAAACCTGATTCTCAGGTAAAATGTATAAAAAAAGGTGTCCCTTTGTCCGAGTCGTCCCTATGGGCCTGATAATACTCTATCTTGACCTACAAAACACGCTATTTATGTGCTATCATGGACTTTTACACGAGAATTGCGATGATGCCAAAAAAAATTGGTTCTGTATTTATAATAACACGATACTGCTATGACTCTAGGTGTGTTTTATGAATGGCAACGAGGAAAACTTATGTTTTCTTGGTACTCAAAATACTTCTATGCACAACAAGGAGTGCATCATTCTGAAACTCTTTCAAGTTTAAAGGCGAGATTAATTACTGAAGATTCGGCTATAACACAAGAACTCTAATACAAGTGCTTCGCTATATTTCATCACATAAATATATATAAAATCTTAAATACAAGCCAAACCTCAGCTAATAAAGCCGCCCCCTCCACCAACACCCATACAGAACATTGTATGTCCTCTCCTTGCTGATTGCGGCAAAATTATATATCAGCATGTGTGAAATTCACAAAGCAGAAAGATAAAATAAATCAATATTCTTCATTCGAAGACTGAATATACATATGGCGGTGGATGCTGAACCCAATATTTATTGATACATGTCTTTCAGAACTGGTGTTTTTTTTCCAAAAATGTTTTAAACTGTATTATCTTTCCACTCGAGGCCCCTTGCTGCCTAATGAGATCTTCAGACCTCCATCTATTTAATTGTAGTGCCGGTACTTGGATCGATACACTATATATTCAAGTGTATCCTGTAAATAGTCAAATTTTAAAACATGAATTTGAAAGACTGGGTACATGCAGAACTACGTCAATTTTCTACCTACCGACATTATGACAGACTTCCATATATTTCTGTGCATGACGTAACGTGAACTGAGTGCAATGAGGCTCTCGTTCGTATATGGAAAGCAACATCAGGTGAGATATTATTGCATTTTTCAAACTCATGTTTTTCCTTTAAAGCTGTGAGTTTGAAAATTGCTATCATGCATTTTTGAACATGCTATTGTAATGTCTTTCAAAATATATAAGTGGCAGTTTTTCTGGAAATTTGGTACTGATGAGTGGGTCTAGCTCATAGACTAGAGAGCCGTATGAAGTTTGGGATCAATCAGATGAAAACTGTTGGCTGTTTTAATCTCATGTTGGCTGTTAGTCATGCAAAGAATAAAATCCAAGATGGCTTCCGACAGCCATGTTTTTCAATAAAAATAATTCAAATTTGTTTGAACCCATCTACAAGTGATCCTAAACATGCCAGTAAATTTTCATAACATTTCTCCAATAAGTGTGCGCTGCAGGGTGTACCGATGGATTCAAATGTTAAATCCAATATGGCCACTGAATTTTAAAGGAAATTTGGAAAATTTCATAGCTCCCACCTAGAGGTCACCCCTATGAAATTTGGGATGACTCACATGAAAACAATTGGTTGTATGATGTGCCAAACGATTCAGTCATGCAGAGTTAGATCCAAGAAGGCTGTCGGTGGCTTGTGGGCTGCAGGGTGTGCTGATGAATTTAAATGTGAAATCCAAGATGACTTCTGACATCCATGTTTTTTAACGGATTTCAGAAAAAATTAATTGCTCCCATCTAGAGGTCATCCCAAATATAAATACAAAGTTTGGTGACGATGGGATGAGGGATATAGCCTGTAGGGTGAGCTGAAGGAATTGTTGATAGACGCATGGACAGACGAGTCCACGCATAGCAATAGCAATAGCTCAAACGTAACTTTGTCAAGTTCAGCTAAAAGGAGAGTTACTTAAAATTAACTGAAAACATATATGACTAAAACATGATGACAAAAGTGGCACAAAAGAAATTTATAGATATGTTGTTAATGTTCATTAACTCGGGATTCCAAAGAATTTAATGATAAATTGTACAGGACTTTCATGAACTCCTTTATTATTATGACCAGATATAGCAGGTAATGAGAGAGCAGGGAAATCACTATAATTATCTCCTCTGGCTGTAAAATCAATAATGATCCTGAATGATCAAGCAATAAATGTGGTCATTTCCTTCTCCCATAAACAGTCGCTTCAGGCAGCATTATGTACATTGATGGTTTACTAGACTGATAGAAATTAGTCAGGAATCAGATTAATTTATTTATCTTATGCCCAGCTATCTTTCATTAGGATTTGTATAATGTGGGCAACCCCCCCCCCCCCCCCCCCCCCCAGGAATTAGATTAACTGCATGTCCAGAGAAATGTCTGTTATATCCAAAGCACTGTATAAGGCCATAAAAATAAATACCTAGTATTTTAAAATCATCATTTATTGTAACAAAAATTGAATAAATTATAACAAACAAACAAATGTTTTTATGGACTCTTTTCGACTTAGAATTCATGCTGTATGCTGCGATAACTCAAACATTTGTTATCAAATCGGAACCAAATTTTTGTATGTGAGTTACTCAGCCCAAAATACAGTACAAATTTGCTATCTTCAATTGATCATGTCAGGGGCTCCACGGGGTCCTAGACAGGAGGCAACAAAAGGGTGGGTCAGATAACACTAAATATAATAAATACTTTAAAAATCTTTTTCTCCAGTCCAAGAGGACAGATGTTGTTAATAATTGGTGTGGATTATTGCCATGAACCATAGTTTTCAATTTGTTCATACTGTCATGGCTAATTGAATTTTTAATAGGGGCCACGTAGTGCTTTATAGCAGATTAACATTGAAGGTTATGGATTTTAGCATCCAAGCTACTTATAAAACACTTATAAAATTATTTTATTTTGAGGGCTACTTACTGTTTTTTATATGAACTGTGGTAATCTTGTTTCAAGTTTAATAGGGGTCATAGGGGCCAGTATCCTCATTATATTACGGCTGTATAATCCTCACCATATTATAGCTGTATAGAGATTATTTTGCTAAAAGTTTTTAATGGTCTAAACTATTTTCTTAAAAGCTATACTGACTACCAGGGTTGTTCATTCATCTCAAGTTAGGGGCCCTAGGATATTCCAATGTTATTATATGCCTACCAATGTCAAAGTGATACTGCTAGTGCAAATAGGACCCATAGATTCCAATAATTTCTGTAAATTTTGTGTTATTATGTACATTGTCTATACAGTCAATCCTGCTTTATTGCATATGCTCGGTGCAGAACTATAGATATGGCGAGGGCAGCAACAAACCTATACATGTATAAACATAGCCCTTTATTGATGGATTTTGATAATTTTTGGTATGTGAGTTAATTGTCACGTGCGACTGTTGAACACAGAAAATCAGGTCCACCCTGATTTCTAACCAGAGTTATGCCACTTGTTTCTATTTATAGAAATTTTGTGTCAGGCTTAATAGCAAAATAACTTGAACAAACGTCAACCAATTTCATTCATATTTGGCATATTGATCTCTCACAATAGTATATTGATCCAGTTCGACAACCAGGTTTGTCCGATTATTTTTACCTGAGTTACGGCCGAACTCAGATATAGCCTAGTCGTTCAAGATTTCACTGAACGATTTTGTTTCGGCGCTTACAATGTCTAGTCCAAGAAGGACAACTCTACTTGTAACTGATGTATAGCACAAGAAGGACAACTCTACTTCCTGTGGATTCTCGGTATCAGTTGGGAATAGACAGATCTGCATTATGGCGTTAACCTGCACACCTCACATTTAAATTGCCTGCCGCGGGACGCTGGTTAGACAACCTTCTGTCAGAATGTTGTCTTAAAGCACTAAGGCTATGGCAACTCTCGCTGATCCACCCGATAATTTTCGTGAACATATTCTTCAGTTCCATTGATACATCACTAAAATGTTGGTGGTTAGGCAAGAAATATTATATGGAAGCCTACATTCATTAAATCTCCATGTGAAAATGTGTTGGTGTTATAAACTATCTATAGACTATAGATGCAACCAGCTATGGACACTCCACTTCCTGTGCCTACTTTTTGGTGTGACTGAGGAAGAGACTGAGAGATGTGCTGGGAAAAGGGAAGAGATCTTGGCTGGACTGATAGAAGACACAACTTGTGTGAGTGAATAGTCAATTAACAAAGTGGTAGCAGATAAATAAAGATCATGGCTCATTCCTACAAGATTCCTCCCAAGTTGGAGAAACAAACTTATGACTCTTGGACAAATGAATTGAGCATGTGGGAGTTGGTGACTGACTTAGAAAAACCAAAGCGTGCGTTGGCGGTGGCACTTTGTTTAATGGGACAAGCATGTGAAACTGCACTAGCAATTCCTGCTGCTAATCTGAATAAGGAGACTGGAATGAAAACAACAGATAAATTGGATTCAGTTTTTGAAAAAGACAAAACCGACTTGGCGTATGGAGCATACAGAAATTTTGAAAATTTTCGATGACCAGATTTCATGAGTATGCTTGACTACATGTACATCGTTGAATTTGAGCAAAGATATACCAATTGTAAAAAGTTTGATAAGCCATTACCATCAGCCATACTTGCTTTTAAACTTCTTGACAATTCAAGTTTGAGTGAAAAAGATCGTCAGTTAGCGTTAACGGCATGTTGGGATATTAAATTTGACGACATGAAGTCTGCTCTGAAACGCATCTTCGCCGGTATAAATTCTACTTGTGCAGAACAACCTAGATGGGGTGTACAAGTCAAACAAGAACCCACAGATGTTTGCTTCACTGGAAATCAAAAGCCGTACCGACAATATCGTTCGACATCAAATGAATGCCGGGAACTAATCCTCTTGATCGTTTTGGGAAAAGAACGTGTGCGATATGTGGAAGCTTGTATCACTGGGCTCGTTTTTGTTCACGGAATAGAGAGTCGGAAACTACAAGGATGAAAGGTCGTTCAAAGGTCGAATCTGCATAATATCACCAAAGGAGAGCAGCAAAGTGCAAATGATATTCTTATGACTGAAGCTTTTGGAACAGCCATAATAGACACAGCATGTAAAAAAAATTGTTTGTAGAGAAAAATGGTTGAAAAATTATTTGAATGAACTTGACAGTGACGACGTTCCTCTTGTGAAAATATCTGAGAGTTCACAAGATTTTAAGTTTGGTGATGGTCAGAAAGTTCAGACAGTAACACTTCCTGCATGTATTGGAGCAACACAGTGTAATATTGTTACAGAGGTAGTTCCTTGTGAAATCCCACTCCTATTTAGCAAAGAGTCGTTGAAGAAGGCAGGGGCGGTTCTGGATATCAGCAATGACAAAGCAGTTTCCTTTGGACAAGATGTTCAATTGCACCTTTAATACTTCCAGTGGACATTACTGTATACCGATACATCCTGAGGCCAAAAATCTTCAGCATGTTAAAATGACAGAAGTGAGTGAATAGTCAATTAACAAATGTGCTTTTTATCAGCACCAAATGCCACAGAAGCCAAAGAAACGAGAGGCCGATCACGATCGGCAGACGTTTAACCCATAACTTGGCGATAGTGATCAGCTATTTTCAGTTTGAACGCGAAAATCCATAAGCCATAGTCTTGTCAAGATACATCCTAAGTATTGATGAGTAGAAAAAAGAACATTCTGCAGAAAACAATCTGCACACAGGTATGAACAGATAGAATCAAGATTATCCAAGCAACAAAAGAATCTGCACAAAGGTATTATTAAACATGTAGAATCAAGATTATCAAATCAAGAGGATCAAGAATATCCAAGCAAGACAAGAATCTTCACATATGTATGAACAGGTAGGATCAAGATTATTCAAGCATGACAAGAATCTGCACACAGTATTAACATGTAGAATCAAGAATATCCAAGCAAGGGGATCAAGAATATCCAAGCAAGATAAGAATCTGCACACAGGTATTAACATGGAGAATCAAGAATATCCAAGCAAGAGTGATCAAGTGTTCTCTGCAAAATATCCTTATAGATCTCAGTTGTGCAGCTTTCTCTGGTAGTTACATGTTAGGTTGTGATGTGTTGGGTCTGATAACAGATGCCTAAATAGCCTTTGCATTGAAACTGGCTGACTGGCTGGCTCTTGTGATAACAAACAAATCATTCTCTACATGGCAGATGACATGAAGTGATTAAAAACATATCACTTTGTTTCATTTATCAACAGGCAATCAACAGTGTTCTAAAATCTGACCCATGTCTCATTAATTTTCCAAATTGGCAGTTAGTTTAGAAAATTCCAGAGATGATATACACATAAAATCAGAAGTTATGGAATTCTCTTTAAATTTAAATTGATCAAATAACTGAACCCCAGTTGCATAAAGACACTTGAATCTCAAGATTAGCTAAATGATTTTAGCAATGTTCTAAAGCCCATTTTGGTAACTTAACCTACAAAACCCTTTATTAAACAGCATGTGCTGTGTATTGTTGAAACTTTAATTTTTTTTAGATACCATAGCTTTTATCTGCACATTGGCATAAGAGACATCAGAAAATAATATAGCCATATTAATAGCTAAGTAGTCCAAAGGCATGGGATGGAATTGTTGAATATGGCTCCAAACAAATTCACCGGTACATGACAATATTTTGGACCGATTTAAACCAAATTTGGTGTGCTGACTCGGGGTACCCTTGGCGGAGTTATAATAGTGTTAGTTTTTAAAATTTTAATTATTTTATTTTGTTTTTGTTTTGTTAGATTGAGCAAGGAATTAAATTTTTTTTTTAAGAGTGAATATATTTTTGAAAAAGGGCCATAACTCTGTTAAAAATAGTCGGATCAAAGCCATATTCAAACTCGATCTGTCTGCTATGCTGAGAAATTCATATACAAAATTTGGTTCCGATCAGATATAAAATGTTCGAGTTATCGCACCATGCGTAAAGTGTCTACACACAGACAGACAGCCAGACAGACGGACGGACGAGTGGTCAATCCGGACAACGACACTATGTCTACCATACTATGGTATGGGTAAACATAAAAATGAAGCGCCCCACAAAATCAACTTCGAAGTAGACATGCAGTGCTAAGATTGCAAACATACACTGCTCATTTAAAACGGGGTGATGGACAAATGTTATATTGCTGGGCCCTTCACCAACAGTGAAGTACATTATTAAGAAACAGATAATAACAAAGAAATATACTCCCTGTGTTATTTTTTCGATTTTATAAGGTTCCCTGTCAAATCTTCAAAAAGTTCCCAGGTTTTGTACTGGTGGATTATGATCTCTACGGGCGTTAACCAGAGTAGATATTCATGGCATGATCTAGTTCGGACAGTGGTCGTACAAATAAGAGTTCAACTCAGCGTAATGAGTGTCAGTGCTCTATTCTCCGTGAAGTCACCATTGTTCATTCAATGTGTGAAATAAGCATCCAGTTATCTAGTCACACACCTGCTGTTATAATATGGTTCAAAGCATTCGCCGAACAAAAGACCGCAAAATTTTCAAAAACTGCGAATCACCGTAAAATTTATTGTTTCCATGTTTCCTGTCTTATTTATACATGCATTATGTCTCAATATACCACGTTTTTAATTCTTATTAATTTTTAATTCTTATACAATGTTTTATTATTTTCAATATATCAATAATAAGTCAGTTGTGCTTCAACATCGCTTAGTAACAACATCAATACATTCCGATTATAATGCGATTTTCTATATAATATGGCCTTATATGCCTCATTTACGGCTTTTGTCGAAATTAAATTGGTAATTCCTCCGGGAAATCCCATTTTCCATTCCCCTGGTGCCTAGCATGAATGGTTACTGATTGGAAAAATCCAAGTGCTGTTAAATGAGATCTTAAATTTTGTTCTTGTAACTTGACATATATATTTAATATTTTCTGTGGAGAGTAAATATACTTACCCTGCAGTTTGCAGTGGAAGACTCCCATCATACTCTCTAGCTGAGCTTCTATAGCACACATTGTCTAAAGAAAGAGAACAAAAATATCAATATCCTTATTTCACTATAAAATGGATTTTCCCACTCAAGTATAAAAGTATACACTGAAATGGTCATGTATTCATCTGGAGTAATATTCAGGAAATATAAGCAGAAGTGCAGAAAAATTCATATTATTTGGTGATAAATGTTCAGATAATTAGTTAAAAAACATCTGAACATTTCATACAAAGATTAGTACTTTGTTCAGGGTATTTAGGGATTTCTTTAGGGATCGCCTCCGTTTGTATTGAAAATTTGAAATTCTAAGTTTGGTACCCTAACAATTTGGAATCGGTGATGGAGCCAGAGTGTATACAAATAAATTACGTTTGTAAAATCCAAAATCAATGGATATTTGTAGAGTTGAAATGCCAATGACCAAAAAAAAAGACGCATGCTTCATCAGTATACTGCTATGACAATGCATATCACTATTTGTGTTGGCAAAATGGCCTGATGATTTCTGATGAAACATTCATGACAAAATTCATAAAGATTAGACCAAAGGTACGACCTGTAGCCCGCACCAAAGGATTTAGTCATGCAAAGAGTAAAATCCAAGATGGCTGCTGGTGGCCATGTTTTTTGGCAGAACGACCCCAAAATGACTCGTTCCCATCTACATGTCATTGTTAACATCCATGACAAATTTCATGAAGTTCCGACCAAAGCTACAACCTGTAGCCCGCGCCAAAGGATTTAGTCATGCAAAGAGTAAAATCCAAGATGGCTGCTGGCGGCCATGTTTTTTGGCAGACTGACCCCCAAAATCACTCGTTCCCATCTACATGTCGATATTAACATCTCTGACAAATTTCATGACGATCAGTACGACCTGTACCCCGCGCCAATGGATTGAATTTTGAAATCAAAGATGGCCGCCAGTGGCCATGTTTTTTGGCCGAATGACCCCAAAATGACTCGTTTCCCATCTACATGTCAATGTCAACATTCATGACAAATTTCATAAAGATCAGACAAAAGGTACGACCTGTAGCCCGCGCCAAAGGAAATTGTTGACGGACACACAGACACACGGACGACGGACACCAAGCCATGGCAATAGCTCAAACTTACCAAGTAAGTTGAGCTAATAACCAATGAATCATGCTCAAGAAACTAATGTTGCGTGAGGTATGAAATAACCAACTATGGAAAGTGCTATTAGGGAAGAGATACTGTCTGACATTATCTTTAAACTTTACATAATCAATAATTATTGATGAGAACAGTGAACTTTCTTTACCTGTGAGCACTCCTTGTAACCATATTTAACGTTGAGCAGTGATTCTTTCCGCTTTCCTGGGGAGGTTATGTAAGCCTGTGCCATATTTCTGACCCCTTCCCGTAGCTGCTGCTGAATCATATAACATTCCTGCAGCTCCTCCAACTGTAGAAATTCAATGTTTTTACTATTCAATAAACTGTAAACACTTCTATTTAAAGGTACTCAATCCGATAAAACTCCTCTCAATTACTATTTCAATGGCTTCGGGGGTCAAAAATATTTGATTCAAAGTCGAGGAAGTCACCCATCAAAGCTCAGATTTGTTAGATATTGATTTTAGAAATCTATTATTTTTCATTATCGGGAATACTATCTGGCCCAGAACTCAGTCAAAATTGCGTTAAAATTACCACTTGATTTTAGAGTTATCCATCCTTGTCTGTTTGAATAGATTTTGAGTACACATCCAGAGCAGATTACGGCAGTTATTAGTACCGGTACTCATCTCGAGAACATAACAAATTTCAAAAATCAATATCTAATAACTCTGAGCTTTGTTTGATGGGTTCCTCGACTCGAATCAAATATTTTTTACCCCCAAAGCCAAAGAAATAGTAATATAGGACCCTCTGATAGGATTGTTGTTGTTGGAATCTGTTGAGATGGGGACCCTCTTTACGGATTGAGTACCTTTAACTCCCTTTATTAATAAGGCATTGAATTGGTAAAAACTTCATGTTTTTGTTTATTAGGGTACTCAGGATCTCTACACGTCTATATTGCCATTTCATCAGTCATTCCACAGAAAACTTCAATCAGATCTTACACTTTTACTTCCTAAAATGGCATTGTCAAAATGTTTGGTCATTTCTGAATATTGGTTGATGATTTTATAGGAGCATTGGCCAAACACAAAACACAAATTTGTGAACTACCTACACTATTGCAGATGAAAAGATGTTGTTCTACAACAAATACCTCTATCATGCATTTTATAGACGTTGGTCATCTCAGGTCTGCTCTAGACTAAGTACAAATTCAACACATTTGTAGCAGATAACCGCTGGCTTTATTGGTGACAAGGTGCAAACAAACATTCGAGCAATGGCTATCAGACACATTTCGTGGCAGAATCCTTTCCATGTTCGTGCAAATAGTATGGCTATTAACCTCATACTGTCTTAGGGGCTAATACAGTATACTCATGCAGCTGGTAAATAACTTCTCAATTCAAGATTCTCAAAACAATTGATTGAACTCACAACCATTTATTACAGAAGGCATTCAGGCATTAAAACAGAGATAAAACCACTGTGTGGAGAAAACAACTATGAAAGCTTTGAATGCTCGTACATGCATACATGTAGAACATCAAACATATACTATTGATCAACATTACATTTATATAGGCATATATAAACACTATGCATCCTATGAGATCAGTTCCATTTGTTTTTATATGATTCCGGCAATGCACTGAATTCCAAAATGAAGAAAAATCTACATAATAAAATATATACACTTCAGTCATTTATCGGTCGGACATATTATAACTGTTGCTTATAATATATGATGACAACTCATGATAAACACGTCTGAAACGTATACACCACCTTGGTACCGGCAAAGACATATACATGAGTTCTATTTATTTGAAATAACCACATGTTCTTTTAATTTAAATTAACATTTAATTCATGCACATTGCGAGAGCAGACCGGTTAAAGTGACCCAGGACATTATCTCACTCAGTATAAAGCCGGACCACAGCTATACTCATTAACACTAATCACCTGCCTTTAGCATGTGATCAACAATGAATGACTCAGTTGTACTTATACTTTACGCTTCAGACAAAAGTTTTGTGCTATACTGCGAAACATCCAAAACTAATACTCTATGACTACATAAGCGTAACTAAATGAATGAAAGTCTCCATTAAAGGAACAAATGTTTATTATTTAATATTGAGCATGGCAATCTCTCACCTACATATGATATAAACTCATTTGGTAAATGTAAGACTGACAACTTCATAGACACTGACTTATGACGATAACGGAATAAATCTACCAGCCTCAAATGTCATATAACTTTAATACCCCAACATAGTATACTTTAACTAGTGAAAGCCACATCTGAAACATCGATATCACAGCAGACTATATGGTAGACCTAACAAACTCTAAAATGGTACTTACATATTTGAACCCAACTCACTTCACTCATCTATCTTTCTGTCTCTCTAGGACATGTTCTACACCCTTCTATTCTAATATTTAACTAATAAACTCAATATGTATGTGCTTTATGTAGTTAATAAATATAATAAGCAGAGGAAAACAATATTTAATGGTACATAACCATTCTCACCTTAGTTAAGTGGAATTCTAATCTCTTGAAATATCTCTCAGCTGCCGTTATTTGCTGTAAATTGAAAGTAACTTGATTATGAACTTTGCTATGCAAAATAAGTTATTTTCGTAAATTTGATATCAATATAGACAGAAAACACCATCATTGTTTATATTAAACAAATTACATGCAGTGGACTCATTTTCGTAATGTTTATACCCAATAAATCGTCCGGAATAAATTAGTAAATATTTACATTTGTGCATATTTCAAACATTGTTTTAATACTCTGAAATGTCACAGTCGATGTTATTAGAATTTTCGAGAATCTTTAATAGTTGATTGCTACATTCTTCCAGTGGAGACAGTGTTTGGTTACTAACTTATTGACTTTATTCACTGAAGTAAGTCCATAACATGTCTATAAATAAAAGATAGTGTATCTCTCCTAGTACATATTACTCCAACAACAACATGATTTTATAAAACCTGATTTCAAGACAACAATAAGTTTTTTTTGTGAATAAAACGAGAGGCCGATCACGATCGGCAGATGTTAACCTATTCCTTGGCGATAGTAAATTACTATGATCAGAATCATAAATAAGAGTTTTGATGTTGAATTATTGAGTATACTGTTATATACTATTATAAACAAATGTACATAACACAAATTATTGGAATTTATGGATCACTCGCATTTATATAAGAGAATGCACTGGTACAGGATCTGTAATGCTGCACCACCACAGCCTTGGGTTAAATGTGAAAAGGTGACCTGGACATGGACTAATTGGGTTAAGAGAGTCCAATTTAAGTTTACAATGATAATGTATCAAATTCTATCAACAACAGCCATCAAGATAAGACACTCACTGCAGACCCATTAATATTAATTATATAGCCGAGCTGTCAACAAATCACAGGCATTGTTTATGTTGAAGGCTGGCGTCTCTATTAAACATATAACATTTATAATGACCTCAGACCATATCAGAGTGATATACTCAGCTGTGCAATGCAGCACAGATGTTCTAGTCTACTATTAATACCATGTGATGTGTATTGCTGAAACTTTTTTTTAAATTAGCTACAATAGCTTTCTTTATCTGTACATGATGTCTTTTATGCTAATTAGCATAAGAGACATCAGAAAATAATATAGCCTTATCAATAGCTATTAATTTGTCCAAAGGCATGGGATGGAATTGGTGAATTGGGTTTAATGTCGCTCCAAACAAATTGACCAGTACAAGATTTTGGACCAATTTAAACCAAATTTGGTGTGGTGACTCGGGGTACCCTTGGCAGAGTTATAATGTTGTTAGTTTTTCAATTTTTTTCAATTTTTTTTTTTTAAGAGTGAATATTTCGAAAAAGGGCCATAATTCGGTTAAAAAAAGTCAGATCAAACCCATATTCGAACTCGATCTGTCTTTTGTGCTGAGAAATCCATATACAAAATTTGGTTGCGATCAGATAGAAAATATTTCAGTTATCGCACCATGCGTAAAGTGTCTATGGACAGACAGACAGATGGACGGACTAACGACGAGTGGTCAATCCGGACAACGACACTATGTTAACCATACTATTGGTTAATTTTTTGTCTTTAAGACCCTGAGCTCCTTTGTTCTCCTTCCACATTCTATCTTCCGAATGAGCACTTTATACCATGCTTTTAATATACTGTAAGTCGACATTCGTAATCTAGAACTCTCGTGTATTCCAATGTATGCAAAATGAGCTACCACGGAGACTGCTAACAGAGAAATAATTCACTTTTACTAATGGTATCGACTATCTAGTTTCCGATAGTCCAGTAGCTCGTCCATTAACCCTACATAAAGGCATAATAAAGTGATTTATTTCTGATGCAACCGACCATTCACAGCCTTGGTGGAGGGTGGTAACAAGATAGAGTTCTACCTCTTGCTAAGCTCAGAAATTTTGTCTGAGATCACCTGATAGTTCAGTAGTAAAAATAGCCCATTTAACTGTTCCATTACAATGAATATATGAGAACAATTCTCAATACAGTCAATGACTGTGGGGTCACTCACCAGACTGCAAAGACTGATAAGACTGGGACTCTGGAGACCACAACAGTCAGAACTTTTCATAATCACTTTAAAAGAAGTAAATCTAAACAAGATATGTGGCTAGAGAGGCTTCAGTAGTGCACAGTGGGTAATTTCAAGATGAATATTCACCTTGAAATTATCCACTGTACAATACTGATCACCCCCCTCCTCCAGCTCAACAAGTCCCCTCCCGACCCGCAGGCTCCAGACTCCCAAGTCTTAGGTTGGAATTTCACAACCGACATCTCAAACTTTCTCAATTGTTAGAAATTTCCAATCTCACAAGCGCCTTTTTATAAAAACCATTTAGACATGTTTGAAGCCCAATTATCCATGGACCCAAAACACCATACATGTATATCAGATTAATCAGTCAGGTAGTTCCAAGGTAGATGTTTTAATGAATTTAGTATTTCAATGATTTTATTAGACACAAAAGTGTTAACTCCCCATAGCCCCATCATTTCTTAACAGGTTACCTCATGTTTATAACAAATCTAAATCTCAGTCACTAAAGGATCCTCCATACTATATGTAATCTAAATAGTCCAACCTCTTTTGAGAAGACATTTTAAGAATTACTATTGAGACATACAGTTATGTCCCTGGTCCCACACTATTTAACCTGGTGACCACATCTGAATAAATTTGAATCCCAGACACCAAAGAACCCTTCATACTAAATATACTAAATATCAGTAAAATAGACCTGATGTCTATTGTGATGGAAGCATATTAAGAGGGAAACTGTCCTTCGCTTGGCTCCTATTTGACCAGGTGACCCCATTTTAAAAAATCTGAATTGCAGTCAAACAAGAACATTCCATGCTAAACAAGCCAACTAGTTCTTGGCTCTTGTAAACATATTTTAAGAATTACTATATGGTGAAATAGTTATGTCTCTGGCTCTACCCTTATTCGACTTTGTGATCCCATTTTCACAAATCTTTCACCCAAGGTAATTTCATACCAAATATAAGCAAAATAGGCCATTTGATTCTTGCATAGAAGACATATCATGAATTACTATGGAAAGAAAGAGTAATGTAGCTGGCCTTGCACCCACTTCACCTGGTGACCCTGATTGAACAAATCTGAATCACAAGCACCAAAGGAAAGATTTGAACAATACATATGATAGATTGTTGTTGTAATTGGGAATTAATGACCTATATCAGATCTCCAGGGAATGTTTATAAAATTGTCAGATTTCACTTGACATGTGTAGGCATACCCTGCATACAGCTAGAGCCAAAGTATTATAATAAAATGCTTCTTATTAATGATTCTCTGTTAAGAATTTGAGTAAATATTATTTTTGGGACCAGGGTGGCAGAAGCAGTGAACTTGAGTAAAGGGCCAGGCGGCACGATATATATATATATATATATATATATATATATATATATATATATATATATATATATATATATAATTGACCATGGAGTGAAATAAAAAAAAATAAAAAAATATTTTGTGGAGTTATGTCCCTGGCCCCGCCCACATTTGACCCAGTGACCTCATTTGAACAAATCTGAACCCCAGTCACCCAAGGATCCTTCAAACCAAATATTAACCCATTTGGCCTGATGGTATTTGAGAAGATGTTTAAAAGAATTAATATGGAGGTAAAGAGTTATGGCCCTGGGTTCACAACTATTTGACCCAGTCACCTCATTTGAACAAAAATCGGAATGTGAGTCGTCACCTAGGGAACATCCACACCAAATATGAACCCATTCGGTCTTATGGTTCCAGAGGAGAAGAAGTTCAAAGAATTGTTGACGGACGGACGATGGAGGGACAAGGAGCTAAAAAATTTAAAAATGTTAAAAAGTATTTTTGTTAATGTTTTTTTTACCCGTTAATTGAGCAAGTTTTAAATCTTAAAAAAAACATTATTTTTTTTGGAGTTATGTCCTGGCTCAGCCCACAATTGACCCAGTGACCCCATTTGAACAAATCTGAACCCAAGTCTCCCAAGGACCCTTCATACCAAATATGAACCCATTCAACCCGATGGTACATGAGAAGAAGTCGTTTTTAAGAATTACTATGGAGGGCAAGAGTTATGGCCCTGGCTTCACAACCATTTGACAGAGTGACCCCATTTGAACAAATCTGAAGTGAGTCACCTAGGAAACATCCACACCAAATATGAAACCATTCAGTCTTATGATCTAGAGAAGAAGATGTTCAAAGAATTGTTGACAGATGGATGGAGGGACAGACAGATGAACAGGTGACAGATGAGAAGTGATGATTCTAGCTTCATCTCATGTGAGCTAAAAATTACATTTCATTGAACAAATCTGTAAATCACACCCCCCAACACTGTGGGTACATCCCTGCGAGAATAGGACATACATGATTTATTTGAATGCCTAACTACATTGGCCTAACAAAATTTCCATGATCTTGAAAGCCAGTGCATTCTCTTTTATATGGGAGGCTCCCCATGGGAGACTCGCATATATAAGAGAATGCACAAGCACGGGGTCTTCATTGCTGCACCAGCACAGCTCTGGTCATGAAATGGTTAATATTAATAGCAAAAATAAACTAGGTAATTTGCATCTGAGATAAACATGGGATAAAATTTCATTCATGCTATGTCTGCCAGAGATGTCCACATTGAGATAATTAGATTATAATGACTGGACAAACACCTGTGAGAGCAAAGCCAATGTATTGTTACTCCTACAGCTGTGATCAAAACAAGGATTTTAATGGGGTGAACTAGGAAGAGATATGGTATGGTACAGCGTGGTGTGACAGGGACAGGAGGTGGGGTGGGGAGGGAGTGCGGGGTAGCTGTGATGTGTTTAAAAAAAATCAAAGGTCAAAATGCAAAAATGTAATTTTTTGTTTTTAGAGTTATGTCCCTGGCTCTGCCCCTATTTGACCCAGTGACCCCATTTGAACAAATCTGAACCCCAGTCACCTAAGGTCCCTCCATACCAAATATAAGCTAAATTGGCCCATTGTTTGAGAAGAAGTCATTCTAAGAATTACTATGGAGGAATAGAGTTATGGCCCTGGTTTCTCAACTAATCAACCTGGTGACCTCATTTGAACAAATCTGAATGTGAGTCACCTAGGGAACATCCACACCAAATATGAACCCGTTCCGTCTTATAGTTCTGGAAAAGAAGTCGTTCTAAGAATTAGTATGAAGGAATAGAGTTGTGGCCCTGCTTTCTCAACTAATTGACCTGATGACCTCATTTGAACAAATCTGAATGTGATTCACCTAGGGAAGATCCACACCAAATATGAACCCGTTCCGTCTTATGGTTCGGGAGGAGAAGATGATTCTTGACGGACGGACAGACGGACGGACGAGGAGTGATGACTATAGCTCCACCGGAGACTTCGTCTCAGGTATTAAAGCTAAAAACTGATAGAAATTGATAGAAACTTTTTCGGACAGGTGTCCTCGATATGAACCTATTATTTTATACCAGATATACTATTTATCACATGATTAGCACTACATATTTTCCAATGTAATATTCGAGCGTAATAGACACGTGTAATATCGTCGTGTGCAATGACGTCATGCTGCTCTTTGTGACAAAGTTCGCTGACTGTTGATTATTGTTCTTTTCGATAAAATTCTAGCGATTATATGATCATGTGATGAAAAGTATCTTAAACTTGTTATATTTTATACGTAATTTATCAACCTCGTCCATTAAATTCTATTTGAGCCTCGGTAAACCTCGGCTCAAATCAAATTTAGTGAACTCGGTTGATAAATTCCGTATAAAATAGTAACTCGTTTGAGATCCTCTATATAATACTAAAAGATACACAATCTTTATTGCAGTGTTAGTTATTTACTAAATGAACAGAAACAATATATGGTACTGAAAACATTTTAGGCTGGAGAAAGGGCGGGGTTCGGGAAGCAATGATAAGAAAATATGAATTATAGTATGTGGTTCCACAACAGAAGGTTGGTTGTCGTTTATTTTGTAAGTACACTTCTCAAGACCTAGGAACACAGGCTGGCCGGGTGGCTCATGTAGCTAGGCAAGCTTGTTGGCCCTTTTTACCAGGCTAGCATGACAGATGTGTAGACATATCATTATAGCTTAGTTTACATCATTATCAGAGAGTGTTAGCCCATTAGCCTGGGTCAGATCATCATTATGAATTCCTTCAAGAATACTCTTAATAAAATTCCCATCAAATCAATAAGAATTGAGAATGCAATTGACCAGAAGGCTGGCAACAAATCATTCAATAAAGTTATCATATTACATGTTTTTATTCTATGTTGTCACATGTGGAATTCTGGTGCATATATGAATTGGAGAATCTCAGATTGATTGGTCCATATAATGTTGTCATGGTTATAACAAATTTGTAAATGTGTTATTGAATATGTCAATGCACTAAGAGGTAAATAAAACCCTAGAAATACATAACATATATAAACTCAATATAAGAAATGTAATCTATGAATATAAGGTCAACGACATCTTGTGTAATAGAAACAACAAAATGAATACAAATTTCTAATATTCACACTCAACTAGCAAATAAGAAGAATATTTAGAACCCTATTTCAATGATATTATGTCTGTTTCAATTATATAATATAGAAGCAACTAGGGGGTCCGAGTGTCACATCACTTGATGTAATTTCAACAAAACATCCTACATGCGTGTTCCACAGTGTGAATGCCAATATGAGCATAAATATTTAACTCAATCACAGAAAACTGTAACCTAATACTGAATATAAGGTCAATGCTCTCTGTTATGTTACCATGATGTATGTGACATTAATTGCTTGAAAGGTATGTTCAAACAAGTTGGGGAGACCATGCAGGACATCTGGTCATCTTTTGACCAATTTGATATGTGTTTGAACTTTGGAAGAATGATCAACACAAATGTCAATGTATAATTAATGTTTCCAGGGGGGGGGGGGGGGGGGGGGGTCAGGAAAAAAATGATGGATACAAGGTGGAAATTTTGTGTTTTTCAGTTTTGGGGACCCACCACCCCGGGAACGTAAGTTTTTTCCACCCAGGTCTGGGACACCCACCCCCAAAATTGATGAAAATCTTGTAAATTCTACTAAATAATGTGTCGTTGGCAGGGTAAGGGTCATTGTGTCTGCACCGGAACTGAGAGAACGCTGATCAAGTGCACCCACAAAAAATAAACAAACAAAGCACATGGCTGAAAAATATGCCAACAAAACCAGTGACAAAACCTTTAAAAACCCAATATTTATGGTTATAAAGGTAAAATACCCACTTTAACAGGATAGTTGTGTCCCTTATTAGCAATAGGTTAAAATATGTACCCGGCACCCCCTTAACATCATTATTAAAAACACCATCAATTTGATTAAATAAACACAGTTCCAGTCCTCTCCATGTGGGAAACTGGTGAGCAATGAGGAGCTCCCAGTCCTCTCCATGTGGGAAACTGGTGAGCAATGAGGAGCTCCCCTTAAAATCATTCTAGGCGAGTAGCTCTGCTACAAAATGTCAAGGTGAGTACGGGAGGGGGGCCTCCCCCGGAAAATTTTGAAAATTAGATGCTCTGAGATTGAATCTGGAGCCTTTTAATGCTCCAATCACTGTTCAAATAACGATTTTGTGTCAATAAGTGACAAAAATGCAATGCTAATAGTACACAAGCAAGTAAGTTGGTATATTTGAAATAAAGTTATCTGATATATTACGAACATTTGAAGCATGTGTATTCTGAGTTATCGACAGTATCAGGTCATATATATACCCGGCACCCCCTTAACATCATTATTAAATCAGCAGGACATATATATACCCGGCATCCCCTTAACATCATTATTAAATCAGCAGTACATATATATACCCGGCACCAACTTTAGTAACATCATTATTAAATAAGCAGGTCATATATATACCCGGCACCCCCTTAACATCATTATTAAATCAGCAGGACATATTTATACCCAGCACCCCCTTAACATCATTACTAAATCAGCAGGACAAATATATACCTGTTACCCCTTAACATCATTATTAAATCAGCAGTACATATATATACCCGGCACCAACTTTAGTAACATCATTATTAAATAAGCAGGACATATATATACCCAGCATCCCCTTAACATCATTATTAAATCAGCAGGACATATTTATACCCAGCACCCCCTTAACATCATTACTAAATCAGCAGGACAAATATATACCCGGCACCAACTTTAGTAACATCATTATTAAATAAGCAGGTCATATATATACCCGGCACCCCCTTAACATCATTACTAAATCAGCAGGACAAATATATACCTGTTACCCCTTAACATCATTATTAAATCAGCAGGACATATATATACCCAGCATCACCTTAACATCATTACTAAATCAGCAGGACATATATATACCCAGCATCACCTTAACATCATTACTAAATCAGCAGGACATATATATACCCAGCATCACCTTAACATCATTATTAAATCAGCAGGACATATATATACCCAGCATCACCTTAACATCATTATTAAATCAGCAGGGCATATATATACCGAGCATCACCTTAACATCATTACTAAATCAGCAGGACATATATATACCCAGCATCACCTTAACATCATTATTAAATCAGCAGGACATATATATATACCCAGCATCCCCTTAACATCATTACTAAATCAGCAGGACATATATATACCCAGCATCACCTTAACATCATTATTAAATCAGCAGGACATATATATACCCAGCATCACCTTAACATCATTATTAAATCAGCAGGACATATATATACCCAGCATCACCTTAACATCATTACTAAATCAGCAGGACATATATATACCCAGCATCACCTTAACATCATTATTAAATCAGCAGGACATATATATACCCAGCATCCCCTTAACATCATTACTAAATCAGCAGGACATATATATACCCAGCACCCCCTTAACATCATTACTAAATCAGCAGGACATATATATACCCAGCATCACCTTAACATCATTATTAAATCAGCAGGACATATATATACCCAGCATCACCTTAACATCATTACTAAATCAGCAGGACATATATATACCCAGCATCACCTTAACATCATTATTAAATCAGCAGGACATATATATACCCAGCATCACCTTAACATCATTATTAAATCAGCAGGACATATATATACCCAGCATCACCTTAACATCATTATTAAATCAGCAGGACATATATATACCCAGCATCACCTTAACATCATTATTAAATCAGCAGGACATATATATACCCAGCATCACCTTAACATCATTATTAAATCAGCAGGACATATATATACCCGGCATCCCCTTAACATCATTATTAAATCAGCAGGACACATATATACCCAGCATCCCCTTAACATCATTATTAAATCAGCAGGACATATATATACCCAGCATCACCTTAACATCATTATTAAATCAGCAGTACATATATATACCCGGCACCCCCTTAACATCATTACTAAATCAGCAGGACATATATATACCCTGGCACCCCCTTAACATCATTACTAAATCAGCAGTACATATATATACACGGCACCCCCTTAACATCATTATTAAATCAGCAGGACATATATATACACGGCACCCCCTTAACATCATTATTAAATCAGCAGGACATATATATACCCTGGCACCCCCTTAACATCATTACTAAATCAGCAGTACATATATATACACGGCACCCCCTTAACATCATTATTAAATCAGCAGGACATATATATACACGGCACCCCCTTCTTAACATCATTATTAAATCAGCAGGACATATATATACCCTGGCACCCCCTTAACATCATTATTAAATCAGCAGTACATATATATACACGGCACCCCCTTAACATCATTATTAAATCAGCAGGACATATATATACACGGCACCCCCTTAACATCATTATTAAATCAGCAGGACATATATATACCCTGGCACCCCCTTAACATCATTATTAAATCAGCAGTACATATATATACACGGCACCCCCTTAACATCATTATTAAATCAGCAGGACATATATATACCCTGGCACCCCCTTAACATCATTACTAAATCAGCAGTACATATATATACCCTGGCACCCCCTTAACATCATTATTAAATCAGCAGTACATATATATACCCGGCACCCCCTTAACATCATTATTAAATCAGCAGTACATATATATACCCGGCACCCCCTTAACATCATTATTAAATCAGCAGTACATATATATACCCAGCATCACCTTAACATCATTATTAAATCAGCAGAACATATATATACCCGGCACCCCCTTAACATCATTATTAAATCAGCAGTACATATATATACCCGGCACCCCCTTAACATCATTATTAAATCAGCAGTACATATATATACCCTGGCACCCCCTTAACATCATTACTAAATCAGCAGGACATATATATACCCGGCACCCCCTTAACATCATTATTAAATCAGCAGTACATATATATACCCGGCACCCCCTTAACATCATTATTAAATCAGCAGTACATATATATACCCTGGCACCCCCTTAACATCATTATTAAATCAGCAGTACATATATATACCCGGCACCCCCTTAACATCATTACTAAATCAGCAGTACATATATATACCCTGGCACCCCCTTAACATCATTATTAAATCAGCAGTACATATATATACCCGGCACCCCCTTAACATCATTATTAAATCAGCAGGACATATATATACCCTGGCACCCCCTTAACATCCATTATTAAATCAGCAGAACATATTTATACCTGTTACCCCTTAACATCATTACTAAATCAGCAGGACATATATATACCCTGGCACCCCCTTAACATCATTACTAAATCAGCAGGACATATATATACCCAGCATCCCCTTAACATCATTACTAAATCAGCAGGACATATATATACCCAGCATCCCCTTAACATCATTACTAAATCAGCAGGACATATATATACCCAGCATCACCTTAATATCATTATTAAATCAGCAGGACATATATATACCCAGCATCCCCTTAACATCATTACTAAATCAGCAGGACATATATATACCCAGCACCCCCTTAACATCATTACTAAATCAGCAGGACATATATATACCCAGCATCACCTTAACATCATTATTAAATCAGCAGGACATATATATACCCAGCATCACCTTAACATCATTATTAAATCAGCAGGACATATATATACCCAGCATCACCTTAACATCATTACTAAATCAGCAGGACATATATATACCCAGCATCACCTTAACATCATTATTAAATCAGCAGGACATATATATACCCAGCATCCCCTTAACATCATTACTAAATCAGCAGGACATATATATACCCAGCACCCCCTTAACATCATTACTAAATCAGCAGGACATATATATACCCAGCATCACCTTAACATCATTATTAAATCAGCAGGACATATATATACCCAGCATCACCTTAACATCATTACTAAATCAGCAGGACATATATATACCCAGCATCACCTTAACATCATTATTAAATCAGCAGGACATATATATACCCAGCATCACCTTAACATCATTATTAAATCAGCAGGACATATATATACCCAGCATCACCTTAACATCATTATTAAATCAGCAGGACATATATATACCCAGCATCACCTTAACATCATTATTAAATCAGCAGGACATATATATACCCAGCATCACCTTAACATCATTATTAAATCAGCAGGACATATATATACCCGGCATCCCCTTAACATCATTATTAAATCAGCAGGACACATATATACCCAGCATCCCCTTAACATCATTATTAAATCAGCAGGACATATATATACCCAGCATCACCTTAACATCATTATTAAATCAGCAGTACATATATATACCCGGCACCCCCTTAACATCATTACTAAATCAGCAGGACATATATATACCCTGGCACCCCCTTAACATCATTACTAAATCAGCAGTACATATATATACACGGCACCCCCTTAACATCATTATTAAATCAGCAGGACATATATATACACGGCACCCCCTTAACATTATTATTAAATCAGCAGGACATATATATACCCTGGCACCCCCTTAACATCATTACTAAATCAGCAGTACATATATATACACGGCACCCCCTTAACATCATTATTAAATCAGCAGGACATATATATACACGGCACCCCCTTAACATCATTATTAAATCAGCAGGACATATATATACCCTGGCACCCCCTTAACATCATTATTAAATCAGCAGTACATATATATACACGGCACCCCCTTAACATCATTATTAAATCAGCAGGACATATATATACACGGCACCCCCTTAACATCATTATTAAATCAGCAGGACATATATATACCCTGGCACCCCCTTAACATCATTATTAAATCAGCAGTACATATATATACACGGCACCCCCTTAACATCATTATTAAATCAGCAGGACATATATATACCCTGGCACCCCCTTAACATCATTACTAAATCAGCAGTACATATATATACCCTGGCACCCCCTTAACATCATTATTAAATCAGCAGTACATATATATACCCGGCACCCCCTTAACATCATTATTAAATCAGCAGTACATATATATACCCGGCACCCCCTTAACATCATTATTAAATCAGCAGTACATATATATACCCAGCATCACCTTAACATCATTATTAAATCAGCAGAACATATATATACCCGGCACCCCCTTAACATCATTATTAAATCAGCAGTACATATATATACCCGGCACCCCCTTAACATCATTATTAAATCAGCAGTACATATATATACCCTGGCACCCCCTTAACATCATTACTAAATCAGCAGGACATATATATACCCGGCACCCCCTTAACATCATTATTAAATCAGCAGTACATATATATACCCGGCACCCCCTTAACATCATTATTAAATCAGCAGTACATATATATACCCTGGCACCCCCTTAACATCATTATTAAATCAGCAGTACATATATATACCCGGCACCCCCTTAACATCATTACTAAATCAGCAGTACATATATATACCCTGGCACCCCCTTAACATCATTATTAAATCAGCAGTACATATATATACCCGGCACCCCCTTAGCATCATTATTAAATCAGCAGGACATATATATACCCTGGCACCCCCTTAACATCCATTATTAAATCAGCAGAACATATTTATACCTGTTACCCCTTAACATCATTACTAAATCAGCAGGACATATATATACCCTGGCACCCCCTTAACATCATTACTAAATCAGCAGGACATATATATACCCAGCATCCCCTTAACATCATTACTAAATCAGCAGGACATATATATACCCAGCATCCCCTTAACATCATTACTAAATCAGCAGGACATATATATACCCAGCATCACCTTAATATCATTATTAAATCAGCAGGACATATATATACCCAGCATCCCCTTAACATCATTACTAAATCAGCAGGACATATATATACCCAGCACCCCCTTAACATCATTATTAAATCAGCAGTACATATATATACCCAGCATCACCTTAACATCATTATTAAATCAGCAGGACAAATATATACCTGTTACCCCTTAACATCATTATTAAATCAGCAGGACATATATATACCCGGCACCCCCTTAACATCATTATTAAATCAGCAGGACATATATATACCCAGCATCACCTTAACATCATTACTAAATCAGCAGGACATATATATACCCAGCATCACCTTAACATCATTACTAAATCAGCAGTACATATATATACCCAGCACCCCCTTAACATCATTATTAAATCAGCAGGACATATATATACCCAGCATCACCTTAACATCATTACTAAATCAGCAGGACATATATATACCCAGCATCACCTTAACATCATTACTAAATCAGCAGGACATATATATACCCAGCACCCCCTTAACATCATTACTAAATCAGCAGGACATATATATACCCGGCACCCCCTTAACATCATTACTAAATCAGCAGGACATATATATACCCGGCACCCCCTTAACATCATTACTAAATCAGCAGTACATATATATACCCAGCATCACCTTAACATCATTACTAAATCAGCAGGACATATATATACCCAGCACCCCCTTAACATCATTATTAAATCAGCAGGACATATATATACCCAGCATCCCCTTAACATCATTATTAAATCAGCAGGACATATATATACCCAGCACCCCCTTAACATCATTATTAAATCAGCAGTACATATATATACCCAGCATCACCTTAACATCATTATTAAATCAGCAGGACATATATATACCTGTTACCCCTTAACATCATTACTAAATCAGCAGGACATATATATACCCAGCATCCCCTTAACATCATTACTAAATCAGCAGGACATATATATACCCAGCATCACCTTAACATCATTATTAAATCAGCAGGACATATATATACCCTGGCACCCCCTTAACATCATTATTAAATCAGCAGTACATATATATACCCGGCACCCCCTTAACATCATTATTAAATCAGCAGTACATATATATACCCGGCACCCCCTTAACATCATTATTAAATCAGCAGTACATATATATACCCAGCATCACCTTAACATCATTATTAAATCAGCAGAACATATATATACCCGGCACCCCCTTAACATCATTATTAAATCAGCAGTACATATATATACCCGGCACCCCCTTAACATCATTATTAAATCAGCAGTACATATATATACCCTGGCACCCCCTTAACATCATTACTAAATCAGCAGGACATATATATACCCGGCACCCCCTTAACATCATTATTAAATCAGCAGTACATATATATACCCGGCACCCCCTTAACATCATTATTAAATCAGCAGTACATATATATACCCTGGCACCCCCTTAACATCATTATTAAATCAGCAGTACATATATATACCCGGCACCCCCTTAACATCATTACTAAATCAGCAGTACATATATATACCCTGGCACCCCCTTAACATCATTATTAAATCAGCAGTACATATATATACCCGGCACCCCCTTAGCATCATTATTAAATCAGCAGGACATATATATACCCTGGCACCCCCTTAACATCCATTATTAAATCAGCAGAACATATTTATACCTGTTACCCCTTAACATCATTACTAAATCAGCAGGACATATATATACCCTGGCACCCCCTTAACATCATTACTAAATCAGCAGGACATATATATACCCAGCATCCCCTTAACATCATTACTAAATCAGCAGGACATATATATACCCAGCATCCCCTTAACATCATTACTAAATCAGCAGGACATATATATACCCAGCATCACCTTAATATCATTATTAAATCAGCAGGACATATATATACCCAGCATCCCCTTAACATCATTACTAAATCAGCAGGACATATATATACCCAGCACCCCCTTAACATCATTATTAAATCAGCAGTACATATATATACCCAGCATCACCTTAACATCATTATTAAATCAGCAGGACAAATATATACCTGTTACCCCTTAACATCATTATTAAATCAGCAGGACATATATATACCCGGCACCCCCTTAACATCATTATTAAATCAGCAGGACATATATATACCCAGCATCACCTTAACATCATTACTAAATCAGCAGGACATATATATACCCAGCATCACCTTAACATCATTACTAAATCAGCAGTACATATATATACCCAGCACCCCCTTAACATCATTATTAAATCAGCAGGACATATATATACCCAGCATCACCTTAACATCATTACTAAATCAGCAGGACATATATATACCCAGCATCACCTTAACATCATTACTAAATCAGCAGGACATATATATACCCAGCACCCCCTTAACATCATTACTAAATCAGCAGGACATATATATACCCGGCACCCCCTTAACATCATTACTAAATCAGCAGGACATATATATACCCGGCACCCCCTTAACATCATTACTAAATCAGCAGTACATATATATACCCAGCATCACCTTAACATCATTACTAAATCAGCAGGACATATATATACCCAGCACCCCCTTAACATCATTATTAAATCAGCAGGACATATATATACCCAGCATCCCCTTAACATCATTATTAAATCAGCAGGACATATATATACCCAGCACCCCCTTAACATCATTATTAAATCAGCAGTACATATATATACCCAGCATCACCTTAACATCATTATTAAATCAGCAGGACATATATATACCTGTTACCCCTTAACATCATTACTAAATCAGCAGGACATATATATACCCAGCATCCCCTTAACATCATTACTAAATCAGCAGGACATATATATACCCAGCATCACCTTAACATCATTATTAAATCAGCAGGACATATATATACCCTGGCACCCCCTTAACATCATTATTAAATCAGCAGTACATATATATACACGGCACCCCCTTAACATCCATTATTAAATCAGCAGAACATATTTATACCTGTTACCCCTTAACATCATTACTAAATCAGCAGGACATATATATACCCTGGCACCCCCTTAACATCATTATTAAATCAGCAGTACATATATATACACGGCACCCCCTTAACATCCATTATTAAATCAGCAGAACATATTTATACCTGTTACCCCTTAACATCATTACTAAATCAGCAGGACATATATATACCCTGGCACCCCCTTAACATCAATATTAAATCAGCAGTACATATATATACACGGCACCCCCTTAACATCCATTATTAAATCAGCAGAACATATTTATACCTGTTACCCCTTAACATCATTACTAAATCAGCAGGACATATATATACCCTGGCATCCCCTTAACATCATTACTAAATCAGCAGGACATATATATACCCTGGCACCCCCTTAACATCAATATTAAATCAGCAGTACATATATATACACGGCACCCCCTTAACATCCATTATTAAATCAGCAGAACATATTTATACCTGTTACCCCTTAACATCATTACTAAATCAGCAGGACATATATATACCCTGGCATCCCCTTAACATCATTACTAAATCAGCAGGACATATATATACCCAGCACCCCCTTAACATCATTATTAAATCAGCAGGACATATATATACCCAGCATCCCCTTAACATCATTATTAAATCAGCAGGACATATATATACCCAGCATCACCTTAACATCATTATTAAATCAGCAGGACATATATATACCCAGCACCCCCTTAACATCATTATTAAATCAGCAGGACATATATATACCCAGCACCCCCTTAACATCATTATTAAATCAGCAGGACATATATATACCCAGCATCCCCTTAACATCATTATTAAATCAGCAGGACATATATATACCCAGCACCCCCTTAACATCATTACTAAATCAGCAGGACATATATATACCCAGCATCCCCTTAACATCATTATTAAATCAGCAGGACATATATATACCCTGGCACCCCCCTTAACATCATTATTAAATCAGCAGGACATATATATACCCAGCATCACCTTAACATCATTATTAAATCAGCAGGACATATATATACCCAGCATCACCTTAACATCATTATTAAATCAGCAGGACATATATATACCCAGCATCACCTTAACATCATTATTAAATCAGCAGTACATATATATACACGGCACCCCCTTAACATCATTATTAAATCAGCAGGACATATATATACCCAGCACCTCCTTAACATCATTATTAAATCAGCAGGACATATATATACCCAGCATCACCTTAACATCATTATTAAATCAGCAGGACATATATATACCCAGCATCACCTTAACATCATTATTAAATCAGCAGGACATATATATACCCAGCACCCCCTTAACATCATTATTAAATCAGCAGGACATATATATACCCAGCATCACCTTAACATCATTATTAAATCAGCAGTACATATATATACACGGCACCCCCTTAACATCATTATTAAATCAGCAGGACATATATATACCCGGCACCCCCTTAACATCATTACTAAATCAGCAGGACATATATATACCCAGCATCACCTTAACATCATTATTAAATCAGCAGGACATATATATACCCAGCACCCCCTTAACATCATTATTAAATCAGCAGGACATATATATACCCAGCATCCCCTTAACATCATTATTAAATCAGCAGGACATATATATACCCAGCATCACCTTAACATCATTATTAAATCAGCAGGACATATATATACCCAGCACCCCCTTAACATCATTATTAAATCAGCAGGACATATATATACCCAGCACCCCCTTAACATCATTATTAAATCAGCAGGACATATATATACCCAGCATCCCCTTAACATCATTATTAAATCAGCAGGACATATATATACCCAGCACCCCCTTAACATCATTACTAAATCAGCAGGACATATATATACCCAGCATCCCCTTAACATCATTATTAAATCAGCAGGACATATATATACCCTGGCACCCCCTTAACATCATTACTAAATCAGCAGGACATATATATACCCAGCATCACCTTAACATCATTATTAAATCAGCAGTACATATATATACACGGCACCCCCTTAACATCATTATTAAATCAGCAGGACATATATATACCCAGCACCCCCTTAACATCATTATTAAATCAGCAGGACATATATATACCCAGCATCACCTTAACATCATTATTAAATCAGCAGGACATATATATACCCAGCATCACCTTAACATCATTATTAAATCAGCAGGACATATATATACCCAGCACCCCCTTAACATCATTATTAAATCAGCAGGACATATATATACCCAGCATCACCTTAACATCATTATTAAATCAGCAGTACATATATATACCCGGCACCCCCTTAACATCATTATTAAATCAGCAGGACATATATATACCCAGCATCACCTTAACATCATTATTAAATCAGCAGTACATATATATACACGGCACCCCCTTAACATCATTATTAAATCAGCAGGACATATATATACCCGGCACCCCCTTAACATCATTATTAAATCAGCAGGACATATATATACCCAGCACCCCCTTAACATCATTACTAAATCAGCAGGACATATATATACCAACATCACAACATTATAGCAGCATATTAAATGAAACCAGGGCTAATTTAAGCTGGATAATTTATGTGGATATTTAATCTATAGCTCATACTATCAGCTAATGAATAATTCATCCACATCATGGATGATGTGGTAAAAATTATATAAAGCCAATATGTTTAAACTGAATGAAGTTAATTATTAATGTGATATTCACAGTCGGCCAAATGAAAAACATACAAAACAATCAGGCAAACAATTTAATATGTCCTCAATTTACCAAATGAGTCTAGATCATGCCATGAATCTCTACTCTGGCTACAGTAGAGATTCATGGGATGATCTACAAATGAATCAAGATCTGTGCAGCATCAACTCGGTAAAGGCCCATGCTACATGGAAAAGAACATCTATTGGACAATATACTGTTGAACAGTTTCACTACAAATATGTTCAGAAGAGACCTGTTCCATTATGGAACACTGAACACAGACCCAAATGTCGAGGATTTTCAGAACATAGAACACATATTTTAAACAGATCTTGTTCGTTGGGGATAGTGTTACTACTATAAACTTAACTCAATTCAAAACATGTTTTGAGCAACCATATATCTAAACTCTTGATAAACTTTTTTCAGGAATATTTGAATATTATATTCTAGTAAATACCAAAAACTGTTGCAAGATCTACATTCCAGCACAACTCATACCCCACTCAAGTAGTGTATATGCATAATACAATTCAGGCTTGATGGGTCCCTTTAGCAGCTTTTGAGTGCTGAGTTATTCATATTATAAATAATCTCTTACAGATGGTTTCCTTTAACTGAGTTTGGTGAAGAATGAATAGATTCCATTCCAACATGAGTGCTGCCAAAGTTTGACATTATAATCAATAATGTGCGACTTGAATGAGTCTCATGCAGTCTGCATAACATCTTCTCACATATGTCCTGTTAAGCTGACAAGCAATCAATACACTGAATGTCTATGCTCCGATCGATTAGGGCTCCGTTATTAACTATTCCATATGTGGAAGCAGGAATCTTCTCTTAATAATAATGAAATTAAAGGCATACTGCCTACATATGGCATTGTTTAAGATAGCATGATCTTGTGGCTTTCTGAAGTTATCATGACCATGTGGCTTTCTGAACTTTAATGGCAATTTGGTCTCTGAGAAGTGTATCCAAGGCCTGATATGTTCTTTGGATAGTATATACTTGTGAGTTTGAAGGATGAGTAGTGAGCTCTGCATGAACACCAGCACTTTGATAGCTGAAATATCTTTGAATTGTTGGCTTATTTGAATCTCTATATTAAATCTACAAAATTGGATGGATGGGATAAGAAAAGTAGATATAATTCATGTTAAATACCAATATACAAACTTCATATACTCTCAACAAATTTGCCAAAGTATAATAGCAATTGTCCAGCTGTTTTTTTGGCGCAAAAGTAAAGATAAATGGGGCACAATGTGTTTACTTGAATAAGTCTTTATGTGACATATAGAGTCATTACCAGAGTATTTACATATTTTTTCCACGTTTTTATCTGTGGATTCAGACTGGGATGTAAACAAGACAGTCAATGACTGTTGAGATGTTCCACCTGACTGTAAAGACTGAGAAGATGGGGACTCTGAAGACTACAAGTCAGTACTTGTAACAATCACTTAAAACAAGTAGTTCTAAACAGGGACATAGCTAGAGCAAGGAGAAAAATAAAAAAAATCATAAAGAAAATGAAAACAAATATTATCATTTAAAAAAAAAAATTATATGTACTTGGTTTTTTTTAAAATTTTTTAATTTTTTTAAATCATTCAAAATTGTTAAGTCCTTGACCTTTGGTGATCAATGGTCTTGAGAAGAAGTTGTTTTAATGATTACTATTGCTATGCCCATATTCTACCCTGTGACCCCATTTAAATAGTCACACAAGGAAACTCCATACAAAAATTTAAGCTATACTGGCCTGATGAATCTTGAGAAGAAGCCATTTTAAGAATTACTATGGTGGGAAACAGTTCTGTCCCTGGTTCTGCCCATATTTGCCCTTTTGAACAAAAACTGAATCCCAGTCACATTGGTGCTAACCCCACCAAATATGACCTCATTCGGTCTTGCAGTTCTGGAGAAGATGTTTTAACCCTATCATGATGGGAGCTGCACTGGTGCAGCATTAAGGACCCTGTGCCAGTGTATTCTCTAATAAATATGTGAGTCTCTCATAGGGAGCCTCGCATATGAGAATAAACTGGCTTAAAATATCAAGGTAAATATTGTTAGCCAATGTATTCTCATATATAATGCGAGGCTCCCTATCGGAGACTCGCATATATATAAAGAGAATGTATTGGCACAGAGTTTTCCCAAATTTTTCAGGAAGCTCCAGTGATGGAAGGGTTAAGAGTTACCATGGAGGGACACATATATGTCCCTGGTGCTGGTCTTATTTGACCAGTTTACCCCATTTGAACAAATCTGAATCACAGTCACCCAAGGAACCTCAATACCAAATATAAGCTAAATATGTCTGATGGTTCTTTACCAGAATTTAAAAGATATGGAGGGAAAGAGTTATGGCCCTGGCTTCGCACCTATTTGACCTGGTGACCTCATTTGAAAAAAATCTGAATGTGAATTACCTAGGAAACATCCGCAACAAATATGAACCCATTCGGTCTTATGGATCTGGAGAAGAAGACAATTGTTGACAAATGGACAGACAGAAGGATGCACCTGTTGTAGACAGATGGCCAGACAAATACAATCAAGTATACCCTACCCCATTTTTCTTTGCAAAATCAGATAAGGAGTTCAGCTGGTTAACAGAATAATACTGGAAGAGCATATTTTATTTTATTTTAATGACCTTAATGACAGCACACACACATACCCCAAAGCTATGTGGTGCTAGTGTGGGGGTGGGGCAAGTTTGAAGGAAATGGAAAGTTTTAATGAGTCTCAGTGATTTCATTAAAGAAAAAATTGTTAAGACCCCTAACTCAGCCCCTTTTTGACAAGTCGTCTCCAATTTAACAAATATTGATCTGTCACCCAAGGAAGGGTCACACCAAATTAATTTAAAAACAGATTTTATTTTTTTTATAAATATATATATTTAATATTTTTTTTTTTTTAGCTGGTGACTTCATTTGAACAAATCTGAATGTGAGTCACCAAAGGAACATCAACATCAAATATGAACCGATTCGGACTTATAGTTCTGGAGAAAAAGTTGTTTTAAGAATTACTATGAAAGATTTATGGTCCTGGCTTCACAACTATTTGACCGGGTGACCTCATTTGAACAAATCTGAATGGGAGTCACCTAGGGAACATCCAGACCAAACATGAACCCATTCGGTCTTAATATGGTTCTTGAGAAGACAACAATTCTTGATGGATGGATGGGTGGACAAGTAGTGATGACTATAGCTCCACCGTCTCAGGTGAGCAAAAAGCTAGCTAAACGTCAGGCTTCAAACTGCCACAGGTCTTTAAATGTAATTCGTATGGGAAATATTCTGTTGTACATTTATTAGAAATGATCAGCACAAATAACATGCAGATAATGTTGATGCAGAACCCAACAGTTCACACTTTTAGTTGGTAGATAGTAGCCATTCCTGAACAGTCTTATCTTATGTGAAAGGTTATCATAGATTTGACATAAGGCACATAAATTTATAATGAGATATCCACTTCCCTCAATGGTATCCATATCTTTCATGCTCAGCTATATCAATTGCTTTAAACTACAGTGCATGACACCATTAACAGTTACATTTCAATTTATTGAGGAAACATTTATGATCTTTTTGTGACGCATATAATCTCATTATTCATTCAGCCTGAGGGTATTACACATATGTATATCTGAGGTTACAAATGACTTGATGCACACTGGCATTCACAAATTGAAAAGTGAACAACTATTAAGTCCAGATCAAGTTTAGTAAGATAATCTGAAAAGTCAATGGGAATGAATTAAGGTCCAAATAGATTGAAGGTCCACAAGCCTGCCGGTATGATGGTCATCTTTAATACATCTCTTAACACAGATCTCTTAACACAGATGTCAAGTTGGTTTCAGAGCGAGATAATGCCGAAAATCTGGTTGAAGATCTGAATGTCTGAAATTCTAATCTAGGGATAGTAGTTCACAAAGGATCAACCACAATGCTATAGGCACCTGATTATACACAAACAAAATAGAAGCCTGTTGAGAACGAGTTTCCTCTGTATAGGGCATGGAATTCTATCAACTACCGGTAATGTATAGAGAAATAATGTATTGTGAAATATTTATAAAGTTTGCTTCACAGTGCATGCCCTGACTAATTTCTCTATTCAAAAACATCTATAGCCAAATAGTTAGGGGTGTGACATTGTTTTGGAAAAGGGCTGTGTTGCCTAGTCCCAATTTTCATTAAGAAGTAACTCGTGCAATAAAATCAATACAAAACAGGGGGGGGGGGGGGGGGGTCAGGAAAAATTTCCAGACACTAGACGCAAAAAAAAATGTTTACGCCCTCTGGGTACCCACTAGTCGAAAATCTATGGGATAATAAAGATACATGCAATGTATAGTCAATTTTGGACTAGGTACCCACCATCCCCCTAACTTTTATTTTTTCCGATTCTGGGATAGGGACCCACCCCCTCCAAACTGCTTCAAATGACTATTTTACTCAGTTTTCCTGATCTTATCCGATCAATGTTCAATATCGGGATTATAGAAGCATTCCTACTTTTTATTTACCAACAAAACTGTAGAGTTTCAAAACAATTCTCCAATAAATGTGGGCTGTAGGGTGTGCTGATGGATTGACATTTGAAATCCAATATGGCTGCTGGTGGCAATGTTTGTTTTAAACTGATTTTGGGGAAAAAATGGAGGCTCCCATCTAGAGGTCACTTCGAAGATCCATATGAAATTTGGTGACAATTGGATGAGAAATGTGACCTGTAAGGGGAGCTAGAGTAAAATCCAAGATGGCCACCATGTTTTTTTTACCAAATTCGGGAATAAATGGTAGGCACCCATCGAGAGGTCACATCAAAGATCCACATGAAGTTTGGTGATGATCGGATGAGTGATAAGCTCTGCAGGGTGTGTTAAAGGATTTATAGTGATGCAAAGAGTAAAATCCCCGATGGCTGCCAGCAGCCATATTTTCATAAACAAGACAGTTAATGACTGTGGGGTCGCCCACCAGACTGCAAAGACTGATAAGACTGGGACTCTGGAGACCACAAGTCAGAACTTTTCATAATCACTTTAAAAGAAGTAGATCTAAACAGGATATGTGGCTAGAGAGACTTCACGTATGTAGATTGGTGAAAATCCACCTTGAAATTACCAACTGTACGCTACTGATCACCACCCCTCCTCCAGCTCAACAAGTCCCCTCCTGACCGGGCTCCAGACTCACAAGTCTTAGGTTGGAATTTCACAACCGACACCTCAAACTTTCTCAATTGTTGGAAATTTCCAATCTCACAAGCGCCTTTTTATAAAACCATTTAGACATGTTTGAAGCCCAATTATCCATGGACCCAAAAACCATACATGTATGTCAGATTAATCAGTCAGGTGGTTCCAAGGTAGATGTTTTAATGAATTTGGTATTTCAATGATTTTATTAGGCACAAAAGTGTTAACTCCCCATAGCCCCGACATTATTGACAGGTTGACCTCATTTTAACAAATCTGAATCTCAGTCAATAAAGGATCCTCCATACTATATGTAAGCGAATTAGTCCAACCTCTCTTGAGAAGACATTTTAAGAATACTATATATAGAGACATATAGTTATGTCCCTGGTCCCACCCTATTTAACCTGGTGACCCCATCTGAATAAATTTGAATCCCAGACACCAAAGAACCTTTCATACTAAATATACTAAATATCAGTAAAATAGACCTGATGTCTATTGTGATGGAAGCATATTATTAAAGAGGGAAACTGTCCTTCGCTTGGCTCCTATTTGACCAAGTGACCCCATTTAAAAAAATCGGAATTGCAGTCAAACAAGAACATTCCATGCTAAATAAGCCAACTAATTCTTGCAAACATATTTTAAGAATTACTATGGAGTGAAATAGTTATGTCTCTGGCTCTGCCCTTATTTGACTTTGTGATCCCATTTTCACAAATCTGTCACCCAAGGTAATTTCATACCAAATATAAGCAAAATAGGCCATTTGGTTCTTGCATAGAAGACATATCATGAATTACTATGGAGTGAAAGAGTGATGTAGCTGGCCTTGCACCTACTTGACCTGGTGACCCTGATTGAACAAATCTGAATCCCAATCACCAAAAGGAGCATCAATCTTAAATATGAGCTAAATAGAGCTGGTGGTTCTTTCAAAGGACACTTTTCAAGTTTGCCAAATATGTTCTAGTGAGGTGGTGGATGTGGGAGTGTTAAATATCCTGTTGAAAGATTTTAACAATACATATGATATATTGTTGTTATAATTGGGAATTAATGACCTCTATCAGATCTCCAGGGAATGTTTATAAAAATGTCAGATTTCACTTCACATGTGTAGGCCTACCCCACATACAGTTAGAGCCAAAGTAAATGATTCTTATTAATGATTCTCTGTCAAGAATTTGAGTAAATATTATATTTGGGACCAGGATGGCAGAAGCAGTGAACTTGAGTGAAGGGCCAGGGGGCATAACCCTCAGAAATGTAATGGCATTAGTTTTTCAATTTTCAAAAAATGTATATATATATATTTTTTTTGGTTAAAGAGTTAAATCTAAAAAAAAAAAATTTGGAGTTATGTCCCTGGCCCTGCCCACATTTGACCCAGTGACCTGATTCGTCTCAGGTGAGCTAAAAATCATTCAAATTTGACAGTTCCCATCTGGAGGTGATCCTAGACCCATATACCGAATATTGTTGAAATCAGTCAAAGTTTATTTTAACACCTTTGTTTTAATTTATTATAGTTTTTTTGAATAGTCTATTTTTATTTGAAGAGTTCAGAAAAGAGTTTACATTTATTTGAAGAATCTATTATTGTGTTATGTTTTCATTTATATCAGGTTGAATGATTTTTAATAGAACTATTTAAATCTGAGCCTTTCCATGTCAATGGAAATTGATAGATCCTTGATGAAAAAATTTAGCAAGCTGCCCTTTTTATTACCCATTGGTTTCATCCCTCATTATTAACTGATGGTGAACTCAAACCCCCCTACCAAGAGTTAAGTGCATTACTATTACATGTACATAATAGAATCATTCTTTAAACTTATGTCCCATTATTTTGAAGAAAAATGACTCAAGGAAAAAATTTACAGGGCAGGAAAAAATGTGTAAGCCGAGTTGCTGAACCACCCACCCACCCCCGCCCAGTGTTCGGAAAAAATTTGCAGACCCCCTGTACACAATCTCAAATAGTGGTAATTAATTAGTTTTAATTATAATTGCATGGACGATCCTCTGAAAATAAAATAGCCAGCGGAGAATTACATGAACCGGTATCATAACATCTCATCCAGCCAAAAAATCCAGAGAATTGATAGGAAACCTACCTGTATTCTCCAACTGTGGCCATTTGTTGAACTTATTATCTGAACATTTTGTAAGGAAGGAGTATTTAGTAATGAAATGGTGATTAAAACATAAAAATGAAAACTTTATATCAATTTCAGATTGATGAATTATATATTGTATATTGTTGAAGTCAGGAAAATTGCCTTAAAAAGAGAAAAAAAATTCAGTTGAATAATACTATTTTAATACTAGGAATCAGAAGACATTTTGGCTTTAAGAGTTTGAGTGCCCAAAGTTGTAACATGTATCAATGAAAGTGTCAATGACCCTGTAGCTCAACTTGGAGAGGGGATAATTGCATGTGTCACAGTCAATGAAGCGATTAGGAATGCGGAAAGTTTAAATGTCTAAGTAATACTAGATGTCAACTACATGTAGATGTCAAAATGGCCAATTTTTTCAATGAAATTCAGAAAAATATTATGGCTCCCATCTGAAGATCATCCCGAAGATCCATTTGAAGTTTGTTGATGATTGGATGAGGGATGTGATCTGAAAAGTGTGCCAAAGGATTTAGTTATGCAAAGAATGAAATAAATTCAGGCAGTTGGTGGCCATGTTTTCTGTAGAAAATTGTTCAGATTTGATAGCTCCCATCTAGAGCTAATCTTAAACATGCCTGAAAATTTAAAAAAAAATTCTCCAATAAATTCAGGATGTAGTGTGTGCTGATGGATTCAAATTTGAAATCCAAGTTGGCTGCTGGTGGCCATATTTTTTAACGAATTTCGGAAAACATATATGGCTCACATCTAGAGGTCACACCAAAGATCCATATGAAGTTTGGTGATGATCGGATGAGAGATGTGACCTGTAGGATGTAAGGTGTACTAACGGAAATTGTTGACAGACATATGCACGCCTGCACGGATGGATGCCAACCCATGGCAATAGCTCAAACTTTACTTCGCCAAGTTGAGCTATTAAAAAACTGCTCTGGATACTTCCCTCACCTCATCCAAAACACAAGTTCATCTTTCAGAAAATTATAATCTAATTGTGTTCTAACATTCTTGAATAAATAGAATGAATAATTGCTTGAGCTAGTTGATTTTTGTATAAACAGACCTTTAGACTGGCATGGGGAATATCTGGACCACTAGTAGGAACCGAAATTATTTTATATAGAAATAATGTAACTTTCTTGAGTTTTGAACCTGTCAAAATACCATACCACATCACTTATTTCAAGGCTAGTATTAAAGTAAACATAAAATAATAAAAAAATATATATAACAAAGGAAGCACCAACAACATACCGGTACAAGCACAATGATGATGAAAATACTAAAGTCTTCAAACAAATATATAAAAAACAAATTGAATTGTCAATGACACTGAATTTGCCATAATAAGATGTCAGAGAAGGGGGCCATAGAAGGGGGCCATCCTGTTACCAAATGAACATAACATTCTTGACAGCCTCCTTCTAGGCCATTTTTGGACAGTCTGTCTCCTGTGCGCTTGAAAATACCTATTTAATTAAAGTGAACCAACGTTTGATAAATTAAAACAATAATATTTAAAATCAAGGGTCCGATTCGGCGTCAAACACCAAATCACACCAACAATATCAACATCGAATTGAATTTCAAATATTCGCAGGGTCCTAGAGAATGAGTCATAATATCCCTCCTGTGGTTATATCAAGGGGAAAAACGATAGCGCTGGTTTTTGTGTCTATTTGAATAAGAGGTGAGTTCATGTCAACTACATCTAAATTTATATGAAGATTCATATTTGAAACTCCATTTGAAAAGAAACTCTAAACATCTACCTCGAAACTACATAACATAGCTTTAATAATAATTAGTTAGTACAGTATCAAAAACATTTGAAATATTCCCCTGAGCAGCTGTCCCGAGTCTAAACCACAACACTTTTAATAGTTAGTACAGTTTCAAGAAAGATTAGAAATAATTAAGACTAAAGCGTGTATATCAAGACTTTGTCATTATCTTTATAATAGTATGTTTGAATAAAACTGGAATGTGACACACAACTACAGGCATTCTCAGGCAACACACATTAACTATTCAAAACATAAAAAAACAAGCAAGCAAACAAAACTTTCAATTTACCTTATCAGATTCAAATAATTTGGCCTGAAAAAATTTAACATCCGTATTTTAAAGTAATAAAAGAAATAAAGAAGTTAACCCTTTCTTTAGTACTACCTAATATACTAGTATTTAACTTCGCGCAGTACTATTTTTTGTGCACCCATCAGTGCGCGATTTTAAAACTGAGCGAAAAATAGAACGATTCCTGAGTTTATACCAAACAACAGGGAAATTCAGAGGTGAAGTACATGATTATCGAGTTTCATACATTACGGAAGGTTGGATTGAATAGACAATTATATTTACATGCGGATATATGCAATCTCAAGACCATTGTTCATATGTTAATCATGGTAACATCTTTATTGTTGCAATACTTGTAAGAAATATACATATTCCATAACAAATGGACACGAAACCATGTCTCCATATGCAGGATACTGGAGTGACACCGTGGTCATACAATCGAAGTTAAATGCATGTAATATCAACCTAACTATTTGAAAAAAATGCAGCTAAAATATTTTCTCAAAGTCAACAACCTACGCGTTTGTGTTATCACTTTTTTCAAGATCATATTAATGATGTCCATAACCACGCAATTGAATATTAGAATGATTGTTTAAAGCATATAAACCCATCTTCTCAACAAAATATTAATGCAGTTACAATCAACTCGATGTCTATGTTCCTAATGCTTGGTCTTTAATATAGATATATAGCTTCAAGAACCATTAAGAACTGAAACTCTCACCAGATACAAGTCTTATATGAAAATGTTTGTCAGTTTTGAAATCGCTCAGCAAGGTGACCGAATTCAAAGTGCACAAATTTAAAACTGAGCAAAAAATAGTACTGCATGAATTTAAATTTAAGTTCCCTTAAAAGGTTGTTTGATGAACTTATTATCTAACTTTTCCTACCAATTAATAGAAATCCTTCTGAACCTATCATTTTGTCTGTCTGTTGTCTGGTTTACTCTTCCTGAACACCCCTCCAGGTGAATAATGAACTATTCTGAATGAAAGAATCCATTTAGAAAATAATGGGTTAATAATCTACAACAGTACATGCTTACATGTACTCTTTTTCTGTATACCACAGTATAATGAGTTCTGATAATAGAGTGGACAATTACATGGAATAAGTTGGGATGAATCCAAATTCCATAAACATTTAAATATATGTTGTTATCAATATTTGTTGAATATTGGCTACATATCCAAATTGACCTTTATATAGAAAACAAGGTGTCCCTTTAACTCATTCAGTGCCCGAAAGACGCCATCCGTGTACTGTTTAATACAAGCTGTACTGTTTCTATTTTCATGTACATGATTATAACACTGCAGATTACACATCACATTTTGGGAGACTTGTCTGGTTATTATCAGGGGGTCTATACAAATAAACGAATGTGTTTTGATCACAACTTTACTCAAGACATTTTTATTTCATAACACCTGTTCATATCTTTAATAATTAAGTAATCATAACCATATAATTAATCATTTATGGGGATGCTTATGGGACTCGATTGAGTCATTTAATATGAACATTTACCACAGTGGACATGCACTATCAAAGTTTGTGACATCATCAAATCTTTACCGTCTCTGTAAATTCCTCCTATATACGGAAAACCATGGTTAAGGGTGGACGTGACCACATCTTCTTGAGCACATTATATATGAATAACTTGTCAAATGATCTGCTGATATAAAAGTATAATTTGGTTAAGAGTCAGGATTGAGACAATCACTGCCTGCTGGGGTCCAATGGCAGAGCTTTGGGATCAGATTTATTTGCAGTCCAGTATGGTGAAATTGGTAGCAACTGTTAAAGACCTCTGGAGATGGCTTCAATCTTCAATCTAATGCATGTAGTCCTTTGGGATATCAAATATTGAGCTGTCAAGTATTAGCTTCAGCAGTTGTTGGTTTTGTAGATTCCGGTTCAGACCAGTATGGCTCAGTGTTTTTTTTATTGAGTTTATGAATCGACTTCTGACTTCATTGATAATGTCATGTTAAAATGGACCATGTCCTCTGGGTCTTTGCTGCAAAGTTGGCAGATTCCCATGGTAGCAGAGGCAAATTGGCTTCTGCATTTCCATTTTGTATGTTGCATGCCTTTGTAAAGGGTGAATGGGGAGGCATGTTGGTTCCAACTGGGAGGGGCCCTATGAGTTCAGTGTCCAAGATACTTATTAGGAGATACATATTTTGATTAGGAAAATAATATATCTGCGTCAAAGATATCTTGGACACTGAACTATTGGGTAAAATTAGAATTCTTGAAAAGGAGGAGGCCAAGAGGCAGATAAACAGACTATGTCTGCGAAAAACACCTGAATAAGCTGAAACTAGAGGGCTCTGTCAGTCTGTAACCCATGTCTCGTTGGTAGAACCGTGTAAAGTTTGACCCTTGATTCCAATATGCAGAAGCTCAGAAAACTCAAAGAGCAACTGAGCCCCCCCCCCCCCCCCCCCCCCCCGATAGCCCATGAAGAGAAAACAGCGCATACTTTGTGTGCCCTAATGTTCATGGAAAGGAGGTGTCTGGTGTTTGGTCATAGGCAAGGGAGATAACACATCATGCATGCCCTAAAAGGAGGAGACTTTAATATCCCCCCCCCCACCCCCGGTAAAGTTCATATTAGGCATAGGAGGATGATATAGTGAGGGACGCGGATCGATTGCCAAAAGACCTGGATGTGGTAGCAGCTTGGAGGATGTAGCAGAAATCCAACCATTTGACATCCAGGATACGCAACCAAAGCTTATGAGAGACACTCTATTAACCACCCCCCTCACCCAGGTAGCTAGCAATCTGTCAAAGGGGAAGGAACCAGAGGGACCAGGAGAAGATAGGAAAAAACCCAGGGTCCAAGACCGGCTGGGATCCATGGACCCACCATACTAAAGGCCTTTGTCTGGGAGTTGTCCAGATATTTCGCAGAACACAGGGTATAATGGCCGTCGAAGGAAATGCATAAACGGAGAATTGGACCAAGACCGATATGGATTCCACCGCAGTCATTAGATGATCCGTACAACAAAACACAAAACAAGGTAACTGGAAAGTACAGAGCACGTAGTCCCAAGATTGTTGGGAGGAGGCTGACCAAGTCATCCTATGCATTAGCAGTCCCCGATGGCAATGGGCCAGGATCCTGATGGAAAATGGAATGACCACTTCTGAGTAAATAAAACCATTAAGAGCCGTTGCTGAGTGGAGTCCATGGTAGTCCCAGGGCGGGTTAAACGCTGGGATTGATTCAAGGTTACATCGTTTGATATAATGTCACAAGCCTCAGCCATCTTGTTGAACAACATACCCACACCGAAATACTAATCGTTTCAACACTAGACATGGAACAGTATAGACCTTTATTAATATTCTGCCAGTTAATTCTTCTCTTCCCATGTCCCTGAGATGTCTGTCCCTTGGGTTTACCAGAACTTTGTATTGATATGATCATGAATTGGAAGGTTGGTATCTTGTATCTTGAACCAATCCCAATCAACACAAGAACTTTCACACTAATTACAGACCTATTAGTACCGGTACAGTGACTTCACAGAATATGTTTTAGAAACAAATTCACTGTAAGGAAATGTTAAATATGTATCACAATTTTGACCTTCTATACTGGTAATAAATTATATGAGTAGAGACTGCATGGAGTCTCATGGGAATGCATGAAACATAATTTTAAATTAACGACCTAATCCCAACATGGCTCTCTTTAGATCTGTTCATTGTTGATACAACACTGTCAGATAAAATTAGATGACACCTGTGTAATTACCATCCACACAGCAGACTAAGTTTAAGTCAATGCAAGAGTTAATACACAAGAATATTAGCACAAGTATATTTTATTGGGACTGTGAATAATTGAAAACAAGTATTTCATAACAGGGATGCTAGAAAAGGGTGAGGGGGCTTCTTGATATGTGTATCTTTAAAGTTTTAATGAAATCCCTGCCCCTTTTTGACAGGTCAGTCACATTTTAACATATCTGAATCCCAACCATCCAAGGGCCATTTTACACCAAATCAATTGAAGCCAAAATTTGCACAGGTTAAGAATGTGTCATGATTATGATGTGATTATGAGCATTAGCTAATGGAGTCAGTCTAAAGTGACGAGTTGGATGAACTCTAGTTGACAGTTTGACTTGACTTGAAACATATTTTATTTGCAAAATATACAAAAGGGATTGGGGCACAAGTTTTTGCAACTTATGAAGCCCCTCTCCTAATACAATATTTTAACACACATGTGATCAAGATGACGGTACAAACTTATTTACATGGTGAGAAGTTATGGGAGATATAATGTGTAGCGCCTTCCAGAGATGATCCAACATGAGATTGCTTCTTATCTGTGAGAAAATTTGTATTTGAAGAATGTCACTATTTTATTAATGTTGGAATGATTGACAAGTGCCAATATATTATCTATTCTAAGCACTTTTGTGTTGGTTGTAAAATATAATGGTACACTTGATTCGTTCTCTATTTTGTTATTGTTGTGCTCTGGAAGGCAATACAGATGATAAATCAGAATGAGATGTTTGAATGGGAGGTTTGTCCACTTGTGAGGTAAAAGTTGAAATTCCGGAAGCAAGTATAGATTCGCAAATAAGATAAATATAATCATTAGGGGTCAAAACGCTTAGTCGCTGCAATATATTTAAATATATTTAAATATTAAACAGGGATTGTACATAGATATCTATTATATATTTTGGAAGATCTGTTTGTTTGTGTGTGTGTTTGTGTGTGTGTGTGTGTGTAATCGATGAACTCGAAAACGGCCGACCCGATTTCGATGAAACTTGGTATGTGGGGGTATTTTCGGCTGGGGGGTGACATAGGCCTATTGATTTTCAGATCCGAGGTCAACTTTTCACGTGCCGAGGTCAAATCAGTTTTTACGCTGTGTTACGGGACTTCAATTTGAGTTCGGTGCTTACAAATCGATTCGAAACAGCGCGAATAATAAAATGCCAGTCATAATAATGACACTGTGAGAATCTTTTGTGTTTCCTCTTTCCAACGATATATAATGCGTATGTATCCGTTTTAGTTATCTGCCTCAATTATCAAGAAGAAGTGGTACTATCTTCCATCAGGATAAAAACAATGCGTAACTTCTATGACGTCGTTAGAGGTCATAACGTTAGATCACGTTAACGCTTAACTGGCCGATGCATTTGACTGTTTCAGACGTCTTGGCGATATCTCGGGCACCGATGGTAATTTATCTTTACGTTGAAACTTGATAATTAATGAGCGTGTGTATATGAGGCGCGTTTATATACTTGAGTAGAAATCAAATCGGGTTAAACTGGCGGATTTTTACGGATGAAATTTGATGCATAGGGTATCTCGGTATCCGCTGGGCCGATTTCCCGGTATCCGCTGGGCCGATTTCCACCATTTTTGAGGTGTTGGTGTTTGACCCCACCTGACCTTGACCTTCAAAATGGTCAATTCAAGGTCAAAGCCCGGACGAAGTCAGGTCACCTTCTAGTATAGATATATAGATGGTGACATTTTAGTGTGCAACCAGAAATCCTTCAATCTAGGTAATGGCTCAGAGTTCTCCAGTAACAATGTTTTTATCTCAGGTATTGGAATGTGTTTGAAGCTCATTAAAGTATCAGATTTATATGGTAGCTATTCACACTAATTCTCCTACATATTCGTATACAGAAATCTACGGGATTAGAGTAGGATGTAATAATAGCATATCTCTGCGAAGGCAGCCCTTGAACGTTAATACCGAGAGGTCAGTTCTACTGACAGTAAAAGTTCAGTGCACTGAGAAAAAATTTAGGTAAAGAATTAACACCACCGTTTAAAATGATTTCTTGGGACTGGCTAATGTTGACATATCAAAAATACAGTGAGAATGTGTCCTAAATTACTGCAGGTTTGTACTCTTGGGCTCCAAATAAACATGCTTGCCCGTTTATTGTTTTCTTGAGAAACATGCATAACTGACAAGAAAGTTATATTTATGTGCGGTTCCGTACATTTATGTGTTTCAAACGGGGAAAACACTAATCTGAGACACCTGCAGCTCTGTTCATCGGTTTGCATATTCTACCCCCATCACCCCCAGAATGTTTAATAGTTAAAATACGAAGAAGAAAGTAGCCTGATGTGTAGGCCTACTATTTTAATTGACGTGTATTTTTGCGTGGGTGAAAACTATTGACAATTATCGGTTTCTACATATAATCTTCCTTTCCGCATATTTCACGCAGCCTTTGACTCCGTGATAATGAACACGTGCTTCTCGCTTGACCATATACAAGGGCCGGGGGCTCTCGATGGGATGTTTCTTGAAATGCGTACAATACAGAATAACAACGTTGTCAGGATAGAAGTAGGAAACATGTTATATGTTACATATACACGCACCAGTTTAATCACAGATAATATAAATAACATGTGTTTCCGATTTGTTGACCTAAAAACTCCAGGTAGATAAGTACATGTGTTCATGTACACATATTCGGCTACATGCCATCATCTCAGGATGATTTTGTGATTTAGTCTTTCCATCATTGTTGAATTAATTCTTTCCTGTTAAAGTTTCATTGCGTTTGGAAGCTTCGAGATCGATATTCACCGAAGACATGCCCCATGTTGTATTTGAGTTCATTGGCACGCTGTCAATCATTCGCGGCAGGCTTTTGATCTGCGGTCTGTCAGTAAAAGTGACAAATTTTTGGTTACCACGTCGATTACACATGTACATGTATGTGTTATCATATTCTCACGAAGATTTCAAATGACATCGGACCCTTGGCGTACAGGTAATCGACCTTTAATTGGATGTGACGCTGATTATTAAATATTCAAAGAACACATGTACATTGCGACGTGCACTCAAAGGTTTTTGTTTGTTAGAAGTCTTAGTTGCATCTCTATTAATTCGTGCAGCGCGATCAACGTGATCTACATTTATTTATTAGTTTTTTTTTCCGGAAAAAATCTAAACGTATGTAAAACATTTAACACCAATCAATCATGCATTACCCGTGTATTATGTTGGCAATGTTCCATTTCGTTGACGGTTATCTCGACTGCATTTGTTGTGTTGACGGTTACCTCGACCGCGTTTGTTGTGTTGACGGTAATGCCGGTCGTGTTATGTTGCGTTGATGGTTACCTCGACCACATTGGAGTAACGTTACGACCACGTTGCTTTAACACGAGAACCGCGTTGATGGTAAATTCTCAACGCGGTCTCAACGCGGTTCCAATGAGGTCGGGAGGGACACTTACTTTTAGAGGATCTGTACTTCAGAGAGACAGTGTGATACAGAGTTGTTCATAGCTGACATTATGGCAGAGAATTTAGTCTGAATCCGAGTTGAAGCAGTTGCAAATATCTTCTAATTTAGTTGCACTAATATGTGTGATTGTGTAACCAGGTATGAACCTTTATAATTTAATCATAAGCTGTCAATCCACAGAATACCGTAAAACAATTGGCTGGCACATACTTTACCATTAAGGTTATCTCTCGATATTAAACCAAAGTTTCTTGATTACTTTCCGTTACAGAAATGACAGCAGCATCGAGTGATAAGTTGCCACCAGCCAATGATACAACTTGATCAATCGATAATTAGATGTCTCAGTGACAGCGTGTCTGTTTCAACTTAATATGTGGTTTTCTTTGGAATTTTTTTCGCTCATTTTACTTCTAACTTCTACTTACAGTGGTTCGCCTGTGAATGGCAGATTAAATTATAAGAAATAACTCTTGTTTCGATTAAGGTTTGAGTTATAACCGAAAAGTTTGAAGACAAATTTACTGTAACGAGTATTATAGAATTTGTCATCAAACTTTACAGTTATAAACTGCATAACCTTAATCAAAACAAGAGTTATTTCTTAAATATTATAGGTTCCCTTATTGTATTAATTAGAATAAAATTTGGAAACTTCAATCTATTCGATCTATTACTTTGTGAATCTTTTCAACTTAGGTACAAATTTCTTGAAGGTGCATTGTCAGTTTATCTAAAATATTTTTATTGTAACATGAATGTACATGTACAGTGTGATTTTTGTCCTATGTTTATACAATGATATACAATAACAAATTATTTAGTAGGGCTAATTATGCTATTAATGCATATTTTGCTTAATTCATTGAGATAAAGTACAAACTTTGTATTAGTTTGATCATACATGTACAATGATAATTTTTGTTTCATCATGAATGTACATTATCAGCAATATTTAGTAGAATATAGGCAAGAAGCAGAACCTTGAAATAAATGATGAGACATAAGTTTGACTCATGATAACTTTCCACTTGGTTACACAACAAAACAAACTTTTATATTATGATATAAATATGTCATTTTTTTTTTTAAATATTTTTACTTTTTTCGACCAAATAATTTTTAAATATCTATATAATTTCCAATGTTATATTGCATATGATAAGCTTGAACCCTATATGCAGCATTTATAAGCAAATTTCATGGAATATATGGGAATACAGATAGCCTGGTACAGATACCAGTACCATATAGCCTGGCAGGCATATACCCACCTGTGAGATTGAGGTATTGTCTGTCTGTTTGGTCTGTAGTTGAGCTATATCATTTTGTGTAGCCTGTATGAATTCCCTGAAGGAAAAACCAATAGAATAAACTAAAATCAACCAAAATGAGAGGATGATTCCGATCGATAAACGCTTAACCCATATCGAAAAACACACACGAAAACAGCAATCTAAAACACAATATAGTGAATATAGAGCTAAGCTGTATAAACTTGTTAACACATAACAAGAAACTAATGTCTTTTATAAAAGATATACATAATAGATATGGAGATAAATGGTTCAGAACACAGACAATAGTAAACTGTTCTGAGTAGCATATGGTTTGTCTCCTCGAGTGAGATGCGGAGGATTATTTTATTTCTCGCATCTCACGAGAGGAGAAAACCTGTAAGCTACTCAGAACAGTTGACTTGTGTTTATTATAATTTATATACCAGTTTGTTACGACCTCGACCACAATGAAACAAATTGTTAGACCTAATACGTTCTTAAAGCTACAACATCACCAGCCCTTGCACGTTAAAATAACGTGCAAGGATACCGAATGACGCACAAATTGACATCATGAAGCAGTGCTGAGAGTAGGATCATATTGATAGTAGGATAACACGTTCGGTCTTCTGGGAGTGGGGATATGATTCATATTTTGATGTAAAAAGTTTATCAAAATATAATAATTACAAATATTTAACATCATGGATGATCATCAACAAAAATACATGCATAATAGTTATGTGAACTGAAATATACATAACAGACAAGATAACTTCCTGCACCAGGTTTTGGAATAAAATATGTGCTTCTAAAGTCTCCATCTAGAACTAACATATAAATTACACCTATTAAAGGTTGAATGAACAAACAAATTACTTGACAATTCTAACGAACGATGGATGGAAATCCAAAATATTGAGATAAAGAAAGAGGGATAACTCTTGAACAGAAAATGTGAACAACGTCCATGAACTCTCTTTTGAAAGCCCTACTGATGCCAAACGTGCACACCAAATTTCATCGAGATCTGATAATCCATGGTTGAGATATATTCATGAGCGGGCGGACAGAAATCCAACATTTTAATATAAACAAACTCTTGAACGGAAAATGTGAACAACATCAATGAACCCCTTTTGAAAGCCAAAACCATATTTCATTAAGATTCGATCACTCATGGTTGAGATATATGAGCGGACGGACTGATGGACGCATGTAATCCAATATACCCCTCATTATTGGGATGGGGGTATTATAAATTATTTAGTGCTACAGGCACATCATTTTATAGCAATATTAGGATTTAGACAGTGAAGAGTTGATTTCTTTGGAGGTGATTATTGGCGATCATACAGCAAGAGTGCTATCTTTAATGAAGTGTGTCAGTGGTGGTTTTGTTTACACATCAGGTTGAGTCATGCTTGAGCAATTAAAAATTTAGTTGTTTCACCCATACTATACCTGTCAGATGTCTCCATCTGCCATTGAACACTTCCTGCATGTAATATACGCTAAAAAACTAGACTTCTTGCAATCTGACACAAAATATTGATATCTTATTTACATCCTTATGAATCAATCATTGAGAATCTTGTAACTACTGATCACTGAGTATTCAGCTATCAATCAAAGAAATAAACTCAAGTTATACAAGGACTAAACTCTTAAGCGAATTCAAATTGATTGCAATTGTCTTTATATATGCCAATTATTTCTCGCCATATCTGCTTACCTTATTCCTCGCTTGACTCCTTCAAACATCAACAGAGCCCGATGAGGTCGTGGAACTTTCGGGACTTTGATATTAATTTTTCGGACACTGGCTGATGTAACTGGTTTCACTGTATATCCAGACTTAGAACTAACAGTTGTCCGGGTATTGTTGCGTAAAGTCTCCCCTAGAATTGGCGTGGAAGGTACACTATTAGTTGGACTCGACATCCCAGCAAATGACTTGCTTCTTGTTACAGTGATTGGTCTTTTGACACCCACAGGATTACGAAGTGACATCCCATTTGCTTTCTCGTGATGACAATCATTTCGGGTCATGGGACCCAATTCTGAAAAAAATTGAAATAAAATTTCATTATGCAACTGAATGAAAGTGTCAATGACACTGTAGCATTGACACTGTAGCACAACTTGGGGAGGCATACATTTTATGCTGAGTGATAAAGAAGAAGGAAGACTAAAAGTTTCAGTAAAGGGTCTGTATTGAGCAGATGAAATTATTTTCATTTCACCAATAAATGTTGGCTGCAGGGTGTGCCGATTGATTCACATGTGAAATCCAAGATAGCTATTGGCGGGATGGTTTTAAAAAAAAAATTTGAAAGATTGGATAGCTCCCATCTGGAGGTAACACCAAGGAATCATGAAGTTTGGTCACGATCAGATGAGGGATGTTGCATGTATGGTGTGCTGAAGGAGTTAGTCATCAAAAGAGTAAAATCCAAGATGGCCATATTTATCAACACAATTCGGAAACATTGATGGCTTCCATCTAGTGGTCACCCAGAAGATCCATATGAAGGTTTGTGATGATCGGATGAGGGATGTGATCTGTACCATGTGCCAAAGGATTTAATCATACAAAGAGTAAAATTCAAGATGGCTGCCTGCAGCCATAGTTTCCATCTAAAATCGTTTAAATTCTATAGCTCCAATTTAGAGGTGATCCAAAATATGGCTGTAAATTTAAAAAACATTTCTCTGATGAATGCGGTCTGCAGGGAGTGCTGATGTATTCAAATTTGAAATCCAAGATAGCTGATGGGAGCCATGTTTTAAAAAAAATTTCTGATGGGAAAAATTGATGGCTCCCATCAAGAGGTCACCCGAAGATCCATATGAAGTTTGGTGATGATTGGACGAGGGATGTGACCTGTAGGGTGTGCCAAAGGAAATTGCTGGTGGACAAACAGATGAACGAAGACATGACAGATGCCAACCTATGGCAATAGCTAAAAAAACGTCAATTTACAGCATGTAACCAATAAGTCTTTTTAGAGTCATGCAATATAGAAATTTGTTCAATGCATGTCAAAGATTTACAGTAATTTATTGTATATCCTTGCCATGGCATATTGACCTGTAGCACTTGTATATGGGAGCATTATCACAGTGTGTTAGCCTTTTATATACTCGAGGATTCCCTGATTTCCGAGTAATTGCTACACCTTTCATCTCAGTTTCAATATTTTCGGTTTATATTTAGACTTCGACACCTTTGTACAAATATTTTCATACAATAAAGTAGCATACTATATGGGCTAACAAAACACTTTCTTCCTACAACTAGGTTAATGACCAAAGGTATATATCCAAAAAACATTGGGCATTTTAATAGTATGATGTTGCAAACATATTCCTCATATTAACAGCTTCACATTCAATGGGAAGCCTCTTCAAGTTCACACAGCAAAATTTGAGTCTAATCCAGTATGAGAACCTTTATAGACTAGTCAAGAGAAGTCACTGGAACACGTCGAAGTGACTCATGTTTCAGAAAATCAATGTTTTTTTATGCACTCGACTATACCACAATCGTTGGGCACATGGAATGAAAGTGTCAGTGACACTGTAACTCAAATTGGAGAGGGGATAATGTCATAAGTTACTGTCAATGGAGTTATAAGGAAAGCGGTAAGTTTAAATGTTTAAGTAACACTAGAGGTTAACCCAGAGAGCCAAATGATGCTTGGGATCAACTTGATGGGAACTGATGAAATATATAGGGTGTGATGAAGGAATCAGTAATGCAAAGCAAAATCCAAGATGTTTTAATAAATGAAAGTGTGAACTTGGTCGTTGGTGTCACTTTACTTAGTTGGATTTCATGTCAGTGAACTACGGAAATAGCATAATTATTGTTCGAACAAGTGTAGTAGAGTTGCGCTGTGCATTTATTGTCATGTCTTTATAATGGAAATATTTTTGTCAGATTTGAATTGTGAGCGCAAATTTAATGTCTGTGTATTTCAAACTGAGCAAAATATAATACTGCGCAAATTTAATTACGAGTAAAAGTATACCAACCTCCCAATTTGTTGTTTTATTATGCAGTAGATTAGTATATTTTAATATAGAATGAAAGTGTCAATGACACTGTAGCTCAACTTGGAGAGGGGATAATTTCATTTGTTACAGTCAATGGAGCGATTAGGAATGCGGAAAGTTGCAATGTCTAAGTAAAACTAGATATCAACATGAAGAGATATATATATATACAGTAATGTAAAATCCAAGATGGCCAAAACATTTGATAGCTTCCATCTAGTGGTCACCCTGAAGATCAATATGAAGTTTTGTGATGATCAGATGAGAGATGTGACCTGTAGGGTGTGCCAAAGTATTTAGTATTATAAAAGAATAAAATCCAATATGGCCACCGCTGGCAAGTTTTTTAACGAAATTCGGTAAAATTAGATTACTCCCATCCTGTGGTAATCCCGAATGTTATAACTGCATCAGCTGTAATATTCAAGTTCAAATGGGCCCAAGTTTGGGGCCACTGGAGACTTAGTTGGTAAGGTGCATGACACATAACAACAAATAAAGCCATCCATTGATGGCAAAGCTGATTTGATTCATGAGACATGCATATTTGTGATCCACGTACATAGGAGTTAACACAGTTTGACTGTGTATCTTGACTTCCAGGGGTTTCTACGTGCAGTTGAGGAATTTCCTGATTAAATGAACCCTCTATGCAGTCTTTCCTCCACCTGTAAACATGACTTGATATGGCCTTGCAGCTGATACGATAATAAACCCCAATAAACCAAACAAAACCATTGTTTCTTGGATTTATAGGGGACCCATAATCTTCAAAAATTATGTTGTAGTATCCAGGATCTATGAGGCATTGGTTAGAGTACTTGAAACCTCCGAATCCCATGAGAAACAAGAAATTATAGACAATGGAAAAAGATCAAGCTTCATCACAGCTGGACGGTAATGTTAACATAATGCATTATGCACCTTACTGGCTGAGCCACTGGGAGCCCCTGGGTAGAGAGAAAATGTCCCATACACCTACTATTATTCAATTCACTCATCTCATTTTTATTTGAGGTTCATAACCTGAATCTCCACCCAGATTTTCCCTCATAGTGGACATTTACATTCCTTGTACACCCTACCTCCACCCCCACCCCAAACAGCATGGAACAAGAGAGACATTTTGAGGACAGGATTTCCCTACTCCTTGTGTAAATTGTACAAGGACCTCAAGTAAAACAAAGCAAACATCTTAGCACAATATCAAATGGGTCACGGCCACTGGGACAGTATAGCTGGCATTCCATCGTCAGTATAAAACACACTCTTTCATGAATCATAAAGCACATGCAGATTCTCTATGAGAACTTGACGAAGATAATGAAATTATGATTGGTTAGCTACCTGTATGCATAACACAGAAATATACTAATTACTGAGCAATGATAAGAATGTGGAGAACAATGCCAAATACTATAAAGACATTAAACACTCACACAAACTATCAAATAATTCACCAAGTATAAAACCTGTGTATAACCTCAATCAGGGCTGTTTGTTCTCTGCATAAAAAAAACTGTTTGGGCAGCATGTTAATTTAATAGTACCACATTCTAATATATTTGCACAGCCTGTCTGTGTGTGATACACTATTAAAATCTTGTTCGGTCAATGTTCAACTGCCAATTGTGTCAAGTGTTTCACATCCCAATAAAACACACCATAAACATGAACCGATGTCATATCTTGTTGACCTAGATTACTAAATGTGGTAGATACAATAACTGGGCATTTTTTTTTTAAGTAAGCGGTCATAGACTAATCAATCGATAATTCACAGGTAGAATATTGGGCAAACTTACAGTTATGTAAAGGTATAGTATCCAAACTGCAAACATATATTTTAAAAAATTCAGCTTTTTAGAAATTAATAAGGAACAAGAGCACCGCCAGGTGTGGCTTGATACACCCATTTGTAAAGCAAATAGTTGTTATCTTCCAATTACTATCAAAGAAAATTGGCTATCAGGTACCAAACCCAAATTCAAATTTGACCTGTATTGTGAGGTAATAAACTAACATATACAAAATATGAGTCCAATAGAATAACACAAAATATCATCTGGAAAGCTAAAATAAGGAAAATTTCTAAGTTCAAAAGGCCCACAACTCCGGAAAAAATAATCAAACCAAACCCAATCTTGACCTGTATTTTGTTCAAAAATAGACAAACATAACGTTGTCATGGTATATTACATCAAAAGACATCACAATACCATATTACGTCAAGACCAACTTTGAAGGGGTTGGTAGACAACATGTCCAAACTAGCGTTTAATATTGATGTTAAATTCACCTGTACTAACTGCCCGAAAACATTTAAGCACAAACACAGCTTATTCAGGCATCAAAGAGCTAATTACACTCTAAAGAATTTACAAAGTGCAATATATGCCAGTTAAAATTCAAAAGACAAGATTACCTTAAAGACCACCTAAAAACAAATAAGCATAGGATTGCCTCCCTTTATAATAAAGCAGCAAAAGAGGACAGATGAACCCAAACGGAACGAACCCTCTACGTCCACAAATTATTGAACTCGCCAGATTCTGAGGAAACTTTCCCCTGCTTGGTCCTCTCAGAGAGTGACTTCCTGTCGGATGTAACATATTACACAGGTCAGGTAGATACAGGGGCACAAACGGAGGGAACAACCCACCCTCAATTCTAAGGTATGTCTTTACACTACACTCACATAGGTATTTCAGGATTTGTTATGACATACAATTACGTATCATAGCAATGGACAGAAATGACAAAAAAAGCCAATATATTGAATATATTTAACAGGCTAATTTGTGTAAAAAACACGCAGAGCAAACAAAATATCAAACAAGATCACATAACTAAATCTAAACAAGCTAAAAATCCAGCAAATATGATATAAACCGACAAATTTACCAGCTACCACAAGAACAAATAAGTAACCTTTTCTTTTTACGAAAAAACGGCTATAAATACCGGTTATAAAACTGGTTAAAGGACACAAAACCGTCTCAAAACGGCTACCGGCTACGAAACCGGCACCTAGCTTCCGGTCAAGAACTGAACAAACCCAGCTACCGGCTACAAAACTGGCTACCAGTTACGAAAACCGGCTACCGGTTACCGGCTACGAAACCAGCTACCGGCTACTATAGCAACACTATATAAAGGATATTATTTGTTTGCTCATCACACTTCCAAACAGAATCTCGCTGACGAGTTGCATTTAGCAATGAAACCGGTCCGAGTGCCTTACGAATAATTTATTCATATATACTTTATAATATGCCCCCCTCTCATTTCAGTTACAAAGTTCTGTCCGAATTTTCTATCTTGTCTGGTGTCTATACAGCGACTTTTTTGTGTTAACAATGCTTAACAGTTGAGGGACATAATAAGGAAGAAAATGAGTCAAGTGAAGGTAAATCCTTGGGGGTGCAGGGGTGCCATAGAGACCCTAGACGATACATGTAAGTCATTCTAAACAGAAGTTTAAAATCGGGTTTCGATGGGGTGGTTCCAAAAGTCATGATTAGATTCCTTGTATCATGAACAAGAATGTGTATCAAATTGATAGAAATTGGAGCTAAAAATATTTTTATAAATTTTGGTGCCCCCCTCCCCTTCCGTGCACCCCTGACTCAAACTTTTGACATCTTTAAACCACACCAGTAGATTCCTTATATCATGGAGATTATTATGTATATAAAGTTTGGTGGAAATAGGCGACAAAGAATTTTGCTGCCGCTCCTCTTTCAGCGCCTGAATACAATATATATATTATCAGTATATGGGAAGAAAATAGTAATATTTTTTCAGGATCATATTCCTTTAAATTAAATCAAAATTTTGAAAAACTAACACCGTTATAACATCTGCCAGGTTACCCTGAGTCACCACACCAAATTTGGTTGAAATCTATCCAGTCTGGGAGGTAAATTCAGACAGACAGACATACAGATCCTACTCTTTTATATATATACTAGCAGGTTAACCCGCCACTGCCGCAATCGTCAGAAACATGACAATTTTTTATTTTTTTAATTAATTTTTTAATTTAATTTTTTTTGTTTTTCAATGAGTTAATTGTGCCTTTTTAATTTAATTTTTTGTTTTTCAATTTTACCCGATTTGACCTTGAATTGATAATTTTTAAGGTCAAGGTCAGGTCGGGGTCACAATTTAACCCGTCCATGACACTTCCCGTAGGTAGCAAGTTTGAGCTCAATCGGTTCGAGTCTGTAAAGGACACACACATTTATATCATTTGTGGGTACCAGTTTCAAGGTGAAGATCACCTCGGGCGGAAAAACTGACCCGATGAAAATCTCCCCCGTTCCTAGGAAGCCCTATTAAAGTACGTCACACAACACGCTCATGTCTGGATACAGTCTTACACGCACACGCCCAGACCCAGACGTAAGAATCACATTACACGCATACGCTCTTTATCAACGACACTGCGGATACGAACGCTCTTTAACTATCAACGCGATTAACCCCACTGTGCCGTTTTTTGTGACTGAGGGTGGAGAACGGGTGCTCAGATCTTCTCCAAAACGCCGCGACGACCATTCCTGTGGGTTTTTACCCTTAGATGGGAAGTTTGGTCTCGATCGGTCCAGCCGTTTTCGAGTCTATAGAGGACAAATATACACATATACGGAAGTCTCAAAATATATAGTAGATACAGTAATGCCCTAAATAATCGACTCCTAAAACACAGCAGAATTTATATATGGGTAATTTTCAGGATTTTAGTCTGAAATATGGCTTGTTGCCATTCATCGGAAAGCTCTCATAATTCTGCTGTGGTTAAGGAGTCGATTATTTAGGGCATTACTGTATATATAGATTTAAATTTATAATATGATTGTTGCATACAAATATTTGTTACCAGTAAACACCACCAACAGGGTTGAAACCTAAATTAGAAATCTAACCTCAGGTAACATTGCATGTTGAAATTGACTGATATTATAAATCATAATTAGAGGCTGAATGATTCAATCGCTACACCTAGTAATCATATTCCGGTAGCCCCGGGACTTCTGGTATAAACATCAGGCTAAATAAATACATATGTTGGTCATTCTGGTAATCCACTCAACCAGGACTTTTCAACGGATTCACTGCTGTCTAATAAAAAGTTGCAGACCCCACATCCCACACTTACAAGATGTCTTTTGGGGACATGGCTTTTTTATAGATATGGACGGCCTTCCCTGTGGATATAGGTGTTAAAATAGTCACATCCACTAAAACCGCAATAAACAGAAAGAATATTATATAATACACAGATGTTGTTCTCATGCCAATCATAAATATCGCATACATTGCATGTATTTTTCACATTTGTACCCTTGGTTATTGAAAAACACTTGGAACTACTGTTCTCCAATGAAAATGTTCTGTTGCGCTGTGGTATGTGTAGAACAAAATTATTGGCACAATCGCATTCAAATCACACCAAATTTTATTTTAATCGAACCATGTCAGTTCAAAATCAAGATGATCCACGTTACTTCATGATTGGGAAATGATCAGACAGAAAACGTGTACATAATATGAGTATTTTCCGATAGTTATTATTTGATCCTAACCTATATATACATACCAAATAAGGAATATTGCTATGAATCGTATTGTGAGTTGTAAGTTGTAGTAGGTGCACCAAATTTGGGGTTTTATAACCGACGTATAAAGCTCATGAATCTAAATAAGGAAATGGCACATAAGTCCATCATAATTCATTGGACTATGACTAATTTGGAACTTGACCTGTGTTTTCTGATCTGTAAACCATTTCCCAAAATTTAATTTTGTTAAACATTGTTCAAGTTATCATCCGGACAATCCAAAAATTAATTATTTCCAAGCTGAAAAATGGGCATATAAACTCTGAACGCCAACGGTGAGCAATTTTGAACTTGGACTGCATCTTCTCAAATGTGAACCAACTATCAAATATAAAAAAATTCTGTTGAATATTGCTCTCTGTACCATCCGGACACCCGAAAACAGCAATTTCTAAGTCGGAAAAGGAGCATAACTCTGTCAAAAATCATTGGACAGTGACCAAATTCAAATTGGCCTGCATCTTCTCAAATGTGAACCAAGTATCAAATATAACAGTGCATATAAACTGCATAAAAAATCAACGGACTGTGACCTAATTTGAAATTAGCCTGCATCTTCTCAAATATTAACATGTACCAAATATCAAGAAATTCTGTTGAATATTTATTAAGTTATCATCTGGATAAACCAAACTGATGGATGCATAGACGGATGGGCAGACATGCCAATTATAATATTCCTATGAAATTTTACGAGGGACAATAATGAACAGCACGTTTGATATATAAATGTGGCCATTGGTTTACATAGATTACTCATGTTTGATATATAAATGTGGCCATTGGTTTACATAGATTACTCATGTTTTCCTCAGTTGAAATACATCATACTGTATTCATACATGAAATTAATAAATGGCAATATAGACACTTGTCTTATATATAAACCTAATCTATATAACGCTGAAATCACACAGTCTAATAATCGGAAATCTAACATGTTCAGATCTTTTTATGAGCCTCAGCATGACCAGAAACACCAGGAAACGTGGGCATAGTTATGTTTGGCCTTTTATAAACTATATATAAGTCAACTTACCTGAGAAGATTTGATTTATCTACATGTATATATGTTTGTAATACAATGTAATATACTGAGCCAATTGTTTTTTTATAAATCCTTGAAATTTCCAGATAAAACACATCAATATTATATCCTGAAAAACATAGCCTCCAAATGATACATAAAAAGTATATAATTATGTTGTGTATACAGAGTACTGGCTGTGATCAGAACATTCCCTGAGCCTTATCAGTGTAGGAGTGGAGAACAATCAGATCAGCAGGAATCAGCTAATAAATTCCTTGTCCAAAGGTGGGAAGTTAATAAATTAGATGAGAAAAGTCACACACATTTGATAGGACCTATTAAATCAACATTCAACTTATCCCATTGAAGCTAAATGCGTTCACATTGTAAAGCAGGACATGATGATGATAGTGGTGATGCATTGATGTCAATATATATTTGTCAATATTTGTAAACACCACAGAGTTCTGATATTAATCTAAAAGTAATCAATAAATGTGAATTTCCTCTTATACTCATATACACTCGACAATGAGCAATATGTCAGAATTCTCAAATAATAACAAAACTGTGTAACTGTTATTACATGCTAAATCCACAGGTTTTTTTTAGGTTAATGTGGAAGATAGGTGTTGGCCAGTCAATAATCAACTGTGTGTGAAGACAATGCATACTAACAACTGTCAACATACTGTTGTAACCACATGTCTTGTGTACATACAAACACTATAAACAGAGGATATTCTGGAATTTCACTGTGGTATTAAATCCTTCCACATGTAGAATATTACACATTTCCGTAGTACAAATCCATCTAACAGGAATGTATTTATCATGCATTACCACACTACTTCCTGTGTTTAACTGACAAGGCCAGCATCCCAGAGAAATCAATAATTAGTAGAGGGAGGCAACTGCTGTATTATCATATGTGCTTCAGCAGAGTCAGAGGAGAGTAATATTGATGGCTGGTGTACACCAGAGCCACTGCACTACAGAGTGCAACTGTTGCATAAGCTGTGTAAGTTCATTATGGCCCAATCGGAAGTCCTTTAGTACCTCGGCCCAATAGGAAGTTGTTGGCTGATAAAGATGTATGTGCACATGCATGGATGACTGATGTTATCATTATGGGTTTATGTGAACTATGAGCTCATGTTGATATGTTAGTTATGTATGGTAGATAGATTAAACCATTGGGGGACACTGTGACCAAGGACATGGCAACATTGGTCTCCTCCACCCCAATGAGGGTCTAAAGCAAAACCAAATTGTCTGCATACATCATAAAGATGTTTAGTTTGAGTTCATTCCAGAGTGATTGGGTTGCATGCATGATGGTTTATACTGAAAAATAAAAAAATTCACTTTAATATGTGAAAACTCAAACTATCATGAAATTGAACGGTTTGAGATCAGATTTCCCTTTTTACATTTTTTTTATTTTGGTTGTTTATACATGCTTTTAAAAAGTGCATAGTAAATGATTTGCTTTTAGGATAAATCAGTATATCACATATACACAAAAAGCTTTAATTGATAGTCATTAGACTTTCATAACATTGCGGGAAAAATGTGTCTATCAGAGCTGGGTGAAATCCTCAAGCAACGTTTGTTGTCTTTACATGTGTTTGGTGTACTTGTAACTTGTAACGGTTTACTTGTATATATTTATATATGCTTACAACAAAATGCCAATGGCTTGTAACAACTGCTTCGACAAAGTAGCACAGCTAGTTCAGTTCTTCTGACATGGCATATAAACCCAGATGTAATCTAAAGTCTGCTAAATTTTAGCATGAAATAGACCTACATGTATATATAGCGATTGAGGACTGGAATCAATCAGAAAGTGCTGAAAGCATATAATTATGTATTAATAAAAATATGTTGATGCTTTGATATAGGGACATTTATATACCATGCATACACATAGCTGCATGAACTTGCCATGAAGGCACCAACACAATATACTTTATCTAATACTCTTGGGGAACTACTCCTCGAGAAATGGTGCTTTGCTGATTTTGTTTAAATTTTTCTGTTGCTATGATGGTGCTCTATCGAAATTTGTTTAACTATGGTGGCAGAAAACTTGAATAAAAAAACAAGATCAGGTGGGTGTTTCATATTATCCAAAGATCCATCATGTAGCTGTATTCGCGAGCTACATATGGGTTCACAGAGTGGGCAAACTTTATAATACCGGACATTTATTCCAGGCATGTCATTTGCAGATGGCTTTGTTCGGTTATAGCATATACGAATGGTAGCTTGCTTTATATATCCTATTTGAGATTGTGTAGACAAGCCCTTATAGCCTCTGTAGTAAATGAAAGTGTCATTGACACTGTAGCTTAACTTGGAAAGGGGATAATTTCATTCATTAGTCAATGGAAAGCGGAAATTATAGTAATGGGTGCATGGTTGTATTGGGCTATAAAAACACTGCCGTAATTTGAAAATTACACAGTGTTACACCCATTTACATGTTATTTCATAAAAATTTATCATCTTATAATGAACAAAAGACAGCTCTGGCCACCAATATATTTTTACAGTAATATCAGATCAATCTAATCCTGAAAGCGGAATCAACTATTTCTGAAATTGTCAACAGGACTATTTTCAAAGTTAATTTTCATGGTACATGATAAACATTCGCATTTTAATTCATAAATTTCCGGCAGAAATATATTGATGGATTAACAGATGATTGATCGTGCAGTACATGCCAGACGGTAGCTAAAAATATATCTTCAATGAATATCTCGTGATTGTCACAAGAGATTCAGATATCAGGTTTTGGTTGAAAATATGTGTTGTAAATAGTACATGTATGGAATAATAATAATAAATAGGTATTCCAATAAGTTTTGTTTCTACTAGAAACTTTTTACAAAGACCTTGAGCTTTATAATTGAGGAGACATTGAGGAGAGGATGGCTATTCCCTAGCGCGTATGATAAGTTTTGATCCTTTACTAAATAACAAATCAAGCTGCATGAGCATGCATTTTGTGCAGTCAAATGTAAAATATCAAAGACTCTTCACGGAGATACCTGCGGCTCAGCTTGGCAAGAATCCATTTTTATGAATTGCGTGAGAATAGAATGATGAGACTGAAAGAAGTTGATGGCAGTGATCAGTTCAAGGGCAGCTACTCTACAGGAGATTTATAGGTTTGGCATCAGAGCATGCACTGATAAGAACAGTTATTCCATTTGGCATGGCAGTGCTGCCTCAGATATCAGTGTTCACAAATCATGAATTTAATAACGATAACTTATCCTATCCAGGGGCAGATATCCAGTCAATATGATCAGATCTTCGCATACAAAGTATTACAAGTTTTTATCTATATATAAAGAGTATGATCTGTCTGTCCGTCTGTCTGTCTGTCCAGATTTTTCTCCCAGACAGCTGATCCGATTTCAACCAAATTTTGTGTGGTGACTCTGGGTACCCAGGCGGAGGTTTATATAACGGCATTAGTTTTTCAAAATTTTGATTTAAACATTTTTAATTAAATAAATAACAAAAAAACAAATAAGCTCACTATGGGCCTATTTCAGCACCAGATGTATGCTCTTTATAGATGTGATTTCACTGTGGCCTGCGCCATCCCTAACATAATAACGGCCATAAGCCGACTACAGGCTTATATCAGAACCAAAAAAGTTAACCTACTTTCCCCGAGGATATATATTGAAGTAGCATAATAATATGATCAATACAATTATTTGTATATATAAAAGTGTAGGAAGTGTCTGTCATGTGTGCAAAGCGCACAAAGGAGCCACAGGCCCCTACGACGCTGAATAAATGCTCCCAAAGGGAGCCTGTTTCAGCTAGCATGATTATATATGTGTACAACTTATATATCAGCCCTACATGTATTAGGCATTTTAATAGCTTCTCAAATGTGAACCTTTGAATATTGCTGAAATTATCATCTGGACAATGCAAAAACTGAGGCCGATCACGATTGGCAGATATTTAACCCATCCATTGGAGTTATAAATTACTATGATCGGATTCATAATTTAGAGTTTTGGTGTTGAATCATAGAGTATATGTTATGAAATATTATAGACAAATGTATATAATAAAACAAATTATTAGAATTTATGGGTAAAATATGGAGACTCGCATAAGAGAATGCGCTGGCACAGGATCTGTTTTACTGCACCAGCGCAGCTCCAGTTATGAAAGGGATATTAGAACCATGTCAATGGATACCATGTTGAGATCAGATTTCCCTCTTTACATTTTTTTTATTTTGGTTGTTTATACATACTTTTAAAAAGTGCATAGTAAATGATTTGCTTTTAGGATAAATCAGTATATCACATACACAAAAAGCTTTAATTGATAGTCATTAGACTTTCATAACATTGCGGAAAAAATGTGTCTATCAGAGCTGGGTGAAATCCTCAAGCAACGTTTGTTGTGTTTACATGTGTTTGGTGTACTTGTAACTTGTACCATATGTTCCCCAAAGGAAGCAACAAATTTAAGGAAGAGTTGCTCAGCATGGCACTGCTGATAATTCTTCCTGGATGTTATTTACAAGAGTGCTAAAAACCTCATTTCATAGACGAAAATGTTCTACAGCCTTCCTACAAAGCGGAAGTTATAATGGTGTTAGTTTAAATTTTTTTTTTTTTAAATTGAGCAAGGAGTTCAATTTATATTAATATAATATTTACAAAAGAGGCCAAAATATACTGCTACAAATATAACCCATCCCTTGTCTAAACAATGGTTGGAAGTTTATTCATTTATTAACATTAAAGCACAATTTAGACTGATGGATTTTCAAAACAGGGCATTACCTATATTCTATAAGAATATTCAATAGGGGTCTTATTGAGTGTTCATTAACTAATGAACCTGTTTCAAGGGAATGGATAATTTAATATTTTTCTGCATAGTTGAAACAAGGTGTATCATCGGAAACCCAGCCATGATGTATCTAAATTCTAAGCTGGAATTTATCACGTGACAAGTGTCGAGTCAAATTGAAAGTATTGGTGTACAATTGCCCCAAAATAGCAATATAGTTGCAGAAACTTGTTAGCGATAGGACAAGCCCACGTATAGAACATCATTTTAAAACTGTATGAATTACTTCAAGCCCACGTATAGAACATCATTTTAAAACTGTATGAATTACTTGCAAGAGTGTAGAAGCCACTCTGGAGATCGTGTGTAATATCTGTGTCACTGGAAATTGTTGCCGGATGACTTTCGTGGTTGTTGGGATTTCTTGAGTTCTGTAAACATTTGAAGACTTATTTCTCAGCCTTTGATATTAACTATGGCAAAAGGCAAAATGATCCCACCCACCGTGGAACTTTCTTAACCCGATGACAAATCTACAAGTGTAGAACACATTGGACCACTTTGTATAGTTATTTAAAAAATAACCCTTATTTTGATTACCGTTATGCAGTTATAACCAAAAAGTTTGAAGACAAATTCTATAAGGTGCATAGAGCAGAGTTATTTCTTATAATTTAATCCGTCAGTTTGCAGAAGAACCACCATATAAAGTAGTTGGTGAAACGAGCGAAAAACTTTCCATCGATTGATCAAGTGGTGTCATCAATTGAACGTTTTTTTATTGGCTAGTGGCAAGTGATCATGCAAATGCGAGTATATAGGCATAGTCATATCACTCGTTGCTGCTGTCATTTCTGCAGCAAAAAGTAATAAAGAAATTTAGATTTATCAAGAAATAACCTTAATAGCTCTACAGTAATGTCCTAAATAATCAACTCCTTGACCACAGCAGAATTATGGGTAATTTTTCAGGATTTAGGCGGAAATATGGCTTGTTGCCATTCATCATAGGCACTTTCATTTTTATCCAAGCCACTCTAGTATGCTCTGCTAATTGTGTGGTACAAGTATTTGGATTGTTCCTTTTTTGTCATATTGCCCTGACAATATTTGCTTACATGGAGTCAGAGAATAATGACTTTGTTCCTTTACATGGGAATCATCCTCTTTATATGTTCTATCACAATGAGATATGTTAGCTGATGACAACTGACCTTATTGAACTCTTACAAATTGGTGTTTGTTTTCACACTGAGTCCTCATTTTTGATGCATAAATACTGAGAGAAAGTGGCAACAAGCCATATTTCCAACTAATCCTGAAAAATTACCCATAATTCTGCTGTGGTTAAGGAGTCGATTATTTAGGGCATTGCTGTGTGTGACAACCAATTGATTTATAGTATTCCGTGGATTGACAGTTTTTGATATATGATTAAATTATTTAAAAATACACCTAGAGGTAAGAGCACAAGTGTATACCCAGATACCTAACTACAAATTTCTAGTGCATCAAAATCATAGGACCAGAATTTTTCTAGATCGATCAAACAGAGAAATGAGCTTAGCTGTGTGGAAGATAACAATATGACATAGAAATTATGTGCGTCACAATAAATATGTCTGATTAATTTATCAGATATTCATTCTAACTTGAATGTTACAAATTCCTAGAATAAATATTCACCACAGGAATATTTCTCTAGCCACAAATGTCACAGATAGTATCAATAAAGTTTCATCCGCAGACAATTATAGCATTAATTTCAGAAAGCTATTGACACTATTAAACTGCGATATGTATAATAAACACACAAATCTGGAGAACAAATCATACTTTAACATATGTGTTTATTAATGCATGCTATGATACATACAGTAGCTTCAGGCAACCAAATGTTTTGCCAAATATAATTAAATAAGAATTACAAGTCAGTAGAAGTTCGGGGCATGAAGTATATTGAAATTGAAATTCACTTGGCCATAATTATGATGGGTAATTTTTCAGGATTAGTTGGAAATATGGCTTGTTGCCACTTTCTCTCAGTATTTATGCATCAAAAATGAGAACTGAGAGTGAAAACAAACACCAATTTGCAAGAGTTCAATAAGGTCAGATGTCATCAGCTAACATATCTCATTGTGGTAGAACATATAAAGAGGATGATTCCCATGTAAAGGAACAAAGTCATTATTCTCTGACTCCATGTAAGCAAATATTGCCAGGGCAATATGAAAAAAAAGGAACAATCCAAATACTTGTACCACACAATTAGTAGAGCATGCTAGCGTGGCTTGGATAAAAATGAAAGTGCCCATGAAACTGTAGCTCAACTTTGCGAAGAAGTAAATATTTATGATGAGCAATAAAATGGAATAATGAATTGAATTTTGAAATCCAAGATGGCAGTTGCTGGCCACGTTTTTTGCCGAATGACCCCAAAATGACTCGTTCCCATCTACATGTCAATGTAACATCCATGACAAATTTCATGATGATCTGACGAAAGGTAAGACCTGTAGCCCATGCCAAAGAATTTAGTCAATCAAAGAGTAAAAACCAAGATGGCTGTCGGTAGCCATGTTTTATGGCAGAATGACCCAAAATGATTTGTTCCCATCTAGATGTTAATATTTACATCCACGACAAATTTCATGATGATCAGACGAACACTCCGGCTTTAAGCCTGTGCTAATGGGTAGAATTTTGATGGCCACTAGCGGCCATGTAAATATTTCTGATGAGCAATAAATGGAATGATGAATTGAATTTTGAAATCCAAGATGGCAGCTGGTGGCCATGTTTTTTGCCGAATGACCCCAAAAATGACTCGTTCCCATCTTCATGTCAATGTCAACAGTCATGATAAAGTTCATAATGATTCGAGCAAAGGTACGACCTGTAGCCTGTGCCAAAGGATTTAGTCATGCAAAGAGTAAAATCCAAGATGGCTGCCAGTGGCCATGTTTTATGGCATAGGACCCAAAATGACTCGTTCCCTGATGATCTACGACAAATTTCATGAAGATCAGACAAACACTCTGGCTTGTAGCCCGTGCTAATGGATTGAATTGTTAAATCCAAGATGACCCCAAAACGACTCGTTCCCATCCACATGTCAATAGCCATCACAAATTTCATAATGATCCGACCAAAGGTACGACTTGTAGCCCATGCCAAACGATTAGTCATACAAAGAGTAAACTCCAAGATGGCTGCCAGCAGCCAAGTTTTATGGCCAAATCACCCCAAAATGACTTGTGCTCCCATCTACATGTCAATGTTAACATCCATGACAAATATCATGATGATCCGACCAAAGGTACGACCTGTAGCCCATGCCAAAGGATTTAGTCATGCAAAGAATAAAATCAAAGATGGCTGTGGGCGGCCATGTTTTTTGGCCGAATGACCCCCAAATAATTCGTTTCCATCTACATGTCAATGTCAACAGCCATGACAAATTTCATAATGATCGGACCAAAGGTACGACCTGCAGCCCATGCTAATGGAAATTGTTGATGGACGTCTCCATGCACAAACACACGGACGACGGATACCAAGCCATAGGTTTATAGTTAGGGTTAAAACCGATAAATTAATACCAAGGTTTATACACATGAAGACAGTGTCATAATTAATTTGGATGGGAATTATGAGAGTGATCGGGTGAAAAATATTTGACTTTTCACATTGGATATATCGTCTTCGGAACAGGGTTAATATGTGTGTAATAGGCAGAGCTGTTAAGTTTAACAGATTGTCCGTGAGACTCCCGGATTGCCACAGGAATTCCACAAATACGGATAACTCCCAATTTCTCCCGGATTCAGCAAAAAACCCCGCATTAAAAATCCCCAAAAACTATGTTCAAGTTTTTTATTTTTAAAATGTGTGCATTTGCGGTACCGTAAATACCCACACATTGATATTCACAGAAGAGAATGTACCATCGGTATTAACTTTGATGTTAATTCCCTCTGATTGAAGACTGATATTAATTGATTTTCACACTCAGGTGAAGCCACACGTATAAAGGGTGTTGTTATAGTATACCATACGTATAATCACAAATGTGCAGCTGTATTGTAAGGCCCCATTGATGCACATTTCTTAGTAACGGATTAGTGGTATGCATAAGAACGGTATGTGTCCATTTCGTTTGCGGGTAAAACTGTAAGACGGGTCATTTTGTAATTTCCGGTTCACGCATACATGTCCGGTTGTAACAAAGTTTCTGCTTCTTAAAATTTGTTAATAAATGGTGGAATTTGTGCATTTCTTTTGGGGGTTAAACCGTAAGACGAGTCCATTTTGTAGTTTATTCTCATTTTGTACTTTCGGTTTAGCGCATATCCGGCTGTATCCGGTGGAATTCTGAGAATTTTTACTTAGTTTATACGAAGTGTTTGCTTCTTTCTCTTCAATAAATGGTGGTATCTCCCACTCACAGCAGCTCTATTACAATTACCAACAGGACATTCATTACCATTTTATTTAGGTCTATCTACTCTATAATTTGAGACTTCCGTATATAAATATATATGTGTCTATATATATACTTTATAGAATCGAAAACGGCTGCACCGATCGAGACCAAACTTCCTATCTAAGGGTAAAAACCCACGGGAATGGTCGTCGCGGCATTTTGGAGACGCTCCCATCTCCCAGCACCCATTCTCTTGATAAAGAGCGTATGTGTGTAGTGTGATTCTTACGTCTGGGTCCAGATGTGCATGAGCGTGACTGTATCCAGACATGAGCGTGTTGTGTGATTCTTATGTACTTAGGGCTTCCTAGGAACGGGGGAGATTTTCATCTATCTATTATATATTTTAGAAGATCTGTTTGTGTGTGTCTGTGTGTGTGTTCGCGATGAACTCGAAAACGGCCGACCCGATTTCGATGAAACTTCGTATGTGAGGGTACTATCGGTCGGGAAGTGGCATAGGCATATTATTTTTCAGATCCGAGGTCAACTTTTCACGTGCCGAGGTCAAATCTGTTTTTACGCCGTTTTGCGCTAATATATTTCAGTTCGGTGCTCACAAATCGATTCGATATAGCGCGAATAATAAATTGCCAGTCATATAATTTGCACGGTTATAATCTGTGGCGCTTCCTCTTTCCAATGATGTATCACACGCCTGTGTACGTTTAAAGTTTCTACCTTAATTATCGGGAAGAACGCAGGACCATGCTTCGCTCATCGAAAAACATTCCGCAAATATATTACGCCGTCAACAGATCACGACGTGATCGCGTTTAACTCTTAACCGGCCGATGTCGCGTTAACTCATCACCGGCCGAGGTATCCACAAATGACATTGGGCAATATATATATCTCAGAAACGGGTGGAGCTATCGACTTGAAATTTGGTATGTGAATGTATCTTGCCCCGGATACGAATTTTATCGGGTCGCCGAGCCCGTGCGACGCCAGCTTCGCGCATGCGCAGACCAGATCTCGGAAACGGGTGGAGCTATCGACTTGAAATTTGGTTTTTGAATAGCCCGGACGAAGTCGGGTCACCTTCTAGTCTATACTATATATTTTGAGACTTCGTATATATGTGTGTACTTCATAGAATCCAAAACGCGTGTAAAGATTGAGCTCAAACTTCCTATGTAAGTGTCAAATCCCACCGACACGACCGTGGTCGCGGTTTAGAGAAGCTCAGAGCACCCGTTCTTCAATCTCAAATCACTGCAAAGGCACGGCGTGGGTTAATCAAGTGATTATTTAATGAGCGTTTGTTTTTGACGCATCTCTATAAAGAGCGTCTGTTTCCCATTCAACGTTATTAGCATCTGCAGACGGGAACATTGAGTGCTTGCCTATGAGGGGAGATTTATTGGAGCTCTTACAACATCATTGTTATAGTATGTATGACACTTAGGTCAGGGCTTAGGGGGGTAGTTATAGGCATAATGCTTCTCAGAAATCCCGGTTACAAACCAACACTCACAATTTCGTATTTACGCAAACGTTATCGCTCGAAATTTATTCCCTGCGAGCACGGATGGCGCGCTTTGTTTTTACAGTATTCGGTATATACCGAAATCATCCCAGATAATCACGAATATAGCATCAGATTTCTCCCCAGATATACCGTTATAAAGCTACTGGAATCTGCCAATCTACTATATAATTTGAGACTTCCGTATATATATATATATATATATATATGTATGTGTGTATATATGTGGGTACTTCATAGAATCGAAAACGCGTGTAGGAACGGGCATCCCCATGGCAATGTCGGCTTATAAGACATCTTTACTATACACATGACAGCCGATGGACAATTGGTCTCTATATATGTACCAAAATTACGCCGCGTTGGTGACTGGGAAATTCCAGGGAATGCCGATTGAGCTCAAACTTGCTACCTACGGGAAGTGTCATATATATGAGTGTGTCCTTTATAGACTCGAACCGATTGAGCTATATATATATGTATATATGTATGTGTGTATATATGTGGGTACTTCATAGAATCGAAAACGCGTGTAGGAACGGGCATCCCCACGGCAATGTCAGCTTATAAGACATCTTTACTACACATGACAGCCGACGAGACCTTCGCGTTGGTGACTGGGAAATTCCAGGGAATGCCGATTGAGCTCAAACTTGCTACCTACGGGAAGTGTCATATATATGAGTGTGTCCTTTATAGACTCGAACCGATTGAGCTCAAACTTGCTAAATATTGACTGGGAAATTCCAGGGAATGCCGATTGAGCTCAAACTTGCTACCTACGGGAAGTGTCATATATATATGTGTGTGTCCTTTATAGACTCGAACCGATTGAGCTCAAACTTGCTAAATACGGGAAGTGTCATGGACGGGTTCATTGAAAAAAAAAAAAAATCGGGTAAAATTGAAAAACAAAATTAAAAAGGCACAATTAACTCCTTGAAAAAAAAAAAAATCGGGTAAAATTTAAAAACAAAAAATTCAATTAAAAAATTAAAAAGGCACAATTAACTCATTGAAAAACAAAATAATTAACTCATTGAAAAACAAAAAATTCAATTAAAATTGTCATGTTTCTGACTATTGCGGAAATTTGCTGCAAATGCAGCACAAGTGTCTCGGAACCTGTTGCAATTGCTTTTTCGAACAAAGCCATGGGACGAATGCCGCCAATGGCAGGCTAACCTGCTAGTCTATACTATATATTATGAGACTTCGTATATATGTGTGTGTGTGTGTGTGTGTACTTCATAGAATCCAAATTTCGTATGTAAGTGTAAAATCCCACCGACACCGCCGTAGTCGTGTTTTCGAGAAGCTCTGAGCACCCTTTATCCACTCCCAAATCACTGCAAAGGCACGGCGGGGGTTAAGGCAATAACGCTCTTTATCTATACCTTATACGGAGGTTTTAACAATTAACGCTCTTTATTGCAATGGACGTAGCTAAACGATACCCCATGCGTCCGATGCGGATTCCAATGGACGTGGCTAAACGACTGACCCCATGCGTCCGAAATACGGATGCGGACGAAATGCAACTAAAAAGGCAGAATTGATCTAAGAGCTCGAAATATTATGCAGAGGGATTTCACGACGGGATTAATTGACTGTCCGCTCTGAAGTTTAGGACGAGGAGGACGGGTACCATGAATTAACTCATCGAAAAACAAAGAATGCGTTATCTCGCAAACGGGTGGAGCTATCGACTTGAAATTTGCTATGTGAATGTATCTTGCGCCGGATACAAATTTTATCGGGTCGCCGAGTCCGTGCGACGCCAGCTTCGCGCATGCGCAGACGAGATCTCGGAAACCGGTGGAGCTATCGACTTGAAATTTGGTATGTGAATGTATCTTGCCCCGGGTACGAATTTTATCGGGTCGCCGAGCCCGTGCGACGCAAGCTTCGCGCATGCGCAGACCAGATCTCGGAAACGGGTGGAGCTATCGACTTGAAATTTGGTTAAATTAAAAAAATGTCATGTTTCTGAAACAAAGCCATGAGACAAATGCCGCCAGTGGCGGGCTAACCTGCTAGTCTTCTCTTCTATATATTTTGAGAACTCCTTGTATTCGAGAGATAGCCCACACCCTCCGGACCTCAATGATATGATCGTGAATGAGTATTGATATACCCCACTAAACTTTGACAAACACCAGTAATGGTGTGTAGATCATTTACATATCTCTCCTATATATTTTGATACAATCTATCTAATTTACATATCTCTCTTATATATTTATGTTTGTGTGTGTGTTGTACTTCATACAAATCTACGATTCTCGACCGATCGGGACGAAACTTGGTACGTGTGTGTAGTTTGACCAGGCGGTGGTCGTTGTCGTATTGGCGAGCCCGTGCGATGCCCGTGCAGCGCATGCGCAGACGAGATCTCGAAAACGGGTGGAGCTATCGACTTGAAATTTGCTATGTGAATGTATCTTGCGCCGGGTACAAATTTTATCGGGTCGCCGAGCCCGTGCGACGCCCGTGCAGCGCATGTGCAGACGAGATCCCGGAAACGGGTGGAGCTATCGACTTGAAATTTGCTATGTGAATGTATCTTGCGCCGGGTACAAATTTTATCGTATATATGTACTTCATAGAATCCAAAACGCGTGTAAAGATTGAGCTCAAACTTCCTATGTAAGTGTCAAATCCCACCGACACGACCGTGGTCGCGGTTTAGAGAAGCTCAGAGCACCCGTTCTCCAATCTCAAATCACCGCAAAGGCACGGCGGGGGTTAATCAAGTGATTATTTAATGAGCGTTTGTTTTTGACGCATCTCTATAAAGAGCGTCTGTTTCCCATTCAACGTTATTCGCATCTGCAGAGTTATACGGGAACGCAAACGTTATCGCTCGAAATTTATTCCCTGCGAGCACGGATGGCGCGCTTTGTTTTTACAGTATATACCTTTGGTATATACCGAAATCATCCCACATAATCACGAATATAACATCAGATTTCTCCCCAGATATACCGTTATAAAGCTACTGGAATCTGCCAATCTACAGGAAATTCCAGGGAATGCCGATTGAGCTCAAACTTGCTACCTACGGGAAGTGTCATATATATGAGTGTGTCCTTTATAGACTCTAACCGATTGAGCTCAAACTTGCTAAATAAGAAAATAGCCCCCAAGCCGTAAATATCAACAACAACGATATTGCTACTACGGGGAGCAACGTTATTAGCATCTGCAGAATTATGCAGAGAGAAAGTGCTTTCCTATTTTTAGAACGCAACACATGTTTACGTCGCGTTGGTGATTGAGGTTCACAACGGGGTTAATTGACTGTCCGCTCTTTGCGACGATGAGGTTCACGGCGGGGACTATTGACCAACACTCACAATTTCGTCTTTTGCATCAGATACCAACACCTCGACCGATGGGGACGAAACTTGGTACGTGAGTGTAGTTTGACCAGGTGGTCGTCGCTGTCGTATTGGCGAGCCCGTGCGACGCCCGTGCAGCGCATGCGCAGACGAGATATCGGAAACGGGTGGAGCTATCGACTTGAAATTTGGTATGTGAATGTATCTTGCCCCGGATACGAATTTTATCGGGTCGCCGAGCCCGTGCGACGCCAGATTCGCGCATGCGCAGACCAGATCTCGGAAACGGGTGGAGCTATCGACTTGAAATTTGGTTTTTGAGTAGCCCGGTCCTGTACGGGGTTACATTGAAAAACTAAAATTAATGGATCGACCAAAGCAATGGGACGAATGCCGCCAGTGGCGGGCTAACCTGCTAGTACTATATATTTTGAGACTTCCGTATATATATGTGTACTTCATAGAATCGAAAACGGTTCGCTCGATTGAGTTCAAACTTCCCATCTAAATGTAAAAACCCACGGGAATCGTCGTCGCGGCGTTTTGGAGAAGCTCAGAGCACGCGTTCTCCACTCTCAGTCACAAAAAACGGCACTGCGTTGGTTAATAGCGTTGATAGATAAAGAGCGTTCGTGTCCGCAGTGTGTTGATAAAGAGCGTATGTGTTTAATGTGAATCTTACGTCTGGGTCTCGGCGTGAGCGTGTAAGACTGTATCCAGACATGAGATGTTGTGTGACGACATTCCCAACACCTAACAGGGACAAATATCTATTAGCCACCACCAAGGCGAGTAACGACATTCCCAACACCTAACAGGGACAAATATCTATTAGCCACCATCAAGGCGAGTATTGCGACGTATTAATTCAAATGCTTTCTATCAAACAATATTCTTTGTCGCACCGGCAGACAAGATCTCGGAAACGGTTGGAGCTATCGACTTAAAATTTGGTATGTGAATGTATCTTGCCCCGGATACGAATTTTATCGGGTCGCCGAGCCCGTGCGACGCAGCTTCGCGCATGCGCAGACTGATAGACTTTGGACTTATACTACGCGTTGTTATGTACCCTGTTGGTTGAGACCAGATTATTATTGGCTAGAATATATTCCTCTTGTTTGCCAATGCTCGTTGTTACATCAACACAATTCCTCCATAATAAGTTATATTCACCAAACATAACATGGCGTCGTCGACAGGATGTGTAAGCGTTTGAATTATAGGATCGCAAAACCACAGTTTGGTTTATAACAAAGGTTGAATTGACTAAGATCGGACAATTTTGTTTGACTCAGAACAAAGGGGCACACGATGGGTGATCCTCCAGATTTCAATTTCGCCACGTCGAGGTTAATGCCAGACAAATTGGACATATCAGTGGACCGAGGTGAAGCTTTCAACATTTGGGCCCAAAGATGGGCGGATTTTGCTCAGCTGTCAAAACTCAATGGTCAACCCGCCGATGTTCAAATGGCTATTTTACGGTCATGTCTGGCCAACGATACCCTCAAAGTAGCGATGAATTTGAATTTGTCCGCTGACAAGAAAGATAAACCTCAGGAAGTTGTGAAAGCATTGCAACGTCACATAATCGGACAGGTTAATGTTGTGATAGAGCGTCGCAATTTTAACATGCGTATGCAACAAGAAGGGGAACAATTCGACGATTTGTTAACTGACTTACGAGAATTAACAAAAACCTGTGACTTTTGTGAGACATGTCAAGAATCGTTACTGCGAGACCGGATCGTGACTGGTATTCGTGATTCAGATACAGTCGAAAAGTTACTAGCGCAGAAGGATCTGAGCTTGGAGCAAGCCATCGATATATGTAGAGCTGACGAGGCTGCAAAGCGTCATTGTCAAGAAATTACAAGTGCTGTTGGTGGCCTGGATGTCAATGTCATGTCACAATATCGACGTAAGAAATCTAAATTTTTAAAACCAAGCAAGAAATCGACAGATGCGACTGATAATGGTGATAGTGCGACTTGCATTCGGTGCACTAAAAAACATTCTGACTCAAGTCGGTGTCCTGCTGCTAACACAAATTGTGCTGTCTGTCGGCAGAAAGGTCACTGGGCGAAATCAACAATATGTCCCGGTGCATTAGGCAGTCAACATCGACAACAGTTTTCAGCCATCCGATTTGGACAATTGCTTGCTAAAATAAATGACCAACGCATGCATGCTAAGTTGAAATATAGGCGGTCCCCAACCATTGACATTGAAGTTGGTGGTGATATTGCCAATGGGTCAATAATAAAAACAGTACCTGATTCTGGAGCTGAAGGTAGTGCATGTGGACTAGATGTTTTAAATAAACTGAACATCGATATCGCAAATCTTCGACCACCTACCATATCACTGAAAGCAGCTGACGAACATGAAATCGAACAATTAGGCGAATTTGATGCAGTGCTTAAGTGTGGCTCATCTGAATGCACAGAGACTATACACGTGTTAAATGGAACCAAAGGCCTCTACATGTCGTGGTTTGCGTCTCGTACACTTGGCATATTACCGAGGGACTATCCTGCCCAATGTGTTAACACAGAGGCATGTTCGACATCTTCAAAAAGCATGAAACCCATATCTAAAATACCCGACCATTTGGATGTGAGGTGTGAAAATTCAGTGACCGACCATTCGCATGTGAGGTGCGAAAAAGCAACTAAAGAACATTTGGACATGAGGTGCGAAAAACCAGGGACCGATCGTTTAGATGTGAGGTGCGAGAAAGCACTGATCGACCATTCAGATGCGAGCTATGGAAATCGTATACCGAATAGCGATAATACACCATTTTTCATCGCAAATGGTCCTGAACAACATTCCTCATCTGTGAATCGACAAAGAATCACTGATACTCACGATAATACACACTTTAACAAACTTCAAGCTGGACTATCTGATATATCGCCCACAGACCATTCGCGTGTGACTACAAAGAATGTCTTAAATGGGTCACAGGTAGCCAACATTCGTGATCAGTTGATCAAGGAGTTTCCGAGCGTATTCGATGGAGTGATCAGAACAATGCCAGATGAAGAATTTAAGATAGAAATCGAGGACAATGCATCGCCAGTTTGTATTAGCGCTCCAAGGACAGTGCCATACGCATATCGCGAAAAGCTTCAGAACAAGCTTGAAGACATGGTACCGTCTCATTGCAAGGAACCACTCCAACGCCACACCGACCCTACGCGTGTGTTTGAGCACATGTGCTCCGATTTGTTTACATGTAATGGTTGCATGTATCTGATTATCACGGATGTGAAGTCTGGTTGGCCATCCGTGTTTGGTCTTGGTAAAGACACCACTTCCAGTGCTCTCATCGAATCATTCAGGAAGACATTTGTAGATACAGCTGTTCCAACCATATTATACACAGACAATGGCCCACAATACACATCACGATTGTTCCAAATGTTTCTAGTAGACTGGGGAGTTAAACAGATCACGTCTTCTCCGCACTATCCACAGTCTAACTCCTATGCCGAGGCAAGTGTGAAAGCTATGAAGTCGCTACTCAAAGCGAGCTATTGCGAACGAAAAAGGTCTGTGGACATGGACAAATGGTTGAAAGGATTGTTACAGTGGCGCAACACACCTCGCTCTAATGGATGTTCTCCAGCTCAAATTGTGTTCGGCCACCCCTCTAGGGACACACTACCAATCCACAAGCGCGCATTTGCCCCAGAATGGCAAAAATCCATCAAAGCCGCAGACAAGAAAGATCGTATGGAAAACGAGAAGATTGAACGTAGATACAACGCATCAGCTCATGCCATACCACCACTAACCGTTGGCGCGAAAGTCGCAATTCAGAGCCATAATACTAAACGGTGGGATATTTATGGGACTGTAACGGAAGTTGGCCATAATCGTGACTATCTTGTTAAGTTACCGTCCGGACGGGTTTGGAGAAGAAACCGGCGATTCTTACGGAAAAGATATCCGATTGTAGAAAACAGCGGTAAGCCAACAGCAAATACACAGATCATAGCAGACCCGCCTGTTAATCAAAACGGTACTCCCGCGTCTGAAAATATAGCCACAAGACGAAGCCAACGAGATCGGAATCCTCCGAAACGGTTAATTGAAGAGATATGACTCTCAGGGTGATAAACGTTACTTCGACAACAGTGGATACGAGAGAGGAGATTATGAACTTAATTTCGGAAGGGAGGTGATAGATTGATGGACTTAATCTCGGAAGGGAGATGATAGACTTTGGACTTATACTACGCGTTGTTATGTACCCTGTTGGTTGAGACCAGATTATTATTGGCTAGAATATATTCCTCTTGTTTGCCAATGCTCGTTGTTACATCAACACAATTCCTCCATAATAAGTTATATTCACCAAACATAACACAGACCAGATCTCAAAAACGGGTGGAGCTATCGACTTGAAATTTGGTTTTTGAATAGCCCGGACAACGACGGGCTCATCATTAACTCATTGAAAAACAAAAAATTAAATTAATTTAAAAATTAAATTAATTTAAAAATTAAATTAATTTAAAAATTAAATTAATTTAAAAATTAAATTAATTTATTATTTAAAAATTAAATTAATTTATTATTTAAAAATTAAATTAATTTAAAAATTAAATTAATTAAAAAAAAATAATTTTAAAATTTTTAAATTGTCATGTTTCTGATGATTGCCGCCAGTGGCGGGCTAACCTGCTAGTCTACTATATATTTTGAGAACTATGTATATATATATATATGTGTGTGTATATATATATATACTTTATAGAATCGAAAACGGCTGCACCGATCGAGACCAAACTTCCCATCTAAGGGTAAAAAACCACGGGAATGGTCGTTGTGCCAAGCACCCGTTCTCCACACCCAGTCACAAAAACGGCACTGTGGAGTAAATCGCATTGATAGTTAAAGAGCGTTCGTATCCGCAGTGTCGTTGATAAAGAGCGTATGCGTGTAATGTTATTCTTACGCCTGGGTCCACACGTGAGTGTGACTGTATCCAGACATGAGCGTGTTGTGTGATTAGGGCTTCCTAGGAACGGGGGAGATTTTCATCGGGTCAGTTTTTCCGCCCGAGGTGATCTTCACCTTGAAACGGGTACCCACAAATGATATATATGTGTGTGTCCTTTATAGACTCGAACCAATTGAGCTCAAACTTGCTACCTACGGGAAGTGTCATGGACGGGTTAAATTGTGACCCCGACCTGACCATGAAAATGATCAATTCAAGGTCAAATCAGGTAAAACTGGCGGATTTCGACGAAATTTTACCCCTAGATGCAGCATACGTGTCTCGGAAGCTGTTGCAATTGCTTTTTCGAACAAAGCCATGAGACGAACCACGCCAGTGAAGGGCTAACCTGCTAGTATATTTATAAAATAAACACAAATAGAAACTCATAAAAGCTATGTAATCTTCATCATAAAAATGATTTTTGGAACATGAACATATTTGGGCATACCTCCCGCAAAAATCTCCCGGATTGACATTTTCAAAACTTAACAGGTCTGGTACTAGGGATGCAGACCAGATCGCTAAAAATGGTCCGGTCCGCAGTCCAGGGATCAAGTAAATTTGAGCTAAAAATGTGACTTGATCCTGAGCAGGCGTAGAACAAGTTCAAAACAGCAATCATGGCTAGAGTGTCTCTGGGCACCAAAAAATTTATAATTACACCCCTATAATCAGACTCATTTTGATGTTCAGGAAATATTGCACCCTCTGGGATAATATTTTCAAACTTGTACCGCAATTTTCAAACTTTACCTCAGGGTTTCCAACTGAATTGTGGACAATTTCCAACCTGACACCCCTAGTTCCAAATCACAACTGCTGAACATTTCAGTCAATACGCTTGGCCACAATTAGGGGACTATTCTACTTCTTGTCTGAAAACAACAAACTCCACATCTTTGGTCTGAAATCCAACTTACAAGTATGTGTCAGGCAATTTTCCAACTATTCACCCAAGTTGGGACTGAGACACTCCCCGAAATCCCCTGTACCCACATTCCTGACAGCAATATTAAACTACTGGAAAGTTCATGCTATGATATAGGTAAAGATTATCCATCTAATTTAATTTCCATACCAGTGTTGTTTTCACTAAGACATATAAACATGTCATTCTATCATGGACCGAAGGCACTCGCAGTGCAAAAAATACTTTAAACCAGAGGCCGATCACGATCAGCAGATGTTTAACCCATACCTTTTACCATACCAACTCGATCTGGACTGAATATATGCCTGTACACATGACTTGAAAGATATATTAAGGGGTGTCCATCATTTTCTTGTATACATATAAATATGAGACTGATCAGATAAAGAATTGCTTTAGATAGAATGTTATGGTTATAGGTAGGGTTAAAACCGATAAATTAATACCAAGGTCTATACAGGAGAAGACAGTGAAGACTGTGTCATAATTAATTTGGACGTGAATTATGAGAGTGATCGGGTGAAAAATATTTGACTTATCATATTGAATAGTATGTGCCTTCGGAACAGAGTTAATATGTGTGTACTAGGGATGCAGACCGGATTGCTAAAAAATGGTCCAGTCCGGTCTGCAGTCCAGGGCCAGACCGAGGACCTGACTGGACCGCCATCATTGACTGCTTTGAACCGGTCCACCCATAGCGGTTGTACAGGTTCGCAAACTTGAATACATAGATGTATGCCTAGCTTAAGTACTGGCCCTACTGGGGTTAACTGGTACGGAACTTCGAAGTTCAAATCGCCAGCCAATGCACAGTGTTGCAAATGTCTGATCACCTGGTGTCAGATCACATAGCAGCTTGTGAGATACATTGTTTGGTTTCAGCGACAAACGACAGTGATTACCACCTATGTCTTTTGATTCAGCTGATGTCAAGAGAATGCACTGATCGGCACGTGCTTGAGTTAGTGACTATATGTATTTTGCAAATATGCACAAGTAACTACTTAAAATAGCAAATTACCATCAATACCATGTCAACAAACCCTTATCAACATATCTGCATGTCGAAAATTGACCAATCTATCTGGAATATGTCAGTTGGCAATGCTAAGAACAAAACATTATGAGTGCTGAAAGACTTGGAGCATTTACACTCAACCCAATCATAGCATGCAGGGGATAGCGGAAACGTGAACTACATTCTCCACACTGAGTCAAAGTCACAAGTTTTAAGCACATTTATTCATTCTCTAACTTCAATGCAATGATGCAGATAAGAAAATACAATGTGCATACGATGTATTATATATGATGTCCAGAGTTTAATACAAGCTTGCCCGGCAGTAACTTGATGCTTTCTGTAACACAAACGCATATACCAAAGTAAGATTTAACACATTTTCCTCCATTTAAGATATTTTATAATGATTGGACTTGTCCTGGCAAGAATACCAGACCACTGAGAGATGGACCGGACTGCACTGGACTGCATGCCTCTTCACTGGATAGAGTCCATGTTCATTAATGCATGCGTCTATGGGAACCTTGGAAAGGGTTAATTATTTTCTAAGCAGATCAATGGAATATAGAAGACACTTATATAGGTGAGGGGTCCCTTATCAGAAATCATGTAATGAATTTTATTTTAAACATTAGTCACTCACCTGACATAATTCATACAGAATTAGATATCTCAACCCTCGTAAACTCGCTGCCCAAACTCCCGGAAATGCATCACGTTTCGTTCCTTCTCTGGGTTAAGTTTTTTAATTACTCTAACCGGGCTGAGCATGCGCATTGTGCATATAACCAGTTTGATTTCTTGGTGCTCACAATCAGATGTGCTGATTTTTTGTGCTGCACTTACAATGTCAGAATCTGAGGTGTCTGTTTTCTCTGACAGAGTCTACTGTAAATCTCCAATGGATGATCTGCATAAGCATACTAAGACCAAACGAAGGTCGCACTACGATTTTCTGGATGAATAGATTGCATCGCAAGAATGGGAAATGTTGGAACTTCGCAAGGATACCGGAAAAAATTAAGACACTATAATTGGTCTAAGTACTCAGACCAGGGGATCTTCTAGATCGCCCGATAAACACTCTAAGTCTAGGGGATCTTCAGGGTCGCCCGTAAGACAACACAAGTTTAATGTTCAGGAGCCAAAGAGGCTGTCCGAAAAGCAAGACTACCAATACGAATGTCAACATACAAAAGATGCACATTAATTAGTGTGATAACGGTGTCACTAGTTCAGACGACGATGTGTTGTCCGTGTCAGGCCATTGACAAGTTTTGATGACACAACTGTTTTTCAAGATAAAAGTTAAACACTTTAGTATACCATAACCAAGGGCTTATAGTGCACCTTTTTTGGTAAATATGTTTTTATATCTAAACACTTAAACAGCCTGAATGTGTCAGTGGACTGACCTTTGACGAAGCACAGATAAGATATGCTCAAAGCTTCTTGGCAGAGAAAAGAGCCAACGTTTTTTAACTGCTCTTCCTAAACAGTTATTTGAGGAGTTCCCTTTTGCGCAGTCTTCAAATGATTTCTTGAAAATACTAGTACCTTCTTTGGATGAATTTAGACAATACTGTTTGATAAGGACACATGGAAAGTCTTCACAAATCAGATCTGTATCTGAATATGGTTCTGAATATGGATCCTAACAGATGTATTAGCACACGATCTGGAAGAAAGTTGTTTTCCAATCAATTCAAATTCATTGAAAAGACAGCTTATAGTGGTCAGGCTGCTGCGCAAGTAGGAATAGCTGTGAATGTCTATATACAACAATCTTTGCATGCCTCGTGGAAAGAGTTCTAGCTGAGGTGGTTGACCTGAATCGACTAACAACAAAAATCAAATTAGGGACATTTTTCGATGTCGACTACAGTGTTAGATCAATTAGGCCATGAAGGGGCCATGCATCATTTGATTTTTTGGCAAACAGCAATTCAAATTTGTATCAGGCAGCAGATCCCAAGGACTTAGCCATTTTACCATTAACGTCAGATAGGTTATTCGGGGATCAGCTTGAAAGTTTTCTTAGAGGGAACAAAGATAAAAGTAAAATTGTGAATGAACAATTGTCGTCAATCAAAACTTCTAAGAGAAATTTGATAGACAAATCCTCTCAATGACCACCCAGGAAAGTTACAAGAATAGTTATAAACCTGGCCGGAATGTGCGGAATCGTTTAGCAGTGATCGGGACCAACTGTCCATATCAAAATCAGCTGAGTTTGAGCTTTTTCGAAATTCAAAATAATAGTTCCAAAGGATTCTTTTTCATGGCAGAGGAAATTGCTGGACAAGGAGGGTTCTCTTACGGATACAGACGAGGTGGAAAATATGACAGTGGTTCTACCAGAGGAAAATCGCAATGCAGATGACTCTTTAAAGGTAAGAATCAAGCATCCGTTTCCAAATGTACTGGTCAGAGGTTGATTCACACATTTTCACCAAGCTTGGGAAAATATTAAAGCCGACAGATGGACACAAGGGTGTCATTCGAAATGGTTATCAAATTGATTTTCTTCATTTCCGCCTTTCCACAGTTGGGAAAGAAACTCATATGAACAAAACAGAGATGAAGTTTTCTCAAATACAAAATTTTAAGTCTTCTAACTTCAAACATTATCGAAGTCGTACCAAACCATCTATCGAATCAAGGTTTTTATAGTAAACCTTTCCTTGTAGGCTTGTACCGAAGCTGGATGGCAGTTTTCATCCTATCACAAATCTAAAAACTCTTGAACCGTTACATTCGGAAAGAACCCTTCAAGATGGATACTCTAAAAGGTCTTGTCCTTTTATATACCTACAAAAGGGAGATTAGGTTTTTTCAATGGAGATACACTGGTACAGGACGCATATCTCCATGTAAAATTGTGGTAAAACCACAAGAATTTTTTCCGATTCAGCGTGGGCAGTGTTCAGTATCAGTGGAGAAAATGTTTTGGTGCAATAATAGCCCCTCGCATATACACAAAAGTGGTTTGTGAATGTAGCCGCATATTTAAGCCATTGGGTCTACATCTAGTCATTCATATAGACAACTGGATTTGTCTAAATTCATCTCGAACAGGCCTATTGCAAGACAAGAAGATGTTCGTGGAAACCATCCTAAATCTGGGTTTATTGATAAATGTCAAAAGATCTCATTTCGAAACATCCAAAAACTTATTTTGGGACCCATGTTTCATTTGGACAAAGAGTTAGTTTGTCTCACAGTATATCACATAACAGTACTCCAACAGGCAGTATTGGATCAGTTGAGATGATGGGACACTGCCCGCAGTTATCTGCATCTATTAGGCATCGTAGCAGTAGTAGTAGTTTGGAGTTGATTCAGAATGCTCGTCTTGACATGAGATGATGAGACCCATTCAGATGTATCTCTTGAAAAGATGGCAACTAGTTCGCCATTCACACATGCTCATGGTCCCGTGCAAACAAGATCTGGTACCCCATCTGAACTGGTGGTAACAAATATCAAACATGCAACAGGGTATATTCCTCTTTTCAGATCGGAAAACGTTTTCGATCACAATTGATGCCAGTCTTCAGGAACGGGGGTCCCATTTTAAGGAGTAGACAGTACAGGGTATTAACAATCTGAATATGAAAGCAGTAATACATGTATTATAGCAATAAATCACTGCACCCAAGACTTGGTGTCACAAAGAGGTGCTTATATGACCCGATAATACGAGGACCAGATCCCTTGGTCTGTTAGCTCTAGGAACTTTGGTTCTAAGATCAGCTCACATAGCAGGGGTCCAGAACCAGCTTGTAGATTTTATGTTATGTGAGGGAGACAGGATGGGAGTTGGACTCAATATTAGCTTAAAAGAATTTTTGTCTCTAGAGTCTACCAAAATGGATCTGTTCGCAATTTTTTCACAACAAGAAAACCCCAATTTGTAATAGATGCCACTAATATTAATAGATCTGCATTGGCCAAGACAGTTCTGGTTTCCAATGATATTGAAATTTCTAGTCGATCATCCACTCCAGTTACCAGTGGCAGAACGGATGTTAACACAATATTAAGGGAAGGTACATGTACCTCATCCGGAACCAAACCTGATGAACCTGACTGCTTGCCAACATTCTGTCAACAGATATTTGCAAGCAGAGGGTTTTACAAGGTCACGTCATCTCTTTGCAGGAATTTGGCAACATGCAACACGAAAAGACTATCAGTTAAAATGCAAAAGATTCAGTTGTTGGTATTCCGAGCGATTGCACAATGTGCTGATTTTTTGGTCAGTTATGTTTGCTTTGGTTTTACAATACTGCACAGTTGCAGGATACAGATCCATGCTCTCATCAATTCTGCCATCAATTGCGGGAATAGCAGTGGGACAACACCCACACATTATTCAAATGTTGAAGGGTATGTTTAATTCTATGTTGAAGGGTATGTTTAATTCTATGTTGAAGGGTATGTTTAATTCTATGCCTCCAAAACGAAGGCTAGTATCTGCGTGGGATCTTCCAAACGTTTTTGAAGAATCCTCCATTTGAACCTTTAGACTTGGCTAGTTTGAAATACAATGTAGCTTACATTGAAGACAGTGTTTTTCTTGTTGTCATTACAACTGTCAAAGGTGTAGTGATTTACAAAGTCTACAGTTGGGTAGCAATAATATGAGAGTTCAAGGTCAGGGAATTACTTTTCTAAGTAGGACATCATTTCTCATCAAGGTCCTTTAATTTTGGTACCTTCCTTTGAGGAAGATGTCAGATTGGATCCGAAACCGGCTCTTTTGACGTATGTGGATTGAACAAATAATAACAATAATCGACCCCATACACCGGCTCATCACAAATTATAACTTCCTGGTTGATTAAGCTTTATACGATGAACGATTCTATGTCGAAAAAGGGCAATAAAACCACCAAAATGAGTCCGACCAAACTCAAAATCGCAGTTGCACATGCTGGTTGATGTATGTGCCAAGTTTTTAAAAAATTGACCAGAAAATGACACAATGCAGGCTCAGACAAAGTTCCGGATGGACGGACGCACACACACACGATGCACACAAGCATGATGAACAATAAAGGATTTCATGTGGAATGACAACATGTAAAAAATGTACTCTCATATACTCTGGATATTGGATGTTCACACAATAATTTATTGATGTCACTATATTACATTCAATCTTTGCAATAAAATCCTCATATTTTCAAAACAGGATGTCACACCTAATTAATGGCACAAAACTGTCACATAGAGTGTTCATTAATAACCCTGGTTCAAGAGTACAAAGGTTAATTAATCAAAACAAAAATTCATACAGATGAAGAGTGTGCTATAAAGGAAAACCTAGGAAAGAAAATGAGGTAAATCAAAAGAAAAGTGTTTGATTTATTGAATCGGATGGCATGTGTGTGAAAGGGTTAATTATTTCTAAACCGATCATCCAATCGATACTAAGAACTATACAGGTGAGGCATATGTCATCATATAAAAAATGCACATAAAATTTGAAAACGATCCGATAAAAAATACTTGAGTTTAAAGCATGTCAGATAGCAAGTGTCTAGAGACAGGTTAACAGATGAACAGCTGAACAGATGGACTGACAATGATGGATGGTTGATCCGAATGTCAGTATTATGTACACATAAAAACATTCACCACCAAGAAGAACATAGAGAAATTGATAACCTGTGTTCTGATATTCATTATTGATAGTTCTCCAATAACGAAAAATGGCAAATTTTCCAATCAAGCGACAATCAGAAGAAGGTTAGAAAACCATCATGAAAACTTCCTTTTTTAGGTGTTTATTTTGGTGCCGGAAAAATTCAAAAGTGTATAATATATTAGGTGTATTTTGGAATGCAAATCGCCATGTGGCTTTATCTCATTACGTCTTAAATATATATCAAATTAAAAGATTACAGAAACAAATAAAATAAGATAATTTCACAACATACCTGTCCATTTCGCAACAACAGGCTTCTCCAGATCCAATTTTCTGAAACTCAGTAAAACTGAAGCATTGGAATTATTACGTGACAGATGCCTCATCATTGATCTATCTAAATTCCCAAAATCTTAGTCACTCGAATTTCATTCATGTTTTTGCATGTTAGGAACATTTATCATCCATAGAACATGAATATGAAAGAGATGGAGAGAGAGAGAGAGGAAAGCTCCACACAGGAAAAAAATAAGATAAAAAAAACACCGATATTTCACATTGTGAAAGTTCCGAAACAAGCAATCACTCAACAACAAAAACAATTGTGAATAAATGTAGTCCCATAGATTCAGTGTTCAGAAATCAAGAAAATCAGTAATGCAGCAGATGCCAATTGACCTGAATCGGTACAACATTTGTCACCAGCCTGATTGGGTGTGTGGCATATTGTATTATGTCTGCTGAGTGCTGACTTATAATACTCTGTAACATCTGGAGACAATATATGCTGCTTTGAACTGCAATATAATAATTATACTAGGAGTAAACTTCAATGCAGAAAAAACAAGCTTTGAATGTCAACTTGGATAGGTAGTCATCATCAACAGGGAATTGGCTAGAGAGAGTTTTTGTTGGATGGGGATTTTCAAACTTTTAATTTTCCAATGACAAGGGGAAGTGGGGAGGTTGATAATAATTGTTGACACATATTATAGTTTAATTTTCTTGTCATCCACACCAATGATGACTATAAAGAATGAAAGAATAAAATTACAAGAACTTGTCAAAAAGCCTCATGTATTGCCTTGAGCAAGGGTGAAATACCCCATTCACATGATGTGACCATATATGTGGGCTGCAGAGTGCACTGATAGATTTAAATTTGAAATCCAAGATGGCTGCTGGTGGCCCAATTTTTTTTCTCAAAAATTTCGGAAAAATAAGATGCCCCCCCACCCCCCCCCCCCCCGCATCTGGAGGTCAGCCCGAAGTTCCATATGAAGTTTGTTAATGATCAGATGAGGAATGTGGATGCTTTATGGCTGAATGACCCCAAAATGACTCGTTCCCATCTACATGTCAATGTTAACATCCATGACAAATTTCATGATGATTAGACGAACAATCCAGCCTTGTAGCCCATGATAATGGATTGAATTTTGAAATCCAAGATGCCTGTTTTTTTTTGGCAAATGACCCCAAAATGACTCGTTACCATCTACATGTCAATGTCAACAGCCATGCCAAATCACATAATGATCCGACCAAATGTGCGACCTGAAGTCCGTGGCAAAGGATTTAATCATGCAAAGAGTAAAATCCAAGATGGCTACCGGAAGCCATGTTTTATGGCCAAATGACCCCAAAATAACTCGTTCCCATCTACATGTCAATATTAACATCCACGACAAATTCCATGATGGTCAGACGAACACTCTGGCCTGTATATAGCCCATGCTAATGGATTGAATTTTTAAATCCAAGATGGCCGCTGCGGCATTGTTTTTTTCCCCGAATGACCCCAAAATGAATCATTCCCATCTGCATGTCAATGTTAACATCCATGACAAATTTCATGATGATCCGACAAAAGGTACGACCTGTAGCCTGTGCCAAAGGATTTAGTCATGGAAAGAGTAAAATCCAAGATGGCTGCCAGTGTCCATTTTTTATGGCCGAATAACCCCAAAATGACTCATTCCCATCTACATGTCAATATTAACATCCATGACAAATTTCATGATGATCAGACTAACAGTACGGCCTGTACAAGCCAGTGCTAATGAATTGAATTTTGAAATCCAAGATGGCCGCAGGATGTTTTTTTGCAGAATGACCCAAAAATGATTCGTTTCCCATCTACATGTCAATGTTAACAGCCATGACAAACTTCATAATGATCCGGCCCACATCCGATGGGGGCACACAATCTTTCCCTTCTTTTTTCCATCCTTGTCAAGACATGGAAGTTCCATTTGGAACATACAAATTTTGCAGAGAAGATATTGATAATTTTATAAATGGTGGCATATAATATGTGTACAACATGGATATGCAAATTACTGGTTCTCAAGAGCTCAGTTGTTCAGCATCTGGGATTTATATTCCTACAGAGATTAAGACTTAATCAACCATTTAATGTGATAATTAATGAGTATAAGCACCTGTCTGACAGACTGTCTTGTGCCCTGGTCTGGAAATCTTGATTCATTTAAATACCTTCTAATTGCAAATAACCAATTTACAATGAAGGTTCAGCTCAATTTGTAATGCTCAGCTGTTTAGTTAAGACAAAACATGTGAGTTAGCTATTATTACAACTCATAGGTCTTCACAGGAGGAAGTGTTAGCATAACCCATATGTTGTGAGTTATCCATCCAACTGCTATTGTCTGGAGGTTATATATTGTATTAGATGGGATTATTACTCCATTCATAGTAAAATGACTCATTGGGACAGATTGGGATGGAAGAAATGAAACAAAGACTGAAAGTTCCACCCTATATAGTAACCCTTCAAACTTCATGTCAGGATATAAAATGAGATATTAAACTAATGATTATGAGGTTGTAAATGTAACACAATTAAAGAAATATGTAGTTTTTATGCAAAACACAAGATTTGGGCTGTATATGAACATTCTTTGTCAGGCAAATGATAAAAGATAACAAAAATATTGGTTGTATAATGTGGGTTGTACATAACAAAGAATTTAAACTGAGTGAGAGTGAGGCATGTGGGCTGGAACTAAATGGCATTGATAAATATTAAAAGGCCTGTCTAAAATTTTGTTTTACAATACAAAAGTATCATAAACAATGAGAACTGTGGGCTTGGCCTCGAAAGAGAATTAGACTGTCAGCATAATTGTTAGCACTCGTTTCATTTGCAGAGAATGAAGCTACATGCACAGATGTCTATCTCATATTCAAATAATTCTATCAGTCATTTGCTAAGTCATATTGAACCATAAAGTTATCCAATTGAGAGGCCACTCAAACATTTTAATGTATTATTTATAGAATTTCACGAGTGTGTGAGATGTACTTTTATATTGCCTGCACTTTTTAATCGAGTATGGACCTTACTTTAGTGTTCGATCACCCTTTGCCGCTACAAATCCGTTTGTTCTGCAACATTTACCATCCTGCATGCACGTAATTGGGAGAGGCCGCTATTATAGATTTGGACCATTTTACCTTCGGACAAATTTTATTCCATCTTAAACTTTTATCACCTTCTGTTTTAATCTGTTCTATATGTGGCAGTTGGGGCAGTTGAGGGATGGCTTGTGGAGTGGACTTGTTTTGTAAGATGTGTTCTCTGATGTAATTTGGTGTTAAACATGTAAATCCAAATTGAACATTCGAGTCAACGAATATTTGTGAAAGGCTGTTGAGTCAGGACATTCAATGTTCACAGTGTGACTGGCTTCTCTGGAAAGCATCGGCACCTCAGTGTTTGTAGCCAGTTAGTCCATGTGTTGTACAAATTCCAGTATGATACCAGGAACTCAACAGTAACTTTTTTCGGAACTTCGGATAATTCTTTTGCATCATTTGCACAAGTGGAGCAAAATTCCAAGTGTGATGAACAGTATTTTACCTTGATGTAATTGACTCAGTCATTCCACTTGTATATTTACCCCGATTGACAGGGGTGCGCTGTAAAATCACTGGCGGAATATCAATAAAACCATAACCATATGCCAATCAGTTCCAGCCCTGAGGACAAATTGGGGGAAAAGCTGGCCCAGTCTCTCAACAGGGCTCTGGCTCTCCTAATTTTTTTTATGACACTGAAGCTCAACGTGGAGGGGAAATAATTTGGAAAATGTTATATATTGCAGTTGATGGGAGGATTAAGAATAAGGAAAGTTAAAGTACATAATTTTGTTGACGAAGGCACTGACAACAGATGCAAGCCCATCATAATATCTCAAACTTGTCAGATTGAGCTATTAAAGCAAACAATTTTTAATAACATGCATGCCTCTATATTATATATAGGAAACTAGGCTTACAGAGCCATTCAGGTTAGCAAGGCCAGCTCATCCATATATTAAAACACCCCTATGTGTCCTGCCACATGCAAGTGCATTTCCTGATTTGTGGTGGTTTGTTTGTGCCCCTTTATAATTTGACAGAGTTTCTGCCCTGTTTCTCCTATGTAAAGAGTTCCAGGGCACTTGGCACATGTGATAATGTACATTGTATACCACACCCTATAAATAGAACCACATGTGTCCCTTGGTGTAAACTGCTTCCTGCAGTGTCGCTGGTGATAATTTCCTCTTTACTTATATTATAATTATAAATGTCCATCCACAAATATTGCATCAGGAAGTTCCATTTTCATTTTCTCATTTTGCTGAACACTATCCATGATTTTAGGTTTAATAAGAGGTTGCCTGGTGGCCATGATGGGTTTTTCTGAATTTGCTGAGGTAGTTGTCTTCTTCCTAGGGCGATCGGTCCGATCTTCGATGAAATGCATGCCGACCTTGGGATGTGGTTACAGTTGATCGTGAAATTCAATGGAGTTTCAAAGTACTACTTGGCTCAATGCTACGGCCATCGACCTTCACACTGATGCTTCTGGTCTGCTTTCTAGTGAATTTGCCGCCTCTTTTCGTGGACAGTGTGATCACTGGCATTCTCTGGGTTTGATGCACAACATGGGTGTACTGGCAATTTTTCCTGTTTTGGTAGACCAAGTCTTCTCGGTCCTAAACAGCTTGGGATATTGGTTGGGTTGATGCTGTTTTGGACCAAGTCCCACCCAGTTACTCTTCTATAATGGACTTTATGCCCAGAATCGTGTGCGTGAGTTATCTTCCTTGTATGTCTTCGGATTAGGTCAAATGGATGCTTTGCGTATATGAACATAGAGGCACAGCCTTTCTCAAGTATGATTATATCAGAGGTCCACTAATGTCAAAGTAACGACATTTTAAGTAAACAAAGCCTTGTTTTCCAGATAATTTTTATTTGTCGCCCTTAAAGTATCAGAATATGCACTTAAAAAATACATTAAACGATCGAATCATCAGTTTACCTTTTTCTATCACGATATTAAAATGAGATACAATTTTGAATACAGATTAATTGCGACATGTCAGATGATTAATCAAATTCATGAGTTCAAGTAAATGCCCAGGTTCCACATATAAATGTAGTGATGTCTTTTCAATGAAAGTCCATTATAGAAGAGTAACGGGATGGGACTTGGTCCAAAACAGCCTCAACCCAACCGATATCCCAAGCTATTTAGGACCGAGACAACTTGGTGTACTGTTTTGGTGGCCTTCAGAAGTTCAGCTTGTGTGGGGCCACATCTCCAGCATCAATATATCCATTTACATAGACCATTATTAATCAAACTTACTCCTAATGACAATCCTGCTCATCCTTCTGTTACTCAGACACAACATTTTCCTGCGTGCACACTGCACAGTGGATTTCATTTTCCTGCGTGCACACTGCACAGTGGATTTCATTTTGAGACAATGCTATTGCTGACAGTTTATCCCAATTCCATAGGAAGTGATTCAGCCGTCTTGCACCGGAGGCCACAATAACTCATTTTCAATGTCCCTCAGGACCTGCGCCGGCATGTAACAGAGCTTCTGCATTACTCACAGGCACCCAAAACTTGCCATACTTAATACAGCACTATCATTCGATTGTACTGTCAATTTCCACATCAACACTACTTGTCCACTGCATGGTCCCTTGCTGAATCTGCCATTGCCAGCTTTGTCGCCTGGCTTTACCATTCTTATTCTACTTTGACCATTTCTACATACCTAACTGCCACTGGCTGCTAGCATAGACTTTGGGGCTGATTAGATCCTAGAAAACATATATTTGGTTGGGGCCCATCACTTTATTACGCAAACCATCCGACCGTCACTATGACCACATAACCGTACAAATCCTACACAAGGTACCCAATGTACATCTACTACCTCGCGACTGCCCCACCCAATTTCTGACCCAAAAGGTACCAATTAATTTGGCGTCTTTAAACCACCCGAAAGACTCCTCATGTCATGGAGAAGAATATGTATCAATTTGATGGAATTTGGCGCTGTAGGTGACCTCCCTATAACATAATAGGCTATGCATATTAGTTCGCCAGATCAATATCAGCTTATCATGGACAATTCTTATTATGGACAATTTGTGTGCATACTACAATAGCATGAAGTATCAATATTCAGACATAACATCATAACATCCCAAATTCATGAGCATGGCAATAACATACGTGAACATACATGATCCATGTATACATATTTAATTATACCGATTATTAAACTGATATATCGTGACGTAGTTGGTCAGACTCTTCAATGGGGATCCATGTTTATTTCGGGAATTGATAAAGTTATAGCAAAAGTGACTAGGTTAAATAACATTATAACCGAAAACAAAAAAAAGATGCTTACTCTAAAAACAAGCACAGGATCCGTGTCTGACTTTATCCAAAGATATTTGAAGGGCAATCCCAACACAACAAGGAATGATATGAAATTGCATATATAAGCACACATTTTTCGGAAATAAGTGACCCACATTATATGTTCTCGCTTTTGTGATACCAGCAATCGAACGCAATCAGTAGGGTTTTTTACCAATGGCCTATGTCAGGATTATTTAAAAATGAAACTAATGAGAGAAAACCCAGGTACACTCACAAAAGCAATTTGGAACAAAATTTATAAATGAAATCTGACATCAAAGGGTTAAAGATAGGAAATGCTTCCAGTGTAGAAAAATAAGTCGCATTAAGTATAACAATTTGGCTCTGAATCAGTTTTCTAGACTACAATCTAAAATAACATGTAATTGCGAAATGAATGCATTCAAATTATCTTCTCTAGACAACAATGATCTAATATACAAAACTATTTGTATTTGATATTGATTATTCATTCTACTCTAAATCAAATAAGTATTAAGTACATGTATTACACACAATACAATGGTTATAAAATAGTTACTTAAAAAGAGGGAAGATGACATGACGTCATGGAATGTCCACTTAATATATATGTAGTCGATCGATATCTGAAATGAAAGTGTCAATGACACTGTAGCTAAATCTGTAGATGGTATAATTTTATGTGTTGGGAGTCAATTAAGTCATTAGGAACTCGGAAAGTGTAAGGTCTAAGTATTAAATATATTAAGTGATATATATATAAAGGGTTGTGTGAAATTTGATACATGTACATGTATATGTCTTTTTCCACTGGTTTGAAGATATCCCAACAGTTTGATGTCACCGACATCAATACATAATTGGGGGGGGGGGGGGGGGGTGTTGGGTGGTGGGGCAGGGTGTTGGGATTTAAACTTAGTATACAGTTTATTTACGTAAATAATAATACAACTGCATGGATATATCCATATTAATAACTTCAATATACATATATATATATTTGTTTATAAGATTTTAATTCAATATGACAAAATATTCAAAATCGCGCAGTATCAACTGCATTTACGTTGGTTTGTCAAGCAGACCACACACGATGCAACAATGTTGCGCAACATGTTGCAGGGTGTCCCGCACATGAAGAAACAATATCCTGCAACAAAAGTTGTGCAACATTTTTGCAAGTCACCGCACCCGACGCAACAGGCTTGCAGTTGCAACAAAAATGTCGACATTGAAAAAACTATCTCATAATCCATTTGAAATAATGTTAACTATTGCAACCTATAGTCCTTTGTATTAAATGTATATCATTAATTCAAATATAGCTGATAACCAAGAGGTTGGACGAATTTATCAAATTTTAAATACTACAATGCCATATCTTGATGTCAGAGACATGGTGACATGGGGGGGGGGGGGGGGGTTGAGGAGGGGGGTGTCCAAAATTTTCAGCAGTAGTAAATTTCAACAAGTGCTGGTTGAGCTAAAAGGCAAAGAAATGATAGGCCAGATACGCCGATAAGTATGCAAAAGAGCTTCAGATGAAAGTTTGTGACTCTGTCTACATGAATCGTCAGAACAGAACAAACCAGCAGCGAACAAAAGAGAGGTACCACCTATATTGTGCCACCCATTGAATCAGATACCAAAACCGAATATATGACCATTGATGATCTTCATCAAGACAGAAGTCTTACTGACTCAGAAGATACAATTCCAAAGTCAGACCCTTTTGGATGCAATCTATTCAACCTTTATAGATGAAACTGCACGAATTCATGAACAACTTGTAAAATATTATTCTTTTGTAAGAGATGAGGTGTCTGAACATCTGCCAGTTAGACAGAACATCACTCCCATTAAACTTATTGTCAAAGTTATCTCTTGAGGTTCAATACCTTAATACTCAAACCAATGAATTAATCAATGAATTCAGAGAGTATAAACCTCTCAGTAGGAATCGGCATTCATTTATACCTGTGATCGCGAATTAACTATAAAGCGATTTATTCGGGACTGTAAGGGAACTAGACTGTAAGACAAATCTGAACTAATATAAACACCTTGTTTAAATACCATCTCTCATTTTACCAAACAAGCTCTGACTCTTGTCAATGACACTAATGCTCGTGTATCAGAAAATCGCCAAAATCTAAACCAACTGATCAAATCAGTTTCCAAGTATCTCAGGGTAGAGTACATTTCGGAGCTTACAAAAATTAGTCCGGGAGCTCATAGGGTACCGCTGCACTCCCCATCGGGATTTATCTTAACCCCACTCATTTTGTTCCTTATTACGTCAATCAACTTTTAAGCAATGTTAACAGGAAAACGAGAGGCCGATCACGATCAGCAGATGTTTAGCCCATGCCTTGGCGATAGTAAATTACTATGATCAGAATCATAAATTAGATTTTTGATGTTGAATTATTGAAAAGTAATGTACTATTATAGACAAATGTACACAACACAAATTATTGGAATTTATGGGTCACTCGCATATATAAGAGAATGCACTGGAACAAGATTTGTAATGCTGCAACAGCGCAGCCTTTGATTACATGTGAAAAGGTGACTGGACATGGAATACTTGGGTTAATACAATCCAATTTAAGTTTACAATGATAATGTATCAAATTCTACCAACAACACAGCCATCAAGATAAGCCCACCTCACTGCTGACCCATTCATTTCAATTATATAGCAGAGCTGTCAACTAATCACTGGCATTGTTTATGCTGAACCTTGGCATCTCTTTTAAACCTATAACATTTATAATGACCTCAGACCATCAGTAAATTGATATACTCAGCTGTGCAATGCAGCAAAGATTTTCTAGTCTACTGTTAATAGCATGTCATGCGTATTGTTAACACATTTTTTAAAAGCTTTCTTTATCTGCACATTGGCATAAAAGACATCAGAAAATGATATAGCCATATTAATAGGTAAGAACTCCAAAGGCAAAGGCAAACAAATTTACCAGTACATAACACAATATTTTGAACAGATTTAAACCAAATTTGGTGTGGTGACTCGGGGTACCCATGGCAGAGTTATAATGGTGTTAGTTTTTCAAATTTTGTTAACTTTAAAAATTTGTTGTTCTTAATTATTATTTAATTATTTTTTTGTTAAATTGAGCAAGGAATTAAATCTAATTTTCTTTTTCTTTTTAAGAGTGAATATTTTTTCGAAAAAGGGCCATAACTCAGTTAAAAATAGTCGGATCAAACCTATATTTGAACTCGATCTGTCTTTTGGTTCAGATCAGATATAAAATGTTTGAGTTATCGCACCATGCGTAAAGTGTCTACGGACAGACAGACGGATGGACAGCCACAGAGAGAGAGAGACGGACGGATGAACGAATGACAAGTGGTCAATCCGGATGTCCGTAAAAGTTTATTTTTTAAATATATCCCGAACATTATTCTCTGCTGTTCTAATAAGGTAGCAAATTGTGACTCACTTGGTTGTTTCAGATCCTCATGGGGCATGACAAATTCATTTTAAAGTTGCAGTAAGGAATTTTGCCAAGAATTTCTTTTTGGGATGCTGGTCATATTTTTTTAAAGGAAATGAGCAGAACATTGAAACGGAACTGAGATGAACCATAATATGTGGCTATTCTGGCCCATTAGGATAAAAATTTATCAACCTGATACAGGATGGAGGTCAAGATGGCAGCCAGCGAGTTACTGTATGGTCATAGGTGAGGTGAATAGATACACAGAGAGATATATTGTATGGTCATGAATGATGTGAATAGGTATACACGGAGTGACTATATGGTGAGGGGGTGTCCATGATGAGATGTATAGGTATACCAGGAGTGGCTGTATGGTCATGGGTGAGGTGAATAGGTATACAGGGTTTGACTGCATGGTTGTATGGTTATGTGTACACAGTACAGGTGTACCCGAAATGGCTGTACAGGCACTGGAGTGGTGTGTGGTTATAACGAGAGTAGCTACAATGTCATCTGTGTGTTGTTTATGTATATATGGAGTGACTCTATGGTCATGGGTGGGATGTACAGGTGTACCTTGGGTGGCTGTATTGTCACAGGTGGATTATATAATTATAGATGCGTTGTCTGTATGATCATGGGTAAGGTTTATTGATATGAAGGGAGTGGTTGTATGGCAATGTGTATAAATGTGTATAGGTGTACATGGAATGATTGTACTATCATGAGTGAAGTGCATATGCACACCTGGATTATGCTGGATGGTCATTGGCAAGCGTGTGAGTATATAGGGAGTTCCCTTGTGGTGTATATCTCTGTATGGCCATTGATGAGGTGTATATGTATACATGCAGGGTTTCCGCTATGGGTTGGGGGAATGGTACCCCTATAGCCACTGGGGAAAATCTGTCAATCAACAAATTACAAATGTCTACATGTAACAGTATTTAGTAAGTCAGTCGATAATTAACGCCAAGTTCTGAATATCAACGGTTATATACATGTAAGTACATGTAGATAAAGTCAAGGAATTATATTTTTGTGTTTTATTTTTGACAATTTGAAGGGTGAATGTAAAGGTTGTTGTATACATGTAGGTACCAAAAACTGTGCGACAAAACGTCAAGTTAAATTTGCGTATAAAATAAGCGGGCCACCATCAAAGGTGGAGGAAATTGTTAAAATTCACTATTTATTTTGACGTCCAACTAATCTACATTCCCCTTATAGTTTTGCAGTGTTACACCTCCCTGTGAGGTGTGGATGGGGTGTGGTTGAGGTGTGGTACATGATATGCAAATATCGGCAATGCACACCTTAACCACACCTCATACTTCTTCACCACACCTCATCCACACCTCATAGAAATAGTAAAATATCATAGCTTATAACAAGGACACCACAAACACACATATTAAGGGACTCTAACAAAAAACATTCTGCCACAAGCACACCTCACAGGTCCGCAACACACCACATGGTCTCTATCAAAGTTCCTGGTTTAATGAGGAAGCTACTAGCCAAGCTGAATGGCATAAACAAACATATAACATATGCAGCTGGCTAGGTCATGGGGTAGAATCGCACCATTTTTATTTGAATGTCCTTTGTTCAGAAAAGTGTTATTATAAAGCTGCTCCGAACAGAGCTGTGTTTCTCTCAAGGATTTGAAAAGATACTTCATATCAAAAGTTGTCATTAAATGGAATAAAAGGCATGTGAAACATTATTATAAATATACTCTTTGAAAGCAGGTAAGTAACGTAACGTATGTTAATTACCACTGTGTTTGTATCAAAACAATTAAAGTGGTGATGGTAATATCTTACATTTGTATAGTGTATACTACACAATAAAATATTGAAATGAAAATTGTAAATCTTAAGTATGCTGAATTCTTTCAGCATTATATAATTTGAATGCATGAATTCTAAAATATAGCGGTGATCGTGTCAGGCTAATATAGAATTCATTTATTATATTAGGTTTGCTTTATTGAACTTTTGCCCCAACCCCAAGACCCTATACGACTTGAGCTGCAGTTAATTGCATGCATGGTACCATGCAATATGTCAATATTATACATATGTACCCAGCAAATTCATGAGGCACTAATGATTGAACAAGACTATATAGTCACTTATAATAATAATATAATAATAAATAGTTTTTATATAGCGCTTTATCCCATATGGCCCAGAGCGCTTACATTCCTACTAGTACCCTGCTCTCTATCACACGTGATATACATACATCTATACACACCACATACCTATAGATATACACATACATCAAAATAATTAAACAACATCTGAGGTAACTTCCCCATAGTGAGCACAGAATAATTCACTCTTTAACAAAGTTTTGAATTCGGTCAGAGAGTTTGCAAATCTTGTGTCGTGTCTCAGTGAGTTCCAAACATTTGGCGCATACGAATCAAATGCTCTATCGCCATAAGTTTTTTAATTTTTTGATGGAATATCCATTAGAGCTTGTGCCTTTGACCTCAGATTCGTAGGTGGAACATATACTTAAAAGTTTATCAAAATATTGAGGCAATACAGGGAGAATACTTGAACTAGATTCTGATTTTTTATAACAGAATGACGCACACTTGTAGTCTATGCGTGCACGAATAGGAAGGTAGTGTATTTCTTGTAGCAATGGTAGTCCAGGAGATCGGGAGGTAGTGTTGCTCATATTGACGGACAAGCTGCGACCATGTTACTTTTAATGTTTTAGGTATGGTAATGAAGAAAAATCATGATAGCAAGAACAAATTTGTAGCCTTCTTTGTTTTTTTTTCGATTTTTTGGGCATTTTTCGACATTTTAAGCCCAAAATTTTAATAATTTTTTTCAATGTGTAAAGTTTCATTTTAGTATGATTTTGGTGATTCAGTTGAATAGTAATTGTGTTAATAATGTTAAATAACTAATTGTGCTAAAAAATTGAAGAATTTAAATGTTTTTGTTTCAATTTTTTTACCATTTTTTTTACTTTTTTACGCAAAATCGTCCAAATTGCAACCATTTCATCTTAGTATGATTTTAAGGTTAAAATTCACCATAATTATTTTAATATTGTTAAATAATTTACAACTTGGCTTCTACAATGTTTATAAATGGATTTAAGAAGGTTTCTACTTGTTTTCTAAGTTGAGGGGGGTCTAATTCAAATCCAATTAAACATTGTACTGTTCAAAATTAGATAAATTTCTTAAGGCATATGGTAGATATACGTAACTAGTTTCCAAAACATATACATATGCCTTTCTATCCTGTGCGTTATGCACGCGAGTCGGATTTTACAAATTAAATTATGATGAAAAACCCTGAATTTTGGGTGTGGTCACATTTGTGGTCATAATATTCCGATTAGAGAGTGGATGGACATGGGGCATGCGACACTATTCAGTATATATGTATATAACAAGCATGACATGAGACATTAGTATCTTTCTACTGAACTGTGCTTCCAGAGTTATCAGGAATCGAGTATCGGTGTTATTTCTTACCCCCCCCCCCCCAAAATGGTCAATTTTAAAACGGGGTATGTGGGTCAAAGGACCACTGGGAGATAATAGGATGACCAATGACTTCTATATTTCTATCGTATCACAGTAAAGCTTTTTTTGTAAAATTGGCGCAGTTTACATAATCAAAGTTTGATTTTCTTTACAATTATATGTTACAGGCAACTAATTATATAGAGTTACGCTTCTTGAAACTCGAGTCAGCATAACAAAACAATCTGGCTGCTGATTGGTTGATTATCATTGAGGGAAATATCCCTAATCGGGAACATAAAATCATAGCCTACGTAAATATGGCGATCGTGTATGTTTATATGTCCAGGAAGAGTCTGGTGGTATCTAGAAGTTACGGAAGGGGTCTGGATATGTTTATGCTGCTGATTTTTGTGCAGTAAATGGGGTAGTTGTGGAAATGCAAGACTATCGTTTGAAAAAAATACCGAAAATGGCGCGTTTGTTGTCACATACTGGTGCAGCGGATGACGTGCTAAGGGAAAATTGACCACTTGAAGTTCAAATAGGCTTAACCCATAGCCGGCGGGACTTTTAGTTAACACTGTCGCCTATGGAAAATAATTAGGTGTTTGTAACCTATAGATACGAAGCTTCGGTACATTAATTATTATTTATATATTACTATATTTAAATCAGATTTATGCATACAGTCGACGTCGAAACAAAACATGAATGTACCGATTATTCGTTACATTCAAGTTAAATGTTCAATAATAGAAAATTATACTGTGACTGGTTCATTCAACATGAAGTTAGTCAAGGTGTATCTTTATTAATAACAGTATACAGTACTATCAAAATCAGAAGAAACATGTGACCCTGGGTACTTATCTCCCAGTGCTGTGGCAAAACAAAAATTGACAATGCATTCTTAAACCCAAACCTGTGGCGGTTTTTCATACAATGCACCGAAGCTTCGTGCCATGTACCGTGACGTGTCAGAACTCCATGAATATACCACCATATGACATCATATGGTAACGTTAACAAACGTTGAATGGTCACCAGAAACCCGGATATTAATAATTTCAGATCATAATTAGCATCGCATTATATATTAACCCATCGAGGAATATGTCATAATGACACACTATATTACACCTACTATGTAACTGCTCCCTCCCTGACACAGGGCTACATATAAGAAGTTTATCGATGTCTACTTAATGAGAGTATACAGTTCCGTCAAAATATGACCGAAAATGTGACCTCGCATCGTTAACCCCAATCTGTGGCGATTTTTCATACAATTTACCGAAGCTTCGTGCCACGTACCGTCAAATGGCATCAAACGTTGAATGGTCACCATAAACTTTGATATCAGTCATTTCAGATTGTAATTATCATGGAATTATATATTAAACCATGGTGTAATTATGTCAAAATGACACACTATATTACATCCACCCTATATAACTGCTTCCTCCCTGACACAGTGCTACATACAAGAAGTGTATCCATGTCTACTTAATGAGAGCATATAGTTCTGTCGAAATCTGGCGAAAAATGTGACCTTGCATCATTAACCCCAAATCTGTGGCGGTTTTTCATCCTATGTACCGAAGCTTCGTGACATGTACCGAAGCTTGGTGACGTGTCAGAACTTCTAAAATATACCCCATCGGGACATCAAATGGTATCAAACGTTGAATGGTCACCAGAAATCTCGATATTAGTCATTTCAGACCATAATAACATAGCATTATATATTAACCCATCGAGAAATATGTCAAAATGACACACTATATTACACCCACCCCTATATAACTGCGTCCTCCCTGACACAGGCTGCATATAAATTATTTATCCATGTCTACTTAATGAGAGTATAGAGTTCTGTCAAAATCGGGCGAACAATTTGGTCTATAAATCCCGTAGTGTGACACATTTAATATAGACCAAAACAATAAACACCTTTCAACCCAAAGATAGTTACATTTTAATTGCAAAAATGGTCTAAACATGAAAAGTTAATTTTTGCCGATATTTAAGCCAAGTTTTTGAGAGAAAAGTCCAATATTTTTGGTGATGTCAGTGGTGACAATAGTAACAATTAACCATGGCACATCAGGCATGTTAGTATTCAATGTATAGAAGGCAGAATAGCCAATTTTGTACATCATCCACAACTTGTAATCGATTGCAGAACACGCTGGGGCAATATTTATCATTTTCCATATTTTGGCAGCCATTTTGGCAGCCATTTTGAGCCAAAGTAAGAATTTTGGTTCCAGTGAGTTGGAATATTCATAGGTATAATCATATGCATCACTTACATTACAAAGTTCTGTTCATTTCTTGTTAAAATATGACTATAATCCCAATTGTGATTTTTTTGTAAAATTTTATACTGCGTTCTGTAAATTCGAATTTTTGAGGTAACGGAAGGGGCTAGGAACACAAAAAGTGCATATTTAATTGCCCCAATGATCAGTTACACAAAATACAAAATAAAGTCGCATTACTCAACCAGTTCCAAACAGCATGAATCGATCTAGAAGATATTTGTAAAAAAAAGTCATATTTTCAACTTCCGGCAGCCATATTGGTGGCCATCTTGGATGGTGAGTTTCAATTTTGCCCCAAAAAAGTGACATTATGTCTTAGCTTCACGAAAATATATACATTTGTATACATTTTACAAGATTTTCACCGCTTAATTTGCATAAAACTGACTTGAGGGTCTGGTCTGAAAAACGGCGGCCATGATGGACGCCATTTTGTCTGGAGTCTATACGGCCACTTTTTGTTCTTGCTAACATTGCTTAAAAGTTGAAGGACATAATAAGGAACAAAATGAGTTGGGAGAAGTTAAGTCCCAGGGGGTGCAAGGATATCCATATTAGCTCCCGGACTAGTAGTAATATGACGTCGCTGGAAAATTCTTTCATTTTCGGTCATCGGGTAGGTCAATAAAAACACATTTTTCGCCAATTAAGCTACAAATTCACCACTGCTATCATGGATTTTCGTAATCTACATATATTTTACTACAAAATTAGACCGGATAGCACTTGTCCGTCAAAATGAGCAACATTTGTTATTTCTTGGGGTCGATCTCCTGGACTATGGTGTTATATGTGAAAATTTTGGTTTGCGGGAAACAATCCTTGCAGCAACATTAATTACTTTTTGCAATTTATCCAAGTGTTCAGTTGTGATCTGAAGCTACTCATTGGAACACATATACCTTAATCTTCCAATAACACTAGGAACACTACAAGGCCACTAATATAAATAGTCGAAAGTCACCAGGAACATGTTCAAAATATACAGAATGAATTCATGTGGACAAGACAAACTGAGACAAAATTAGTCACCTCTACCCACACCTCAGACACACCTCTAACCACACCTCAGGTACACCTCTACCCACACCTCAGTAAGCACACTTCCATGGGCACACCTCAAGCACACCTCAGACCATGCACCTGAGGCACACCTCATCCACACCTCAGGCACACATCAAAAGCACACCTCAACCACACCTCATGCCTCATTTAAATATTTGGCCCCACACCCCAGACACACCTTAGGCACACCTCAGCCCCACACCCCGTGTCAGGTGTAACACCTCAGCCAGGGGCGTAGGAAGCTATATTTATTGGGGGTATCAGGGGCGTAGGAAAGAAGTTTGTATATGAGGGGTCACAGGCTGGAGATGGGGAGAGCTCGAGAGGGGTGTCCCATCTCGTCGGTGGGAAAATTTTTCTGAATTTAAACCCCTCAGATCACATTTCGTTGCATCTGTTACAGCATTTAATTTAAATAACCCATTGAGGGAAAATATGATATTTGAGTTTTTCACCTGTTGTACAAAATAGTATGGAGATCATTTTTGACTCTCATAATTAAGCGTGTGTGTACAAATGGAGCAGTCTTCCATGAAAACATGATATGTAGGTTTATACTTACATAACAAGAGATGGACTGTACATACCCCCTCGTGGCATACCGCCTAGTGTGAGCATATCTATAACTTAATATGATGGCTATACTCAGACAGATGGACCCAAAAATCAGCATTTTCATATAGACAAAGATGAATAACTATAGAACAAAAAACCAAAACAAACATTTGAATGTGCCATTAAATGTCCTCATAGTGGTGAACATCCATACAAACTTTCATTGAGATCCTAACATTACTGTTCAAGTTATGAGCTGAACAGACATCGGATGGACCAAACAGCCAACATTTCCAGATAAAAAAAGATAAATAAATCTAGAATGGAAAAGCGGAACAGAACAATGGAACCCTCTATTGAATGTCCTCATAGTAGTGAACATCCATACCAAATTTCATTGAGATCCCAGCACAAATGTTGAAGTTACGACATGAACCGACACCAGACAGACCAAACAGCCAACATTTCCAGATAAACAAAGATGAATAACTCTAGAATGGAAAATCCGAACAAAACAATGTAACCCTCTTTTTAATGTCCTTATAGTAGTGAACATCCATACCAAATTTCATTGAGATCCCAGCGTTGAAAATCCGAACAAAACGATGTAACCCTCTATTGAATGCCCTCATAGTAGTGAATATCCATACAAAATTTCATTGAGATCCGAGCACTACTGATCAAGTTATTACATGAACAGACACCAGACGGACCAAAAATCCAACATTTCAAGATAAACAAAGATGAATAACTCTAGAATGGAAAATCCGAACAAAACAATGGCACCCTCTATTTAATCTCCTCCTAATTTCATTGAGATCCGAGCACTACTGTTCAAGTTATGTGTACACACGCACACACACACGCACGGGCAGGTGCAAAACAGTATACCCCCCTTTTTTTTTAAAAGGGGGTATAATTATAAATTCACATTCTCAGCTTTCCCAGCCTAATCCATAGTAGTAGTGCATGTAACTGAAAGATGGCCTCGATAAAGCAGGCAGATTCACCATTTAAGCAGTGCCAAAGTACTAGCTGTGATGAAGCGTAGTTTCAGTATTTACTCTTCAAATAATTTCGTATTGAATTCATCTTGGAAATCTTGGTGTTGATTTATTTTGTAGCTTTGGACAAATTAGATACCGTTTGTGGGCTAACACAATGATTTCTGAGAGAGTACTGTAACAAGAAGGCTTATAAGGAGCAAAGGCCGGTGGATAGCACCATATGGGGAGTTATAATTTATTACCCAATAAAAACCTAAATGTTTGTACCGGGGGGGGGGGGGGGGGAAGATGACGTGTTACACCGGTACTTGTATGATAACACAAACCAGTGAGACAATAACACATGGCAGTCAAGGCACCTAATCTTTATAATGGTATCCCCAACTGCTAATTGCCCATATAGAGTATACTATATATTTTATGTCAAACTGTGCGGGCGGAGAATGTGACTGGTTAGGTTGAATAAATAAGAAATACAGTTTAAGTGTTGACCATTTTCTGGAAATAAATAGCAGTTACATTTCCGAAATTTTCAGCAGTCTGTGATAATAAACATTGCATGTATATTGCATTATGTTTATTATACTGCAAATAAACCCCCATCACTTCAAAAGATTAACACTCCATCTCATCAGATCAAATAGACAGTACATTTACATGTTATATAAGACTAATTTTCCTGCTGATACCAAACCGGTGTATTAGTAGACGATTTTGTTCAAATTAATTCAGTGGGCAACTTGCAACTGGAATATGCTGTTACGCAATGTACAATATTAGTTTTGAGTATCTTGTTGTTTGAAAATATCTTACCAATACAACCCATCTACTTGTGCAAAATATCAGATGACCAGCAATTAAAGCTGTTATTTCAGCATTGACTATTGACATGATAATGTTGCTATTTATGGTTGTAGTCCAGGAGATCGACCCCAAGAAATAACAAATGTTGCTCATTTTGACGGACAAGTGCTATCCGGTCTAATTTTGTAGTAAAATATATGTAGATTACGAAAATCCATGATAGCTGTGGTGAATTTGTAGCTTAATTGGCGAAAAATGTGTTTTTATTGACCTACCCGATGACCGAAAATGAAAGAATTTTCCAGCGACGTCATATTACTACTAGTCCGGGATCTAATATGGATATCCTTGCACCCCCTGGGACTTAACTTCTCCCAACTCATTTTGTTCCTTATTATGTCCTTCAACTTTTAAGCAATGTTAGCAAGAACAAAAAGTGGCCGTATAGACTCCAGACCCTCAAGTCAGTTTTATGCAAATTAAGCGGTGAAAATCTTGTAAAATGTATACAAATGTATATATTTTCGTGAAGCTAAGACATAATGTCACTTTTTTGGGGCAAAATTGAAACTCACCATCCAAGATGGCCACCAATATGGCTGCCGGAAGTTGAAAATATGACTTTTTTTTACAAATATCTTCTAGATCGATTCATGCTGTTTGGAACTGGTTGAGTAATGCGACTTTATTTTGTATTTTGTGTAACTGATCATTGGGGCAATTAAATATGCACTTTTTGTGTTCCTAGCCCCTTCCGTTCCCTCAAAAATTCGAATTTACAGAACGCAGTATAAAATTTCACAAAAAAATCACAATTGGGATTATAGTCATATTTTAACAAGAAATGAACAGAACTTTGTAATGTAAGTGATGCATATGATTATACCTATGAATATTCCAACTCACTGGAACCAAAATTCTTACTTTGGCTCAAAATGGCTGCCAAAATGGCTGCCAAAATATGGAAAATGATAAATATTGCCCCAGCGTGTTCTGCAATCGATTACAAGTTGTGGATGATGTACAAAATTGGCTATTCTGCCTTCTATACATTGAATACTAACATGCCTGATGTGCCATGGTTAATTTGTTACTATTGTCACCACTGACATCACCAAAAATATTGGACTTTTCTCTCAAAAACTTGGCTTAAATATCGGCAAAAATTAACTTTTCATGTTTAGACCATTTTTTGCAATTAAAATGTAACTATCTTTGGGTTGAAAGGTGTTTATTGTTTTGGTCTATATTAAATGTGTCACACTACGGGATTTATAGACCAAATTGTTCGCCCGATTTTGACAGAACTCTATACTCTCATTAAGTAGACATGGATAAATAATTTATATGCAGCCTGTGTCAGGGAGGACGCAGTTATATAGGGGTGGGTGTAATATAGTGTGTCATTTTGACATATTTCTCGATGGATTAATATATAATGCTATGTTATTATGGTCTGAAATGACTAATATCGAGATTTCTGGTGACCATTCAACGTTTGATACCATTTGATGTCCCGATGGGGTATATTTTAGAAGTTCTGACACGTCACCAAGCTTCGGTACATGTCACGAAGCTTCGGTACATAGGATGAAAAACCGCCACAGATTTGGGGTTAATGATGCAAGGTCACATTTTTCGCCAGATTTCGACAGAACTATATGCTCTCATTAAGTAGACATGGATACACTTCTTGTATGTAGCACTGTGTCAGGGAGGAAGCAGTTATATAGGGTGGATGTAATATAGTGTGTCATTTTGACATAATTACACCATGGTTTAATATATAATTCCATGATAATTACAATCTGAAATGACTGATATCAAAGTTTATGGTGACCATTCAACGTTTGATGCCATTTGACGGTACGTGGCACGAAGCTTCGGTAAATTGTATGAAAAATCGCCACAGATTGGGGTTAACGATGCGAGGTCACATTTTCGGTCATATTTTGACGGAACTGTATACTCTCATTAAGTAGACATCGATAAACTTCTTATATGTAGCCCTGTGTCAGGGAGGGAGCAGTTATATAGTAGGTGTAATATAGTGTGTGTCATTATGACATATTCCTCGATGGGTTAATATATAATGCGATGCTAATTATGATCTGAAATTATTAATATCCGGGTTTCTGGTGACCATTCAATGTTTGTTAACGTTACCATATGATGTCATATGGTGGTATATTCCTGGAGTTCTGACACGTCACGGTACATGGCACGAAGCTTCGGTGCATTGTATGAAAAACCGCCACAGGTTTGGGTTTAAGAATGCATTGTCAATTTTTGTTTTGCCACAGCACTGGGAGATAAGTACCCAGGGTCACATGTTTCTTCTGATTTTGATAGTACTGTATACTGTTATTAATAAAGATACACCTTGACTAACTTCATGTTGAATGAACCAGTCACAGTATAATTTTCTATTATTGAACATTTAACTTGAATGTCACGAATAATCGGAACATTCATGTTTTGTTTCGACGTCGACTGTATGCATAAATCTGATTTAAATATAGTAATATATAAATAATATAGGAGCTTCGTATCTATAGGTTACAAACACCTAATTATTTTCCATAGGCGACAGTGTTAACTAAAAGTCCCGCCGGCTATGGGTTAAGCCTATTTGAACTTCAAGTGGTCAATTTTCCCTTAGCACGTCATCCGCTGCACCAGTATGTGACAACAAACGCGCCATTTTCGGTATTTTTTTCAAACGATAGTCTTGCATTTCCACAACTACCCCATTTACTGCACAAAAATCAGCAGCATAAACATATCCAGACCCCTTCCGTAACTTCTAGATACCACCAGACTCTTCCTGGACATATAAACATACACGATCGCCATATTTACGTAGGCTATAATTTTATGTTCCCGATTAGGGATATTTCCCTCAATGATAATCAACCAATCAGCAGCCAGATTGTTTTGTTATGCTGACTCGAGTTTCAAGAAGCGTAACTCTATATAATTAGTTGCCTGTAACATATAATTGTAAAGAAAATTGAACTTTGATTATGTAAACTGCGCCAATTTTACAAAAAAAGCTTTACTGTGATACGATAGAAATATAGAAGTCATTGGTCATCCTATTATCTCCCAGTGGTCCTTTGACCCACATACCCCGTTTTAAAATTGACCATTTTTGGGGGGGGGGGGGGGTAAGAAATAACACCGATACTCGATTCCTGATAACTCTGGAAGCACAGTTCAGTAGAAAGATACTAATGTCTCATGTCATGCTTGTTATATACATATATACTGCATAGTGTCGCATGCCCCATGTCCATCCACTCTCTAATCGGAATATTATGACCACAAATGTGACCACACCCAAAATTCAGGGTTTTTCATCATAATTTAATTTGTAAAATACGACTCGCGTGCATAACGCACAGGATAGAAAGGCATATGTATATGTTTTGGAAACTAGTTACGTATATCTACCATATGCCTTAAGAAATTTATCTAATTTTGAACAGTACAATGTTTAATTGGATTTGAATTAGACCCCCCTCAACTTAGAAAACAAGTAGAAACCTTCTTAAATCCATTTATAAACATTGTAGAAGCCAAGTTGTAAATTATTTAACAATATTAAAATAATTATGGTGAATTTTAACCTTAAAATCATACTAAGATGAAATGGTTGCAATTTGGACGATTTTGCGTAAAAAAGTAAAAAAAATGGTAAAAAAATTGAAACAAAAACATTTAAATTCTTCAATTTTTTAGCACAATTAGTTATTTAACATTATTAACACAATTACTATTCAACTGAATCACCAAAATCATACTAAAATGAAACTTTACACATTGAAAAAAAAATGAAAATTTTGGGCTTAAAATATCGAAAAATGCCCAAAAAATCGAAAAAAAACAAAGAAGGCTACAAATTTGTTCTTGCTATCATGATTTTTCTTCATTACCATACCTAAAACATTAAAAATAACATGGTCGCAGCTTGTCCGTCAATATGAGCAACACTACCTCCCGATCTCCTGGACTATTGTGTGTCCAGCAGATATGCGTAACATTAGGGACAATGGTTACACACTGTAATGCAATTGCAGAAAATATAGTACATTTCGCGTATATGTGGCCTTGGTGAATATAACCAAATATTATTTCCAGGTATAAAGACAGTCTTTGTCACAGAGTGTGTATGCAATTTTGGTCAAGTTTAGATTTTTTTTTAAAGATAGTATATGGTACTCCTTTGTGTTTTGATAACTTGCTTTCATAGTATACCTTTACAATAATAGCAAGATATTTACCAATTCCATTCTTAACTCTTTCAGTGCCAGGCTTATTTTGTACACCTAAGGACCATACAAATAGAACACGGACATTCGCACATATAGTATAAGTTACAGGACGCTTTAATAGTGGTCGGATATGGTGTCATGTGAGGCGATGTAAGATCAATACAAGCAGTCGCAGACGACGGTATCCCTGCCGAATTGTGCAGTTGGGGAAGTGCATTCTCAATAATGTTTGTGTTCTCAGTATGTGCTAAACAAGAGGTGGGATTTTGTCAAAAAGCCTGGCTTGCGAACTCATTTTAGGTACTGACATTTGTGGAAATTAGCCATGTGACGTCGTCCATTTGCACCAAAAATAATAAACAAAGTCCAATAACTCTGCTGAAAATATCCGGCCGAACCTGGTTTGCGAACTCGTTCTAGATACTGGTCATGTGAACTCATTTACCAAAAATCTGTTGACATTTGTGGAAATGAGCCCTGTGCATATGATGTCGTCTATTTGCTATTTGGTAAATTCGACAAAAATAATAAACAAAGTCCAATAATTCCAGATAAAATATCCGGCCGGACCTGGCTTTCGAACTGATTCTAGGTCATGGTCAGGTGAACTCATATATCAAATATCTTCGAAATTCGTTGAAATTTGTGGAAATGAGCCCTGTGACGTCGTCTATTTGCTATTTGGTAAATTTGACAAAAATAATAAACAAAGTCCAATAACTCTGGTAAAAATATCCGGCCGGACCTGGCTTGCGAACACTTTCTAGTTAATAGTCAGGTGAACTCATATACCACAAATCTTTGAAATCCATTGACATTTGTTCAAGTTATGACTCTTACAAATTTGGGACGGACAGACGGAACGGAAACCATTCCTATATCCCCCGCAAATTTTCAATTTGGCGGGGGATAATTAGGCGAGGCCGTGGGCTTCACATGACACCATATCCAACAACTAAGCATCCCATAACGTATTTATTATGTAAGTGGACAAAATCCAGCATATCCCTTTAATTAATCGTCGCTGTAATTTTTGTAATTTGGTAAGTTAAATGTGTCGTCTATTAACTTATGTAACATCACAGTGACGCACCATGGGCATTGAACGTCAACGCCTTGAGTCAATGGCTAATCATCAGAAGTAGGACAACTTGTTGAGTTTGATAGTTAATTTATGAGTCTTTAGAATTCCTCAAATATATCGCATGCAGGTTTTGGTACATGGTACTATGTCTTTAAATTCGCAGAAAATGATTTCCGAGATATCCCTTTTCTTGGCACCAAAATACACCCAAAATATTCCCGAGTCGACAGAGTTTCTGAAAACAAGATGGTGGATAAGCACCTAATATAGGTTCATATGCCGTCACTATTTATCGACGCTGATTGGCTGATCGCAAGAGCTGACATAATAAATGAACATATCCTGCTGAGTTGGTTGTTGTATTTGGGTTTCATTTTGATATTACTGGTTAAAATATTATATCTGGAGACAGACACCTGACCTATATAGACCTACCTACGAAGAGACCACATGATAATGAGATTACCAAGTGCCCTTATGTAGCAGTACATGTTGTATGGATATGTGTATATGTACAAATAATGCTTCATATCTGCTGTATCTCACAAGTTTATTGGTGTTATATCCAGGAACTTATAAGCATGACATATATATGTGTCCACAATTGGGACTCATTTTGGTTACAATAAACCTGGCAGCCACATTTACTACCCCTGTACCAGTCCTGTTGCCACCAGGTACCCGATTTCAACTTAATATCACTATCAGCAGTGTATGGGTATTAAATTCAACTAGTTGCAATCAGCAGCAAAATAGTTAATTGACAGGGAGATCCTGTTGGACCAGTCATATATCAGATAATTAAATAACACACAAATAGTATTAAATTATCTCCCTTGACAATAATTGGCTAAACCTATTAGAAAATTCAAAAGTGGGGTAATAGAAAAGTGGAAAACCAAGAGAAGCACGAATTGTTGAGATGACAAGCTCCCTTGTGATATTTGTATAGCTCCTATCAGCAAACTGAGGAGATCATCGGTGAATAATGGATTAGGATACCCATTCCTGTGGGTTGTTTTAGTTTTGGCTTCAATAGACATGGCTTATTTGAACCTCCAAATTATTTATACATAACTTGTGTTGAGGGATATATCAAAATGTGGAATAGTTTTTAGTTACAGGACTCTATATAGATATATATGTTGATATAGCACTTAATTGAATTCTTTCTTATAAGGTACAAAAAACGACTGGAGGTTTTGTGAGACCTATAATTCCAGTCTGGTGTTCTCATGCACAAAATTGAGCAATAAAATAAAAAAAAATCCTTAAATTTGATAGTGAATTATTTTAACATTTTTTTTACATCTAAATTTGTGTTTAACCTTGACACGGGGTTCTGGCACCATTATCATTTTCCTGTGACATAGAAAGTTTCAGCTTGTTCTACCGTCGGCAGGATATATAAACGAGAGGCCGATCATGATCGGCAGATGTTTAACCCATACCTTGGCAATAGCGATTAGCTATAACTGATCATTTTTCAAAGATATGATCACAGGAATCCATACATCAGTACCCAACTTGAAATCAAAAGCTCAAATAATTTGTCTTAAGAAGGGGTTAAAGTATTTGGGGTGGGGGAGGAGTAGTTTTAAATCTCATAACTCTGTCCCTATTTACCCAAAGACCTCTCACTGTGAGATCCAACGGTTTAGTGATTTCCGAGGATATGTTTAGAAGTTTACCGTAAGTTAACACATTGGAAACAAAAGTGATAAATTCCTATCTCTGCCACCTTTGGCATGCCAGATATTCAAAATTTATTCACTTCTAAAGACAAATTATAATGTTTACAAGCCAGACTGCTTAGAACAACATACATGTATGGGATTCCATCTCATATTTAAATTGTACTTTAATTACTACCCCCCCCCCCCCCATTCTCCCCAGTTGTTATCTTAATATATAAATGCGAATGTCTGTGTGTTTGTGTGTTCCCTATACACTTTGTGGTTTCTCGACGGATCGCCTCGAAATTTGGTATCTAGGCGTAACTTGACCCGGGGAAGGACATGGGCTGGCTACTGTTTGCGCCAGACGTCGCGTTTTCATGTTACGGGATCATTTTAATCCGTAACCATGTATTCACTATTATCGTGACGTCATAGTTAAACTTTCAGTACAGAGGGCAATTACGCCGCTTCCGCGCATAAGTCAATTCGTTCAGCAACACATTAGCGGACATAATTAATTGCTCTTGCACTTTTCTATTTAGTAATGCTGCCGGAAAAAAAAAAATTGGCTCGCATTTCACAAAAACCGAGGCGGAATCGGGCGACCAGACAGCGGGAAACCCCAGAGCAGCAGCGTAATAGTGTTTTTTTTACATTTTCGGCAACTTTTATTCGAATTGTCGTTCCTCAACTGAATAACATGTGTTTTAAATACACCACAGGAGTTCACCTTCTGTCAAATGTATTTTAAAATAAACACGCGGGTGGATTTGTGTGTTCTTACATGAAGTAGCCTATGTTTATTTGTTAAAATCTCTATTTTTCCCCGTGCATTGCCGGGTCCATCCTCTAGTTTGTTTATAAAACATGGACAGATAAGATCATATCTGACCTGTGTAATAAGGAATGCTTATATTGTTAGGTACATGTACATTGTTAGATACAAGTGTTTCATAACATGGGTTATGGTTTTCAATAATATATGTAGTTTATACAATACAAAAGTGTTATCTATATAATGTTATAAAGACATAATATGATGAGGATGCTGGTCCCTATGACCCCTGAATTGAAACAGATTACCAAAGTTCATATAAAGAAAGTAAGTAGCCCTAAATCAAATGGTTTCACACATCACAATGTTTTACAAGTAGCTTGCAGTCAAAAATTCCTGGAAATATTAACATCTACAATCTTGATTTTCAAAACAAGGCATCACCTACAATAGTATGGCAAGCCGTTTTCACATTTTCGATTGATTTAGACTTAAGTCCAATTATTTGGACTTAAGTCCAAATAATTGGACTTAAGTCCAAATAGCGAATTGGACTTAAGTCCAAATACCACATAATTGTGAATTCGGCGAGGAATTGGACTTAAGTCCAATTGATTTGGACTTATTAAAGTCCAAATACCGATATTTTCATCTATTTGGACTTAAGTCCAATTCCTCGCCGAATTCACAATTATGTGGTATTTGGACTTAAGTACAATTCATTTGGACTTAAGTCCAATTCATCTGTATAAGAAACACCCCCATCAGATATTAAGCAGGTCTGGTTTTGCTCATAGGGCGGAGTTGTGGGAAAATGGCCGTTTACATTTGGGTCTAATTCTTGTTGATCTTGTTAATTGTTACCTTTCTCAACATATATAATGAATCAGCTCGATGTGGACCAGATCCTATCAACAATTTTGACTTTGAAAATCGAGCAAATTATACAAATAAGACACTTAGTAAATGCAATAAACGAAACTGCGTGTAGCCTACACTACATGCTGTCAAATAACAATTGAATCAAGTCGTGAATTAATTTTACTTCATTCATGCATGCAGTTAGCATTTATTAAGATGCCAATTCGGATTCGAAACATTTTCAATCTCGGCATGCCAAAAACAAGCCACGTGGCAAAGGGGACGTACGGACTTAGTCTTGGAGTCAGGAATGCCCTGGTTAGTACGGAGTTTGACTGTCAATCAAAACTTGCAGGAATATACCATTACAAAGAAGGGGACTATCGTTTCAAACCAGATGAATTGGACTTAAGTCCAAATCAATTCACTAATTGGACTTAAGTCCAAATAATTGGACTTAAGTCCAAATAATTGGACTTAAGTCCAAATGTCCAATTATTGGACTTAAGTCCAATTATTTGGACTTAAGTCCAATTATTTGGACTTAAGTCCAATAATTGGACTTAAGTCCAAATAATTGGACTTAAGTCCAATTGATTTGGACTTAAGTCCAAATCAATTCGCTAATTGGACTTAAGTCCAATTCATTTGGACTTAAGTCCAAATAATTGGACTTAAGTCTAAATCAATCAAAAATGTGAAAACGGCTTGCCATACAATAGTCATGTAAATTTATCTACTGAATAGAAAAATGATATTGGCTATAAGCCATTATTTTAATATCAAATTGAAAGCATGTGTCTGAAGGGTTAATATATATAGAATATGTAGCTAGTGTTGTTGCTTAAATTGTTTATGTCCGTGAGGGGGATTTGAGCATCTATTGGGCGAGGCTCTGCCGAGTCCAATAGATGCCAAATCCCCCGAGCGGATATAAACAGTCGACATTAGCTACATATTTTATTTATCCATCGCACAAAAGGCAAACGCACAAAAGTTGCCTTTTGTGAGGTAAATCTGTCATTTTCCTCAATTTTACATTCGTTATTTCGATGACGCCATTACATTTATTAGGTCAAGCAAACCAATTAGCATTCATGACGTGGGAAAAACGGAGTGCAGCTAAGAGCGAAATAGTTCGTTGGCATTTTTACATTTATGATAAGCAGACCTTGTTCTGAGTATTTATAGATATTATTTTAGTGAATTATCAGGAATTATACACAATAAAATGTTCTGAACTCACAATGACGTCATTAAGGCCAGTTGACGTCCCTATAGTTACCTGCGCAATTTGCATATCAAATTACGTCATAAAAGTGGTACTAACCTAATAAAGCTACATTGACGTAATAAACGTTACTTTGCCAGCCAGTGAGCAGTTGTTTATCTTTACCTTCATCTGACTACCCCTAGAGCTCTGAACCATATGTCATCACTAAATTAATAACATATTTCACTTGGAATGATATCTATTAAACGTACTCTCATATACTATGGATATTTGATGTTGGTAATTTATTGATATGATTATATTACATGCAACTATTGCAATAAGTCTTCTTATTTTCAAAACAGGACATCACACCTAATTAATGCTATAAAATTCAAACAAATGAAAGTGTCAATGACAATTTTTTGTTTTTTTTTTCATAATTTTTTTTTTATTATTATATTAAGTTAACAAAAAAGTTATAATCATTTTTTTTTGGTTAAATTGAGCAAGGAGTTCAATCTATAAAACATCATTTAAAAAAAATTCTTCGAAAAAAGGGTCATAACTCCTTTAAAATAAATCGGATCAAACCCATATTCGAACTTGATCTGTATTTGGGGCTGTGAAATTCATATACCAAATTTGGTTCCAATCAGATAAAAATGGCAGAATGCGTGAATTCTAAGTTGAAAAAGGGACATAACACTGTAAAAATAACTCGGATCAAACCCATGTTTGAACTCGATCTGTATTTTGGCCTGAGAATCCCATATAAACAATTTGGTTCCAATCGGATAGAAAATGTTTGAGTTATCGCGTTATGCGTAAAGTGTCTACAGGATAAAAACTAGAGGACTTTTTCGATCAAAGCTAGCCACAAAAGTTTAATGTTGACTTATAAAATGAGCTAACAATCTCTGATGAAAATTCACTATACATACCTCTTTGGAGCCCATGTTTCATTAATCCGGGTATAGTAATGACCTCATATTCTCCTCCTGAAATTAGAGAATGAACGATAAAGAACTATCAGTTCTATGCGCTTATTTCACCATTTCAGACTGATATCTTAGTATTAAGCTAAAAAAATATTTTAGTTCTTCGTTCATCTCAAATTAATACCTGAAGAATAAACCTGAATTATTCTACCAATAACAGTTTATTCTACATATAATTTATATGAAAGAATGAAGTTGTGTGCTGAAAATTTTGATACAAAATCTCCACCCTAGGTATCCACTCTGCCACCATCCCTGGGTATGTTCCCCCATGTGTATTCCCCTCCCCCACCCACCAATGACCAATTGTAATTTTTTTTCATGTATTTGATATTATTATGTTATGAAATGCAATATATCCAGACCTGGGCACCCTTGTGAAATTTTCCTAGGATATCCATGGAATTCCTAGAATATCCTTGGAATTAAACCTTGGATAAATTAGGAAACTTCCTTGGAATTCCGTGGATATCCTAGGATATAAGACATTGGAAAACCTTGGAAATCCTTGGGGCTATATTGGAAAGTTTTAAATCGTGAAATCTTGGAATACCTTGGAAAATTTAACCGAGCACAACCAAAACCTTGGATGAGTATTAAAAGTAACTTTTAAAAACTTTGCCAATGTTGTTTCCGAGCTTTTCCCAACTTTTCCAATGACCGTTCTATGGCACTACAATGGCTTCAACTTTGACTATATCATCATATTTAACTCTTTCATCACGGCAGCCCGCTGTAGCGGGCAGATTAAAAATTACGCTTCATCACGGCAGCCCGCTGTAGCGGTCAAACACAGGAATCCTGGGTTTAAAATGTTTTTTTATTTCAAACATATGGAAATTAAAGTATATCTTGATCTGGAGCATAGACAGGAAATGTATGTAATTGGTTTTATGTACATTCAAGAGAAACCTGTTTTATTACATTCTAACAGGCATATACAAAGCAAACACAATTATTCAACATGTTGGGTGATAGCGATGTAGACGAGTTTTCTGAGGATGAACTCTTTGAGAGTTTTTATGTTTGTGCATTTGATATATTGTGTGATGTTAGCAAGTCTCCAGAAAAACAGCATGTCTCTCATAATAGTGTTCAGGATATAGATGAAAGTGATTACTCTAGCCATTCAGAACATGAAAGTAATAAAAGTAATATATCTTGTGGAGAATGTGACAGTGATAATGAGGATTATAATCTACCACTGTTTTGCTTGCACCACATAAAATGGTCCATTGCAATTGCAAGTACATGTATAATATAAAAGGTTATGGTAAGTCCCAAATTAAATTGAATATGGAATAAAACAATTGCAAATGGTATGGCTTGTATTTGTGAACTTTTAAATGCATACAGGTGTATTTCACCTGTTATTACAGCGCAGTAAATCACAGGCAAATGGACTGTATGTCCCCAGAGATTTAGTAAAACATAATCATAAATATATATATGAGAGGTGTAGTACTCATATTGTGCCACCAATAGCAGAAAAATAATGTAAATAGCAACTGTACCTAAATGTTACCTGTTGTCACCTATTTTTACCTGAAATTACTTAACAAGATGAGTTGACAGTCACACAAACTATCTCATTTGATACTTCAATATCACCCGAACAGGACAATATATAGATTGCCATAGTAGTCAGATTCCTTATGTCGCAAAAAATGGTCGCGCGTTTTCGGAATGTTAAAAGCGATATAAGAACAGTTTCTATACCACCAGTGTGTCTATTTTCAGAATCTACCTGTTTCCAGCTTGATATTTTAGTGGAAACAGGTTTGTGTGGGGCTTTTGTTTGTGTACCCCTCTATTTTTTTCCCGTCCACCTGGCAATAAAAACATGCTATTACGCATAGCAAGTTTGGTAAGTGGCTTTCTTTGTTCTTGGAAATCGAAAAACATGGGGAGATCTTACCACAAATTACTTAATTACATATCTTAATGTGGAATTTTATCAAAAATCATCAGACGAATTGCATTTATGACTGCATTTTCAATTTTCTTTCCCAAATATTAAGGTATTGTATATTCTTAAAATGAGCTATATCACATATGAACGAACATAAACAATCTACAAGGATATCTTGATCATATGCCACAAACAAAACTTCGATACATCGATTTTTGGTAAAGATATCGCAGAAAAGCTACCCCTACCCCCACCCTCGCTGATTTCACAAGTCAGATTCCTTTGGTCGAAAACAACGGTCGCGCCATTTCGGATTGTCTACGACGACATGCGAACGGTTTATTTATCAACATCCTGTCTACTTTCAGAGTTTACCTGTGTCCAGTTGAAATTTTATTGGAAAAAAAAGGTTTTTGGACTGTTTTAAGAATTTAAAGAGCGTTTGCTTATTATACAAATATTAATCCTCATAACTAACCTTCTGGTTGACTGTTTCTTGTTGAAATTAACAAAAGTATCAAATATGGCAGAATACTTTCAGAGTCTACTTGTTCCAGTCTGACATTTTAGTGGAAACAAATTGTTTGGACGGTTTTAAAAATTTAAAGAGCGTTTCCTGATTATACAGATATTAACTAACACGATTAGCCTTTTCATGAATTGTGCAAGTTGAAATTGTGCACATATGTCAAGTATGACTCTGAAATGTATTTTTGAGAATGGTGTCGTCAGATAAGTCTCCGCTGGTACAGTACCACAGTTGCGAACAAAACTAACGTTGGATCCTATAGAGAGTTTGACAATTTACTCAAACGTTCACAGTGGTGGAACTTAATGGCTATCATATATGCATGGCTCTTACGTGTAATCTATCGTAACTACATGTAATTTATCAAAATTAACATGCAATATAGTCAGATACAGTAGTTGAAAAAATGTGGTTCACATCAATCATATACATCACAATCACGTGCTTCAGTGATAATGTCCACTACTATACAAATGCAATGTTTATCAAGACTAAAGTTTCAGGATGCCGTTGTAAAATTGATTGATGGTGTTTTTTCATCAATTGACAAAATTAATATTTATTGCCAGGACGAAGTACCGCATAATACGGAGTTGTCTGCTAACAAATATGGAAGTCATATTTATGTAAGTGTCAGTCAAAACTTGTAGGACATGGGAATATTTTTTAATTGCGTGGCCATGAAATACTAATTCGTGGCCACGAAATAACTAATTGTGATATACGATCCTCAGTCACTGTTGTAATGGAAGCGGATAGAGATGATCTGGTTGCAGTTGTCCACCATCTTGGCATGAGCCACGGCGATTTGAGATAAAGAGTGTTGCATGGTGGCCCGTAAAACAAATTAAGTAATCACCCTTTCACCAACCCGATCCAAAGTTGCCGCCGTCCTGGGGTGGGTTACATGGGCACCCACGACATTCAGTATATCTTGGGGGCCACCCTACAGCACCAATTATACCACATCACACGGTTAAGGGGTCGAGAAATTGTATAGGTGTCATATTTGAACCCATGCATCTGGGGTGGCCATTTTGGATCGGGGATGGTGAAAGCGGGTGAACATTTAGTTTGTCTCAGGGGTCACCATACAACACACTGTATTCGACCTAAAATGGGGGGGGGTTGCATTGTACCATATATGGACCCCTCTGATCAGTTATCATTTTCGCTCGAGTGGGCTGAGGGTGTGAAAATTTAGCTTTCTTTGTGAACCACGGTACAACACTCTTTATTTGATCTATATCGGTCAAGTGACCGAGAAATAATGTGTACCCCTTTGACCCATTCTGAGCGGCGACCATTTTGGATCGGTATGGTTGAAAGGGGTGAATATTTATAAGCTTGTTTTGGGCCCACCCTACAAAACCCCTTATTTTACTTCAATCGGCCAATATGCCGAGAGAAATGGCATTCCCATTCGATCCCTTGTGGTAAAAACTAATGAATAGTCAGTTTGTCTTGGAGCCACCTGACCTGTGTTTCCCCGTTCTCTCTGGGATACAGTTTATATATGACGTCCATACCCCCATAGAGCACGGGTCCCACGCCATAAGGGGTTTATAGTAGCTACTCTGCGATCGTACGCATTGTTTCCAAAACATCGTCAAGTCAGTGTAACCATACCGAAAAGTATCTGGATATATATGCAAAGGTTAATCAGTTATTTCGTGGCCACGAATTAGTATTTCGTGACCACGAATTAGTTATTTCTTGGCCACGAATTAGTATTTTGTGGCCACCAAATTAGTTATTTCGTGGCCACGAATTAGTATTTCGTGAAATAAAAAACAAATTCTCATGTCCTAAACCAGCCACCGTAGCTTATGGAACATTCTGTTTTAGTATTAAATTTGGAGAAACCCGACCAGCATCAACGTAACAACCACAACAACTCAGCTATATGCCAATGATATGTTTAGCCAAATAGATGTTATCAGGTCCATGTTTATTGCTAAATAAGGCTGGGCTTATATAGATGGTTGTTTTATAATTCCTGGTCGGGTTTATCCAAATTGGGAGTTTAAATTATGTTCATTAGAGTATAAAGAAAACACTTTCTCCGTCCACTCGATACCTCCCCCGGGATACATGTTTCACATACTAAATTAACATCTTTGTCAACATAACAAATCTCTCCCTAAAATACTTTGCCACAAGAATAAAAATAAATTGTCAGTATAAATAGGCAAGACATCTCTGGACACTTACTAAGAGATAATTTATTTATAAGAAGATATATATGTGCATTATGTGCTTGGTCTTATATATAGTACACCACAGTAAGATACAAGTGACACAGTGCGGGGACAATACTGTGTCGAAGAACATAGTTAAGGGGACCCTTCCATCATCCTTCATAATGTATCATGACTCCATCTGTTGTGACAAACCATCGACTTAGGCTTAATGGATCGTTCTCCCCCAATAATATACTTGGCTTTGAACCGGCCATGGTATTTTCCCGTAAATGAGATAGTGTCTATAGTCAGATGGTATTGGTTATGTTCAAATGGTGACACAGATATGAAACTGTACATGTTTGTGCCCCATGGGCTATTAATCATTATAAGATCGAGAAACTTAGTCTAGAAAATTACCAGGAATTCACTGGAAATTGCAATTATAGCTTATAGGGTCGTAATTCAACGTTTGCGTTACCGATACAGTTAATACCCAAATGTGAAATTTGAGATATACCTGGTCGTCAAAATGAACCAGATGTCTTATTTAAGGTTAGCAACGGTTGCTAATCAAATAACACAATTGTGTACTAATCATTTATTGGTATTGCCTTAATTTAGTCAGTGTCTAATCACATGGTGCTGGCTTTGTTCAAAGTTGGGCACATGCATGTCTAAAACTATATATGCAGCCATGTTCTGCATAGGCCACTGATCATTATAAGATCGGGAGACTTTGCCACCGGACCCGATAGCTCATTAGTAGCGGTTACTAAGCACCTACTCGGAATGCAGGAACATGCATCTATGGTTGATACATATTTTACTCATTAATAATAATAGAGAACATTTATATAGCGCTTTTCCCAAAAGGCCCAAAGCGCTCGGCCACAACACAAGTTCACGCACAAATATGCAATATACAAGTGGGTCACGTAATAAACATATGCAGAACTAAGAGGCATCACTCTCAGGGACGATGTTTCCATAGTAGAATTCGAAAAGTTCCGATTTAAGTAATGTTTTAAAAGTGTCCATGGTATCGGCTTTCTTTGTGTCGGCCTGTAGCCCATTCCAGACGGAGGGAGCATGATATTCAAATGATCGTCTTCTGTAGTTTTCCGAGTCATGTCTAGGAACAGCCATCAGATTTAGATCTTCTGATCACAATTCGCACGGCGGAGAGTACATATGGAGAATAGAGTCAATATAAACCGGCAAAGGCTTTGTGATGTCATTTGAGAATTTCTTATAACAAAAAGTGGCACATTTATAATCAATTCGAGCTTCAATTGGAAGATAGTGAAGTTTCGCGAGAAGAGGTGTGACGTGGTCAAATTTATGTTTTCGTAGAGCAATGCGAGCCGAAATGTTAATTATTCTCTGCAGCTTTGCCAATTGATCTTGTGGCAGACCAGCGAATAGAGCATTGCAATAATCCAGTCGTGAAAATACAAATGAAGAGATCAAAGTCTTCGTGGATTCTACCGACAGATGTGATCGCATATGAGAAATACGCCGAAGTTCCAGAAATAAGGACTTGCACAGTGTGTTTATATGGGACTTCATGGACAGTCCTTTGTCTAAAATCACTCCTAAATTGTTGGCGTTATCTGAGAATTTGATGTCGGCCTTGCCAATGCGTAGGGAGGTAACCTTGATAGCTTTTAAATGCTGATCCGTTCCACAAAACATTAGTTCAGTTTTGTTCTCGTTGATGTGAAGTTTGTTCACCTCCATCCACTGTTTGACTTGCATCACCCCTGACTGCAAATGTGCGAGTTTTAAGTCTATATCGCACTGCTTAAAAGAAATGAACATCTGGGTATCATCAGCATACATGTGGTAGCTGATACCGTTATCAGCTATTATGCTTCCGAGAGGTTGTGTGTATGACGAATATAAAACGGGTCCCAGAACTGACCCCTGTGGAACACCGTATTGAATAGATCGCGATTTCGAACACGCGTCACCAATCACCACAATTTGCGTCCGACCAGTTAGATAAGAAGTGAACCAGGAGAGGACTGTGCTAGAAACTCCAAATGTATCTGGCAAGCGTTGGGTGAGAATCTGATGGTCAAATCGTATCGAATGCCGCTGAAAGGTCGAGGAATGCTATGGCGGAGACAAGGCCATCATCTGCGGCACACAGTAGATCGTTCGTGATGCGAATTAAAGCAGTTTCCGTACTGTGGTCCTTTCGATAAGCTGACTGAAAAGGTTCATTGAGATTGTTTTTATTCAGATGATTCCTTAATTGATACAGAACCATCCGCTCAAGAACTTTAGAGACTCATTAAGCTCTACTCTAGTGGAAATTCGAATTTACTTGATTTTCACAGCTATTCACGAAGCGTGGAGATTAACTGTGGTCAGAATATTGATGTTGAATGTTGGGTTTCAGTCGTTGCACTGAAGTTGGTCAAATGTAACTGGCGTGGGAAGCGTGAAAGCAAAGCCTATACCGCTATAGTAAAGATCTCAGTTGCACCGAAATGTCCGTTTATCAGTAGCACAAATCCTGCGAAAACACAGATTCTCTCAGTGCATGTGGGATAGACTCCTATGACAACGATTGAGTTAATGACCGCGAACAACTACCATCTATACCTGTGTATTTGTGACACTACATCCCGTTATGATCAACGATGTGGTTTTAAAACTAGTCAGTGGACAACCATACAGACAAGTATCAAATAAAACAATGATATAATATGTAATCACATCGTGAACAGTCTTGTTGTGAATATTTTCATTTGATTGAACAGGCTGCATATTATTGAAACTACAAAACCATTCGACACTTACTTTTGCCAATTACTGTATCTTGAGGCATAACTATATCATATGTTGCAACTATTAAATCACGGATAGTTAAAGTGGGTCAAACACGAGTGTTAAACTTCATATATTTGCGCACGATTGCCAATAAGTGATATTACAATCAACGTTTGAGCATAACACGAAATTCTCCATAGGGTTAAGTGTTAAATTTTGATCGCAACTGTAGCCAGCAAGAATCATCTGATCACATCCATTCCTTTTAAAACTACGTCTGTGTTTCATACTTAGAATTTTTTAGGAATATCAGTACGCGAATATCATCATACGCGAAATGGCGCCATCTATCCAAAGTACTAGAATCTCCATAGGGCTCAGTGTTAAATTTTGATCACAACTGTAGCCAACAAGAATGAACCGATCACATCAAAATTTTCAAAAATACATGTAATGGTCATATCTAGTAGTTTGGAGAAGTTTCAAATCGCACTGATCACCATACGCCAGATGGCACCATATACCGTTTTCATTAAATACGAAACGCTCTCTAAATGTTGTTGACCTCGATTTAGGCCGACCCGCCAAAATTCAAGAATGGAAACAAGTCAATCCCGAAAACACACCTACTAGGCATACATAATCCGTTTTCAGATCGCTTTTAACAAACCAAAAATGCAAAATGACATAAGGAATCCGACTATAGGTACCAATTACTATAACGGTGTATATTGCAGATAGCATGCACATACTATTTTCTTAATATTATTGCCAGATATTCAGGGTTATGGGGTATGAGTAACTATGATATTCAGTGATGAAAGAGTTAATGACACAATCTCTTGGGATTGATAAAAGTCTTGAACAATCGCATATAATCATTCATGCTATTATTCATTCAAAGTTCACTTTTCAGGCAGAATTTTTTTATTCTATTTAGATTGAGATAAATGGTAGCTTATGAAGTTATACAATGTAGATTGTATAGAATGATATTCACAGGTTTATTTTGTGGTATTTGGAGTGTGATAAAACACTTAAATTAGATAAAAAAAATAATGATAGAGACAAGCATATGGAACGAAATTGTAGATAGTGGTCCTGAAGGTTATTTTTGAAAATGAAGAAAATTATTGTTAAAATAATATCATAAATAAAAGGTCGCTGACAAAATGGTCCCCCCGACGAAGAAGGTAGCAGGTTTGAAGGATTTATGTGTTTCAGATCCTTATGCTACAAACTGTATGATAACTTGATTACACCAATATGATACAAAGTGCATATTCACTAAAATATTTGCACACCTTCAAGTTTAAAAACAATTGACTGGAAAGTGACAGTATACAGGCTCGGACAAAATATGCGTCCCAGGATGTACGATTTTATATCGAAAAAGGGCAATAACTCTTGCAAAATGAGTCCGATAGAACTCAAAATTGCAAGTACACAGGTTTTAAAAAATTGACTGGTAAATGATGGAATACAGGCTTGTACAAAAGATGCATCCCACGATGTATGATTCTATGTTGAAAAAGGGCAATAACTCTGCCAAAATGAGTCTGACCGAACTCAAAATCACTGATATCTATTATTAAAACAGGGTGGTTCTCACTTTATAATATGCTATTAAAGGGGAGTCTAAATCCACCGATAATAAGGATTATACTCTAACTAAACAATTGCAACATGTGTAACACTTGTAATACTGTTACAAAATGCCCAGTGGAGGAAAAATGTACTGGATTCATGCAATATATGAATTTGGATCTGGTGAACTGTAAATTTAGTATTAGAAAACACATATATTCATACTTTGGCCTCAATTTTGTCTGTTTTTAATTTGGGGCGATTCCTTCTGATAGATGTTAGCCACATGCATGACATATGGGTAGATTTGGTACCTTCATTTGAGATCAGATAATAATTTTAGTTCATTTGTTTCAATGAATATTATATACAATATGGTTAGTTCAGTATCCAATACACACATTGGCTTGATTTTTTTTTTAATGAGCACATAGTTTAGTAGACAGTAGCTGACTTGCAGGAATTATTTCTCCTCTGTCCCAAGTTATTAGTTACATGTTACATGGCAATATTACATGGCAATATTAGTTAGGCTTTATAAATTCATACCTGACCGATGGTGTATTAAATCCAGACTGGTTAAAATTTATTGTGAATTCCAAAAACTAAAAAAACATTTTTAGATTTTATCCGAACACTAGACTGAGGTGGGGTGGGTAGGTGCTTTGGGGGAGTTTGAATTCACTTCTTTCTACTTAGCTTTGTAACAGATATAAATGAAGCACATGTTTCACAAATATCGCTTCCCATTTGTTTTCAATGTAGCACTGTAGCTGTTGCAGCAGTGGTTTGGGGGTTTTAAATCCACTTTTTTACTTAGATTTTTAACTATAGAAATGAAGCATGTTTTACAAATATCGCGACCCATTTTTTTCACTGCAGCAGCGCTTTGGGGGGTTTTGAATCCACTTTTTGACTTAGATTTAGGTAGAAATGAAGCATGTACGTTTTACAAATATTGTGTCCCATTGTTTTTCAATGCAGCACTTTTTTACTTCAATAGATTTTTAACAGGTAGAAACGAAGCATGTTTTTATACCCATATTGCATCCCAAATTTTTTCCATGTAGCGCTGCAGTTGCAGCAGTGCTTTGGGGAGTTTTTAATCCACGTTTTGACTTACATTTTTAACAGGTAGAAATGAAGCATGTTTCACCCTTATCACGTCCCATATTTTTCAATGTAGCACTGTAGCAGCTGCAGCAGTGCTTTGGGGGGTTTTGAATCCACTTTTTGACTAAGATTTTTAACAGGTAGAAACGAAGCATGTTTTTAATTCCCATATCGCATCCCATCTTTTTTCAATGTAGCACTATAGCGGTTGCAGCAGTGCTTTGGGGGGAGTTTTTGAATCCACTTTTTGACTTAGATTTTTAACAGGTAGAAATGAAGCATGTTTCTCCAATATCGCATCCCATTTTGTTCAATGTAGCACTGTAGTGGCTGCAGCCGTGCTTTGGGGGTTTTGAATCCACTTTTTTACTTCAATAGATTTTTAACAGATAGCAATGAAGCATGTTTCACCCATATCGCATCCCAAATTTGTTCAATGTAGCACTATATCGGTTGCAGGAGTGCTTTGGTGGGAGTTTTTGAATCCACTTTTTGACTTCGATTTTTAACAGGTAGAAATGAAGCATGTTTCTCCCATATCGCATCCCAAATTTGTTCAATGTAGTGATGTAGCAGTTGCAGCAGTGCTTTGGGGGGTTTTGAATCCACTTTCGACTTAAATTTTTAACAGGGAGAAATGAAGCATGTTTAACAAATATCACAACCCATTTTTAGTCGAGTTTTTTTTCAAAACTCGACTTATAGTTTGATGAGGGACGGTGGGCGGGCGGGCGCGGACGGGCGGCGGACGGGCGGGCGGCGTGTTTTGCTTATAACTCAACCGTTTATTGATGGTGTGTGAGTACATATCCATGAACGTAAGCTGCAGACAAAAAATCGGGTTCGTCCGCACATTTATTACAGAGTTATGGCCCTTTGAATTTTCAGCTCGTTAGCGCGATAACTTCAACAAACGTTATCCGATTTGATTGAAATTTGGTATATAGGTGTCTCCCAAGAATATCTCGGATGAGTTCGAAAACCGGCCTGGTCGGATAAAATTTGATAGAGTTATGGCCCTTAATTAGTCATTTTTCACAAATTTTCAGCTCGTTAGCGCGATAACTTCAACAAACGCTATCCGATTTGATTGAAATTTGGTATATAGGTGTCTCCCAAGAATATCTCAGATGAGTTCGAAAACCGGCCTCGTCCGATAAAATTTGATAGAGTTATGGCCCTTAATTAGTCATTTTTCAAAAAATTTCAGCTCGTTAGCGCGATAACTTCAACAAACGTTATCCGATTTGATTGAAATTTGGTATATAGGTGTCTCCCAAGAATATCTCGGATGAGTTCGAAAACCGGCCTCGTCCGATAAAATTTGATAGAGTTATGGCCCTTAATTAGTCATTTTTCACGAATTTTCAGCTCGTTAGCGCGATAACTTCAACAAACGTTATCCGATTTGATTGAAATTTGGTATATAGGTGTCTCCCAAGAATATCTCGGATGAGTTCGAAAACCGGCCTGGTCCGATAAAATTTGATAGAGTTATGGCCCTTAATTAGTCATTTTTCACGAATTTTCAGCTCGTTAGCGCGATAACTTCAACAAACGTTATCCGATTTGATTGAAATTTGGTATATAGGTGTCTCCCAAGAATATCTCGGACGAGTTCAAAAACCGGCCTGGTCCGATAAAATTTGATAGAGTTATGGCCCTTAATTAGTCATTTTTCACGAATTTTCAGCTCGTTAGCGCGATAACTTCAACAAACGTTATCCGATTTGATTGAAATTTGGTATATAGGTGTCTCCCAAGAATATCTCAGATGAGTTCGAAAACCGGCCTCGTCCGATAAAATTTGATAGAGTTATGGCCCTTAATTAGTCATTTTTCACGAATTTTCAGCTCGTTAGCGCGATAACTTCAACAAACGTTATCCGATTTGATTGAAATTTGGTATATAGGTGTCTCCCAAGAATATCTCGGATGAGTTCGAAAACCGGCCTGGTCCGATAAAATTTGATAGAGTTATGGCCCTTAATTAGTCATTTTTCACGAATTTTCAGCTCGTTAGCGCGATAACTTCAACAAACGTTATCCGATTTGATTGAAATTTGGTATATAGGTGTCTCCCAAGAATATCTCGGACGAGTTCAAAAACCGGCCTGGTCCGATAAAATTTGATAGAGTTATGGCCCTTAATTAGTCATTTTTCACGAATTTTCAGCTCGTTAGCGCGATAACTTCAACAAACGTTATCCGATTTGATTGAAATTTGGTTTATATGTGTCTCCCAAGAATATCTCGGTCGAGTTCAAAAACCGGCCAGGTCCGATAAAATTTGATAGAGTTATGGCCCTTAATTAGTCATTTTTTCACAAATTTTCAGCTCGTTAGCGCGATAATTTAACAAACATCATCCTATTTGATTGAAATTTTTATATATAGGTGTCTCCCAAGAATACCTCGGACGAGTTAGAAAACCGGCCCGGTCCGATAAAATTTGATAGAGTTATGGTCCTTAAGTAGTCATTTTGTACGAATTTTGAGCTCGTTAGCGCGATAACTTCAACAAACGTCATCCGATTCAACTAAAATTTGAATTTTAGCTCGTTAGCACGATAACTTCAACAAACGTCCTCCATACTTGCCAAGAATATTTCCGACACTGATGCACACCAATTGGCGGTAGCCACCGGCGGTAAGCCACCGAAAACGAGACACAGCATCTCTGATGCCACCTCTTGTTTTTCAATGCAGCGCTGTAGCGGCTGCAGCAGTGCTTTGAATCCACTTTTTGACTAAGATTTTTAACAGGTAGAAATGAAGCATGTTTCACCAATATCGCATCCCATTTCTTTTCAATGTAGCGCTGTAGCGGTTGCAGCAGTGCTTTGGGGGTTTTTGAATCCACTTTTGGACTAAGATTTTTAACAGGTAGAAACGAAACATGTTTCACCAATATCGCATCCCATTTCTTTTCAATGTAGCGCTGTAGCGGTTGCAGCAGTGCTTTGGGGGCTTTTGAATCCACTTTTTGACTAAGATTTTTAACAGGCAGAAAAAACGAAGCATGTTTCACCCATATCGCGTCCCTTTTTTTTCAATGTAGCGGTTGCAGCAGTGCTTTGGGAGGTTTTGAATTCACTTTTTGACAGATTTTTAACAGGTAGAATTTCACCCATATCGAGTCCCATTTTTTTTTCATTGTAGCACTGTAGTGGCTGCAGCAGTGCTGTGGGGGGTTTTGAATTAATATAAATATACCTCATAAGTTTAATGTAGTGAATGTAGAGGTGAGATATTTCTGTATTTTTATGTGTAGCGATGCAGCAGGGAGAAAAGATGGGTATGTCTAATTTTTCGTCCACATTATCTGCCATATATGTAGATGAAAACAGGCTCGGACAAAGTGCTGGATAGATGGACGCGCACACGGATGGATGGATGAGGGTCATTTAATACTATAGTCCTCCAGACGGAATGTCGGGAGACAATAAAAATATCACCACAACCATACTCTGTGAGCCAAATAGAAAATATTAGGGCCATATAATCAATAACTTACCTGAAGATTGTCAGAATCAGTTTATTCAATAATATATATCAGACCATAAATATAAAATTTTCATCGATATGATATGTACTATGTGTTGGCTGAGAAAACATGAGGTGTCGCACTAAAGATGGAATAATTGTGACTATGTTAGTTATGTAGCTTATTCATTCTAGTTCAATGATCCGGTTGTTGCATATGGAATTTCTGGGGCAAAATATGAATTTTTTTGATAGATGTCAATGTCAGAAAAACCTTGGTAGAACTCTGATCCAAGGTTTTCCACAAGGTTTCAGGTAAGGTGGCAGGCAACCTTGGAATACCTTGGACAAATTTTTATCCAAGGTTTTCTGCTTGTATCAAGGTTTAAAAATGCTGAAACCAAGGATTTCCAACATTTAATAAACTGATAGTTTTTGTCAAAAAACCTTGTTTCAAAGCTTGGGAATCCTTGGATATCCTAGGATTTCCAAATTAGTTTGGAAAAGCTCGTATTTAATTTTTCAGCTTTGATCTGAGGTAAAATATTCCCTGTCATAAACTACACAATATATAACAATGATACAATAGAGTGTGTGTCGGCAGATGGTTCACTCAGTATGTGCCTGGCACCCTTCCTGTAATCTCTCAAATTTTGTATTCATGCATCCTTGCATGAAAGAAGAAAGAAGCCATCTGACTATTGGCATATATACATGTATTAAACAGGGTAATTTAAACAGCATAACTTTCATACAAGCTAACTAGTGATTAAATAGATAATGGGGTATGTATAAATGCTATAACACATGTACTGTATGGACCTGAGATTATTAGGTATTCAAAATATTAAACATTCTATTCGACCTCAGTATTCTATTTGATTTGTATTCCAGTCGACAATCAGCAGCGAATATCTATCGAATATCGCTATTTTAACTTGCGAATATTCCCCAGGCATGAATGTGATTGGGCAAAAAGTAATGTTCTGTAAGAGATGCAAATCCATGACATAGCCAGAGAAGAAAACATCCCCTCATTATGAGACTCTTGCTGACCATCTTTGTCTTAAATAGTAGTGACTTTGTAAGCTTTTACAGATCACTTTTTGATGAAAATACTGTAGCTCAACTTGGGAAGGAGTTAATTTTTTGCTGAGCAATGAATAGAATGATGAAGAAGAAGGAAAATAAACTGTAGGTCACCCGGAGATCCATATGATGTTTGGTGATAATCAGATGAGGGATGTGGTCTGTAGGGTGCGCCAAAAGGATTTAGTCATACAATGAGTAAATTCCAAGATGGCTGCATGCTGATGGCCATATTTTTCAACGAATTTCTGTCAAAATAGGAGGCTCCCACCTAGAGGTCACCCCGAAGATCCATATGAAGTTAGGTGATCATCAGATGAGCGATGTGGACAGTAGGTTGTGCCCAAGGATTTAGTCATGCAAAGATTAAATCCAAGATGGCTGCCGGTGGCCATGTTTTGCATAAAAAAAATTTCAAATTTGATAGTTCCCATCTATGAGGCTCTCATCTAGAGGTCACTCCGAAGATTCATATGAAGGTTTGTGACGATCAGATGAGAGATGTGGCCTGTAGGTTGTGCCGAAGGATTTAGTCCTAAAAGAGTAAAATAGCCATTGGCGGCCACGTTTTTCAACAAATTTTGGTTAAAATAGGCGGCTCCCATCTAGAGGTCAGCCCTAAGATCCATATGAAGTTTGGTGATGATGGGATGAGGGATGTGGCATGTAGGGTGGGTGTGCCAAAGGATTTTGTCATGCAAAGAGTAAAATCCAAAATGCCTGCCAGCAGCCATGTTTTTCATCGAAAATCTTTCAAATTTTATAGCTCCCATCTACAGGTGATCACAATCGTGAGATGCAAAATTTAATGAAATTGTCAATGACACTGTAGATCAACTTGGGAAGGAGTTAATTTTTTGCTGAGCAGTGAATAGAACGATAAAGAAGAAGGAAAGTAAACTAGATGTGACCCCAAAGATCCAAATGAAGTTTGGTGATGATCAGATGAGGGATGTGGTCTGCAGAGTGTGCCAAATGATTTAGTCATACAATGAGTATATTCCAAGATGGCTGCTGGCAGCCATGATTTTCAAAACAATTCAGTCAAAATAGGAGGCTCCCATCTAGAGGTCACCCCAAAGATCCATATGAAGTTTGGTGATTAGATGAGGGATGTGGTCTGTAGGGTGTGCAAAGGATTTAGTCATGCAAAGAGTAAAATGCAAGATGGCTGCCGACGGCCATGTTTTTCATTGAAAATTGTTCAAATTTGATAGCTCCCATCTAGAGGTGATTCCAAACATGCCTCTAAATTTTCAAATAAATTCTCCAATAAATGCAGGCTGCAGGGTGTGCATATAAGGATTCAAATTTGAAATGACGAATGAGAAATGTGGTCTGTAGGGTGTGCCGAAGGATTTAGTCATACTAAGAGAAAATACCAAGATGGCCACTGGCAGCCATGTTTTTCAAAATATTTTGGTAAAATAGGAGGCTCTCATCTAGAGATCACCCCGAAGATCCATATGAAGATTGGTGATGATCGGGTGAGGGATGTGGTCTGTAGGGTGTGCCAAAGGATTTAGTCACTCAAAGAGTAAAATCCAAGATGGCTGCAGGCGGCCATGTTTTTCAAGGAAAATTTAATAGCTCTCATCAGAGGTAATCCTAAAAAAAATAATTCTCCAATAAATGCAGTGCTAATGGATTTTCCTGGCAGCCATGTTTGTTCACCGAATGAACCCAAAATGACTCGTTTCCATTTACATGTCAATGTCAACAGCCATGACAAATTTCATAATGATCCGACCAAAGGTATGACCTGTTGCACTTGCTAATGGGAATTGTTGATGGACACACACACACACACACACAGATACCAACCCATGGCAATAGCTCAAACATTACAAAGTAAAGTTGAGCTAAAAATTGTTGGAAAAAATTGTGGATCCCAAAAATTTAAAGTATCATGCGTGTCATAAACAATTAATAAAGAATACTTCAATACATTTCTCTGAGGCATGTAGCGTTTGTGGAATCGCCATGTATGTGGCTTTAACATACTTTATATAGCAAACTCAGAATTTTCTGTTTTGTTTTTAAATAGATTGAATAGGTTAAATATAACATCAGCTGAGAGCCCATGAATTGCAATTTTTTAAAAGAATTGTCAGCATCGTGACTCCTGCATGCATGGTAATTGGCACGATCACCTGTCACAATTCACTGATTTCAATTCACTCAGTATCTGGAACAGAACGATCAATTACACAGTAATATGCTCATATTTCTTCTCTCCATTATTCTTGGAGAATTCTTCTCATCCACATATAAATTATGGAATTATATGTACCTGATTTTCAGAGGATTTAAAGTTTTGCAATTGGTGTTGGGATTTGACCACATTTTGAGGCGAAAGACATCCAGAAAAAGCTCCAAACTGGTTAACTTGAGATACACAGTCGATGTATTAAAGACAATCAGTTTGTTTGCACACAGGGCTTACTTTAAGTATGTACAGATAAATCTCGGTCAACAAAGATGTGTGCCAGTCTATTGTTGTCGCAAATATGTACCTCGGTCCTCTGTCAAAACTCACACCAGGAATATCCCGCTTGAACGTTACTCTGTGATTGTGATAGACTGTATGCTGACATGACTGCTGATGAGACTTCTCAAATACTAAACCAATGTGAAATACTCAAAGGTATTTTCCAACCTTTGGAAGCATCGATCATTTGTACAACCCACCCCTCCCAAATGCCCCACCCCCTTCCCCATGTTGAAGTTAAAATTTCCATCCAGTCAAAAATTTCCAACCTAGCACCACATTAAAGGATGGAGATTTCCAAAAGATGGCCATTTCAGTCACAATTCCGTTGTCTTTTTGCCATTTGAAGGTACTATTATATAAACACTCTTTTTTCACTGTCCTTTTATACGAAAACAATATATGTACAGTCTAACATGCACAATATCTTCATAATTGAATATCCCGTCCAACACACACAATTGAGAATATTTACATTAGGTACATATTATGTCCACTGGCATTTACTCAAACTTTCCATCATCCATGAGCTTTAACAAACGCAAAGGGGATGCACCCTTCTTAAGCAGTCCGCTATTGATCTATTGATGAACTCCATTTGATGTCAGAAATCTGTTTAGTTTGTAGAAGCTCTCGTAAACTCACTATGTCTATTCTTAGCCGTTTCTCAAATGTCATGTTGTTCGCGTGGATGTTATCATACAAGGAATGATTGTCTGTGATGCATTCAATTTTCAAAACATTAGGGCACCATTTACCATGTCCCAATTCTGTGTATAATTGAGCCAGATAAATAGCTGTATTGACAGCTTCAGACATGGCTACTAGAGTCTCAGAAGTAAGTGTACTGCGATCAACTCATCAACGTCTTTTTGACTGCCGTGATAGGAGTGAAGCTTTGCCATTTTCATCTTTCAGCAAAATTAGACTTTTACCATCCGATAAATTGCCAAGCGTCAAGCGATGCATCACCAAACAGAACCATCTTTGCAGACCAAGATTACAAAACTTGACCTTGACCAACTCTGCTTTAACTTTCTTTAAAATCTTACTAAATTCAAGCAAAGTCTCAACTTTGGCATTACAAATAGATGAGACCAGACAACAATATATCAGGTCGAGATTGTCCAGAAAGCCATAAAAAAAGCTGCCTTGCCTTGGATCTTAATAGAGACTGTACTTCATTACTGTCCAACAATGATTTCTTTTGCATAGATCTTTCCTTTCCAATTCTTATTGGTTGTAAACTATTAGAATATTCTATCTGAACAAGAGAAATATTACTATCTTCATGACCAATGTGCAAACCAACATATTTGAATGAATCAGATTCCTCTCTGCTGATTTGCAAGCCTTTTCTAATCACTTCTACAACCTTATCCTCAAATCCAAAATAACCTGCCCAAACAAAATCAACCACGTGACAAGCTAACACACCAAGTACTTGCTGACCCAATAAACAAGAAAGTCAAAGACTGTGGGGTCGCTCACCAGACTGCAAAGAATGATAAGACTGGGACTCTGGAGACCACAACAGTCAGAACTTTTCATAATCACTTTAAAAGAATTAGATCTAAACAGGATATGTGGCTAGAGAGGCTTCATGTATGTAGATCAGTGAATATCTACCTTTAAATTACCAACTGTACACTACTGATCACCTCCTCCAGCTCCCGACCGGGCTGCAGACTCCCAAGTCTTAGGTTGGAATTTCACAACCGACATCTCAAACTTTCTAAATTGTTGGAAATTTCCAATCTCACAAGCGCCTTTTTATAAAACCATTTAGACATGTTTAAAGCCCAATTATCCATTGACCCAAAAACACTATATGTATGTCAGATTAATCAGTCAGGTAGTTCCAAGGTAGATGTTTTAATGAATTTTGTATTTTAATGATTTTATTAGACACAAAAGTCTTAAGTCCCCATAGCTCCGTCATTTCTTAATGGGTTGACCTCATGTTAACAAATCTGAATCTCAGTCACTAAAGGATCCTCCATACTATATATAAGCTAAATAGTCCAACCTCTCTTGAAAAGACATTTTAAGTATTACTATAGAGACATATAGTTATGTCCCTGGTCTCACCCTATTTAACCTGGTGACCCCATCTGAATAAATTTGAATCCCAGACACCAAAGAACCCTTCATACTAAGTATCAGTAAAATAAACATGATGGTCCGCATGAATGAAGCATATTAAGAGCAAAACTGTCCTTTGCTTGGTCCCTATTTGACCAGGTGACCCCATTTGAACAAATCTGAACTACAGTCACCAAAGGACCCTTCATACCAAATATGAACCCATTCAACCTGATGGTACATGAGAAGTCATTTTAAAGAATTACTATGGAGGGCAAGAGTTATGGCCCTGGTTGTGCAACTATTTGACCCAGTGACCTCATTTGAACAAATCTGAATGAGAGTCACCTAGGGAACATCCACACCAAATATGAACCAATTCGGTCTTACGGATCCAGAGGAGAAGATGTTCAAAGAATTGTTGACGGATGGACGGACGGTACGACGGACGGATGGATGGACGACGGACGAGGAGTGATGACTATAGCTCCACCGGAGACTTCGTCTCAGGTGAGCTAAAAACTGCTGGATCAATTGCTGAAATAGAAGCTCCAGTGCTCAATACAACAGTTTTTATCTTGTTGTACCAAAACAGTGAAGCCTCGCTAAGCCCATCAATACATTTTTTAGATGCCAAAGAATGTCTTTGCAATTGGGAACTTCTCTCGTTGGAAGTAGATAAATATCTCTGGAAACATTTGATTCCTGCAGGAAGACTTTTTTTACATCCATCGATTTAGCTGATATGGACCAAACCCATGGGTATTCACCAAGGAATTCTTTGCATTTAGTGCCCAAGCCAAAACTCTCTCCAAATCAGTGGTAACATCACATAGTACCTTGAAACAAATTCACCGCCATTGTCTGTGAGGCAGAAAGTCAGAGGTCCATGGAGACTGACATGTTGACAACATCCTTCATTCTCTGATGAACATCCTTATTAGTAATCCCAGCCTTCTTGAGAGCGATAAAAGTCGATCTATGGATGTATGTCCAAACTGTTTATGAAGTTTTATCATTTCTTCTTCATTATCTATAGACACTGCCAAGACTTCAATAGTTTCACATTCTTGTTTACTAGCTGACTTGGGCAGAAGATCAACACAGTAATGACCACTTGAATTAAATTCCAGTTGAACATCATTTCCGAACATCCAAGCTTTATCGCAACTGAGATCAAGTTTTGTCTGGACCCGCTTTAGATACTCCTTACTTAAAGCAGTGGAATATTACAGAACACAACTTCAGTCGATATATATGCAGCACTTTGTCAAACCTTTTCAGGGCCCACAGATTTTATTAAGAGAGCTTTTGCATTTCTATAAAGTGTTGTTATGATTTCTCTCTCACACCGCCTGGTTAATGGTATTTGTATGACAGACCATGATTGTGGCATGGCATTGACAGCATTGTATATACAGTGTTTTGGTAGACTTTAATAACTTAAATAAATGTGAATAGTATTATAAAATACATACAATACACAGTTAATTGATTTTTTTGGTGTTTTTATATGTTTTTTTGTGTATTTTATTTTATTTTAAATAAAATCATATGTACAGATTTTGACAATGACAAAATGTGTTCTTCGTCAGCCGTCAATCGATTCACAAAGAAAGGACAGAGCAGCAAGCAGGCCGAACATCATTATGTTCATCTTTATTTTCAGGAACGGGTCATTTGACTCTTGGTCCCCTGTTACATATGACATAATTTGGAATTATAACCTGTCATGTCTTGAACAATTCTCACAATCTGCTGTTGATTTTATTGTCTAATCTTGGTTGTATCATCATCATGCTGCTTACTTTCAGGAATATTTGCAATAACAAAAGTGAGTTCACTCATGTCTGCATTCTGTTGTTGTTCCGTATATGATAATGTGCTATGGCTTATAATTTTTTCTAAGTAATTTTGTGTGTTCACGCTTCAGTTAGTTGTTCAGCAACTAGTTTTGTAAGTTGTGTTTCCCATTCCTTTATGTGACTTTCATTAGTTTCTGCTGTCTTTCTATTTCTGTAATTTTGCTGTAATTCTCTGGAATGACCATGACTCCATCCGAGTTTCAGTTTCTCCCCTGATTACATCTATTTTGCCTTGAGTTGTTGCCAGTCGCTTCTCTATTCTGTTTTGTAGTTTTCATTTTCATCAGTTCTTTTTCTATATCCTCTCGTCTCGATGTTTCTCCATTTCCGCCATGTGTTTCTTCACAAAGGAATCAAATCGAATATCCACTATTTTATTTACGCCATCCTCTAAATTGTGCAGTCTTTCCAGTTCGGAATTCCTTAAATTTCCAACATTTTATGCACTACTTTAAATATGCGCCATTCGCTTCCATTGTGACATCATAAAGTGGGCAATATGACCGATCCAATTCGATGAGAGCTGAGTTTGACTACCTGTGGGTCTGAAGTTCCTTGCACTCGACCTTTGTCAGAGTTGATTAATGAGCTTCACAATATATATATGAGATGGTGGTGTGCTTGTCCTAAATACAAAAGCTTGATATTTTAATTATTATGTGGTAGTCTGGATTAATTTATTGCACTTAATTTAAAAGGAGATGGATCTAAGGAAATTATACATTTTTTCAAAACATGACAGTATACCACCAGGATACAGGCCAACATCGGAGAGGCTGAAATATGTACCCCCTTTATTTTGTGCATATGGCATCGACAAATTTGTTGTTGAAATAGGATTTGAATAGCAGAATTCCTAGGTGAGTATAGGAGTCAACTTCTATGAGAAAGGATGATCCAAATGGCAATGTTATCATGCACATATTTCAGCTTCATGTAATAAGATTCATTGAAAACCATTATGAATGTTTTGGATGAATTATAGCTGAAAAGCGATTTATGTATTCAAGGCATAACTCACATAAGCCAATAAGTCCTGGGCGGGATAATGAGAGAAGCATCATGTAATCGGCTTGGGCAGGAGATGAACAATTCAATGAGAGAAATTTCGATTTCTCAATAATATGGAGGAGTTCGTCTGCGTATATTTGTACCACAGAGGTGATAATATGGAATCTTGCCCGGTTCCTTGAGACAATGAGAACCAGCCGGAATATGCTCCATTTTTGCAGACACAACATTTTATGTCAGACAATAATTCTTGTATGATGTGCCATGTTTTGCCTTATAATCCTCTGCAAAATAATTTATACAAAAGGCCATTGATCCATACACAATCGAAAGCTTTGTGCACGCATCCAATAGGCATGAGTATAAAAGCTTATTGTGGTGTTCCCTGGCATAACTGATACATTCCCGCACAAAGGATGTCATGGTGCAACTGATTTTTTTAAATTGAGTTGTAACCGATGGACGGCGATTGAAGACAGCATGTACGTTTCTAATCAAAGAGATATTACTCTCTCAAATAACTTGTAAATGGCAGGTAATATTTTAATTGCTCGGTAGCTATCAAAGATGTCTTTGGGTTTTCGTCCTCCCTTGTAAAGAGACAGCATGATGCCCCATTTCGCTGTATAAAGTATGAGTATACAAACATATGTGAAAATAAATATTCCAGGCAACGGAGCAATGCTTCACCTCCGCAAATTAAGAGCTCAAAGGATACTGAGTTGTAACAATGTGCTTTGTTCCTGTCTCGTCTGTTACGTAAGTTACTGAGTTCATCTGCATTTACTGTGTGTAGCAAGTACATCAACTGAGCTTGAAGATGAGTGACTGGAGGCGTTATTGGTGAAATTATTGACAAAGTTATAATTATCTACATCAAAGGGTGGATCAGTTGACTCGTTGAAGTTTGATTTATTGTATTCCACCCAAGTCAAGTGAATGCTCAGTTTTACAGTTCATGAAATTCCTTTTGCACATCCCACTTTAAAATAGGTTTGAATTAACAACTGGTACTTCAAGCACTCCAAATCTTGGAATTACCAACCTGACATCCCCCATAAATCTATGTAGGGGGTCAAAATTCCAACCAACCCCCCTCTACACTCCCTCCCCGTTTCCCCTATTAACATTGCCCTATTTGACCTGGTGACCCCATTTGAACAAATCTGAATCCAAGTCACCCATGGACCGTCCATACAAAAATACAAGCTAAATATGTCAAATGGTTCTTGAGAAGATGTTTTATGAATAACTATTGAGGGAAAGAGTTATGTCCCTGGCTGTACCCCTATTTGACCCAGTGGTCAAATTTGAACATATCTGAATTACAGTCACCCATATACACTCAATACCAAATATAAGCTGAATAGGGCTGATGGTTCTTGAGAAGATTGTGTTTTATGAAATACTAGCAGATTAGCCCGCCACTGGCGGGATTGGTCCCATGGCTTTGGTCGATCCATTAATTTTGTTTTTCAAGGTAACCCCGTACAGGTACGCCGCCAGTATGCTATCATTTGCGGTACCCGTTTCAAGGTCATGTTGGGTGGACAAAATAACCCGACAAAAATTTGTATAATTGAAGATCTACTATACTCCAACTCTCACATTGTAGAAATATCATGGACATGTCACATTGGAATAAGTTAACTAATACAGAAGTTATCAATCAGAAACCATCTCGGACGAACGGACGGACAGACAGGCATGCTGATTACACAGTTCTGGTTATCGGGCTCACGGAACCACAAACCAACTTTCCACATTACATTGAACGTTCGGCCCATTTCGCAACAACGAAATAGCGCATAATGATAGGATGTTGGCCACGTTGCCTATATCGCGGCGTTGCGAACACTTTGGGGTTTTGTTATAATAACTAATAGATTGTTCTCCAGAACTTCAAGTCAGAATTGAGTCATATTTTCTGTGACATGATTCAGATTTGTTCAAATGGAGTCACCAGGTCAAAAAGTGGCGGACATAACTTTTTTCGTCCATAGTAATACTTAAAACATCTTCTCAAGAACCATCGAGGCTAATTAGCTTATATTTTGTATGGTGGGTTCCTGTGTGACTGGGATACTGATTTTTTCAAATAAGGGTGGAGCCAGGGACATAACTGTCCATCCATTGTAATTCTTAAACGTCTTTTTATCAAGAACCATCAGGCCTATTCAGCTTATATTTCGTATGGAGAGTCCTTGGGTGACTGGGATTCAGATTTGTTTAAATGGGCTCACCAGGTCAAATAGGGTGGAGCCAAGGACATAACTTGTTCCCTATATAGTCTACTATATATTTTAAGACTTCCGTATATATATGTGTATGTCCTTTATAGACTCGAAAACGGCTCGACCGATTGAGCCCAAACTTCCTATCTAAGGGTAAAAAGCCACGGGAAGTGTCATCGCACCGCTTCTGAGAACGTCCGAGCACTCCTTCACCCTTCGCCGTGCCACCGTCCTTGGAATTGAGGGGTTAAATACTTGCCGAAATTTTAGAGTTACTTCGCCTACATCATACAGAAACATTGATGAAAAAGTTACCAAGTTACCACTCGATTCTCTTAAAATGCACCCTAATCGGTCAAATTCTTTCGATAATTCTATCTAAATACATCTTAGCTATTATTCGGATCAGCTCTCCCCTTCGAAAAAGTGATAGTTGGACCAAAACGACACTTGAGAAAAGATTGTTTACAATATCAATGCACAGCCGACAACGTCATTACACGTTCGTCGGCTAATCGTAAAATACACACAAATATGTGTTAAAGTGCAGACTAATTCACCACCTTCGTGTATTCAAGAATATGAATCACACCAAAATTAAGCGAATTGTATATGGAATGTGTAGGTATAAGCTGCCATGTATATATCATTCCCCAAATGCTTCAATATCATGACAATCTATTAGTTATTATAAAAAACCTCAAAGTATACGGAACGCCGCGATATACGCAAGAGCGCAAACATACTATATTATCATCGTACGCTATTTCGCTGTTGGGTCGATCGTTCAATGTAACATAATTATGTTTGTCCTCAATTAATGTCTGTGAAGAACGATTGTTAAGTTGATATATGAACTATCCATGTCGTGTGAAGACTTTAAATATAATAACAAATTTAATGTTAACATACATGCATCTTAAAAACATCGAGACGAAATTTCGTACTTAGGGCTTCCAAGGGACGGGGGAGATTTTCGTATGGTCAGTTTGTCCGCATGAGGTGACCTTGACCATGAAACGGGTACCCACAAATGACCTTGGGCGATATCTCGGTCGTCAGCGGTGACATTGACGTGAAACTTGTTATGTATGGTCAACTCGGGATGGGGAATATATTTGTCGTTGGCGTGCCAGTACGGGGTTACCTTGAAAAAAATATATTAATGGTTCGACCAAAGCCATGGGACCAATCCCGCCAGTGGCGGGCTAATCTGCTAGTCTACTATATATTTTGAGACTTCCGTATATATATATATGTATGTCCGCTATAGACTCGAGAACTGCTGGGCCGATTGAACCCAAACTTGCTGTGTAAGGGTAAAAAGCCACAGGCAGTGCACTCAGACCATTCGCGAGTCCGCGCGACCACTCCTTCACCCTTCAACTGCCACCGTAATGGGGATTGATGGGTTAATCGCGTGATAATTAATGAGCGTTTGTATATGAGGCATCGCTATTAAAGAGCGTTTATCTACTTTAGTGAAAATACGGCATTTGACCGTCTCGGAAACTGGGGTAGACAAAATTTTGTACTTAGGGGTTCTAAGGGACGGGGGAGATTTTCGTCAGGTCAGTTTGTCCGCCTGAACAACCTTGACCTTGAAACGGTACCCACAAATGACCTTGGGCGATATCTCGGTCGTCAGCGGTGACATCGACGTGAAATTTGTTATGTACTGTCAATAGTTAAAGAGCGTTCATATCCGCAGTGTAGTTGATAAAGAGCATATGTGCGTAATGTGATTCTTACGCCTGGGTTTGAGCGTGTGCGTTAGTATACATACATGAGCGTGTTGTGTGATTCTTACATACTTAGGGCTTCCTAGGAACGCGGATCGGGTCAGTTTTTCCGCCCTAGGTGATCTTCACCTTGAAACGGGTACCCACAATATATTCACCTTGAAACGGGTACCCACAAATGATATATGTCGTGGACGGGTTAAATTGTGACCCCGACCTGACCTTGACCTTGAAAATGATCAATTCAAGGTCAAATCGGGTAAAAAAAAAAAATTTAAATTAAAAAATTAATTAAAAAAATTTGAAATTAAAAAAAATAATTAAAAAAATAAAAAATTGTCATGTTTCTGACGAACGCCGCCAGTGGCGGGCTAACCTGCTAGTCTACTATATATTTTGAGACTTCCGTATATGTGTATATCCATTGTCCTTTATAGACTCGAAAACGGCTCGACCGATTGAGCCCAAACTTCCTATCTAAGGGTAATAAAAGGCCGCTCGGCCACAGTGTCCCCCGAACCGGTGGCTTCATTTGGAGCGGAGGCTTTGTAGATGTATACTATATGGATAAGACACTTGTGCATTGTCTCATTACTGTCATGCATACAAATAACCAAATCTTAAAAAAAACTCTTAAAGTCAAAATATAACCTCAAATTGGCACAAAATGAAGAAAATTACAAGAAAAATTGAGCAAAATCATCGGTTCAAACTCAAATTCGTCGAACTTGATCTGTCTTTTGTGCTAGTAAACCTACATATACCAAATTTAATTTCATTCAGTACACATTTACTAAAGTTTTCATCCGGAAACCTCAAATTGGCAAAAATTCTAAGTCAAAAAGGGACATAACTCAGGTGAAAATTGGCGGGCGGAACCCGAATTCGAACTTGACCTGTGTTTTGCTGGGAGAAAGAGACATACCATATTTGATTTAAATCTGATTAACTCTACTAAAGTTATCATCCGGACACCAACTTTTGGGGTTTTATATGTCCGGTCGGCGGACAAAAAAGGGCCATAACTCTCGCAAAAATTATCGGATTAAACCGAAATTCAAACTTGAGCTGTATTTTGATATAAGTAATCCAAAAAAAACGGGTTTTGCATATAAACAATCCAAAATCAAGTTATCATCTGGAAACCAAAAAAAAAGAAGAAAATTGAATTTTCTATGTCGAAAAAGGGGCATAACTCTGCCAAAATGGTCGGGCAGAACCCAAATTCGAACTTGACCTGTGTTTTGCTGGGAGAAAGTAATATACCAAATTTGATAACTGTACTAAAGTTATCATCCGGAAACCAACTTTCAGGGGTTTTCCAATTCAAAAAAGGGCCATAACTCTCGCAATGAAAGTGTCAATGACACTGTAGCTCAACTTAGGTAGGGATATAATTTAATGGTTGACAGTAAATGGAGGAATAGGAAAGGTGCTAATTGAAATGTCTAAGTAAGATAAGATGTACATGTCAATATCAACATTCATGACAGGTTTCATAATGATCGGATCAGGGATGTGGTGATTATGGTGTGCCAAATGATTTAGTGATGCAGAGTAAATTCCAAAATGGCCACCGGCAGCCATGTTTTTTCCGAATTACCCCAAAATCACCTGTTCCCATCTACAGCCTTTACAAATCTCATAATGATCTAATCAAAGGTACGACCTGTAGCCTGTGCCAAAGGATTTAGTCATGCAAAGAGTAAAATCCAAGATGGCTGCAGGCGGCCATATTTTTCGGCTGAACGACCCCAAAATGACTCGTTTCCCATCTACATGTCATTGTTAACATCCATGACAAATTTCATGAAGTTCCGACAAAAGCTACGACCTGTAGCCCGCACCAAAGGATTTAGTAATGCAAAGAGTAAAATCCAATAGGATAGGATAGGATATTTTATTTCAATATACACATATTAATGAATAATACATTTGACAAATATTATATTGTATATTCGAGGGGGTGGCATAGTCAGACTAGACTGTCTTACTGCCATCCCCTTAAAGAAGAAAAGATGTTACGATAGGCGGTCAAGATTTCTTGTACAATGCACGGCTATATAATTACACAATGGTTGCATTTAACTGGATTATATACATGGAGGGTATACGTCTAGATAAATCGCTTATTGGTTACTCGATGGTTTGTCTCTTTCTTGTCAGTGGGATGTTCCTTGAAAGTCGAGTAGGAATATGCTGAGTGAGGTTGATGATTGCGATATTGGGGAAGTCACTTATTGACGAGCTACCACACAGTCGGGACATCTTTGATTGTTGCATTTAATTGTTGCAGCATATTTTTTAATGCCATCGGCATGTAAACGCCGTTTGAATGTGTGTCTGGATTGGTATAGTGTAAATTCGTTATCTAAATTGTTCCATATAGTTGGAAAAGAATGGAATGGTAGTTGTTGGGACCAAGATGTTCTTGGATTTTTTTTAAATAGTGGGTGCTTTTGCCGGGTTTCTGGTCCGGTTTTGCGTTTGGTAAACATGTCGGTGAATGATTCTATTAAGCGCATATGATACCAATCATGCATGAAAACAGCCGCTTGTACTTTGTGGATGTCGTAGATTTTGAGTATATTTTCTTTTTTAAAGAGAGGTTCTGTGTGGCTTCTATATTTCTTATTACATAAAACTCGCATCGCGCGTTTTTGAAGCATGAAAATTTTTTTGACCGCAGGGACATGTCCCCATATTTGAATACCGTAAACGAGATGGCTTTGTATTAGAGCATAATATAATGTTTTAAGTGCGCTACCAGGAAAGAAATGTTTAACTTTATTGATATGGTATATGGCATTCACCATTTTAGAACAAACAGAGGACACATGTTTTTTGAAAGTCAGGTTTTCATCTATATGGATTCCTAAGAATTTTGTGGAGGATTCGTGCTCAAGATTTCCTACCTTGTTTAGTTCTGTATTATTTAAGTAAACCTTTATAAAGTTCCATTTGTCATCATTGTTCTCTGGGTGTATTAGCATATAGTTGCTTTTTTTAGTATTGATCACTAACTTATTGCTACAGCACCAAGCAAATATGTTGCGTAACTCATTTGACATATCGTTAACGTATATTAAGAAAATTATCGGTCCCAGAATTGATCCCTGGGGCACTCCACACGTCACTTCCGTTAATTTAGATTTAATACCATTGAGTTCAACATATTGCCTTCTATTTTGCAGATAGCTCTGAAACCATGAGTATGCTGTGCCTCGTATACCATAGTGGTCTAGTTAATGGAGTAAAATATCGTGATTTATCGTGTCAAATGCTTTTGAGAGGTCGAGAAATAGAGCTAAAGTGGAATCTCTTGTCATTTTGTCATTATTTGAGAGAACTTGATCGCGGAGGTGTAATACAGGATGGAAGGTTGAATGATTAGGACGGAAGCCGTATTGGTGTTTATAGAGTATGTTTTGTTCATTTAAGAAGTCTAATAATCGTTTATGCATTATTTTTTCGAGAAGTTTAGAGATAGCTGGAAGAATACTGATAGGTCTGTAGTTGGAAATTTCATGAGTGATATTATTTTTTGGGATCGGGACTACTTTAGAAATTTTCATTTTGTTAGGGACTATTCCATGCTCTAAGGACAAGTTGAAAATATGCAATAATGCTGGGGCTATCACCTCAATTGTTTCCTTGATAAGTTTAGTTGATAGACCATTGAAATCCCTTGATACTTTCCCAGTCATAGAGAAACATGTGAGGATGATCTCCTGTATAGAGGTTGGAATTATTTTGAAATTGATGTCGTCTGGTTTGCGGTTATGAAGAAAATCTGTAAAATGAGAGTCATTTTCATTTTCATTGAGTTGGCTAGTTTCCCGCCCAATTTTTGAAAAAAAGTCATTGAACTTTTCCGATATGAGTTTGGAATTTTCAAGTTCTATTCGGTTTTCAGTAAAGGTCTTTGGGCTATTATTTGTGTTTCCATTTATCTTCAATGCACCCTTGTTTACTCCTTCTGATTAGTTTATTATATAAGGTACGATAACTTAAATATTTATTTACGTTCGTTTCCGTGGGTTTATTCAATTTGCGTAAATATAGCTGGTTCTTAACAATACTAGACTTAATCAATCCAGATGTCATCCTAGGTTCGCGTTTTATGAATTTTTTGGGTATATGTCGACTTTTGATGGGGAAAGCTAGTTCATATGCATTCATATAGATATCTAAGAAGATTTCATATGCTTGGTCGACACTTCTACAAGATGTAACGGAGTCAAATGTACAAGATTTTAAAAGATTTTTGAATCTAATTATGTTATCAGGACTAAAACTTCTTTGATTAATAGTGATAGTTTCATTATTATTGGGGCTGTTTTGTCTCTTTTGGTTAGATTCTGAATAAAATATGCCGAAGTGATCGGATACATCGCATGTGATTATACCAGATTTACATTCGCCTTGTAGATTATTGGTATATATATTATCGATAAGAGTTGCTGAATGATCAGTCATTCGAGTGGGTTTAGTTATCCTTGGCACGAATCCTCTTGTGAAAATGTTATTTATGAAATCATTCGTTTTTGTATGCGAGTTGAAATTGAGGAGGTCAATATTAAAGTCTCCCGATATATATGATTTGTGGTTATTAATTTTTTCTAGAATATCGTCAAATTTTTTCAAAAATTGATCAATGTTGGCCTTTGGTGCGGTATTTGGTCTGTAAACGCAGCCGATTATCCGAGAGTCATTTTTTCCTGGGTTAATTTCCACGAATATTGTTTCTATCACGTGTGGAATAAATTCACTAAGGTCGGGTCGATTTTTATAGTGGATTGATTCTTTTATGTAAAGGCATACACCACCTCTACCATCATCGTCATCATCTCTACACTTGAATTCCATAGGGTGATATCCCGGTATTTGAAAGTGTGATACTTGCCGTATTTTGAATGTTTCTGTTAAAGCTATAACGTCGAATGAATTATTATTCGACTTTAAGTCGCACAGGAGATTACACAATGAATCGAAATTCGCGTTAATGCTTCGACAGTTGAGGCTGATTGATCTATAGCATGTGATGGTGAAATGTATGCACATTCATTGCAGGTATTAATAGCAGAATTAAAATAATCGTCATTTTCCTGTTCCGTTTCGTTCCATTTCATTGTAAAGTTATATTCATCAGAATCCCGAACCTCACTCAGATTTACGTTATGTGTAGCCATGGATATGACCTATAATGGAATGAATGAAATATATGCCCTCCACTTCAGAAGTACATATTATTTTAATGATGTGTTGTATTCGGCGGGTATATATGTTTCAAATAAGTCCTCGAATACGATTCAGTCGACGGTTAATTAAAATTCTAAGTTCCACGTGTTATTTTTTCATGTGAGTATTGCCAAAAAATGCATATTTGTGACATGACGTGTAGTCTATATTGACTCGCAACGAGGACTTACGGCATGATAGAAAGAGATAACTCCATAAAATGATAAAACATAGGCCTTTATGGCTAAATGCATGAGGGTAAGCCAATATATTGAAAATACATAAACAAGAACGTATTATTAATACAGCACGAAAATTAATACATGAGTGTATGTACATGTATGATATACCGACTTCTGATTATCTTTGAAAAAGTCTATTTTGTCTTCAAAAGAAGTCTAAATTCGTTAATTAATTCGTCTTAATGGAGTGCACATAATTGTGCTCAGAATGTTTCGGACCTGACTGTACCACAACATGACATAGTTATTTCAATAACAATAAACGTCACAGCCTGCAGGTCAGATCGACGACCTCGCATTCGGGAATTCGCTGCGTTCTCTCGTGAGTCGTGTGCAAGGAAGACATCACATTTGAGTTAATTTCTATTCTCGTTTGTTATATAAGTTATTCTGTGTTTACATTCATTCATTCATTCGGATTGAGGAAACGTGAAGCACTTGTTGTTCAAAGACATGCCTTCAATGCTATACGAATGGATTCGACTAAAACACGTGGTACCGGTAGCTACAATATGCATCCATTGCAGGTGATTAACCCATTGACACAGTATTGAGTTGACTGGCAAACATCATTAGTTGAAGGCGTACGTTTCAGTCATGTCCATTATGAACAAATGCAATGTACAATATGTAGGCTACCATAATGTGAAGTAAGTATTAATAATTAATAATTGATAATTACTATATATACCGGTATAGCCAATTTGAAGTTGTGTATGTTTATATACCTGTGTACATGCACATGAATGCATATATTCTGTTTTGTCCTTTTGACATATTATAATACATTATTTGTGGTTATCTATATAGTATATACAAAAATACAACAAGTAATGTGGAAAGATAATAATACTGACTGATATCATGATTCCAGTAAATACAAAGAGGTATACAGTACATGTATGTGTCGGCCTATATGTATGTAGTAAGGCCAAGGGGTAAGGTGGCACATGGCATTTTTCTATATTAAAGCAGGGTTCTAAGTCTGACATAATGCTTTGAGTGTTATTCCAATACAGTGACACATGTCATATATAAACTTTTATGACACATCATGGGATGTATGTGCTGGTTAATCCGCATATCTAAGGGTGTTTAAAGTGGCCTACAATGCCCTACATGCATGCCATCATGAGACATTTTATCTATACATTGTAATCTAAACACCAGTAAATACAAACAAATTTGGTGCGTCAAATAATTTGTACATACATTAGTTATAGTACGTATGTGTCAATTCATTCATACATTCACAGTTAAAGTGGCATATTTCATATCATGGGTATTTTTTCTATAATAGAGCACCATCCAGTTTAAGTCTAGTATACATGGTGTGTTATGTAATAGTCGAGTAAAACAAAAGATTTTGTGACCCATCATGGGATTTGTAATTATGTATATGTAGATTCATTTGTACTACGTACATGTAGATATACAAAGGTAATAAGCAGTGTATGCCATTCATCACGATTCATGAGTGTATCGTGGTAGGCCAATATGGAAAATTCTAGATATCTAGTGCACGTATAAATAAAGAACCTATATATAAATTATAATAGAGCATTGAATATCATAGTTAGGTATAAGTTCAAGGTAGTCAGATAAAGGATCATCTTTTTCAAAAGTAATCGAATAATTTCATATTAAGAGAGCAAAAAAATAAATAAAAAAAATAAAAATAAAAATAAAAATAAAAAATATTATTAAAAAAAATAAAAAAAAAAAAAAAAATAATAATGATTATATATGTGCAAAGTGTTAAGGACCTGACTGTACCAAATCGACCATTGCAATAGACCTCGCAACCACAGCAGAAGTTAGTGCAGAACCACGAACGAGCAACCCCTCAGGACCCAGTCGGAAACATGGCCCGCCGCCACTCAGCGGGAAGCTCTCAGCGAGAGTTTTCAGATGAATGGCAACAAGCCATACCCCCAACCAAATCACGAGAAGCCTCCCACAACTCTGCCGTGTCTATGGAGTCGATTAATTAGGGCATTACTGTATATGATGATTCATTCGAGCCACCCACAACTCTGCCGTGGCTATGGAGTCGATTAATTAGGGCATTACTGTATTTGATGATTCATTCGAGTATCCAGGATTAAAATCGACGCATGGCATTCATAGAACTTTTTTCTATTTATGCGCAAAGTCTTAAATGTCTGGAATGGTTCTCTGTGTATGATTCCAGCATTAAATTCATGTATATTTTGTTTTTCCCATCTAGCACGAGCAACCCCTCAGGACCCAGTCGGAAACATGGCCCGCCGCCATTCATAGGGAAGCTCTCAGAAGAGCTTTCAGATGAATGGCAACAAGCCATACACCCAACCAAAAACCGAGAAGCCACCCACAACTCTGCCGTGGCTATGGAGTCGATTAATTAGGGTATTACTGTATATGATGATTCATTCGAGTATCCAGGATTAAAGCGACGCATAGCATTCACAAAACCTTTTTCTATTGATGCGCAAAATATTAAATGTCTGGAATGGTTCTCTGTCTATGATTCCATCATTAAATACATGTATATTTTTTCTATCTAACATTAAAGCGACGCATGCCATTCATATAACTTTTTTCAATTTTAATGCAGAAATCTTAGACGTCTGGAATGGTATTCTGTGTCTGATTCCAGTTTTGAATACATGCATGTTTTTTTTTATCATTTGCTCCTACAGCCTGGGTTAAAGCAGTTAAAGTACCGACTGTACCAAATCGACCATTGCAATAGACCTCGCAACCACAGCAGAAGCACGAGCAACCCCTCAGGACCCAGTCGGAAACATGGCCCGCCGCCACTCATCGGGAAGCTCTCAGCGAGAGCTTTCAGATGAATGGCAACAAGCCATACCCCCAACCAAATCCCGAGAAGCCACCCACAACTCTGCCGTGGCTATGGAGTCGACTAATTAGGGCATTACTGTATATGATGATTCATTCGAGTATCCAGGATTAAAGCGACGCATGGCATTCACAAAACCTTTTTCTATTGATGCGCAAAATCTTAAATGTCTGGAATGGTTCTCTGTGTATGATTCCAGCATTAAATACATGTATATTTTTTCTATCTAGCATTAAAGCGACGCATGCCATTCATATAACTTTTTTCAATTTTAACGCAGAAATCTTAGACGTCTGTAATGGTATTCTGTGTATGATTCCAGTTTTGAATACATGCATGTTTTTTTTTATCATTTGCTCCTACAGCATTCACAAAACCTTTTTCTATTGATGCGCAAAATATTAAATGTCTGGAATGGTTCTCTGTCTATGATTCCATCATTAAATACATGTATATTTTTTCTATCTAACATTAAAGCGACGCATGCCATTCATATAACTTTTTTCAATTTTAATGCAGAAATCTTAGACGTCTGGAATGGTATTCTGTGTCTGATTCCAGTATTAAATACATGTATATTTTTTCTATCTAGCATTAAAGCGACGCATGCCATTCATATAACTTTTTTCAATTTTAACGCAGAAATCTTAGACGTCTGTAATGGTATTCTGTGTATGATTCCAGTTTTGAATACATGCATGTTTTTTTTTATCATTTGCTCCTACAGCCTGGGTTAAGCAGCACACGACATTCATGAGACGATTTTTTATAATATTATTACATGCCATCTTAAGAAGCGTCTGGCTCGGAGCACTTTGCAAGATTCCAATAACACATATGTGTTATGCCATGATTCGCTTTGTATGATACGATAATTCATATGTGTTGATTCAATCTTGCATCAAAAATTAAAGTGACACATTCCATTCGTGAAACTTTTTTCTATTTTTAACGTATATGATATTAATTATTTTAAGGGAAAATATGGTATTTGAGGGGCGTGACATACTTGTAGCATGTGAAAGACCTTAAAGGGACATAGAGGGACAGGTCAAGCAATATTTAAGGACATATGATATTTAAAGGAACTCACACAATCGTAGCCCATGTATGGTACTAATTTATAGGGTCATTGAACATACAGGTCACATGTATGATTCCATTAATAAATACAATTTGATTTTTCATCATTCCTTCTTACTGGTAGGTAACTTAAAGCGGCACATGGCATTCATGAGGCAATTTTATTTAATAACGCGCCGTCTTAGGAAGCTTATGGCATGATTCGCTTTGTATAATTCTGATCATACATATGTGTAAATTCATTTGTGCATCAGGGATTAAAGTGACAAATTATATTTGGGAGACTTTTTCTATTTTTAACGTATATGATATTTAAAGGAAAAATATCTTATTTGAGGGGCGTGACATACTTGTAGCATGTGAAAAGTGTTAAAGCGACATCGAGGGACCAGTCGAGCATTATTTAAGGGCATATGATATTTACGGAACTCACACAATCGTAGCGCATGTATTGTATTGAAGGGTGATTGAACAGACAGGTCGCACATGCATCGAACACATATCAAACATTTGTGACATAACATATATCTTTATAAATATATATATATATATATATATATATATACATATATATATATACATGTATATAAATACATATACATACATACTCATATGCTGAGTATATCTGTTTTGAGACAGGAAAAGTGAAATATGTTTGTTTTTTGGTGGAATTAATAGAGTCAAAAGTTCATATTGATCTATTCTAATATCACAACTTATAACATTCAAGCTATTTCAGTGAGTGTGCTGAGTTTATCTGTTTTGAGACAAGAAAAGTTAAATATGTTTGCTTTTGGTGGAATTAATAGAGTCAAAAGTTCATATTGTTCTATTCCAATATCATAACTTATAACATTCAAGCTATTTCAGTGAATGTGGTATTAATTGGTAGACTATGCTGACAATATAGAATATGCAGGGACTGAATATATGTGCAATATTGAAAAATTCCAAATTTATACGTCACTTAATTTTGAGATCTGTTTGATGCTTTTTGATTTATCTGAATATTTAACATAAATTTTCCCACCAACTGACCAGGAATCTTCGACAGCTGATGAATCTTTGGCACTTTTCAAGAGTGAACTGTTAGTATCAGTCAGGTCTTCTTTGATAACAATTCCTGGACCCTGCAATGCTTTCCTTTCTCGAATAATGTCGTTCTTTGCCCTCCTGGATATAAACTGACATATAACACTTCTGGGAAATTTTTGCTTTGTATCAAATTTGCCAATTCTGTGTGCGATGCTTATATCGCGCTGTTCAATAGGGAGATGTAATTTGTCCTGAAAGATTTTCACTAACTTCTTTTCGCACTGGTCTACTGTCTCTTTGGCACTGTCATCCCCCACCCCGAATACACGTATGCTGTCTTTTCTGGTTTGCTGCTCCAAGCGGTTATGCTTGTCTTTCAACTGCTTAATTTCATCTCTCATTTGTGCGATATCATTATCCCTGTCCTGAACTTCACTCGCGAGTCGAGTCATTTGGTCATCCATCTGGTCAATTCTAGTTTCTGCGTCAAACACCTTACTTTCACATTCATCTTTTACTGCCTCTAACTTTCTGTCATACTCCACTTTCAGGTTGGTAATGATGGTATTTAAATTTTCAGTGGTGACTAAGGGCTCAATACTTTTTGCGAGGTCAGATTTGGTGACAAGTGTGTCCAATTTGGAGTTGATTTCTGCAAGTGCTTTGCTTATAGAAGTGTCAGATTTATCACTTGATGTTATTGAATTGAATGGTATCTTCTGCTGACTCGACTTTCCAATGTCTGTCGTTTTAGATTTCTTCCCTGGTCCAGGTTTACTTTTACCTTGATGGGGATCTTTGTGCAGTATGCTGTCATCACCACTGGCGCTCAAAGTAGAATCCATTTGTCGTTTCTTATCATTCAGAGACATGTTGTATACAGTACAAACATGAGTCCAGTGCCTCGAAATTAGGGAAAAAGTTTTTCAGAATGTTTTTTTTCTGAGAAGAACGTACTTTTTATACCATAGAATGTCAATACTTGTAAATATGTATTGGTATCAGCTCATTTGGTGTAATGTTGAAGCCGATCGGCCAGTTATTAAAGAGTTTATGTCAAAATAATTTCCCGCCGAAAATATCCGTCTTGTCTAAGCCGCCATTACGTACCAGCCACATATGCTCTGAAAAATAATTGTCATGGCCACAGCCATTTTTCAGCTGTTTTCAATTGTTCGTACAGAAGTGAAACAAATGCTCCAATATGGCTGCTGGCGGACATGTTTTTTAGCCAAACGACCCCAAAATCACTCGTTCCCATCTACATGTTAATATTAACATCCATGGTAAATTTCATGATGATCAGACGAACAGTACGACCTGTAGCCCGTGCCAATGGATTGAATTTTGAAATCCAAGATGGCTGCCAGCGGCCATGTTTTTTGGCCGTATGACCCCAAAATGACTCGTTCCCATCTACATGTCAATGTCAACATTCTTGACAAATTTCATAAAGATCAGACCAAAGGTACGACCTGTAGCCCGCGCAAAAGGATTTAGTCATGCAAAGAGTAAAATCCAAGATGGCTGCTTACGGCCATGTTTTTGACCGAATAACCCCAAAATGACTCGTTCCCATCTACATGTCATTGTTAACATCCATGACAAATTTCATGAAGTTCCGACCAAAGCTACAACCTGTAGCCCGCGCCAAAGGATTTAGTCATGCAAAGAGTAAAATCCAAGATGGCTGCTGGCGGCCATGTTTTTTGGCCGATTGACCCCAAAATGACTCGTTCCCATCTGCATGTGAATATCCACATTCATGACAAATTTCATAAAGATCAGACCAAAGGTACAACCTGTAGCCCGCGCCAAAGGATTTAGTCATGCAAAGAGTAAAATCCAATATGGCTGCTGGCGTCCATGTTTTTTGGCCGAACGACCCCAAAATGACTCGTTCCCATCTACATGTCATTGTTAACATCCATGACAAATTTCATAAAGCTCAGACCAAAGGTACGACCTGTAGCCCGCGCCAAAGGAAATTGTTGACGGACACACGCACACACACACACACACACGGACGACGGACGCCAAACCATGGCAATAGCTCAAACTTACAAAAGTAAGTTGAGCTAAAAATGAATTCAAAACAAAATTGGAATTCAAAAAAACTATTGCACCTATTTGACCCCATTTGAACAAATCTGAATCCCAGTCGCAAAAGGACCCTGCATATAAAATATGAAAGTGTCAATGACACTGTAGCTCAACTTGGAAAGGGAATAATTTCATGTGTTACAGTCAATGGAGTGATTAGGAACGTGGACAGTGAAAAGGCCTAGTTATGCAAAGAGTAAAATCCAAGATGGCCACTGGCAGCCACGTTTTTTTGCCGAATGACCCCAAAAAAACTCATAATGATCTTACCAAAGATACGACCTGTAGCTTGTGCCAAACGATTTAGTCATGCAAAGAGTAAAATCCAAGATGGCTGTTGTTGGCCATGTTTTTTGGCCGAATGACCCCAAAATGACTTGTTTCCATCTACATATCATTGTTAACATCCATGACAAAATTTATGAAGATCCGACCAAAGTTACGACATGTAGCCCGTGCCAAAGGACTTAGTCATGCAAAGAGTAAAATCCAAGATGGCTGCTGGCAGCCATGTTTTTTATCCGAACGACCCCAAAATGACTTGTTCCCATCTACATGTCAATACTAACATCAAAGGAAAAATTTCATGATGATCAGACGAACAGTATAACCTGTAGCCCATGCTAATGGATTGAAATTTGAAATCCAAGATGGCCGCTGGTGGCCATGTTTTTTTGCCGAATGACCCCAAAATAATTCGTTCCCATCTACATGTCAATGTCAACAGCCATGACAAATTTCATAATGATATGACCAAAGCTTCAACCTGTAGCCTGTGCCAAAGGATTTAATCATGCAAAGAGTAAAATCCAAGATGGCTGCTGGCGGCAATGTTTTTTGGCCGAACGACCCCAAAATGACTCGTTCCCATCTACATGTCAATATTAACATCCAATACAAATTTCATGAAGACCTAACCAAAATTACGATCTGTGGACCGTGCCAAAGGATTTAGTCATGCAAAGAGTAAAATCCAAGATGGCTGCTGGCGGCCATGTTTTTTGGCCGAACGACCCCAAAATGACTCGTTCCCATCTATATGTCAATATTAACATCCATGACAAATTTCATGATCTTCCGATCAAAGCTACGACCTGTAGCCCGCCCTAAAGGATTTAGTCATGCAAAGAGTAAATTCCAAGATGGCTGCTGGCGGCCATGTTTTTTTGCCGAACGACCCCAAAATGACTCGTTCCCATCTACATGTCAATATTAACATCCATGATAAATTTCATGATGATCAGACGAACAGTACGACCTGTAGCCCGCGCCTGTGGCCATGTTCTTTTGCCGAATGACCCCAAAATGACTCGTTCCCATACACATGTCATTGTTAACATCCAATACAAATTTCATGAAGACCTAACCAAAATTACGACCTGTGGCCCGTGCCAAAGGATTTAGTCATGCAAAGAGTAAAATCCAAGATGGCTGTTGTTGGCCATGTTTTTTGGCCGAATGACCCCAAAATGACTTGTTTCCATCTACATATCATTGTTAACATCCATGACAAAATTTATGAAGATCCGACCAAAGTTACGACATGTAGCCCGTGCCAAAGGACTTAGTCATGCAAAGAGTAAAATCCAAGATGGCTGCTGGCAGCCATGTTTTTTATCCGAACGACCCCAAAATGACTTGTTCCCATCTACATGTCAATACTAACATCAAAGGAAAAATTTCATGATGATCAGACGAACAGTATGACCTGTAGCCCGTGCTAATGGATTGAATTTGGAAATCCAAGATGGCCACTGGCGACCATGTTTTTTTGCCAAATGACCCCAAAATGACTCGTTCCCATCAACATGTCAATGTCAACAGCCATGACAAATTTCATAATGATATGACCAAAGCTTCGACCTGTAGCCTGTGACAAAGGATTTAGTCATGCAAAGAGTAAAATCCAAAATGGCTGCTGGCGGCCATGTTTTTTTGCCGAATGACCCCAAAATGACTCGTTCCCATCTACATGTCAATATTAACATCCAATACAAATTTCATGAAGACCTAACCAAAATTACGACCTGTGGCCCGTGCCAAAGGATTTAGTCATGCAAAGAGTAAAATCCAAGATGGCTGCTGGCGGCCATGTTTTTTGGCCGAACGACCCCAAAATGACTCGTTCCCATCTACATGTCAATATTAACATCCATGACAAATTTCATGATGATCAGACGAACAGTACGACCTGTAGCCCGTGCTAATGGATTGAATTTTGAAATCCAAGATGGCCGCTGGCGGCCATGTTTTTTTGCCGAATGACCCCAAAATGATTCGTTCCCATCTACATGTCAATGTCAACAGCCATGACAAATTTCATAATGATATGACCAAAGCTTCAACCTGTAGCCTGTGCCAAAGGATTTAATCATGCAAAGAGTAAAATCCAAGATGGCTGCTGGCGGCCATGTTCTTTTGCCGAATGACCCCAAAATGACTCGTTCCCATACACATGTCATTGTTAACATCCAATACAAATTTCATGAAGACCTAACCAAAATTACGACCTGTGGCCCGTGCCAAAGGATTTAGTCATGCAAAGAGTAAATTCCAAGATGGCTGCTGGCGGCAATGTTTTTTGGCCGAACGACCCCAAAATGACTCGTTCCCATCTACATGTCAATGTCAACAGCCATCACAAATTTCATAATGATATGACCAAAGCTTCGACCTGTAGCCTGTGCCAAAGGATTTAGTCAAGCAAAGAGTAAAATCCAAGATGGCTGCTGGCGACCATGTTTTTTTGCCGAATGACCCCAAAATGACTCGTTCCCATCTACATGTCATTGTTAACAGTCACGACAAATTTCATGAAGATCTGACCAAAATTACGACCTGTAGCCCGTGCCAAAGGATTAGTCATGCAAAGAGCAAAATCCAAGATGGCTGCTGGCAGCCATGTTTTTTGGCCGAACGACCCCAAAATGACTCGTTCCCATCTACATGTAAATATTAACATCCCTGACAAATTTCATGATGATCAGACGAACAGTACGACCTGTAGCCCGTGCTAATGGATTGAATTTTGAAATCCAAGATGGCCGCTGGCGGCCATGTTTTTTTGCCGAATCACCCCAAAATGACTCATTCCCATCTACATGTCAATGTCAACAGCCATGACAAATTTCATAATGATCCGACCAAAGGTATGACCTGTAGCCCGTGCTAAATGAAATTGTTGACGAATCACACACGCACACACACACACAGACGACGGCAATAGCTCAAACTTTACAAAGTAAAGTTGAGCTAATAAGCTAAATAGGCCGGATGGTTCTTGAGATGAAGTCATTTTAACCCTTTTACTGCTAAATAGATTTCCAGACATGTGTCTCACTGCTGAATATATTTCCATAATATAATGTATGTAGCATTGTCTATATGCTATTTACCACTTAACCTTTAACCTTGAAAACTTTGTTGCCATGGGGGTCTGCAATAATCACAGTCCAGGAGCTCTGTGATTCAGGTTGTCACACCTGGATTTCAGGCTAATTACAGGTGAAACAGGGGTGTAAAATGTTGGTATCGGTGGCTGGGGTACAATTACCATATATTCTGTGATTGAAGGTGTTGTATAGGCAATTTCCATTAGTATCATCTCTAAATATACTTATGGTAATGTGTGAGCGATTGTTCTAGTTACAGGATTTACGAATTACAGGTGCGATTATATAATACAGGTAGGTTTCCAGACATGCCCATCGTTGCTGAATATATTTCCATAATATATACCTATATTATTGCAGTATATAATATTATGGATTTGACTTCCTGTTTGTGTATATACTATATAATATTTAATATAATATTAAAACATAATATTGATAACTTTGTTGTCATGGGGGTATACCATCTGGTTGTCCCACCTGGATTTCAGAATACAGGTGAAAAAAACATTGGTATCGGTGATACATTTACCATATATTTCATTTTTTTGGTAATTATATCAATATTCTCCATTATCACATATATATTCTTATATAAACGTGATATACGAGTGTGGACGTCCTTGCAAAGGTGTGTATACACTCATATACACCACCTATAAAATAATTATGGAGAGTTATGTTCTAGTGTGAGTACTTACTGATGGACTGATTACATGACTTACATGATATATCAATGGGAATATGCGTGTACACGGTTTATATACACCCAACTGGATGCACCTACAGTAATGCTCAAAGTATATTACCATTTAACCACAACATAATTATGGGTAATTTTTCAGGATTTAGTCGAAATATGGCTTGTTGCCATTACAGGTGAAATAAGGTGTAAATTCCATGTTTACACAAATGCTTCCAATTTGCAGTGTACCAGAGTTATTATTTTGATGTCCTTAATAATAGCTAGACAAATTTGTAATTATATTGGCACAATATAAAGTCCAAATTTTAGTTTAGGTCATCGATTTACAGTTGTAAATATACAGGTGAATATTTTGATATGGTGCAACTCGACAAGTTATTATGGTGTACAGTAATGCCCTAAATAATCGACTCCTTAACCACAGGAGAATTATGGGTAATTTTTCAGGATTTAGTCAGAAATATGGCTTGTTACCATTCATAGGAAAGCTCTCAGTGAGAGCTTTCCGTTGAATGGCAACAAACCATATTTCCAACTAAATCCTGAAAAGTTACCCATAATTCTCCTGTGGTTAAGGAGTCGATTATTTAGGGCATTGCTATACATGCTGCGGTATTTACGATGGTACCGTATATATACCAATAGTCTACTAAGAGCACCCAGTCAGTTTAGATGTCACATCTATTCAGTTAAATTGGTCGTTAGGAATATGAACGGATTATTCATGCAGGTGTGCCTGATCAACTCATACTTATACAAATATTGGATTATTGCCATAAAAAATCCACTTCGCTACGATCCCAGTGCAAATGGTGGCCACATTATTTTGCCCCGAGCTGTACATTGGTCTCCATTGTGTATATTCGTGTAATGCCATAGTAATCCTAAGATTCTGATGTAGGATTGAACTGTTTACTTGTCTCACACCCTAAATTGTGCCCATAATGAAGAGATTTCCCGCTGTCATGCAATGACAATGTCCAAAGGCGCCGCAGACCCCACTTTGTTCAATAGATGATTTATACCTGTAGTTCTATGACGTCACAAGTTATATATAATTACAAAGGAATTACACCCATTGACGTCAATATTGCCGTGTATTTCAAGTAGAGGGTCGCTGAATGGTCACTGTCGTAAAAAAACTAACCAATCAACGATGTTGTTATATAGTGATACATGAAAGCCAATATATCGGCTTACAGCAGCCTACCAGGAAGCCGATATTTCAGCTGGCCGTGCTGAAAGGGTTAAGAACTACTATGAAAGGAAAGAGTTATGACCCTGGCTTTGTACGTATATGACCTGCCCGCCCCCATTTGAACAAATCTGAATCCTAGTCACACAAGGACCCCCCATACCAAATATAAGCTAAATAGGCCTGATGGTTCTTGAGAAGAATTAAGTCATTTTAAGAATCACTATGGAGAAACTGTTATGGCCTTGGCTTTTCAACTATTTGACCTGATGACCTCATTTGAACAAATCTGAATGTGAGTCACCAAGGGAACATCCATACCAAATATGAACCCATTCAGTCTTATATAATATGGTTCTGGAGGAGTATAGAATTGTTGACAGACAGACGGATGGTCGGACAGACGACGGATGAGGAATGATGACTATAGCTCCACAGGAGACTTCGTCTCAGGTGAGCTAAAAACTGCACATGAAATATAAACATGATCCGACAAAAATACTTTACTTTTCACATCGGATAGAACATGTCTATGGGTGGATTGTTAATAATTTATAAACCGATCAACCAATTGATATAAAAAACTATACAGGTGAGGGGTGTGTCATAAACATGCACATAAAATATGAACACGATCCGAGAAAAAATAGTTGAGATATCGCGTCAGATAGCATGCATCTATGGACAAATGACGAATGGTTGATCCGGACATCGGCAATATGTGTGAAAACAGTATATATAGGCAACACGCCATAGGCTTCACTATAATTGATACTTGGGGGCGCCTTCGGCACCTGCACTGCCCAAATTGAGAAGGGGATAATATCATGCATGTACATTACAGTCAATGGAGCGAGAAGGAATGCGGAAAGCTAAAATGTTTAAGAGGTCAACCCGAAAAGCGATATGAAGTTTGGGATCAATTGGATGAAAATTGCAGTATGGCATGCCGAAGTATTTTATAGTGATGCAAAGAGAAAAATCCAATATGGCTTCCGGTAGGCATGTTTTTGTTTGAATATCGTACAAATTTTGTAGCTCCCATCTGTTTTTTAAACAATTTCTTCAATAAATGAGTGCACCCTGTGTGCTGATGGATTCAATTGCCAGCGGCCATGTTTTGTAATGAATTTCAAAGACGGATCCAATCTGGAGGTCACACCAAAGATCTGTACACCTGTATGGTGTGATAAAGGAAATTGTTGTTGTACAGAAGACTGTCAAGTTGAGCTAAAAATGTGTAATTGTAATTTGTAAGGGCCATGGTGTTGAATGTTTATAGGTTCCCCTGGGTTTTTACACACTGTTATACCAATCAACTTGTCTATCTACAGAAGAGGGTTCAATATGATCTGACCTGTTGTTATCAGCAAAAACAACCCTCCCATTTTTACAGCCTATAAATACTTTCCTGTCTGCCAGCCATGTAGCATTAAATATAAGATACAAATATACTGACTCATTTATTATCCTGGGACTATAATTATAACATAATATCTGAAACGAATTCATCACTCTCCAACCTGGGTTTTAATATTGTCAGTGAGTGAAGATTAGAACAGAAATGTTTTCTTAGTTTTGATTCAGGTGCTGTTACTAATTAACCAGACAGGTAGAGAGCACTACACCTATCATTATATGTTGAGTCATGTTTACATAATGCTTATAGCATGAAGAGACTTGAACCTAAAGTTTGAGGAGGCACAGTAGTGAAGAGTCTCAGAGTTTTAAAATGAGACAATCTGATTCAGCAAATGTGTTGTGTCTCTTGTTCTTGTTGTTGTGAGGTGTGTTGTGTGTTGGTGTAACGTTTTGTGCTTGTCACCTCCAGCTTTCAGTCGGCAGGCCAGCTACATGTAGATATACTGCGAAAAGGAGAGCGGAATACTGATAGTATGAAGAGCAGGAGTGGCACCATGATTTTCCCGACACTATCCCTGATAGTAGCCCTGACAGGGGGGGGGGGGGGGGGGGGGCTATATGAACCCAGAAGCTACCGGGCTAACCATTCCAGCTTTCCCATATGGATAAAAGGTCAGCCGACCACAGTGTCCCCCGAAAATGTGGCAAGTCGATGCTGCTTTGTTACAGAAATTAAAAAAAATGTTTAAATTTTCTAAGTTGAAAAGGGTTAATAACTCCGTAAAAAAAAAAAATACTCTGAAGTTTCAAATATCTATGATCAAAACTGTAGGAGAAGTTGATTACACCATGAAGGTACCCTCATACAGAAACTTACAAAAAATGTTGAAAAGGATTTGGTTCCAATCAGATAAAAAATGTTTGAGTAAAATTATGGCAGAATGCGTGAATTCTAAGTCGAAAAAGGGCCATAACTCTGTAACAAAAACTCGGATCAAATTCGAACTCATTCTGTATTTTGGGCTGAGAAACCCATGTACAAAATTTGGTTCCGATCGGATAGAAAATGTTTGAGTTATCGCATTACTCGTAAAGTGTCTACGGACAGACAGACAGACGGACATACAGACGGACGAACGATGAGTGGTCAATCCGGATAACGACACTATGTTTACCATACTATGGTATGGGTAAACATAAAAATGGCCAAAAAATATTTCATTTGGCCAAAGATTTTTTTTACCCCAAATGGAGATGGAAATCTAATTCAAAAGCGCTTAATAGTTTGACGAAATTAGACGAACAGCACTCCTCATTGGCATGTCAGTTACATAATGTGCTATAAATTGCTTCCCATCTAGCTAGGGATTAACAATAACAACAACGTGGCTTCTCTTCATACAGGTTTTAATTCAACACATAGATGAAAGTTATCAGCTCAGAATCATAATTAAGCAACAGGTTTTTTATCTTAGTGAAAATAGCGGTGACAACTAACACAACTAATCAGTTGGCGAACATGGTGACCAGCGACATGCAGCTAAATTGGACTTTCTTAAGTGGATTTATAACATAACGCATACCTATGTTCGTATAATTTTAGGTTCTTAAAGTTGTTTCGTGTTTATGTTTATATTATGGTTTTATCAGAAGTTTTTATCAAGTTTGATTGAATGAATATAACAATTTAAACACCAATGAATTATGACCTGACATGCAAGTAATGATATTGTCCTGAAGACCTACGATGTGACAATACGTGATAAAACATAACGAACCATTCAAACTCTTTGTAATGGAGGCAGCTAATTAATAATGAATGTGGAATGGCCAAAACTTAGAAAAATTAATTCACAAAATACGCACTAAATTGAGCAACAGTTCTAAGTTGTAATATGGCGAATATGGCCCAGTGATCTATAGATGCCCACAACAATTAATTGATTGTCTGTACATATGCATTATATAATAGAGATCCAACACAGGCCTCAGAATGAAGACCCTCATTTCAGCAGCTGAGTGGATGAGAATCCATCTATCAACAGCAATGACGAGATCTATCCCAGGTCCCATGATAGAATGATCAGTGCAAATGCACTAGTACCTCATATATGATACTGAAGCGGTATTGGCATCAGGAAGCTTGGGAAGACTATCAGTATATTCTACAGCACCGAAGCTTACTACCACCTGCATGGAATACACTGAGTACACTTAGCATAGATCTGTTGCTACAGTCTTATATTAAAGATAAATTCAGTGTTCCAGACCTGCAGTTACAACATACAAAATCTTATTTGATATCACTATTGCCTTTGTTCAACTGAAAATATGTTAAACCACACATATATATGTTAAACTTATATATATATGTTGAACTTATATATGTTAAACCACACATATATATGTTAAACTTATATACATGTATGTTAAGCTTATATATGTTAAACCACACATATATATGTTAAACTTATATATGTTAAACCACTAAAACACCATTTTGATAGTGAAAAATTTATGTGATAATTATTGTTGTCCTCTAAAAATCATTGAAACTAAAAAAATAAATGGATATAAAATACTGTATAAAACAAGTTAGTGTCTTTTATGTGGAACTATAGATAATACTGGTTCCAAAAGTAATATTTGAGAGTCTCTAAATAGAAAGAAAACTGATTGATCGAATAGCTATTATTAAAAAGCCTATTTTAACATTCCTATCTTGTAAAGGAGTCATGCAAAATTGTGGATTTTTTCAAACTCTATGAAAAGTGGTATTACTTTCCAGAATTTAAAGGAATTTGAATACAGGTAGAATAAAATGCTCATTAATTGAACCTATTAAATTTGCAGCATGACCTGTTTAATTGGACTTTAACCCTTCCATGAAAGGATTTTCCTGAAATGTTGAAAAAACCCTGTGCTAATGCATTCTCTTATATATTAAAGAGAATATACCAGCCTGACAATATTTACCTTGCCTATGTAAGCAAGTGCATTCTTTTATATATGTGAGGCTCCCCATGGGAGACTCACATTTATAAGAGAATACAATGGAACAGGATCTTTAATGCTGCACCAGCGCAGCTCCCATCATCAAAGGGTTAAGATAGTGAGCGCTATCTTATATGATACTTTCGAGAGTTTCAAGGAACAATTAATTGCCTGACCACTAGTTTGAAACATATGTGTGGATATTCTGTAAAATTTATTCCCTATAATTCCCTATGTATGCATTTTCATTAAATTCCGAATTTATCACAACATATTATACTGTTGAGTAAATTTGATACATGGAATTTAGGCTGCATTATGTTTTTGTGAATTCCATTTTTTTAGGCAGTGAGTTTTTGTGGATTCAAGTCAAAAGAGTATTCAGAGTCAAAATGTTTAATATTTAGTTGGCCATTGGAAATTCAGGTAGAGTGTATATAGTTGAAGTATTTGTAAAGTTGGTTGGTTAACTGAAGAAATAACATCAGAAATGAATTCTACAAAGATAAAAACCCCCCACTAAAGAGGTATATTAAACACATCATTATAGGACAAGTTGGTCAAAAGTAAAATATTTTTGGCATTCGGTGGCCATCTTGGATTATGTAAATTACCAGAGATGTACAACATTGTCATTTGAGCAACCAAGCTAAAATTGTTCTAGGTTCCCATATGAGTCCAAGTCAAAAAAAAAAACTTCATAGGAAAGCACACTTCTAGGTTTAGTATTGAACAGATTGAAATGTCAAATCGACTATTATACATATCCCCTGCGTGAGATATAATTTTTCCCTGCAAGCTATTACATGTACATGAACCGAACATGTGTTTTGGCTATTTGGCTGTGATACTTTTTAAGCTGATGACATCTCAGGACAGTGAACTTAGTATTGACTTTCCATTCACTGTTGACATTTTGAAGACATATCCATGACATATCAGTTGTTAAAGGAATATTATTCTGAAAATTTGTTAGTATTTTCTTTCAATACACCTATAATATATTTTTTAAATGTCCAATTTGCCCAAATAATCTTGTGTTTGATCGCTAATTTTGTTTTTATAACAATGCCGAAGAAGAATGCCGAGAAGATCTTATGTTGCAGACGAAGTCACGTAATTTAAGTCACATGATCAGCAGTTGGTGCGGTCACATGATATAACACGTGACAATGACGTAGCGCTTCAGTGTTCTCTTAAAAATTAATAGTGCATAGCAAAGAGGTGTGAATTATAAAGGGCCATAACACTGTTAAAATATATCGGATCAAACCCATATTTTAACTTGATCTGTATATAAGTGTCAAAAATTCATATACCAAATTTGGTGTTCATCAGATGAAAAATGTTTGAGTAATCCTGTCTTGGATGAATTCTATATCAAAACAAGAGCGGAAGGGGTTAAATAAACAATACCAAAATCCATACAGATGAAGAACATGCTAAGAAAAATCTAGGTAAGAAATATGAGACTGTGATGTGTCCTAAACAAAAATTATAGGTTAAAATGCAAAAATTAAATTTTTTGTTTTTAAAGTTATGTCCCTAGCTCTGCCCCTATTTGACCCAGTTTGAACAAATCTGAACCCCAGTCACCCAAGGTCTCTCTGTACCAAATATAAGCTAAATCGGCCAAATATTTTTTTAGAAGAAGTCATTGTAAGAATTACTATGAGTTATGGCCCTGTTTTCTCAACTAATTGACCGGGTGATCTCATTTGAACAAATCTGAACACCAGTCACCCAAGGACCCTCCATACCAAATAATGGCTAAATCGGCCCAATGGTTCTAAACAAGAAGTCGTTGTAAGAATTACTATGGAGGAATAGAGTTATGGCCCTGGCTTCGCAACTATTTGACCCAGTGACCTCATTTGAAAAAATCTGAATGAGAGTCACCTAGGGAACATCCACACCAAATATGAACCAATTCGGTATGATGGTTTCAGAGGAGAAGATGTTTAACAAAAAGTTGACAGACGGATGGACGCACGGACGGACAACGAACGAGGAGTGATGACTATAGCTCCACCGGAGACTTCGTCTCAGGTGAGCTAAAAACTCTAACTATGTTTGGCCAGGTCAACACTCTGGCTGGCACTCGACTGGTGGGCATCAACATATGGATACAACTCATAGGCTGATTCAGATAAAGAATAGGTTTGGGCTTTCACAATTCACCCTGTATAAATTGATCTGTCTGTGGTTTATATTGAGAGTTAAGAAAAAGTATGCAACTGTTTTGCTTGTTGGTGTGGGATAACTTGGAATAAATATCAAAAGATTTTGCTGTAGCCACCAAGACTAGTCCCTGCATCTCTGATGTGACTCTTGTTGGAAATATAGTATAAAATCTTATATTGAATCAAACCGGAATACCAAATCATTCATATCCATTTGACTCTTCAATACTAGTGGGTCACATGTTACTTTTTTATTTAATTAAGACATAGCTAGAAGCTGTATAACACAAGACTTCAATTTATGGTCTTTATTTTGAACAGAACTGTGCTATCAATTTCTGGTATTTTATATGTGGCAAATTTAATGAAGTTGACCATTGCCTGTATGGGGGTGGGGGTGGGGGGCAAGATATAAAAAAAAACAAATATAAAACATATATTACTTCATTTTTTTTCAAATGGATTATATTGAATTTCCTTCTTGTGACTTGTGGTCATCTTCATTGACAAGAACTGGCTAATCAAAGGGTTGTTGGCAATAAATGTGAATTGCACATATCTATTGCACCTGTTACTGTCACTCATGTTACCAACAAAGTAACAGGAGTGACAGTAACAGGAGTGACAGATATGGCAGTTAAAGACAAATTTCTAAAAATGTATCTGGATTTGAAAACTAAACACTTATGATTCGCATAAAGACTCATTCTAGAATATGAAAAACATATTTCTGATACATCGAACATGATGAAAGAAATGATATTGCGGTAACAGGAGTGACTTACAATTAACCTACTTGCCTAATTTGTTCATTAATGTGCTCCGGTATGCATAAATGATTTCAAACCACCGCTATTTTGATTTTTGTAGGGATTACCTATTTGGTGACCTTCCCTCTGGTGGCAGGTTTCTCGAGAAGGCTACTGTACACCCTCATATAATTCCTTGTTATACTCTTGGTAACAGGAGTGACATAAAAATTTATAACAGGAGCAATGAGATCTATATTTTCAAGTTTGAATGAAGAAAGTCCATCTTCCAGTTATAGTCGTTTTGTTCAAGTTTCATGGACTAAATAGGATTGAATATGTGAGATTTATCTGATCTCTTCGGGATAAAAATATAGTCTATACTGTTCAATGTAGAAAAGTAACATTCAGAAATTGATGACATGGACTCATGTTGGCTCTGTAAAAATCCAACAGCTCAGACTTTGGTTAAGTTTTTTTGCCTGAATATCATCCTAATTATCATGGTACCTAGAAATAATTATTATTTGGTTTTCTCCTGTTGCACACACTTCTGTAATTATAGGACCAATGGTCGTAACATCAAATTGTACACTTTTCAAATATTCACCCAATACATATACACGCGAACTTTGGATATATATGTATATACCCATCAATGTCATAGTAATTTCCGTTTTTTTATTAAACGGTTTTTATGCACACGATATCAGGAATATGCTTAATGTGGAACGCTCTTTATTGAGTCATGGTGAAGGAAAGTGGGAACTCGACTTAGAATAGTTGTCATTGTGAATATTTACTAAATTATTCATCAATATACTCCCCACTTGAACTGAAATTTTATGTCTTCGTAACCATGTCTGACTCGTAAAATTAAACGCTCTTTATTTCATATATTCAAGGTTCAATTGGATATACTCATGACTGGACGCTCCGGCAAATTTATATTTCTTTACGGGAGTTGACGTTTTTCTTAGGATGCCATTCTCGTCGGTGGTAGGTTTGTTTAATGTGGGTGTTGCGTCTCGTCTGAGTTGTCGGTAGCCACGGTTGTGGCCAAGTAATATTCACATTGTGCTCAAAATATATATTTTTTTCGAAGTGGACGGAACAAATTCTGGACCATTTCATCGTCAAACACTTTAATAGTTTCTGATTTTGCGCAACGGGTTTCCCATAGAAATCCCACCAAATGTCACGTAAACGAACATTGCTTGGAAATGAATGTAGAATTTTAATTATATTATATATATAGAGTCACTATACCGGCCACAGCCGAAAACACTGCATTTATTTGGCATTGTCACGAATGAATAAACAAAAGATAACTGTGAATATATGGGACACTCGAGGCATATATATGGAACATTAAAACAACATCGTGAACACGCACCCGAATATAGAGTTAACATGTGGGCTCGGGTTTTTATAAGCTTTATTTTTGACATAACAGTGTTGTCTATGACAAGTGCATGAAGATAACTCACCGGGCGATGACAATTCACTGCATATACACAATGTTATTGACATGCCCAGCAGTATTTCCATTACACTCAGGCGCTCATGTCGATTCCGCATTTACATCACCACTCATATGACGTCATAGACACAATTAACTCCGATTCCATATTTTGAATTAGTCAAATGAGGATTTGCGATGGAGATAGCCGACAACCGGTTAGGGTATTATTTAATTACATGTATTTCTCAGCTTATTTATTACCCGATTGTTATGGGACTTGGATCATTGTGATCATAATAGGGGTGGCTTTCCTATAGTGTTTTGTTGTATTCATCAGGATAGCAATCCTTTAAGCTCCAATTCAACTACCTTTATACTTGTATGTAAATTCGCGCAGTACTATTTTTTACTCAGTCTTACATTCATGCCTTTTAAATTCGCACACCTAGCTGCGCAATTTCAAAACTGACAAAAATATTTTCATAAAAGTCTTGGATGTGATCACATTTCAGTTCTTGGTTGTCATTTGTGAAGCTTGTTCCATCTAACCAATCTCTATCAGAGCGCACCAGTCATACAATAGATGAATAAAGCATTTCTTTTATAAATGGTCATACTTCCTTACCGAGTCATCAAACCCTGTATGTTGTTTGCCTTCGAACATGCACTTCACAAACGACAACCAAGACAAAACAAAACATGGTCTCACAATACTGAGACATTAATTTTACCAATCGCTCCCACTCACACACAGCCACTCTCATAACTAACACTCTATGGCGATGTGTATATTAAACATGATCACAGCGGATTTACATCCGTAGACCATAACTGCATCGAGCCTCGCATGCGCTTTCCTGGACTTCGCCAATTTTACACAGAAATGCCTGGCACTGCTTGTAAGCCATAGATTCAGCTTTGATATTTAAACATATTAGAAGGTATAGATTATAAATGGTTGGATTCAGATAGTCCCCTTTTAAGACCAACTTGACAGTGGCAAGTAGGTGTCACCATGTAGTGTGATACTCAAGGAGAGATTATCATCAGCAGGGCTTAACCCAGCTCATGCTTGGGAAAACTCAATGAGCCAGATGGTTTTATACATCGAGCCTCACAAGCACTTTCATGGACTTTGCTATTTTTACACAGAAAAGCCTGGCACTGCTCGTGTTTAGCTTGACATATAAAACAGGCCATAGATTCAGCTTTGATATTTAAATATTTAGTTTACCCCATATATCATCAACTCAAATTAATTTACCTGTTGCATATTTACCATTGAATATATTAGAAGGCATCTTATAAATGGTTGGATTCAGGTACAGCCCCCTTTTAAGACCAACTTGACAGTGGCAAGTATGTGTCACCATGTAGTGTGATACTCAAGGAGAGAGTACCATCAGCAGTGCTTAACCCTTTCTATACTATATACTCACTGACGAGTAGTTCCGAAATGTTCAGATAATAAGTTCAACAAACGATAGGTCATTTGTTTAACTTATTATCTGAACATTTCCGAACAATGATTATTAATCATTCTGCTCTTGTGTGCACAGACAGGTACAAAAACAGGGTTTTTAAAAAAGGTTTTTTTTTTAAAAGGGGGTATAATTACTAAGATCTAATTACCTGCCATAGCTCTCCATGTAAGAATTTGATGCCCAGCACTGAATGTCTCAGAACGTTTGACAAACTTCCTCTTTGTCACTACCTCATGAAGAGGCAACATCATAAACTATGAGATGTAATCCGGTTACTCCATCAAAAATGTGGAAATTCTGCAAAGTAACCAAGTGACGAAAACACTGATCAAAATTATAAGCAGTTGATCAATCAAAAATGTGGAAATGTTTCCCAAGTCACCAACCAGTAAAATGACTGACCTAAAATAACAGTTCAAAAGTCACAGATGGGACAAAACATTCATCCAGAATATAATTAGTTAATCCATAAAAAGTGCGAAAAGGTCCTAAAACTGTAGAGAACACAGAACACAAAATCAAAATATAACTATCAAACCTGCATTGCACAAGAAGCTTTCCTATAACTTCGAAATCGAGCATGAGAAGCCAAGTGAACTATTAAAGTCTGCCACAGTACTCCAACTATCTGTTTGAAATGGGCTTGTTTTTCAGGAATTAATGTAGCAGAGTATGAGTGGATGTAGATAACAAATTAAACACATCAGTATGCACACAAAACACACACAGTATACACTATAATTAAAATGAATATACCAGCAACAGACATAACCTGATGTCTAATAAAAGCATGTGTAAAACTGAACAGATATTCCCAGCATCAATTAACTAAGGTTGGTCTCACAATACAATGGACTGGAGTCAGCAAAGACCTTTTATCAAATGCACAACTATAATGTGCTGGCCAGGGACCTTCAAGGTAATATAAAAGGAGGATATATACTGGCTTCTAGTTTCTATCAATTAATGAATGCAGACCATAGAACATTAAACAGTTATATACTGCAATGAAAATATGTATAAAGGGAAATCTAGAATGTTTATATCAGGATGGAGTGTGCTCAGATGATTTATTGGATTAAATAGTTTGGAATATTTTTTGGGAGCCATCCCTTTCTATACTAAATACTGGTTGATGAGCAGCTCCCTTTGGGAATGTTCAGATATAATAATTAAGTTCAACAAATGACCATTGTTGAAGATAATTATTATCTGAACAGTTCCCACCAATGAAAAGGACCTGTAATAATCCATTCAGTAAAGGAAGAGTTAAAGACAAGAATGAGAGATGCAGGGTAAAGTTGTGGTACTTCTCTTCTTCATGCGACAACTTGCTGTCATTTACTGACAATTATGGGCCGGTCCAGGTGCTACCACGGCCTAGTAACTTTATAACCCTGTGGTGACTCCAGTAGCGTTCTTTAATATGCACACACCGAGGCGTGTACACGGGTCAGCCATTAATGTCCGCGCCTGATCAGACAGCGTACTGCACCACGACAACATATCTGGACAAATGGGGGAAATAACAATTTTTGCATTCGGATCTTTATTCAGTGATCTCGATTGAGACTTTTCAGCCTGACAAACTTGGTATACATACAAGTCCGTAGCCAGCCATTATAGAAGGCAGTTCGTCATATATTTGGAGGGCATTTGAATCGAGCCGCGTAGCGGCGAGCGGGGGAGAGCTCGAGAGGGGGTGTCCCTCTCTCATTTAAGGGGGGGTCCGGGGAATTTTTTTCTGAAAAGACAATGCAAATGGCATAATTTAGACCACCCTAAAATCTAAAGAACCTTCGGAATAAAGAACCTAATGTTTATACCCGATCTAAACTATATACCGTCACACGGGGATACTTTGGACACGGGGGTAACTTTGAGCAGTTTTCCTGAAAAAGAATTATTTATTCCCAGTAATAAATGGCAATTGCTTGTTTGCTCAGATAAAATTTAAACTACATATATGTGATTTATTTAAGGAACATGGTACTGTGTTATTTTGGATGGAAATTTTAATTTCAGTCCCAGAGTAAATATCACATGGTGACCACACATGGGATATTAAAATTTTACATGTGTCAACTTTCACACAAAAATACAGATGGCTGTAATAAACTCCCCCAAGAAACATTGTTTTAAATTTAATGTTGTTTATAGGTCAATGGAACCAAGAAAATACTTTGTGATCTGTCAACATATAAATTATGATTAGAAATAATTCAGAACCATAAAATCGCAGGTGTATCTTATGGGATGGGGGATACTTTGAACACTCAAAGTATCACCAAAGTCATTCAAATGTTATGTTTCAGTATGCTGATTCTGTTATTATAGCTGTCAGGATCACGCAGATTGCAAAATGCCCGGGTGTGGTACATGCATGGGCATAATCAGAATCTCACTTATGTTTATATAGGAGGATCAGGTTTGATAATATTTGTGATGGGGGATTCAACTTGGCCGACCCAAATCCCAATACATCGGTATGGAGGCGTTAAAATAATGTTCGCCGGATGTTGCCCTCATTATTCCCCAAATCTGGCCTCTACTAACATATGGGGTGAACAGTGGATATATTCAATTAATCTACTAGTAGTTTAGTACATCTAATTCTTTCCTGGGAAAATTTTGAAAAATTAATGTTGCACCTATACTAGTACCAGTAGTTCTGACAGTGAATCCATTCCTAAGTCACTTGCCAAATATTGCATGGCTATTGGTGTATCTTAAGATAGGGAGCAGTATTCAATTAGTACTCTGGGGAAGTGGTTCTGTACTGCAATGGGGGGGGGGGGTATTGATGGTATATAATGATTATTAGTTAAGTAACTAAGCTTAATATCCATCATGATAATATTAAAGTATTTGTTTTTCTCTGTTCGCGTCATAACTTGAACAATATAGTGCCTGGATCTTTATGAAATTTGGTATATTGATGTTTTGTTCAGGTTTTCTATACTAGAGTTATTCATCTCTGTTTATCTGAAAATGTTGGCTTTTTGGCCACATAAATAATAGGTATAAGTATCTTATGCGCCGCAGGCGCCCCTCGATCATTAGAGTATAGAGGTTAGTTACCCACCCACCACCCCATCCCCCGTCATATATTATATAGTCCAGATTGTTTACTAGGTTCAAATGTGATATGGGCGTGACTTTACTTAAACAGCATGATTCATTTCTGTAACGACCTCTCAGTGTTCAAAGTATCCCCAATGTGGTGAAACTTTGAACACCACATAATTGATGTTGGTATCAAACTATTAGGGCACAAGACCCTTGTGCAAGTTTCATTTTACAATAAGTCCAACACAGCCCAAAAATTGTATGTCAATAAAATCAACATACAGCCCACATTTTATCGATATGATACTAAACATATTAAAAGTGTTCAAAGTATACCCATTTGACGGTAGCTTTAAAGCACGATAATAAACTATCGTTGGCCAGAAAATTATTAAGGCGTAAAGTGATCGTGAAACGCTTGTTTTCCAGAGATATTTAGTGAATGTGGCTCCAGTTGTGGAATGTATACACGTATATGCATAAACAGACAAAAACAAACAACTGTGGTCATGTTGATGTATATATAGCCACACATGCTTGCGTATATGCGTTAGCGAAAATAATCGGATTCGTAAATTCGTCGGATCCGTTCGTCGTGCCGTTGCTTGCGTATGCGTTAGCGAAAATAATCTGATCCGTTCGTCGGATCCGTTCGTCGTGCAGGTTGGGGTCATGCGAACGTTGTCCGATAGTGATCGTTTCAGTCACTTCGCCATGGATTTACATGCGAACGCAAACGGAGCGACAATTTCTATAATACGAGTATTTTCGGTCCGATAAAAAATGGAGGCATTCGGAGCGTCAGAATTTTACTGTATATACACGGCACCCTTCCGCTGGATGGTCATATCCAGTGATTACATCATGCTAGTTTGAGCTGCATTCTGTTGAAGCCCCTGGTTGAATTCCGGAATATTACGACATGGGTTGTCATATAATTTGCGGGCATCGGTCTCTATCCAGGCTGTTGCATTGCGCCGTTCGTTCGAATGAAATGTGAATGTTCCGGGCATCAACTGGATTAATAGAAAATATACAGTTCGGCCTTGTATGCACGACACGAGCATAGCATGCCGCTCTGCGGCATGACATGTTTCTCCGAACGGCGAACGGCGAACGGCGAATGGCGAACGGCCATCACCTCCTCCGGGCACATGCATGAAAAAGGGCCGTTCGTTCGAATGGTACGAACCCCCCTGGCTACGGGCTTGACATAACCCTGACCAGGTTGCGATCCCCAGTCTGCTAGCACAAGAGACCAGTACGCTACCTCTTGGCTACCGACTTCCCTTCTCACTGTGCCAAACATGGGCTCGGATTGAAAATTGTAACTAGCAATCTTACACAACACTGTTGAATCGAATCAAATGAAAAATTCCGAAATGCATTGAAGATATCGATTCGCAGGGTCCTATTATAAACTCAGGTAGAAAAAAATCGAAACAACCCTGGTTTTCAAACTCAATCGAGATATTGTTGTGAAAGCTCACTATATCAAATATGAAAGAAATTGGTTTGGTTGCATAAAATTGTTAAAAATAGACAAACTATTAAGGGCCATAACTCAGGTTAAAAAAAAATTGGACAAATCCGGTTTTCGAACTCGATCGAGATATTGTTGTGAAAGATCCATATACCAAATATGAATGAAATTGGTTGATGTTCTAATGAACATAAATTTTCTATAAATAGAAATATTAAAGTGTCATAACTCTGGTTAGAAAGTAGGGGTGGACCCTTATTTTCCTGTGTGGATTTTCTGTATGCGGCTGTCACACATGACAATAAACTCACACCCAAAATTGTCAAAATTCATCAATACAATGTTATGTTATATAGGTTAGGGTACACTGTTATGTTATATAGGTTTAGGGCTGACCGAACACCTACCCAGACCATCCCTCGTAAAAATTAATTAATTAAAAGCCATAACTCTGCCCAAAATAAGGGGACCTAGCCAGTTTTCGAACTCGATGAAGATACTGTTGTGCAAGTCTAATATAACGAATAACAACAAAATCAATCAATATTTATTCAAGTTATCGCACTATAATGATCAAAGTTCACGAAATTGAACCAATATAAGGGCCGCCACTCCACCCAATGTAGGCAGACCTGGCCATATTTTTTTTTAACTCATTCAAGACATTGTTGAGCAATTGGCGACAGTAAATTGCTATGATCAAAATCATAATCTAGAGTTTTTATATTGAATTATATGGAATTTATTGGTCAAAAGGGAAGGGTTATTAGTAATATAACTATTCTAAACTATAGAGCCTGTCACCACTATTATAGTGTAAGCAGTTCTATTTATGCTGTTTCAAATTGCCATGTGAGATATCAAAATAACTTTATTTAATAATGGAAATGGTTAAAAGACATGGAACAGTCAAAGGGGGTTAAATCACCTATCTCTGCCCTGTTTTATCCAATGCAAGTCCAAGACTTGAAGTAGTGTGTCTGTCATTTGCAGAATGAGGTCCCTAGAGGGTGAATTTAGTGAAACTATTCCATACAGAGGGCTGGCATCACCAAATTCACCCTCTGGTTGACCTTATTCTGCTTATACCTAATCTGGGAAGTATATATAGTCTCAAAGTAACATTATTTTTAGTTACTCTGTTCAGTTTCTATATCCCCTTATTTTCAGAAGATAAATTGCATAATTCAGGTGACTAATGGGTGAACATCACCAACTTCAACTGGGGAACTTCAATCTGATCCTAGATCTCTGTTAGTAGTTGAGGCCTAAGCAGAATGAGGTCCCAAGAGGGTGACTATAGTTATGCTAGCCCACTATGTGGGATAGTGTCACCAAATTCACCCTCTGGGAACCTCATTCTTCAAATGACAGGCACACTATGTCAAGGCTTATGTAAGTCCAAGCATCCAAGGACCTAGAGCTCCATTGGTCTAGTTAAATAAATTCACCTGGCTAAGTGGTGGTTAAAAAAACAAATATTTAAATTTGAAAAGAGCCATAATCCGTGAAATAAAATCTGATCAAACCCATATTCAAAATTGATCTGTATTTTGGGCTGACAAACTCACATACCAAAGTTGGTTCCAATCAGATAAAACATGTTTGAATTATTGCAGCATGTTTGAATTATAAGTCGAAAAAGGGCCAATTCTGCTATAAAGTGATGGTTAACAAAAAAATTATAATAAAAATAAAAAAAAATAAAAAAAAGAGCCATAACTCAGCAAAAAAATAGAATCAAACCCATATTCAAACTCGATCTGTATTTTGGGCTGACAAACTCACATACCAAACAAATTATGTTCCGATCGGATAAAAAAATGTTTGAGTTATCGCAGTATGTGCTAATTCTAAGTCGAAAAAGGGCCACAACTCCGTAAAAAAAGCTCTGATCAAACCCATATTCAAACTGATCTGTATTTTCGGCTGAGAAACTCATATGCAAAATTTGGTTCTGATCGGATATTAAATGTTTTGAGTTACTGCACCATGCATAAAATGTCTACAGTAGTGATGAGCCAATTATTAAAAAGAGCCTTGTGACGATTGCCGATTATTTGAGATCACAATCGGCCGATTCCGATTCCGATTATTGTAATAACTATACCAGAATATGTTATATGTGTCACATATTACTTATATTTGGAAGCACCAACAGCAGTAATATACCAGTATACATAAGTATATGTTTGGGTGAGTATAAAGGTAGGTATTGGTGGACTTGTGAACAGATTCCCGCATTCCTGACAACTACTACACATGTTATATTATGCTCAATTTACCGTATATTTCTGTCTATAAGTCGTTACTTGTTGACCCAGTATTTCCCCTCAAAATATGCATTATTCAACTTATACGTCTTATACAATTGTAAGTCTGAATACGCCTTATACAATTGTAAGTCTGAATTCTGGGCTACAAGAACAGACACAGGTGAGTTTTGGCATTCGCCGCGATGACAACTCAGAAGAGTGCATGACCGTTCACATCAAAACAGGAACGAAATATTTAATTAAAAACAATTAAAATATTAATAATTGTTACCAGTGTATTTATCCCTATCCAATTAATAAAATATTATCATTACAAGAATCCAACATGAGACCTCTTCCGTCTGAGGATGGGCTTTTGATTTTATACCACATTATTCTGAACTCAACTTTAGAGACAATACCAAGGAAACCATGCAGAACATGCCAGCAGCACATGGCTTGACCCAACACTGGTTTACTGTCCACAGTCATTGAACTTTTCTTTGATGTTGGCTAATAGATAAGCGGTCATAGAGGTCACTGGCTGACCTGATATCAGTGTGAATACTTGTAAATAGCAGTAATAATTGTTACCAGTGTATTTATCCCTATCCAATTAATAAAATATTATCATTACAAGAATCCAACATGAGACCTCTTCCGTCTGAGGATGGGCTTTTGATTTTATACCACATTATTCTGAACATGCCAGCAGCACATGGCTTGACCCAACACTGGTTTACTGTCCACAGTCATTGAACTTTTCTTTGATGTTGGCTAATAGATAAGCGGTCATAGAGGTCACTGGCTGACCTGATATCAGTGTGAATACTTGTAAATAGCAGTCATTTTGTTGAATATTAGTTGTTAATTGGTGAACAATGGGGATGTTGTAAACACACTACACTATATACAATGGGTCTCCTCCGTCTATTTTAAATAATCATTTAAATTCATTCGATATATAATAACTGTTACTTGATATATCTTAAGATGGATAAGCGTGGTAAATAGTGCAGTCACTGCGTAATTAAGTGTCACGTGACATGTACTTTTGGGTTATACCTGTGTTACGCAGGACATGGCTATCATCAAGTTTGTGTTTGGTAACACTTTCCCCATGTTTACTGGTCATTTATTCAACATATAATCATCATATTTAACACAATTTATTGAAGAAAAACAAGCACCTGATTATTATTTAGATAATCGGCAATGCCAATGTTGAAACCCAAGTGCCGATTGTCATCCGATGGGCCATAATCGGCCGATTCAGATTATCGTTTCCGAAAATTTTCTTTCTTTAGCTCAATAATGGTGATAAAAACAATAGACTATTTTGTTTCCTTCAGAATAACTTTAAATGTTCCGTATTAAAACAGCTAAAGTGGTTGATGGTGTGTAATAAATATTTCAGGTTTACAGAATCAAAGTTCCAAAAAGTATGTGCAGCTTAAAGTCAGTAATTATTTTACGTTCAGAGTTTACCATAAACAGTATAATTAGTAAATTAACCATATTGAAACTGTATTGTAAATATTGATTTGACAGCTATCGGAATAATACACAACGCTCGCTGTTTCAGCTTTTCGGACAGTGTTGTGATAAGTAAACCGTTGTATCTATTGCAGTTATCGTAGAATATGATTGGTCAAATTAAAATGATTAGTGTAATTAAATTGGATAGATAACTGTGATGATTGAAAATTAAAACCAGGATTCATGCAGGTGGTAATTTATTAGTACATGTACAATATATCAGAATATTTATCACATGATTAGATGAAAGGGAACATATAGAATTCAAGCAAGTTTTATATAGATTCCATGGTATACAATAATAGATATTAGGGCTGCAACGATTCACCGCGGTTTCGGTGAATCGCGATGTTTACCGGTGGTGCGATACGCGGTTCGTTTCGTAATTATTCCGGTATGTTTTCGATCCGCATTTTTGTCGCCCAAGCTCTCTGAGGGGACACGTTTCATTGGCTGTAACCGCAATGATCCGTATTTTCCTTTTCTGTTAATCAATCAAAATTGTTCTTCCGCTATGGCGAGGGTCTGTTGAATATATTTGACATTTAAAATCAATAACAAATTAACATGTCGGAAGTATCGCATGATAAATTTCTCAGCCGGTCGGAGATGGGCCTGGCGGGGTAACTCGAAAAATTGTCAGGGTGCTGGCGAAGTTTAAATCGCCGGTGTGGAAGCACTTTGGGTTTCGTGCGTTCAATTTGAAAGTCTGATGCCCTAAAGCAGTTTGTTTTCAGTTAATTTTAATTTTCATTGGAACATAAATGAATTATCCTCAAACAGAAATCATGACAGACGCAAAAACTAAAGGTTACTCAGAAGGATATCTCAAAACATGTGCACACTTCAGCACTTTTTTTGGTGAGAGTGATCCCTTCAGCCTTAGGAATCTTTGATTGCCAAATAACTGTACAGGGTGCCGAGATGGTATAACATCAAGTGTGGTCATAACTCCAGTACATCATGGCTGAATAATAGTACACATAATGGCTATTAATGCAACAGAACAATCAAAAGTTGTAAACTGGTTCAATTTTCAGTTTGGAATGTATCGTGATACGTATCGTATCGTTGCAAAAAATCGTGATACGTATCGAATCGTGAGGTGGGCGTATCGTTGCAGCCCATATAGATATCATATTGAGGACACCTTTCTGGAAAAGCTTCTATCAATTAATATCAATATAATTTATAATTTCTTATGACATATCAATATAATTTATAATTTCTTATGACATTAGTGGGACAGTTTTGTCTGTTAATTTTTTAGAACATAAATCCACATGAAAAAATTTATTCTCTATCTTTTTAGCAACCTCAATCAAGGCAAATTGCATGCCAGATATATAGAGATATATCGCGAGATATACAATATAAATAAACCACTTTATTATAACGAGAGGCTGATCACAATCAGCAGATGTTAACCCATCCCTTGGTGATAGTAAATTACAATGATCGGAATCATAAATGAGAGTTTTGATGTTGAATTGTAGAGTATACTGTTATGTAATATTATAGACAAATGTACATAACACAAATTATTGGAATTTATGGATCACTCGCATTTATATAAGAGAATGCACTGGTACAGGATCTGTAATGCTGCACCACCACAGCCTTGGTTTAAATGTGAAAAGGTGACCTGGACATGGAATGCTTGGGTTAAGATAGTATAATTTAGTTTACAATGATAATGTATCAAATTCTACCAACAACAGCATCAAGATAAGACACCTCACTGCTGATCCATTAATATCAATAATATAGCAGAGCTGTCAACAAATCACAGGCATTGTTTATGTTGAAGGCTGGCATCTCTATTAAACCAATAACATTTATAATGACATCAGACCATCTGTAGAGTGATATACTCAGCTGTGCAGTGCAGCACAGATATTCTAGTATACTGTTAATATCATGTGAAGTGTATTGTTGAACCTTTTTTTAAATTAAATACCATAGCTTTCTTTATCTGCACATTGGCATAAGAGACATCAGAAAATAATATAGCCTTATCAATAGCTAAGTAGTCCAAAGGCATGGGATGGAATTGGTGAATTGGGTTTAATGTCGCTCCAAACAAATTTACCAGTACATAACACAAGATTTTGGACCAATTTAAACCAAATTTGGTGTGGTGACTCGGGGTACCCTTGGCAGAGTTACAATGGTGTTAGTTTTTCAAATTTTGCTAACTTTAAAAAAAAATGTTTTTTATATATAACTAGCAGATTAGCCCGCCACTGGCAAGATTGGTCCCATTAATTTGGTTGATCCATTAATTTTAGTTTTTCAAGGTAACCCCTTACAGGCACGCCGACAGCATGCTATCAAAAATATTCCCCTTCCCGAGTTGACTATACATAACAAAGGTCATGTCAATGTCACCGCTGACGACCGAGATATCGCCCCAAGGTCATTTGTGGGTACCCGTTTCAAGGTGAAGGTCACCTCAGGCGGACAAACTGACCAGACTAAAATTTCCCCCATCCCTTGGAAGCCCTAAGTAGGAAATTTCGTCTCGATATCCCCAATTTACGAGACTTTCGATTGAGCCGTATTTATACTTGTGTATATAAATGCTCTTTAGCAACGACACCGCAGATACAAACGCTCTTTAATCATTAACCCATTAACCCATTAACCCATCAATTCCAACGACGGTGGCAGGGCGAAGGGTGAAGGAGTGGTCGAATTTTGTTTATTTATTTATTTTTTAAATTGAGAAGGAATTCAATCTAAAAAAAAAATTGTTTAAGAGTGAATATTTTTTCGAAAAAGGGCCATAACTCAGTTTTAAATAGTCTGATCAAACCCATTTTCGAACTCGATCTGTCTTTTGTGCTGAGAAATTCATATACAAAATTTGGTTCCGATCAGATAGAAAATGTTTGAGTTATCGCACCATGTATAAAGTGTATATGGACAGACAGACAGATGGACGGACGGACGCACGACGGGTGGTCAATCCGGACATCGACACTATGTTTACCATACTATGGTATGGGTATTAAAAAATAATATGGGTAAACATAAAAACAAACTAGGACTAATACCTTGGGAAGTTGCAGTTCATTTTTGAGTTATAATAGTTAAATACCAAAGAGGACTTGACTTGGGGAGTATGTGTGCATGTGTTAACACCGTACGGCTATGGTCAGTTTTGTTTAGTAGTTTTTCTAACTATATTGAAGGCAAATTACAAGATTTGGACACAAGTAGATCACATACATTTGTAAATATGTAATAGTTCCACAAAAACTATATAGTCTGGACGGTCCAGAAGAGGTAGTCCAGTCCCAATTCCGGAACGCCGTGGACCGTTACCAGACCAGGTTTTTTTTTCGGTCGGGTCCACATCACTAGAACATGACCTGTACATCAATTATTATGTCTGTGTTCTCAATGGAACAACATGAAAATCTTCCACAATCAAATGTTAGCATTTAAACATTCATCAGATTGTGACAAGAACATAATATTTTAGAGAGTTACAAACCCAGCAAATGCTTATAAAGCTAATAGTATCTCCACATGATAACAGCGATGATGCATGAAATTATCATTATTGCCCCTGTTATGTGTTGTGGCCAATGTACCCACCTTATTATCCAGAAACAGACATGACATAGTCCATACATGAGTGCCTCGTCAAACAACATGAATGGCATCCCTCTATACCACCTAGCAGTGTACGCACCAATTAAGGCATGTTTGAAGTTACCTAGCTGACAAATAAAGCAGATGGGATGAGGAATTACATCCACTGCCTACCTGACATGTTCAAATGTTTATATTATAGAATGGATCCTGATCAAATGGAAACTCAGCCAAACCTGAGTTCTCACAACACATCACTTAAATCTTATTCCAATAAGGTACAGAATCACTGATCAGTATAATTCTTCTTTTAAAGGAGAGCCCAGTCATGATTTTTGTTTAACCCCTCAACCATACCGACTCAAAATCAATTATCAAGAGCTGAATATATGCCTGTACACATAATTACTAACATAAATATGAGACTGATCAGATAAAGTATTGCGTTGTATAGCATGTGTTCATGTCATGGTTTTAATATAGAGATAGGGTTAATATTTTCAAAACAGATCAATCCATACCAAAATCTATACAGGTGAATTTTTCGGGACACCGGGATCGACCCTTTTTATTTTTCGGGAATTGGGATCGTCAGATTTAATTTTACGGGAATCGGGAACAGAATTATTTTCCGGGACACAGGAAATTATCCCCAATTAATCAGGATTTCCATTTTTATTCACCTAATTATGAAGACTATGAACTGATTTCCCCAAAAATGCACACGCCCGACCGGTATTCCAGCGATGAAAGATGAGTCAGGCATGTTTTGTTCCGTTTCATGTGTTTTGGTGATATTCCACGATTTGGATTTTCCCAAGTTAGTCCCGCAGAAACTTCAACAACATGACGGAAGAGTTTTACCACTTGGTCAATCAAAGCTGTTGTATCTGGTGACTTGTGTACATCTGTGTTGTCTCCTATTTCTCAGTTGGTTTGTGACTTGGTTTTTCATACTAACATTCCAGTTATTGGGCACAATCTCAAATCACAAACCGTCTTAGATATATTGAGACCACATGAATTTGCATACATCACCTGGACATTTAGGGAATACCTGATTTGCGGTGGTGTAGATCAGTGTAAAGAGTGATCTGTTGATTCTGTTCAATGGATTTGCATATAGGTTCGCATTTTATGTCATGTAAAATGATGTAATTGACCAGACAGTAGCCAGTAAATCATAAGATAGCCTGAGATAGCCTAAAAATACAATATATGTACATTGATCTACATTACTTGTGAATATTGTATGTTTTGTCGATACTCTATATAATATTTTAATTCCTGGGAACTGGCTTTTTTTTTTACTGGGAACTGGGATTTGCTTTTAATTCCTGGAAACTGGGAAATGGCATATTTTTTTCCTGGGAACTGGGATTTGCTGATTTATTTCTTGGAATCTGGTATAGGACCCCCCCCCCCCCCCCCCCCCCCCCCCCCACCTCCACCATCTGTATCCATGTGTGTTGAATTTGATTTGTAGCGCTCACGGAAGATTGAACAATCAGGAGTTTATCACTTCGTTTTCGACATTTTACCGTAACCTTCGGCAATAAAGTTGGGACATTCCAATGGGCAAACCATAGTTTTCTGGTAAGTTTGTTATCTCCGGGACACGAAAGTGAAAAACGAAAAATCAGAACAGATCTACAGGTGGCACATTTAAAGACAAGCACAAAGCACACGGTGGCTACAGTGAAAAATTTGTATGGCTCCAGTTCGAAAACGAGCAAAAATGATAAGCTCCAGTGCGCACCCACAATAAATAATTTCGATATTGCACATAATTCATTGAGAATTTAGTAAATTATAGGCATTATAGCCAAGCATAATGAAATTTTATCTAATATTTGTGCACAAATTTGTCTCTTTGTGCTTTGTAGAATAAATATAAATGTTACCATTGCAAAATATATTAGGCAGCTAAGTGTCAAATAGTAACAGAATCGTTCACTTTATGATGAAAACCTGACATTTGGCATGAATGGCCAGTATATGTCAATTATGAAGACTGATTTTTTTTCCAACAAACCAATCACAATGGTCGACATATTCAAAATGGTCGCCACTTTTACGAAATGCATGGCCACCGTTTTCAGCTTTTTATAGTCAACGTATATGATGAATGTGACTTCTATTCCTTATGTGAAAATTTTAATATTTCACTCAAATAAAGGGTGTTGTAGGATGACCGCAAGACTCTATTTCCACACACACACCCTACCCCAATTCAACATGGCCACCATCCAGAGGGATTCAAATAGGGAACCCATGCCAGATCTCGACCCTTTACCGATTTAGGTCGAACAAAGAGTGGTGCAGGGTTGCCCCCAAGACACCCCACATATTCACCAAACACATCTGATTCAAAATTTCCAGTTGTTGAATATCTTGACAAAAGTTGGTGGGTTAGACCCCCCCCCCCTCAAACCCCCCACCCTGTCACCATGTCCCTGGGGTGGAAAACACACATAGGAGCCTCGCGATTACAGGCGGATTTAGCAGTGATATTTTTTTTTTATTTTGGACAAAATTTATGGTTCCCATCTAGAGGTTACCCCGAAGATCCATATTAAGTTTGATGATGATCGAGTGAGAGGTGTGGCCTGCAGAATGTGCTAAAGGAAATTGTAGATGCACATACACACACACTCAGATGCTAACCCATGGCAATAGCTCAAACTTCACTTTCTCAAGTTGAGCTAAAAATTAAAATGTCAATGACACTATAGCTCAACCCATCTAGAGGTCACCCTGAAGATCAATATGTTGTATGGTGACTATTGAATGAGGGATGTGCCCTGTAGGTTGTGCTGAATTATTAAGTCATGCGAGAGTAAAATCCAAGATGGCCACTGGCGGTCTTGTTTTTTTAACGAAATTTGGTAAAATTTGATGGCTCCCATTTAGCCATATGAAGTTTGGTGACGATTGGATAAGGGATGTCGTCTGTAAGGGTGTGCCAAATTAATTAGTCATGTTTTTTAACGAATTTAAGAAAAAATTGATCACCCCCATCTGGAGGTTATCCTGAAGATCCATATTAAAGATTGGTGACGATCGACTGAGTGATGTTGCCTGTAAGGTGTGCTAAAGGAAATTGTTGACGCACGCACACACAGAAGCCAACCCATGGCAATAGCTCAAACTTGACTTTCTCAAGTTGAACTAAAAATGAAAGTGTCAATGACAATGTAGCTCAACTTGGAGAGGGTATAATGTCATACATTACAGTAAATGGAGCGATTAGGAATGCAGAAGTGTAAAACCAGAGATCATATGAAGTTTGGGATAAATTGGATGAAAAATTTTGGCAGTAGGGCCTGCCCAAAATATTATGTTATTATGTTATTATTGTATATATGTATATTATGTAGCCATATCTCCAAACCTATCACAAATTAAATGGGAAGACAGGTTAGATGGAGATCTCTCTCTTACAGAATGGAGAAATATCTATACAAATACTAAGAAAATTACAAATGCTACTGGTCTCTTATCTTTCCAATTTAAAAATAACTCACAATATTCTGTACACTATTAACACAAAACTCACGAGATATAAATTATCAGAAACAGAAATGTGTGGCTTACATGTATGTAACAGGGAGACAATTACTCATCTACTCTACGATAGTCCAGTGACTATATAAAGTCAGTACTGTTAGAATTCTAGCAAATGATGAAAGTCAGATGTAATATTGAATTACATGTAGAAGTACCGGTATAAAAAAACGGTAATTTTTGGACTTCCTTGTTGATTCACAACTCATGCATCTACAACTCATTGTGAATCAAATTTATCAAACGAGTTTCATAAAATCTTCTATCCCAACATAACAAGTTGAAGATCTTGTATATCACATGAAAAACAAGACAGTTAATGACTGTGGGGTCGCTCACCAGACTGTAAAGACGGAGAAGACTGCGACTCTGAATACTACAATAGTCAGTATGTTGTTATAACATAATTAATTTTTCAAAATTTTAATTTAAAATTAAAAAAAAAAATCATAAAAAAAAAAATTGAGCAAGGAGTAAAAAAAATGTAAATGTTTTTTTTTTCTCATTTAAATTTTTTTTTTTTGGTTAAATTGAACAAGAATTTAAATCTAAAAATAAAAATCTAAAATTTAGTTTTTTGTTTTAAAGATATTGACACTGGCTCTGCTCATGTTTGCCCCAGTGACCCCATTTTAACAAATCTGAACCCCAGTAAACCAAAGACCCTCCATACCAAATATAAGCCTAATAGGCCCAATGGTTCTTTAGAAGTTGTTTTAAGAATTACTATGGAGGGAAAGAGTTATGGCTCTGGCTTCGCAAATATTTGACTTGGTGACTTCATTTTAGCAAATCTGAATATGAGTCAAGTAGGGAACATCCACACCATATATGAACCCATTCAGTCATATGTGTCTCGAGAAGATGCTTAAAAACATTTTGATGGACGATGGAAGAGGGGTGATGACTATATCCAGTAGCTCCAACAGAGTCTTTGCCTCAGGTGAGCTTAAAACTATAATCAGTACCAAACTTGAACTCAACAACTCAAATAGTTTGTTAAAGGGGTTAAAGTTTTTGGAGTTATTAGCTGATTCTTAAACTTATAAAGCTGTCTCTATTAGAAACAGTCTCAATCAACAAAAGGTGGTCCACACAAACTACAAAACCATTCATAGGGTAGAAATTAATTCACTGAAAGGAAGTGTTAAAACTGTATAAATGACAGACCCACCATTTGAACAAAGTAATAGTTTATATGAGTAGAGACTGAAGGCTCCTGGAATACATTTGACACTCAACTTCAAAATTAATTACCAAAACAAAACCTCTCTGGCTGACTAGAGAGAGCTGTGTGCTTGTTGATACTGCACTGTCAGATTTGACATGTGGATAATAAAACGAATCTCAGATTATTGACTGACAGTGGCAACTGACCAATCGAGTTACAGCGAACGAAGTTCAAGGACGTCGCCTTCCCAAACAAAAGAACCTCTCGATGAAGCATTTACACTCATTTTAAAATGTTGTTTAACACGATAATATAACTTCTTTCCGAGATTTTAAAGATGCCTAGGTGTGCGTATGCATCTTGTAATAGTGACTGTCATTGTATAAAAAAATTGGAGTTTGATTCTAACGATAAATCAATGGTGATATTTTGCCCATTTCCGAAGCCGAAAAACTAACAATGAACGATGTTTACATTGGATCAGACATTGCAACAAAAGTCACGAAAACTTCAATATCGACAGGATTACAAGGAATACATATGTTTGTTCAAACAAAGGTAGGTTAATATAGCTTATATATATTTCGGATTTTTATGTGATATAGTTTGCTAAAATAACTTTCGTTTCCAAGACGGATAAGAAAACAGAACAATGGTGCAAACAAATCACCACCGTTCTTTTTCGGTAGACAACGTCTCAAAGAAATCCTACCTTCTACAATATTATAACGGATTCAGTAATTATCGTTTCGATGCAGTATACAAGTTTCTTGTTTCAAATCATTCTACTCATCCTTTACTATAATTATGTACAAGGTGTCAAGAAATCAGACATGGGGAAGTTAGATTTGAAGAAGCAGTTCTGTCTGACATGTGTATTATAGACACTACCGAGATTCGACTACATAAACCGGCATCGTTGAATGTACAAATTCAAACTTAATAGTGACTAAAATACATATTTGAAATTAGAGCAAAATATATTGTTATTAGTCAATGCATGGATGCAGATACATGTAGTTGGAAGTACTAACAGTTTAAACAATATCTATTTCTTCCCAAAGGCATATAATAAGTTTATCACTTCCGTGTTATTAAAGCTCATTTTGTTATATTATGCAACAACTAAACTCTATTATTTCTCTAGGGTCGATTACCAATGCCTTCGCGGATCAAACGTGTGAAAACATCAAATGAAATGCAGCCTCGTTTCCTGTGTGTTAATCAGACACATCCATTATAGGTTGTGACATCCATTAGTTTATCACTTCGTTAAGACCAACATATCAGCTTGAATAACATGGGTGCTTGTCCCGGCGATTCGAAATGGCCATCGGCTTAATATTACGCTCAAAACCATACACCATATACTTTAAGAACAGTTTGTTTTGCTTCCTTTGTGTGACGTCACATCGGTACATAAAAATCTTATTAGCACGTGAACTGCTTTCGGATGTCATTAATGTTATGATTGCTTTTGAGAAACTGACATTTCTGGCTGGTTGGGCCAGTTACTTGCTAAAATGCTGGCACATGTGTGGAGATCAAGATTGACAGGGAGGGCTACTTTCACTAAGTGTATACATTGGCCCTTACATGTTATCCTTTACAGATACTTTTTCTCACTTCATAATCATTGCTAGCACACGACGAGCGTTACCGTGCGAATTTCATTCACACCAAACAAAAAGAAATCACTTAGGAGTTAGGACGAAATTATTGCGCATAATTTTTGTCTGGATCATTATTAATTTGTATTGTGTGCAGACGTATGAGTCAGTCAGAAATCGTATCAAAATATTACATTGTTTCCCTCATTTGTAATAGTATTATTTTAGTTTTCTATTTTATGCCCAAATGATTCTGGAAATTATATAGTACCATTAACTGAGTCTAGATCATGAGCCACTACAGCCGTCAGCGCTTGCAAGAGTTAGCAACAGTAACTAGGAAGTAATTGCGTAGGCGTGGTTAAATCAGGAACGAGATTTCCCCAATTATCAACAGAGTAGACTGGTATGCTGACCTGTGGTATTAATTTCACTGTAAGATATAGCATTCTAGCATATGCACAGGGTGTATTGTATTGTGACTGTGAAATAAATTTAAAACAAGTTTTTGATAACAGGTATGCTAGAAGTACCAATGGGCAAGGGTGAGGGGCTTCTTAAATATCTGTATCTTTAATAATTAACTGTATAAAAAAATTATTATTGAAATAAATAAAAAAAATTGTTTTGTTTGTTTTTGTTTTCTCAATTGAGCAAGAAGTTCAATCTAAAATTTTTTTTTAAAGTTATGTCCCTGGCTCCGCCCACAAATCTGAACCCCAGTCACCCAAGGACCATTCATACAAATTATGAACCCATTCGGCCCGATGATAATTGAGAAGAAGTCGTTTTTAGAATTACTATGGAGGGAAAGAGTTATAAAGGCTCAATTGAACAAATCTGAATTCCAGTCACCTAAGGAACATCCACACCAAATATGAACCCATTCGGTCTTATGGAACCAGAGAAGAAGATGTTTGAAGAATTGTTGACGGACGGACGGATGGTCGAATGGACGGACGAGGAGTGATGACCATAGCTCTACCGGAGACTTCGACTCAGGTGAGGCTAAAAACTAGAGCTTTAAGCTTTGTTAACAAATCAATATGGGGATCAATGCATATTAATTTTTATTTGCACTTAAAGGATTGCTATCCTGATGAATACAACAAAACACTATCGGAAAGCCACCCCTATTATGATTACAATGATCTAATTCCCATAACAATCGCGTAATTAATAAGCCGAGAAATAAATTAATAATAACCCCACCGGTTGTCGGCTATCTCCGTCGCAAATCCTCATATGAGTAGACTAATTCAAAACACGGAATCGGAGTTAATTGTGTCTACCTATATGACATCATCTGAGTGGCGACATAAAATGCGGAATCGACACGAGCATGTGAGTGTAATGGAATTACTGCGGGGCATGTCAATAACATTGTGTATACGTGGTGAATTGTCATCGCCCCATGAGTTATCTTCTCTTGTGATTTGTCATAAGTGCTGTTTGGAAAGTTATTGCTTTGACATAAATATAGAAGGCCGATTGAGCGGGGTGGATAACACTGTCGTGTCAAAAGTTTATAAAACACGAGCCAACATGTGAATTCTAATAGGGTGCGTGTTCACAATGTTGTTACAATTTTCCATATATATGCCCCGAGTGTCCCATATATTCACAATTATTTTTCGTTCATTCATCCATGACAATGCCAAATAAATGCAGTGTTTTCGGCTGTGGCCAGTGTTGTGACTCTCAATTAGGTATAATTCTACATTCATTTCCAAACGATGTTCGTTTACGTGACATTTGGCGGGATTTCTGTGGGAAAAACGTCAACTCCTGTAAAGAATATAAATTTGCCGGAGCGTCTTGTCATGAGTATATCCAATCGAACATATCGTTTAAAAGGGATTGCATATACCAAATAAAGAGCGCTTTATTTTACAAATACATAAAATTGCAGCTAAAGTGTGGAGTATATTGAGGAATAATTTAGTAACTATTCTAAGTCAAGCCCCACTTTCCTTCACCGTGACTCAATAAAGAGCATTCCATGTTAAGCGTAGTCCTGATATGGTGCGAATAAAAAACGTTTAATAAACCGGTAATTGCTTTGACTTTGACGGGTATACAAAGCATGTATATCAAAAGTGTGTGTTCATGTATTTACGTGTGTTGGTGTAATTAGTAAATATTCGCGATGACAAATATTCTGAGTCAAATTCCAATTTTCCTTTACCATGACTCAATAAAGAGCGTTCCCTGTTAACCTATTCCAGATATGGTGCGAATAAAGAGCGTTTGTATATATGATTGCATATTAATACCGGATTATTATCCCTCCTTCATAAAGTGTTATTGGATGTTCAAACGAACCACGGTTGTTTATAACTTTTATAATGCTATTGCGTAATTGCAATTGTTGCGTAATTGACACACAGAGGTCGATAATATATGCCCAATGCCATTTATAAATAGATAAATTGGCAAACAGCATAAGTGACAAATTGGTATAAATTCAAATATGTATAAGAAGTCGAAAATCGTAGATATTTTGATAGTAGCGGGAATTCCCCTAATCGCGACGTCATTGTCACATGTTAAATCATGTGACCGCACGACCATGGAAATGGTATATATCTTTGCAGGAGATGTACCTTTAATAAAATATGCTAGAGCTCTGGGAGTGAGGCACCAATTCTTGGGACACCAGGGACAGAGATGCTGATATGCATATGGAAATATGTTTTTTCTTCAACTTTTGAGTCTATCTATCTATCTAGCTATCTATCTATAGGTTTCTCCTAACCTTCATCATGTTTAAGTGAATGTAGTACCGCACCATGGGGAGTGTACTGTATAATATGTGTCACACAAATCACAACACTGCGGGACAAAAATTAAGACTGTTCGCCTACTGACCTATTATTAAACACTAAATTGACCGAGCCTCTCAACAAACAGGTGATTATTGCCTACAAGAAAAATCCCAGTTTGCGCGATTTGCTCGTTCGATCTAGACTCATACCTTGATTAACACGCAGTTTAATTAGCTTTTAGCTATGTCAACACCATTATCCTTTGTTTGTGCTCAACACAATATTTTATGTCAATTTCCGACACAACCTAACAAAATTTAGCTAGTTCCATCTATCATAGCATAAAACATTTTGCAGGGTGTGGATGTTGGACGGTGTTTTTCTTTCCGATTGTCAGTGGCTTCAAAGCGCTGTGCACAGGGTCGCGCAACCATGCTGGAGAGTGACCTCTGTACTGTGCAGATAGCTTATACTCTTAATTGGGCTCGAAACAGGAGAAAACACTCACCACCTTTTTGAAAGAGATATGCTTGGTTAATGGCAACAATGCTCAAACACACTATTTCATGTCAATTTCCGACACAACCTAACAAAATTTAGCTAGTTCCATAAAAATAATTACATAAGAAATCGGATACCGACCTGTGCCCGCGCTCTCCATACTTTCGAAATATCTATCTATAGGTTTCTCCTAACCTTCATCATGTTGAAGTTTTAAATGAGGCGCATGATTGTGTAGCTATAATACAATTTTTATGTGCAATATTTTTGGTGAATTTTTGGATTTTATTTAAAAACATGATAAAAATTCAGATTAGGTACAGGTTGGTTATGGGAGTTTGATGTGGTCGCTATAGAGAGCAGATTTGAACTTGTCCAGGTCTGTGAGGGTGGCAATAGCAGGGTAAAGAGAATTCCATGTATGTATGGGGCTACTACTATGGGCCCATAATAATATACTATGAGATGGACTCAATCATTCACAATCAGAGGGAAGTAAGGGAATGTTAGGTACGTATTTGTGCTTAAAGGTACTCAACCCGTAAAGAGGGTCCCCATCTCAACAGATTCCAACAACAACAATCCGATCAGAGGGTCCTATATTACTATTTCTTTGGCTTTGGGGGTAAAAAATATTTGATTCGAGTCGAGGAACCCATCAAACAAAGCTCAGAGTTATTAGATATTGATTTTTGAAAATTCTTATGTTCTCGAGATGAGTACTTATAACTGCCGTCAATTTGGTAACATGCTCGAGATTTTACGCCAAAATTCTATTCAAACATACAAGGATGGATAACTCTATAATCAAGTGGTAATAATTGACTACGTACTGGGCCAGTAAGAATTCCCGATAATGAAAAATAATAGATTTCTAAAATCGATATCTAACAAATCTGAGCTTTGATGGGTGACTTCCTCGACTCGAATCAAATTTTTTTGACCCCCGAAGCCATTGAAATAGTAATTGAGAGGAGTTTTATCGGGTTGAGTACCTTTAAGCGCAAATTATTTATGCTTAAGCGCAAATGATTTGCGCTTAAGCGCAAATAAATCGATAGACATATATTTAAACTTAATCGCAAATAATTTATGCCTAACTTAAGTGCAAATAAATAATAAATGTGATAAGAGCCTCATGTTCATATCATATCATATCATCTCCGTGCATCACAGTACCGTACTTTTCATGAAACTAAACTGTTTTAATATCATTTCCTGATATTACTTGGTTACAAGTGGACAAGAAGTCAACAGTTATTTATTATATTGCAGCAGTTTAACTTTATATGAAGCACCGAGGACAGCATCTAGTGTTTAACGTACCAAGGGTCAAGCAAATTATTACCACTCCAGTAGTCCACAGGCCGTCTAAACAATGACTGAGATCTTAATTAATAGAAATTTAATGCATCTATTCTCTATCACTCAGTATAAGAATCTGACTCATCGCTATTTTCCGCCGATTGTACGTCAAAAATATGGAGGGGGAGTTCTTGAAAAATGAATTTTGCCAATCTATTATATATTTTGGGAAATCTGTGTCTGTCTGTCTGTCTGTTCGCGATGGACTCGAAAACGGCCAAGCCGATTTCAATGAAACTTGGTATGTGGGGGTACTTTCGGCCGGGCAGTGGCATGGGCCTATTAATATGCCTGTGCGATGTGACCTTGACCTTGAAATCGGGTCATTTCAAAGTCAAACGCCCGAGTATCACGGGATTTCGATGAAAATTAGTGTCTAGGGATACTTTCGTATGGGGAGTGTCGTAAGCCTATTTGTTTGCCTGTGCGACGTGACCTTGACCTTTAAATCAGGTAAATTCACGGTCAAATCACAAATTTTTATGGGATTTTGACGAAATTTGATACATAGGGTTACTTTTGTCCACTGAGTGTTTTCGACGGGTCAAATCCTGACCCCACCTGACCTTGACCTTCAAAATTGACAATTCAAGGTCAAATCGCGCAATTCGCCGAAAAGTAGAGGGGAAACAGCCCGGACGAAGTCGGGTCCACCTGCTGGTTCTATATATTCTGACCATTTTGCATATAAAAACAGACCATTTTGAAGATAAATTATGATGGATTTTGTATAGATTATATGATGGGGATATGCGAGGAAATTAATGCCTCCTTTGATGCCCTTTTTTTATTATGGACCCCGCTATCCCCCACAAGTACGAGAGCCGTTGATCATCAATTCACGTTGAATGTTCCGTTCCCTCACTACAATTTTTAGCAATACAACACTGGCTAGATGGCATCCATGACCTAACCACCTCAGCTTTGGGAACAATTGGACTCCTCACTACTTTCCACCGAATGTACGTCAGTAAGCAGTTCGATGAAAGATATGATTGGTACGTACCATGCAGTGCATGAAGCAATTTAATCACTGACCGTATTCAAATTTTATTTAATACCAGTAATGGCAGTATATAAGGCTAAACATTCAGCAGTATAAGAAAGGATACCCTCCTCTCATGCTCTTCTCCATGACGCGTTCCGCATCATGGCAGTCATCGCTTTGTTCGTGATGATCAAATGATCCGTTCCCTCACTATTATTTTTACCAATACAACACTGGCGCTATACCTAAAAGTTCAGTAAACTAAAAAAATATGAATTGGTAGGCCAAAAGGGCCTAATGATTTGACATCCATCTGAGACATGGTATGTAAATATTTGTAGATTTAAACAAGCTGTGGCTGTGACAAGTTACAAAATTTGTACAACTGCAATTGCATTTTTACCAAATACTGGTAAAAACTTTACCATTATTTCATAGATAAAACATGGAGGTCTTTGTTTCTTACCGTACATAACTATTTAAGTGAATGTTGTGCCGCACCATGGAGAGTGTACTGTATAATATGTGTCACACAAATAAATCACAACACTGCGGGACAAAAATTAAGACTGTTCGCCTACTGACCTACTTTCGATTTTTGAAGTAAACAGACCATTTATACTTATAGCCGAATGTGTGTAACTCACAAAAATCCAGCACTACAGAGCAACAATACTCGAACGGGATTCATACACTTGTTAAAATATAATTTGATTAGCACCATGTCCAACATAATTTAGTTTACTTTTAACTTCAACCTGATGTTGCTTTAATAGTAGCAACCTCACTTCCACAGTTTCATTTTCAGTGCCTTTTTGTACCAGGATTATTTCCCTTTTCGAACTATATATGACAACTAACTGTTATTCTATTCACTTTTGTAAGTATTCTTATACTCCATTTGTTCATATTTATCTTCCTGAAATAGTGGTTTTGTTTTATATCACCTAATTTTGCTGGTCAAAAAAGTGCCAGAAAACAGAGGCGAGACAAACTGTTTACAATTTTTTTAGATTGTATGGGCACTGTTATAAGTAAGGGCTAAGAAATTTGGGCTCTTCTTGCTCCCCCAACGAAGCCCAAACCTTACAGACATTTTAGTTCAAAGCCCGAACTTAAAATATTGGCCAAAAAAAAAAAAAAACGGAAAATCTGAAAAATAGAAAAATAAGTATCTGGGAGGCATAACAGCCAGTGTAGCCTGTGTTAACTGTGTCATTACTGGTTTGAAGGTTTATTTATTTTATAAAACTGGGAAAGTTCTCAAAAAAGTGAAAAATTTTGATATGCAACAGGGTTTTCGTATTTGCAGTGAAGGCCAACTCTGTGTTATTGGTTACAGGAAAATAGCCCTATTTATCTCTCCTGAATTCTTTCATCTGGGTTTGCAAGATATTTTTTTCAAATTGATACAATAACTATTTTTTTATTTCAAATATTTCTCAGCTCTAACATAGCTCTATCAGGTGGAAGAAGCTTATGTACTGACATTCACTCTATCATGGTCTGTTTTTGGGTTGAAAATGACCAATTTGAGTCAAAAAATGGGTAAAATTTTGCGTTTTGTGTGTGCAAACCAAGGGGCATAACTCAATGACAAATTGTACGAAGAACCTCAAGTAGGCTACAGATATATGATTACACCTTAAATTTCTGTCGAAAATAAAACATGTTTGATGAGACCATTGCCGAAGATAATGACTCAGCAATGATTTGAAGTACACGCTACCCCCTCCCAGGTTGGCAAGTTTGCTGGAAATCGTGTATTGCTACCTTAGAAGGCCTGTGCAGTAGTCTAGCAAATTAGACTATTCGGATTAAGATATATTTTAATATTTGGACATTTACGATTATCTTAATCCTTATGAGGAATTAAGACAACATAAATGTCCAAATATTAAAATATGTCTTAATCCAGGGTTTCCGCTAGGGATCGGGGGATTGGTCCGGTAGCTGCTATGGGGGGAAACCCAGTAAATAATTAAATATATGAAGACCGATTTATCTGTAATTTCGCCATTTACCGTACCGAGGCATTTTTTATGATCCACGTTCCATACTCTGAAGTAAATTGAACCAATGATATCTCCTTTGATAGGGAATTCCCCACCAATCACATGGGGGAATCCCGTGGAACTATTTGTGGGTTGTCACTATTTATGATTTGTTCATGCAGTTATTTTTTTTCTTCTGAAGATGGACTGTGTCGATTCCATTTAGTCATTATTAATGAAAATAAGGTTAAATATCATATATAGCCTGCCGAGACAGACAAGACTGAATAAGTTTTTAATAATGTCATTTATTGTGTATGAGCAGGATTTCATGGCAAAGGTCGGCAGGGGGAATGTGTCCGGGCGACGGACCCGCAGCCAGCCTGGCGGAAACCCTGCTTAATCCGAATCGTCTAATTTGTTGGACTACTGGCACTGCACCAGGGACCTTCAAGTTCAACACTGTTCAAATTTCAATCAACAATAGCAACCTCATTTCCGCGTTCTCGTTTCCGGTCCTCGTGTGGACACATGCAAATTCGGAGAATTTTCTCAGTTAACAACTCAATTTATTATATTAGTCATTGCCTTTTTCACAATTTATATTACTAGGAAATATTATTCCATTACTATTGTTAGTATTCTTATACTCCATTTGGTCATATTTAGCAGCATCTCCCTGTAATAGTGGTTTGTTGTTGTCACCAATTTTCGTACACAGTATTTTCAAAATGGCTACTTTCTGTTTACAATCATGGGGTAGGTTGATTTGAATGTTATTGCCATCTGTCTCGCTTGGTGAATTTGATGTTTTCATTGTTCATCCACAAGACAAATAACACATCTTCTTATTATATTTTTCATCTTTTACTTAATAATTCAAACACTTGACATCAGTCTGTCAGTCATGTTACAATGTACATCTTCCTGAGGTGGCAGTGTGTCATTTCAGGAGGCTGGGGACTGGTGGGGATTGCAAGAAGAGTGAAAACTTCTCCACCATTACTTAAATAAGTGACCATACTGTCTAAAAAAATAGTAAGCGGTCTATAAAGATCCCTGTTTCTGCCTTTTTTTTTGACAAGCAAATTTTTTTTCCAAATAAACCTTTTTTTTCTCATAATATATTTTACAAACAATTATTAGTACTACATGGCTAATATGGCCTAATTTTTTCATTCATTCCCAGAAAAATTTGGTGAAGGGGCGAATGGTCTTCGTCTGTTTATTCATCCGTTAGTGCGCCTGCCACAGATGAGCCAGCCATCCAGCCCAATATGAGAAGTTTTGTATATACTATATAGTGGCGGCAATCTCACACGACTTCCCCGTCGAGTAAATTTTGGGCTGAAGTTTGTTTTAAAGTGCCGCCAACCTTCCCCAAGCCCATCCACCCTACAAGTGTTTTTCCTATAGTGTTTTTGAAACGTGTCTCTCTGTGGTGTCATTCTTTTGGAGTGCCCGTTATTTAGTAAAGGTAATATTTTACTAAATAACGGGAATGTTAGAGTTACATTTCTTTGAAAAACTCAAAACATTGGGCGACGACGGGGAAGTCATATGATATTGCCATAGTGGCTGGAGGCTCTGTCCAAAATAAAAAAAAGTGTAAATAGTGTCCAAATTTTTAAATATGTAAATAGCCGCCCGAGTCTGTCCAAATTGTGGCCTGGAGGCTATGTCCAATTTTATAAATACTAGTATGTAAATAGTGACCAGAGTATCTTTCCGAATTAAAAAATATTTAAATAAAGGCCAGATGCTGTCCAAAATTTAAAAAGATGTAAAGCGGAGGCTATATCCATATATAAAATTATGTAATTAGATGCCCGAAAGATTTGGTTAATTTTTAAAAGATGTAAATGGGTGCCAGAGATTCAGTCCCAATTTTTAAATGTATATAAATAGTGGCCAGAGGACTGGTCCCAACAAAACATTGCATGATTAATTGAGTCGATGGCGCAATCAAAATTGAACTGATTATCTGGAAGAAATCCCATGAGAGTATGCAAAATAAAATTTGGTTCAACAAAGTTACGTAAATCATGCATTCCCGAGCTGTCATGGGACCTTCACCTACATGTACATGTATTGACTATGATATGACCTAATATGAGATGGGGCAGTGGTATACTGGGAACATAATTAGAATTTGACAAATACGTCTACTCACTCCGTAAACTACAAGTATGTGATACAAAATTGAAACACAAGATTGTTATCTCAAATACATGTTGCACATAAATCGACAAATGTGTGCTCTGTGGCTTACAGTATTGTGAAAAATACCCTCTTCAGTGGCTTAAAAATACCTCCTAGCTACAACATTTTTGTTCTACTCCAAAATAGTCCCATATTCCTTAAACTAGATCTTGGATCCAATGTCTTTTTTAAAGCCGGATTCTAGGGGGAGGTTGATCATGCATGAATCTCTACTCTGGCTAATGCCCAAAGAGATCATATTCCACAGCCCTTTTAATTCAGATTGTTTGGCTTCGGCAATCTGCTAAGGCAACCCTTTATTGTTGCCCAGCTTGCTTCAGCAAATGGCTTCGGCATTGCCGATTGCCTTAGCCAATTATGAGGGCTGTATTCCACCAGTACAAAACCTGGAAACTTTTTGATGTTTTGACAGGAAAACTTATTAAGTCGAAAAATGACGTGTAGAATATATTTCTTAGTTGTTAATTGTTCCTTAATAATGTACTGCTCTGTAAATTCACTAAATTGAATGCTTTTCTCTTATTTTGTGAGCCGATATCGCAATAAACATCAAATTAATTACCCAGGAGACATTTCGAGTTGGCCGGACCTTCACATACAGTGAAGTACATCACTAGGAATGGATAATAATCAAGAAATATATTCCCTGCATTATGACTATTCGTCTTGATAAGGTTCCCTGTCAAAACTTCAAACGTTCCAAGGTTTTCCACTGGTGAAATGCGATCTCTATGGGCAGTTAGCCAGGGAACTAGAGATTCTTGGCATGATCTAGGTATGTCAGCACATGTCAACTTTGATTATGCCCTATTTTGTTACTGGAGTTATGGTCCTTGTCAACTATTTTGCCAATTATTCTCCACATACATATATATATATGCATTAGGTCAAACAAAAACATTTATATTTGTTTCTCACTTCTCATGGTTGACCATTAAAATAGCTGTCAACCCTGATATGAATTTGTTATAGCCATGTTGATGGAACATATCATAGAATTAAAATTTTAAGTTGCAGAGGTCTAATTAAGGATTCTAACTAACACAATGAACAATGTACATGTATAAATATTGGGCATGCCAGAAGATGAGTCTATTTTTCTTATTGAGTACCGGTAGTATTCTTGTCTAATTAAGGATCTAGGTGCTTATAGGGGAAGTTTTTCCTAAATTAAAAATGAGGGTGAATTCTCTACCCAAAATTTCAATTTCATTTGAATTGCGGGTAGAGTTTCTGCCCAAATTTTCAATTTCACTTGGATTTATAATATGGGTGAGGTCATGACATACATGTATGGCCAGCTCCTAGACAGGGAAATTTTGCCTATCAAGATTCTAACTAACACGGTGAACAATGTACATGTATAAATGTTGGGCATGCCAGAAGATGAGTCTATTTTTCTTATTGAGTATAACCCATATCACACAAATATTCTGGAGATCAGGCAATATATACATACAAGTTGTTGGAGCACTGCAGGGAAGGGAATCTGAAGCTCATTTTACATTAAAAGGTGAAATAACCAATTATTTTGCCTCTCATTTGAATATGCCTTGAAAACAGCAATGTTTACTCAAGATCAATTTGAAATTTTGACACTTAGCCTTTAGGTTGTTTTACAGACAAAAATTACCATATGACCAAACTTCGAAAATTTGGAAAAAAAATAATTCTATGCTCATTGAGCAATAAAAGGTCATATAACCCTTTATATAGGCACTCATTTGAATATGCCATAAAAATTACAATGTTTTTTTCAGATCCTTTGGAAATTTTGACACTTAACTTAAAATTGTTTTACAGACAAAAAATACCAGTTTGTCAGAACTTCAAAAAATTTGAAAAAAAATCTTCTGTCAAATTTAATTTTTGTTGGTGCTTCTGTCGACCTATAGACAACAACAAGACCAAATATTCCCAGATTCCATTGATTATTCAAAAAACCTTTGACAAAGTTTGAGGTTGCTATCAATTAACAAATTTACAAAACTCAAATTTTGTCAAAAGAGTGACTCAAAGAATACAACAACAACAAGTATATGCATGGTTGCAAAATCTTGATTTGAAATATCAAAAGCAATTAGTGAATTACCGTCGTGATATGATAAGAAACCTGAGTCGGACAATATTGGCAACACTGATCAGTTTCGTCATTGACAGGAGGATATTTGTTTAAATTAAAGCATGTTTAAAATTAGGTTTGTAATATTGGGATCCATGATTGAGCGATCACCACCCAACTCATTCTCAACGACTCGGCCATTTCCGCTTCCAATTAAACTTCATGCAGGCATTCGGCAAACATCGTCAGATTCCGTCACCGTTTCACCTTGGCCCACAGAGGTCACAGGTCGAGGAGTTCAAAATGTCCATGCAGGGTTTAAATTACCTCCCTTGATAATGATGATGATAGATTACAAACACCTAATTATTTCCCATCTATGCGACATAGGCTTAACCCATGGTCGGCGGGACTTCTAGTTAACACTGCAGTGTTAACTAGAAGTCCCGCCGACCACGTACGGAGACCCTATAGCCACGTCCCTGTGCACAAATAACACACACAATTCTGACAATCTCGGAATGGTGTAAGAGATATGCACTAAAATCGTTTTTGGGGGTATCAAGTAATTTTTGCGATTTTCAGGTTTCATCAATGTTCAAGATAAAAATTCGGGACGTAAATTTAAGGGTGAAAATTATGTCAGTTGATCAAGTTTCATTTCATTTCAGTCATAAATATTTTTTTTACCGATTAATTGTTGTCTTTCCAAGATCGTGTACCATTTGACCCTTTTCCTACGTTTGGGCATGTTTGAACACTCCATGCATGGATCCACATATAAATAGTACGACTTACGGGATAACCACATCAAAATTATGCATTCAGCTATAGTAATATGACTAACCATTATGGAAAAATTATGAAAGAATTATGGATTATTGGGGGTAGATTGTGTAATCATGCCCTTGATACATCGCTCTGTATCAAGGGTTACTACTGAGACGCAGATAACGATGAGAAATAAAAACATATTTTGTCAGCTTCTGTAACGCTTGTCCCGCTCTGTATCAAGGCTTTCTACATGGGACATACCCCCTTAACTTTTTGCTCACGTTTAACTCTTATGACTAATGTGTAGGTTTTATACACAAAATGTGTAGCCCTGCTACACAATCATTATTCAATTTTTATCTTAAACATATTTGTGTAGTATATGTGTAGTTTCATATTCGTACACAAATTGTGTAACAATTTTTACACATAAATGGGTAAATCTTTACACATTTATACACAACTGTGTGTATAAAATCAACACATATCCCTTACACATTTTGTGTAGGTTCTTACACACACAGTTCGTAGACAAGAAATGAGAGTTCAGTAGTCCGACCTGTGGGTATAGTATTAAAGATATATGCAGATTTATATGTTAAAACTTTCATGGCGCATAGTGGTATATAGTATTTTGTTCTGTACTGTGAGTTTTTGCTTTGAATGAACAAATCAGGGTCGAGTCGTGATGGCATAATATTAGTATTATTACAACAATCATAACAAGAGTCTAAGGGCAGTAATCGCCATGAAAGTTTAACAAATAAATCCTCATATACTATTAATACTAAACCCACAAATTGGAATTCTGAACTTACATCCTTGTCTACGATCGCTGTAGATTGTATTCCAAAAAATATACTCAAACAATATGGCCGGCACGTAGCAGACTGAAGACTGAAACTGAAGGCACCGCAATGCGCATGTCTACGTTCTTACACAATTGTGTGTAACAAAATATACACATTATGTGTAGAACGGCACATGGTCAATGTATTTGTATGTAAAACTACACATTGCTATGTGTATTAACCGGGTTTACACATTGCGCATATATACATGTACGTTTCTTGCCATATATGCAAATATAACGACGATGGCCGGTTGTAGGTTGTGTAAATAACACGTAATATAAGTGTTATATGCCAACTGGTGCAGAAAGGGGACACATTTTGACCGCCCGCCATGCCCGCGTTCCGAGTCAGCAGTTCAAAATCCCATTCAGCGGTACGGCGGCTGCATGCAGTTCAACAGATTATCGCGAACGCAGTTTAACGAAGTCAGAAGAGTTAAGGTTGTGCAAATAACTTGTAATTAATGGGCCATAACCAGGTACATGGATAGAAAATCATCACGCCGACCTTCACCTCAGTTCAGCAGTTCAAAATCCCGTTCAGCATTTCGCGACCTGATTTCCATTCTGTCCTAAGTGCATTTTTTGTGTTTCCGAGTAAATCGATTTTTAAATTTCAAAGTTCTGGCAATCGGTTGTTATTAGACTTATGGTGGATATCCTGGTATCTGCCGAGAAATCAGTATTCATTCTGCCAATAACCGTCAACTTCGATAAGGAGATGCTCTTTCTTATATGATATTTCGACCAGATTCGGGAGGTGGGGTGCGATTTTTTTGCATTTAGCACAATATGGACTCCGTCTTAGTAGAATATTTTTCGTGGAACACTATGGAAACGGAATTTTTTTCAGGACCGATCTGTTCCAAGTGGTGATTATAAAAGAGATAATACGCACTTGGGACAACATGAAGAAATATTTAGTCTCAATTTACCGTATAACATGATGGAATTAGAGATTGTAATGTGAGCAGAGTGTGCTATATGTGCGCTCTTTCGAACAGTTAGCCAGCACATCGACATTGAGACAAGCATTTTGAATTGGTATTTTATGGAAAGCACGCGACTATTGGTGATATATTGCATACGTAATGTTGATATGGCTTTATGGAAAGTACTCTTCGTTGATATTACATTGCGAATTTGACGCATATAATTATATAGTATGACGTCCTGTAACAGTTTTTTATTCCACGGCATTGGAGGACAAATGAGCATCCATTTGCTCCTTGAATTCCACAAAGTAAATATATCAGAGTACCAGCGGCATCCTGTATGTATTACCAGAGCATGCCCCCACTATCACAGATAGCTTACAGTGGTAACAGCCATTGTGGTGCCACTCAACGTTGGAACATGCAAACCTATATACAGAGGCGTGAAACATACATATTCGTGGGCAAAGTTCCCCAAACTCATTCGGGGCAGAAAACTTGATAGAATAGACGAAATAAACAAATAACTATTTATTTTAAACTCTCGACAAAATTCAAATAGGCATGATGCCTACACAAAAGGACATATTGGACTTCCATATGCAAACATAACTGATCCATGCGAGAGTAACCTAATAAATGCTATATTTAAATGAGGCCTCTATCATGCATGGATTAAATTGGATTTATGGTATTTTTCCATAACTTAAATGCACGGATGGCCTTCGCGATGGGTATTGCTCTTAAAATTGTCACTTCCATTAAAACCGCCATAAAAAGAAAACAAATATTAAGATATCGACAGACTATTTTATTATACCAAGCATATGTATATCGTAAATAACGATTTGTTATGTAAACAAAAGTCAAAAACGTTGCAGAACCTCATAGACTTTTGATTACATAACAATGCGAACAAGCTTGATAATAACATATTATTTACGTGATATTTATGATTGGTATAATAGCAAATCTCTATATTTTAATGTTCTTTCTGCTTATGGCAATTTTAACAGGTGTGCCTATTTCAGCGGCATAATACCCACCGCCAACGCTTCTCGTATCTTTAATTCTAAAACGATTGCTAGATAATATCGTGAGATACAACGTAAGATGATGGTTCACAATATAGATCTAAAATTGCTTGATTTTCATCTAATTTCTAGTTTCCGATACAGTGTTCATACACTGTAATATGAACGGGTTTATATATCAAATTCTGGAAAATACTATAGACGTTCGAATTAACAAATATGAGTCACCACAGTTTCCACAAATCCAAGACAGAATGAACATATGAATAATTGAGCAAATGCTGAAAGCCTGAACAGCACAAATTATTGGTACCTCAATGTTAGTCGAAATAAGAAATAATGAAATTGAGTTTTTAATACTGAGAACACATCATTACACGGCGTAACACTTGTACCCGTGTCCAAAATGACCTCCCGCCGAAAAAATAACTATCCCCCAAGATAGCAAAAGATGTGAGTTGCTTCTGCATGAAAAAAAAATCAAGAACCCTGACTGGGCCTACACGATATCTAAAAGAATATAAGTGATTACACACAGTATATTGGTAATTATGTTGGTGTGTGTATACATGACGTGCATGTCGAAACGAACTTGAAATGGCCCGAACAGAGCAGATATGTATCCACCAATTCATGAGAACACAAACTTGAGTTAAATGACAAAAGCATTCAGGTTGTTGTCAATACCGTTACTGCTTTCTCCAAATTAATATACGACGAACTTGACTTCTGACAATGTGCGGGTAAAATTAAGTGGTGTGAACAAAGGCGATTTCAGCTCATATATTCAGTTCCCACTGGAATTAAAAATTGCTGTGTAGAAATGCACATCAATAGTCGGCATGTATATGTACATGGACTCGATGTCCTTGATCTTGTCTTTGGCAAGACTAGAGGGCTGAAGAATGGCACCAGTGTCAGAAAAAGACACTGGGTTCTTCTGATTTTTGCTTCGAGTATTTTTCCCAGTGCCTTTCGTTAAGTCACTCACAAATATGAATGGGTTTGTGAAAGAGTCCTTGTATCGAATGGACGAGGGCCCCGAACTTTCATACAGGATACTCTTCACGCGAGTATAGGGGACTTGATTGAACTTCATACCTTTTGCCGTATATTGGAAGTCTCGAAAGTCGTCAGCTTTCAGCTGGATGACTTTGAACGGTTTCTTTTTGTTCACTTGTAACAAAACACGGACCACACCAATTGGGCTATAAATCTCGATAACTTTCATCCTTTTCTCAATTTGGCTATGCGCGTTGTCGACTTCCTGCACAGAGGAATGACCGGGGGTTGAAAACTTTTGTTCTAACTGAGTTATTCCCGGATGTTCAAGCATGAAGTGTTTCAATGCTGTCGACATGATGCTGTTTCTATTTTGGGGTACGCACGAGTCGGACCAAAGGATAAATTTGGAAATTCGAGGATTGTCATCAGCCACTTTTTCCATAATTTTAATAACCGCACTCGCTACATCATTTCCACTCCGACCAGCTAAATGTTCACCCCAAACGGCACAATAGACTTGCTTGTCCGTCGAGCAGTGGGCTGTCATGTTGTACATTGTGAATTTACGGAGATAGAAAAAATTAGATACATTTGCCCTCGGGCAACTTATGACATTTTCGATGTCAAACACAACCACCGCGGAGTTCCCTTTCCTGTCATTCTGCCGTTCGTCGTAGGTTGCGCATTTATCCTGAATATGTCCGTCATATATTTCAGAAGACACTTCCTCTCCGTTTTTGGTCTTCATGCGATGTTGCTCGCATGTGTCACAACGATCCTTCTTCGGTCGCTGAAATTCGATGTTAAAGTCGTAATTAAACACATTTCTGTAGGTGTGTTCTTTCACTGGTTCCTCATCGAGTGACTCACAATATTCAACGTATTTCTGATATAGTCTGCACAGGTTAAGAGACTGTTCGAAATATTCTTTAGTAGTTTTGGCTCTGCAATAATGAGATTCCACTCGTGGAATACTATTAATATGTTGTTTAATAAACTCCCGCTTGGCCTCTGGAATTCGAGGTCCTGTGTGCACTCCTCTAGCTTTGATTGTGGGTATACATGTGTATTCGCGCACTTATTATGGCTATATGATACCACGCTACTCTTCTCGGCGATATGTCTAGAACAGACAGGTAGAATTCCCGACAAACACGATGTTTTCCCCATCCGCGATAAAATAATACCGGAATGCAAATTTTCTCCGACCGGAGCCTGATGTTCTAGACTTAGCCACGCGCTCCGTAGTCTGTGAATAAAACACATTTTTTTTTGGGTCAGAAAGAGACCAGTATTTTTCAAAAAGTGTTTCCCGTCTATCGCGGTCAACTTTGTCATAGCATTTGAATCTACATAACCCGCGACAATCGTTCTGCCGGCCCATCTGTTTGCTCTTGACAATCTTCCCACGAAGATTCTCGTACTCCGACCCAGACTGTCGACATCGCTTCTTAATGTTTTTTGCCCACTCAGATGGGTTGCGTTTACGCTTTCGCGAACGCTTTTTCGTTTCAGGTTGAGATTCTTCAACATTTCTCTCATCAATTTGCATGCTCATGTCCCCACCCGTGTCACTCGCGCCAGTGTCACTCGCGCCAGTGTCACTCGCGCCCGTGTCGTCCGCCTCAGAGTAGCTAGGCTCATAATCAGTCTCATCCGAATCATCGTCACTGTCACCGTCTGAATCGTTAGCAGTAGACATATCTGTGTCCTCGTGCGTTGATAAGACTTCCCGTGTACTGGTAGATGGTTCAAAGCTCACATCCATATATTCCACTAATTCACTACCACCTTTATAACTTGTGGAAGGCCCTTCTAGGACGGCTCGCTCGACGTCCAGTTCAACGCCTCTATCAATATACGCTGTGGTCCATGATTCATCGACAAATTCTGTTACTTCGGCACACACAAACTCCTCGCGAACTACGTCAAGATCTAACACGCTAAAATCAGCATCACTAGATCCATCTGTGTTATCAAAATCCTCATAGACGCTACAAATGTCTTCTACTATACCATCGAGCATTGCCATCACATCCGTATGCACGTTGTCTCCGTGAACTGCCATAGATACAGAACAGTTACTGCCAATGTTCGACCCATCTGTTTTCTCGACAACACTTCCAAAGTGATCACAAACTTGTTCTATTAAGGCATTGATGACCACCCTGACCTCCGCGTTTAAGATGTCCTCGCGAAACGTATCAGTCTGTGAAGTATTAACAATATCCGACAAGTCATTGTGGTCAACCAAACTTTCAGAAACGTTACAAACATTTGCACAAACTTGTTCTACCAAGGCATCCATGACCACCGTGACCTCCGCGTTTAAGATGTCCTCGCGAACCATATCAGTCTGTGAAGTGTTAACAATACCCGGCAAATCACTGCAATCAACCAAACTTTCAGAAACTTTATAAGTGTATGCACAAACTTGTTCTAGCAAAGCATCCATGACCACCCTGACCTCCGCGTTTACGATGTCCTCGCGAACCATGTCAGTCTTTGTAGTGTTAGCAATATCCGACAAGTAATTTTGGTCGACCGAACATTCAGTAGTATTATAAGTGTATGCGCAAATTTGTTCTACCAAGGCATCCATGACCACCCTGACTTCTGGGTTTAAGATGTCCTCGCGAAACATATCAGTCTGTGAAGTATTAACAATATCCGACAAGTCATTGTGATCAACCAAACTTTCAGAAACGTTATAAGCATTTGCACAAACTTGTTCTACCAAGTCATCCATGACCACCCTGACATCCGCGTTTAAGATATCCTCGCGAGCCATATCAGTCTGTGAAGTGTTAACAATATCCGACAAGTCATTGTGGTCGGTCGCACTTTCAGAAACGTCATAAGTGTATGCGCAAACTTGTTCGATCAATGCATCAATGACCATCCTGACTTCCGGGTGGACCATACAGTCTTCTTCGTCTGCAATTTTCGCCGCATTAATAGTGCCGACTGGTGGCCTTTGGTCCATACTGTCCCTGAAAATGTATAAGAGCAATCATTTACCACGGAGCAAAAGGATATACACTGGTGACGGTTGGCTTGAACATATGGCCTGATAAGGCAGTAGTTTCGTCAGCGACATACCCAAACTATATACCCGAGCAGCTATACCTGTATATGAGTGGGGTCACAAGAATGTCGATCCAATCCGGATATTTGTAAAGGGTTACTGTACACTAAATCCGGCCATTTATGAAACCATCTCCTTTTTATACTCAACAGAATACATGCGACAAATTAATGAATTTGAGCCATGGAATAATGAAAAAACAGCCATGTGCTCTAGAAATGACAGACATGACAATTGGAACTTATTCCCTATTCCTTATTCCTTATTTTCAAAAATGTCGCTTTCGACCGATTTGACGGCATGGGTGGGTGGCCCGCCCAAAATACCACCTAGAAACACCCCGACCCCCCACCCATCACCCCCGGGGGGTGCCACCCCGAGGGGGTGAAAATGGGGTATGGACCATTTTCGAGAACGGTAAGTATTTCGACCGATTTGACGGCATGGGTGGGTGGCCCGCCCCAAATACCACCTAGAAACACCCCGACCCCCCACCCATCACCCCCGGGGGGTGCCACCCGAGGGGGTGAAAATGGGGTATGGACCATTTTCGAGAACGGTAAGTATTTCGACCGATTTGACGGCATGGGTGGGTGGCCCGCCCCAAATACCACCTAGAAACACCCCGACCCCCCACCCATCACTCCCGGGGGGTGCCACCCCGAGGGGGTGAAAATGGGGTATGGACCATTTTCGAGAACGGTAAGTATTTCGACCGATTTGACAGCATAGGTGGGTGGCCCACCCCAAATACCACCTAGAAACACCCCAACCCCCACCCATCACCCCCGGGGTGCCACCCCGAGGTGGTGAAAATGGGGTATGGACCATTTTCGAGAACTGTAAGGATTTCGACCGATTTGACGGCATGGGTGGGTGGCCCGCCCCAAATACCACATAGAAACACTCCGACCCCCCGTTTAATTAGTCTGAAAAAACTGCCAGATCACATGATAACCCACTTCATGACACAGTAGTTGCAAGTTTTAGTTAAATCGCTAAATATCATATATAGCACACTCGTATGGACGATGGCCGGTCTATGTCCTATTATGCTTTGCCAGACTCCATATATGACTGAATTCTTTCTGATACACGTCACACTCGTATGGACGATCGCCGGTGTTCGTCCTCTTATGCATTGTCAGACTCCATATATGACTGAATTCTTTATGACACACGTCACGCTCGTGTGGTCGATCGCCGGTGTTCGTCCTCTTATACATTGCCAGACTCCACGTATGACTGAATTCATTATGGTACACGTCACGCTCGTATGGTCGATCGCCGGTGTTCGTCCTCTTATGCATTGCCAGACTCCACATATAACTGAATTCCTTATGATACACGTCACGCTCGTATGGTCGATCGCCGGTGTTCGTCCTCTTATGCATTGTCAGACTCCATATATAACTGAATTCCTTCTGATACACGTCACACTCGTATGGACGATCGCCGGTTTTCGTCCTTTTATGCATTGCCATACTCCATATATGACTGAATTCCTTATGATACACGTCACGCTCGTATGGTCGATCGCCAGTGTTCGTCCTCTTATGCTTTGAAAGACTCCATACATAACTGAATGCCTTCTGATACACGTCACACTCGTATGGACGATCGCCGGTGTTCGTCCTCTTATGCATTGTCAGACTACATATATGACTAAATTCCTTGTCACACACGTCACTCTCGTATGGACGATCGGCAGTGTTCGTCCTCTTATGCATTGTCAGACTCCATATATGACTGAACTCCTTATGATACACGTCACGCTCGTATGGTCGATCGCCGGTGTTCGTTCTCATATGCTTTGCAAGACTCCATAACTAACTGAATTCCATCTGATACACATCACACTCGTATGGACGATCACCGGTGTTCGTTCTCTTATGCATTGTCTGACTCCATATATGACTGAATTCCTTATGATACACGTCACGCTCGTATGGTCGATATCCGGTTTTCGTCATCTTATGCATTGCCGGACTTCATATATGCTTATAAGTCTTAATAATTCTCCTTAGTAAATGCAGCCAAAACATACTCCAAAACTTGTTATTGAGAAAATTGACCGTTGCATATTCATTCATATCCATTTATATCCACACAACTGAAACTTATTTGTTTATTCACTGGAATCCATATCAATATTTAAATCCAATTATATATTAATATATATTAATCTAATCGGGGGTGATGGGTGGGGGGGGTCGGGGTGTTTCTAGGTGGTATTTGGGGCGGGCCACCCACCCATGCCGTCAAATCGGTCGAAATCCTTACCGTTCTCGAAAATGGTCCATACCCCATTTTCACCACCTCGGGGTGGCACCCCCCGGGGGTGATGGGTGGGGGGTCGGGGTGTTTCTATGTGGTATTTGGGGCGGGCCACCCACCCATGCCGTCAAATCGGTCGAAATCCTTACCGTTCTCGAAAATGGTCCATACCCCATTTTCACCCCCTCGGGTTGGCACCCCCGGGGGTGATGGGTGGGGTGTCGGGGTGTTTATAGGTGGTATTTGGGGCGGGCCACCCACCCATGCCGTCAAATCGGCCGAAATCCTTACCGTTCTCGAAAATGGTCCATACCCCATTTTCACCACCTCGGGGTGGCACCCCCGGGGGTGATGGGTGGGGGGGTCGGGGTGTTTCTAGGTGGTATTTGGGGCGGGCCACCCACCCATGCCGTCAAATCGGTCGAAATCCTTACCGTTCTCGAAAATGGTCCATACCCCATTTTCACCCCCTCGGGGTGGCACCCCTGGGGGTGATGGTGGGGGGTCGGGGTGTTTCTAGGTGGTATTTGGGGCGGGCCACCCACCCATCCCGTCAAATCGGTCGAAATCCTTACCGTTCTCGAAAATGGTCCATACCCCATTTTCACCCCCTCGGGGTGGCACCCCCCGGGGGTGATGGGTGGGGGGTCGGGTTGTTTCTAGGTGGTATTTGGGGCGGGCCACCCACCCATGCCGTCAAATCGGTCGAAAGCGACATTTTTGAAAATAAGGAATAAGGAATAGGGAATAAGTTCCAATTGTCATGTCTGTCTAGAAATGATGTAAACAAAATGGTGCTTATAATGAAAATGAAGTTATGAACAGAATCACGAATTCTTTTTCATTATAATACCATGTTGTTTGAGTAGTTCACTGGGCACACCAGTGTATTTTGCACTAGTCAATGTTATCACATTTATTCATCTGTTGCATATATTCTGTTGAGTATAAAAGGAGATGGTCCCATACATGACCGGATTTTGTGTAAGTCCCCCTTTAATATCGTGGAATAGAATAAACTACGCAGTACCCTGGTCAAAATACGACCATGAAATATAAACGAGTTCATTTCATGAATTGGTAAATTTTAGGAAGTGCACGGGCGATACACCATATTGTAACTACATGTCTCAGGTACCAATATTAAAGCAAAATATTAACTGATTTAGTGCTAATCCAAATAAGTGGAATATAAGTGATAGGCGGGGCATTTTCATATATTACCTGACCATGTACTTTACTCAGTGACTTCTAAATGACTGTGCTCAAAACACATTGATTTACAAACCATCACTATCGAACCTGGCCATAATTAACAATTAATTAAACTTTAAAGGGGCACGCCTTGTTGTTTTTTTCGGTCATGTTTGAACACAAACTGTGCTTTGATCCCTCCATGACGGGAGCCGGGCCTGTGTAGCATTAAGGAGCATGTGCCGGTGCATTCTCGTATATATGCGTCCATTATGCGAGTCTCCCATAGGGAGCATCGCATATATAGATGATGCACTGGCCACTGGTTTACAAGGTCAATGTATGTATTGTTAAGCCAATACATTCTCTTAAATATGCGAGGTGCCATATATGGGCGACTCGCATATAAAAGATAATGTATTGACACAAGGTTTTCAAAAACAATAAAGGAAACGTCTGCCATTAAAGGGTTAAAACCACCACCATCATGTTTCCTGATCCTCACCGAAAAAAAAAACTCGAATCGAGCGATTCCAGTTGACATATATATATGGTTTCTGTCGTTAAAATCAATTATATAGGGTGATCGATATTTTTCGTCAGATTTAACGTTTTATAGACGATGTACTTCCCACAATTCCCGGTGAAGACTTGTATTCAATATATAAATTGGAAAATATGGACAATCCCTCAAATGTAATTAAAACACGTGTTTTTCACAAAATACTCAATTCTACCCAAACCAATGAAAAATTCGTTCATAATCCGAAAATCTTTTTGGAGTGATATATTATAGTCATTACAGACTGAGAGTGCTTAATTTTTTTTGGAAGAAATTTCATGAAACACGACAGCATTCAAATGATTTCGGTTGGATTAAACATAATCATTCATCCTATATGAATATAAATGCATCATTCGGCAACGGGATTGAGGAACGAGTGCGAGCCACTCATATGCCGTTTCTCTCCCAAAACACAAAATACTCAAGTAAACAAAATTGGACATAGCAATCAATTATTGCATTTACGTATATAATGGTATACATTGTTGTTGTTGTTGTTGTTGTTGTTTACTGTTGTCACCTCAGATTTGTTTCAAGAAATTATAATCTACTTAAGACGAAATACACGATATTTTAGTGTATTGCATGTTCGCGCACTTGGTTTATCTGAAGTGAGTTATTGTATTTGTGCATGTATTACTATCATTCACGCATATGCATGGACCTCGTACAAGACTTATCAAGAATTTAAATTCCATAGTGGCCTATGTATAGCTCTCCGTCACTTCATAAACCGACTTTAAATAATTAATTTTTTTAAATCCCATGGTGTTCTATGTGCACATAGGCATTGGGAGGGTTAGTATAGCGCCCATTCATTCGATTTGAGTCTGTTTGGTGGCTTGTCGTGGGGAAAATTCATATAATGTGGGGAGTTGTCGTGAGATATTACAAACTTACCCTCTAGACGAAGATTCATCACTGTATCGATCGCTCTGGCTTTTTTATCTTTCGTTGACTTCTCCTCATGATTCTTGCCAATGTTTACTTTGTACCACCACGATGCGTAATGAGGTCACATGTGTTTCTTTTCGCGGGAAAATTGTTCTCAGTTCGATCGTGTCCCACGAACAAATGCAACGGGAAACTTGAGTTGCAACCTGTTCGATGTGAGAATTTAGCAAAAATATTTCAGTTCCATCCTGTAGTAAGTGACAGTTTGTAAAGCCGAACTGCACATAGAACAACATCGATCTGAATAATTATCTGTTGTGTCTGAAACTCAAGATATAATTCATCTTTGTTTGCAAATGACAGGATATAACTGGCTTTATAAGTATGTTTTATTTATAGGACATATGCTTCTAAGAAATAGTGTTTTTATGCAGAACGGACATACAAGAATAGCTAATATCACCGCGAAAAAAGCAGATACCGCTTAGGGGCCGGTACCGTTAGACGCGGAATTTGATGCCGATTCCAACGATACCCATACGGACGTTTCGTACCAGCATGTCACTTAGGACAGAATGGAAATCAGGTCGCGATTTCATGTCGAGCAGTTCAGCAGATTCCCCGAAACAGTTTAACCGATTGTTAACGATGATAGTCGGGTATATGTTGTGCGAATGACTTTTTATCGATTGTCCATCATGCAGGAAATACACGAAGAAAACACGATTTAACCGATCTTCACCACAGTTCAGCAGTTCAAAATCCCGTTCAGCACTTAATCGGGAGCAGTTCAGCAGAATATCCAAAACTCAGTTTAACTGATTTTTAACGAAGATATTAACTGAGGTGTATGTGATGCAAATGACATGTTATCGATTGGCCATAACCAGGTACATGGGTAGAAAACAATTTGGTCGACCTCCACCACATGTCAGTTCAGCAGTTCAAAATTCCGGTAAAGTGCTGAACGGGATTTTGAACTGCTGAACTGGGTGTATGTCTGCCAAATGGTTTTCTATCCATGAACCTGGTTATGGCCCATCGATTACAAGTCATTTGTATCACCTACACCCGAGTATCTTTGTTAAAAATAAGTTAAACTGAGTTTTTGGAGATTCTGCTGAACTGCATGCTCCAGGTAAAGTGCTGAACGGGATTTTGAACTGCTGAACTGGTGTGAAGGTCGGTCAAATCGTGTTTTCTTCCTGTATTTCCTGATGGACCCGTTAAATCGGTTAAACTGCGTCGGAGAATCTGCTGAACTGCTCGACATGAACTGCTGAACGGTATTTAGAACTGCTGAACTGGGGGGGGGGGTGGAGGTCGGCATATATAATGGTTTTCTATCCATGTACCTGGTTATGGCCCATTAATTGCAAGTCATTTGCACAACATAAACTCTGCTAACTTCGTTACAATTGAGTTAAACTGCGTTCGCGATAATCTGCTGAACTGCAGCCGCCGTACTGCTGAACGGGATTTTCCCGTCGTCATTTGCCATATTTTCTAAAAAAAAATTCTCGCCCAGCTGGCGACTTGCAAATTTTGGGTCATTTGCCACATTTCCCCCAAACAATCGGACCGAGCACAGTCTGGCATAGTGACTGTTTGTCATTTATTATAACAGAGGTTGCTCCAGTGGACTAACAAAAGTGTATAATGTGTATAAAGGCATAATGCTAGATAATGGGCTGGTTGACAGACTAATCGGTAATTTGTTAGAAATTATGGAATTGTGTGTATCCTGTACAATGACCTACGTTTACATATATAAGTAAACTTGTCCTGATGTAACTAATACCTAGACCATATGTTCCTGCAAATTTTTTACTACCCCCCCCCCCCCCCCCCGGGGTGGGTAGTAAAATATTTGCAGGAACATATGCCGTTTTTTTTGCATCTGGCATTTTCGGGGACCCACCACCCCCAAACCTGCACAAAAAACAATTCATATTCCCAATTTTTTGACACCCACCCCCCAAATTTCACTAAAATTGGTCTAAAATCGGATAAAACTACTGATATCACTCATATGAGTGGGAATTATCTTCATTAGTTCAAATAACAGTTTAGCCTGTTTCAGAAGCTGTTTTAATTGAAAACAAAAAAGTTTTATAAATTGCTGATCATCTGTAAACCTAGGTCATTGTGTAGAATGCACAAAATTCATAATTTCTAACTATTTCCTGATTAGTCTGTCAACCAGCCCATTATCTAATATATTTCATACCACTTATGTTAGTCTACTTGAGCAACTAACTTCTATTATACTAAACTAGCTGAAACAGGCTGCCTTTGGGAGCCTATATTCAGCGTCGGAGATACCTGTGGGACTTCGCACACATTTTGATCTTAGACAGAACCTTCATTTAGCGGTGGCCCCTTTGTGCACTTCAAGCACATTTGGTCATTGAAACATTTTGATTTATATATATTGTTTTTTATATTTTTGTTTAAGAGTGAATTCCTTGCTCAATTTAACAAAACCAATTTTATTTTATTTTTTTTAATTAAAAATTTTGAAAAATTAATACCATTATAATATCCGCCAGGGTACCCTGAGTCACCACACCAAATTTAGTTGAACTCGGTCCAGGGGTCTGAGAGAGAAATCTGGACAGATCTTACTCGTTTATGTATATTAGTATATAGATAGATGACAAGCAGTCACAGCACTATACCAGACTTGGATACTTTAGGTCTTGTGAGAGATCATCTGAGTTGAAAGACATGTAAATAATTCACTGATTGGCTTGATGCGCTGATGACAGATAGTTTCTACCCATTGATAGTCACATTAATGTTTGAGACAGTTGCTCGCTCTTTGTCCGTGCACACAATGGTCTAGGTATTAGTTACATCAGGACAAGTTTACTTATATATGCAAACTTAGGTCATTGTACAGGATAGACACAATTCCATAATTTCTAATGTCAACCAGCCCATTATCTAGCATTATGCCTTAACACTTTTGTTAGTCTACTGGATCAACTTCTGTTATAATAAATGACAAACAGTCACTATGCCAGACTTGGATATTTTAGGTGTTGTGAGAGTAACCGATCATGAGTTGATAGACATGTAAATATTTCACTGATTGGCTTGATGCACTGATGAACAGTGTGAAGACAGTTATATTCTAGCCATTGATAGTCACATTAATGTTTGAGACAGTTGCTCATTCTTTTTCCATGTACACAATGATCTAGGCTTTAGTTACATCAAGACAAGTTTATTTGCGTTAATTTAAATGTAGTCGGTATTTATGTTATCACTTTTTTATTGATCGGTATATAGTTGGGCCCTTTGCACCTGTCAATATATTTGGGCTGAATTCATCTGATGCGGTATGATTCCTCGAAATAAACAACAAAACGATCGTTACTTCGAAATGTATTTTGGGCTAACATTTACACAATTCCTCCATAGGTTTTTTAGCCGGCACACACTGCAGTGTCATTTACATAGTTATATCACCTTGGGTGAAATAACAATATACGTCGATGGATGGACTAAGTGTGATTAGAAACGTACTTGCGTACTTGAACCATGAACGAAGATCGACAATTTTGGCCTGATTATTTTTCCGCATGATATTTCATGCACTATTCAGACCTGTATTTCAATAGAAACTGGAACAAATAAAAAATAAAAGGTACATGCCAACCGAAAACAATTCATATGTCGTATAATAGAACCCAGGTTCTAACAGTTTAGTGTATTTGTCACGAGTTGTCAGCGCGTCAACATAAAAACGTGTCAGTCGTCAAGGCGTTCGTCACTTTTTTGGCAATGTGTGTGTGGTTAATGGTTTATCAATGCAATGATCGTTGCATGTTTGGCGATGAACCTTTAAACCAATTGGAACGTGTGCGCACTTCGTGAACATATCATATATGGTGTGTAAATATTTTATAATTATCATAACTATAGTTTGGCACGTCCGATTATAAAAATATTTTCACATATTTTCTCACCAGGCGCGCTCTATACACACGTACATTTAAAAAATATATATAGCCGTGACCTATATACATATTTTTCAGAATCAGTACATTAATAAAAGGTCGGTAGACCTCATGTCCGCCTCTAAGCGTCGGCTTGATACGACCGTTGTTTGCGCATAAAAACCTGTCTTTAGTGCTAGTAAACCTACATACCAAATTTAATTTCATTCAGTACACATTTACTAAAGTTATCATCCGGAAACCTCAAATTGGCAAAAATTCTAAGTAAAAAAGGGACATAACTCTGGTGAAAATTGGCGGGCGGAACCCGAATTCGAACTTGACATGTGTGTTGCTGGGAGAAAGACACATACCAACTTTGGTTCAGATCAAATAATCAAAACTGGAGTTATCGGTCGGAAACCAAAAATGTTAACAGACGCGCGGTCAAATTCTAAGTCGAAAAAGGGCCGTAACTCATGTAAAAATAATTGGATGAAACTCATATTCGAACTTGGCCTGTATCTTTAGCTGGGAAATACACATACCGGTGCCAACTTTGGTTCAGATCAAATAATCCAAACTGGAGTTATTGGTCGGAAACCAAAAATGGTAACAGACGGTAAAATTCTAAGTCGAAAAAGGGGCATAACTCTGGTGAAAATTGGTTGACGGAACCAGAATTCGAACTTGACCTGTCTTTTCTGCTAGTAAACCCACATACCAAATTTAATTTAATTTGGTTCACTCTAACTAAAGTTATCATCCGGAAACCTCGGACGCACGGACGGGCGGACGGACGGACGGACGTGCTGATTATAACAGTCCTCCGAACCCGTTGATTCGGCGGACAATTAAAGCTCCAACATAGTTTATATAAGTATGTCTAATAATATGATATTGAGGGCGTTACCAAATCTGACTATAGTTTTCTTGTTGTAATATATGGCCCAGTTTATGGGGGTATAGTGTTATATCATGCAATTAAAAATTAAACAAATCATTATGACCCAAATGAAGCTTCCACTCATAGAACCTACACAATAAGCTATGTGAAATTTTCTTCTCTCAGTTCTCGGCCCGGGTACGGTACCTAATGGGGCAAAACAAATATATGATTTGTTCAAGCTCTCAAAAATATTAAAATCAATTGGTTTGGTCAGCTCTTAATAATTGTTCATATGCTATACATTGAAGGTGAAGATATATGAAATTAAAGATTTTTCACCGGATATGTCAAGAGAAATTCTATGATGGAAATGTCTTGCAATTTTTGTCTGGATTTTTTAAAATGCAAAACGCTCTTCTGGCCTTTAATCTCACCTAGATTCAACCGAGATACATCAGATCTTGAGAATAGCACGTCATATTGATCCAGTTTGATGGACATGTTCTCCTAATATGACATCAAGTTTTTATGACAACAAAGTTTTGAAGATAACTTGTCAAGGTCCATACGAGAAATAGCCTCAGTAACATCATACCATGTTGAATTATCACAAACTATTGCAGCACTCCAGTTCTATTTATTCAGTCTACAATCTATAATCATTTTCAAAACAGTAATCATAACTTAGGTAAATTTATAGCCTATAATAATTCATAAGGAGATATTAAAGTGTACTTTGATCATGATAACGCCTGGTCTGACCCACTGACTAGTATATACTGTGTCTAATATGGCAGTATACGCATCTGAATATTTATCCAAACAATACACTGATTGAGAATGAGGCCATGTGATGTGACTGAAATATAAATTTATAGAGCTTGAGCTGCATGTAGACTCCCCTCCCCATATGCGGATTTTTGGTGGTTATGTTATCTTTGTATAACTATACCAGTCATTCAATTTGCCATCTGACTATGGGGGCATTATAGAGTTATCGGTCTTTGGTGGCCGCCAACATTGAATATCTGATCAGGTAAATTTCAATTCGCAATTATTCAGGAAGTTGATGAGGTATTACGTCGTCCGAACAGTCATTCTATTGAAAATCGAGTACTCCCTATTCATATATGTATGAAGATATTTCATATATTAAAAATGGCCACCGGACGTGGAAAATATGACTCTTTTTCACTAATATATTCTAGATCAGTTTTGCTGTTTGGAACTGGTTGAGAAAAGTGACTTTATTTTGTATTTCTTATATTAGCTTATCATTGGGGCAATGGAATATAAAATTATATATGTCCTATAGCCCCTTCCGATCCCTAAAACAATTTGATTTTACAGAACGAGGTATAACATTTTCAGAAGAAAAAAATGGGATTCTAGTCACATTTCATCAAGGAATGAGCGGAACTGTGTTATGTAAGTGAGGCATACCATTACCCGTGAAAATTACAAGTCATTGGAACAAAAATTGTTACTTTGGCTCAAAATGGCCGCCAAAATATGGAAAATTGTATATATTGCCCCAGTAGTTGTGGTTGATGAATAATATTGGTTATTCTGCCGTATATCCATTAACAACTAACATATCTGATTCACCTTGGTTATTTTTTAGTTTTGTAACCACTGACATTACCAGAAATATTGGATTTTACTCTCACAAACTTGACATAAATACTGGCAAAAACTAACTTTTTAGGTTTGGACCATTTAAAAAAAAAGTAAACTGAAACTAACTTTGGTATAAAATGTGTTTATTGTTTGGTCTGTTTTAAAGTGATGTGAAACACTTAGGTAGGATGATTAAATATAAATGGAGAATAATCTTGCTCAAAGTAGTTATTTTTACAAATTATATATCCAAATTGGTAACACCCATTGTCCTTCTTATATATTAATTATTTACAATGACTCTTGGTGGCGAAAACGTTTTCGTTAGTTTATCGCAGATAGTTGCGTCCCGAATCGAGAAGTAAATATTTACAAATGAGAGTAGTCCAGACGATGAGTTCTATGGAGTTGTACAGTCGATTTGCTTGAAATTTTCGGCGATGTTACTAAAATGAGTCACTCTTCCAGTTGACATAGCGCCTGCATGCTAACTTGTCAGTTTCACATACCTGAAAAAGTACATAATATGTCTTTAAGTGTGTCACACTAAGGCGGTCATAGACCAAGTTACTGAAGATAGCTTCCAAAATGGCTTCCAACGGGTAAACAGTTCAATTTTCACATATATCCCGAACATTATTCTCTGCTGTTCCGAAAAATTAGCAAATATTGACTCACTTGGTTATTATGCATGCTAGGTAACCAACTGACAACTAAGAGATGCCATATTATACAACACGCCATCCAACATTTGTTCAATGCATGCACGCTCTTGATCTTACGTTGAATCGCATAATATATAATAAGGCCACCAGAATATGCTCAGAACCCAACCTCCATGCATGCACAACATGATAATACAAAGTACATATAGGTATAGTATATAGGACATTATAGGTAAGATTTTGTTTAAAATTAAATTAATTATTTTGACATATTCGTATGTATTATTTTATCTTATATTCTATATGTAAAATTCAAATAATTTTGCAAGTTTATGTAAGTTGTATTAAACAAAGAATACTTAGTTAAGTTACCTTGCAATAGCTTACATGAGAAATTAACCCATTCTATAAGACATTGGCAACAAACTTACAGAATGCCCATATAAAGGAGTTGATATAGGGTCGGTGTAATGAAATGCCAACCACAAATATTTTCCTTTAGCCTGAATCGATGGACATTCCACTGCCATTCCGACATGACAAATTCGTTAACATTTGTTTACGCACAAATGAACAATGATCGTATTATAACGGCATGGTATACCTATTCTGATATATAAAAGTCACGGGCCAGTGAATAAACTCACATTGGATGTACAATTATGTCACTATATATACACCAGTGACTAAATTATTATTTAAACTATATATACATAATGCAGCCTTGGCGTGCGTGCAGTTCTGAGAGTGTAGATCCGCTCTGTGTCGCATTTAATGAGGAAACGCAATGTAAAATTGAGATATATCACATGAAACCCCTATAATATCATTGAAAAATCCATTACATATTTTCTTATCTGTCACTAGTGGCTAATAGGTAATAGTCCAAGCGGTAATCACTTTCATGCTGTATATACCTGCGCGCGTGACATTATAACGAGATACTTTGAATTACTATTGAAAACTGATTATTTGTTTTGATTAAAATTATATTATTGACAAATGTTACCAATAAATAACCCAATAGATCAGGGGGGGGGGGTCGGAAAAAAAATTCAGGCACGTATGGCATTTTTTCCCTTTCGATCATTTTTTGTACCCACCGCCAAATTTTTTTCCGTTTTCGGCATTTTTTCCGACCATTTTTTGACACCCACCCCCCCCCCCCCTTACCCCCCCCCCCTTTTAACACTAAAACAGAGATTTGCGGGGGGAAATTCACTGTAAACAGCTGTATATGAATTTCTGTGCAGACTATTTATCATGGATGTTAACATGGACATGTAAATTGGAATGAGTCATTTTGAGGTCATTCGGCCAAAAAAACATGGCTGCCAGCGGCCATCTTGGATTTCAAAATTTGCAACAAAATACAACACGATAACTGCCTGCAGTCATTTTACAGTTAGAATTACATTATTTCTCTCATTCAAAGTGGTTTTGAAGCCCAACTCATTGCCAAAACACTAAAAAACAAGCAGGAAATTTTTGTTTTAGTTGCGGAAAAAATTGCCTGTTGGTGGCTTTGACCACCCACCCACCCCGGCATACGTGCCGGAATTTTTTTTTTCACCCCCCCCCCTGAATTGATGTCAAATAAAGACGAAACTAAAAGGGACTATATTTCTTTGCGCGTATAGCGCAGTACTGAGGTGAACCGTCTGAGCCAACACAAGACTTGTGTACAGTTTGCGTGTTCTCTACAGAGCTGATGTTGTTAAAAAGGCATAAAGCTTTAGTTTTTTTCATGTGATATACAAGATCTTCAACTCATTATGTTGGGATATAAGTTTTTATGAAACTCGATAGTTTGATAAATTTGATTCACAACTCGTCTACGACTCGTTGTGAATCAAATTTATCAAACTCGTTTCATAAAGTCTTATATCCCAACATAACTCGTTGGAGATCCTCTATATACCTGGCATCAGAGTGAACCAAATGTCTTATTTAAGGTTAGCAACGATTGCTCATCAAATACCACAATGGGGTACTAATAATTCATTGGTATGTTTTGCCTTAATTTAGTCAGTGTCTAATCACATGGTGCTGGTTTTGTTCAAAGTTGGGCACATGTATGTCTAAAACTGCACAGATATATTCTGCATAGGCCACTGATCATTATAAGATCGGGAGACTTTGCCACCCGATAGCTCATTAGTAACGGTTACCAAGCACCTACTCGGCATTGGCAGGAAAATGCTATTATAGTTGATATCTATTTTACTCATTAGCTCTACTTTAGTGGAAATTCAAATTTACTTGATTGTCACAGATATACATGAAGCGTGAAGATTAATTGTGGTTAGAATATTGATGGTGAATGTTGGGTTTCAGTCGCTGTACTGAAGTTCGCCAAATGTAACTGGTGTGGGAAGTGTGAAAGCAAAGCCTATACTGCTATAGTAAAGATCTCAGCTGCACCGAAATGTCCATTTGTCAGTAGCACAAATCCTGCGAAAACACAGAATCTCCCAGTGTATGTGGGATAGACTCCAATATTTCCTGGATGGTTATCACACACTTGCCATATTTATACGATAACACGATTTTTTATTTGCACATTGGCCACATTTTCCAATAAATTTAACAGTCTTCTATATTTAAATTCCAAGCTAATCGGTGTACATATAAACACACGCCAAAGTCAGCTTCACCATTTGTTTCAATCGGTGTGCTTTGTGATACACATGTTCAACATGCAACTTGAACTTCTGTAAAAAAGGGGCATTTGGGCTGATCGAGCTCGAGGTCGAAGATGTAATTTCTTTTGAATCAAATTGTTCACCAAGTTGTCTGTGGGGGAAACTGGGGTAAGTGGAGTAGGAAGTGGGTACTGTGTGACAGTGGAGATAACTCCATACCATCGATTATAGATTCGCACATTGCTTCATGCACACAACAGTCACACACATTTTGTTAATTTTGTTCTTCATATTTTTCTTTAAACACATAATATATGGTCCCTCGTTGCAAAAACCTCCTTTAAACTAAGGGGTTAATTATAAGCTATGTTTTGGAAGCTGTCCTCGTTGTACATACTTGTGACACATAGGGCCTACTCGAGATGTTTCAACTGATTTAGCATGCTGTTGAACTTATAGTTCTTACTGTATATGAACGGCGACCCCACAATAAGTATACATTTTGGAGCTAAAATAGCAAGTTTCCAATAATGGCACAATCACTGACAATGCCTGACAATTATGAACAGTGGAATTTAGAAAAAACAACGTTGTCGGTACTCTCAGTGCACATATTCATCTTAGAACAATGCGAACATAATTCGAGATCATTCAATCTGACCACAAATAAACATGTTTAATGATTTTCCAGGAAACCTAAATTATTACGAATAGCCAGGTTTATAATTACGAATTTAGGTGACAGACAGGCCTCACAGCTAGATTTAGACTTATTGACCGTTGCATCAGCGCACATACACCGGGTTAAATCTGTCCACAGCATTTTATATTAAAAATATATTAGATTTGTGACTAGGATGAAATGATGTAAACATGAAAACACCACCATGCCTCACAAAAGCAGTCAAAATATTTAGAATGAGGAGAAACAGCAGTCAAAGTTACACCCCCCCCCCAACTATTAAAGACTACACCATTTTAAAACAAAATGCAAATATCTTATAAACAAGTTAATATATCGTAAAAGCGACATAAGTGACAGTGGGAGCGCTATTGTTCAGATCAGTGTGTGAATGGTGAGTGACATAAGCCATTAATTATCAACTGACCACATAAAAGTTTCCAGGATATAACATTTTAAAAAAATGTATCAAAAATCTAATTTTCTCGCAAAAGAAAATATTTTGGCCATACAATACCCAATGAGAAATAAAAATATGAGAAATGAAACATTTCAAGGCAGAACAAACAGTTAAAAACATAACAAATGGACATGCTATTTACTTTCAGTATTTTTAATTTTCCGGAACATATTGAAAACTGTTTTTGAAAAAAAAACGTTCAAAGTTACCCTCTTGATAAAAGTTACCCCGGTTTACGGTAACAACTATAGGGGCCTATTCAAATTTTTATGGGGAAAAAGTTTTTTTGTTGCATCTGAGCTGATCTGAGCAACTTTTTTCAGAACACAACATTTTGAAATTTTCAAAGTACATATCAGAGCTATTTGCTTACCGACTCTTAACTCTGAAACAACTGTGTTTGGGCTTTAAATTGCATGTCTGTTTCAATGCGGTAGCCTATTAAGCACGTTGACAGAATATTGACTCAACATATGCATAGCCATGTCGTGGTAGAGTGGGACATGTAGTTTAATTGGTGTACATTGGGACGGTTAGCTACAGTGATGTAGAGTTGAGCAGATCTTTGGATTCCTGGTTGAATTCATCTTCTACATGTAGACACCTAGCTGAAGGTTTGTTAATTATCTTGTCGGATTAGAACTGACCATATTGATCAAAACATCATTGTCCCACTCCTCCCCAATTGAATGGAAGTGGTACGGTACCTTGGTTTAAGTTGCCAGTATGGTATGTATTATCAAGTTAACGATGGTATACACAGTCCTATTAGTTGCGGTAGTAATTTGTGTATAAATTATACACCAAACAATAACATTCGGCAAACCTCGTCCCAGAGGTCATAGATCAAGGAGTCCAGAATGAAAACAATAGTTGGATATATATATGTAGCACGAATTGGAAGAACAAATGTCCCACTCCACCCCAGTTTCCCATAATTATGACAACGATTCCTAGGACTTCGATAAGATATACCGCGCTCTGTGGATCAATGAAAAAAAAAAGGAAAACGGAATTGCATCCAGTTATTTAAAGTTCTTCGTTTTTGGAGGTTTACAAAACTTTAGTGTTGGACTTGAAAAGGGAGCGAGAAGTGCAATTTGTCTGATCCCCACTGTTGAAGATCCCCCAAGTCATACCGAAAGGTGTTCGGCATTATTCGATTTGACATTTGAATGTATTCTGCTCGGCGCTCTGAACAGAACTACGGGGTATAACTCTAATCCATACATGTCAAGTTTCATGATCAGATTTCGCCATGTTGAAGTGACAAACACCACAACCGAACTGAAATGTGAAAGGTGTACCTACTTAAAGGTACTCAATCCGATCATAGGGTCCCCATTATATATCAACATATTCCAACAACAACAATCCGATCAGAGGGTCCTATATTACTATTTCTTTAGCTTTGGGGTTAAAAAATATTTGATTCGAGTCGAGGAACCCATCAAACAAAGCTCAGAGTTATTAGATATTGATTTTTGAAATTTGTTATTTTCTCGAGATGAGTACTAATAATTGCCCTTAACTTCGTAATCTGCTCGAGATGTGTACACCAAAACACTATTCAAACAGACAAGGATGGATAACTCTAAAATCAAGTGGTAATAATAACGCGATTTTGACTGTGTTCTGGGACAGAAAGAATAGAAATAACGAAACTTCAAATATCGATATCTGATCACCCTGAGCGTTGATTGGTAGGTTCCTCGACTCGAATCAACTATTTTTTACCCCCAAAGCCAAAGAAATACTAATATAGGATTAGGACCCTCTGATCGGATTGAGTACCTTTAAGCACTGTATGAGGGTATCACCCCCTCCCCCCTGAATCGTGAATACGAGTTAATTTTGGGGGGTGAATCCTGAATACGAGTTAATTTGGGGGGGGGGTGAATCCTGAATACATGTTAAGAAATAATACATAGAAGTTACATAGACACATTATGATGCCGGTCGCGTTATGAGGCCGTTATGATACCATTAATGATACTTTATGACCAGGGACGTGGCTAGATGGTTTCCGTTGGGGGGTGTCCACCTTGGGAAATTCCAACTGCACCCCCTCCTTGAGTCAGAATCAGACCGAACACAAGTTTTGCATAATTCCATTTGCACCCCCCTCCTTGCACCTCAGTGTTTAGGCCTAATATCATATATCTTCATAAACCATGATTCTATATTCCCGGTATGAGAAAATTGAGATATTTTAACCTGAAACATTGCATAAATCCTAACATCTAGTGGTCTAACTCCATACACATGCACACGGCTACGGGCAAGAGACCACGACACACCGAGCTGACCATCGTTGTTCGGCCGGTGTGAGAAAATTTTGAAATTTGAACAAGAAAATCGCAAATCCTAGCATCCAGACTGGCCTCAACTAAAGCTTTCCTATAGTGTTGGAAATTTCAAACCTCATACTCCCCTTCAGGTTGGAAAATTCACCAACTGATGACCACAAGTTTGACCAAATGTAGTAAAATATTGTTAAACTTATTAGCATTTTTGTAATGGCCACAGGGGAGAGACAATGACACACCGGGCCGACCATGGTTCGGCCAGGTGTGCGAAAATTTTGTAATCTGAACAAGAAAATCGCAAAATCCTAGCATCTAGACTGGCGTCAAGCATTTTTAGCATGTTTATGATGGCACGGTGGTCGAATATGCCCAAGAAGCTATTATACCCACCCATTCACACAGATAACTAGCACAAAATATTACTTTGCGCCATCAAAACCTGCGTCCAAGATGTTTTGCTTGAACCCGGCCGAATACCAGTTAATTCGGGGGTATGAATCCCGCGTACGGCTTCAAAACACACTGCCAGTGAATCCCGCGTACCGAAGGGGGGGGGGGTGATACCCTCCTGTACAGCTGCTGATGTTTGATAATGCGGTTACCAGGAGATGAGATGATTATTAAGTACTTGGTGTAGGCCTAATTTTTTTCAAAGTCTGTTTTATATTATTTGTAATGAATTTTTTTTATTACGTTTTTCGCAACGTTTGGTCTTGATTTATTTTGGTTTCAGCTGACCTATAGTGACCTAAACTTGCTGAAGACAGTGAAGTTTATATTAATTTATTATAAATTAAATCGTCTGAATGTTGTTAAAAAGAATTAATTCACAATTGACATAACATAATAAAAATTAAAACCCAGCAATATTAAGTATTAAACAAAATAACAACAACAACAACAACAACAACAACAACAACAAAATGTCAAATCGAACAAATGTATTGAAGACAAAATATTATTATTACACTATATTTCTACATATTTTATATGATTTATAATTTGTTATATTTAATTATCAATTCAATAATTAATTAATTGTTAATTCGCCGTCGATCATTCTATTGTAAAGTAAAATAAATAACACAACAATAACAAAAAACAACAGCAAAGAACATTCACCGAGCTAGAACCCCGAAGTATCTTCAATAGTGGGGATCCGCGTCCTTGCGCGAGAAGTTGTTAGCTTGAAAGGGATAATTATGTTAGACTTGAACGCTTTATAATGTACCCCGCTAGTCGCGACCTGTTTTACTTTAGTTCGAGAATAAATCTCACGCATTATTTACGCCACAGGTGTAAGATGTTTTGGTAATTTTATTTACGCGTGGACAGGGAGTATAAATAGACTTGAGATGGAAGCGACGTAACGAGCCATGTAACGTCATCAGGGAGTCGCTATTGGACAAGCTGGCGGTATAGAAAGCGTTCAGGTACTAAATAAAGTAACTGCTCGTCTCAAATTTGTATATAGAAAGGTAGTCCGCAAATCTGACTTTTATTATCAGAGCATAGCTCCATAAAAGTCAGCCAGGTATATCACTGAAAGCAGTACTCCGTCACCAATCATTGGTATGGACATTTACTCGACTTTTCACAAGCGATAACACACACTAAAAAATATTATTTAACAACCAAAACTCCCACATACTTGTAGATCAGAGCTTCTAGTACATTTCTAGTGTGTTGTCAATGCATGTTTAAGATGTTAGTCGTGTCATTCTTCGCATAAAGCGAGAGCATATTTCTACCGCCTCGAACTTTCAGCCATTTTGTATTTGCAAAAATCTGTCAAAACAGTGAATTAGGAATCGGAAACGGAACGAACATAATTGGATTCCGGCTATAACATGTTCTTGTTTGTTTCGAGTTTATTTTCGATTCAAATATTTATAAACATGAGAAATAAACTTAATGATTATATATGTATATATGCATGTAATCATTTCATAATCACCATCGTCATCATCCGACATCAACATATTATTATTAAAATCATCATCGCCATGATATCATCATAATATATCATCAAATCAATTTTTTTCAAGGGCGTGGCTAAAGTGTCTTATTAAGTGTCCAAATTATTATTCCAACCTCTTTCCATCCTAATTGAGTGAGAATTTTCCAAATTGACACCTTAACTTACCAACTGTCGTCAAATTGTAATATAAGGTAGCCATACGGTCACTTATCGGCGTAGGTAATCGGCTTTAACTAATTGACGACTCTAAGTCAGTCTAAGACTATATAGTGATGGGCGGTTAACCGAGAAAACAACTCAGTTTCGATTTTTAACAATAAACCGAAAACCGACCCACGCGATTCTGCTCAAACCGATATTACGTTTTTTTTTTATGTTTATTTTTCACTTAAATCAACTTAATATACCTCCCCAGGTACTTATTAGTTGATATTGTTATCAAATTATCGGCCTCACTGATCAATATTATATCGGAATGTGTCCATTTCGTCTCAGATATGTGTTGTTATAATATAGTATAGGCGACTGTTTTTGTTCTTTTTCAAAACATATGGTCGAACAAAATAACGAACATGGTTCAACAAAAAGCCCTGTTTGGAGTTATTTTACGCGTCTAACTGGAGACGACTGCAAAAAAATGTCGCTGCTTAATATGTCATAAAAACGTCGCTTAAACCAGAGTCCGGCTAACTATATGAATGCCGAACGTACACAAGTCCAAATAAGGCGATAATCGCCAACCAAAAAAATGGAAGCGTCTGCTAACTCGAAAACTTAAGTAAATGGTATGAACACTTTGGTCGTCTGGACATTCCGATGTGACGTAATCTGGTAGAAGTTTGCAGCCATTGTGCAGCTTGTAAAATATGTCACAACATCACACACATCAAAGCGATCACACCGCAGTCATTGAATGTGGGTCAATCATACACGTGTCAATAATTGTTACACAGTCAGGTCAAGGACGCCCACTGTTTGTGAATTTGCTGCTGTTTGTGGTTGAATTCTCAGACACTAATCAATGCATATAATATGATAAATATGTTTTAAACATGTCAGAAAGGGATAAACAGTGAAGATGGGGGTGTTTATTTTTTTAAATACCGAATTTTATCATCTTATCGCGTTGGATTCAGTTTGCGTCGGCATTTTGTCCCGTTGTTTACCTGTGATCGCATTTCCTTCCTAAAAAATTGAACGTTATTGGGACATTATTGACTCTAATTGCGGTTACTTTGAAAGTATATTCATTTCAGTATAATTTCACTATCTAGTAAAAAAAAACGAACCGAAACCGATGTTTTTTCTCCCAGAAAAACCGAAACCAAACATAAAAAATCAAAACCGCCCATCTCTACTCGGTTTCGACTCCATATTGTCGCTAATGCTTTGTCAACGTTATTGGCACGTAAATCTTATGTAAGCATAGCGATGTGGTCGGAACTTGGGCGTTTGATACCGAGACCACTATTTGAATATTAATGTGTGTTCCAGAACGAAAAAGTTGAAGAAAATTGACAAATTTGTGAATTTAAAAACAGTTCAAACGTTAGTGTATTCCATGCCTCAGCCCGGACATATATACCAAATTTCATTAATATCCATTGAGAAACAACGGTCCAAACATATAACACCCCGTTTACACATTTTATTTGGAGCCGGCCACGGCCTTGGCTTACACTTTATATTGTGTCCCCGCACATATCGCCACGCCCTTGGTCATTGTTTCTTTGAAATCAAACTCCATTGTTTATTAAAACTTAAAATTCAAAAATGATTTGTTGCTGTTGCTTTCACTCGGTCGATCGTTCCCGTAATTATCTGATCTCCTTTCCGGTTATGTAGTTGAAAGTTCGTTCCGCCTTTTCCGTTCCGTCAATTTACTACAGATCAAGTTTTAAATGTTGACAAATTAACGGTCTCGGATTTATCTCAAAGTTCGGATTATATTTCAAGAGTCAGGTATTGTACACAATGACTTCGTAATCTGCCACTATCACTTGACCTTACAACATAATGGTAGCAGATAAACCCATCTAGTTATATGTGAATTTGGTGATTGAAATGAGGCGGGGTAGTGTCTATTTTTTTCCCGAAATAGTTTTTCGGCAAGCAGTCTACCATGTATTTTTAAAACAACTACAAATGTCACATTTTTATTTTTTTCGTCGGGTAGCTTGTTGATACTCACTCAGAACAGATTAGTCTTCAACATAATTTATATACAATGTTTGTATTTTCATGTTATAAGTGGGAAAAAAATTCATAATAATGGAAAAGCACTTGGAGGTCGTGAATAAAGCTACGGCGGCCCAACTATTCGAGAGCGTCTAGCTCTGTTTGAATAGTTGGGTCCACCAACTAATAGAAAGGCTGACTTTCTAACCCCTTTCACAAAGAAACTACTTGCTAACTCATTAATTCAATGCCACCTCGATTATGCATCCTCTATTTGGTATAGCTCTTTGAGTAAAACTACCAAAAATAAACTACAAATATTTCAAAACAAATTAATCCGGTTTGTTCTGAGCTTGGATAGATTTTCACATATAGGTTATGAAGAGTTTAAAACCATTAAATGGCTTCCGGTTGAATCCAGAGTTTCCCAAAGAAAGCTGACTATCATGAAAAATATTACAGATGGGAAAGCTCCTACATACCACAGTCCCTAGGAATCACTGTTAGTTGAATAAAATATTATTTAATAATATTAAATCAATATATTATAGTTAGTTATTATATTAATATTAAGACCAGTTTGGCAAGTAAAAATTTTGTGTTCTGCATTTTCATTGGTAGATGATTTGAACGAAATTACAAGAGTACAAATTTTTATGCCACACAAACATTCCCGCTTTCTGAGTTTATATCATCATATTCCGTATTTTTTTCTTGAAACGCTGGTGTATTCAGATTGTTTTTATCTTTACCCACTTACCAGAAAAATGTCTGTTAGTTCCTCGAATATTCATTTAAGTCTAACTGTCGGGGATTCCTAATCATTTCTGAGAAAACCACCCAATCTGTAAATAGTTCGTTCGCGTATAGCCAACCGGTGATGATCCGAATAAAAGGGATTACGGATGTGAGTAAACAGACGTCGGGTGTGTTAAAACTGGCTCTGCTGTACACTACTAAGTACACATTTTAACTCATTCTCATTACTAGAGAAATGTAGAAATGACCATCTCAAACTAATATATATATATATTTTCAAGTAGGGCCCTGGGGGTGGTTGATACCTTGAGATGTGAAAGCAAATTTTATATTCCAAGCTCCCGGTTAACTCCGCATCTCAAGAGTGGCAATGGGAGATAACTCGTGCTGGGTTTGGCTGCAAAAGTAATGTGTAATAGGGAACTGGATTGATAACTTCCCGTTTTAAACAATTTTGCAGAATTACGTCACTTGATAATAGCCGACAGTTATTCAATGTGAATATTGGATGGAAAATTACGATTTATGTACAACTCAGACAAGGTACAGTTGATATGACCCGACGAGCACATTAAGAACAATTAACTTGATTGTCACATGTCAAATGTGGGGAGATAAATGCATTTTTTTCGAACGAAAAATCAAATTGTTCGTTTTAGTGAACTGTGATAGAGCACAGGGGGTGGTCTTGAGCCAATGAGGTGATGGTTTACATAATAACAAAATCTGAAGTTGCCTAACTGTACTTATATCTGTATAGTAGAGGTAATATATCTAGATCTATTTGTTATATTTTAATCAAATTTAATATTACATGGACAGTGATTCCTAGGACTGTGTACATACCTAAGAGATGGATTCCAATTTTCGAACACTCATTGTAAATATAATCTCCGGTCTGGAATCTTTAGATTATCTGTGCCCCATGTTAGGGTATTTGGTTACAATAGCTTTTTCTACACAGGAATCACATTGTGGAATAATTATGTAAAATATATTGAACCTAACTGCAACTTGGCTACATGGAATCACCTAATAAAACAGGAATTATTCGATAAAATTTTAGGTACTGAGGAATCTGACTTTGTATATTATTAATGGTGTGAATCATGCTATTAATAATACCGTACGACCTTATGAGAACTTGTGCTGTGGCCTGGTCAGTCATGTGGTCGGTTACCATTAAGGACCACAGTGGAAATAAGCAAGCTTTGGCTTGCTTTCCTGTGCGCTCCTTGATGGCAATCGATGGCATGACTTGTCAGACGAGCGTATTCATATGTATATTTCTCTTCTACTACTCTATTTTCCCCTCTATCTTTCTATGTACGATGACAGTACTTGGCCAGCTGCATATATTGTCACTGCTGTCTGTATTTAGGGATTCCATCTTTCGGTCATGGACATGCCAGTCTAAAGCCGGCCATACATGGCAGCAGTGTGTATATGCAGGTGGCGAAGAGCTGTTGGTTCTATTACTAGTATCTCTTAAGCAACATGACAGTCCTGTTGAGGGAGGAGGGTGGGATAGCACGGGTTGATTTTTCATGTTGTATATATATATACAGGTACGAGTATCTATTTAGTAGTCATTACTAAGCTAGGTTTATACACTATCTTGTCCCTCTACAGAACTGTCAAGCTGCATTCTTGTTATATTTATATATCTATACTTTTTATATTTATATTATATGAATGTCACACTCTGTGTTTACACTTTTGTATATATGCTTATGCTCATGTCTGCAAATTTTGCATCTTTTAGCCATTAAAAAATTATCTATCTATCTATAACTCCGTAGCGTCGTTGGTAACAACACAAAAAGCACACAATTTTTCGAGACGGGCGTTGAACAAATTGATCTCATTAAAGCACTTACAAAGACATTCATAGAAAAATAAAATTTACAAAACGTAATTTTATTGAGGAAAAGTGTATTAAAATGTACATACAGGTTCCCTATTTTCGAGATAAAAAAAACGGACACGACAGTCGGCATTTTGTCGTTACAAAAAACTTACATTGGTATATTAAGCTTGTCATGATGTCAGTGTAATATTTGATAGATTCTCTTGTCTATTCCACCTTCGCTTGACTCGGCCCTCCAGCTGAATATACATATACATATTCAGGAGAGCAGCATTACCGGTACTCCATTAGTCTCAACAAAATTTGATACTGTCTTTATTCTGCAATTTTCTGGTCACAGAATCTGAGTCCGAATATCTCATGTTTTTATCAAGTGGAATTTTGGATGGTGACACCACAGTGACCACACCTTACAATATGATCACTGACATAGACATGAACCAGCTTGGAGCAGGAGTGCCATACTTGTTATTTCTTCAAATAATTAAAGCCAATAAAGAATAATTTGTAATGACTATAGTACTGTATTTAGTACTTACCACAGACTCTTATTTTGGTGTTCGATTCCTTTCAACTGAGCTGTGTGCATGTATACCATTATACTTACAGGGTACAGCATATCAGACATAACCATCAAAATGATCTGTCAAAATAGTATTTTTTTTTAAATAACAAGTTCAGAGGCAGAGTCTGCAAGAGAATTGTGAACTTACTTTAAATAAGTAATATGTAATGGTGATCGATGCACCAGCATGTGTTTTTGAGTCAGCCTACTTCAGCTGAAACTTTCATTCTCGCTGCATGCATCAAATATTAATAAGCTGAATGAGAATATATTGATTACGTACTTGTAGTTCTATACGTTACCAGACAAATTACAAACTCTTAGATAAAAGTGTGGCCTACACACTTTTATCTAAAACATTTACTGGCAAATAATCAGCAAATAGATTTTGGTAATATGCTTACAGGTGCGGTTACATTCAATACTGGCATCAATTAAATCATTGAAGATAATTTCAAACAGGACCTTTTTATTATTCTCTTCAACAAGTCCTATCCAGACCAAAATCGTTTCTAATCAACAAATGGAAACAGCTTCTCTTTTGATCACACAATTCAAAGTCATAATTAAATATATCACAGAGATTTTACAACTTTCAATTTATAGGTAATCAATCCGATCAGAGGGTCCTATGTTACTATTTCTTTGGCTTCGGGGGTAAAACATATTTGATTCGAGTCGAGGAACCCACACATCAAAGCTCAGAGTGATCAGATATCAAGTTTTGAAATTCGTTAATTTGTCATGCATCTTACACCCACAATTTGATAATAATAAAAAGGTCCTGTTTGAAAGATGTAAGATGGATAACTCTAAAATCAACTTGAGTAGTTGGTTATTAACAATAATAACCACTTGATTTTAGAGTTATCCATCTTACATCCGCAATTTGTCTGTTTGAGTGTGAGGCAGACTCTCGAAAAATTAACGAATTTCAAAAATGGATATCTGATCACTCAGCATGAGCTTTGATGTGTGGGTTCCTCGACTTGAATAAAACATTTTTCACCCCGAAGTCAAAGAAATAGTAATATAGGACCCTCTGATCGGATTGAGTATCTTTAAGACAAGATATCTTCCAGTTTGCTTGTGGCATATGCCTGATTTTAGCACTGATAATCAAGATACATTTCAATTCAACGTGAAAAATCATTTACAAGAGAAAACTATACAACAAATAATTTCCAACAACAAAATAAATTTCAATTTAACAGTAGATGACCGTACAAAGATTATTGTTTTCAACCATTCTTCTCCAAGTCTCATTTAAATAATGTGCGCCCATCCAATATTAAGTATCTATTATTTAAGGCATTACGTATGGGAGGCCCTTTTCACATTTATTATTTATTTGCGCTTAAGCTTAAATTATTTGCGCTTTGGCGCAAATACCTAACACTCCCTTACCTCCAACTGATTATGAATGATTGAGTCCATCTCATAATACATTATTATGGGCCCAGCTAGTAGTACTGGATTTCTATCAGATTGTATTTTAATTTGGGCTTGTTCAAATCTATATCCTGAATTTAACATTTTTATCATAGACTCAGCAATTAATGTTTGGCGACAGATGGCATAAGTATTAAATATTACATCAGGTCTAGAAACTAGCTATTCATACTGAAAGTGAATGAATGGAATTCATGACAAATTGAAATTACAAAACTGCTGAAAAATCATCAAACATAAAGCTATAAAATAATAAAATGAATCATATGCATCAATAGTTGGTCTTTTTACATCCGTCTTTACCTATGTAACCATAACGCTGAGTTATTGACTTAATTTTCACTGATTTTAAGATGAGAAATTTAATGACATTACAGATGACTTTCGATTTGGTGTTGATATTTTGGCGGAAACGAAGCGGGGAAATCCTTCCCGCCAGCGGCATTCCAAACAAAATAACACCATCAAAAATTTCACAAAATACGGAGTGATCAGACTATTCCACTCCATGTTCAGAATTGATCATTCTATGAATGCAACATAATTGACGGTAATTTTAAATCGAAGAAGCGAAAATTTTGAGTCACAAAAGTAACCAAAATAACACTGACAGGTATGCGGAAACAGCTGATGATACCGCCAGGAATTCTCCAGTCGGATTTCCGGAAGTGATGAGGAGTTACGTATCCCGTTTATTTATAATCCCTGGCGTGAACCAATGGGCGAATGCATTATGGGTGATTAGGTATTTTCGTACTTGAGTAAACCGTACCGATAGAGTCACAATAGTCCGGCACAGATTAGCACTACACGATTACGCCACCGGTTTAATTGGGGGGGGGGACATGTCTCTATTCCGAAGGTTCGCTATCCCGAAGGTCCACTATTCCGAAGGTTCTCTATTCTGAATATTTGCTATTTCGAAGGTTCACTATTCCGAAGGTTCGCTATTCCGAAGGTTCTCTATTCCGAAGGTTTTTGTTATTTTAAGGTTAATTCTATATTCTAAAGTATTGAGAGGGTTCATTATCACGAAGATTCTTTTTATGAAGGAAATAACTTAAAACATTAAATGTGATTTTGTTTTGTTCTCGCGGGTTTTCTTGACATTTAATGTCATTACGTGGGCCCATACCTTTGAATTCTTGGCATATAATATGAATGTTGCGGTATATATGGACCCTCCTGCATTGGGACATGACACAGGTACAGTTGACTTAAGTTCTGCTCTGTGCGGGCTCCAATTTGGGGTTCAATATTTTAAGGTCCAAATTTAGAAATTTATGGGCCCATACCTTTGAACTCTGGGCATATAATATGAATATTGGGGGGGGGGCATATCTCTATTCCGAAGGTTTGCTATCCCAAAGGTCCACTATTCCGAAGGTTCTCTGAATGTTCGCTATTCCGAAGGTTCACTTTTACGAAGGTTCGCTATTCCGAAGGTTCTCTATTCCGAAGGTTTTTGTTATTTTAAGGTTAATTCTATATTCTAAAGTATTGAGAGGGTTCATTATCAAGAAGATTCTTTTTATGAAGGAAATAACTTAAAACATTAAAATTGGCCAAAAAGCATGGCCGCCATCTTGTATTTTACTCTTTGCATCACTAAATCCTTTGGCGCAGGTTAGACATTTCAATTAGCACCTTCCCTATTCCTCCATTTACTGTCAACCATTAAATTATTCCCCATACCTAAGTTGAGCTACAGTGTCATTGACACTTTCATTGAGTCATGGTGAAGGAAAGTGCATGGGGACTCGACTTAGAATAGTTGTCATCGTCAATATTTACTACATGTAATTACATCAATATACTCCCCACTTTAACTGCAATGTTATGTATTCGTAACCATGCCCGACTCGTAAAATTGAACGTTCTTTATTTGGTATATGCAATCGCTTTTTATGTTTACCCATACCATAGTATGGTAAACATAGTGTCGTTGCCCGGATTGACCACTCGTCGTTCGTCCGTCTGTCCGTCTGTCTGTCTGTCTGTCCGTAGACACTTTACGAGTAATGCGATAACTCAAACATTTTCTATCCGATCGAAACCAAATTTTGTATATGGGTTTCTCAGCCCAAAATACAGATCGAGTTCGAATTTGGGTTTGATCCCAGATTTTGTTACAGAGTTATGGCCCTTTTTCAACTTAGAATTCACGCATTCTGCCATAACTCAAACATTTTTTATCTGATTGGAACCAAATTTGGTATGTGAGTTTCACAGCCCAAAATACAGATCGAGTTCGAATATGGGTTTGATCCGATTAATTTTAAAGGAGTTATGACCCTTTTTCGAGAAAAAACATTTAAAAAAAAAAATTTGATTTTTTTAGATTTAGCTCCTTGCTAAATTTAGCATATACAAACAGATACAAATATTAAATTTTGTTTGAACTTTAATAACAATAAAAAAAAAAGTTTAATAATAAAAAATATTGACACTTTCATTTATTTTAGTTTTATACGATTAATTAGGTGTGATATCCTGTTTTGAAAATATGAAGATTTTATTGCAATAGTTTCATGTTATATAATGATATCAATAAATTACCATGTGAACATCCAGAGTATATGAGAGGACATTTTATAGATGTTGTCATTCCAAGTGAAATCTGTTATGAAATGAGTGATGACATATTATACAGAGCTCTGGTGGTCAAGATAAACAACACTGGTGGCTGGCTGTTTGTTTATTCTAACTGTCAAATTGATTTATGGCAGCATAAGACTGTTGTTTATCCTATTCTTGAAATTGCATTACAGGGTGAGATAAGAGCCCCCACTCACCTATATAAGACTTAGTGTCTTCTAAATTCCATTAATTTGCTTCAAAAATAATTAACCCTTTCCAAGGTTTCCATAGACACATGCTATAATGTACATGGACTCTTCTTCATATCTCTTAATATCTGTTGGGTATCTTTGCACACTATTCACTTATATAAATTTTGGTTTTGACTGATTAATTGATTTTTGAAAAATATATTAACCCTTCAGACATGTGCTTTCAATTTGAAATTAAAATAACAGCTGATGGCCAATATGATTTATCTATGCAATGGGAATCAGGCAGATAAATATACAATGACTATTGTAAGTGATGACTTGTTTTGAAAATCAATATGGTAGATGTTAGTGTTTCCAGGAACCTTATTTTCCCATTTGTCCATATTTTCATGGTTGATTGAATTTTAGGGGCCACAGAGCACTTAGAAGATTAACATTGAAGGTTGTGGCTTTTAGTGTCCAAGCTACTTGTAAAACATTGTAATGTGTGAAACCATTTAATTGAGGGCTAACTTACTTTCTTTTATATGAACGATTTAGTGGTCATAGGGGCAAGCATCATCATCATATTATGTCTGTATAACATTATATAGATAATACTTTTGAATTGTATAAACTACATATATTTTTGAAAACCATGCATACACCCCTGTTATGAAACACTTAATGTTATTTAATACACAGGTCAGATCTGATCTTATATCTGTCCATGTTTGATAAAGAAATAACTGGGGAGAATGGGGGGGGGGGGGGGTAATTAAAGTACCATTTAAATATGAGATGGAATCCCCTACATGTATGTCATTCTAAGCAGTCTGGCTTGTCAACAAATTATAATTTCTTTTTAGAAGTGAATAAATTTTGAATATCTGGCATGTCAAAAGTGTTAAAGATAGGGATTTATCACTTTTGCTTCCAATGAGTTAACTTAAACTCCTAAACATGTCCTCCGAAATCACTAAACCATTGGATCTCACAGTGAGAGGTCCTTGGGTGAATAGGGACAGAGTTATGAGATTTAAAACTACTCCTCCCCACCCCAAATACTTTAACCCTTCCTTAAGACAAATTATTTGAGCTTTTGATTTCAAGTTGGGTACTGATATATGGATTAATTCCTGTGATCATATCTTTGACAAATTATCAATTATGACTAGTCGCTATCGCCAAGGTATGGGTTAAACATCTGCCGATCGTGATCGGCCTCTCGTTAGTGATAGGTTTCGATTGGATATACTCCAACCGGATGCCCCACTGGATGCTCCGGAAAATTTATATTCTTTACGGGAGACGATGTTTTTCTTGGGATGGCATTATCGTCGGTTGTTTAATGTGGGTGTAGCTTCTCTTCTGCATTGTCTTCGGTAGCCACTGTTTGGGCCAGTATATTCACGTGCTTGAAAAAACCTTTTTTCGAAGTTGATGGAATAAATTCTGGACCATTTCGTCGGCAACTACTTTAATAGTTTCTGATTTTGCACAACGGGTTTCCCCACAAAACCCTGTCAAACGTCACTAAAACGAACATCGTTTGGAAATGAATGTAGAATTATACCTAATTGAGAGTCACGCACCAACCACTGCATTTATTAGCTCAACTTTACTTTGTAAAGTTTGAGCTATTGCCATGGCTTTGTCGTCCGTCGTCCGTGTGTGTGTGTGTGTGCGTGTGCGTAAGGCGTCAACAATAGAGGCTACAGGTCGTACCTTTGATCGGATCATTATGAAATTTGTCATAGCTGTTGACATCAACATTTGTACCGGAATGATTCATTTTGGGGTCATTCGGAATAAAAACATGGCCGCCAGCGGCCATCTTAGATTTCAAAATTCAATCCATTAGCACGGGCTACAGGCCGTACTGTTCGTCTGATCGTCATGAAATTTGTCATGGATGTTAATATTGACATGTAGATGGGAACGAGTAATTTTGGGGTCATTCGGCCAAAAAACATGGCCGCCAGCAGCCATCTTCGATTTTACTCTTTGCATGACTAAATCCTTTAGCACGGGCTACAGGTCGTACCTTTAGTCAGATCATCATAAAATTTGTCCTGGATGTTAACAATGACATGTAGATGGGAAAGAGTCATTTTTGGGTTATTCGGGCAAAAAACATGGCCGCCAGCAGCCATCTTGGATTTTACTCTTTGTATGACTAAATTCTTTAGCACGGGCTACAGGTCGTACCTTTAGTCTGATCATCATAAAATCTTTCATGAATGTTAATAATGACATGTAGATGGGAACGAGTCATTTTGGGGTCATTTGGCCAAAAAACATGGCCGCCAGCAGCCATTTTGGATTTTACTCTTTGTATGACTAAATCCTTTAGCACGGGCTACAGGTCGTACCTTTAGTCTGATCATCATAAAATTTGTCATGGCTGTTGATATTGGAATGTAGATGGGAACGAGTCATTTTGGGGTCATTCGGACAAAAAACATGGCCACCAGCGGCCATCTTGGATTTCAAAATTTAATCCATTAGCACGGGCCACAGGTCGTACTGTTTTTCTGATCATCATGAAATTTGTCATGGATGATAATATTGACATGTAGATGGGAACGAGTCATTTTGGGGTCATTCGGCCAAAAAACATGGCCGCCAGCAGCCATCTTGGATTTTACTCTTTGTATGACTAAATTCTTTAGCACGGGCTGCAGGTCGTACCTTTAGTCTGATCATCATAAAATTTGTCATGGATGTTAACAATGACATGTAGATGGGAACGAGTATAATTTTGGGGTCATTCGGCCAAAAAACATGGTCGTCAGCAGCCATCTTTGATTTTACTCTTTGTATGACTAAATCCTTTAGCACGGGCTACAGGTCGTACATTTAGTCTGATCATCATAACATTTGTCATGGCTGTTGAAATTGGAATGTAAATGGGAACAAGTCATTTTGGGGTCATTCGGACAAAAAACATGGCCGCCAGTGGCCATCTTGGATTTCAAAATTGAATCCATTAGCACGGGCCACAGGTCGTACCTTGAGTCTGATCGTCATAAAATTTGTCATTGATGTTAACGATGACATGTAGATGGGAACGACTCATTTTGGGGTCATTCGGCCGAAAACATGGCCGCCAGCAGCCATCTTGGATTTTACTTTTCTCTTCATGTCTATAAACTAGTATTAGACATTCAACTTTCCACATTCCTAATCGCTCCATTGACTGTAATATATTAAATTATTCCCTTTCCAAGTTGAGCTACAGTGTCATTGACACTTTCATTTGAATGAATGAACGAAAAATGATTGTGAATATACGGGACACTCAGGGCATATATATGGAAAATTAAAACAACATTGTGAACATGATTTGTCGAGTTTGTGAAATTTTAACGCCAAACTCTCAGTGTCATACTTGTTATTTGTGCCAAATTTCAACTCACACAGTCTACAGACTGACTATGATAGTTAATATTTTATAATCAGTAAACTAGTGATGAACCGATGTGGGGAAACCACCATCGGCCAATACCCAGTTGTAAAAAATTACAAATCGGTCGATGCCGATGACAGTTCTATTTATAGTACAAGAAGTGACGCAGCACTAACAATAACACTAACAAGTTAGCCATGTAGTACATTCATTAAAACTGATATCTTGGTGATTTAACTGCAGAGTATAGTCTTAAGTTACTGAATGTAAAGCAAATGATAAATTAATATTGCGTTATTATTTTTAGCTGATAATACAGTGAATATTTATGAACAAACAATGAAGACATTTCTCACGAGGCTCAGAGGTAGGCAGACGAGACATACAACATTATAATGTAGACTAAATTACATCATCATTGTGTCAAGCTTTCAAGGACATTCTATCTGAGCATTTGTGGTGACCACGTTGTACTTTGACAAACTGCCTCAATGAATCTATTTTATTTACATCAAAGGTCTTGATTAGAATTGAAACCAAGTTGAAAGTCGGTAAGCCTGAATGCTTTTTGATTGGCAGGAATTTTTTTTGAACTACAGTAATCTACTTTAATACTGAATCGAAAGTTTATTATTTTCACAATTCAAAATGCCACAAGAGCATGCTATAATCTGTGTCGGGCAATCGACCATGTGGTCACCAATCTATTGCCACTTGTGCATACGGCGAAGTCACACAATGTATATGATTACCCTTTACTATTTATCCACTGTATTAACCACCATGCAATACTATTTATATGTAAAAGACTAACCATACTTAACTAGTTACCATTACTTACTGTACACAGTGTTCGCCTTGGACCGAAATATTTTTTAGCCAAAAGTTTAGCCAAATGAAAATTTTATTAGCCAAATAAAAAATATTTTAGCCAAATGTTTTTTGGCCAAATTAAATCATCATTTTCTGGGCGGTTCACAGTTAATGACTAAAATATTTGCTTTAAACTTTATTTGTTGCTCAATATAAAAACTTAATTAAAACAACACAAAAACAACTTTAAAAACATTGTTATACAAACATATGTATGCATTATATCACACAGGCAGATCAATTCATAAAACATTAATATAGCATACGGCGGGATTTCACATCGGACCATACGCAAAAAGCCCGCATAAATCCGCTAAGCTAATTGTAATAACTCTATGTCGTTGACACCATGACGGCCGCTAACTATTGCTTATTACAGTAAGGTGATAACGGTTGAATATCTATTGTATTCAAATCTTTTATGATGAGAAGCCAGTTTATTAAACGGGATGCAGATTACGCAACCATTGATTAAGTACTGCTCTGCTGTAATGAACAAAGCACTTAGGTATTTTATCTTACAGTCGGCTTAATCAATTACATAACCAGTATACAGCTTATCCGTTTTGATGATTATGCTGGTTAAATGTTAGAGCTTACCTTTTGCTGTAATCACCTATTCATTGTGCTCACTGATAACAACTCTCTTCAAGGTATATATGTTTAGTGTTGTTTACATAGTCGGTGTCATCGACGGCATATAAACATAAATACGAATTACATTCGTCACCTAACTTCGATCTATTCAGCGTTTTTATTATTAGCTTTACGACTCTATGCTTTCCGTCTCCACTTGGGGTAAAAAAAAGTTTAGTCAAAAGTTTAGCCAAATGATATTTTTATTTATTAGCCAAATTCGAAAAAGATTAGCCATTGGCTAATTTGGCTACCGACATCGCGAACACTGACTGTACAACACCTAAAACAACAGTTCATTTAAATGCTGATTTACCATTTTCTCGCTTTGTTGCATGGAAAGCAAAACAATCGTTATGCCATAATAATGGCAGGATATTTTTGCTGATGCCAATGGTAAACAGATAACCTGAATATCGGCCAATGCCGATGCCGTTAATCTGTTCATCACTGCAGTAAACACTCTTTCTTAAAACCACCCAAAACTGTGTTTCTATTAAAATTTCAGACTAGAAACAGTAAACTCTGAAAGTGAACATACTGATGATATAGAAACCGCTTTTAACATTTCTTTTAGCATGACTTTTTATACGTCCTTTTAGAATAAAGGTTGTATTATGTAATCAGTCTGTCTGTCCTGTCCGTCCGTTAACATTTTTGGTTTCTGACCGATAACTCCAGATTGGATTATTTTATCTGAACCAAAGCTGGTATGTCTGTTTCCCAGCTAAAACTACAGACCAAGTTCGAATATAGGTTCTGTCCAATTATTTTCACATGAATTACGTACATTTTTCGACTTAGAATTTGATCGCATTTTGGCTCTGAAATTAGGGGTATATTCTGGTATATCAGATATTCTTTGTAAGCTAAAATTATTATTTTATTTTGTGGTAGTAAAATTCGAAATGGCTAAAGGGCGTATATTGCCACGCCCTAGCGATGCTCTTATTTACACATATAAATGAATCCAACTAAATGGAATGTACATTTAAATGACACTCTCTACTTCCTATATTTTTTTTAGGATTTATTGATGGTAAAGAACGAAAGCCGGTTAATAAAGGATGGATGCTGAGGAGTTTAATATTGATACATCTTCACCACTTTTGATCTGCAATAAACTACAGGAATGGGAACCTCTGAGCTGGACACCCGAATATCTGGCAAATCAGCTCGGAGATGAAGCATTTAGATGCAAGGTTTCAAGTAAAGGCAAGTTGAAAGGTACAGGTAAAACATGGCTATTGGAATTAGACATTTTTTTGTGATCATGTCACCAGTTACCTGGACCCCCTTGTTTCATGTTAACTCCACATTATATTAGTATCATTTGTTTAGAGCATTTCCCCTTTACGCCAGTGGCGAGTGGCTTGACCAATAGTCATATGATCTCGAAGACCCTTGATTAATAACTGTATTTTTCTTCATTCTGTTTATTGGAGCTCAAATTTGTATTCCAGAAATCATCACCACTTCCTGCAGAACACACTAAGTTTGATTACCTACCTACCAATTATCTTTGCATGTTAAATCAACACCAGGCAATTTAATTGTTCCAAAGGTTTCAATTTTTACATATTTGGTTACTATATCTATTAGTATAACAATAGATATGACATTATCATTGATGACATCACCAGAGGTCAAAACACAAATATAATAGTCTGGGAGCAGATATGTACCCCTGCATCTCCCCACCCAGGACTTAACCTCATTATGGCCCACAACGTTTAAGCGATGTTAATATGGAAAAGATGGCGTCCAACATGGACGTCAGATGGCATCCAACATGGACGCCGTTTTCCAGACTTGGCACTATTAAGTCAGTTTTATGCAAATTATAGAGATAAAATCTTGTCATATGTATTCAGATGTATACATTATTATGAAACTAAAACATAATGCCACCTTTCTAGGGCAAAATTCGAACTTCCCATGTAAGCTGGCCATTAATAATGGCTGCCGAAAGTGGAAAATATGACTATTTTTCACTAATGTCTTCCAGATCAATTTTTTCAGCTTGGAACTGGTTGAGAATTGCGACCATATTTCTCAGCTTTCATGTTAACTGATCAATGAAATATGTCCCAGCCCCTTCCGATTCCCTCAAAAATTGATTTTACAGAACACGGTATAAAATTTCACCAAAAATCACCTTTGGGATTCTAGTCATATTTCAGCAAGAAATGAGCAGCACTGTGCAATGTAGGTGAGGCATACCATGACTACTCAAACTCAATGGAACAAAATTTGTCATTAATTAGATCAAAATTACCATAAAACTGGCGACCAAATAATGGAAAATAGTAGATATTGCCTCAGCATGCTACGCGATCGCTTACAAGTTGTGGTTGATGAATAAAATTGACTAATATGCCTTCTATACATTGAATACTTACATTGCTGATGCACCTTGGTTAATTGTTACTATTGTAACCACTGATATTGCCTGAAATATTGGATTTTTCTCTCACAACCTTGAAATCAAAATCGACAAAAATTAGTGTCTTTGAGATGCGAGAATGTATAAAAGTGTGTCTGTAACCAAGCAGGAGCGGACATCATGTCAAACAAGTGAAAAAACAGCCAGTTTGCTTCAGACCTGCGCTCATAACCAGAGTTCTTCTGAACCAATTTTTACATGGGATATATAAAATTGAAGAGTAATAAAATATATTTGTACCTACATATGAGGAATTTATGGAACCAGTTTGTGGGTGTTAAAAAATTATCATAAATTAGTACCGGCCAAGTTGTCCACCTTTCTATAGGATTAAGTATTATTGGGGTGGGGTAAATATCAGCCTTCTGGAAGCTCTCTGAATAAAATGTCAACATACATGTTTGCGAACTTGAAAACAAAAATTTGACATTTTATTTTATTTTTTTCCCCTCCTACCCAACTGAACCAAGGAGTAAAACATCCGTAAACGAGTAAATAAAAAAAGAGGCCTTGTAGAATCGCCTGTCTATGTTTATGCACATTCCGGGCAATTTCTCTATCCCATAATTACAAATCAACAGTTATAATGGTCTTGAACTTCCCTGTACTTTTATTTGGGTCTGCATGTTTATTAAATTTTATCATGATCACCCTGCATTTGTATCTGTGCTAAAACAAATGCTTTGGGCACAGCACTCACCTGTTCGAGCCTAACCTTCAGAGACATTCAAATATTCATACATTATATTAAACAGAAGTCTACAACCTGGATAAAGTAAAAGTGTCATCATAATTTTTAGACTTATTGTTTTGTAGAGCCATAGACAATACATCTCATAGACTAAGTGATATGAAGATGAAATGTTGCTAAGTCCAAATGCTGTGTATAATAACAGCCATCGACGAAGTGTTCTGTATACGATAATGGCAAACTCATAACAAATTCAATCTATTGATTTTGTAATTCGATCTTTATGCATGAACACTACTGAAATCAATTCCCGCTATTGAAAAACTCAAAACCATGGATACACAAGCATTAAGCAATTTAACTATTTAAATCTCTAATATTTATTGTTTGATAGGGGATCATTTTGAGACTTCTTGCCAGTTCACGGAAGCTACATTGAAAGATTTTGTCAGCTGGCTGAAAGGAGGGAAATCCTTGCACAATGAGAATCCTCTGAAGATGTTTCCACCTGACGAACATTCATGTTATGTTGATTACAAATACATGAAGGAAATGTTCGAGAACAAAACAGATATGCTAAAGGTTTGTGTAAATATGTCTAACTCGCAAAATGTTGATGCAAAAAATTTTCCGCCAAAAGAAGCCTTCACACTGAACTATATGGATATATGTCCTGCTTTTGAAACCATAGTAGGAAACGGGTTAACTTTTTGGTCGCCTACAAGCGCTTATTGGCTTGCTCGGAATCAGTAACGCATGCGCAGTCCAAATATAATTCACTGTACAGATTGAATACTTCAGTTTATTTTCTGCTACGGAACCGAACGGAAGTCTAAGGGAGTATTTTTCCGAATTTGTTGTTTAACAACTAGACAACAAATTCAATTTATCGATACAATAATTACTGGTCGCCTACGCATTCGTTTTTAGTCGAGTTTTTTTCCAAAACTCGACTTATAGTTTGATGAGGGACGGTGGGCGGTGTGTGAGTACATATCCATGCACGTAAGCTGCAGACACAAAATCGGGTTCGTCCGCACATTTATTACAGAGTTATGGCCCTTTGAATTTTCAGCTCGTTAGCGCGATAACTTCATAAATTTTGTATATAGGTGACTCCCAAGAATATCTCGGATGAGTTCGAAAACCGGCTTGGTCCGATAAAATTTTATAGAGTTATGGCCCTTAATTAGTCATTTTTCACGAATTTTCATCTCGTTAGCGCGATAACTTCAACAAACGTTATCCGATTTGATTGAAATTTGGTATATAGGTGTCTCCCAAGAATATCTCGGATGAGTTCGAAAACCGGCCTGGTCCGATAAAATTTGATAGAGTTATGGTCCTTAAGTGGTCATTTTGTACAAATATTGAGCTTGTTAGCGCGATAACTTCAACAAACGTTATCCGATTTGATTGAAATTTGGTATATAGGTGTCTCCCAAGAATATCTCGGACAAGTTCGAAAACAGGCCTGGTCCGATAAAATTTGATAGAGTTATGGCCCTTAATTAGTCATTTTTCGTGAATTTTTAGCTCGTTAGCGATAACTTCAACAAACGTCCTCCGATTTGTTTAAAATTTGGAATAGACATACTTGCCAAGAATATTTCGGACGAGTTCGAAAACCAGCCTGGCCCGATAAAATTTGATGGAGTTATGGCCCTTAATTAGTCATTTTTCGATTTTAATTAGTCTACCGATACTGATGCACACCAATTGGTGGTAGCCACCGGCGGTAAGCCACCGAAAACGAGACACAGCATCTCTGATGCCACCTCTTGTTATAATTATCGTTTCGAATTCACGGACCGTTTCGCTTCCGACGTACATTTGTTCCGTGTTTTCGATCCGGTGGTGCGCGGCGATTTTGTCATAAAAAATTTATAGACTATGAAAATTGACATTTCGCCATTTCAAGGCCTTACGACGCGCATCGCTTATTGTGAGAAATACATCTGTGGAATTATAATGGCACCTATAAGGTATGATAGAATTTGTCAGATTGAACAATGCCACGTGCTTCGCTACCGGAAGTATCCTAATTTCGTGGGAATTATTATTTGTGTTTTTTTAACGCGTGGAAATTTATTTAGCAATAATTCCATCGCTACTGACGCTATCTATCATAATGTTATGAACAACGTGCTTTCACATAATACTATGTTGTTTTATGTTTCAATACAAATGATCCAGATGTTCGTCACGTTTGAACTTGAAGTTGATTACATCTTGGTTTATCAATGTCTCATGCATAATAATAACTTCATGTCACAGTAGTACCGTCGTACTATGAATAAATCTCAGCCATGTAATAGATGTATGTCGATTAATAATCTACGTTGTATATAGAGATTAACATTATTCACCATAAGGTGTCTGACCTGTTCATGCCCTCTGGATATTTAGTCCTTAGTTGGATAATCCAGTTTTGTATTGTTTCGCCGACATCGAGTATTGATTGTTCTCGATGTCTGAGTCAGTGTGTGAGGCTAGTGACACGATATGAGAGGTAGTTGTGTTTACTGACTAGCTGTTTGTGAGCATTTGATGTATCCCTAATGTGTTGATGGATTGTTGATGCAAGAGTTTAAAAATATAGTTGGTGGGGGTTTATTTTTTTATAAACTGTTGAGTGCTAATGTCAAGTGTTTGATTGTTTATGTCCTGTCGGGTTTCTGAGGGGTGTACCACTAAGTTATTGGCCAGTATTAGGGAGTTGTATACTGGCCAGGGCTTTGGCAATGTTGAGTATATTTGTTAGATTGTTTGTGCTTGTGCTTGGTGCATCAATACTGTGACGTATTGTACGTCTTTTGGCCTTTAGAGGGCGTTTGCGTGGTAGGGTATCTTTGTTCAGTCTGAGTTCAGTGACTGAAATGAAGTAGGGGTCGTTGACCTTTTCCTTTTCTAGGGATTCTAGTCGAACTTACGCGAACTCAACTCGACCAACGCTATACTAAGACAGTTAGGCTTCCCTTGCTAAACTTTAATCTACATTGTATATAGGTCTAATGAACAATAGCTGCGATTATACACTAGCCGGTTCAGCAAGCCGGTCTGAACCGGTGGGCTTGTAAATTTCTGAGAAGGATCCAGGGATGTTTTGATACCTGTTACAGGTTTGGGCGCTCAAACTCTGGAGACCCTAATGTTCTCAAATTCCATGTGGATAGTATTTATTTTATTGGTTTTCCATTATTTCAAGGAATTTTTCTATAATTCAACAACTTGTAATGAAAATCAGATGAGATAGTCTATGATATAGAGTCTTTATTTGCACCATCTCTGGATCCTTCCCTGCTAGTATTTCTCGGTCGGATCACTTCTCGGGCAGGTACAGTTCACACTCCCCCCGATTACGCCTCGGCGTTCAATCAATTAGTGGGGAGGCGACCGGTGGCGATGCCGGGGTACTTGGGACCCCCAGGACATTTGGTCCCACACCGGCGCAAGCGGTTCTGTGTGCTGAAGTTGCCAAATCGCGTGCGAACATAACGACACCGGCTGGGCGGCCTACGGCATAGGGCAGTGGCCCTACCCATGAGGTAGCAAGTCCGGTCCCCCTGGTCACGCTCAGCCGTCTTGGGGTTTCTGCTGCAATGGCCTCTACCCATCGTTCTGCTTGGACAGGACATTCAGCTTGGTCAGGACCACCTGCATTTGGGGGGGGGGGGGGCTCACCCCGGTCCGATGGCTCACCTCCTTCCGGTCGGGTATAAGAAGAAACCAGTTTTGGCTATGGGATTCTTCATTTCGACACTGGACTCCATAATTGGAACTCAGTTTATCAGCCTTTTGCTCAAGCAGTTGGCCGTAGCTTAAAATTCCATGGGGAGGTATTTACACCTCGATTGAGCCGTCGCCGGAATGGGCCTCCCTCTAGTGTGTTGTCGTCCATTATGGACATTGCAGGTCGTTCCGACGCTAGGGCAGGAAGCGACATGCTATCCTTACACCCCAAGGCGTCTGAGGCTTTCGATGACGGCACGTCTGCGCACAATACGTCAGACTGTGGGTCTTTTCGGACGTCACAGTCTGGCATCGGTAAGGCAGAAGCTGCGGATCGTGATTTCCTATCCACGGATTATCTCATCTTTTGGCTTCTTCCTACTGAACTATCATCACTCAATCCCTCCTGGCACGCCCTGCGCACTCGTCCCACCGTTATCAAAGGCATCGAGAACAAGATCTATCTTACCTATGATATACATTTTATAGGTAAGGTACACGACCCGCGACTGACGCACTGGTCAATAGACTTCATACGTACATGAATGAAGCACATTTACATGGAAAGCATTTCTTTTGTCACGTGCCACAACGACACTGCCAATGGCCTTGCCAACAGAGTACATCTCATGGCTCTTCATGCTCCTATTACCAATATCAATTTGACTATCTGGCACATAGAAATAAAATTAAAAGGGCACTGCGCGCTTCGGTCTATGCTGGATTTGTCCTATAGACAATAGACAATAACACGGGCAAACAGGCCTGTCATTTTACGCGGGCGATTTCAATAGCCCGCGTGCAGCCCGCGTATATTCGATTACACGCGTGCGACAGTTTCGCCCGCGTCGGCTTTCAAAATCAATGTGCTTTAAATGGCAAGTCAGGGGTTAAGACAATCGGATTGAAGCCAGTCGGGTCAAATGTGACGAACGTCATCGTCGGCATCTGTGTTCTTTGATGTTTCTAGACAGTGTCATGAGTTTAACACCCCGTGCTCTTCCTGCAACACGTGCTCGTCATACATGACTCGGTATTATGTCAGCATCGTCGGCACTTTGATAACTGAATCTGCTTGCTATTTTTACATGCCTGCACCTTCCACATGTTTTGAACTGGGGCTCTGTCCATAGTTGAGCTGTGACTCTATTCAGGGAGCCAAATTAACTATAATGCAATAATGGCTGATCAAAAAGGCTAAAAACTTTCGAAGGATGGAATACTGGAGGCCAGATTGGCTATGATATTGTTAACGCAAACGGGCGGGATTTTGTAGAACGCGTGTGGTGTAAAATATGTGCACGCCACTGTGACCGATTGAGATCAACATGCCACGGGAAAGTATGAATGAATATAAAACTTTGCTGGTGGCATAACACATTGCCAGATAATCCCAGATATGTCATAATTTTGAAATTTTGTTTTAACATGATCCTGAGTTCCCTCCTTTCAAATAATTTTCAGTGTGAACAATCAATCATTCTGTTAAATTTATAATATCAATGTTCAAACCCTCCAAATTTGTCATTGTTTGCTTTCTAAACCATAACCATTTCCATATAAACTACACTTACCTAGGTTACCTACATTTACCTAGCGTAGTATCAAACACAACATATCAATTTGATGTTGGTCAGTGTAACAATCCCAGGGGTAGGCAAACATAAACACTCAAAACAAGAATAAATAAGATTGAACAACTTTATTGATAACATACAAATACATTCTCCAGTCTGGTCTGTTCCTTTTGGAGTATATCTGGCTAAGCAAATAGCATGAATAAATCACGAGGGCTATTAGCACTCGTCACTGGGGTTCACGTGGGTGATTTTGTAGCCCTCGTCAATTTTTCATATGGACAGGCCTGGGCAAAGACGTTTGCACTGTCCAGCTCAGCTTTCGAGGAAGCTCATTGACTAGCATTATAGACCTTTCCTTGCAGGCAGGGGACCACCCAGTCAGAGCGGATCCCAACCCCATGGCACCAGTCGCCCGATCATAAGGGCCTGAAACCATGCTGCCAACTAGTGTTGGAACGATTAATCGACTAATCGAAATCGACGCGATTATTAAATTAATCGATTCCGAAATCGGCTAGTCGACTAGTCGGAACACACCAACCACCATTATGCCATCGCGAAAGCAGTGCCGTTGCTGCCGTTACCGAATTACTGAACAATTTAAACAATTAAGCTATCGAAATACACAATCACAATTAGCTTGTTAAAGCCTTCTTTGTTGTCCCTTTGATGTGATAACTGCTTTCAGTACTTGGTGGTCATGCACGAGCGCGAAACCCAATGACCTCAACTCAATGTATTTGTCGGCGCCGCGGCGGCTTATTCTTTGAGTTTGAGACAGCCGGCTTTGATAATCAACTTCAAAGAATCAGTGCCTATTGCAACCCTGTCTATTTCGGCGTGACGGAATTGATCTGAGTGATAACTGGTCAACGTGTTGCAGGTGTGCAGGACTCAACTTCACTCAAGTGAGTTGCGAGGTCACCGAGGTGCGATATATTATAGTTTATTGAAGCACTATGCCAGTATACCTTTAAAGTTTATTTGTCAAATTGTGTGATATATTTTACAACCACCACATGCATCAATTGATGCATGGGTGAGCGTTACCGTATACGATCGCACGTTCTAGATATATTGTATTCTAGATATAAATATAAAGCCAACCGCGGTCGGCCAAGCTATGCATCGAATAGCGTCTCGTATTCCGAACTAAACTGGCGAGTCACTTCGGAAATCCTACGTCGTTTATGGGCTGTGTTTGTGAAAAATTACAATGTATTTTAGCACCTCAAACTTAAATCCCTCGCGGAATTGGGCGGTGACAAAGCTGTTCCCAGAAACGTAATCTGGATGACGCAAATTCCTGGAATCGTACTAAATATAGAACTTACGACATCGCATTGAAATGTACTATTAACATCGTCGGTCTGCGCAGTTTTATTTCTGAAACTGACACGATCAATTGTGTATTCGGGGACTCGCGAGTAAAATTGTATATATATTATATATATATAATGTACCATGCACGAGAGACAATTATGTACGCGATCAAATCAAACAGTGAAAACACGTGCGTTTTGGCGGGAAAATGACTGTCTGTGATTAAGCTATGTCATATCGTGACCTTGTAATGCATACAAGGAACAACATTATGCACGCAATGCATGGCCCATTTTTAATATATGCGGACTCTATATATACAGGGAACTTTACCACATTCCGTGTCTGATATATTTACATGACATCGGAGATGAAGTCGTTTTTCACAAATTTTCTTGCATTTCTTCTTGTACGCCCGTTTGTGAAGTCAATCAGCAGTGTTCACGCTGTCGGTAGCCAAATTAGCCAATGGCTAATCTTTTTCGAATTTGGCTAATAAAAATTTCATTTGGCTAAACTTTTGGCTAAACTTTTTTTGAACCCAAATGGAGATTGAAAGCATGGAGCCAGAAAGCTAATTAATAAAAGCGCTCAATACATCGACATTCGAAGACGAAGTTAGGTGACGAAAGTATTTCATTATTTCAGTCGTACAAAGGGAAACCTGATCGACGACTCTATCAACCAAGCGATCACAAAGTGATATGCAATCATCTTTAGTTTTCACAAGACGGACATTCAAAGACGCATGGACATTAAACCGACCGTGGTTGAATTATGACAATGTGAAGAAAGCAATGTTTTGTAAAGTGCATTGACGCCGGTATATAAGCAATTTGTTAGTAAAAGGCTGTTTTAATCTGGAGAAAGATTACGTCACTCTGCACGAAGCAGCAAAAGGTCATTATTAATTTTTACATTTAATCCCCTAATCCCCCATTCAGCCCATTGTTTGTCTGGTCACTCACGGCGCGCCAGCACAATGCATGTTTATGATGACATTGTATTTATGACGGTCGAGGTTTATGAGCACCAAGTGTAAGACAATAGCTTAATCAGCCAAATGTGAATCACGACAGATATTTTGTGGCTATTTGTCGTCAATACCGATACAGTCAAAATAATATGCATGCTTTTATGACAGATTGTAATTTGATAATGGCGTAACAATATTAAGTTATTAGTTTCCAGATGTCACTTAGATATTTTCGCAAGGATAAATATTTAATGATTTAAAAAAAGATATTGATATAAAACAAAAAAATAATGACATTAAGAGGGACAATCCCGGGTTATTCCCCCCCCCCCCCCCCAAATCACTCTTTCACATAAAGATTAATAAATTTTTAATAAATGATATATATAAAAATACTTCTAGTTCATCAACATTATTTAAATTATTGTGTATTTTACCTGTGTCTGTTAGATTTTACGTTTTAGTCATTAATTGTGAACCGAACAGAAAACGATGATTTAATTTGGCCAAAGTTCTTTTTAATTTGGCCAAACAACATTTGGCTAAAGTTGTTTTCATTTGGCTAATAAAATTTTCATTTGGCTAAACTTTTGGCTAAAGTTTTTTTCGGTCCAGCGTGAACACTGTCAATCAGTGACAAGCACACTGGGCAAGTTCGAAAACAACGATGTTCGATTGTATGTAAGAACCGGTACTGCCCGGTAGACCATACCATATCAATTTTAAAGGAACATTTTTACACATATAGAATAATGCACCGGTTTCTGATTGTTGCACGCGCTTCCGCTCCGTAATCCGTAGCTTTTCCGTGATCGATCAGGTGTTTGTCACCACTGTTTAGATACATACATCAACTGGATGGTAATTTGATTATCATAAAACATCAATACCTGGGACAAATTAATAACCTATTAACCTTCAGTGATATTAAGCCAAATAATCACGGCAAATAGTGTTAAATCATGTTGTGCTTTGCGCTCGAAAATGCAAAGTTGGTTACCGACCCTTAAAACAAACGGCAAATTATATACGTATATGGGCACATAGTCGATTCCTTCTGGCGACTAGTCTATTCCTCAAAACCACTAATCACTTCAACACTACTGCCAACTCTGCGCGCTTCGGTATATCAACATTCGAAAATAAAACAGGCAAAGACGTTTGCGCTGTCCAGCTCAGCTTTCGAGGAAGCTCAATGACTAGCATTACAGACCTTTCCTTGCAGGCAGGGACCAACCCATATGAGTGGATCCCAACCACATGGCACCAGCCGCCCAATTATAAGGGCCGAAGCCATGCTGCCAACTCTGCTCGCTTCGGTCTATGCTGGATTTGTCATATTTTCCTTAAACATGCCTTAAACAGGACCACTTAGGTATATTATTATGAGTTCCCACCCACCATGTGGGCAGTCGCTAAGGCGGAGAGTGAATTAGTCTCCTTCCTTCATGATCCTGCATCATGGGACCTTGACGGGTGGGACCTTAGAACCGACAGATGAAGAAGATGACACAGAGAACTAAGAGTTTCTTCTTCCGTTAAACTTGCTCGGTTCGCTCGCAACTAGGAATTGGATGGCACCTCATGGGATGTTTTTTCAAAACAAGGGGGACGGTACACATTTGAGCAATATAGCACTCTAACTATATGAGTTATTTCAAGTAAATAATCCTAACAGATTTATTAAAGAGTTCATATATGGTACAATCTGTTTTAGAAGAGTACCTTTACTCAAAATTTGGCTATTAACTTTATTGCTCATGCCTCCTCCTGGGCTTGCATTCTAATCCATATAGTTCAGTGTGAAGGCTTCCTTTGGCGGAAAAATATTATTTTTAAAAGTATAATACATTTTTCCTTAAAGAAACTATGAACACTGAACTATCATAGGGCCCTCCCATGGCGGTGCCATTCCCAACCCCGCAACTCGCCAATCTCCTGATTGAGCTGAAAATAAACTGAAGTATTCAATCTGTACAGTGAGTTATATTGGGACTGCGCATGCGTGACTGATTCCGAGCAAGCCAATAAGCGTTCGTAGGCGACCAAAAAGTTAACCCGTTTCCTACTATGGTTTACAAAAGCAGGACATATATCCATATAGTTCAGTGTTCAGGCTTTCTTTAAGGAAAAATGTATTATACTTTTAAAAATAATATAATGGGCTAAAATTACAGTATTTGGGAATATAAAACACAAAAGTCATTATTTGTTGCAATATTTCTTTGTTGACAGGAATGTTTTTGTTTTTTTAAAAATATTTTTATTCAGTTCTCGATGGATAACAGATATATGCAGGATTCAAAGAATCAATGAAACAAAAAAACAATTACACAATAAGCGTACAGTATCTGGGATATATATGACTTGTGTCTGACTATCCCAAAGGGTAATGAATTATGTGAAATACAAAGGGAATTTTCAATAGGGAATTTTCATTGTCTATGTGATATCAGGGATGTATGTGATTAGATCAAAATTAATGCTATAAATTGAGTATTTTAAATAAGTATTGTCTAACATGAGTAGATGTTGCTTAGCTTATCCCATCTTTCCTTAAACTTATCTCTTTCTTGGACATAAGAGTTTAGGAAAATTCAGTTTCTATGATTTTGTATTGTTTGATGTGCTCCAGAAGTCCACTGTAGGCTTCAATGATCTTATTTTGCAACAGTATATGAATCTCTTATGTAATAAAAAGCATATATCAAGTATATCCAAGTCTGATTTGTCGGCTCCTAAACCAAGGATCATATATTCCGGGGTGATCTTTGTGGATATATTGCACTTTTTGAAAATAATGTCACAGAATTCAAGGAGCATAGATTTTGAGATTGCACATTCAAAGAAAAGATGCAAGGATGTCTTCCTTATGTTGCCACAGAAGGTACATAGTTTTGTTTCTGAAAGTTTGCATTTAAATAATTTTACGTTAGTGTAGAGGATATTATGAATGATTTTGTATTGAAATGATTGGAGTCTTGTATCATTGGTTACTTTATATGGATTGGAGTAAATATCTTTCCAACCATTGTCACTGAAAAAAAAATTCCAGGAGGTTATCTCACTTTTTCTTATTTGTTTCTGATTTTGTGGCATATTTTTTTTTTAATAAAGGGTAAAAGTTTTTACAACTTTTTTTCGAACTTTGTGCAATCTCGATTAAGTGGGAAGATACAGAAGTTAATTTACTATTTTCCTTTATATATGATTTCCATGATTGGGGAGAGCACCTAATACTCCTTGATAAATTGTGAACTGGATTTGAATGTCATGGTGGTTGCAGAGAGAATTATAGTCCAGTAAACCTGACAAAAAAGATCCCATGTTTGATCCATCTTTTATCTAAGATAGTTTTGTGATTTATTTTTATGTTTACCCATACCATAGTATGGTAAACATAGTGTCATTGTCCGGATTGACCACCCGTCAATCGTCCGTCTGTCTGTCTGTCTGTCCGTCTGTCTGTCAGTCTGTCTGTCCGTAGACACTTTACGAGTAATGCGATAACTCAAATATTTTCTATCCGATCGGAACCAAATTTTTTATATGGGTTTCTCAGCCCAAAAAGTTCGAATTTGGGTTTGATCCGAGTTTTTGCTACAGAGTTATGGCCCTTTTTCAACTTAGAATTCACGGATTCTGCCATAACTCAAAACATTTTTTATCTGATTGGAACCAAATTTGGTATGTGAGTTTCACAGCCCAAAATACAGGTCGAGTTAGAATATGGGTTTGATCCGATTAATTTTAAAGGAGTTATGACCCTTTTTCGAGAAAAAAGAAAAGAAAAGAAAAATCGATTTTTTTTTAGATTTAGTTCCTTGTTAACCCTTTGAACCCGTAACACCGATATTTAGGTGCAAACGAACCGTGACTATATCCCGTAACACCGATATTTCGGTGCAGCGACGACATGATTCGGTAGCAAATTTATATATAGTATAACGAGCGTCTGACCCACTGATTTATATTTAAATTGCCCCCACATATGTCAGCGGCGCCCATGGTGCGTATGGAATGGTTGACCGCTAGTATCGGGTAGAAATATATGCGCATGCGCATAGCATATAATCTACAAAAACATACGATATTTTAACCGAACTATGCCGCTATATTTACGGCATATAATTTCGTGTTCCCCGTGTGTGTACAGAACAGACGTAATTTAGACACACAATTTCAGTTTAAATTACCCTCGTGTATATTAACCAGTGTTCTGCTACACATGGGGAAGGGTCTATCGCATATGAAGTTGAATTATTCGCGCATGCGCAGACTAGCGCAATGACAAATAAATGGTTTATAACGTACTTATACACGACATACCCACTAATATATATATTTAAATTGGCCTATTGAAGTCAGCGCTGGCAAAGGTGTCTATATGGATTGGCTGCCCGCTAGAAATGGCTAGGAAAATATGCGCATGGGCGCAGACTATAATTCATTTTAAAAACTGCGTTTAAGTTAAATGTGGCGCTATATATGACATTTTGTTGCATGTTTCACATGTTAGTATAGTAGACACAATCTAGACAGCTTACTTGAACAATGGTGCCACGATAGGTTACGGGAAATTACGTTGTTTCTGGTCTCTGTAATATCAGTCTCTGTTGTGCCACATGCAGCAAAAAGTCTATCGCATATCAAGTTGACTTACTCGCGCATGGTCAGGTATATCTTAATTTCACATTAGGATATTGGTTGCATCGAAACGCAATTCGCTGATGTATAATTACAACGTTATAAGCCAGAATTCGTTTATCCTGCAAATTTCGGGTAGTTGCCTAGTAACCGTTTCTAAGGCGAGATCGGGTGGCAAAGTCTCCCGATCTTACAATGATCAGTGGTCCGTGCATGCATATATCATGCCTGCACAGTTTCAGGTAGGTGTCCCCTTTCAACATAACCAACACCATGCGACTAGACACTGTCTAAATTAAGGCAAAACATACCACTGAATGGTTAGTGCAATTATGTCATTCGATCAGTTGTGGTATTTTCTTAGCAACCGTTGTTACCCTTAAATGGGATATTTGGTTCACTATTCTGGTCGGGTATATCTCAAATTTCACGTTAGGGTAGTACCTGCATCAAAAAACGCAATCACTGAGGTTGAATTACGACGCTATAAGCTATATTTACATTTTCCAGTCAATTCCGGGTAGTTGCATAGCAACCGTTACCAAGGAGTTGCCGCGAGGCAAAGTCTCGCGATCTTATAATGATCGCTGATCCATGGGGGACAAACCTGTAAAGTTTCAGACCGGTGTCGCAATTTGAACATAATCAACACCATGCTACTAGAAACTATCTAATTTAAGCGGACATACCACTGGGAGCCCCGGGTCAGGGTGTCGATCACTGTGGGGCGCCAGGGTTCAAAGGGTTAAATTTAGCATATAAAAATATTAAATTTTGATTGAACTTTAATAACAATAAAAAAAAAATTAAATAATAAAAAAAAATTGACACTTTCATTTATTTTAGTTTTATACGATTAATTAGGTGTGATATCCTGTTTTGAAAATATGAAGATTTTATTGCAATAGTTTCATGTAATATAATGATATCAATAAATTACCATGTGATCATCCAACATCCAGAGTATATGAGAGGACATTTTATAGATGACATATGATACAGAGCTCTGGTGGGTCAAGATAAACAACACTGGTGGCTGGCTGTTTGTTTATTCTAACTGTCAAATTGATTAATGGCAGCATAAGACTGGTGTTTCTCCTATTCTTGAATTTTCATTACAGGGTGAGATAATGGCCCCCCTCACCTATATAAGTGTCTTCTAAATTCCATTAATTTGCTTCAAAAATAATTAACCCTTTCCAAGGTTTCCATAGACACATGCTATAATGTACATGGATTCTTCCTCATATCTCTTAATATATATTGGGTATCTTTGCACACTATTCACTTCTATCAATTTTGGTATTGACTGATTAATTGATTTGTGAAAAATATATTAACCCTTCAGACACGTGCTTTCAAGTTGAAATTAAAATAACAGCTGATAGCCAATATGATTTATCAATGCAATGGGAAACAGGCAGATAAATATAGATGACTATTGTAAGTGATGACTTGTTTTGAAAATCAATATGGTAGATGTTAGTATTTCCAGCAACCTTATTTTCCCATTTGTCCATATTTTCATGGTTGATTGAATTTTAGGGGCCACAGATCACTTAGAAGATTAATATTGAAGGTTGTGGCTATTAGTGTCCAAGCTACTTGTAAAACATTGTAATGTGTGAAACCATTTAATTGAGGGCTAACTTACTTTCTTTTATATGAACGATTTAGTGGTCATAGGGGCCAGCATCCTCATCATATTATGTCTGTATAACATTATATAGATAATACTTTTGAATTGTATAAACTACATATATTTTTGAAAACCATACACCCCTGTTATAAAACACTTAATCTTATTTAATACACAGGTCAGATCTGATCTTATATTTGTCCATGTTTGATAAACAAATAACTGGGGAGAATGGGGGAAGGGGGGGGGGGGGGTAATTAAAGTACCATTTAAATATGAGATGGAATCCCTTACATGTATGTCGTTCTATTAAAGCAGTCTTGCTTGTCAACAAATTATAATTTCTCTTTAGAAGTGAATAAATTTTGAATATCTGGCAAGTCAAAAGTGGCAAAGATAGGGATTTATCACTTTTGCTTCCAATGAGTTAACTTAAACTCCTAAACATGTCGAAATCACTAAACCATTGGATCTCACAGTGAGAGGTCCTTGGGTGAATAGGGACAGAGTTAAGAGATTTAAAACTACTCCTCCCAACCCCAAATACTTTAACCCTTTCTTAAGACAAATTATTTGAGCTTTTCATTTCAAGTTGGGTACTGATATATGGATTAATTCCTGTGATCATATCTTTGACAAATTATCAGTTATGGCTAGTCGCTATCGCCAAGGTATGGGTTAAACATCTGCCGATCATGATCGGCCTCTCGTTATATATCTATTCATATGCAGAGGCTGTGATAAGATATCTATCGGGCTGTGGTGGATTCTTGGCCCAATTCAGGCCAAGCTTGTAACATGCTTTTCCAGAAAGAATTCAGCTTTACATGGACTCTGCCCAACCCTTCTTTGTTGCCATCAAATTATTCAAGGTCAACCAGGAGTATTGTTTTCCACCCTGTTGTCAAAGAAAGGTCAATTACTTTTTATGTTTACCCATACCATAGTATGCCCATACCATAGTGTCGTTGTCCGGATTGACCACTCGTCGTTAGACACTTTACGCATGGTGCGATAACTCGAACAATTTCTATCCGACCATAACCAAATTTTGTATCTGGGTTTCTCAGCCCAAAATACAGATCAAGTTCGAATATGGGTTTCGATTTCGAATTCATACATGCTGTCATAACTCAAAAATTTTCTTCTGATTGGAACCAAATTTGGTATGCAAGTTTGTCAGCCCAAAATACAGATCGAGTTTGAATATGGGTTTGATCCGATATATTTTATTGGAGTTATGGCCCTTTGACATAGAATTCATGCATGCTTCGCTAAATCAACCATTTTTTAACTGATAGGACCCAAATTTAGTATGTGAGTTTCTCAACTCAAAATACAGATCGATTTGAATATGGGTTAGATCTGACATTTTATACAAGAGTTATGGCCCTTTTTCAACTAAGAATTGAACAGATAACCATAGCAGCCTACAGCTAATTGATTATCAGTGGTATCACTTTAGCTCTGTGAGAGACAAACAGTAAATCTGTATAATTGATAATTATAGTTATGTTTAGCCATCAGTGTGAAGTGTAACCAGATATACTTTAATAGGATACTGGTATTCAGGCTGCAGCTCTATGTACCAGTAATTAATTTGCACTCTTAGTCTGGATTTCTGAGAGGTCTCTATGCCTGGAAAGATGGGAATAAATTGTGTTTTATCACATATTTTGTCATGTTTGTCCAGTGTTTCACAGACAAAAGAATCAAATGCATGCCCATGCTAGTGGAGATGGGAAAATTGATACTTAAGTACCCACAAAAGACTAATTTTTATGTTTACCCATATCATAGTATGGAAGTGTCAACATCCGGATTGACCAACTGTCATTAGTGCATCCGTCTGTTTGTCTGTAGACACTTTACACATGGTGCGATAACTCGAACATTTTCTATCTGATCGGAACCAAATTTTGTATATGAATTTCTCAGCACAAAAGACAGATCGAGTTTGAATATTTGTTTGATCAGACTATTTTTAACTGATTTATGGCCCTTTTTCGAAAAAAAAAATATTCACTCTTAAAAAGAAATAATTTAGTTTGAATTCCTTGCCCTATTTAACATAAGCCTGTGATTTGTTGACATCTCTGCTGTATAATTGATACTAATCGGTCAGCGGTGAGGTGTTTATCTTGATGGCTGTTGTGGGTAGCATTTGATACATTATCATTATATTGGAATCTCTTGACCAAGTATTTCATGTCCAGGTCACCGTTTCACATTTAACTCAAGGCTGTGGTGGTTCGGCATTACAGATCCTGTTCCAGTGCATTCTCTTATATAAATGTGAGTGACACATAAATTCCAATAATTTGTGTTATGTGCATTGTCTATAATAGTACCTAACAGTATACTCTATAATTCAACATCAAATCTCTCATTTATGATTCCGATCAGAGTAATTTACTTTCGCCAAGGGATGGGTTAACATCTGCCGATCGTGATCGGCCTCTCGTTTTCACCTGCCACCAATGGTCATTTATTAGAACACTATGATCTTATCAATTTTTTCAGACCAAAGAAATTTAAAGAATAATTATTGTATTCTATTTCTAATCATAAGTGATGGGGCAGGAAGCACCATCAAACAATAAGTAATGATATGTAGTCATTGTAGTGCCATTGTAGGTCTTCCCTATGGAACTTTTCGATGACCTCTGGAAGCCTAGCGATGACCTTTCATCCAGTGCATGCACAATATACATACGGTTTAGAAAGTTGTTTACATTGTGAAACTGCATGTGTGGAGGTCTTTCGTGTGATGTTCTGCATATTTTGGACCAGGTTCAAAAAAATGACAGGTACCAACTGGAGGAGCTGGTCATTTCAGAATGGTGCCTGTCAAATTTTCACAATGACAGGACATGTGGATTACTGTCTCCGATTTCTTTACAATTATTACAAATAACCAACAGTAGATTGTTTTTTTATTATTTATGTAATCACAGGACAATTCAATGTCAAATATCATTCATACCTTTAGTGGTATAGTATGATATAAGTGACTATTTAGAGTTCACTCCCTTGTAGTGGCTATCTGATAAACAAATGAAAGTGTCAATGACAATTTTAAAAAAAAATTAAATTATTTTTTATTTTATCAATAATTTCAATAATTTTTGTGTTTGTAAATTGAGCAAGGATTTTTTTTTAATTTTTTTTCTAATTGGTTTTGGAAAAAGGGTCATAACTCCTTTAAAATAAATCAGATCACACCCATATTCGAACTTGATCTGTATTTTGGGCTGAGAAATTCACATAGCAAATTTGGTTCCAATCAGATAAAAAATGTTTGAGTTACGACAGCATGCGTGAATTCTAAGTCGAAAAAAGGGCCATAACTCTGTAAAAAAGACTCAGATCAAACCCGTATTTGAACTGCCATCTGAATCTTATCAAAGTTAGATTCCTTCTCTGGAGAAGCCCATTTTTGTATCTGCACACTTTTGATGTAGATGTAAAGTCTAGTTACATGTCACAGTGGACTGATGTTAAAAGTGATGTTAAATTACATTTTGTATGTTGTAACTGGTGTCTGGGACCCTGAATACATATTTATAGTGAGATAAAAATATATCTTCATTGTAATTAAAAAAAGTACATATTAATCATTTCTGAGCAAATCTTTATTATTCTGCACTATAAATTCTTTATCGCAATCTGATGAGTATTCCATATATATTTTCAGTCAGTCGATTGGGGTGTTCTTGGACTGGATGGTAGAGATGGTGGTGATAGTACAATCTGGATTGGCAGCAGTGGTGCAAATACGCCATGTCATTATGACACATATGGCTTTAACCTGATTGCCCAAATATATGGCAGGTAAGATAAATTGAAGCCTGTAATTTAAATACTCATTGACAAATATTTCCCTTAGAAATGTTCAGACAATATAAAGTACAACCAATGGCCGCAAGGATTCATTTTGCACTTGGTACGTGTGTATTAACTATTCGATGCATGACGTCTGTTGTCTGCTTAAAATTCCTGAACATTCCTCCAGACCATTCCAATGAATACTTTTATATCTGAATGTGATAATCCATTTAGTAAACACACCACGCAATCATCATGGTATGTATCTGGTCGAAACAACATGTATTTGTTTTGCTACGGCATTTATCATAGTTACAACGGTATTTACTGTTACTATATCTCTGCCAAAGATATCTTGGGACACTGAACTATTGGTTATTCTTTATGCCTCTTATGTCGCATAAAAATTACGTAAAAAATCAGGCCATGCTAAACCAGTAACATATCTGTAGGTAATGAAATGGTACGAAATACCTACAGTACGTTTATTCTCGTGCAATTGTCAAACCGAAGTGACCTCGTGGCAGGCCCCAAGCGAGGAGGCGACTGGAGCGAAGTTCTTGCCTTCGAGCGACTTCGCCCTCCAATATCCGCGAGGCAAAAATGAAAGTCGCCTTCCAAATTTGACAAAACAGGCTTGGGATTTACACTAATTTTACCGATAGAAATTTGACTTGTTTTGCAAAAAAATATATAGTCTTAAAACTGTTCTACGATGCATTTTTAATTTTACGTTGTATCCACATATTCTAATCATATAGATTGCTTTTGGAAATGGCAAATTGTGATTTGCAACAAAGTTTATGATGAGCTACTAGTAATGACCCCGCTCGCCGCGCCAGTGTATGGTAATGGGTGGGCATACATACTTATGATGTCGCACATAATTTTTCCGCCAAGGAAAGCCCTTCAACTGAACTATATGGATTAGATCTCCGGCCTTGTGTCAATCAGGAGGTTTAAAAATGTTATTGCCGTCCGAGTCCGTTCACACCCGAGCTCCGATTAGTCACGCATGAATACGCCCAAGTAAATCCCGCATTCTTATTATCTGATTAGTTTTTCTTCCTCCTCACTGGCGATCGGTCGTGGTTTATAAGCAGAAGGAAAGAAACAGAAGTTGTTTCTAAGGAAGTTGTTTCTAAGGGAGTATTTTTCTGACGTTGCGAGTTTATCGACTCAATATTTATTGTTGATAACAAACTTGCAATTTATTTGTCGTCCGAATCTGGTTGTTAATTAATATTTCTCACCTACGAAGCACGGAAACTTTTCGTTTCGTTTGTATACGTGATTCGTTTTCGCGTTTTTTGTTTTCCTCAACTTGAGGTTCAAGTCGGTTCCTTATTTCTAAAAAATAGAAATCAGGACATCTTGACAATGACTAAAGGTGCACATACCGGTAGCTTACTTGTGGCGAAACAAAATATTGCATTTTGGTGCAACATATACCGCGTGATAACTTACGATTGAGGACGCACATGGTCAGGTATATTAAAGAAGTCTCCTATTTTCGTGCTATACGTTTTCTCTTTCAAGTTTCAGTCGAATTGATTCGCTTATTTAATACGTTCTATTGATATGTGAATAACGTATACTGCCAAATCATACATGGACCTGCTCTGTTAGTTCGCAGAAAGTAGTACAGGACAGCAATGTCTCCTTTGTAATAATTTACATGAATAAATCTACATGAATAAATCCGAAAGATAGTCCTTGTTATCACACAATATCAGATGACAATTGACATTTCTTTTAACTGAGCGATCTGTAACATCTACGCACGCAATGAACGTGAGGTCTTGTATTAGACACATGGCACATGTAATAAAACATTACAGCAAATTCTGCCTTGTCTATCGCGATTAAATTTCCTAATATCTCATTGTATCATTAGTACAATAGTTACTAACGCTCAGTACCAGGGAGATTATTATCGTTATCACATATATAACCACACTTCAAATTGATGTATTGTCTGTTGATATAACTATAGTGTTGCATTCTTTACATCCATGTATGTACAGATGGCTGTAACAGTTTGGGTTACTACGACGGGCGATTGGTTTGATTGGGGCCTAGGACAACCTGATTTACAAGCTTTGACGACAATCCAATTTCGTTCCAAAGTTTGTTATCAAATGAAATATCAATCAAATCATTCTTTGTCCTCATTTCGGCGAAACTTGGGTATATTTTAGCGATAAAGTACCACTTTACACCCACTCTATCAATGTTGTTGAATAGGCTTCCCTGATCAACGACTGCTAAGATATGAAAATGTAGTAACCTGACACTCCAGCTACACTTGACTCACTTGGCTTACATATACAACGGTGATTCCGTCCATGGTATTAGACGTATTTGGAGACATCTTGGATGTTCGCCTTGATGGGAGCCCACTGGCCTACTTGTGGCAAGTCACCATATCCAATGGGAACTTTGTAAACAACAGGCAAGCTTTGTCTTCAATATTGAGCTCCTTGTTCATGAAGGGCATGGTCAAGGTGTTACAACGATTTATTGGCTCACCAGCATCTCACTGAATTTCAATTAAATCGATGTTTATTCCTATTCTCATCCAGCAGATGATTTCACATTTACGACGTCCACCGGTTAACAATTAAAATTGTAAATCTTTGTGATGTACTGACTGTGATCAGCGTCACCAAATAGTCAACATATTACCTTTTACCCTCAGACATTAGTGTCTGTAGATAAATTCAAATAATTTGGTCCCATAGTATTGCAATATTATGGTTTCAGTGCCTCAACGCCATAATACTGTAGGACCTTCAAATGCATACAAATGGAGAGTATACAACATGTATTACAAGCCGTAATAGTTCCATACCATGTACATGTATTCCGGTCGGTAGAATACAATAATATGGCAATTGGTGCCTCAAGCCACTATGCCGTAAGAACGGACTATGCTTACATACATGTATGGTGAACAGTTTTCACGCTGATACCGCCATACATTGCGCTTTTAATCAGTGAATAGTAAAGGCAAAATGCGAAATAGAAAGCATATATATTGTCACGTGCTCCAGGTTCACTGCCAATAGTCTTTCCATTCAAATAGAGTCCATCACTTGGCTCTTACCTTCTATTCCCATATCGAAACAATAATCTGACAAATAGCTTTCATTCGTGTATAAGCGCATTTACAGGAAATTTATGTTGCGCATGCCCACTGCCAATATAATTTCCAAAAAGAGTCCAAAACATGGCTCTTTTCCTTCTATTGCCACATATCCAAATGATAATCTGGCAAATATCAAAGGACAGCATTTGTATGGTAACACGTATATAAAGCGCGATTACATGAAAAGCATTTATATTGCGCAAGAGATGGCTCTTTTCCTTCTATTGCCGCATATCCAAATGATTATCTGGCTAATTGAATACATACACGAAGAAAAGGAAATGTTTAATCCCAAAACACATTAGGCCACATTTATTAAAATATTTGTTTGCCAATTCCCTACCTATGTGTAGACAGGTTGTCTAATATGTGTTTTCTTTGTTCATTATCTAAATTTACTAAAATAATTTTGTCTTAAAGGGGTACTGTACGCCATTTTCATTAAATTTCCGGTGACAACAACGATCTAATATCGATAATATATAGAAACATAAGTAATTTGAGTCGAAGATGTATTCTGTAAACGCTCAGGTTAATAGGCTATCTTAAAATTTAATAATTTAAAAGTTAATAATTCGATATAAATTGAATTTATGACTGGAGCCATAAAATGGTGTCAATTAAATTACGAATTTGCGTAATCAAATAAAGTAAATGAGGGATACTGGCTTGTTAAACCGATCGCACACGATAAACCGATCGCACACACGATCGCTTAAAATATTATGATGATACGGGGAGAACACTCAAGCCACTCACTGACTAGCGACGATACAATAACTTAAATGATTATATGGGACTAGTATGCCTATAATATAACTTTTATTTGATTCATTTGGTTGAAAACTGTACAAAAATTACTCGACAACGACAATTTGTATTTTTGCATTCCGGTAAATTTGTCATCCGTAACACTACTTCGTACTCAACAGACTTTCAAATAATGAAAAAAGTGTTACCTTATTCTCAGACTCGGAGACTATAGAAACCAACAACAACATTTGGCGTACAGTACCCCTTTAAAATATCAATTATAACTGGATTCCCATTGTAGGGCCCTGCGAATTGCAAATTTGGCAACCGAATTAAATCTCGAATCGAATCGGGTGTCCGATGTCGACATCGACATTGAATCTGAATAAAATCTAGGCAAGCACTGGATGGAGAAAAATCATAGCTGACCATCGGATAATTATCCTTCTAATTATTGTCTACTTATTTGTCCATCCATCTGTGCATCCGGAGTTATAACTCCAGTAATGATCATCCGATTTGATTGAAACTTGGTATGTACGTGTCTCAACCAAGAACACAGGTGCTCTGCAATTCTTTTTGTTTACTTAGAAAATTTCTCACTTTTTCGGTTTCCGGATGATATCTCAAGTTTGGATCGTTTAATTGCAAATACCGTTTTTATGTGGATCAGTCATATCAAGATACAGGTTGAGTTCAAATATGAGTTTGATCCGATGATTTTTCCTAGAGTTATGGACTTTTTTCGACTCAGAAAATTCAATTTTACTTGTTTTTTCTTTGGTTTCCGGATGATAACTCAAGTTTGGACTGTTCAATTGAAAATTCTGTTTTTTTGTGGGTCATTCATATCAAAATATAGGTCAAGTTCGAATTTTTATGTTTGATCCAATGATTTTTCCCAGGGTTATGGGCCTTTCGACTTTTAAATTTTTAGTCGAGTTTTTTTCCAAAACTCGACTTATAGTTTGATGATGGACGGTGGGCGGGCGGGCGGCAGACGGGTGGCGGACGGGCGGGCGGCGTGTTTTCCTTATAACTCAACCGTTTATTGACGGATTAATAATGTGTGAGTACATATCCATGCACGTAAGCTGCAGACAAAAAATCTGGTTCGTCCGCACATTTATTACAGAGTTATGGCCCTTTGCCATTTTCACTGATTTTAGGCTCGTTAGCGCAACAACTTCAACAAACGTTATCTGATTCGATTGAAATTTGGGATATAGGTGTCTCCCAAGAATATCTCGGACGAGTTCGAAAACCGGCCTGGTCCGATAAAATTTGATAGAGTTATGGCCCTTAATTAGTCATTTTTCACGAATTTTCAGCTCGTTTGCGCGATAACTTCAACAAACGTTATCCGATTTGATTAACACTTTGCATCTGCACATAGGCATGAGCTATCCGATGCTGTAACCAAAGTATTTTTTGTACGATTGTGTTCATATTTGATATGTAGGTTTATGATGACACACACCTCACCTGAATAATTTTTGGTATCGATTGGTTGATCGGTTTAGAAAATAATTAACCCAGCACACAAATGCTATCTGATGCATCTAAGTCAAACAATTTTCTTCTGATATGCCTCATATTTCTTACCTAGGTTGTTCTTAGCACGTTCTTCATCTGTATGGTTTTTGGTATCGTTTATGGTTTTCTGTATGGTTTTCTGCTCTTGTTTTTAAATAGAATTCTTCCAAGCTGAGTTGACTTAAAATATTTTTCATCTGATCACCACCAAATTTGGTGCATATGGTCCTTACCCCGAAATACAAATCAGGCTCAAATTTGAGTTTGATCTGGTATATTTTAACATAGTTATGGCCATTTAAAATTCAAGTAACTGATAATGTAATCAATGCCTGCACTGTGACTGAGCTTAGAAGAGAAGAGAACTTTTGGCATAGCACAGAGTGTATTATTGGAAATTGAGTTATGTTTCACTGGACACTAGATAGAGACACTAGTAGATAGCATGGCTATAGCATAGTCTGTTGATAAAACCTGTCAAAACTGTGATTGATGACTCTGTTTTCTGTGCAGTATTTAGTTAACCCTTTTGTTGAAACAGGTTCATGACATTAGACACTGACTTATTGTATGGGTTTCTAAATCCAATGACATGCTTTTTATGGACTTTTTGTGTTTATCAGTTCATTAGTTTGGGTAAGATTAACCCCATTCTATCTGATTCATAACTCAAATATTTCCCTTGAACATGTTTTTAGCTCTTGGCATAGTTTATGATAACACACCCCTAACCTGCATAGTGAGGGTCATTTGGTTTATTTGCTTAAAAATATTAACATCCTCCACCAATCCTGTTGACACAATATGATAACTAAATATTTTTCACAAGGTCACTATATAAATAATTGCATCCATGTTAATGATGATACATTCTTCACCTGTATAGATTTTGGTAAATATTAACCATAATATGATGTCATTGAAAATGATTAACCCTCTCCACACATATCGTCTTCTGATGTTTTTCATCTGATCATTCTCCTATTCTATATCCAGGTTGATGGTGATCAACTTGTCACTTGCATGTATTTTAGGTTTAAAATTAACCCATTCCATAGACACATGATGTCGGGATAGGCAGATATTAAATTATCTCTTTCACCTTGAGCCAAGTTCAGTAAAGATTTCTATAAGCCACCAATTGAATATTCATCATTTGAGGAAATATCTTATTTTGAAATTCCCTCAATTTCATTTGGGCTGCAGGATAATAATGGTGCTGGTATTCTTGAGACTGACTTATTGGTCAAATATTTTTTACCCGATCACTTATAATCTCATTCAGGTTGATCATGACACATTCTTCACCTGTATAGATTTTGGTATTGATTGAATGGTTTTGAAAATATTTACCCTACATTTAATAATATTTCTGCTGTTTACAGACATTGTATCTTTCCAATGATCAGCTTAGAATAAAATTAACCATAGCTATACTGTATGCGATCCAATGTTATGACTCTAATATTTTCAATTTGACCATTCCCATATCTCACCTTTAGTTATCTGATAATTCTGCATTAAAATAATTTATATCCAACCATTATCAATCATATTTAATATCAAGGTCTATACACTCTTCACTTGTATAGATGTTCAGGTATTGGTTGGTCTTTAATCTCAATGATCCCATAACTTTTAATATGCAGCTAACACAACAACATAATATGTTATGACTCAGGTTCCAATGTAAGAAGTAGATAGAGTTATTATGATGTTATTTACTTAATTTTGTAACTCTTGTATTTTTAACAGCTATGGTGCGTCTGTCTGACTATGGTTGGGCATAATTAGCTTTATTACTCTATAACACATACATGTATCTGTGTTGGAGTGACCTAATAGGTTGAAATTGAATGCCATATCCGTGTTCCTATTGTGTTTATATGCGCAAGTTGCCCAATAAGTCTGATTCCACTAGGGAACTATTAATTAATAGCAAGCTGTGAATTGTTGAAAGTCTTGCACTCATGAAAAGGTTGGTGTAAAGATTTATGAAAATAGCTAATCACTATCGCCAAGGTATGGGTTAAACATCTGCCGATCGTGATCGGCCTCTCGTTTAAACATGGCACAGATGTCAACCAGTATGGGAATCTGCTCACCTGCAATTTTGAGTTCAGTTGGAGTCATTTTGGCGGAGTTATTGCCATTTTTCAACATAAAATGTTTTATGTTTTTTATTTTAGAGTTATTAACCCTTTCTCGTCATATTGAAGATGTGCAACATATTTAGTGAATTTACACTTTGTATCATATTGGTCTAATCAATTCCTCATACTTATAGTATAGTGATCTGATAGGGATCTGAAACGCATAAATCCTTCTAACCTGCCAACTTTGTCGGGGGACATTTTGGTCAGCGACCTTTTATTTTATCTTATTTGTGTAGCGGCTGGTTCCCTTTTACAATTCAAATTGTATTGGTATAAATCCCATATCTGGATTATAACCAGGTGTTTAACATAAATTTGGACACAACACAACATTAATAAACAGATCTTCAAATAACAATGTATCAATACAAAAAAAAATAGTAGTGTCTTTTGGAAACATCAGGTGGTTCATATGGGGTATGTTTCAATCAAGTTATTCAGGAAAATATTTATATATATAAAAGAGTAGGATCTCTCTGCTTGTCGGTTTTTTTCTCACTGACTCCTGGACTGATTTCAACCAAGTTTGGTGTGGTGACACCGGCAGATGTTATAACGGTGTTAATTTTATTAAATTTAGATTGAAAATATTTTTTAATTGTTTTTTTTTTAATTGAGCAAGGAGTTCATCTTGAGCAAGGAGTTCATCTTATAAAATAAAACATAAAAAATAAATAAAAAATACAGATGGTTGTAAAATCAAAATGTTTAAAAGATAAAAATGTGCGTGAAGCTCAATAGAGGGTACCAAAGGGAGCCTGTTTAAGATCAAATATGTGCAATGCGCACAAAAGGGCTGTAGTGCATAAAGGGGCACCAGACCTCTCTGTCGCTGAATAATTTTGGGAGCCTGTCTCAGCTAGTTAGACAATAATTGAATATATATACACTGAGCACAATGCCATAGAATATGATTGGTATACCAAAAGGTCTGTTCAATGTTTTGAGAATATATCCATGTTGTATATTATTCATAGCAAACGGTGGTTCCTGTTCCCGCCAGATGAAAGTGACAAACTATATCCAACAAGGATTCCTTACGAAGAGTCAACTGTATTCTCTTCTGTTGATATTAGCAATCCAGATATAGAGAAGTTTCCAGATATCAAGGTTTGTTGTGTAGCATAGCTATGGTAATACCCCTCTGATAAGTTATACCCCCTTTAAAAAAAGGGGGGTGGGGTTCACTGTTTAGGATAGGATAATTTATTTACAATACACACATGAATAATACAATGGCAGTAACACATAAAGGCAATGTTGTATATTGTTGGGGGTTAGCCTAGCCCTATCGGGCTGTCTTCCTGCTACCCCCTAAAACAAGTATCACTATAAATAATTGAATCAATGGCTTGTATTTCATATCCACGCACACGTACAGACTATAATCATATATATATAAAATTATCTAGAACCTAGTATTTAGGGCATATCACAAACAAGTATTGGTGTGGTTGTGAGACAATCCAGACGAGTTATAAGATCGAAAATGTATTATCTCTCCATAATAATGTTTTGAACTTTTCATATTTTCTGACACATATGAACAGTTTCGATTCCAGTTCCAGTTCCATGGGTATTTTAAGAAAAAAATAAAAAAATATTTAGTATTTTGTTGTTACAACGGATGCAGGCGAGATATACCGCCATCTTTAGTTAAGTAATCAAAAGTGGAATCTATATAGAACGCCGGAAAGTCTTTTTGTTGAGTGAGGTTTTGGGATAATTCAAATTAACAGTACATATATAATGTTTATATGAATGTCTAGTGGTATAGGTTCATAGTCATTGTTAGAGAAATCATAATGATGTACAGTAGTATTATGATGTATGGTAGTATATATGGGCATTTTTAGGAACGAGAATGCGATAGTGTGAACACTGGTGTGAAGAATACAATGAATGTTCATATTATTTATAGAGCACAGATGAGAAATCCTTTGTTTCTACATCATACATTTTCTGGGTATTAAAGTTCTCAGCATGGCTATCTGTAAGCGCTTCTTTAATGTGTGCCTGCTTTGGCAAGATGTATAGTCTTTTTCCATATTGTTCCATGTTGCTGGGAAGGCATGGTGGGGTAGTTTTCCTGACTGCTTTACATCTGTCCGATGTCTGTTCAGGTCATAACTTGAACAGTAGTGCTCAGATCTGAATGAAATTTTGTATGGATATTCACTACTATAATGACAATCAATGGAGTGGTCAATCTTTGTTTATTTGGAAATGTTTGTCCACCTGTCCAATCTGTTTAGGTCATAATTATACCCCACTCTACAAGAGAATGGCAGGGGAGGGGGTATGCTCGATTGACCACATCCATCCGTCCGGCGAACTAACAAATGGGTAGATATGTGGCTAAAATAACTAAGTGTGTCTTTAATTTTTATGTGGCTTCTCAAGTAGTTGATAAAATATTATGTGGCTATCAAGTAGTTGATTATGGAATCAGAACATGATGGAATTATAGCAGATCAAGCTGATTGAAACTCAAAAACTTGCATACAGCAACTAGGACAGTGGAATATGAGAAACTGACGGGTTATGGTACTGCGAATATTCGATATTCAATTCGAGATTTGATTCGAAAGTCAAATTTGATTCGAATTTGAGTCAAAATTTCCAACTCGAAATTGCGAATATACACTGACAAAAAAGTAAGCTGTTTCTGTGCCATTTAACTCCCGAAAATTATGAATATATGCACCTTATAATTCTTATTGTACATCGCGAATGTTTGCATGCTATTAAATAGAAGTGAAAATAGTAATTACCCACTATAGCATGACTAAATAAGTCTGAATTCTAGCTTCGAACATGGTTGTCAAAAGCTCGGAGACTGCCGATGGACCGACGATGTGCGTAAATTATTATAGCTATGAGACTGAGCAACTGATATACCGTTATCTGCCGACTATCCATCTCAGATTCTGCATTATGTAATATTGCTGCGAATGTAAACAACACATGTTTCCGGTGTCAAAAAGTGCATGTGGGCGGTGTTTTCTTTTGAAGTTGACTTTCAGTTTCAGAGCATTCCTTCAAAATTAAATAGGCTGTTACGAAATTTTAATCTTTGTAGTCTGGCCGGCAAACCCCGATTTTTGGACCAATGCTGTTTTCGCATATAAAGTTCTCGCCAGATTCTGATGGTCTTGGGCCCCCTTCTGAAGAATCTACTGGCTGACACGGTGGGGAATTTGAGGAATCAGGACAAATAAAGATTGTAGTCAAAATGGCAGAATTTGTCAAAACAGAAATGACTTTTAACCCCATGTAGTTGAAAAAAGATATAGAAACAATGATTTGTCACAATTGTTATGTTTTCTGGAAGCACCTTGATACATTTCAGCTCAACGTTTAGTAAAAAAAGTTCAAGGATGGCCACCAAGATGGTGGCTTAAAATCGCTAAATTCTTAGTTTTGACCAAAAGCCAGACCGATCAGGGATAGAGAATCCAATGAAAAACACCATGGTATACTATCATATAGTAAAGTGCGCAATGCAATGACATATAGATACTTACTAGCAATGTGAACATTGTGTGGGCTAAACCAGTGACGCTATGTATACATGCATAGCTGTCATGAACGTGGTGAATAAAGAATTATCTATGCTGTTACGGCTATTCATCTAGACACATCTACATGTCTATTAATTGTTACAACTCTAAATTTAGTAGGGACACTATTTGGGAGTATACCATTCAAAAGTTTTCATGTTGCTTACCCCATAACTTGATAAATATATATTTACATACTAAATGTGATTATCACTAAATCCAAAATTCTGATTGGTCGGCGCCCACGTGGCTAGTTGCAATTATTTCTCGGTGAAGGGGCAACAGCTCATAACTGCAGCCTCATAATTACATTGACGCGTCATAGGTTTTGGAAAGACGAACGCGTAATGTTTTGGGCGCATTTGGACTCGCTCAGGATTGACTTAATAATTCATCGGGTTTCAATATAAAGAGAAATTGTTCCTGTTAACTTTTGACAACGGTGCTATGGGATATTTTGGGCTGGTTTTGTCACGATACACTTTTCGATTTAAATACATTTACAAAAGTGGCTTTTTGGCTAAATGTATATAAATATAAGGATTAACTGTCATGTGGACTGTTTTTATGGAAATGTAACCATGAGGTAAGTGGTCATAACTTGTATGTAAAACCCTTCATGATAATTTCGGTCGTTAGATATGCCACAACATCCTTCCATGCGATAGACAATTTTATTGTGAAACTCCAAAGAATTGACAAAACAATGAATGGCTTTGGTGTTACATGTGATTTACTTTTGCGCTTCAAAGATGGCAGCTCTGTTGGTACCAGATAATAGCGATATGGATTTCATTTCTAGTTATTTTGAGCTTTTGATTCAATTCACAGTCCCTACATGCGTCCGTCCGTCCAGAGTTATAACTCCTGTAATGATCATCCGATTTGATTGAAACTTGGTATGTAGATGTCTCAACCAAGAACACTGGTCTTCTGCAATTCGGAGTTTGATCCGATGTTCTTTTATGGAGTTATTTCCCTTTTTTCAACTTTGTTTTTACTTAGAAAATTTCTCACTTTTTCGGTTTCCGGATGATATCTCAAGTTTGAATCCTTTAATTGCAAATACCGTTTTAATGTGTATCAGTCATATCAAGATACAGGTTGAGTTCGAATATGAGTTTGATCCGATGATTTTTCCTAGAGTTATGGACTTTTTTCGACTTAGAAAATTCAATTTTACTTCTTTTTTCTTTGGTTTCCGGATAACTCAAGTTTAGATTGTTTACTTGGAAATTCTGTTTTTTTGTGGGTCGTTCATATCAAAGTACAGGTCAAGTTCGAATTTGAGTTTGATCCAATGATTTTTCCCAGAGTTATGGGCCTTTCGACTTTCGACTTTTTTATAATTTTCTGTATGAGGGTACCTTCATGTACAGTGTAATCAACTCCTCCTACAGTTTTGATCGTAGATATTTTAAACTTCAGAGTATTGTTTCCCACATATTGGAGATGTGCAACATGTATATAGATGACGGAAAAATTATTTCTTTATGGAATTATTAACCCTTTCGACTTAGAACATTTCAACATTTTTTTTAATTTCTTTAACAAAGCGGCGTCGACTTGCCACATTTTCGGGGGACACTGTGGTCGGCTGACCTTTTATTATTATTGTTTATTATTATGTTACCAAATTTGATCAAAGTTACAATGGGCCAGATTATGTAGAGTTAGGAGGTGAAGAAGCTTGGTTGAAGAGACATACCACCCTGACAGTCCAACTCCATGAGTCAAACTCAAACATTTGCTAGAGTTACTGTCTGTTTAGAGAAGACCCGAATTGAACGGCTATAATGTCACATCCTAACATGCAGGGTTTCCGCTAGGGGTAAATACATGGGGTACATGGGGTACTGAAGCATAGTTGGTAACCAAGAGTACAGTCCCCTCGCTACGCTGCCGAACCCCTGTGTCCACCCAGGAAAGGCCGCTTTGTTGCATGCGGGGCAGAGAACGGCGCCTTCGGGAGCATAGTGAGCATATCCAACCCCCTTTCTCGGTACTGTAAGTTGCCCACGGGAATATCTCCATCCATTTTAGACATGACGAGACAGACGAACCACCTTGAGTGGATGTCGAGTCAATACCTTGGCGATCATCTACATTATCAGAAACTATGTTCGCTCCAGTCGACGTTGAAGCAATACCTTGCCGATGATCTATTACATCAGAAACTACGTTCGTAGAGTTTGACACATCGGCGGTCGGCAAGTTTCCAGGTCTCCCATGCTGGTTCAAAACTGCGAAAATTTTTTAAATGTAGTATAATAACCTTACCCCGTTTGTCATACTCTCTGGCAACACAAAGATGAGTCACAGCCTTATAATATTACTCTAGGACTCGGGGGAACATCCCATCGAGATAGAGAAATTCCTCAAGGGTAACATTGCTGCCGTAAATAGGATTGTGAATGATACAATATCCCCTTGAATGGCGATAAATGATTGGGTGGAAATGTTACAGAATGGTTTCTGCGATACAATATATATGTCAATATACTCGGCAGACATATTATGAAATTTGACACTTGAGTATTTGAAAGAAATCCAATCCAATTTGTCGCTTGTTGGATGATGATATCAATGACATAGTAACTCACATTAGTTTTCCTCAGTTCCTACTGCTGCGTACTGCATTATATACTGGCACCTGGGAGATGTGTATCCCAAAATTTGTAAGTACACCATAAAAACCAAATGAGTGTCGTAATAAACAAACACAGAGAATGAATCTGCATACAGCATTAAATGAGATGAGCATCGATAGTCCAGATGTAATACTCAGGAAACAATTTTGGTTTGAATCCTTAAACGGTTTCCTAAATTCTCATTCGTGCTTAATACGATTTGGTGCATCTATTCATGTCGAAATGGATCTCCGTGGTCACTGTGGAGGATCTATTCCTAGGAATGTGGTGCTCTCCCGAGCAATATTTATGCTTAGCGAGCAAATATTCCGGTGTTCTGTCACATTTTGCTCATTGTGCGACAGAGATGACATGCGTGTGTAATAAACACGCGTTTTAGTAATGTTTTAAACGCAAATATTGGACGAATGAATACGAGATGGACGTGCCAAAGAAGGTGAGTAATATATGTTGTAATATTATGCCACTATATTGGCATACTGCCCAGTAATATAAATAAATTACTCGATATTTTGCGTTTTTTTGGGAAATTCGTCACTTCAACGGCGTATTACCGACTTAATACTGAATACTGTATATTGTAACTTTGAATGCCTGTTCCTCAATACATTCCTGAAGTCAATGCAACATGAAAATATCATTAATAACATACCAAATCGAAGAAAACGACCATAAAATAGGTCCACATGTGTATTCATTCCGGTGCTTTGTGGGTAGGGATTGATGGTCTGCTGTCCGTCCGTGGACGAGTTAATTACTTCTCCTATGCATGAATACACACCTTCACGTTATAATTTTTACAGTTTCATGTTTTTATTCTTCAGAAATGGCGATGCTACTACTGTCAAAAGAAAGTTGGAGATGGGAACGCCACACTACAACATACAATCGCCAATCACGGTGATCGTGAGATCACGCTCCTCTACTCCGATTGCGATGGCACACATTATACTGCCAAACATTTTGGTGTATACCCTGAAGCAATATCGAGCGATATGACCCTCGTAACGATCACAGAGGATCTCATGCTGAACTTCCCCAATGACATTTCTGAAAGTCCTGCTCGGAAGATTCAACGAGACAGTACCCTGATGAAAACAATCAATGCCCGAAAAGAATTATTCGCCACTTCAACTAGCTCCGATATTAACATAAACCTGGATGAACCGGAACACATGCAACCTGAATCTGATCCTGTTGTGGACGAGTTATCGCGACTGCTACCGGATATAGTTGACTATCTTAGGGAACATGACAGGCTAGATGACTGGCACGGCTTTATGGAACAGTTAGCAACTAGACGGTTTCCGCTAAACAACATTGCCTTCCAGTTGTTTATGGATATTGCCACATTTCTCCGCAATGGAAACATACACGCGATGCGATATAGAGATACAATCAAGCAATTCTGGACGGTTGGTTATCGTATCTTCAAGGGGAATTTCTGAGATTCATGGGAGGTTATAAGTCGCTTGGCCAGACGAAAGAGAAACGACGATTCGAGCTTGATCCGAACGAAACAAAGATATTTGAATACATGAATATATAAATACGAATAATGAAAATCCAACGTTGGTGCATACACACATGATGGCGTCACAAATCAGAAACAGAGCACTGACCACCAAAACGACGCAAATGTCGAAATAAAACAATTATACATACAAACGGCCACTCAAATACACATATAAACATATATATATACACTTACACATTTGCGGGTTTGTAATTTGGCGTTCGAGTTCGCGATGAAAATCTGGTCACGATTATCGGGGAACATCACTGAACGATGAGAATAAAAACACCCCCACTGGTCCATCAACGTTCTATCACCCCGTGATAAAGTGTAGTTTAGCTCTTTTTTAGCCACAGCAGGAACAGTAGCGTGGGATTACTCTATTAAAACACTCTTACTACCTGATTGTGTTGTAAGTTTTGCTCGAACCTGTGTATAGTCATACCTGATATCGTGTTTAGTTTTTCGCGGTTATTCCACCAAACTGCGTAAGAATGTTTGAGGTTTTCAGGTTTCGACTGCTCGGTTGTTTCAAAATCTCAGCATGATATTTTACATGAAACATGACATTTGTGAACACTGGTGCAACAGTTTCTGTTGGGGATATAACAAGGATAATGACATATTAATTGCCATAAACCAACCAACTATGTCACATTCCAAGATAGGCCACAATTACAGTTACACAATAAAAATAAGTTCAACAATCATTTCCTGAACAAGAATTGAGCGTTTGTTATCAGTTATATCCAATAGAACACATGGAAATAATTATAGATTACATAGTTCATTCATATACTCCCCATTGCGTTTGCTACCCCTGAAATACGTGATTAAACGAACAAAGTATGCCTTTATGGACGTATATGCGACGCAGAATAACATATTAAGTTTATTACCCCCTAACCAACGCATAATATTTAGTATTTATTCGCTTTTTTGCTTGTTATAGCACAATACATGATCCTGGGGAGAACACTTGACTATTGGGAGAGCACTGAGCACTCTGTAAAGTATCGGAATATAATTATAAAATGTCGATTTACGGGCATTCCTATGGGATTTCTTACATTTTCTCACATATCAATGTGAACATCAATATAAATAATCCATTGGTTAAAAGAAACCTGCGATATACTTACATAATCTGTAATTTTTCTTCATAAAAAATCCCCAGTAAAGCACCGAAATGTCACGATAAAAATTGCTAAAAAAATTGGTAGAGCACCACATTCCTAGGAATAGATCCTCCACAGTGTCCGTGGTAGTACAAGCCATTGTCTTGCGACAATTTCGACCATTTTGACCACCATCTTTGTTTCTTCCTGATTTCTCAATTTGACCACCATCTTTGTTCATCCTGATTTCTCAAATTCCCCAAGGCTGATGGCAAATCAGCCAGTGGATTCTTCAGAAGTGGACCCCAGACGACCATATTCCGCTGAGAGAGAAAAACTTTACATGCTAAAACATACATCGGCAGGTTGGCAGCCAGACTATTGCATGGTTAAAACCATTGGCACAGGCTACAAGTCGTACTTTTCGTCGGATCATTATGAAATTTCTCATGGCTGTTGACATTGAGTCATTTTGAGGTCATTCGGCAAAAAAACATGGCAACCAGTGGCCATCTTGGATTTCAAAATTCAATCCATTAGCACGGGCTACAGGCCAGAATGTTCATCTGATCATCATGGAATTTGAATTGGATGTTAATATTGACATGTAGATGGGGTCATTCCGCCATAAAACATGGCAGCTATCTTGGATTTTACTTTTGCATGACTAAATCCTCATCCCTCACATCTCTCATCTGATCACCAAACTTCATATGGATCTTCAGGGTGACCTGTAGATCGGAGCAAATAAAGTTTTCTGAAATTTCGTTGAAAAACATGGATGGAACTTTCAGATGACCTCCAGATGGGAGCCGTCAATTTTTTCCGCAATTTGTTAAAAAAAAACATGGCCACTAGTAGCCATCTTTGGTTTCAAATTTGAATCTATCGGCACACTGCAACCCGCATCTATTAGAGAATTGTTTTAAAAATTTACAGGCATGTTTAGGATCACCTCTAGATGGGACAATTTTTTAAAACATGGCCACCGGCAGCTATGTACGACTAAATCCTTTGGCACACCCTACAGACCACATACCTGATATGATCATTACCAAACTTCATATGGATATTTTTGGTGACCACTAGATGGGAGCCATTACATTTTTCCAAATTTCAATGGAAAAACATGGCCGCCAGTGGCCATCTTAGATTTTACTCTTTGTATGATTAAATCAGGTGGTACACTTTACAGATGACATCCCTTTTCCGATCGTCACTAAACTTCACATGGATCTTCGGGATGACCACAATATGGGAGTAATCTAATTTTTCTGAATTTAAAAAAAAAAACATGGCCACCGGTTCAGCAGCCATTTTTTATTTTACTCTTTGCACGACCAAATCCTTTAGAACACCTACCTACACCTAACATCCCTCATCTAATCATCACCAAACTTCATATTGATCTTCGAGGTGACCATATGTCTGTCATATGTTTTGAATTTCATTGGAAAGCCAGTGGCCATTTTGAATTTCACTTTATATATATCTCTTCATTTTGATATCTTGACTTGCTCTAGTATTACTTAGATATTTTAACTTTCCACATTCTTAATCGCTTATTGACTAACATATGAAATTATTCCCTCTCAAAGTTGAGCTACAGTGTCATGTCACTTTCATTTAACTATTAAAGAGCAATGACCACGTTTAAATTTGCACCGTTGGGGTATGCAGGCAGGGCGTTGTAACCTCTTGTTTTATTCTGTGCTAGCTGAAACAGCCTTTATTCAGTGTTGGATGAGCCTGCTGCCCCTGAGAGCGCACATGACAGATCCTATTCTTTTATATATAGAGAAAATATTTATTATTCTATTACAATATATCCTCGTGAGATAGGTTCATATTGGACCTAAATATTGACATTGGTTCATATTGGACTTTAATATTTGATTCTGGAATAAGCCCATAGTGGACTTTACCCGTTAATCCGCTGGATGTCATGGGCCACAATGAAAACACCTATATAAGAGCATACTTCTGGTGCTGCAACATATATCCTCATACGAATAGGTCCATATTGGACCTTGATATTGACATAGGTTCATATTGGACTTATTTAATTCTGAAATAGGGCCCATAGTGAGGCCAAAACAAAAATTGCAGGCAGGTACGTTTTTTTTGTTTTGGGTAATGTTTTCTTATTTTTTTCCCCTGAACAGTTAAGATGTACATTAATGCTAACTCTTTACGCTTGTGTGAAGGCTTTCCATGTATGTTGCAAGTAAACAGTTAATGTAGCACAATACTATGATATTAAGTGTTGTTAATGTGGACAAGGAATTGCCTCCCAGGCACACAACTATGCAGCTCTCTTGCAATTATTCTCTCAGTTTAGATTGTGGTGGCACATCTTCCTCAGAGCACAATATGGTCATATCAACAGGCCCAAGATGAACACCATAATAGGGCTTTTCTATGACTTTATAATAACATAACTTGTAAGATATTAACCCAAACCCCACTTAAATATTTGGTCATACACCTCAAGACCTATTATAAAGACACACCTCCACTGGCAGGATATCTCACATGCGCCGCAGACACACTGTACAGGGTGTAAATGTTCCTGAGACAGACACACCTCAATTGCATTGAAATATTTGGTCCCACACCTTGGGCACTCTGAAAATGGTACCACAGCCCCACACCTTGACTGAGGTACCACACCTCAGCATTCGAATTTTCCCCCAACTTTGAAGTACCTTATAAACATTGGCATATGAATGCTTGTAATTTTTATACACCCAAACAAACAATTAGATAATTTCATGTGCTTTTCAGTTCCCAACCCAGAAGGGTGTTAGATATGGTAGACATGCAGTCATCTTTATACTGTGTATATACATACTAGTAACTTGCATGAACACTATGAATCCTCGATTGACTGGGGAGAGAAACTATAAATTCTGAAATAGAATGTCTTGTACATTTATATTGCTCTCTAACAGATAAGACTTCTTCCCACAAGGCATGGGAGTTGAACAAACAAGATTACCACTGGCAGGTTTTAAAGACTGCAGATTTATTGCTGAGATTGGGATTCATCTGCAACCACAAATGGACATGTCATTTTTTGGAAAATTCCATCTAATATTATTGCTGCTTAATGTAAACATAGTATATAGTATATATTAACGATATAGATGTGTTTACATGCCAATTACATGCATTAAAAAAATTAGAAAAAAATTTGAAGAAAAAAAATCCAGGTCGGCCCAATTTTGGCAGGTCAGTTGGGTAACTGGAAACACAGATGTTTATTTTTTTAGCCTGAGCTTATTTTAAAAAAAATTTTAATTTGTTTTATTTATTGAATTAAATTTTTTATTTCAAATTTTTTTTAAACTAACGCCATTATAACCTCCGCCAGGGTACCCCAAGTCACCACACCAAATTTTGGTTGAAATCTATCTAGGGGTCTGGGAGAAAAATCCAGACAGACAGACGGACAGATCCTACTCTTTTATATACACAAATTATAGTTGGTAATGGAGTTTTGTGGTGTTGTTATTTTGGGTTATGGGGTGCTTGTTTCTTATTTGGAAGAGCTTTGTGAGCACATTTCAGCAGTCAATTAGGGCAAAACAACTCTAATAATGAACCAAAATTTGACACTAGATGAAACTGGAAGAATGCGATCAGAAATTTTTAGAGTAATATATTGGAAAAAGCATGTCCATAATGCATTGGGACAGGTGCTGATATCTGGCCCCTGGTGTTACCCAGGATAACCCCAGCTGTGGGCCCACTGGCAGTCTACAAGGGCTCCTCTAGAGAAATCAAACTAAGACAATGGCTCGAGAACAGATCACTGATCAGGATCCAAGAATCAACAGATATACATTCCTTGTAGCATTAAGGTTTGGGTTAAGATTTTATCTACAATACCAAGAAGTTATCACAAGACTCCTTCCCAGGTTACTCTTGGAAAACCACTTCAAATTTAATTTAAACCTCCATGTTTGGTGTGAAGTATTCTGACCTTGCTTCTAAATGTCCTATTCAGACCAAAAGTAGTCTATACCATTGACATGAAAACCACTAACTTTTTACAAATGTTTTGTCAGAAGATGTAAACTTTTCCAACAAACTGCTACATTGTTCATTTTTGGAATTTCCATTTTAGGTAATGTACATAGGGCCTAAAATAGCCAACTTTTAGCTAGGCACTCGGGCTAACTCAACATCATGTTTTAACTAATACCAGTATACTATTGTGTATGCTACAGGGATGTCAAGTGGTAGTGGTCACTTTACAGCCGGGACAAGTGCTGTATGTTCCCAGACATTGGTGGCATTATGTGGAATGCATGGAACCTGCAATCAGCATCAACACATGGGTCGATGTGGTAAGTTTACATCATATGTATGGAATATTTAAGCATGGTAAATTGGCATGTAGTAAAATTTGATCTCAAAGAAACCGATTGTAGGACGACAAGAAACTGATTGTGACCTATAATCAGTTTCTGTAACTAAATTTGACATACATGCCAATGTGCTGTGTATGTATTTATTTTGTAATTGGGTTGACTGAATTATAATGAGTACTATTATATGTATAATTGGGTTTCAGAGACGGGCCATATAATGCTGCAGTTTTGTATCTGTATGGTACCATCTTCAACCAGAGATTTTAGTTCGAAAATGTTTGGTGTTTGTTCTATCATCATCTACTAATATCTTGAATAAATTTTGCCTGATACTGGTAAAATAATTGCAGGTCACAGGTTACGTGGAATCTTGAATTGCTAAAGCATTTGTTCAGGTGTTACCAACATCTTAATCATAATTATAAAGTACAAGTCTGAAAACAGGATAATGTATATTAAACTGATTAAGTCTTGCTGGCATGAGCTCACAACCAAGTAATCCACTTATGGCCGATGCTAGCCCGGCATGATTTATCGTGCTCTAATTGAGAAGTTAAGAAAGTAGGTGTACTGCACATAATATAAATTTACTTGGTAAAACATACAAAATGTCACCATGTCACATTCTTAATTTCCAAACTGTTGATCTAAAAATAGAGTTGTTTTTGGGTTCCAAGAGCATATTTCCTTTCCTGTTCACACATCTATAACTATGTGTAGGCTCAATAGTGTGAGTATATCTGAAAGCTCATTTTGAACTAGCAATCAAACATCATTTGAAAATGAAGATATATTTAATTGAAGTACTTTTTAGCTCAACTGGACGAAGTCAAGTTTGAGGTATTGCCATGGGTTGGCATCTGTCAACAATTTCCTTGGGCACAACCTACAGACCACATTCGATCATCACCAAACTTCATATGGATCTTCAGGGTGACCTCTAGTCTAGATGGGAGCCATCAAATTTCTCTGAAATTCATTAAAAATATGGCTGTCAGCAGGCATCTTGGATTTTACTCTTTGCATGACTAAATCCTTCGGCACACCCTACAGACCACATCCCTCATCCGATCATCACCAGATATGGATCCTCGGGGTGACCTCTAGATGGGAGCTTACTTTTCTTTCTCCTAATTTTGTTGAAAAACATGGCTGTATATAGTGGCAACTTGTATTTGTCCCCCAAAATTTTGGGGTGACTATTAAAATAGCCGGTGTCCGTGCAGAAAGTTTCTGGATGGGAACTTTATTTTCAGCTATCGGATCGAAACTAAATTTTGTATGTGAGTTTATCAGCTCAAAACACAAGGCAAACTTGAATATGGGTTCGGTCCTCCCATTTTTGCTGGAGTTATCGCCTCTATTTGACTTAGAATCTGTCCGTAAGTCCGTTCGGAAAGTTTCCGGATGATAACTTTATAGTTATTAGTTACATGTATTTAGTTATTAGAAAATTTTGCTCAAAGTGGATTTTAGCTGATTTTGAGTATATTATAGAGGATATAATTTATATTTCTCTTCAATTTAGTCAGGGGGGGGGGGGGGGGGTTTGCAAAAAAAATCATTACACCGGGCCGGGGTGTGTGGTTTGCATATTTTTTCCTTTTGACTTTTATCATCTGATTACAAGGTAATTACCCATTAGGGACCTTGTCCAATTCCGACGGAGTTTCCGTCGGTGATCGGAGCTTTTAATCGGAGTTTTAATCGGAGTTTTCTCCCTCATCATCGGAATTTCTTAGATCGGAGTTTTTTCTCCGATCAAGAACTCCGATCAATTCCGGTGAAAATTCCGATGAACTCTGAACAAAACTCCGATGAAATCAGAGTTTTTCTCCGATATGAAAACTACGATGTTAAAACTCCGATTTAATCAGATTTCATCGGAGTTTTCTCCGATATCAAAACGGCGATGTGATTTGAGTTTTGTGTAATAATTTCATTTTTATTTATGCCAAACTTCCTCTGAAAAGTTGAGAAAGTCACCAGAAAAAGTTGAACAGACGGTTCGTTTATGGGGAAATCCTTGTGATGAAGGGAATACACATCCCATCTCCGATTATAATTTAAACTTTTGCGGAGAAAACTGGAAAAATCTAGCTTTAATATCGAGTAAATCATAACATTTTATTACGTGATTGTTGGTTGCGTCATTTTCAGTTTGTCGCTTTCGCAAAACACGTTGTTTATTTATCTGGTGCGATGGTATTACTCGTCTCTTAAAAATGAATAATCCCTACGATTCCCAATATCAATAAAAAATAAAAATAAATCCAACTTCCTTATTTGGGTGAGGCTTGATTCTGCCGTCACTGGATTGGTCCGGCTCTTCCATCAATTATACAGGCTCTTCCAATAACCTCCCGATTGATCCACTCTTCCGGTTTGCAACACAACACACACACGTGGTTTTCACTCGACCGAAGTTGAATTAAGAATCGCAAAGTTGGTTCAAACGATATAATTATTCAGAAAATGGCAACAAGAAATAGATCTTTGGTTTGTTCAGGCGGATTTGGAAACATTAGAAGACAATTTCAGTACTGATACCAGTACGTTGTAATACCTGGGTACCGGTATGTCATTGAAAATGGAATAATTATTTGCACCCCCAGCCGGGATTGAAATGGATTATTCCATATTAAACTGCACTTAGGGGTCATCTCAAAACTACTATCGGGATCCCGATAAATATCCCGATAGGATTCCGATAACTCAAAACTATCTTCTAAATTTCCCGATAGATTCCGATAGAGCGGTCACCATTTCCCGATAATATTCCGATACCGCATCTAAATATTCCGATAACACGCTGATTTCCCGAAAAATTTCCGAAAGTAATGTACGTAGCGTATATATATTACCAACTTTCCGATAATTTACCCATTTATTTCAAGAACAATTAGGCCTATGTCTGTTTTGATAATCGACGAATCGAGCATGTTGTTTATGCTCGACGAATCGAGCATGTTTGTTTATGTTTCCGGTTCTATTTGTTGTCATTACTTTTGGATTCGTCCACAGCCTCCTTCGTAAGCATATTTTTATTGGGGTGGAAGCTTGTTTAAAAGAATTAAAACTCTACACGTTTCATGTTTTGATTCCAAGTTATTAAATTGTCCATTGAATTCTTTATGCATATTATTCATACAGCACATATCTCCTAGAAACGCTCTGAAGGAAACGTAAAAAGGAATGGTTTCATAAAGGTAGTATCCCTTCAACACTAGCAATAGACTGTTCCAAATTGAACGTGATAAAAAATTGAAATATATATTTGATAAAACTCTTTTGGCCCTAGAAATGTTCTCAAATAAAACTGTCATTTGATTTGATTTTTTCCCTCATTCATCACAAGATCGAATAATATTTTATTTTAATACACTGAGTGAACAATTTTGAGAATTCAATAAAGTTTTGATCGAAAAGTTCAACAACATTTTCGATTTTCTCTTCAGTTACACGTCCCAACGTCACGCCAATTCAGCCCAATATTGTGGGCACGGGGATTGGCTGGATTAGTACCCAAATAAATTATGTTGTTAAAGCGCATTAACAAATACATAATCTTGAGTATATTCTCCACACTATAATCGAAAAATACAAAGGAATGGACACATGATTCAATCCAAATTGTTTATTTAAAAAACACTCCCGCCAAGAAACCCCCACTGATGACGTGCGCAAAAAATATGTACCTACAGCAAACACGTGTTGGAAATTGGGGCGCACAATGGGGACTCATTTATCATGGCTATATCTATTACCCATTCGGTAATTCATAAATGACATTCATTGCAAATTCAAACAGAATATATCTTAGATTTAGTATTACTATCAATTGACCATTTATCGAATGCTGTCATTGAACTTATTGATCAGCTGATGACGATGAAAAAATCTAGGAACCTTGTCGACGTCATTGCAGCAATGATAAAATACTGTAGCACAAATTTATGTGCATCGGCCGTTTTGTTCTGTCGTTTGATTAATAAAATTATTATTCTGCGCGCATTGACAATTATATAATCTTGAGTATATTCTCCACAATGTAATCTAAAAATACAAAGGAATGGACACACGATTCAATCCAAATGGTTTATTTAAAAAACACTCCCGCCAAGAAAGATCAAGAAACGCCCACTGATAACGATCGAGCAACAGAAATTTGTACCTGCGAACACGTAGTGTTGGAATGTGGGGCGCACAATGGGGACTGTCATCTATCATGGCTATATAACTATTAGCCATTTGGTAATAAATAAATGACATTCATTGCAAATTCAAACATAATATATCTTAGCTTTAGTGTTAGTATCAATTGACCATTTATCGAGTGTTTCCATTGAACTTATTGATCAGCTGATGACGATGAAAACACCTCGGACCTTGCCGGCGTCAGCGCAACAATAATAAAATACTGTATAGCACAAATGTGCATCGATCGGCCGTTTTGTTCTCTCGTTTGATTAATAAAATTATTATTCTCCGCGCATTAACACTGCCAAATACTCAAGTAAATTGGCCATATCATGATGTGAAAAATCAAAGAAATGACATTGTTTAACATTAGTTACTTTTATTTGAACACAAGAGTTCACGAGACAAACGCGGCTATTTTTAAATTGAAAGTGCGCATTAATTCCGAATAGTGCTGCATTTACCGCGAATTACTTATCGGCACTGTCTTGTCATTTTATATTGAATATGATTGCTCAAAATTTCACTAAGAGAAAGCACTTTTCTCGATCATAAGATACAATGTAGACACGAAAGAATTGTTTAATTTATTAATTGCACAAGATATGTGCGGTACGAATGTATTGACTGCAATGTCAAGGTCAAAAACCGGTGCGTTGTAAATTGAAGTAAACAAAAAAACACGTGCGTTGTAATCGATGGCACAATGTTGACTAGTTTGGACTAATAATGCAGTCAATTGTAACTGAATTTACACGTAACTATCCAAGAGTTGATAGGCCACTTGATGATTTATTTTATGTTTCATTTCACCACGTAGCCATGGCTTAAAACATTAATAAATCACTCAATTTCGTGATATGGTTTTCCGACAGAGAAATTGAAACTGAATGTCACATTGATCTGTTGATAAAACAAAACTTACCTTTCGTTTGTTTATTACATTTATTGTTATAAAATATAAATATAAAACCTACTAAATATTCACCATACTATCATGCTTGGGGAGGGGGATTCACAACTCTGGATTTGTTTTTTTACTCCCAGTCCCCATCCATACAGATGAACATAATTTCATAAATCAGGAGCCACATAACATTTAGTAATAATACATGTTTTCCCCCAAAAACTTTGACGTCACCAGAAAGTTCTGTTGGCTGGAGGTAATATTACTGTTGGGTAAATGGTTAATATCGAAAGTAAACTAAATAAAAGTTAGCAAGACATCTTTTTGAAAGATAAAAATGACGAAATATAGGAGCAGGCCTACTACAAATAAATCGCATCGTGTTACCTTGACCTTGATGATGCAATCGTGAAATTCGACACTGTCAACATAATTAGGCTATGTTCAACTTATCGAAATAATCAATGCAGCATTATAATTAGTAGTAATTACAGAAAACGAAATTAATGTAGAATATGAAAAGCAGCCCATGCACACATTTAATTGTCAGTTAAATGTTATGATTACTTCGCGTATTTATAACCTTTGCACTGCAGATTTGCATGGAATTTTCCATTCATATTTCCACACGCTCTTTATTTACCATATTACGATTCATGAAAAAGTATGGAATATTACTGCTAAATGTTGCTAAAACTTTACATGTACAGCAGGACACACCCCCCCCCCATATGTCATGTTTCGAATTTCTATAGCCTACTCTTGACTAAAGGGTAGAGAATCGTGTAGATATTCATGGCGTGCATGATCGATCTACCCCCCCCCCCGAAACTGCATGACCATGCAGAATGTAGGCATAACAGCAAAATTTCCTGCTTAGGCTAAAGTTAAACCCACTGTGGATATATATTTTTCTTTCTACGGCTGTCTACTGGCGAGATTTGTTGTTTCCATGCATGTGCCGGTAAACAAAAATGCAATTGCCATGATTGCGTTATAAAGCACATCAAATGCTGCATGGACATCGCACATATTCCAATATAAATTTCGCCTAGGCTATGTATATTCGGAATATAGGCCTACGTGTACACAGGCCCGATATTTTTTTTAAGCTTGAGTTAAATTGTCCCATGTTTGAAATTGTTTTATAAATCCGTTCACTGTGTGAAATCTTCGAGACGTATTACTCTGCAATGCCACGTGTGTTGTTCCCAGAAACGTAAATATTGATGACCCCAATTCCTGGAATCGGGCTAAAAATAGAACATATACGACATCTCGTGTTAAGACTGCACTCGATTGTGCATGCATTAATTGTGTCGTCGGCGATTCGCGATTAAATACAAATCTTTTACATTTGCCATAATATATGTATTTCTTTATTTCCTCCATATTTAAAAGTCGGATGTATTTAAACATATTACAAACACAATTAAGCTTTGAAGATAGTAGCCGCTGCATGCAACGCCGAAATAAATCTTAGAATTTAATCAATTGATGGATCTGTTCTATTTTTAGAAAGTGAAAGTAGCCACTTGCATTAAGGCCTATACTATACATATTTGGGTATGCTCCCCGTGAATTTATTTATTGATTTTGAAGATTTCCCGATGGGTGGGGTGTATTGTCCAGGTAAAATACCGATATTGTACGTAGCACCCACTGATCACCACAGTATAACATATAATAGTTCTACGACACGTGCCCCCTGATACTTTAAAACTTTATACTAACGATTTCTCATGTTAGGAAACTATTAAATCAATAATAAAGATAGGCCTATAAAACATAAAATCGCGATAAAAGTCCGGAGTAATCCCGATACAGAAACTTTCCAAACAACTTGCGTTGTTTTCGGAATATGATACTCCGAAATGAAAGTAAACTCCGATAGATCGAATCCCGATAGACTATGTAAATATTCCGATAATTTCCCGAAAAACGTTGCGTCATTTCCCGATAATTTCCCGATAACTGTATATATAACTATCGGTATCCTATCGGGATCCCGATAGTAGTTTTGAGATGACCCCTTAGCGATATAAACTATATTTGCAACATCGTCGGATTCTGAGAATACCGTAAACCCAGTGTATTTCAAATCTTGTATGCACCCAATAATATACTTACCAGTAGATATCATATTCCACCGGTTCAAATCCTGCACGCATATAATTATACAGTCGACATAAATTTCAACTCAGTATATTATTATCATATAAATTCATCTGATATTATAATTATTACGGAGATGTTTACGTCGACTGATAATTATAGGCCTATTTTAGCATTGCGCGAATATGGTTTCTATTTATGGGGAGGTTATTTCCTCAGCGAAGCGGAAATGGCCGAGTCGCTGAGAATGGACGTAACATGTTACATGTCTTTCTCCGTTGTGTCTGGTATATATATAAACAATATACACGAAGAACCGAAACGACGATTTATTAAAAGCTCCTACGAAAATTCACGGGATCGGAGTTTTCCAAAACATACCGCACTTGAAGAACGGGAACTCCGATATAAAACTCCGATTGAATCGGATGATTTTACCGACGACACAGCGAAAAATCTCCGACGGAATCGGAGTTTTATACCGATACAAAAACTCCGATTGCCATCGGTATCGGAGATCGGAAATATCCATCGGAAACTCCGATTCCGACGGAAACTCCGTCGGAATTGGACAAGCTCCCTTATGGTGATTGTATGATTGTGTTATGATATATATAAAAACAAGAGGCCAGTCACGATCAGCAGATGTTTAACCCATCACTTGGCGATAGTAAATTGCTATGCTAGGAGTCATAATCTAGAGTTTTTATGTTGAATTATAGAGTATACTGTTATGTACTAAAGTAGTATATCCAAATGTACATAATAACACAAGTTATTGGAATTTATGGGTCAAAAGAGAAGGGTTTATATAACATCTAAATTATAGAGCTTGTCACCACTATCATAGTGCAAGCAGTACTATTTATGTTGCTGCAAATTGCCATGTGAGATATCAAAATGAAAGATCAACTGATCGGTACCAAAAAAGATGGGGGGTGAGATTTGCTTCATCATAAACCTGGAAATGATTGTGAAGACTGGGACTTTGAAGACCACAACAGTCCGTATTTGTCAAAATACTTGAAAATAAGTGGTGCTACATTCAACTTGAAATTAAATGTTGACATTGACATATAAACATACTGTCTTATTATTTTTGGAAGGAACATTAAATCTGCTCCTTCTTGACTAATCGATCATGTCTGACCATCTCGGATATATATACATAAGTGTTAATACCGTACTGACCCGGGTTTAGGCCCAGGGGGCCTTTGTTTTATTTGAGCTCAAAAACCAAAGTGGGCTTATACTCGGATATGGCCCTTTACAAACCAAAAATCCCAAGAAATCGGGACAGTAAAACTGATCAAATAGATGAAAGCCGATCTAACGCCGAGTATCGGGAAATATACCCGGCTTCCAGATTAAGTAAAGGTAAGTATAAGTTACTTTGAAAAAGTCATTTTTCAATTAAATGTGAATATTAAAATAACACTTCCAGTCTTGTTGTTTTATTGTGGGTTATCGGTAAATCCTGTATCTATAGTCTATAGACTATAGTTTATATCAATGTGCAGACTTAATCCGATCAGGATAATTAATTTATTACCCGGCGCTTTATTCGTGACCCGTTGTCCACATAGAGGATGTTACAATAGCGACTAATTGCATGTTTAACAAAAGCCAGTGAGTGTAATTAATTAACAGTAATGACAAAAGACATGACGATGTATTTCTGCTAAAACAATGAAAAAGCACGTGTTTGAATATTTTAAGAGTTATCGCTCCTAAACTGTTTATACTGTAAAACGTGAACAAAATGCAGTGTAAAAATGTTAATGTCGATAACCTTTATTTTGGTTTCGAGTGTATAACGTTGACGTAGTTTGGAAGACATGGTTATTGAATGATAAGTTCCCCTTCTGCCCATTATTATACCCACTGTGTGTTTACATAACCAGGAAGCCAGTTCTTTGTGTTTGGCCACCTGTAGCCTGTAGGAACATACTAACGTTGTCACTGAACACGAAAAATATGTTTTTACAGTACCGTTGTTGACAGGTGCGCTGTGCACGTGCATGCCATGGCTATTTGAAGTGATTCATGTTTACCGCGTTCTCATTAATACGCCGTTAGCGATTGGGTTCTTTTGTATTTGATGTCTGTTAACGATTGCTTGCCCCGGGAAGTATAATTGAATAAACAAATGAGATTTTAAGATTCACTTTATTTTATTTTATTGAATATTCTCACTTGCCTACGAAGTATAATTTTCCGTTTTTGATATAAATATTATATTTTTGAGTTCGTCAATCTGTTTTGCTGTCTACAAGCTGATAGGAAATACTTACTTACCACCACTGAAATTGAACAAAATTTGAGGTGGGCCTAAACTCGAATTTACCCCTGTGCATGGAATTTGGCCAAAAGATATGGGTGGGCTTAAACACGGACATGGGCCTTGAGCCGGGTCGGTACGGTAGACACAAAATTTATGGAGAAATAATATACAGTAGAAATAATTTTGTAATCTGAAGTGTATGTTCATAACAGTATACTCTATAATTCAACATCAATACTCTAATTTATGATTCAGATCATAGTAATTTACTATTGCCAAGGGATGGATTAAACATCTGCCGATCTTGATTGGCCTCTCGTTTATGGAACATTTAAGGAAGGGAACCAGGCTTGTCAATGTACCGCTGGTACCAAGGTAGTCGGTACCGGTACTGCTTTGGAACCGCGGTACCGGTACCGGTACTGGTGTTGTATAGTTTATTCCACTACATATCACACATTTAAAAGAGTATATTCTAATGTGGTAATTACTGGTAATGTATGGCACTTTGTGCCAGTTTTTAGTGATTGTTGTGGATGACAAATACAACCATGTATCCAAATGCATGTATGCCACAGCAGCCACACATACATGTGTGACATACATGCATTAGTATAGTCTGAAATAGTTGGATTTATCACCCACAACAATCACCTAAAATGTGCCATAATTTAGGCAGCCTGATAGGTGTTAGAACTTTTATGTTTAGGGCTTCAGACGCTCAAATACATACATCGGAGAGATGGGTATATATGACAATTTAAACTGAAATAAATTTTATGTACCTGCATGGCTGCAATCCCCAACTGTAAGTTATAATGTAACACATATTGAGTAAATGGCACATATATACATTGTTGAATAAAATGATAACAGCTTCAAGAATCGGCATCCGCCGCCGCGTGCTTGATCCGTTGACACATAGTAGCATACCATAATGCAAGCGGCAGTTGCGGCACACTTAAAAGAGCAAAGTTCCTTCAATTTTAATCTATCTATACTGATCTATTTACTGTTTTTGGCGAATACCGAGAACCGTCGGTACTGAGTATCAGAACCGGTACCGTTGAAACGGCCAAGTACCGCCGGTACCGGTACCGGTACTGGTACCAGTTGACAAGCCTGAAGGGAACCATGGAGTTGAACAAAACTTTAGGGTTGGGGATTTAAAATAGGTAAGCAGGAAAACTTGAAAAAAACTAATATTTTTTCTTTGACCTAACAAATTTGAGTGAAATTAGAATGAAAAGAGTTAATTACTACTGAGCTGTAACTCTCAGATTCACACTTGGAGAAGCCATTCTGAGCCATAGGTCATTTTTATACAAACAAACAGCAAACTATTATAAAAGACACCAGGCAGGCAATGAACAGCTCAAATTTCTCATGATCCCAGCCAAGGTCATTCAACAGGACTGAATTTCAATTAACCCTTTGGAGAGTATCTGTATAAACGTCAAATACATGACGTCATGAGTAAATTTAATGTCAACGTCATAGCAATAATTATTAACAAGTTCGGTCAAAAAGGCCCAATAATTTGTTTTAATTTATGTGCATTTTTTGTTAATGTGTGTTATCATAATCAATTGCACTTATACATTTGGAAGATTATATTAATCAAAATAACTCCTATAGAAATCATTTATAAATCAGATGATTTGTTGAAGTTATGTTTACGTAAAATAACACTTCCTGAAACAACATATATGTCGTTCTACTCCTCAACCGATAGACGACATATATGTCGTTCTACTCGCCAAACGGTTAAACTGCTATGCTTTGTTTGCACTGGAGAATATTATTGACATCTCTATAATGGCTTTATAATCACCTGAGGCCAGCAGAGTTCTAAATAGTATGTGACTTTCATGCTGTTATACTCTTGATACCAAATTGCATTGAACAAAATGTTGATACATATTTTGGTACTTAATCGATTCTGATAACTAAAGTATCTTTTGAAGAAATGTTGTTGTTGGAATCTGAGGATACGGGGACCATCGAATTATAGTGTATAGTGCCATGCTCAACTGTTATTGACTATACGAAATTCCGATTTGACTCAAAAGTATATTTGAGAAAAATTAATGTGTTCCGTGGATCAATGTAAACGACTAATTCCATGTAGTGGATAAATTAGTAAAAGAATTGTTCAATTCGTGACTAAAGCATGAAATTTTGCATGTATATAATCACATACCAATTGATATCAGATATGGAGCCACGCTGAAATTTCACTTTAACCCCTCTTTTAAGGGGTTTTCTGAATTTAAAGAATGTTTCGTGATTATATAATTTAATAATTGTCACAATTAATCTTACCATGGAATCTGCGATATAAAATTAGACATATACAGCAAGTAGGACTTAGCGCGATATAATAGCACATTTTTAGGGAGAAATTGAAACTCCCCTGACCATCAAAATGGCAGCCATAACCGGAAATTTTTATGTTTTTTCACTAATAACTTCCAGACCAGTTTCTTCTGTATGGAACTGGTTCGGAAATGTGACTTTGTTTTGTATTGCTCATGTTAACTGGTCACTGAGCTATGAAATATGCCACTCTTGGGATCCCAGCCCCATCCAATCCCTCAATAATTTGATTTTACAGAACGCGGTATGAAATTTCACCAAAAATCACCATTAGGATTCTAGTCATATTTCAATAAGAAATGAGCAGATCTGTGCAAAGTAAGTGAGGCATACCATTACTTATGAATAATTCAACTCGATGGAACCAAATTGTCACTTTGGTTAAAAAATGGCGGTCAAAATGGCGCCCACAATATGGAAAATGGTCAATATTGTCCTGTCGTGACATGCAATCGCTTAAACGTTATGGATGATGAATAAAATTGGCTGTTCTGTTATGTATACGTTGAATACTAACATTTATGATGCATCTTGTATAAGTGTTACTATTACATTAACAAAATTATTGGAATTTTCTCTCAAAATCAGAATTTTTTTCAAGTAAAAATCTTTTGTATTTATTGTTTTGATGGATCTTAAATGCGTCACACTGATGTGTTTTTTTGAAAAATATACTCAAGCTGGCTTGCAAAATGTCCAAAAAATTTGGTAGAAAGTTGATATTTTCAAATATATCCCAGACATTATTCTCTGCTCTTTTGTGAAGGTAGCACATTGTGATTCACTTGTTTATTAAACATGTTATTTAATCAACTGACAACTATATGTTATATTATGGTTGTCCCAGCACCTTATGCGGCATGACGATTTCATTTTAAATCATGCAGTGTGTAATTTTGCCAAAAAATTCTTATGGGATCCTGAACGGAAATGAGCAGAACTCTGAAACTTAACTGAGAGCGGCATAATAATGTGCCTACTCTGGCCCAATAACATATGCAACCATTATGGGTAAGTGAGTGTCAGATCAGGTAACATGTCTATCAGGGTAGGCATCCCCACACCTAGCAGTCTAGAATGACGGAGAAATAGCCAGCGTAACGCACTGGCAGGTGGACCAGAAGACCTTTTAGAAAGTCAAACAAGGAGATGAGTAAAAACAACTGCTTAATAACATCAAATTCTGCGCCATTGGCATCAACATTGATTGACTAATGTCAGGAAAACCGTTTCATCCATTGAGCATATAAAAGGCCACCAAGGTGACAAACTCTCTGACATTACCTCCCAATCGATTAACATATACTTGTTATTATGGAAAGTGATAACCACCCAAGGTCCAACTGCACAACTCACCCATGACCATACAATCATCTTATACACATGAACACCAAACAAATGGCCATGTAGCCACTCGCTTTATACATATACACCTCACCAATGACCATACAACCCCACTTGGGTTTACCCTAAACCACACATTTGACTATACAGCCATGAGTTAACCATTCGGATACACCAGGTATACTCCTACATTTCACCCATGACCATATAGTCATCGTGACTATACAGTGACTTCTTGTAATGTATATACATATTCACCATTGGACAAACAATCACTCCCTGCATACATATTTGCCACATTGATGGCCATATATCTACTCAAGATATATATACACTTCAACCATAACCATAGAGTAACTCCTGGTGTGCATATACACCTCGCCAATGACCGCACAACACTCAAATTCACACACTCAAGACAATTCAGCCACTCGCTGTATACCCATACACAACATTTGTGGTCATAAAGTCACTCATTGTTTACCAATTTACCTCACCACTGGCCATACGATCACTCCCTGTGTACATATTGGCCACGCCCATGGCCATATAGCCGAAGAACTATATACAATGTACATATACACCCCACTAATGCCTATTATAGAATCACTCCGGGTATACATCGACACCTCATCATTGCATACATACCTTCTAGAAAAAGCAATACAATGCGCAGGACCTCACCATTGGCCATAAAGTCACTCCCTGTGTACCTTTTCTTCACACTGATGACCATTTTAATACCCATCAAGATATATTTATACACCCCACTAATGACCATAGAGTCAATCCAGGTATACATATACACCTCACCAATGGATATACCAATACTCCACACGACCGTTAGTACACTCCAGATTTGCACATACACCTCGCCCATGACAATTCAGCCACTCGATGTATACTTGCTCACAATGACCATCCAGCTCAACTCCAAGTATGAATATACAACAACAATCATGACCGTACAATAATTCCATGTACACATATATACATTGCACATAAGCATACAACCACTCCCTATTTATTCACACACCCACAGTCCCACACATGATCATACAGCCAACATATGAATACATATACACCCACCCATGACAATAATCACCCAAGGTAATAATGCATGTATATCCCACACATGACCATACAGTCACTCTATATATACATAAACAACACTCAGATGAACATACAACTACAATCATTTTACCCACACACGACTTCAATAACCATACAAATAATCCATGTATTGCTATTCACCTCACAAATGACCATACAGTCACCCCTTGTATACCTATACATCTCACCATGGACACATCACTCCATTACCATATAGAATACTCCTTTGCATCATTCATTAGCATACAATAACTCCTTGTAGAACTATTCACCTCATATATGACCACACATTCACTCCCTGGCTGCCATTTTGACATACACCATATATTAAGTTGATTGTTATGCTAACGGTCAAGAGTAGCCACATAATATGGTTTCACTCAGTTATGTTTTGATGTTCTGCCCATATTCGTTCAAAAATAAAAAAAGACAAGTTTGACCAATTTCCATACTACAGTACATCATTTAAAATGAATTTGTCATTCATCAGAAGGTACAGGCACAGCGAGAATGAAACATGTACTAGTCAGTGGATAAAGTAACATGGTTAATAACCAAGTGGGTTACAATTTGCTAATTCTTGGGAACAGGGAATACTTCTGTAAAAAACAAGCTTGTTTTTACCAAATGTGGTTGCCATTTTGGAAGCCATCTTCAGTAATTTTGGCTAAAACACGTCAGTGTGACGCATTCAAGACAGATACAAAAATAATAAACATCTTTGATACCAAGGGTAGTTCCATTTACTTGAATAAGTGGTCCAAACCTGAAAAGTTAATTATTGCTGATTTTGATGCCAAGTTTGTGATAGATAAATCCAATAATTATGTTAATGTCAGTGGTTACATTAGTAACACTTTACCAGTGTGCATCAGAAATGTTAGAATTTAATGTATGAGACAGCATAGCCAATTGTATTCGTCAATCACAACTTGTAAGCGATTACATGGCATGCTGGGGCAATATTCATAATTAATTGTATGCCTCACTTAATTTGCACTGTTCTGTCAATTTCTTATTAAAATATGACTAGAATCCCAACGTGATTTTTTTGTGAAATTTCATACCGAGTTCTGTATAATCAAATTATTGAGGGGTTGGAAGGGACTATTATATAAAGATCACACAAATGGCATATTTCATTGCTTCAATGATCACTTAACACGAACAATACAAAAATAAAGTCACAATTTGGAACCAGTTCCATACAGCAGAACCTGATCTAGAATATTTTAGTGAAAAAAACATCAAATTTCTCTTTCAGCTGCCATTTTGACGGCCATCTTGGACGGGGAGTTCCAATTGTACACTAAAAATGTGGCATTATATCTCTCAGAGTCATACTTACTGTATATGCCTAATATTAAATCGCATATTTCATGGTAAGATTAATTGCGACATTAAATAAATTATATAATCACGAAACGCTCTTTAAATTCGGAAAACCCCTTAAAAGATGGGTTAGAGTGAAATTTCAGCGTGACTCCATATCTAATATCAATCAGTATGTGAATATGTACATATGTGCAAAGTTTCATGCTTTAGTCACAATTTGAACAATTGCCTTGAAAATTTGACTTAATCTACTCCACTAATGTTGACATTGTGTAAAAAACTGGAGAACTGTTCTATCATTAGATTCTTGTCAACAGAGATCATTGTTCTCGCCAATAAGATTCAATAGAAACGCCTTAATATCGTGCACTGAATATGATAGAGACACTGGGGTATCTTGGAAAACAAAAACGTCACAATCATGACACAAAATAATGCACTTATTTCCGAAAACACATGAATGCTGTTGGCATCACTTGGAAGATCAACTAATTAGAAAAATGTAACCGGAACAGGTGAAACAATATCAAATTTATGCAATAACATAACAAACAAAACATGTTTTTTAGTGCATATCAACAAATTCGCTCGGGAATTGTTTACATATGTATTTCTGCATTCCTTATTGCTACATTGACTGTATTGTATGACATTATCCCCTCTCCAAGTTGAGCTACAGTGTCATTGACAATTCATTTATATTGTAAGTTACATATTATATTACAGTTCTTACATATTATATTACAGTTCTTACACTGGACATCACACGTAATATTTTCCAATTTACAAATTACTGGGTACATGCATGATATCAATTTTTTTCAAGACGTCCATTTGAAACTATGTTTTCCAGCACGATGGAATAAACTGAGGTCACTTCACGAAGTCAAATGAGTTGGTATTGTTTTTAAATTATGTAATCGTTGGGATAAAATATATTTTTCACATCAAATTACTTTCAGTTCACTACTTGTGGAGTTCAGAACAAATATAACATTTTATATGAAATAAACCGGTTTACATTATAGTACTGTTATTGATGATTTTAAATGAACAACGCTTAAATCCCGATATAGAAGAGTATAGGAAACGTACTTCAACATAAACTAGCATCTAGCCCAAGTGCAATTCTGTGTATTTATTGTAACCATAAATTGGGTAGAAAGTTCAAGCTTTTTAGCTCACCTGAGACGAAGTCTCAGGTGGAGCTATAGTCATCACTCCTCGTCCGTCCATCCATCCATCAACAATTCTTTAAACATCTTCTCCTCTGCAACCATAAGACCGAATGGGTTCATATTTGGTGTGGATGTTCAGATTTGTTCAAATGAGGTCACTGGGTCAAATAGTTGCGAAGCCAGGGCAATAACTCTATCCCTCTATAGTAATTCTTAAAACGTCTTCTTCTCAAGAACTATTTTACCTATTTAGCTTATATTTGATATGGAAGGTCCTTGGGTGACACGGGTTCGGATTTGTTCAAATGGGGTCACTGGGTCATATATAGGCAGAGCCAGGCACATAACTCTTAAAGGAATACGGTGGTGAAAAAACAATAATATTTTCTTTCACTATACCGATAATATATATATATAATGTCCATTGGGCGATATAATCTAATATTCGGCCGCCATTCGTTATTTTTATAACGATTTAAAAAAATTCCGAAGTTAGCCGAAGATTTTGTTGTAGACGAAGTCACGTGACCATCGGCCCGAACACGTGATTGTCACATGCAAACAAAAGCATAGCACGTGGTCGATCACGTGGTAACCCGTCGACAACGCATATATACGCTACGTACGGCAGTATTTTAATTTAATAGTTTGCAGGTATAGTCGATCGCGGCCTTTGAAGATTGTCGTGTTATCACACTGTGAATGCAAAACTTTGCCGAAAACATCGCCGTTCTCGCAATTAAATGTCTTTATCGTGTTATTATTATTATTATTATATGTATCGCGATGTGTTGTTACTATAAAGCCATGCCGGTATATTATTCAGTTTTGCGCGCATTTATCTATATAAACACGTGCTCGTGTTTATATATATTTTTTTCGTTACCGGAATAGTCCAAGTTATATTATATATTATATATTCATATAAATATTGCATATATATGCGAAGTCTTGCACAGTTATCAGGCAATTATCATCTCGTACACATTCCAATTTCCAGATGCCCTTAGTCGTGTGTCAATAAAGAGCGTTTCGTTTTAATTTATCGTAACGTGGTAAAAAAAAAAAAAAATTGGTTTATTGCTGTCGGATTTAATCAATTATAATCAAGTCATTCATTACCAATATGATATGATAAGTTCATTTTTCTTGGTTATGAATCATGTATATATTAGGGCAATGTGGTGTTTATATATCTCTCGGAACATTGCTTCCCCTACCCCCAAACAATCTTGCCCACTGTCACTGATGAGATTCACTGCGTCTATGCATGGTTATTGGCCTATAAAATTAGAACTCTAGCCATGCGGTCTATTGAATATGCAGGTCATAACTCGACCTATATGTGTCAATTACGCATAACAATAGGATTATAAAATATATAAACGTTTCGCCGTGGTTCGTTTAAACATCCAATCATATATAACACTATTTGAAGGAGGGATAATAATCTGGTATAATATGTAATCACACATACAAGCATTCTTTATTCGCAATATATCGTAATAGTGAACGCTCTTTATTGCGTCAAGGTAAAGGGACTGGACTTAGAACAGTTGTCATCGTGATTGTTTACTGATAACACCAATACATGTCAATACATATGCACGAACTTCCGATATGCATGCTTTATATATCCTTCCAAGTCATAGCAATTTCCGCTTTATTAAACTCTTTTTCCTCATACCACATTAGGAAAACTCTTAACATGGAACGCTCTTTATTGAGCCATGGTGAAGGAAATGGGGAATAATTGTTATCGTGAATTATTCATCAACATACTCCCAACTTTAACTGCAATTGTATTCGTAACCATGACTGACTTGTCAAATTAAATGCTCTTTATTTGGTATATGTAATCGGTTTCTGATTTTGTACAATGGGTTTCCCCACAGAAATCCCAACAAATGTCACGTAAACGAACATCGTTTGGAAATGAATAAAGCATTATACCTAACTGAGAGTCACTAGACCGGCCACAGACGAAAACGCTGCATCTATATGGCATTGTTACGAATGAATGATTGTAAATACGGTACACTCGGGGCATATATACGGAAAGTTAAAACAACATCGTGAACACGCCTCCGAATAGAGTTCACATGCCTGCTCGTGTTTTTATAAGCTTTATCTTTGACACGAAAGTGTTACCTACCCCGCTCAATTGGCCTTCTACAGTATTTTGGTCAAAACAATAACTTTCCAAACAGCGCTTAAGACAAATCACAAGTGAAGATAACTCACCACGCGATGACAATTAACCATGTGTACACAATGCTATCGATATGCCCCGCAGTAATTCCATTACGCCCACGCGCTGATGTCTATTCCGGATTTTCCATCGTCATATAGGTAGACATAATTATCTCCGACTCCGATTCCGTGTTTTTAATTAATTTACCTCGCTTGACGTCATGCGAGGTTTTGCGACGGAGACAGTCGACAACCGGTGGTGGTATTATTTATTTATTTCTCGGCTTATTTATTACGCGACTTTTATGGGACTTGGATCTTTGTGATCACAATAGGGGTGGCTTTCCAATAGAGTTTTGTTATTTCATGAGCATAGTAATCCTTTAAAAAAAAAAAATTTAACAACTTTCTCAATTTAACCAACAACAAAAAAATACTGAACAAAAAAAATCATATTTTTAATTTTTTTTGTTTTTAATACATGTATATATTTGTTTCAAATAATTTTTTTTTTTAATTTTAATTTAGATTTAATTCCTTGCTCATATTTTATTTTTTGTTTAAACTTATTAGAACAAAACAATTAACACCATTATAACAGCCATCAGGTTGACCACACCAAATTTGATTTAAATCAGTCTAAAATCCAGAACATGCAAACAGCAGACACTTATCTAAATGAGATATGAGCAGGGTTCCTGAGAAGACATAATGTTTACTTAACAGCATATAGAAGTAACATTGTGCTGGCTAAGGTGATTAATGAGATGGCAGCATTAACAAAATCTGCTTGGAGTGAAAACTTTGTTGATTGATGTCTTAGAGATATCTGCCTGGTAGAGAGTTGTATATAAATGACCTGTTGCTTATGATAACAATCTAATTCCAAAGCCAAGTGTGAATCTGACAGTTAGGCCATTATTTATATACCCTTTCATGAGGGGAGCTCCCCTGGTGCAGCTTTGAAGATCATGTAACAGTGCATTCTCTTATATATGCGAGCCTCCCATAGGGAGCCAGGGACATAACTTATCCATTCATTGTAATTCTCCGAGACCCCAATGTTTGTTTGGGAAATAAAACAAACACGACTTACTTAGGAAGTCCCCAGAGGGCACAGCGAATTTTATTGTGCTTGAGAAAAGTACAAGTAAAGTCGTTCTGTTCATCCGACTGCGGATAGTGGCAACATGCATAATTATACATGTATATAGTCTCTTCCAGCACCACTGACCCACTGCATAACTGATGCACATGGCATGTATATATTAACATACAACATCATTCAGCAATACTGCTGAAAACAATCGATAGCATCAGGCCACAGGCATACGCCACACACAGCTAGCATAGCGATACCGCTTATACCGGGTACACACCCTGAAATTTCAAGCACATCATCAAGCACGCAAATAAGGAATATTAGATCCTTCCAAGATCCAGACGTATATATGCAGCAATATTCAGCAATACTGATGAATACACATCGACAGCTTCAGGCATACGACACAAACAGCTATCATATATCGATACCACTTATACTGGGTACACACCCTGCTATTACAAGAACACCAAGCATATGTGGGATATTAGATCCTTCCAAGATCCAGATGTCTGCAGCAACATTCAGCAATACTGCTGAAAACACAGACAGCTTCAGGTAAACGCCACAAACAGCTATCATAGCGATAACGCGCACACTTGGTACACACCCTGCTATTCCAAGCACGCCATCAATCATATATGGGATATTAGATCCTTCCAAGATCCAGAATTAAGCTGCAACATTTAGCAATAATGCTGAAAACACATCGAACAGCTTCAGGCATACGCCACAAACAGCTATCATATCGATAGCGCTATACTGGTAAACACACCCTGTAATTTCAAGCAGCATATATGGGATATTAGATCCTTCCAAGATCCAGACGTATGCAGCAATTTCCAGCAATACTGCTGAAAACACATCGACAGCTTCAGGCATACGCCACAAACATATATCATAGCGATACCGCTTTCACCGCGTACACAACCTGCAATTTCAGACACAAGCATATATGGGATATTAGATCCTTCCAAGCTCCAGACGACACTTAACAATATCCGAATATGAATAACTATATAACACGTCTCGTGAGCACACCAGCTTTGTTGGTCGATACCGACGAAGCAGATTCCAGCTGGACAAGAGCACACTCGAACTGAAATTTCCAGATCCAGGCTTAAATTACCAGCATCGTAGCCCGGACACCAATTAAGGCAGAACGCACTCGAATTAATTGATCGTGGAAATTCACTGCCTGTATATATACAGATATACGCTACAGCCAATGCTGCAATCGACACTGAAACTAGAAAAGAAAGAAAGAACATTCAATATATATGCATATCTATATATATATATAGATAAGATACATGGAGACAATGACTCCATATGAGTGGTCATTGCTTCAAATGCTTGCTTCAGTGAACCTGAACAAATTCACATTTCTTATCGAAATAGCAATGTATCGCTCGACATATAGCCTGCATAGATAATCTGCATGAAAAGATTCTCACATAGTATGTCATGCAATACCCGAAGGTTGCCTGACTAACTTAACGTCGTACTGATATATATATATATATTGACAAAATCGCGGTGATGCATAGAAACCAAATTGCTTGCAAAAGACTTAGTTCCAATACACATATACGTGCAATGAGTTTATGAATATTCATCAAGCTTATATATGCTTAAATAAATAACCGCTCGCTGCGACTCTCCAGGTGCGAATGACCCTAGTTCAGTCAGCACGGATTGACATTACCTCACACAATCCGTGCTGAGTACTCTTCTACGCGCACCCGTGCGCTAGAAGCTAACAGCTTGATTGCCCAATCAATCATTAATCCCTCTGAGAAATCAGTTCCATTCTAATTCGTTCCTCAAACGAATAGAACTATATTTCTCCGAGACCCCAATGTTTGTTTGGGAAATAAAACAAACACGACTTACATAGGAAGTCCCCAGAGGGCACAGCGAAAAAACCCAAGGAAAGGGCTCATTGTTACAAAAGCTAATGATTAATTAGAAACCCAAATTCATTGAAACTCCCATTAAGCTTCCCAATGACTCGTACACATATCCACCATGTGTCTGGTCCGCATACCATCCGCCGTGTTTTTCAGTCAGGAATAACTTTATTAGCTGCTTGTGTTTCCCCTCCAGATATGAGACTATTATATGCAAGCCAGAAAACATGTATATCATGAACGATATCTTGAGAAACTCTGTGAAAATGGAAAGAGAAAGATATTCATCACGGCTCGTTGCAGGGCATAGCTCAGTGCCGGCAGCCCAATAACGACACACGAACCATCACGATAAACATCCGTGTATTACTTCAACAAATAGAGATATAATTATTTGTCGTGATTCAATATCTTGCCATATTTATTTAGCACTTCGCACGATTTAAGAAAACCGCAAAAATTATACCAGACTGAGCAAACGCACAGCTTAGATAGAACACATTGAATATATGTATCCCGAACAAATTTTATATATATACAAAGGTATGAGGCACTGTTTCAGTGGAATGGATGATAGAAAACTTCTTTTTCTCGATATTTGTCCAGTTTTTTGACATTTAGGTGGATAATTTTCACGTGCTTGCCTTGCAATGGTGACTGATTGAATGGCCACGTATGATCATTATTAGCCTTTTAAGCATACGGATGCTGATAAATAAATTACGAAATGGCTTTAATTCCTTAATACTGGGTCTTACTCTCCTCTACCAGGCTTCCAAAAGATTCTGAACCAGTTAAGTATATATATCAGTCAAAGATATTATTTCAATTAACACGTTGAGTGCCACTACGAGTTATCTCGTAGTACGCAACCTTCGCAGGTTGCCACTACGAGTTATCTCGTAGTGGTTTCCATGTCGTGTAACTGACAAACGGAAGCAGTGGAATAGGTCGATGCACCACGAAAACCCGCCTCGGGACATCAGAACAGTGATTTTATAAAATAAATAGTTTGGCTCTCCTTGCATTGTTCAACAGAGGTGAGCACCATGAGCACATATATTCTACTCAAAATGATCCAGTTGTGAGTGAATACAGCTGACACTGTCTCACTGAGTGACCACCAGAGGCAGTCATGTGTGGGCAATTGGACTGGGTTTTTGGTATTCAATAGACTGATAATGTGCATGCACGCTTGCAAACACAGTCGGGGGGGGGGGGGTGGATATTCACAATGTACAAACATGCGAAGGCAGTTTCGAGGAATGGTTACATCGTTGTGTTTCAACACATTGAAACTTCGCACAACAACCCACACACGTCACACAGGCCTGCCAAATATGTCCCCTCTCACGCATACGTGCGAATGGACGCATCCAATACAAAATAAGCGGATAATCCATGACGTTAAGCACGTTGGTGCTACCATTATCTCAGTATTAGGGAACACAGCAGTTGTTTTTGGAATAGGCCTACACTGTGCGGCTCCATTTGGGGGCTAGGTATTTTATTATTCATAATTCAAGTAAAGCGGAACTATTCCCCAAAGCTACATTGTACCCTCTTCCGAACGTGTTGGACAATGGAAAGCAAAAAAAAACCGTACTCTAGACGTCATGCAGTTCATCGAGCTGTTCCACATGTATGTACGGATAAATGTTTTTGTGTAGCATAGAGGTATGGGGTAAGGCAGTCTGGAGTAAACTACATACCCACATATAAAAAAAATAGTGGATTTATTTTTCCAGGTTTGATTTGCGATATGCCTAATCAGATTTTTTTCTCGTACTGATTGTACCCGAGTGTCGCATTATGCCCCACAACCAGACAACCTGCCTCTCCCCAATATGAGTGAATGTGAATAACCGGTGTAGATATGACTGATCAAATTACTATAGAACTTGTCTTACTTTACCAAAATACGCATGTAGCTTTGATGGTAGTGGTAAGATGTTTTCGTTTTTACATGTACAGTACCTACCGAAAGTTAAAACAATTCAAAAATGGGGGTCACCAAATGTGGGTACCCCTACTCCGTCGTTTCGCATTTGAGATTAAACAGTCATAATGATGTCGGTCCAATTGGGATGTCCACTTCTATGATTGGTCTTACTAAAACTAATAAATATGCGATTCAAGTTCAGTCATGGAAAAACATATGGCCTGTTAACGACCGTCTGTCGCTTATGCCCCGCGTCGCATTATGCCCCACATTACCCTACATGGATCTATTTGGCTACTGTTGCATCGTTGCTTTAATTTTGTGCTGACAATTATTCCTACACTATTATTTCGGGCTGTACTTTGGAACCCTAGCATAGGCCTAAATCAGGCTATATCGGAGATAACTTACAATGCCCGAAACAACAGAAGATGCATGCTCGTAAAGTTGCATGCTCGTAGTCATGAACGAAATAAACTCATCCTCACAGCCTGTGAGGATGAGTTTATTTCGTTCATGACTACGAGTCACAGGAAACAAGTTCACCCGATTCCACGTCGGATTCACCGTCTGTAGCCATGCATGCTCATATAAGTAATTTGCTCCAGCGTGCCTCAGCCATAATATAACTATATAACGAGCTATAACCACCACAAGGACAGACACACCTTCATAAATATGCTGACCACCAAAATAACTTGTTTGGGTTACATTCTACTTCATATTTGTTGCTGAAACGTGTCCAATTGTGTCTACGAGATAACTCGTAGTTGGCACTGGTTGTGGGAATACCCAAATTCCTTCCGCCATTGCCGGCTACGAGTTATCTCGTAGTACTATCAATCGCCGTTTCTGTCATCTAAAGTCGCGACGTCGTCCAATTCTTGCTTCATTGAAGCCAAATTATGGTCTACTACGGGTATCTATCTTGCCACGATTTGGCAAACTGGCGAGATTACTAATTGATTTCCGGCACTCAACGTGTTAACCGGTAAACACACCTCTGTCTCACCAAATAAACCTTCACTTACTCTACTTTAGGAGTAAATCACGATTTTTTGCTGCCTGTAAACACACTCGACATTCCACTGTAATGTTCTACACAATTAAATAAGATGAAGACCATTCTGGGACAATAAGTGTACCGTTGTTTACGTGACTTATAGTTTCCCTATCAAAGAAATTGATGGAAACAAATAATAACACGACCCAAATTGCCCATGAAGCGTCAACATCAGAATCAGGATTCTAAAAACGAGAATAAAACCTGTAACATTTTTATCTGGTAAAAGTTAAAACAATCTACTGCGAGAAAACCCCCATTAGAGTCAAACATTTAAATAGCTAATTTCTCAAAGAGAAATCATCTCGATCTTCTATTGCAGATAAATAGTCCGCCCTTTCATTCTCATTTCTGGTATCCAAAATACTTCAATCAATGAAAATAAGGTTGAAGCTAGTTCAGTATAGTGGCTTCATGGTGTCCCTAGCAACAACGTGGGCAACATTTGGTTATCTGTAAACATTTGATGCAATCACAATATAACACTCACGCAAAATGTGCAGTACTAATTGTACAGGTATACTGCCTTAAATTTCAGCTCACGCCAAGTGGAACTCATGTTCACTTCGTCAACAGACCACCACTGTCCGTGAGATACACGTATCCAAATTAAATGGAATAACCAGCGTAAACTTGTACTAGCTTAAGCAAAAATTCAATTTTTGTGCAAGCGAAATCGTTATGTAGACAGTGTCGAAATTTGCATTATTATTATACCAAAATTCAAGATGGTGTATACTGTGGTCAGATAACCTAATCGGGGAATTCCAAGAATTTGTGTCGTCAATATCTACACTCAGACAACGGGCCATGAGTTGAACAGCACTACCAATGACAAGCTTAATGGCGATTATGGCCCAAAAACGCTCACTACTTTTATGATCTGGAAGGAGCATAACACAAATTGATTTAGAATTGTTATCGCAGAATGAATTGTTTTGCAATTTTTCCCCTTCTTGAATAATATGCATGGAACGAGAATCAAGTTTAATACCCAAAAGTCCATAAAGATTTTTTAGCCTTGCATGGGTACAAATTAGTATAGTAAATCTCGTTTGATATCGGCCGTAATAAGACTCAGATTTTTCTCTTCATGACCCTATCACCAAACCGTCACCAAGGAACATATACATTTTAGTAAACACATGCGGTGCTGTAGATATTCCAAAACGACACAACCGTGAACTTCTAAAATGAAGATCTACTTTCTTAACCCAAGAAAATAAGTATGCTCTTCCGTGATATCGAAAAGGTGATACCAGAGACCCGAGTGAATATCCAAGATGAATACACATGAACATCAAGTATTAGCTGTTAATATATAGAAGAGCGATCTTCCAATCTCTGAACTAAATCTTGACAGAATTCCCAATTACCCATACACATCACTGGGGTCCAAAATTAGCCTGTTCAAATTAACCCTTTCTCAAGTGAGTAAGTAAACATACCGTACTCAAAGTGCCAATTGGCTGAACAATTACTACCCAGTTACATTGCTGGTGGTGTTAATATAGAATGGTATTTTATAGCCATTCTCTATAGTATATGCAACAAGATGTCGATGAAATCGAACTCCAAAACAAATCAGCAGTCATCTTAGGTATGTTTATTCTGACCACAACATTTCCTTTATGACTAATTATCGGTGGAATTCTCATTAAGAATTACCATTCGAATTACTGCACACACAATACTTAACTTGCAGTCCTTTGGTCATCAACCGGGCTGCATCATTACTGAGGCTGGAATCCAGCGACGCCGGTTGTGGACGGATATGCTGTTGATGGGGTAACGAAGGAACACGACTTTGGAATGATCCGCAGACGAAAAAGGCGCCTCTACTCGCAACATCGCCCTACTCGGTCCTCGCCTTGAAGCGACGTTGATAACTTCCAACTGTTCGTCAATGCGATCCTATAGTTAAATCCGTTCGTGAATCAAAACGCTTCAATACAAATCTAACTTTCCAGACTGTTTGTTATTGTTGGGACATCGCCAGGTATGTTATGGGATCAGAGCACAATAAAAGAGCACAAAATAATATAACCGCTCGCTGCGACTCTCCAGGTGCGAATGACCCTAGTTCAGTCAGCACGGATTGACATTACCTCACACAATCCGTGCTGAGTACTCTTCTACGCGCACCCGTGCGCTAGAAGCTAACAGCTTGATTGCCCAATCAATCATTAATCCCTCTGAGAAATCAGTTCCATTCTAATTCGTTCCTCAAACGAATAGAACTATATTTCTTAAAACGTCTTCGTATCAAGAACCATCAGGCCTATTCAGCTTATTTTTGGTATGGGTGACTGGGATTCAGATTTGATTCAGAATTGGATCACTGGGTCAAATAGGGGCAGAGCCATGGACATAATTCTTTCCCTAATAGTTATTATTAAAACATCGTCTTAAGAACCATTTGGCATATTTAGCATATATTTGGTATGGATAGTCCTTGGGTCACTGGTATTCATATTTGTTCAAATGGTGTCACCAGGTCAAATAGGGGTGCGACCCTATTTTAATTCTTAAAATGGCTCCTCCTCGAGACCCACCAGGCCTATTTAGCTTATATGTAGTATGGAGGGTCTTTGTGTTGCTTGTGACTGGGTTACTGATTTGTTAAAATGGATTCAACCAGTCAAGAAATGACATTTGGTGTGTATGGCCTATGGAGAGTTGGGATCAAAATTTGTTTGATTGCAGTCCACCATTAAAAAGGGGGGGGGCATGTCAGGTTGGAACTTTGCAACAGTTAGGATAGCTTGAGGTACCAGTTGTAATATTCCAACATGTGCAAAGGAATTTTACGAACTTGGGAGTGTGTTTGCTTCATTGGGAGTGTGTTCACTTCAGTTAGGAGGGAGCAGACTATGTAGGGTGGGGGTGATCAGGGCCATGCAGTTGAAAATTTCAAAGTGGACACTCCACTGCTTAATGGAGACCCACTAGCTACGTCCCTCTTTAGGACTACTTGTTTTAAAGTGATTTTGACAAGTACTATTTCTTGTGGTCTTCCTAGTCCCAGTCGTCTCAGTCTTTACAGTCTGGTGAGCGTCTCCACAGTCATTGACTGTCTTGTTGTAATGTATCCTTACAGGAGGAAGATGAAGACGAGAGATTACATGAAGGAATCACCAGGTTGTTGTTCTCATCATTTTACTCACTGAGCCGACAGACGTCAGGTGACAGCAGCCATGTAGACAGATGGTTCAATCCCAGTGAGGTTGGTTGCCAAGGACCACTACCTTCCTTTACTAAATACTCATTTACAAGTAGTTCCCTTTAAATATGAAATGTTCAGATAATAAGCCATAGGCCATTTGTTGAACTTATTATCTAAACATTTTCCACCAATGAATTAACTATTTTGCCTGTTGTCTTCTTAGATAACCCTTTGAACCCGTAACACCGATATTTCAATGCAAATTGATGACATCTGAGTATGAACATCGGAGTGTTCCCCTATTCTATTGTGATAATCACCAACCTGTTTTTACATTATTCAACTTAAAAGTACTTGATTATAATTTAACGGCTCATGACTGAACGTAGATGGGTATGCACTACGGTCATGACTGAACACTTAACATTCTGAGGTGCGCTCTCGATAATTGGGACATTGTTATTTTTTCACTATTGATCTCGATTGAGATGCATCTGCCCTGCGGGTTCATTTCTTTTATTTTGTATCAAAATTAGGAATGACTTACAACTGAATATATTGTGGATTGGTGCCTTGAAGTTGATATATGATTAATAAATGCCTAATAATCATATTCCATGGGAAGTACTGTATTGAAATGAAAACAAATGTGTCTATTGTGCACCAATGTGGACTGAATGTGGGGGGGGATATAATTCTGGTTAAAGATGCATAATCCGAATAAGCGCCCCTCAATTATTTTTTATTTGGTTTCAGGGGTAAAAATATTTGATTAGAGTCGAGGAACCCACCTATCAAAGCTCAGAGTTATTAGATATAAATTTTTGAAATCTATTATTTTTCACCATCGAGACTTATTAGTGACCCAGTAAAAAGTCGACGAGCTGATGGTCTCGGATTAAATTGCGGATGAAGATGGATAACTCTAAAATCAAGACTTTGTGTTGATAATAAGGCCAAATTTCGTCGAACAACAAATTGATAAATAACACTTTTCGGGCACTTTTATTCTATAGTTGACATTGGTTAGCATATTTTTGGGCAATTAATCGATTCTGATAACGGAAGCGGCATTTCTAAAAATGTTGTTTTATTGGAATCTGATTATATGGGGACCATCGAATCAGATTGAGTACCTTTAGTATAATATTTATAGCTCATTGGAACGATATTTTTTTGGTGATCTGTGCTTTGAAAATTTACTTTCGTTGTCTGGTATGATTTTGTCTGCTTGACATCATCAAAAAGAAGTGACTTTTAGTTGGTGTCTGGTTACAGGATCGATACGGTCTGTGCTCGTCACATATACTCGTCAGGAAAACCATTATGAATTCAAATACTATGAAAAAAAATCCACTATTCGTTTCAGCACTAAACTCTATAGTACAATCACATCCCACAGCTGCAGCCCACATTTTCAAAGAAATGTTTTGAGAGTTTACATGCTTGTTTAGGATAACATCTGGATGGGAACTATCAAATTTGAACGATTTCCGTTGAAAAACATGACCTCTGGTAGCCATCTTGTATTTTTATATTTTCTTTTTGGGGGACTGTTAAAATAGCCGGTGTCCTTCCTGGTTTTTTTTGTGGGTTGTTCATATCAAAATACAGGTCAAGTTCGAATTTGAGTTTGATCCAATGATTTTTCCCAGAGTTATGGGCCTTTCGACTTTGAATTTTTTTTTATAATTTTCTGTATGAGGGTACCTTCATGGTGTAATCAACTTCTCCTACAGTTTTGATCGTAGATATTTGAAACTTCAGAGTATTGTTACCCACATATTGGAGATGTGCAACATGTATATAGATGACGGAAAAAATATTTCTTTACGGAATTATTAACCCTTTCGACTTAGAACATTTCAACATTTTTCAAGCGGCATCGACTTGCCACGTTTTCGGGGGACACTGTGGTCGGCTGACCTTTTATTATATATTATATTGGTGTTTTTTCAGAAAGTCTTAGTCCTTGTCATTTCTTAATCTTCAACCGATTTTTGTACTCCCACCAAAATAAGTATATAAATTTAAAACGAGCGCGCCACTTTAAAAGATTTTTAATCTGAACAAGAAAATCGCAAAATCCTAGCATCTAGACTAGCCTCAAGCATTCCTAGAGTTGGAAATTTCAAACCTGACACCCGACTTTTACAACTGATGACAATTCCAATGACAATGTTGACCAAATGTATGACAATATTGTTTTCTTAACTTAACTAGCAGTTTTTGACTGGCCACGGGGGAGGGACCAGGACACAAGCTTTCCAAGTGTTGGAAATTTCCAACCTGTCACCCCCCCCCTGAGGTTGGAAAATTTCCAACTGATGACCATTTCAGTCCAAAATTTTTACCAAAAATAGGAAAATATGCAAATATTGGTCCAAAAACAATTAATTCCCCCCTAGAAATTGTTTGAAAATCAAACTACAAGAACATTTTCAACCTATTGTTGGTGTGAAATTTCCAACCAATGTTTTGGCAGGTATGAAATTTCCAACTGTTGAAAATTTTGACCAAAGTTGTGCGGGGGGGGGGGGGGGGGGGGGTGAGACACCCCCCCAAACCCCCCCCTTAACTTTTATCATCTTTTCGTCTGCTCGTTTTTCCTGAATACACCTCCAAATGAATAACAGACCATTCCAATATATACTTTTATAACTGAATGGCAGAAACATTTCAGTAAAGAAATGTTAATCAACATGGAAAATATCTTTATCATTGCAGCACCAGTATTTAGATAGACAAGCTTCTTTGTTTTACAGGTGATAATGCCATATGATGTGAACATATCCTATCTCCAGACTATTCTATCAAGAGTCCACAGTACCAGAACCAGTCCATTAGAAAGAAGTAACATTGTGAGGTTTATTGAATCCTTCTCGGGAATACCTCCCTTGAAACTGAAATTATCAATTCTGCCATGTGGTGAATGTTCCAATGTTAAACCTTCCACAGCGGACCTTGACGATCGCAATGATAAAGATTCAGGATTGAATTGTGGTGGTGAACATTCTAGAGCAGATACTAATGTTCAACATACATTATCGGATTGTAGTGTTCTGTCAAATATCAATAGCGACACTTCAATTGGTTGTTCTGAACCTCCCCGGCATTGCACGTCGAAGAGAAACAGTGGAGAAAGTTGTAATGTGAGGTCACATTACTCGACTGACTACAAAGAACTTGTCCAGCTTCATGAACAAGCTAACTGTGATAGAAAACCAAGGATTTATTCTTTTGAATCTCATTCATTTCATTGCTCTTCGAGTACCTTGAGTTCCTCAGATATGAATTGTACTCAGCTCAAGCGATCATATGTTATTCTTGAACAAGATGTGCAAGACAGTAAAAAAATGCGCCAAGAATGCGAAGAAGGCTGTGGTTCTGTTGAGGTGAATTCTGGTCAGCATACAGAATCTCTTGAAAATTATCACACCTTGGAAAAAAAATTACTGACTAGTTTGCTTGACAAAAGTGTTACAGATAAAGTTATAGAGGTTCTGCAGAAAAATTACCTCTAGGTTAATGACGTAAAATAAAGATAAATATTTACATAGCCTGTCCGCGATACACTAAAATCCTGTTTGGTAATTGGCCAACTGATAATAGGGTCACCCGATTTACATCCCAATAATGCAGAGATCTCTCGAGTGTATCATAAACAGGAAGTTACAAATTGTTGACCTAATCTGACTGAAAGTGGTCAGCAGAATAATTGTGCGTGCTTTCCAAAGTTCAGCCAAAATTGTATATGAAACCAGTTATTTATATCGATCACGTTATCGTAGTATGAGTTTGGAAATCTTGGCTAGTCTCAGATTATCGGCCATTTTGTGAAAATAAATTAGAAGACACTCTGATTTTTATGGGAATAAATCATAAAAAAAAATAGGAAAATGCACTGGAAAATGTTCAATTTCTGCAGCAGGTGCTACAATTGATGCCAACTTCGTAATAAATTGAAATATACACAAACAATGCTTAATAGTCGTAAACTATATCTGTAGAATGTCTGTCCCAAAATGGACAAATACAAACGAAATTTACATTTTGTGCAAAATTGAATAGCTAGTCTTATAAGAGTGAACAAATGCTTGATTTATACGAGGAAAATGATTGCAGAGTATAAGAGAAACTTTTGATAAGTGCAGCATGAATTCTCTCTAATGTATCTCACAAGAGAGCAAGCGAAAGCACGGTCTCATGAAATGTTTAAATCTGGAGTTTTGGTAGTCCAAGTCTTCTCGTACTAAAACCGGCTAAGATATTGGGATGGAGGTGCCGGTCTTTAGTCCGAGTTCCAGGCCCATGCATTCTTATGACACGACTTAAGCGTTAGTGACCCGCTCAAATAAAACCACAATTATATGAAATAAAATATCACAATTGCGACAATAAACGGATATTTTCCGCAGAAGACATGCTATTTTATCTGAAACCCACATCAGTTGTGAATTTAAAACGGTAATTTAATGCGAAAAGAGACATTTACCTCAATGTTTACAATTTTTTTAAAGTATGCGAACTCGGTTGACCTCGCGAACTGTGTTCGGCATTTTCCGTTGAAAATATTCCATAGATTTTGGACAACAACGCAAATTACGATGAATTCTCCATTGTAATCGTAAGTATGTGTGTCAATAAATAAAATAATAAATAGATTAATTAAACATTGGAGATATAAATGTAATACACTAAATAAATGAACCTTAAGTTTGAAAATGCATTACGGTCAACAGAAAAAAAAATTATGCATTTTGTCCACAAAAATTTATATACCAATGGAAACGTTATAAATTCTGAATTCAAAGAGCAAATCGCATTTCAATATCTTAATTACAGAAAAAGTTATAAAAAAGTTAAAACTTGGACCAGATTTATAATCAAAACAGCCCAGAAATTTGACGAAATATCGCAATCCCAGACGTAAATACATGACGTTATATGGGCTCTAGTAAAGAAATGTCTGGGAGTTCAGTTTAAAATACCTCAGCAATAACTAAAATGCTCCTCCTTGCATGCACGGTAAATTGGGAAATCCCAGCATAAAGAAAAGATTCTGAGTTTTGTTCTTGTGTAAATCTCCATAGCATGCACCTTTGCACCATAAAAGTTATGGCTTAGTGAACTCAGAAGTTCATATACTCTAGAACAAAACTCATGCCTGTGTTTACATCTCATAATCGCTAGTATGGAAATTAGTGGGAATTCCATCACACATTGGGAGTTATAAATACCCCAAGAATATGTCACCAAAGTATCTACCCAGAATTATGCATTTGAGGTCACATATGAGCCATGTATTAAAGGCAATATGGCCCAACGCCAAACGAGAGATTGTGGGAAGTAAGATGGTGGCGCCCATAAATTGTAGAAAATGTAAATGTCACCTGTTTTCAATCAGCTGAAACTTTGTTGTGCCAAAATTAATCTCGATTATTTGTGTGCAGCTAAAACAGTGTGATATGAAGTTAATGAAACATTAAGATCGGGATATCCGTATTAATGGTAAACAGAAATGTGACACATGAAAAAACTGTGGTAAATTCACTCTTGGAACCCTGCCATAAAGTTATTCAAAGGACCAAACAACAACAAATGCACTACCAGCAAATGGCATTATGAAGCTATGGCCAAGATTTATATTACGAATAATAAACTGCGCAAAATAATTGTCGACCGATTCGGACAGTCGTTTACCTGAATTACCCATTGACCAGATGCCAGACAAAATAGTTCCTCTCTCAATATCAACGTGCTTTGTTCAACGTATTAGCATATACTTGTTGCTTTAGGGCAAACGAAGGCATCATCTCAGTTAGTTGACAATTGGTGAACAGGAACTAACATACCAAATATAAGCTGAATCGGCCAGATGGTTATTAAGAAGAAATCATTTTAAAAATTACTATGGCGGGAAAGAATTAAGTTCCTGGCTTCACAACTATTTGACCGGGTGACCTCATTTGAACAAATCTGAATGTGCAGGGTTTCCGCTACTATGGCAGGCCGGCCATCCAGCGGGCTCGTTCCCTTCCCAACCTTGACATAACATTGGTCACAAAATAGCAACAGACCAACTCAGCCCCCTTTTTACTCAGGACGAGCGATCACCGACACTGATGATTAACAGATTGCAAGGAATCCTACACTTGGTGCCTGAATAAGACATTATTAATACTGCGGTCCGCGGACCACGTGCACTGTTGTTTGCATCATCCTGGGTAACGCTTTGTTGGCGAATGTTTAGTAGTAATCAGCCGCTCGCATTTTAATTTACTGTATATTTCTGTCTATATAAGTCCCAACGTTCTGACCCACTATTTTCCCTCAAAATGTGCAATAATCATCGGTAAGTCATTATAGTCTGTGAGAACCTCTTGTTATATGTGTACACATTTTAATCAAGCTAAGACATCACGCCATCTTTATGTGCCAAAATTGGAACTCCCCGTCCAAGATGGCTGCCAAAATGGCGACCGGAAGTGGAGTGTTTACGTTTTTTTACTGATATCTTTAAGATAAGTTTCTGTGGTTTGGAACTGGTTGAGAATTGTGACTTTATTTTGTATATAGCATGTTAACTGACCATTGGAGCAATGAAATAAGCTGTTCGTGGGGTCCACACCCCTTCCGATCACTCAAAAATTTGATTTTACAAAACGCGGTATAACATTTCACAAAAGATCCCCAAGATTCTAATCATATTTCATCAAGAAGTGGGAAGAACTGTGCAATGTAAGTGATCCATTCTATATGTTATTGGTATTCGAACTCAATGGTACCAAAATTGTAACTTTGGCTCAAAATGGCCACCAAAATATGGAAAATGGTAATTATTATTCCAGCGTGCCATGCAACTGCTTACAAGTTGTGATGCACACAATTGACTATTCTGTCTCATATAGCTTGAGTACTAACATTTCTGATGCACCTTAGGTATTTGTTACTATTTACCGAAATTATTCGAATTTTTCTGTCACAAACCTGATATCAAAATCGGCAAAAAATTGCAATCAAAGCAATATGGATTTTGCCAAAAGCTTCCTTGTTTTTGAACGGAAATGGGCAGAACGTTGAAACGGAACTGAGAGGGATCATATTATAGGGTCCTGCGAATTGGATATTTTGATCGAATCGAATTCACGAAATTGAATCGAATATCAAATCGAATCATATCTGTGTGTTGCATTCTCAATTAGGTATGTTTTGTCAAAGATTAGATTATTTGTGAAACGTTCTATGAACTACATGCATGAAGTTCCATCAGAACTTATGTGGCGATAAACCGTCGTTTGATATACTATTAACTTCAATTTATAATTGTCAAGAAAACAAAGCAGATTAAAACGTCCATGCGGCCATCACAACGATTAATATATTACCACTAAACGGATTATCAAACTAAAATCACACGAAATTTCTACAGTTTGCATGTACATGCAAAATTGCAAATCGGCATTCGGAAACACCCGTTGTTATAAAACTTGAAGACGCAACAACAGTCGCAGTGTAGCCTCTTCATGTATTGGTTGATGCTTCTTGAACAGATGATTCCATAGATGGGTCATTGTCCCAGATGCTTGCGATTTATACACCATGCATGTTACATTCATCACATGTGCCTGCAGCTTTATCATGTTTAAAATAAACATGAATGATGGACGACATTTTGTCCATTGTAAAAGAAAACTCCGAAACTGAAAGTCAACTTCAAAAGAGAACAGTGCCAAAATGCACTTTTCGACACCAGGAACATGTGTTGTTTACATTCTCACCCATATTACATAACGCGGAATCGAATCGACGATGGATAACGCTATCGGTAGCCCAGTCTCATCGCTATTATAATTTACTGCGTCGTCGGTCCATTGGCTATCTGCTAGCTTTTGCTACCATTTTAAAGCTATATAATTCAGACGTATTTAGTCGTCCTATCGTGGCTAATTGTTGGCAATGTACAATAACAATTATAATGTGCATATATACATAATTTTCTGGAATTAAATGCCACAAACAGCTAAGATCGACATGTGTACTTGTCCTGAAACAGCCTATTTTTCCGTCATAGTATATTCGAAATTTCGAGTTGGCAATTTCGACTCGAATTCAAATCGAATTTGACTTTCGAATCGAATCTCGAATCGAATATCGAATATTCGCAGGAGCCTATCATATTATGTGGCTATTCTGGCCCATTAGCATCAACATTGATCAACTTAATACAGTGTGTATGTCTGTTGACCGGATGGTCATAGGCGAGGTGAGTAGGTATACATGGAGTTATTGTATTCATGAATGATGTGCATAGTTATACAATGTGACTATATGGTCATGGATGGGATGTCCATAGTGAGATGCATAGGTATATAAGGAGTAGCTGTATGGTGATGTGAACATGTTTACAGTGAGTGGCTGTCTGGTCATTGAAGTGGTGTATGGTCATAACGAGAGCAGCTACACTGTCCTGTATGTATATATGGAGTGACTGTGTGGTCAGGGTTTGCTGTACGTTGGGTGGCTGTATTGTAATGGATGAGTGTATATGTATACATATGTTGGATGTATGGGTGTATGTATACATAGGGTGTTGTTGTATGGTTATGGGCAATGTGTATATGTACATGAAATGACTGCACAGTCATTGATGAAGTGTATATGCATACCTAGAGTACACTTTGATGGTCATTGGCAGCTAGTGTATATAGAGTGACCTCATGGTGATGGGCGAGATGTATATATGTTTATATGTAGGGTCTATTGTATTGTCATTGGTGGTGTGTACAAGCATACAGTGAATATCTGAATGCTCATGGAGAGGGTGTATATCTATACAGCGAGTGGCTGAATTGTCACGATTGAGCTGTATTGTCTGAATTGTACGAATGGCTGTGTGTGCGGGTATTGGTATATCTAGAAGCGCTGTATGGCCATTGATGAGGTATATATATACACATGGAGTGACGCTGTGGTCATGGGTGAGGTGTATATGTATATCATGAGAGACTACATGGCCATGGCACAGCCAAATTGTACAATATGTACATAGGTATGGGAAAATTAATGTGTGGTGAATTGATATACAAGGTGTTTATGCGTATACAGAGAGAGGCTGAATTGTCATGGGTCAGGTCTGTATGCAAGTCTGGAGTGTATGAATGGCTGTATGCGCGGTACGAGACATTGAGGTGTATGAGTATTCCTGGTGTGTCTGCATAGTTATAGGACCACGCGTTGGTGTATGGGTAAACCCAATTGTGGCTGCGTGGTAATGGGTGGGGTGTATGTCTATACAGCGAGTGGCACATGTCCATTTACGTGGTGTTCATGTATATATGGAGTGACTGCATGCTCATGTGTGATTTGTACTGGTGCACCTTTGTGTGACTACTATCGCTTTCCACAATAACTCGAGGATATGTTAATCGATAGGGAAGTTAATCAATTTTGATGCTAATAGGCCAGAGTAGCCACATAATATGATACCTTTCAGTTCAGTTTCAACGTTATGTCCGTTTCCGTTAAAAAACATGGACAGAATCCCAAAAGAGGTGTTCGGCAAAATCCATACTGCATCCTTTAAAATGAATTTGTCGTACCTCATAAGGTTTTCTGGGACAACCATAATATAAGATTAAGTTGTCAGTTGATTAAGTAGCATGTTTAATAACCAAGTGAGTCATAATTTGCTAACATTTTGGAACAGCAGAGAACAGTGTTCGGAATATAAACTTTTTACCAAATTTGGTTGCCATTTTGCAAGTCATCTTGAGTAATATTGTCTAAAGCACCACACTATGCCATATTTAAGGCATATCAAAATAAAAAGAACCTTTGATACTAAAGATAGTTCCATTTTACTTGACAAAAATGGTCCAAACATGAAAAGTGATTTTTTTTTGCCAAGTTTGATGTTGTTTGTGATAGAAAAATCCCATAATTTTGGTAATTACCGAATAGTAAAAATTAATCAAGGTGCATGAGAAATGTTGGTATTCAATGTATATAAGACAGAATAGTCATTTGTGTACATCATCACAACTTGTAAGCGGTTGCATGGCACGCTGGGATAATAATTACCATTTTCCATATTTTGGCGGCCATTTTGAGCCAAAATGATAATTTTGGTACCATTGAGTTCGACTATCAATAAGATATAGAATGCATCACTTACATTGTAAAGTTCTTCCCACGTCTTGGTGAAATACGACCAGAATCCCAAAGGGGATCTTTTGTGAAATATTATACCACATTTTGTAAACTCGAATTTTTGAGTGATCGGAAGGGGTGTGGACCCCACGAACAGCATATTTCATTGCTGCAATGGTCAGTTAATATGCTATATACAAACTAAAGTCACAATTCTCAACCAGTTCCAAACCACAGAAACTTATCTTAAGAGTATTAGTAAAAAACGTAAAAATTCCACTTCCATTCGCCATTTTTGGTGGCCATCTTGGACGGGGAGTTCCAATTTTGTCACGTAAATATGGCGTTATATCATAGCTTCACAAAAATGTATACATGTGTATACATATAACAAGATGTTCTCACTATAATTGCATCAAGCTGACTTATAGGAAAATCTTGGACACCATCTTGAATTACAAAAAATGCTCAAAGCGGATTTTAGCGGATTTTGGATATGTTATAGAGGAGAGCTTTCTCTTCAAAATGGTATAAAAACCAACTTAGTGCAAAAATTTTCTAGGTTGACCCTAAAATTTGAGTTTATCTGATCGGTACTGTATAAAATACAAAGAAATCAGGCATGCAGAACGTGTGCAAAGCACGTGACATCACTGACATGAGCTCTGACGTAACACTGAGTGGGACAATGTGTCTTTCCAACCCCAGTAATTTCTTTGATGTCGGCTTTTAATATTGATAGTGACATAAAAGTCGTATCAATTGTATGTGGTGCTTACATGCTTTTAGTTCATTAACTTAAGATCAAAGAAAGACTATCTGTTTTAATTTGGTTTCTATACGGAGTTTCAATGTTCCTGATTGTTGTCTCAAGTGCAAGGGAATGGATAAGTTTCAGTGATAAGTATCAAAATTTTCTCCCGACAGGGCGCTGGGTATATGCTTCCCAAATACGGCCACATTCCCCAACCCCTAGCGGAAACCCTGATGTGAGTCACCAAGGAAACATCCACACCAAATATGTAACCATTCGGTCTTATGACTCTGGAGAAGAAGTTGTGCTTTGTAACTATTTGACCCAGTGACCTCATTTGAACAAATCTGAATGTGAGTCACCTAGGTAACATCTACAACAAATATGAACCCATTCGATCTTGTGGTTCCAGAGAAGATGTTTTAAGAATTAATGGATGGATGGACAGACAGCTGGACAGATGGATGAGGGGTGATAACTATAGCTCCACATCTCAGGTGAGCTAAACACAAGTGATGTGGCATCAAATCGGTTTAAGACAGACTATTTCCTAAGATCTTTTAAATTGTTTAATTCATGATAACAGTAGCTGCAGTAAATGAACTATATCATTTAGACTCAATATTCTTTTGACATTCTCACAACTGTCAGTGAAATTCACCACCAAACCTATTGTGCAGAACAGAGCACTTTTATTAAACTAGTCATGGAGTCATCATCACTCGGTGAAAAAGCTCTCCATATCATGGATATAACACTTTTATATCGAAAATAAATATTCGGATTCACATCAACATAGAATTTCAACCAGACTTCTGTTTTTGACGGCTGAATCAGAATAAGTGTCAAGTTCCACAATTCTAAGAAATTTTATGTAGGTAATCACACCGTGGTTCAGTAGATAACTAGATCTCCCCCGTGCTCAGTAATAAGCCGGTCTGTCTTCAGGATAGTCTGTGTATTTCTTAGGATCCGGTGGGAGAGTCCATTTTCCTATATTTGTTGGTATAAATAGATACGATTTGTACTGTGTGAGTTCTCGATTAGCATGTTCCTCAATGGGTGTGAGGTTAACACCTAGATCAGCTAATGTTGGGTTGGTTGGAATAATATCCGAAATGTATTCCTGGAAATAGTAAAATAGAAACTCTTTTGAGTTGGAGGGAACAACATCAAGAATTTGTTCCTGGAATAGTAAAATAGAAGATATCGACCTTGGTTTCAGTGTCAAAACACACTCAACGGTAAGTGGAATATATATATTATACATCATTAGAAGAGGAATTGTTTACCAAACCAATCATGTCACATGTGGGTAACAATACTCTGAAGTTTCAAATATCTACGATCAAAACTGTAGGAGTTGATTACACCATGAAGGTACCCTCATACAGAAAATAAAAAAAAAAAAATTCAAAGTCGAAAGGCCCATAACTCTGGGAAAAATCATTGGATCAAACTCAAATTCAATTCAAAAAACAGAATTTCCAATTAAACAATCCAAAGTTGAGTTATCATCCGGAAACCAAAGAAAAAACAAGAAAATTGAATTTTCTAAGTCGAAAAGCCCATAACTCTGAGAAAATAATCGGATCAAACTCAAATTCGAAATCAACCTGTATCTTGATATGACTGATCCACATAAAAATGGTATTTGCAATTAAAGGATCCAAACTTGAGATATCATCCGGAAACCGAAAAAGTGAGAAATTTTCTAAGTAAAAAAAAAGTTGAAAAAAAATGGAAATAACTCCATAAAAGAACATCAGATCAAACCCAGAATTACAGAGCACCTGTGTTCTTGGTTGAGACACCTACATACCAAGTTTCAATCAAATCGGATGATCATTACTGGAGTTATTACTCCGGACGGACGGAGTTGATTACAATAGTCACCAATTCCGGCAAGGCTAAGAATAATTTTCGTAAATGTTATAGATTTACATCGCAGAAAAAGTTGGTTAGAACTTGTTCTACTGAGCACATTTGGTCGCTCCACTAAAAGGGTTAAATGTGATAAAACATGTGGTTATTTTGGCACAAAAATGTCATTAATCTCACAAAACATTCATTTTATTATCACATTAATAATAATACCACGTTTGGTGTGGCGCTCTTGCATAATAAAGTGGTATTTGTGTTGTAAAGTCAAGTGTAATCTTGGTGAAAAAATCAGAAGGTTTTGGCTGCCAAATCGGCTGAAGTAAAGGACAGTTTTGGCCACCAAATCGGCTGATGTAACGTCCAGTTTTGACCGCCAAATTGGGTTAAGGGTTAACCATTCACATGTATGAGGTTTGAATTATGAGCATTCTGAAAGTTTGAGGTGCTGGCAGCATTCCACTGATTGTACAAAACGACGTTCATTCATCCATAGGAATACAGGCTACTGTCCAATCAGGACAAGCCTTAAATGAAGGTTTAGGCAAGGTTTTTTTTACAATACCGAACGTATTCCACATTTGAAATAACTTGGAATTTTACACAGTTGTTACCGTTTTGGATCTATTTTTTCATGAAAATGTTTCTCAATTCACGATGCTGTTAGGAGATGATCAACAGTATGTCACTAAACTTGTGTCATGTATTTCTAACACAGGAGACTCATATCTCCCGAGTCTCCTGTGTTAGAAATATACGACACAAGCTTAGTTACGCAGAGACCGATGTGATTCCAGATAGTCACTTTTCCTATTTTCGTGATATGTTTAGCCAGGGTTTCCGCTAGGGTAAAAATATTGGGTCCGTTGGATACGACTGGCCGACCGTGGTTTGGCTAGCCATTGGAGTCATTTCCTTGCACCTGGGAAGATCTAGATATGTTTTTTAAGTAATAAATTCATTAGAATTTGAGCCCATGAACGAAATAATAGATGCAAGTAATCACATACCGATACTTATTATTTTGAAAATGTATAAACAGCAGCAAAAATTCTGGTCGGAGATAATCGGGCGTCCTCTGGCTCCGAAAGTCATATTCGACACAAATCGAGTCCAATATGACTTTTATAAAACTTATTGGGACTGGGTGACGTCATTTGGACAAACATACAGATGGATATTAAAGTAATAATAATAATAATTGTACTCTTTCAGGTTGTGGTGAAAAGTCATATTGTAGATCCTATATGACTTTTCACCACAACCTGCACCAGTACAAGAAAAACACATACGCAACATTGTATAATAACTTTATTGGATGTGGGAATGAATGCCCAGTTTACAATGTGCAAATTTATTAAATAAATGTTTGTCTTTACATGTACATGTATTTGCACAAACCATTGAGATTAGATGAGGGGTGTGGGGTATAGGTGGGTGTCGAGGATTAAATCAGCAGACTCATGTGCAAAGCATGAGATTAAATGGGTCTGTCGGCATGCTAACTTACCGGTACTAGGAAATACAGATTCAAATTTTTTTTTTCTTCATTAAAAGTAGGTCCATTTGATGGAGCCGATACCAGTATAGCGGAAACCCTGGTTTAGAATTCGGTAATAAACAGTCCCCAATAAATTTGACAGCAAACACGGCAGTGTCTAAGACTCACATAATAATTTGTTATCAGTGTTACAGTGAAGTGGTTTCGTTCCCCACATCACGTCTCTTTGAGAAGGTGACATTCCAGATCAGATTCACTGCCTGTAGTAGCTCGTCAATTCGGAATCTCACCTTCTCAATGAGACATGATATTGAGATAAATATCACTTAACTATAATGATAATATGTATACTCACCCTCTCAAGTTTGTCAACATTCAAAGCAGTTTCTCTTGGTGACAATGCTTGAACCATATGAGCCTTGAATAAGAGTCTGTGGAAATACAAATGGAAGCTTCAAACACTGCACATTTCAACTGATCAAAAACATTAAAGTAAGATATTGGATGCAGTTTGACATGATGTCAAATTAGGTGACTCTGGTATCCAATTGAATAACATTTGACAACACATGTTTTAGGGACAACAAAGTTGGGAGTTCACCATTCCAGCAGTGCATCTTCATGTGTATCAGGCAGGTTCCATATAAGCCGGGGTATGTATTGTTAACTACATGTATATTTGCTACTGGAGAGACTCTTTGTGATTGAGAATAAGATAGAGCAATCTGTAAATACCGGAACTGAGGTTAGAGGTTTATGAGGAGACGTCAGTCGGTTTCAAATGTATGTTTGGTGAGGAAGAAAGAATTGAACTGGATAATATAATGGTGAATAGTGGAGACTCTAGGACCGGCGAAGAGTACCCGAGTTTATAAAGGTGAGCTTTGCTACCAATGTTTTCAATGGTAGCAGAGCGAGGTATGAAAATTGTATCAAGACTTTTGTGTTGACAAATCAAAAAACATTTCAGTGACGTTTCAAACATGGCTACCGGCAACTACAAAATACCACTGATATTCTTAGAAGCAACACCCTATGCTAGATGGGTAGATGAACTCAAGAGTATGACAGACAATTACATGTACCGAATTGGAAGTAGACAAGCATCGACTATTGCACTTTCATAGCCTGAAAATGAAGGTTCAATTCGGGACAAAGTTTTTAGTGAGATGCCTAAGGAAAAGATGACTTCAAAGGATGAATTAAAAACACTACTTGATTATATTAAGGACAGCATTTACAAAAAAGACGAACTGTTAACAGTTTATGAAGTTCACACAGATTTTAATCGCTTCAGGAAAACACCGGAAATCTATATGGAACATTATTTAATGGGATTTGAAAAACGTTACAACAAACTGGAGAATTCAAGAAGACACTACCTCAGTCAGTCCTTGCATTCAGACTTTTGAACAACACTTGCCTAGAACATAAAGATCGCCAGCTTGTGTTGACAGCAGTAAACTAGAGGTGTGACTGTCCCAATGGGACTAAGGATACCCCCCACCCCCCCATGTTTTTAAAATACTAAGATGTTTCACATGTCACTATGATGTCAGTAAATATTTAGTTAATATAATAAAATAACAGTTCCCATTGCAGGTGCACAACCCTAACCCTAATCTTAAACCTATTGACCGAAAAATGTAGGAATAAAAGCTCGGACAAAATTATGCATGTTGCAAAAATGTTCTAAGTCGAAAAAGAGGAATAACACCACAAAAAAAAGTCCGCCAGACATCATAATCGCAGGTGCACAGGTTCCCATGGTACTAAATATCAGTGCCAAAATTAAAAAACATTGACATAAAATGTAGGAATAAAAGCTCGGACAAAATTATGCATGTTGCAAAAAAATTTCTAAGTAAAAAAAGGGGGATAACTCCACCAAAAAATGTTGGACAGACGTCATAATCGCAGGTGCACAGGTTCCCATGGTAATAAATATCGGTGCCAAGTTTAAAAACAATTTACCTAAAAATGTAGGAATAAAAGGTCGGACAAAATTATACATGTTGCGAAAAAGGGGGGATAACTCCACCAAAAAAAGTCTGACAGACGTCATAATCGCAGGTGCACAGGTTCCCATGGTGGTTGATGTCTGTGCCAAGTTTCACGGAAATTGATAAAAAAAAAACGACTGAGAAAAACTCCGGACAAATTTGTGTCCATGGACGGATGGGACGATGGACAAGTTGATTCCTGTATACCCCCCTAACATCATTGCGGGGGGTATAATTACAAGGAAATTGGTAACCTGTTTAAACAAATGAGAGTGATTCTCAGTAAAGATCAACCAGAGGGGTAAACATTTTAATTTTACTTCAATGGTTTAGCATGGAAGTATATTGTTTTTGTGATTTTGCTTTTTCTCTATTATTATTATTTGCCTTTTTAGCAATTTTATAATGAACATAGCTCAGTAAGTACAAGAGCTAGAAAGCTGAAACGTTGTATGTATATATACGTATACAGGCTCTAGTGCTTAGGCCTATTGAGAATCATGTCCTCACTTGACTTGCAGAGTTATCTCCCTTTATGTGAAAAATTGGTGTTTTCAGAACTCCGAAAATATAAGGAGTACAGCACTGAAATTTGGTCGATAGATACATCTTGATATCCACTGAAGCATGGGCACATCAAAAACTTTGTCCGTCTTTCCTCTCCAGAGTTATCTCCCATATATATGTCAACCTCAAAATCTTTCAGATCGCCTGTCCTCACATAGCAAGAAAGATAGCTGGATTTAGTTTCTATGGTAGTACTGGCCGTTGTCAATATACTACACAAAAATATTTTAGACAGGGTCGGACTTACATTTTTTGGTTAGGGTGGGGGCGAAATTTTTTGAGAGCTTCTATGCAGTTACTTGTTAGCAGCTTGATACCAAAACAAGTTTTGAACAGGAATGGACTTATATTTTTGGGGTTAGAGTGGGGGCAAAATTTTCAAATTTTGTTTGTTGCGATGATTTCAACTATTTTTACTATCATGTGTCTATAGGACGTACTAATGATCCTCCTGTAAGAATTTTGTAAATCGGTTGAGAAATGTACAAATTACAGACCATCAAGTAATTTGGCTAATGAAGGAGCATGGTAGAGGGTGACACCATATCTGGGGAGGCAACGAAACCATGTGGGCTGGAGATACCAGGTCGGGGTGGTGACACCAGGCAGAGGGTGGAGAGACCAGGCTGACCGATGTAAACGTCAGATTTAGCAAGCAAAAAAAAAAAAAGTCCAGCGGTATAATATTTTTATTGCGTGCTCCAGATGGGGAAGAGTGATTCGGATCGGAATGTACCATTTATAACTTTCTTGTCCCAACCATTACCGATCTACAGCATGGACAAGAAAATGACCTATTTTTGGCGCCAATTCCAATGGGCTAATTGATGAGCAAGGTTAATGCAGGAGCGGGTGCGCTGGTATCCCATATGTAGGCTCCAGAAGTTTGATAGCTCTACTGTAACACCAACCTGCCCAACAGCGAGCGAGCTTCGGGTGGATTCAGACTTTTTGCAAATTCCAACGAAAATCAAAGGGGGGAAATTGTCTAAAAATCAAACATCGAGATAACAAAATTTTGAGTAGTGGATATGATAGATAGTATCCAAGCGCAACTTAATGGTGTCTACTTATTTCGCGCTAAGGTCGAGGGTTTAATCCTGGCGAGGCCTTATAATGTATATAAGTATTGTTAAGTGTTGTATCACTAACCCATTTTTCTCGCCAAATCCGACCGGGTTAATGAAGGAGTGATCTAATGCAGGAGCATTACTGTCTGATCGCCCACAAATTTTGACCGCTCTGTATAAAAGCAACCTGCCCAACAGAAGCTCGCTTAGGGATGGTTCAGACATTTGACAAATTCCACCGAAACTCAATTGGGGGGGGGGGGGGGGGGGGGGGGGGGGGGGTTGGGGGTAAAAATCGCGAATCGAGATAAAACAAGATTGACGAGTGGATGTGATGGGTAGTATCTATGTGCAACTTTAGTGCTATTTTCTAAGTTTTTGAGCGAACGAGTATAGAATGTTGCACGGCCGTAGCATTACATTACGTACTCGCTACATTAAAAAAGAAGTCCGTGTGACAGGCTAATTACCTTACGCCACGTTAAAAATAGCTTTACCAGGCTTCAGTTAAATAATGATATCAGCCCAGTCTGTCGGCTGTTTGACTTACTCTGGACCGGTGATTCATCATGTCCAGTATCTTTGCCATGATGGTATTCCATAAGCCACAGTTTTCACCCAAATTTGTTTCAAGTTCCCTGATGTCCTTTTTTGGTGTCAGTGTGAATTTCAAGCCAAGATCTAATAATAGTTTTATTTCTTTTTTAGTCTCCATATAGATTATTTTTGGGTCTACACGAATGTTCTTCTGGTGTCTATTCACCCCATCAATGTAGGAAACGAAGCTGGATGAGAATAGAGTTGTCCCCCTTGATGTTGGGATGACATCAAAATCATTATACATTGTCTATTGAAAAGTTCCGATGGCACGCAGCCTTTGGACTTTATACTTAATTTATTCAGCAAACATGCCCAAATTTTTTCGAACAATATATACTATACACATGATCAACAGGAAAATATAAATATATATATGTGTGCACGATTGAACTGCATAATTCAATCATTTACATATAAAGGAGGCATTTCAACTTACGACATATGTTGATGCCCACGTATAAGAACATCTTCATTCCTCAAAATCTTGTAAAACCATTCAACCAGATCTGACAAGAAGTATCTATCGGGTCTGAAATAACAATTCAAAAAGTTAAAAATACATGGCTCTTTTGAACCTCAGAAATATTGAACAATTTATTTGGAAATAGGGAAGATACAGACTGATAAATACACAAAATATGGTTATATAGACTTTAACTACTCTGAAATATGAGAGTCAATGACTGTTGAGATGATCACCTGATTGTAAATACTGAGTAGGCTGGGACTCTGAAGACCACATCAGTTAGCACACCCCTGATACGTCCCACCCCATCTAGTCCATAGCCTTTACCCTCCCAACTGAAGTAAACACATACCCAAGACTGTAAAATTCATTTGCACATATTGGAAATTTACAACTGATACCTCAAGCTTTCCCCAACTGTTGCAAAGTTCCAACCTGACATGCCCCCTTTTTAATGGCTGACCCCATTCAAACATATTTGAATCCAAACTCTCCATGGACCCTACAAACCAAATCTGTAACCCAGTCACCCGAGGAGCCTCCATACTATATATAAGCTAAATAGGCCTGACGACGTTTTAAGAATTACTATGGGGGATGAGTTATGGCCCGCCCCAATTTGACCCAGTGATCCAATTTGAACATATATGAACAAACACTTTCAATTTAGTTAGTGTTATTGTCGTTACTCAGATTATCATATTTGTGCGTAATTATCTTGTGCAAACCAAACAGACTTATTATATAGAGGCATACGTTTCCCCTTTCCAATGCCAAACACGCATGCGTTTCATCCGAATCGTGATTAGATATAAGAATATGTGAAAATAATTTGTACCCTGAACTGCCGAGTACAGCAAATGCATGCGACCGCTAAACGTTGCAAGAGATCAAACAATGCCACCGACAATAATCACGGACGCGCACGTGTTCAGTGATGGTTGACGTAGCAACATCAAATCTTTCAAGTTTCCAAGCACAATACGTCGGTCTATTGTCGGAGAATTTACAATGTTCAGTTGCGATATGGACGCTAGATTTTACAAAGGTTCAAACTTATACAGCGGCAGTGGACCCAAATAGGTTTGAGCTATTTTGTACTGCATACAATGCAGAACATACAATTATATATATTTTAGTGTTCATCCCTTTTATGTACCTCCAATTTATTCGTACATGAAAGTTAAATGGAGACTTTTCACCCATCGTGAACCCCATGGTATCTGGAGACATGCACGTGCTCCATTGTTTGATGTACTGATCATTTACTGTGTGTCAATCACATGCCGTGCCGTTGAGTGTTTCAAATCTCTGCATTGCATTCGGTACATTGAACTGTAATTACTGTAACTTCATTCTCCCGACTAATTGGTCAATAAAATTTAATTTTATCTATAACTTTCACAGATATACGATTTTGAGCTGGCCAATCGCCATGTACGTGCACTTATTTTTGTGTTGCGGTAACATCAAACAAGAATTACGTCAGCATTGTCTAGAAATTGTGCACCTGCTACATCGTAACTGGTTGAATGAACATGATTTATGATTACTTGGTGTCACTTTCTCTGCGAGATTCCCTTTCATCCTCGATCAAAGAAAGGACCACGGCTTTGTCTTTAACTATTCAAAAGTCCTAATTCAGAATTGATTGTAAATTATATCGGTATCACTGCAAGTCGCATGGGACTTCACCTTGTTTATACGAAACGTCGCTTTATTTGTGTTTCACTTTTATGTTTTGATTTTGGTACGGGGAAAATATATATAGTCGGAAAAAAAGTTTAGGGTCGGCATCCAGAATCCGAAATACCCGAAACACACCTATTTTTTGTTTTTGGCATAAGATATAGAAGTTATACATCATGTATCCAACCGTGTGAGAATGAAGGCGGTACCGTCCTTACAATAATGTATTTTTAACTTCCCGAGATCACGAATTGGATTCCTGCAGGTCGCCTAGTTTGTTTCACGCATGTTTTCACTTCGCGGTGGAGGGCGGTTCGCGGTTAATTGAACGCATTTACACGTGGTCACGAAAAAAATAACGTGGTGTACGGCAGTAACGAGCACCAATAACGCGGTGACCTGCGGTACAAAATGATAAACGCGGTATTCTGGTGGTTTCACCGCGGTATTCTGGTGGTATCAACGCGGTAAGTACCAGCCCATTAACCTCGTTAAACAGGTCGCTTAATAAGAGCATAGCTGTATGAGCGGATTTTTGATATGTTGTTCCTGGAGTTTTTTCCACTTCGAATGACACCAAGATCGTATCCAATTTCTTCTGGGTTCAACTCTCCCACGACTACACTATAAACTCACATACCAAGAATTGTCAAATTCCATCAATAAACGGCTAAGTTATAGAGGAATCCCAAAAGCCCACCCATTAGCCAACCAACCATCCATCTTCAAATAATAAGACCAGTTATTGAAAATGAAACTTGACTAAAAATCACATTATCCATTATATTTTCAACTAAAAACTAACCTATATTTTGATAAAAGTCCAAGATAATTTTCTCAATATATTTCTAGTGGATGACTTACCCAACACAATCATAAGTCTTTCCATCAGATCCTGGGTTCAAAATAGCATTTGTTATGCCTTCACAGATATCAGAGTACTATAACAGAAATAAATATTTGTATTAATTGCAGTTAAAGAGCTATCATTACTTCTCAGTGAGACATAGAATATAGATCACTTTCAGACTATCCTCTGTGTGAGCCTTAATACATGTGTGGCAGGAATGGAGTTTTCCACAGAGGCCACACCCACAGCGTTATTACTGCCCACTGGTAAAAAGACAATCCACATATTAAATATTGTCTGTTTAAAATACCCGAGATCGACTTCCAAAGTGAACACATCAGCACTTGCCCTTATGTTAACTAGCTGAAACAGACTCATGTATATGATTCGTCCAAATTTTTATCTTTTGAACAGTTTGATTTTTTTTTTAACTATTTAAATTCAATTTTTGATTTTTTTTTAGATTGAACTCTGATCTGCTGTTGAACAAAAAAAATTAATAATTTGTTTTTTTAAATTAAAAAAAATATATAAATTAAACTTTATATTTTTTTTCAAAGTTTTTAATTTTCTTTTTAGATTTTTAGATTGAAACTTAAAATGTTTTGTTTAATTTAATTTTAAATATATTTTTTATTTTGGTCCATGTCATACATGGAACTCTATCCTATTTGCACTGCATGTGGGGGTCATTTTAATATGGTCAAACAAACGTGTTATATTTATATGTGACAATGAAGCAGTTGTTTATATCCTTCAGAAAGGTCGATAAAAAATTGCAGGCATATATGTCTTTTAACTTTATGTGCTTTAATAAATTATTTCATGTTCACATCTTCACATCCAAGGCTAAAAAAAATTCTGACTGCCTGTCCCGTTGTCAATTTCAGGATTTCAGAAGATTGGCACCAGAGGCAGACCAGCACCAATTTAAAAAAACATGCCCTACCAGGGCTCAACATCCATTAAATTTTGTGAGAATCCAATGCCGAATCAAGTTAGTAATAGAGCACTGAAAATTGAAAACAATTTTGAGAATCATTACAAGAATCAATTCAGTGATTCTCATCAAATCTTAAGGCCTGTCTACTCATTCAAAGTTGGTGCATCTTTAACCAGCATCTCTAACAATATGTGGCTGCAACCAGTGAGTCTTACAAAGTTAGGACAATATGAAAGTGCCATCAAATTCTTGAACAAATTTGCATATCTTATTGGCATAACTCTCTATACACCTCACAGTTTACCACAAATTTACAAGAGTGATATTACAATTTGTTGCTCATTGCAATACACAATTAAATTTCAATAGTTTGGGCCCAAGTTGTCTGGAATCCCGGAATGACAACAATGAATCAGCACCCATCTTCATATGCCAATCAAATTTGACATCTTACATAAAATAGGTGTGCAACTGGACAAATTTCCATTTGCAGCCTCGGCTTGTCTCATGTTAAAAACAGCTTTGGTGAACGTTTTTTTTTTTTTTTGGTTTCCTTCACTGCGGCGAATTTACCGTGTGCATAGTTAATATAAGCCAACACACTTCATCCCGGCAAAGATTTTACAATTGAGCCTGGAGAAAAAGAAGCCTCAATCAATCTCAAGCAGTAAATTAAAGTGTCAACAAGAGGTTGCACCACGGGTGCATGGTGAAAACTGAAATGACTGACGAAAATCCAACATTTTCAGATAAAGAAAGAGGGACAACTCTTGAAATGAAAATGTGAATAAGGTCAATGAACCCTTTTTTTAAACCCCTCATGATGCCAAACCTGTGTACCGAATTTCATTGAGATCCAATAACCCATGGTTGCGATATATGAGCCAGCATCACCAAATTCACCCTCTGGGGACCTCATTCCGCTTAGGCCTCATCTTCTGGGAAGTATCTATAGTATCAAATTAACATTGATTTTAGTTACTTTTTCCTTTCTAGTTTATATTCCCTAATTTGCAGAAGATAAATTGCATAATCGGAGTGACTAATGGGTGAACATCAACTGGGAACTTCAATCTTATCCTAGATCTCCTATACCAGTTGAGGCTTCAGCCAAATGAGGTTCCCAGAGGGTGGGTTAAATTAGGTAATGCTCTATGCCATGCAGTATGGCATCACTAAATTCAGCCTCAGGGAACCTCATTCTGCAAATGACAGACACACTATTTGCAGACTTGAACATAGTTAATATATTTGTACGAGTTAGTAAATTATTTTGGAAGATAGTTACAAGTCCAGTCAAACATGAAAAGAGACACGTTTACGGCATGTAGATCTTGAAATTTGAGTATGTGCTCACATTTGAAGAGGGGTTCTATATGGCTTCTGAATTTAGCATTGTATAAAATGTGAACTGCTTTTCTTGGAGAACAATGATCCTGCTAATTTGGTTGGCATTTCCCCATATATACATGTATACCATAGAGTAATGACTTTGAACAAACAAATGATCGAGAATTTTTCTTGAGTTCTTATGCAAAAAGCATTTGACTTTGTTCAGTAGGTAGACTGTGCAGTTGACCTTTTTTGAATAGCGGAAATATGATATTTGAAAGTTTCGTTTTCATCAATTATGATGCCGAGGAATTTAACAGATGTCTCCTGCATTTGAGTTCCAACTCTAATTAAATCTCTGCCATTTAATTTTAATCTCAAATCTCTCCATTTATTATCATCAATTTTAGGGCGGATCAGCATGTATTTGCTTTTAGAAGGGTTTATTGAGTCTGTTGAACAGCACCATTCAAAACATTCGTAACTCAATGTTGCTAATTTTTGTAACCTTCTCGCAGTTATGATCAGATTTATAAAGGGTGGTATCATCCGCGAAAGATAGTACAGTAATGGTAAAGATGTAGAACTTGGCATGTCATTAATGTAGATTAAAACAAAGGGTGTGCATAGGAAGATGGTGCTCATCAAGTTTTTTGTGCCTGAAAGAGTGGATATGTCGCAAAAGAATTGCTGGCGGCAATGTTTTTTTTTTTTACAAATTTTGGGGAAAAAAGAGAGGTACCCATCTAGAGGTTACCCCGAAGATCCATATTAAGGTTGGTGGCGATTGGATGAGAAAAGTGACCTGAAGGGTCAGTGTTCACGCTGTCGGTAGCCAAATTAGCCAATGGCTAATATTTTTCGAATTTGGCTAATAAAAATTTCATTTGGCTAAAGTTTTTTGGAACCCAAATGGAGACTGAAAGCATGGAGCCAGAAAGCCAATTAATAAAAGCGCTCAATAGATCGACATTCAAGACGAAGTTAGGTGACGAAAGTATTTCATTATTTTCGTACTTATGAAATATCGTACAAAGGGAAATCCGATGTGCTAAACGTTGCCCCTTGGAATTCTACATATTGTCGCTTCCCGTCAGTTAACTCCTAAACCACTCATTTGATATTCCTCTGATTCCGTAGCGTTCCATTTTTTCCAGTAATTTATGGTATTTTTCATTAATTTCAATGATAAATATCATCAACATCAGTGTTGCTTTTATTGAGAATACTATTTGAAGCAATCAGTACTTCATTACCATTGGCTGGGAATATATAAAATGTTTTTGGTTTGGTACTAGATAAGTAGTCCGTAAATGATTTCTTTGAATTAGATGGCAATTCGTCACTAGTTTTACTACTGTGCTATATCTCCTATATATATATATACTATAGAGACCTTAAAATGTGCATATAGTGTCCTAAGTGCAACGTCAGAATACAGCGGCCATTTGAGCTTCCTTTTTGGGGTTGCTTCGGTGACCGTGTGGTATTGACGTCGGACTTTGAATCGCAAGGCGCGCTCGCCGTCATAGGCCGGGGTTCGAATCCCACCCAATCCAAAAAAAATTTGCACTGTCTCAAAAATCAAATTTGCAACAATGAATGGTTTAGATTTTCCGGCAACCAGCTCAATAAATAATATCTCAATTACGTGTGGTATGAACAGTGACAGATCATTGCGAATTTAAAAAAAACAATTTCCTTTTTATAAATTTGTCATGATTAAGTAATGAGATTGTGGTAGCCTGGTAATGAATAATCTTCGTTAATTCTAAATATTTATGTTAATGCTAGTATGTCCATATAATTTCCAGGGCTTGAATTTCAGCTAAAAGATCTACAAATGAGTCCCAGTTTGCATTTAGACTACAACAATTTAGACCAAGCATGCTTAAGTTTGATTTTGATGTTGCCATTTTTTCCTTAAACTGTGTCGGTGCATAATAATCACATGAGTGATGTGTTAGGTTATATGGTGATGTACTTTCAACCATGTCGTCATTGTCATCAAGCTGTGTCCCATTAAATAGCGACAAAAAGTTGAAAGAATCATAGCATAATGTGGTTTTATCCACAGTCATATGTTTTCATTATGAACATCTAAACACATACACAGCTACCCCACTGGACAAAACAAGTGTCCATTGGCACCGCGGTGTATTTACCGTTCGGCCGCGGTGTCAGAGTTTGTAACTGCAGTTGAGCACCGTGGCCGAACTGCAAGTACACCGTGGCTGAACAGCAAGTACACTGCGGCCGAAAGGCAACTACACCGCGGCTGAACGGCATGTACACCGTGGTTAGATTTCTGGTTTGTATCGTCTTTTTTCAGTTTAATGAACGTACACCGCGGCAACTACACCATGGCCGATCAGCAAGTACACCGCGGCCCAACTGTAGTTAGCCGGTGGAGCCGCGGTGTAGTTGCATTTCAGCCGCGGTGGCAACGCTAACCGCACTGCGGTTAAGTGGACACTTGTTTTATCCAGCAGGGTATATAATTAGACATGCAACCTTCTTTTATCTATTTATTATTTTTTTTAGGACCCGTTCCACACTTGTCGTGTCCACGCTTGTGCTGCTTAATTACATGTACTGATTGGATAGTTAACGATATTTATAAAGCTATACAAGTGTAGAGCCGTGGGTGGGGTTTTTTACTTTCTCAATAATAAAGGACTATTCAAGGACTCTAGTAGTGAATGGTCCATGTATTGAGGGACCGAATATTATAACAATTAATAAATAATAGCTCAATGTCCATAGCTTTCGGGCCACACCCTTCTTCAGTGAAATCATAGTATATGAAAATTACAATTTGCAGTAGCAATCACTGACAATGATCGACAGAATAATGATGAAGTCCGTTATAATGTCGACTTATGCATCTCAGCCACACCGACATCACGGATCATTATTTTCTGCCATTTTCACTCCGTAGCGATGGAATTGGTTTTGGTGTTAAAACCGGTGCATAACATGTCCGTTGCGGTGATGGAGATCATGTCCGGCAATAAACAATTACGGTTGGTGAAAGAAGCAGGGTTCATACAGGTTCCCAAAAACTAAATTTAAGCACTTTTAAGCACCTTTTTAATGACCTTTTAATGACTTTTCAAGCCTCGCCAATACCGGCTATTGTGAACGTTTTCGCGCATATTATGCATTTTGCCGAATGAATGTCTTGATCGGGCGACAACCACTGTTTATACTTTGTTTGTTTACACCATTCGACATTGAAGTTGCACTTTCCCGGCATATTTATTTGTTCAGCCGGTTAAATTTTCTATTAACTTACATGATTGGCTGGTGTAAATTTTCCCTCCAATCAGAGGGAAGCTTACATATGCTTTGCGGAGAGCACACAGTTTCGTACTATTGAAAAATCGTACGTATCGGAAACGATGCTATTTTTAGCGATTACGCGATGTCTCCCTCACTTCCGCCGCAATGTTCCGTTCGATTTTTACGATCATATCGGCGATGTTAACAGTTTTCTAGGTATAAGACCGCCCATGCCTTGTTGTTTATTCCCCAGGCCCGTCTTATACCAGAATTTAAGCACTTTTAATGACCTGAGTGGTATTAGGGTGAGAATTTAAGCAGTTTTAAGGGCCTTGAAAATAGAAAATCAAATTCAAGCACTTTTAATGACTTTAAGCACCTGTGCGAACCCTGAAGAAGATAACTGGATTTCAATCCGACGTCTTGGCACAAGACACGGCGTCGGTTTTAACACCAAAACCAATTCCATCGCGACGGAGTAAAATGGCAGGAAATAATGATCCGTGATGTCAGTGTGGCTGAGATGCATAAGTCGAAGTTATAACGTACTTCATCATTATTCTGTCGATCATTTTTGCTGCTGCAAAATGCAATTTTCATATACTATGATTCCACTGAAGAAAGGAGTGGCCTGAAAGCTATGGACATTGAGCTATTATTTATTAATTGTTATTCAAGGACTGATTGTTCAATTCAAGTACTATTCAAGGTTCAAATCGGAATCAAGCAAATTCAAGGACTATTTCTGTGTGAACACTGTATGACGTTTCCTATTCCGAAAAGGTATAAAATTTTGGAAACAACACACAGGTGTTTCTTTCTTTGATAGTGTGTCAATGCATTTAATCAGGTCGGATCATTTGTATTTTTAAAGTGCCAGTACGTTGTTGATTAATCCTCGGATACATGTAGCTGTCATTTGTGGGTGTTCCAATGCTTCCTTGTCAATATTTAAGTATATCAACCGAGGCATTTGTCCGTAGCATCAAAATTATTCAGAGGTGAACATAAATAAAACAAAATTAAAATATATACTGCAAAATAGAGCATTGAGCATTGGTTTTCTTTTCAGCATGGTGATCAGAAATTTTAATGCAGCTGCATTGACTCCCAAGACAGTGGGTTTAATTTCAACGTGGTGCGACAAACGCAGTCCAAATGTGCATTCAGCATGTTGCAAACACAACAACCACATTACTGGCATCGCATCGCAATTTGCTACCCACATTTGGTATGCAATTTGGTATGACTTTGCTATGATTTTGGAACAATGATATCTATTCATGTCATTGTGCAGTTATTTGCTAATCAAAATTGTTCCCTGAACAACAGCAGTGAGCTGATAATATGACAATATTGTAAACGGCTGAGGACCATGTTAAAAGAGACACTTATTTTGAGAATATGTAACTCACTCCCATCAGGGTAACACAATGTGTTAAGAGTGAAGTTTGATTTGTTACAAAATTTACTCACATAAACTGGCATCTTGGTGGTAGCATTTCCATTCTTATATAGATAAATTGTTCTCTTTGAAAACATCACTCGTCGCCCTGTTAGCAATAATAATAAAGAAAATGAATATATGCTGCTTTATACAGTATTTAAGCAGACCACGATTACTATTTAGATATACATGAACCCATCATGAAGCAACTAACTTGAGTGGATTGTAAAATGAAACCATATGTGAACAAACTTGACTGGTATACAGCTATTCAAATCATGAAACGGACAACAAAACTCCCAAAACAAAAACAACTTTACATTTTTGCGTTATTATGTTTGTGCACTAAAAATGTTAAGAACACTGGGCTAATTGTTATATGGGACTAAATGAATAATATGTCGACATCATCTTGTCTTTGCATGTTAATTGTTATCAGTTGTTGGACACAATAAATTATTTAAATTATATTTTATACCCCACTTATAATAAGATGATTATAGTTAGACAATCATCTACCTTATGCACAATGCTCATGAAAACGTGTTGAACCTGTTTCAGGGTTAAATTGAACAATTTACCTCATTAAATCTTGATATCGTGGACAGCAATTCATGGGGAGATTGTCTGGCCAAAGGATTTAATCTTGCAAAGAGTAAAATCCAAGATGGCCGAATGACCCCAAAATTACTCATTTCCATAAATATGTCAATATTATAATCCATGACAAATTTTGATGATCAGACGATCAGTTTGGCCTGTAGCCCAAGTGAATGGATTGAATTTTTTAAATCCAAGATAGCCGCTGGCTACCATGTTTTTTTGCCAAATGACCACAAAATGACTCGTTTCCCATTTACATGTCAATGTCAGCAGACATGACAAATTTTATAATGATCTGACACAAGGTATAACTTGTAACCCGTGCCAAAGGATTTAGTCATGCAAAGAGTAAAATCAAAGATGGCTACTGGTGGCCATGTTTTATGGCCGAATGACCCCAAAATGACTCGTTCCCATCTACATGTCAATATTAACATCCATGATGATCAGAAAAACAGTTTGGCCTGTAGCCTATGCTAATTGATTGAATTTTGAAATACAGATGGTCGCTGGTGGCCATATTGTTTAGTCGAATGACAACAAAATGAATCGTTCCCATCTACAAGTCAATGTCAACAGCCATGACAATTTTCACAATGATCCGACCAAAGATATGACTTGTAGCCCATGCCAAATGATATAGTCATGCAAATAGTAAAATCCAAGATGGCTGCCAGGGGCCATGTTTTATGGCCGAATGACCCCCATCTAAATACCAATATTAACATCCATGACACATTTCATGATGATTAGACGAACACTCCAGCCTGTAGCCCGTGATAATGGATTGAATTTTGAAATCCAAGATGGCCAATTTTTTTTTGATGAATGACCCCAAAATGACTCATTCCCATCTAAATGCCAATAATAACATCCACAACACATTTCATGATGATCAGAGAACACTCCGGCCTGTAGCCCGTGCTAATGGATTGAATTTTGAAATCAAAGATGGCTGCTGGCGGCAATGTTTTTTTGCCAAATGGCTTCAAAATGACTCGTTCCCATTTACATGTCAATGTTAACATCCATGACAAATTCCATAATGATCCGACAAAAGGTACGACTTGGAATTCCCGTGCGAAAGGATTTAGTCATGCAAAGAGTAAAAATCAAGATGGCTGCCAGTGGCCATGTTTTATGGCCGAATGACCCCTAAATGAATCATTCCCTTCTACATGTCAATGTTAACATCCATGACAAATTTTATGATGATCCGACCAAAGGTACAACCTGTAGCCCGAGCGAAAGGATTTAGTCATGCAAAGAGTAAATGACCCCAAAATGACTCGTTCCTATCTACATGTCAATATTAACATTCATGACAAATTTCCTGATGAACAGACCTGTAGCCCGTGCTAATGGATTGAAATTGAAATCCAAGATGACCGTTGGTGGCCATGTTTTTTAGCCAAATGAACCCAAAATGACTCCTTCACATGTCAATGTTAACATCCATGATTAATTTCATGATGATCCGACCAAAGGTATGATCTGTAGCCCGTGCCAAAGGATTTAGTCATGCAAAGAGTAAAATCCAAGATGGCTGCCAGTGGCCACGTTTTATGGCCGAATGACCCAAAAATGACTCATTCCATCTACATGTCAATATTAATATCCATGACAAATTTCATGATGATCAGACCTGCAGCCCGTGCTAATGGATTGAAATTTGAAATCCAAGATGGCCCTTGGTGGCGGTGGCAATGTTTTTTAGCCGAATGACACCAAAATGACTCGTTCCCATTTACATGTCAATGTCAACAGCCATGACAAATTTCATAATGATCAGACCAAAGGTACGACCTGTAGCCCATGCTAATGGAAAGTGTTGACGAATCACACACATGCACACACACGGATGACGGATTCTAAGCCATGTGGCACTAGCTCAAACTTTACAAATTACAGTTGAGCTAATAATTAATATGACTGAAACAGATTGGGATAGATTTGTTTTACGCAATATATTTTTTTATCAATTATCATAGTCAATAATAATGGTGAAGACTAAATTGTATGGTAGGATATGGCACATAATTAACATGCATAGACAAGATAATGCCGACATAATATTTAGTCCCGTATAACAACTAGCCCCATGTTCTTAACAGTTGTAGACCACAAACGGAATAATGTAAAGTCGTATTTGTTTCGGGAGTTTTGTATTCGATTTTATAGGCAAACGCACTTTATCAAGTGATTTAGCAAACACAAACTTGGCAACTTCGACCATATATACACCACTATAAGGAGCTACAGCACTACTCAAATTAAGCGACACTTTTTAACGAGGTGTACATGCATTAATACCGCGGTGCAATACCGCTGATTCGCGGTTGTACTACCACGTACGTGTTGAGCTACAGTGTCATTAACATCAGTGAAACAGGAAGAGCTACAGTGTCATTAACATCAGTGAAACAGGAAGTGAACTCATGACCTGGAAATGACATCATGGACAGAAACAGCAGTTAGAGTTTGAATTGAAGTGAAGCAAGTCACAAGTGTGCTGTGGAGATATAATAGGTAATTAGCCATTAACAAATGGTAGCAGATTAACAGGATGGCTATGAGGATCAACCCACCAACCTACAACAAGAATTATGAGCGATATAAACAAGAGTTACTGGCTTGGAAAGAGATTACTGATTTGAACAAAGGAAAACAAGGGATAGCGATTGCGTTGACTCTGCCGGAAAATGATGAATCTCACATAAGAGAGAAAGTTTTTGATGAAGTACCTCTTGCTGATTTGAAGAAAGACGATGGACTTAACATTCTTCTTGAATTTCTGGACAAATATCTTGGAAAAGATGAACTTGAGGACAGTTGGGAAAAATTCCAGGATTTTGAAGACTATAAGCGCACATCGAATGAGACTGTTAGTGAATATATAGTCAATTTTGACCAGAAGTACAATAAAATATTGAAGAAAGGACTCAAACTTCCATCGGAAATTCTTGCGTTTAAATTATTAAAAAGAGCGAGGATTTCGACACAAGAGACAATGCTTGTAATGACAGGTATGGACTACAGTCATAAGGACACACTTTTTGTACAGACAAGGAAATCATTGAAAAAATTCAAAGGGGATTCTGTAGCGGGTGGACACGACACGACTTCAGTTAATGCGATAAAGACCGAACCTGATGATGTGTATTTTACAGGTTCAGATAGAGGTCACTATAACTACAAGGCGAGAGGGCGTTATCAGAGAGGACAATTTTTTGGACGTAGAGCAAGTAACCCTCGAATCTCAAATTCGTCGAGTAGTGCTAGTTATAGTATGAACACTTCCAGAAAAATCAATCCAGTTGGTCGAGATGGTGAGAGTCTAAGGTGTGTATCATGTGGATCATTCCGGCATCTCCTCAAAGATTGCCCAGATAGCTGGGAAAACATGGCAAAACAATCAAAAGTGAACTTAGCTGAAGTAGAACAGGAACATGTTGTTTTATACACTGGGAGTGATAAGGGAGATATGAAAGAGCTTGGGAAGGAGGCAAGAAATTGCGCTGTACTCGACAGTGCATGTTCCAGTACTGTATGTGGACGAGAGTGGCTGGATACATACATTAATTCTTTGACTGAAGATGATAAAAACAGTATTGAAGTTAGCGATGGTACAAGGATGTTCAAATTCGGAGGTGGGACACAGATGCGATCAATGGGAGAATATAGTATTCCCGCAAAGATTGTTGGAAAGAAAGTTATCATCAAAACTGATGTTGTTGCATCTGACATTCCTCTTCTCCTTTCAAAGGATGCGATGAAGCGTGCACAAGTGAGGCTTGATATCGAAAATGATTCAGCAAATATTCTAGGCAAAGATGTGTGTTTAAACCTAACTACTTCTGGTCACTATTGCATTACACTAGATGGTGGAATGGATGTTCAAGAAGTGTTCAGTGTTAATTTGAGTGATTTAGGCGACAATGAATTGTCCAAAGTACTTTATAAATTACATAGACAATTCGCTCATCCACCAACCAATCGATTGATAGCATTACTAAAGGATGCAGGTGTGTGGCAAGAAAAGTTTAGTAATGTTTTGGAGAACATTCGAGACAACTGTGATATTTGCAAAATGCATGCTCCAACACCGCCACGGCCTGTTGTCTCATTTCCCATGGTGAAAAGCTTCAATGAAAAGGTTGCCATTGACTTGAAAAAATGGGGTAACCGATGGATTCTTCATATTATTGATATGTGGTCAAGACTAACATTATCTGTGTTTATAGAGAGAAAAACTCCAAGAGAAGTTATCGACAAGATTATCAAACACTGGATAGGAATATTTGGCGTATTTGGATCAGTGTTGCATGATAATGGAGGCGAGTTTAATAATGATGAATTGAGAGAAGTTTCGTCGATTCTCAATGTGCAGGTGTGCACAACAGCTGCATACAGTCCATTTCAGAATGGGCTTTGTGAACGAGTACATTCAATAACAGATTCTATGCTGCTAAAACTTCAAGATGATAACAAGGACACTCCTGATGATATTCTGTTATGTTGGGCCAATATGGCTCGTAATTCATTACAAATGTGGAATGGGTTCAGTAGTTATCAACTTGTGTTCGGCTTCAATCCGAAAATACCCAACATCATGACAGATAATATTGCAGCAATGGATGGTAAAACAATGAGTGAAGTCTTTGCAGAACATATGAATACTCTACATTCTGCTCGTAGGGCATTTATTCAGACAGAAGCTGATGAGAGAATCCGACGGGCTCTACGAGGCAAGGTCAGGGCAGCAGAACAGTGCTATTCTAATGGAGATAGAGTGTTTTATAAAAGGGAGGGAAAAGACAAATGGCTTGGACCTGCAAAAGTGGTTTTCCAAGATGGCAAAGTTGTGTTTCTGAGACATGGAGGAACATTTGTGCGAGTTTCTCCAAACCGACTTATTAAAGCCAACTCTTACAATATGAACCCAGATCCAGGTGATCTTAAGGAAGATACGTGTGTCGAACAAGCAGTTGAGTCGAAAATTGAAGTATTCACAGAAAACGTCGGTGAAAAAGATTCTGTTCAGAACATTGTGACACCCAAAGCTGCGTCAGACGAGAAGATCATGCTGAAAACAGGTGATGAAATTGAGTATCATCTGGAAGATGGTGATGAATGGATTCCTGGTACTGTTATTGGTAGAGCTGGGAAAGCGACTGGAACAAATAAATCCTGGTTCAATCTACAGATGAAAGATGGAAACAAAATGAGTATTGATTTGAATAGTGTTCAGTGGAAAAGGACCAGTCAAACCGAAGAAGTGTTGATGACATTTGTGCCAAAGGACAGACTTCATGATCCTTCGTGTGGGAATGCAATAATTCAAGAGCTTCAGAAGTTAAAGGACTTTGATACTTATGAAGAGGTAAATGAAAATGGACAACAATGCATTTCTACACGCTGGGTACTGACACAACGGGGAGCTGATGTCCGGGCCCGTTTAGTCGCCCGTGGATTTGAGGAGGAAGGTTTGACACAAAATGATTCACCTACTGTAAGCAAAGTATCCATAAGACTATTCTTGACATTGGCAGTAAATAAAAAATGGAATATTAAGTCAGCGTTCCTCCAAGGAAAAAAATTGGAAAGGGAAGTCTTCATCAGACCTCCTAAAGAAGCTCAGACAGAAGGAAAAGTTTGGAAGTTGAAAACATGCTTGTATGGTTTAAAAGATGCAGCTCGGCAATTCTACACAAGTGTTGTACATGAACTAAATCATCTTGGTTGTGAGTTATCTACACTAGATCCTTCTTTGTTCTACAAACGAGGAAAAGATGGTGAACTACAAGGAATACTTCTCAGCCATGTGGATGACTTTCTTCATGCTGGTGATAAGGATTTTAACGAACATGTAATGGGTGGCTTGCGACAGCGTTTCCTAGCTGGAAAAGTAGAGGAGGTAAAATTCACTTACGTTGGGTTCCACATTGAACAGAAAGCTGATGAAATAATTCTGCACCAGAATAACTATATTCATGGAGTAAGAGACATTGAGTTACGTGCGGAAAGAGTTGCCTGCAAAAATGATGAATTAAGTATGAATGAATACACTGATCTGCGTTCTATTGTTGGAAGTCTAAATTGGATTGTGCAAGGGACAAGACCTGATTTGGCTTTTGAGTTAATAGAACTGAGCACTAAATTCAGAAAAGGTCAAGTTTGTGATCTGGCTAGAGCAGTGAAGATCATATCAAGAGTGAAATCTGAGACAACATCAATTCGATTTCCATTCATGGGACTTCCTTCAGATGATAAGTGGAAATTAGTGGTTTTTACTGATGCTGCTTATGCAAATTTGCCTGATGGAATCAGCAGTACAATGGCATATGTTCTATTTGTCGTAAATCCAGATAAATTGAGCTGTCCTCTATCTTGGAACTGCCATAAGATAAAAAGAGTGGTGCATTCAACATTGGCTGCCGAAGCAATGAGCTTGCAGGAAGGTGTCGAGGAGGCGATATATGTCAGGAAAGTGTTATGTGAATTGTGCAGTATCCAAGAGACCAAGATCCCCATTGTTGCCTATGTGGATAACAGGAGTGTGGTGGAAGCTGTGCACACAACTAAAATGGTTGATGATAAACGTCTTCAAATCGATATTGGTGCGATGAAACAATGTCTTGATCGAGGTGAAGTAGAAAGCATTCGATGGTGCCCAGGTTCGAGTCAGCTTGCCAATTGCCTAACAAAACGAGGTGCTTCCGGCGAGCAGCTGATTGCTACATTCCAGAGAGGGAAAGTAGCAATTGACATTTAGGAAAAATGGATGATACGGACTGTATATTTGTAAATATTTCTGTGGTTTTATCAAAAGAACTAAAACAACATAAAAAGAGAAAAGAGGGAGATTGTTGAGCTACAGTGTCATTAACATCAGTGAAACAGGAAGAGCTACAGTGTCATTAACATCAGTGAAACAGGAAGTGAACTCATGACCTGGAAATGACATCATGGACAGAAACAGCAGTTAGAGTTTGAATTGAAGTGAAGCAAGTCACAAGTGTGCTGTGGAGATATAATAGGTAATTAGCCATTAACAGTACGTACCGCGGTACCACCGTGACGTTCGCGGTACCACGCACTACCAGCGGTAACGAATGTTGGTACCCGCGGTGGCACGCGGTAATGCACCGCACAAACGTGGTGACATTACCGCTATGCTGTAGCATTTTTGTAATGAGGTTAATGACGGGATTCGATGTCTGACCGTCAATCTTCCAAAATAGGACGGCCGTTCTCACGATCTCCGTCCATGATTGTGTACCGTGAAGTGTATTATTAAAATATTGACATAGATGAAAGCCGAATATCGGGAAATATACTCGGCTTCCAGATTAAGTAAAGGTAAGTATAAGTTACTTTGAGAAAGTAATTTTTAAATTAAATGTGAATATTAAAATATTATAATAACACTTCCAGTCTTGTTGTTTTATTGCCATTAAAATTCCCGTGAATGCCACTATTTTGTGAGCAGTTATCGGGAACGGAACAAATGATTTCGGCCATTTTAGACAGCTCGGTAAATCCCGTATCTATAGTCTATAGTTTACATCAATGTTCATATGTACAGCCTTCATAATTGGCTACGGCAATCAGCATTGCCGAAGCTATTTGCTGAAGCAAACTGGGCCATGGCATACTGTTGCCGTAGCGGATTGCCGAAGCCAAACAATCTTGAATTAAGAGGGCTGGATGTACGTGATCCCCCAAAATTTGACTGATTGTTTGTGAAGACCCCGCCTTCCCCCAATTGGAAACGAATCGGCTCACTCGATTGGTTGAATACAATTGTCTGTCATCCGTGATCACTAGAGTTCTGCACTGATTTTCAGGTCAGCAGCTGGCTGACCTATTTCCATCAATCAATCAATCAATGTAATTCTATAACCACGTGCCCTTGTGTATATTTGTCGATGATGCGACAGTCAATCAAGCGTAAATGACATCAATCATTCAAGTCTTTGACACATTGTGATCAACTAACACGTGCGTATACTACTTGTTTGCTACACGGTTTCACACATGTAGCCAGACTGGCTCCAATGCTACTCCGTGACTAAAATGTTGCGTATTGAGTGTAACTTTCTTAGACAGCGCGGGGGCACCTTCAAAGAAGCCGACATTGTCAATTATCCGGGATTGTTGGATTGACATAGGGCGGATAATATAACTTTGATTAAATTTCGTTTTGAACTTGTCACTTACTTTGAGTTCGCGGTAGGTGTGGGTTATCCGGTTATTGACTGTTTTAACAGTTATTTCTTTTGTCATGCATGAATTTGACCATGGATAAGAGAAATTCAACTCCCGTTTTGGTAATTTGACTTTTTATTGTTTTAACACTATATCCACTTTCAATCTTTGGAGGAATATTCAACTAGTTCAACACCATGCATGTCAGTGCCGGGTCAGCAAATCGCTTCGGCATTGCCAAATGCCGTAGCCAAATGTGAGGGCTGCCAAATTGAATGATAATGATAATACTTAAATAGTTTCCAGAATAAATATAGTTGTTAACTTTATTGACATTCATTAACTTCAAATCACAAACACCATTTGTTCGTATAAAGGGAATTATTGTCTTAGCATTAAGTTAGCAATAAAAGACATAAAGTGGAACTGCCATATATCCAGGGAAAACAAATACATTCTGTGCAAAAGCACGTGTCACTGATTACGCCATACTCCAGCTGGTATAGACTCTGTTAATATAGGACACGGGACACTTAAGATGTCGTCATGTCTTTTTATAACTGGCCTCAATGGGTGAAATAAACATCTGTGTTTTGTTGATGGTGCTATCAGTAAAACTACACACGTGACGCACGAATGGTTGTTTTGTGTTTTGGACACTTGTATTTTCATTACCTCAAAGCGTCCCGTATAGCTTACATAACGCTCGTAGAAAATTTATCGATCTATTGTGGTATTGGGAATAATAGTATGTGTATTTTGGAGAGCAACCGCCACGTGGCTTTAAACAGACAAGGGTCATTCGATCTTAAAAATGTTGTGCACGTAATAACTATTTATAAATATTTGTCGCACAAAGTGAGACAAACGCTCTTTATTGCTACCATATCCTGCCATATCGGGAATAAAGTAACAAGGACGCAAACACACCCGAATTCGATCACTTAAAATAATTATGTTACAATGTTAACCTCTGTATATAACCAAACAAACATATTTAGAGGTCAACTTTCCCACTTTCCAACACCATGCCATGCATGCATGTTTTTCTTCCGAATCGTGATTAGATAGGAATATGTGAATATAATATATACTGGGAACCACCGAGAACCACAAGTGCACGCCATCGCCAAAAGTTGCAATTCCACATCAAACAATGCCACCTGACACACACGAGCTCAATGAATGTTCAGGTAACAAAATCAAAGACTGATTTGACAACGTTGTGTCTTTCAATGTTTGGTGTTTTGCGTGTGTCTTTTGTCGCGCACATTGGCGATGATAACAACTTTGCTGCATGACGTGTGCCACGCTTTCTTAATTATACATTTTATTCCCACCGACAAGAACTCTTGAGGCGCAAATGTTTGTAAATTGCTTTACTATTTCACGCATTGCGCACAAATGTATGTCTTGACGACAATATACTATTTACGCGCCGATAATGTTTGGCATATGAACAGAACTATAGATTTTTAAATCTCCCTTCCGTTGATGGCGATTTGAACGATTGTGAATATTTCTGCAATGAACATATATACGCCGCCCTGGCATCTAAGACTAAAATCGGACTATTACTAATGCACCGTCCCCGTTGTTTTCGACTAAATTTAGATAAATGGCAGATTTACTTCTCCCATTGTATAAGAAATTTAGATTTCGGAAACACAGACAAAACGAAAAATCCCACATGAGTGGAAACCGATATAGGAATTGAGGGGCGTAACTCATTTGACGATATGTAAGATAGATGCCAACAACAAAACTATTACTCCATGATGCTTTGCGTAATCGCCGTAAGCAACTATAACTAAGTTCAAAAACCGCCGACGTGGTTAAAAAATATGATAATAATCTGATTTTTTGGTACAAATATTTCATATATATACATGGCATGAGATTAAATGTGATGTACGAGTAAATTTGTAATATGTTACATGTAAACCCGACATGCTCATGTACTTTGCCCATATGTACTCTGATTGCATTATTATTCATTTATATTCATTATGTATACATAATTATGTGCAACTTACAGCAAAAACACCAAACAAACAAACATTCAATACAAAAGTTATTCATAATCATTTACCCACCGTGTGAGGCCTGGTTTCAGACGTGTTCTCTCTCCGCGGTGGAGGGCCGTTAGCGGTAAATTGAACGTGGTCACGAAAAAAATAACGCGGTGTACGGCGGTAACGAACACCAATAATGCGGTGACCTGCGGTAACCAACGGTAAAATTACCATACCAGTACCGCGGGTCAACCGCACACCGCCGCGTTACAAAATGATTACCGCAGTATTTTGGTGGTATCACCGTGGTAAGTACCCCGGCCCATAACCTCGTTAAACAGGTCGCTTAATGAGAGCATAGCTGTAAATGTGTTCTAAATAATATATTCATCTAGCTAGGAGTCTATATAAAGTTGATAGAGGACAAACATGTTTGAATTTCAGTGTATGAAAACATTTGCATTACTCATTTTTTGTGGGCCCGACATTCCCACCCACCCCCCCCGCCTTGAGTCTGGAAAAAATCAGGAAACCCGTGAAAAAAGCTTTAAAAAGTGTCAAATACAGGATGGGGGGGGGGGGGGGGGGGGGGGTGGTGGGTCCCAAATTTTGCAGAGGAAAAGAAATACTATTTTTGCAACTAACTAGGGGGTGGTGGGTTACTTTCCATTAAAAGGCTCATAATAGTATGCTGGTAGCTGGTGAATTTATTTGGATACCAAGAGTAATACGCATAGCACTCGCTTACACTTATGATGCTATGACATCATAATATAATTCCATCGGTAGAATGCTAACGCGATCAGTTGGCCATTGGTTATTCTGATCGTCGCCATCAGTCGAACCATCAGGCGTTTTTCATCACGACGTCACATCGGTCGACCAATCGTTTGACCGATGTACAGTGGCTATCGGTCAGTTATCGGTTTTGTATTAAGACATGACCCCTAATGGCGTAGATGACGTGGTGATTCAAAAAATGAATGCAATAGCAATACTGTGGTGATGCTGTTTAATATGGTTGACTTGTGCTATTACCATATTACCACAGTAGTGACTGGCCTACAACCAAGTTTAAGGGTTCGATTAATTAGAGCACAGCTGTATCTCATAATTTCTTACTTACACCAATTGACATAATATCTAAGAAATCTGTCATATCTTCCAAATATGTCAGCTGGTCGGAATATGATAGCCTCAGGAAACTCTTCCCTGACTGCTAGCTCACCCTCATACTGTAAAAAAAAAACATGATACATACAGAAGATATACAGTTAATCCTGCTTCATAATAATCACATAGCCTCTGTGCAAGATTTATACAATTTGTGGTAAATAAGCATGAAAAATCACTAAAATCAGGTGATTTTAAGTGCCGCGAATAGGTCTTGCATTTACACTAATCCAATATCCAGTGACAAATCTAAAAGAGAAATACTATCTATAAAATATATATACTAGTATATTTTGTCATGGGAACAAAAGAACCATAATTAATAATTGAACAATAAGGCCATGAGCAGTCAACAATCACCCATAGTGTTATGGATTGAGACATGTTCATTTTTGAGAGAAAACATGTCACGCAGTACTGAATACAAGCAAAACTTGTGGCCGGATTTCACATATACTTTGTATATATACGTCGTATTTCACTTCCACCCCCCCCCCCCCCCCCCCCCCCTGCACATTTCTTTACCTCCACTTTACCTATTAGTATATAATTATGTTCCTGCATTACGTCATTGTAATATATATGAGACACATGAATACTACCATGATGTAAAAAGCAGGCACGTATATAGGAAAGGTGCATAAGGGCAGTGGGGGTTTGGAGGGGGAGTGGGCAGTGGAGTGTATTACAAATTTTTACCATTTCCAATACCACTCACATATAACTGCCTTCCAAATCAAAGGAAGAAAAGTTAAATTGAACATAGAATAAGAAGCTTAAAGGTACTCAATCCGACCAGAGGGTCCCCATCTCAACAGATTCCAACAAGAACAATCCGATCAGATGGTCCTATATTACTATTTCTTTGGCTTTGGTGGTAAAAAATATTTGAATCGAGTCGAGGAACCCATCAAACAAAGCTCAGAGTTATTAGATATTGATTTTTGAAAATTCTTATGTTCTCGAGATGAGTACTAATAATTGCCGTCAATTTCGTTTCCTGCTCGAGATTTGTACACCAAAACTCTATTCTAACAGACAAGGATGGATAACTCTAAAATCAAGTGGTAATAATAACGCAATTTTGACTGAGATCTGGGCCAGAAAGTATTCCCGATAATGAAAAATAATAGATTTCTAAAATCGATATCTAACAAATCTGAGCTTTGATGGGTGACTTTCTCGACTCGAATCAAATATTTAATATGGGAATGTGTAGTTCCCACCTACCCACACGTATACAGCAAGCACCTATTACTGACATGTAACATGAACCAGTGAATGAGAGTTAACCATCCGCATATGGGTTGAAACAAAGGGATATAATCATATAACAAGGCTCACGTGCGTTTTCAGATCACATAAATTTTTAGAGTTATATCCCTTCGACCATAAAGCTTGGCACTACACATTAAAGGTACTCAATCCAATCAGACGGTCCCCATACCATTGAGATACACCAACAACAAAATTTCTTCAAAATACGCTTTAGTTATCAGAATCGATTTATTGCAACAAAATAATGCAAACCACTGTCAACTATGATATCAAATTTCCCAAAATTGTTAAACAAAATATGGCCGTATTATCACGTAGTATCACAAAATTTGACCACTTTACCACTTGATTTTAGAGTTATCCAAATTCAACCGCAATTTTGTTGAGACTCTCCATTTGAGCAAGTGTTTCTGGGCTACATGTTATTTATCAACATTTTTATCAACAAAATATGGCTGTATTATCACTAAAGTATCACGAAATTTGACCGTTTTACCACTTGATTGTAGAGTTATCCAAATTCATCAGTAATTTTGTCCGAGACTCTCCGTTTGAGCAAGTGTTTCTGGGCTACATATTATTACACATCTCGAGAAATAAAAAACTTCAAAAATCAATATCTGATCACTCTGAGCTTTGATGGGTGGGTTCATCGACTCGATTAGAATATTTGTACCCCCGAAGACAAAGAATAGTAATTTAGGAGCGTCTGATCGGATTGGGTACCTTTAAGCATGGCAATCGGTTTCAAATGGCCATGTTATTTATTAGTGAGGAATTGGTTGTTTGTGAGACTATTTATTAGTGGAACTTGGTAGTTGGTAGCATCATGAGACTGGGAATTAGCGTCGCAATGGGCAGTGCCGAGGCAAAAGCCGACACGAAATGAATTTGAGTCGGCACTTTTTTAGCCGAGGAAAAGATATAGACATGTTCACATAGTTTGTGAAATTGACCTTTGTTGAAGCGCTAGCAATGCCATGATCCATACGGCACATGTTCACAAAATCATTTTACTCACAATTTGCACACATTGACACAATCAGCTAGTGGGGTCAATATAAAATCTAACATGATAATCCGTCTCCAAGCAACCGATTACGGTTGACAGAGCAAGCTGCACCAACATGAAAGGAGGTCATTGTGCCAGTCGCATGCATGCGACATACCAATCATCTCACAATGTAGCCAACTGATGCTAGCACTTTGATGTGTTTCCGACGAAGCATATCCAACTTGACAAGCACGAGCTCCGATGTTTTAAACTTTTTCGACGGTGTGTTTCCGGGAGGTTTGGGACTCTTATACTTACTCTAACTTCCCTGTTTGTTGGGACCATATGATGGGTTTCAACATACATAGAGAATATTACAACTTTGGACGGTATTACGATATTTTTATTTCAGACGATATTATTGACGATATCAAAATTAAAACCGGCTATACCCGATATATCATCATATCGTCCAGCACTAATGAGAGCCAATACTATTTATTAAACAACAAATAATAATCAAAGTCATGTAATGCGCATTTAAATGATTAAAACTTAATAAAGGTAACACAATTTTCTTGTTATTTCAACGCCGGCTCTTTTTTCATCCTTTTTTATGAAGAAGTTTGTGATCATTTTGAAAACGATAAATTGGGAATTCCCAATTAACTAAGAATAGCAACAATTCGACATTATTATGCCACCCAGAAACGAAATTACTATTGCGTGTCCATATACATATATTTTGTCATAATATATTGTAGAGCTCTAACTATCGTCTGGGAGGATAAAGATCATAATATGTGTGTTCTTTATTTGTTATGGGAGTGGAGAAAATGTAATCTCTCACAACGGGTGTTCGACCTGTTGTTCAGCAATCATTTTTTTTCAACTTAGTATGTTCATTCGGCACACCTCGGTAGGCTCTGAGTTTTGACGAGTGCTGTATGTAATGGTGTCACGTGACTCAGGTCCGGTGGTAGATATCTACAGCAGGACGGAAGTCACTGAATTAGAATGAGCAATCGAGCATGCGCAGTTGCTACTTGCTAAATTTAATTACGAAAATAAACATACGTGGGTTACTAGTTTGAAAACATGCACAATTTTAAAAACAAGCTCGTCACACAAACGCTGCCAGTCAAGATGGCAGGCATAAATAGATTTGTACCAGACATTTACGTGTTTTGAGTCAGTCAATGGCCGTGTCCGACCCATTGTTTGCAGGCTTCAGGTTAAGTGAGAGAAAATTTCATAATTTTCCCCAGAAATTCTATATGCAACAACCGAATCATGAAACGAGTTTGAATAAGCTACAGAACTAACATAGTCATAATTTTCAACTCATGCATTGCTACTTTGATTCGAAGGAATCATTTGCACATCTGACGCCACTGTCTTTTATAATGTCCACAATAATACCTTTGCTTTTAATATACCTATTATTTACACCTTGTAAAGTTTTCAAGCGTCCACACTAAACAGTTCTCCATTTATTGACGTATCGTGCGTGCACAGAAATGGAATTTTGAGAACAGCGTCAAGCTTATCAACCTAAAAATTAAGAAAGTCCTCAAATTCTGTGTCCCAAAGAAAAGCCCCCCAATTCCCAGGTCCTTTTTTTTGTTTAATTTTATGGTTGCTGTGGCTGTTGCCAATTTCTTTTTGGTTTAAATTTCACAAACAGCAAACCAAGAAAACCATTTCATTTTTACGTTTTAATTTGAAGTTTAATGTCCGTGAATTCATACAGTGATTACTTCCATGTTCAGAACGAGGCTTCTTCGAGTACAAAAATCTTGGAACAAGGCAGCAAAAGGATACAGAAAATAATGTGCGGGTTGAGCAGAATTAATTCCGTAGTCAGTTTGATTGTCATCAGTAATTTTTCTTCCATCTAACGGTAATCCCACCGGTAATTTTCCATCGCCCATTTGGTAATACCTCTACAGCCAGTATTACCGGTGGATAACCGATTTAGTTTTGACATGATACCTTAAATAGACCCATGTATACTTTTATATTATAAAATCAGAAAGATTAAAGATGCCCATTATGTTCAGTCTAAGTAAACAATGGCAGTGCATCATGCACAGCATTTATTAAAGTACAAAAGTCTCACCTTTGTTTTCAGATACTGAGAGCCTCCTTTGGTCCAGAATGTTGGTGGATTAGGCATGGCATTTAGAGTAGAAAGGTGGATAAATTTCTGTACTCCTGAGTCTCGAGCTAATCGTGCCATTCTTCTTGGTCCATCAACATGAATGTCTTTGAATGAGAAGTTCCTTTAACAATAATGAAAGTATCAATGACACTGTAGCTCAACTTGGAAAAGGAATAATTTCATGTGTTACAGTCAATTGAGTGATTAGGAATGTGGAAAGTTGAAAGGCCTAGTAAAATCCAATATGGCCACTGGCGGCCATGTTTTTTTGCCGAATGACCCCAAAAAGACTCGTTCCCATTTACATGTCAATGTTAACATCCATCACAAATTTCATGATGATCCGACAAAAGATACGACCTGTAGCCCGTGCTAAAGGAACTTGTTGATGAGTCACACACGCACACATGCACCAACACACGGACGACGGATACCAAGCCATGGCAATAGCTCAAACTTTACAAAGTAAAGTTGAGCTAAAAAGATATCCAAAATAAACATGTAACACTAGAATCGAAATTCAATGCATCCAAAATTTTGATTTTTCCGTCCCATTGCTAAAATATTTTTTAGACAAGGCATTACTCTCACCCTCATACAAAGGGTAACAACTGTAATAACTAGAGGTGTGACTGTCCCAATGGGACTAAGGATACCCCCCCTGTGTTTTTAAAATACTAAGATGTTTCACATGTCAGTAAACATTTAGTTAAAATATTAAAAGTTCCCATTGCAGGTGCACAACCCTAACCCTAATCTTAAACCTATTACCGAAAATTGTAGGAATAAAAGCTCGGACAAAATTATGCATGTTGCGAAAATGTTCTAAGTCGAAAAAGGGGAATAACTCCACACACAAAAGTCGGACAGACATCATAATCGCAGGTGCACAGGTTCCCATGGTACTAAATATCACTGCCAAGATTAAAAGCAGGTGCACAGGTTCCCATGGTACTAAATATCTGTGCCTAAAATTGACCTAAAAATGTAGGAATAAAAGCTCGGACTAAATTATGCATGTTGTGAAAATTGTCTAAGTCGAAAAAGGGGGGATAACTCCACCAAAAAAAGTCTGACAGACGTCATAATCGCAGGTGCACGGGTTCCCATGGTGGTTGATGTCTTTGCCAAGTTTCACGGAAATTGATTAAAAAACGACTGAGAAAATCTCCGGACAAATTTGTGTCCACGGACGGACGATACGACGGACGGACGGACGGACAAGCTGATTCCAGTATACCCCCCCTAAACTTGGTTGCGGGCGGTATAATAATAAGGCCTCTCTGGCACCGAGACCTGATTATCCCCTCCTACCAGTCACATAAAATTTCTGATAAAGCCAACATACTTGAACAATATATCCTGTCTGTTCAGCATTGTGTCGTTGTAAACACGGATCTAAGACTATCTGCGTTTACAAAAGATAATTGCATCAGGTACAAATGACATATGTGAGACAGTGCGCTTGGGGCTGTGTGATATAAATTGTATATCCCTACTGAGTTGCGATAATCGCCATCTGTATCGGACCAGAAAAGCTGCCAATTGGAAGTACACATTCCAGTCAGCACATGGATTTCAAGCAAACACAATTTTGATCGTGGGAAAATCAATAATTAAAGCTAATATGTAATTATTTGGCCCAAAAAACGTAACACACCTATATTGCTACATGATGGCAACTAGTGTGTACAATATACAACTGAAGCCTTATATTAAATTATTAATATATTGAACCACCCTGCATACATGCACATGTAATGCTCAACCAAGAGTCATTTGACAAATTTATCAAGGTTACTGTTTCTGATGGAATCATGCATTTATTTTGCACTATTGCCTGCATGATAAAGACAGTTTCCTGCATGAAAATTACCCCTTTATAGTAATATGGACTTTCTTCGATTCAAAATTTGATTTGATTCTCGAATAATGATGAGTATTCGGTTTGATTGGAAATGAAATATTCGCAGGAGACTAGTATAGGAAAGAAATCAATCCATTGTGGTTACAATAGGAGCCTTGGGCAATAATGGATGGCTTGTGGTGTTATGGCAAGGGGTCAACTTAACAACTTACTTGGTTTCATATTCTCTGCCAATGCAGTTAACCACAACATTTGAATAACTCATGGCAGTTCTTAGTGACTCTTCATCTCTCAAGTCATAAGGCTGGAAGTAAGTATTTTGGAAAAGTAATTAATGATTAACCATTTCAGTGCCAAGCACTGAAAGGGTTAAGGTGATGCTCACATAGTAAATTTCCCTATTTCCCTAACAATTCTTACAATCCCAATTATTAATAAACACAATTGGTCTAAATTGGTCCCAATATAAATGAAAGTATCAATGACATTGTAGCTCAACTTGGAAAGGGATAATGTCATACATTACAGTCAAAAGAGCAATAATGAATGCCGAAAGTTGAAATGTTTAGATAATACCAGAGGTCAAACCAAAGAGCCATAAGAAATGTGGGATCAATTGGATAAAAAATGTTGGCTGTAGATCATGCTGATTAATTTAGTTGTGCAAAGAGTAAAATCCAACATAGCTGCCGGCAGCCATGTTTTTTTTTATCGAAAATCGTTCAAATTTGATAGCTTCCTTTTAGAGGTGATCCTATAAACATGACTGAGTTTTCATATAATTTCTTAGAACAATGTGGGCTGCAGGATGTGCTGATGAGTTCTAATCTGAAATCCAAGACATCTGCTGTCAGTCATGTTTTCCAACAAAAATTAATAAAAGTTTAATAGCTTTCATCTAGAAGTCACCACAAAGATCCATTTTTGGTGATCCTGTAGGCCAGTATAGGGAGTGCCAAAGGATTTAGTCATGCAAAGAGTAAATGTCCAAGATAGTTGCTTTATAAGGCCATGTTTTTCATCGAAAATCTTTAGCATTGCATTTCGATAGCTTCCATCCAGGGGTGATCTTAAACATGCATTTAAATTTTTTCAACATTTCTCCAAAAAATTTGGGCTGCAGGGTGTGCAGATGGATTCAAATTTGAAATCCAAGATGGCTGCTGGCAACCATGTTTTTTTCCAACAAATTTCAGGCTCCCATTTAGTGGTTACCAGGAAGATCCATATGAAGTTTGGTGACAATAAGATGAGGGATGTGGCCTGTACAGTAGGGAGTGCCGAAGGATTTAGTCATCCAGTGGTCACCCCAAGATACATATGAAGTTTGGTGAGGATCGGATGAGGGATGTGGTCAGTAGGCTGATACGTATCCAGACTGATTTCATACCTGTAACAGGCATGGGTGCCCAAATTCTGAAGCCAAAATTAACTCTGTGTTAGGCCCCTGCGCATACTAGTATTTGATAATCGTTTTGTTATTTGATTTCTTTAACTGTTCAAACCCTCTTGTTTCATGACAATTTATATATAATTCATTCCGAGTACAATCAATTGGAGATTGAAAGATATCTGACAGTTATGGTGAAAAACACGTCACATTCATGCTATTAGATGTATTATCTCTTCATTATTTGATTGTGTTTGCTTATAGCTTGATTTAAATTTGACAAGTGGTGGGATTTTGTCAAAAAGCCTGTCTTGCGAACTCATTTTAGGACTGACATTTGTGGAAATTAGCCATATCACGTCGTCCATTTGCACTAAAAATAATAAACAAAGTCCAATCACTCTGCTGAAAATATCTGACCGGACCTGGTTTGCGAACTCGTTCTAGATACTAGTCAAATGAACTCATATACCAAATATCTTTGAAATCCGTTGATATTTGTGGAAATGAGCCCTGTGAAGTCATCAATTTGCACACAAAAAAACAAACAAAGTCCAATAACTCTGCTGAAAATATCCGGGCGGACCTGGTTTGCGAACTCATTCTAGATACTAGTCATGTGAACTCACATACCAAAAATCTTTGAAATCCGTTCACATTGGTGGAAATGAGCCCTGTGACGTAGTCCATTTGCACGCAAAAATAATAAATAAAGTCCAATAACTCTGCTGAAAATATCCAGCCGGACCTGGTTTACGAACTCGTTCTAGATACTGGTCAATTAAACTCATATACCAAATATCTTTGAAATCCGTTGAGCTTTGTGAATATGAGCCCTGTGACGTCGTCTATTTGCTATTTGGTAAATTCGACAATAATAATAAACAAAGTCCAATAACTCAGGTAAAAATATCCGGCCAGACCTGGCTTGCGAACTCATTCTAGGTAATGGTCAGGTGAACTCATATACCAAATATCTTTTAAATCTTTTGAGATTTGTGGAAATGAGCCCTGTGACGTCGTCTATTTGCTATTTGGTAAATTCGACAAAAATAATAAACAAAGTCCAATAACTCCGGTAAAAATATCTGGCCAGACCTGGCTTGCGAACTCATTCTAGGTAATGGACAGGTGAACTCATATACCACAAATCTTTGAAAACCATTTACATTTGTTCCAAGTTATGACGCTTACAAATTCGGGACAGACGGACGGACGGATGCATGGACGGACCCACATTTTGCCCCTTATGTGTCTACAAACTTAAGTGGCTAGAAAAAATGGTGTGACCTATGAGACTACTTGTTTTTACGTGGCTTCAAAAGGGGTTCTCACGAAAAGCTACTTGCGAGGCTGCAAATCAAGTGTCAATGTATTCTGTGACTTACGGTTGGCGCATGTGAAGTAGTCAGCAGATTGTATTTTTTCAACCCTTCATTCACAATTTAGAGAGTTCATTAAGAAAAAAAGCGTGATTAAGAAAAATATTGTATATTTGTAAATAAGGTTGCTAATGTGGCTAGCCACTTAAGCCGTCCGTCCGTTCCCACAAAATGCCACTTATGTGTCTTCGAAGCCACTCAAATACCATTTGGACTCAAATGATTGCTTATGTGGCTAGTCACATAAGCAACCTCATTTGACAGCTGAAATGTGACCTAAGTGGCCTGAGAAAGTCACTTGAAAAAATTGTCTTTAATAAATTGAAACAATTTGTCCATCAATATGGATGTCCAACCAGTGTTCTATGGACACGGTGCGACAGACGGACGGACGGACGGATGGACGGAACCCATTACTATATCCCCCGCAAATTTTAAATTTGACGGGGGATAACAAAAAAATGTCAAAAATAGACAAACTAAGGGCTGTAAGTTAGGTAAAAAGGATCAGTCAAATCTGGTTTTCAAACTTGTTCAAGATATTATTGTTGTAAAAGATCCATATATATTAACAAATATTAATGAAATTGTTGTTTGTTCAAGTTATCACTCTAACAGACAGAATAAAAATACTGAGGTTATCCTAAAATCACACTGCAGTATGCGATATTACCAATTATTTCAACTATTCCCTTAAACCTCTGTTGAGTAGTGATCGTTTGGTGCACAAATGTTTTTTGGAGGAAATCGAATAGATATACAGCTTACAATAAATAAGGAAAACCAACATCCAAGCTCTGTTTTTATAAAATTATGGATTATCTAATGCTGCCTAATGAAATACAGTGTAAAGAAGCCAAGAAGTTTCTTCGTATTCCAATAAAGGTATTAAACCACAATGTTTACAGTGTAAAGAAGCCAAGTAGAAGGTAAACCACAATGTACCTGCACTAACGGTCATATAAATTTTCAAAAAATAGACAAACTAAGGGTATTGTGTAACATATTTGCACAATAATATATCTCATGAGTCTAAAAGGGTGTTATTTTGCAGTTAATTATACCCGGGATTTACTATTATCACAATGTATGGTAATGGGCTGGTATGAGCTGTAACCGTGATTAAGCCATCTTCAAAGGTTTACCGATTATGAAAAAACGACGGTAACAGTATTGAAAATCTTACTGATTATAATTGGTGTACTGAAATACTGCCCAGCACTATGTCTACTAGTGCGTGGAATCCAAATATTTTACCAAATTATTGACAAGCAGCACTGCCAGCAGCTCAAATCCTGTGTATCTAGTGATTTTTATATAAAGGCTCATGAAACAACTCACATGGTAAAGTATCTGTCCCAGATCCCCAGAAAGCTTGACATGACGAACAAAGTATGGGTCCTGCCTGTATGGAACTACTACCTGGGAGCCAATTTTCCCTGTAATAAAAAAAATATAATGAAAGTATCAATGACACTGTAGCTCAATTTGGAAATGGGATCATGCAATATATTACAGTCCATAGAGCGATAGGGAACTCAGAATGTTTATATGATTAAGTAGCTGGAGGTTACCCTGAAGATGCATAAATAGTTTGGTATCAAAAAGTTTGACTGAGTGAGTGCAAAAAAATAGTATTAAATATAAAGAGTCAAATCCAAGATGGCTCCCATCTAGAGGTCACCCTGAAGATCCATATGAAGTTCGGTAATAATCGGAAGAAGGAGTTGGCCTCTAGGGTGCGCCGAAAGGTTTTTATAGTCATACAAAAATTAAATAGTAATAACCTAAATGGTTGCTGGTGGCAATGAACATTTTATGGCTTCCATTAAGTGGTCATCAAAAAGATCCATATGAAGTTTGGTGATAATCGAATAAGGGAAGTGGTCTGTAGGGTGTGCACAAGGATTGAGGTATACAAAGAGTAAAATCCAAAATGGCTGCTGGCGGCGATGTTTTAAAAAACACAAATTTTAGTAAAAATTGACAGTTCCCATCTAGAGGTCACCTGAAGATCCAAATAAAGTTTAGTACTATCAGATGAGGAATGTGGTTTGTAGGGTGTGGCAAAGGATTTATTCATGCAAAGCCAACACAAGAAACACATATCCCTTTGAGTACATTGTAGATCGATCTATGATGGCTCCACTGGGGTCTTTATGAATTCCTGTTACCTGGCAACAAGCTCTAGTATTAGCAGATTGCTGCTCAGTATAATATTTGGTGAAATATTATTAAAAAGCTTGGATGGGTTTGAGAAGAACCAACACCATCTTTACCGATGCTGGTAAATAAATTAAGAAATTGCCATTAAATAAATAAACAAAGGTTAAACAAACATATTTCTTTCAAAAAGGTGGTAAGTGTTTTCTCCTGTTTTGAACCTAATTGACAGTATAAGCTATCTGCACAGTACAGAAGTTACTCTCCATTGTAGATCCATAACTCCATGCACAGTGCTTTGAGGCCACTGACAATCCGAGCCAAAACACTACCAAACACAGACACCTTGTAAAAAGTTATAAATACGTTATATTATGCGGATAATTAGTTGTCAGACATCTCTCTTAAACCGATTCGACATTCGAAAGGTTTAAAATAAAAACTTTCTGTCACTGTCCTTGAAGTTGGTGAACATTAAATGTGAGTCACCCCTCCGTGCTTGCCTTGAGGGCTGATTGAAATGCTGCGCTGAGGAGTCATTTAAGCATATGATGCTGGTAAATAAATTAAGAAATTGCCATTAAATAAATAAACAAAGGTTAAACAAACATATTTTATATAAGCTATCTGCACAGTACAGAAATTATTCTCCATTGTAGATCCATAACACCATGCACAATGCTTTGAAGCCACTGACAATCCGAGCCAAAAACACTATCCAACACAAACCCCTTTTATATGTATACTAGCAGGTTAGCCCGCCACTGGCGGCAATTGTCCCATGGCTTTGCTCGAAAAAGCAATTGCAACAGCTTCCGAGACACGTGTGCTGCATTTGCACCAAATTTTGTTGAAATCAGCAAGATTTACCCGATTTGACCTTGAATTGACCATTTTGAAGGTCAAGGTCAGGTCCTGGTCCTGATTTGACCTGTCCAAAACGCTCCCCGGACAAAAGTAGCCCTAGGTATAAAATTTCGTAGAAATCCGCCAGTTTTACCCCATTTGACCTTGAATTGACCATTTTGAAGGTCACGGTCAGGTAGGGGTCACGATTTGACCCGTCCGTGACACTGCCAGGACAAAAGTACCACTATGTAGAAAGTTTGGGCTCAATCGGTTGACCCGTCCCGAGTTGACCATTTTGCTTCCCAGATAGAATTTTAAGTGTATCGAAGATAATATTTAACATAGGATTTGCCATTCAAATCGATTTATTTCGATAAAACTCTTATTTAAAAAAAATTTAAGCTGAGACTTTGTGTGTTTCGAGCTATAACGTTGTGTTGAATTGTAAACAAACGCTCTTTTATAGAGACGCGTCATATACAAACGCTCATTAAATTATCACGTGATTAACCCCCGCAGTGCCGTTTTTGTGACTGAGAGTGGAGAACGGGTGCTGTGAGCTTCTCCAGAACGCTGCGATGACCATTCCCGTGGGATTTTACCCTTAGATGGGAAGTTTGGTCTCGATCGGTGCAGCCGTTTTCGATTCTATAAAGTACACATATACACACATATATATTTATATACGGAGTTCTCAAAATATATAGGAGACTAGCCGATGAGCCCGACGTTGTCCGGGCTATTCAAAAACCAAATTTCAAGTCGATAGCTCCACCCGTTTCCGAGATCTGGTCTGCGCATGCGCGAAGCTGGCGTCGGCCGGGCTCGGCGACCCGATAAAATTCGTATCCGGGGCAAGATACATTCACATAGCAAATTTCAAGTCGATAGCTCCACCCGTTTCCGAGATCTGGTCTGCGCATGCGCGAAGCTGGCGTCGCACGGGCTCGGCGACCCGATAAAATTCGTATCCGTGGCAAGATACATTCACATAGCAAATTTCAAGTCGATAGCTCCACCCGTTTCCGAGATCTTGTCTGCGCATGCGCTGCACGGGCGTCGCACGGGCTCGCCAATACGACAACGACAACTCTGGAAAAAATGGGCGGACGAAACCGCAGTTATGGGGAAATCTTGTCCCCCCCGGCTGGTCTATTAGCATACCATAGATCGACTGAATTGAGTTAGCAAAGTTATGAGTTGAAACGTTCGTACGGACGGAAGGACGGACCGGGGGCTCCACTATATACCCCCAAATCTCCATCGGAGATCGGGGGCATAATAATACAGCTGTGTAAGGTCGGATGGGTTTCGGTGGCGTTGGTGGTAGAATTGTGTTGCTCTTCACTCTTTTTGGCCGCGGTGGTGCTACTGCCGGTACTGGGGAACTGATAGATTGTTTTGTTATGTCAAGGTACTTTTTTTAGTTCTGTAGTTGTTTTATCAGATAGTCCCGACATTCATGTATTTTTTATTCGTAGCCGTTGATTTGTGTTATTTTTTGACAACATGGGCGACAAATCGCCTGGCCAAGAAATCCACATAAATTGACATTTTTTATAATTTCAAGAAGATCTGTCTTAGTTATTGTACATTTTATTTTGGATCCCGGAAGCTGTTTCCCTTTATTGTCAGTAAAACAACCGCCGAACGAAAAGTCACAAACCCTGCAACTATTAATTCCGATTCTTAGAATCGGCTTCACATGGGTTGAAGCGGCCATGACGGCACTGGCACATGACCATGTTTACACCTGTCAATCACAACTAATTTCATATTTATATTTAGCGCGGTGTGACGTAATTTGGGGGAAGCCCGCAACCGTTCAGAAATGAAAAGTTGATGGGAATGCAATAGACTCAGTATCAGTATGAATCTGAGTGTATGTTTACATAGACTGAACAAGGGGCTGAGTTTCTGTGATGGCTCATCTGCCTTCCTTTAAAAATGTGGTTTTTGCCTTTTATATTCTAACCAAAGACTAAGTTATTCAAAATAATTCACCATTTTGGTAACGGACGTACCAATCATAAAGGTGAGAAGTAATTGGAATATCTTACCCTGAATGAGGGGAGTTAATTACCTCTCCAAACTGGTATTATTTTACTTGTGATTGCCTGCGCTTCATAATGAGACATGCATAGTTTAATTTGATAGTCATTGATATGATTTCATCAACAATCTTGAAAAGTATACTAAAAATCTGTTTTTTTCTAGAATTACATACCCAATGTTCAAGGATGTGAGAAAGTGTGTAAAATGGTTTTGGAGATAACAAAATCCACATTTTTCTACCATTTTATATAATGTCTTCAAAATCTTTTTCTCTCCAACACGGAATTGCCCTGGTGATGATGGAATAACACTTGAAGGGCAAGTGGCCCTAGTATTTCATGTACATAAGATGAAGATACATGTGTACATAGATGGGGAATACAAGGGGAACTCGGGTAAAGTTTAGTGAGTCATTAATTGTAGTATTATTGACTCTGTTACTTTCCCACCTCCTTGTTAGGGCTTTGGAATATATGTAATATTTATGACCGAAATATATAAAGTAAGTTATGACGTAAAAATTGAAAATTTTAAAACTCAAATTTAAGTTTTACGAATAACTCATATTAATAATATTTCGGGCCCACCCATCCTCCCCGTTGTGAGTTGATAATACTTTCCAGAATGGCAACTTCTTATATCGCCGGAAGGAAAGTGATGATAGTGGAGTGGTCCACTCACAATCTGTGGGGGAATTAAATTGCTTTAATCTGATTGGATGGTTATGCTACACTGCACCACAGCCGATTTTATTTATGCTAGAAGGGGATAATTCTGACTGAAATATTTTTAATATCAGTTATCCGTGAAACTTAAATTTTTCATTTTTTTAACAAAATTCAGAAACATTAGATTACTCCCAACTTGTGGTCATCCCTAAGATCTATGTGAAGTTTAGTGACGATTTGACAAGTAGGGTGTCTTTTGTAGGGTGTACCAAAGGATTGTCATACAAAGAGTAAAATCCAAGATGGCCACTGGCCACCATGTTTTTCAACTTTGATGGCTCCCATCTAGAGGTCACCCCGATGATACATTTGAAGTTTGATGATGATCAGATGAGGGATGTGGTTGTGTAGATTTGCCCAAGGATTTAGTCATGCAAAGAGTAAAATCCAAGATGGCTGCCGGCAGCCATGTTTTATGGCCGAATGACCCCAAAATGACATGTTCCCATCTACATGTCAATGTTAACATCCATGATGATCAGACAAACAGTACGGCCTGTAGCCCATGCCAATGGATTGAATTTTGAAATCCAAGATGGCCACTGGTGGCCATATTTTTTTTCCTGAATGACCCCAAAATGACTCATTCTCAATGTCAACAGCCATGACAAATTTCATGATGATCTGACCAAAGGTACGACTTGTAGCCCGTTCTAATGTAAATTGTTGATGAACGGACCCAAACATGCACACATGGACAACGGATACCAACAATAGCTCAAACTTTACAAAGTACAATTGAGTTTAAAAGGAAATTTGAAACCCTCAGATGCCTGTGGGTCACAACAAATAAGAAAGGTCTTAACCCAGTCTTTCAACATGGAAACATGCAGTCAGAAAACTTGAATGAGGAATGAGTGATATATTCCGCAATAGTATCCAAGAGGTTGCAAATAAAGCTGTACAGTGGGATTCATAGTGATATTAACACCAGTCATTGCAGCCATATTAACATTCATCAAGAATAAAAGCTAAATATATCCCCAAAAAAGTGCTAGTCACAGTCAATTCAATAATGGTTTCTTCATCCCACCTGGAGCCCACAGCACAAACGAGTATTAAACAACGATGCACATGTTCACATTTTCCTGCCAAAACCGATACAACCCCCCCCTCACCAACAGTCAATTATACTTCATAACAGATGTGCTAAAACTCTGTCATCAAAGTCAGTGGTTAGCAGTGGTCTGCATTATTATCAAACGGGTGATGAGCAGATTATCAAAAACAGCAGGCCTTAAAATTTGACGCGAATCCGCAAATCCAATCGCGTCAATATTCGCGCAAACGAACTGATGAGAATCCACTTAGATTCCGTAGATTTGAGTATTCTCTCCTTGCCGAAGTTGGAATTCCCTGAGTCTTGTTTGTAACTAATTTTAGTCTCTACTTGCAGAGGTGTGTCGCTTGCCAACCAATGAGATACATTCGTCACAGTTACGTAATTTTGTCTGCTGGCATTAGCGACCTTGACCACGGTTTACCACTGACCAATAGAAATGTTCGTTCTTTTGTAGATACTAATCTTAGCCAATCAAACAAACCAACGCATCGGCATTTAAATCTCATCGAATTGATCGATCATCCATGTGACAAAATGGAAAGAATAAACTGAAATATTCCCTTTGAATACTCGGTATTTTTTATCAAACTCATTGTTTATAAGTTATAACGAAATCGGAAACTTTGTTTATGTATGTTCAAAAGCAAAATCCTTGTTCCCCATGCCAACGCACGTTACCGTTCAGATGAACGGCCTTCAACCTCAAATGTATAATTTGCACGCCTATTCAAAATAAAAATGGCGAAATGTATTTTTTTTAAAAGCTGCAGAAAAATGGCCTTTTGAAATTAGAGAGAACTTCAGGTTATTGGAAGAACTCTCCAATGATACAAAATATTCAAAGGCAGTATGCTTAATATTATGTGAGAAGAATGCCAAAAAAATCTCAGATTGAGTGGATGATTTACTTGGACATTTTCATTCCAGAAACCAGGAAATGAGACTTGGGCATCCTCAAAATTTACTCCCATGGGGCCAACCATGGTGGCCCCATCGGATCCTGGGACCCTAAACATGTGTTAGATTCTCGCAAATGTTTTTACGATTAGGATTCTCCTAAAATAGAATGAAATTGATGGCCTGATATTACAGCCTTGCACCGACCTGACCTTTCCATGACTGCCATAGTAGAAACAGCCAATCACCGCTCAGTATTAGAATCGAGGTCAGGTCATAATGAATATTAAAATGAGGAGCTGGGTGGATAGTGAAAAAAAAATAATGAAAACAAAATTAGAACTAGAATGCACTCAGAGAGATGCCAACGTGCGCAAAAATGTAATAAACAATAATTTAAAAAATAATTTCACTGTATTTTACTTAATGTATTTAATTTAATTTAATGTTAGCAAAAAAAGACAATTACCATGTCTCATTTCATCACAGATAAAAGGCAAATTACTATATTAATAATTTAAGTAATTAAAACCAATTCCATGTTGCCGAAAGGATGAGACTTTAATATCGATTACAGTTTTTTCAGCGGCATATTTTCATTTTCATTTTCCGATAGTCAAAGTTGACCAAAGGAGCAATTATAATAAATAATTAATACCATTTGTGTAAATATTGATAGCAGCCAATATGCAACAATAAAAATCAATAATTAATCAATAATTAATCAATAACGATCATTTTATGTAATAATAAACTCTTCAAACGGTGTTTGTGTCAACAAATGCGTTTTGTTTTGTGTTACATCATTCGTCGTATTTGACCCGGCACTCGGCTGAAGGTTAGGCTATTCAGCCTATTGCGTCGAATTACGAAATCGCGTTTTGAATGTCTCTCTTTTCCCGCACGATAAAAAGAGGTCTTCGCACGAACTAAAAATGATAAAACTTCCCAATTATAAGTAAAAATACCCAAATGAAGGAGTCTATGTAGGTCCCTAAGGAGTCTATAGACTCTTTGATGTAGAGTTCTGATGGAGAAACTGTAGGTCGATCTATTTTTGTCATAACTCTGACGTATTTTGACCTGGGAGAAAAAATCAAAATCGAGGCTCACTACGAGCATGCCAGTTATAAATATAGAAACAGGGAATCCCGACAAATGGCGATATCGGCGACAAACAAATTATCGAAAACAACACATAAAATAAACATAGCAAAAACGCGGCACAGTAAAAATGTCAGAACGCCACAACGTTTTACGTCGTTTTTGGTGACGTCATGGAGTGAAACGGAGTAGGGTGACACCAACCTACGAATCTGTCTGATCGCCATACTGTTGCGCGAGCGCACGTAATTATCGACAGATTTCGCCTCTATAAAAATTGTTTACTGACGATGTGTTGATTTGTATGAGTAAATAAATTATTAGTCGACAGAAATCACTGAGCTCCAGATGTTTAGTTGATCGTTTGACAGATTTTTAATGATAGTAAGCTGTATGGGTGGTGAATTAAGAGAAACATATCCGCCATTGCTACTGAGTCGGATCAAACTGGAAATTTACGCTCTTCGGAGACAATAATCGGTGGTTAAAAATTTATCAAATGCTATGTATATGAATGGTTCTGATGGGAGTTTGTGGTATTGATTGAAAGATGAATTCTTCCGTGGCTATATCGTTAGCATTACTGGTGTGAATGGCCTAAATTTGTCCAATTGCCGAGGGATGGTAAAAAGGTGAATTTCTACAGTTCCCCTTGTGTCTATTATACTACCATTAGCGTGAAGCAGGCGCGTATATAGAAGCGGCGTATATGGGCAGCGCAAAAGGGGGGCGGACAGCGGAGCGCATTAGAGGCCCTTGTGGACTACACCATCTATTATTAGGCAACATGGCGACTGTGGTGTTATTTCAGCCTACAGGTCCGATTATTGCGAGCTACGAAAGTCCAAATATTAAGGGTTCAATCATTTGCCAATGTTCATAAAATTGTTGCTGTTCTTGTGTGTACATATAGATCTGCCTGTCCAATTATTGGGAGCTACATAAATCACTGTATCAGCATGTCCGATTATTGAGAGTTACAAAAGTCCAAATACTAAGAGCTCAATCGTAGACTAATGTTTACTAAAATATCACTGTTTTTGTGTATATATAGATCTGCCTGTCCAATTATTGGGAGCTACATAAATCAGCGTGTCCGATTATTGGGAGCTACAAAAGTCCAAATATTAAGAGTTCAATAATTTCTTTGTAACCCCGCCAAACTGAATCAACTAAAACGATCATTTATTTGAACCCATAATCAAAGTTGTGGGCCATAAATTAACTGAGAAAATTAATGTTTTTCGGCAATAGGTAATGCTATATGTTTTGTAAACACTCAATCAGGGGCTTTAACGGAGAAACCTGAGTGTCTTCGGATTCGTTTGCATACGCAAATTAGGTTGAAAGGTCAAAGTACGAGTTCACCATTGGCAGTCGCCATACAATACACACTTTCAGTTTCACTGTCATGACTGTGCGTGAATATTTTAATTGTGTGAATGGTGTATTGGGGATTTCATAATATAAATAGCAGTTGGGACCACATAAATGTACTCGACGACGGACGAGTAGTGATGACTATAGCTCCACCGGAGACTTCGTCTCAGGTGAGCTAAAAACTACAGTGGTGATATCCTTTAATAAATAATTCTGACATACAGACGAATACAGGAAACATATCTTTATCTTATGATTTCGGCGACCAAGATTATGAAATTTTAAATTTTTCAAGCTCTAGCTATTTGGTTCGAAATTCGAATTGATCATAAACTCACTATTCGCAGGGGCCTATGCAATGAGCGATGTGGAAAATGGAAAATGTCGCCTGAATGAACTGAAGTGTTGTGAATGTGGAGACTCAGTGGAGTGTCACTTTAGTGGAATATGGAGCGGTTGGAAATGAAATGTCACTTTAATAGTTGAGGTGGATATAGTTTAGTGGAATATGGAGAGGGTGGAAATGAAATGTCACTTTAATAGTTGAGGTGGATATAGTTCATCTTCACAGAAGATAATCAATGAAATGTACAATGTGGAACATGGAACATGTCAATTGAAAAATTTAATGAAACATGAGGTGTCGCTTTAATGTATAGACATTGATTAAATGTGCAATTTCCTTCGCTGAAGAAAACCAATGATGAAATTGGTTGATACGCAAGTGAAAATGCAAAATGTTGTTCTACTGAAATGAAGTATCGAACATGAAGTGTCACTTTAATGGATCGATGATGAATGTGCAATTTTCCTCGCTGAAGAAAACTGACATTGAAATTAATTTATATGTCGATGAAAATGAAGTGTCACTTTAATATGTAGACAATAAATGTACACTTTTCTTCACAGAATAAAACCAACAATGAAATTTATTGATATGCAGGTGAAAATGCAAATTTGTTATTTTACTGAAATGAAGTAAGTGTCAGTGAAAATGAAGTGTTCCTTTTAATAATGGATAGACAATGAATATAATGTGTATGTAGAATTTGACCACATGAACTCAAATCATTTTAGGACTCCAATTTGAATTGTCCTACAATCAGTTCCTCTGTGGTCAAATTTGAGAATAAATGCCTATGTACTGTGTATTTAAGTACATATATTCCATATTCTTGCATCAGTGGGTAAATATAACTCACCTAATCGGTTAACCATTGATGTGCCGAGATTACCAGAGGCGCCAAAAACAGTAGCGACTATCCCGCTGAAGGATGATCGTCCACCTTTTCCTCGCTTCTCTCTGAACATATCCCCACCTGAGGCTCCTGAGCTGCCATGGCGATTTTGGGAGACAGACACTAATCCAAATGAACCACACAAGTTATTCCCTGAAAAAAATCAATGGCTGCTGATTTTCACTCACTCAAAATTAATATAATTCACAACTACAAAATACAATCATCGTGTCTGAGAAAAACCCACCTATATCATGTATATAATGAAAGTGTCAATGACACTGTAGCCTAACTTGGATAGGGGATAAGTCATACATTAGTCAATGGAGCGGAAAGTTTAAATGTTTAAATAATAACAGAGGTTAGCCCGGAGAGCCGTATGAAGCCGGATGGGAAGTGATGAATATAAGATGGGACAAAGGATTTAGTCATGCAATTAGTAAAATCCAAGATGGCTGCCAGCTGCCATGTTTTTCATTGAAAATCAATCAAATTCAATAGCTCCCATCTAGAGGTGATCCCAAACATGCCTGTACATTTTCAAAACATTTCGACAATAATTATGGGCTTCTGCAGGGTGTTTATGGCGGCCATGTTTTTTCACAGAATTTGGAAAAAAGCTCCCATCTAGAGGTCACACACACAGAGAATCCATAGGAAGTTTGGTGACTGATGAGGAATGTGGCCTGTATGGTGTACCAAAGGATTTATACATAGTTAATTTAAGTTATGCAAAGAGGCCATGTTTTACAAATGCAGTAGCTGCATCTCACTGTGGGGAAAGTTCTACTCCTGTTGACTTGGTTCTCTGCTGAGTTTTATTCACATTATCTACCGAGTAAAGTTTCCAATTCTTGGCATTTTTGCTCATTTCCTTGTCATCATCACAATATCAAATAAATCTTTCTGAAATTTCTTCATTTCCACTAATACTTATAAAAATCTGCGTCAGTTGTTTGCGATGCCGTGGGTGTTTAGTTCTGCTGTTGGTATTGGGAAAACAAAATATTAACACACGGACATGTTATTGCGGACTTCTGGGAGAAAAATTGAGACCAGCAAGAAAATCTCAGCCAGGCCGGGACAGTACACCTTTTAATGCCTACCTATAACTACAGAATGTTGAGAAAATCTATGTCCAAACTCTTTTAAATTCTATTAACCACTACCCCTTCACATAACACATTGCGTTAATAAACGTATATAGGCTCAATCATGAACCATAAGCCTAAAAGACATCGTTTTATTCTTGTTTCATGTTCCCTATTTTCGAGGTACCGGTACTACGGCAGTAGTCCGTTTTGTTAGGGAGCCAGGAGGGTTTTAATTACACTATCGCGCAAGGAAGGTTTGATGCTCTCCATTTGTTGGCGGTGATAGATCATTACGGAAAACTAATTTCTTAAGTTGCACATTCCTGGCGTTTAGGGGCCAGATGGCCCTCCAAAACCCCAAAAATTACTTTTAATTACACTATCGCGCAAGTCCACCATCTTTACATTGAATACTCTACTATGTTCACTGATCATAAAAACACAACTTAAGAACGCAAATTTCCTGGCGTTTTCAAATAAGAAGGGGTCCTCTAGGGGGACCAAAAATGTAAAAATTTCACTTTTAATTACTCAATCGCGCAAGTCCACCATTTTTTTCAGGAATAGTCTACTGTATTCACTGATCATAAAAACACAACTTAAGAACGGAAATTTCCTGGCATTTTCAAATAAGAAGGGGTCTTCTATGGGGACCCAAAAATGTCAAAATTTCACTTTTAATTACACAATCGCGTAAGTCCACCATTTTTTCCTGGAATAGTCTACTCTATTCACTGATCATAAAAGCACAACTTAAGAAAGCAAATTTCCTGGCGTTTTCAAATAAGAAGGGGTCTTCTGGGGGGGGGGGGGGGGGACAAAAATGTCAAAATTTAACTTTTAATTACACAATCGTGCAAGTCCACCATTTTTTTCCTGGAATAGTCTCCTGTATTCACTGATCATAAAAACACAACTTAAGAACGGAAATTTCCTGGCATTTTCAAATAAGATGAGGTCCATGGGTGTTACAACAGAAATATATGTAGTTCTTTTTGTGACAATATATAGGCATATAACATATTCTTGTTTCAAAATAAAAAAAACATTAATCACCTTGAACACTAAAGCTTTGTGGAATAATTGCACTTGGTATTAATTGTCAATATCTTAGAACATAAACACGGAAAGCTTCATTAAGCAATGAGCTCGGCATCTATTGACAATGCATGTATATTTATGGGTCAATGTCGTCATCAGTGTCGGAGTCATCAGCACTTGTAACCAGGTACACGTTCATCGTCCGTATCATCATTGTCACATTCCGGTTGTTCTGGGATTACTGACTCTGGCATCTGTGGCCCGTCGAACCAGATAAATAGCCCTGTCAATTTTCTGACGCAAAACAGAATTGCAACGCGGAATACTACTACCGTCCAGTCCTTTCAGCTTTTCATTCTTAGGCCCAAAAGCTTTCTCGAACACATTGAATCTGTATTCGTTAATTGGGATGGGTTTGCAGGCACCATATAGCGTACATGTATACTCTTCAGGTTCCTCGTACGTTTCTTCTGAAACAGATCATGAGGCCAAGTCTGCAAATGCTTCAGAATATCGATCGTCCGGATCAAGAAGAGCAAAATGGCGTTTCTTGCCCTTCTGAGCAAAAGCGGCTGTATAATCGCATCCGCTGTAGGCGTGAAATGCTGGCAGCGCAGAACAGATGGTTTCTCCTATTTCCTCAGTCACAGCTGAAACGTTCACGTAGCATCTGCTACCACGTCCAGTTGTACCAACATACATCCAGATAATATATTTAACTGTATGTATGTGATGCAATAGAAAAATACGAGTATATCTGTGTCCGCAGCTCGTACTACGATGTTACCAACTGGTATTTCATGATCAACATCCACCATTTGTAGACAAACATTGTGTCTGCCTCCGGATGATCACAATACAGACTTTCCACGGTCTGCTTCTCGACATTGCCATCGACAACAATAAACTCCACATACTCTTCGTCAAAGCCAAGGTGTATTCCCTGTCGACAAAGACATGTGTGTGGTGTGAAGAAGATCAATATTTGGCAAAATATCGAGGCAGCTGTTTCTTGAAAGATGTTCAATGCTTCAGACACATCTTCAGGTGGGTGAATATTTCAAAACTGTACAATTTGATGTTACAACCATTGGTCCTATAATTACAGAAGTTTGTGCAACAGGAGAAAACCAAATAATAATTTTTTCTAGGTACCATGATAATTAGGATGATATTCAGACAAAACAACTGAACCAAACTCTGAGCTGTTGGATTTTTACAGAGCCAACATGAGTCCATGTCATGAATTTCTGAATGTTACTTTTCTACATTGAAATGTATAGACTATATTTTTTTCCTGAAGAGGTCAGATAAATCTCACATATTCAATCCTAATTGAGTCCATGAAACTTGAACAAAACGACTATAACTGGAATATGGACTTTCTTCATTTAAACTTGAAAATATAGGGCGATTCTCCAGGTGTTGTACGGGACATTTATACTCTTATATGGCCCCTATTTTATTCAGGAAATTAAACTTGCGATATATAATATACTCTGGCAATGCTGCTAGGCACATATAACAAGCACAATAAAACTTGATTGTTCATAGAGATCTAATTTTTTTTAAATAGTAAAAAATATGCGGTGTTGTACGGGACATAATTTGGGAACTGGTTTTGTGGTCAATGACTTTCAACGACATATTCAATCCAATGATGAATGTACTTGTCAGGATGTGTCCTTTGTGTGCTCAGAAAGTTAACCCTTTTGCAAAGTTGACATAACTATTGTAATGGGGTTCATTTACATTCAAGATATTGTTGAAAAATACTGGTGTTGTACAGAACAACTGGAAAAGTGTTGTACGGGACATAATTTTCCATCAGAGATTATTATTGTATAATTTAATGATATGGTTCAAAGCTACATATTTTTCACTTAAGTATCATACCCATTGATATTACATACATACGATCATGAGTATGTAGGGGCGCCTACGGCGCATAAGATACTATACGCGACGGGATAGGGTGGGGTGGTGGTGGCTGGTGGGTACAAGCATACATACGATCATGAGTATGTAGGGGCACCTGCGGCGCATAATATAGTATGGGTGGCGCGATGGGGTGGTGGGTTGTTTACTTACATACATACGATCATGAGTATGTAGGGGTGCCTGCGGCGCATAAGATACTATGGGTGGCAGGATGGGGTGGTGGGTTGTTTACTTACATACATACGATCATGAGTATGTAGGGGCGCCTACGGCGCATAAGATACTATGGGTGGCAGGATGGGGTGGTGGTGGGTCACTTACATACATACGATCATGAGTATGTAGTGGCGCCTGCAGCGCATAAGATACTATGGGTGGCGGGATGGGGTGGTGGGTGGGTACTTACATACATACGATCATGGGTATGTAGGGGAGCCTGTGGTGCATAAGATACTATGGATGGCGGGATTGGGTGGTGGGTGGGTACTTACATACATACGATCATGAGTATGTAGTGGCGCCTGCGGCGCATAAGATACTATGGGTGGCGGGATGGGGTGGTGGGTGGGTACTTACATACGATCATGATAATGTAGTGGCGCCTGAGACGCATGAGATACTATGGATGGCGGGATGGGGTGGTGGTGGGTACTTACATACATACGATCATGGGTATGTAGGGGCGCCTGCGGCGATTAAGATACTATGGATGGCGGGATTGGGTGGTGGGTGGGTACTTACATACATACGATCATGAGTGTGTAGTGGCGCCTGCAGCGCATAAGATACTATGGGTGGCGGGATGGGTTGTTTACTTACATACATACATACGATCATGAGTATGTAGGGGCGCCTGCGGCGCATAAGATACTATGAGTGGCGGGATGGGGTGGTGGGTGGGTCATATGAGTATGTAGTGGTGCATAAGATACTATGGATGGCGGGATTGGGTGGTGGGTGGGTACTTACATACGATCATGAGTATGTAGTGGCGCCTGCGGCGCATAAGATACTATGGGTGGCGGGATGGGGTGGTGGGTGGGTACTTACATACATACGATCATGAGTATGTAGTGGCGCCTGCGGCGTATAAGATACTATGCATGGTGGGATGGGGTGGTAGGTGGGTCACTTACATACATACGATCATGAGTATGTAGTGGCGCCTGCGGCGCATTAGATACCATGAATGGCGGGATTGGGTGGTGGGTGGGTACTTACACACATACGATCATGAGCGTGTAGTGGCGCCTGCGTATAAAGACACCCCTATTTTATGTACGAATTATGAAGGTATATGTGTATCGGTAAGTATAGCCATATTTTCTTGGGAATTTCCCACTCTAAATATAGATACAGTTTCGTTTGCTATCTAATTACCGCAGTGTGCAGACGAAAGCTAACATGAGAAGAATGATTTGATAGGCTGATTTCGGTAATGCGCAAACTATTGACCAATGACCTGCCCTGTTTTAAAAATCGACCGGGTTATCGGGGTCAAACACGTGTCACACTGAAAATCTTTTGCGAGCAGAGCTCTGATAGGTCTAAAGCTCAAAGGTCACACTCGATAAACCAATGGTAATGCGCGTTGTTTTACTATCTGCAGGCAGTGTGCGGCATCAAAATGTCTGCTGAAATGTCTATCATTCAATCAAATAAAATCAATAAAAAATCGAAAGTGTGGGACTATTTCGGTTTTATAAAAATAAAAGAAAAACAGCCGGATATGTCGCGGACAATTTGCAGATTATGCAAAGAAACAGTGTGTTACAAATCGGGAGTGACGACGAATATGCGGGCCCATTTGAAGAGGAAACACTCTATTGACATAGCGGAAATTGATGCTGCCAAAGAAAACAGAACGAAACAGACAACAAAGGGGCAGCTGAGCATACCAGAGGTATTCGTGTCCAAATTAAGCAAATCGTCAGACAGATATAGCCGAATAACAAAAGCCATCGGACAGTTTATTGCCAAGGTAATGCGTCCGTATCAAGTAGTCACAGACACAGGGTTTGTAAATCTTCTGAGGACAATTGAACCTCGATATGACATTCCAGGGCGAACACATATATCAAACACAGTTATCCCCGATCTGTATAAAGAAACAAAGGCTTCTGTTCAAAATGACATTGATAACGCACAGTATTTAGCTCTGACAACCGATAGCTGGACATTGCGGGCAACTACTAGTTACCAGACTGTCACAGCACACCTCATTAATTCTGATTGGCAGCTTAAGAATTATGTTCTAACTACGGATGAAATGGTTAATTCTCATACAGCCGATAATATAGCTGCTTCGCTTAAGGAAACAATATCTGAATGGAATCTCATGAAATATGGATCTCTTCCACCATTAACAACTGACAATGCTAGTAACATCACACTTGCTGTTAAACAAATGGATACCAAACATATCGGATGCTTCGCTCATACAGTAAACCTAGCAACCCAGAGAGGCCTCAAAGTTGCTCAGTTTGATAGATTGCTGGGGCGTGTTCGTAGAATTGTTACATATTTCCATAAGAGTACTACTGCGACAGCAACTCTTGCCAAGAAGCAGGTACTTTAGACCTGCCACAACATAAACTCATAATGGACGTGACTACAAGATGGAATTCGTCCTTCGAAATGCTAGACCGATACCAGGAGCAACAGGCTGCTGTTGACGCAGTATTTTTGTCGAAGGATATCAAGAAAGAAGCAAAAGATATAAACACTCTAAATGACACTGATTACAGCAATATAGAAGAACTACTCAAAGTACTGGAACCGATTAAGATTGTCACAACAATTCTCTGTGATGAGAAATGTCCCACCGTTTCTTTAATCTACCCTCTAAAAGAAATGATGATGAAGAATTTGACAGAGAACAGTGATGATGCGCCTATTGTATCAAATGTTAAGAAAGCGATACGAGATGATCTCAGTCCAAGATATGCAAATCCTGAGTTGAAAGAATTTATTCTAGTAACATCCTGTTTGGATCCACGGTTCCGTGAGTTAACATTTATTCCATCTGAGGAGAGGCACAAGTTTTTGTGTCATTGAAAGTAAAAACAGTGGAACTACTACAGAAATGTGAGGAATATAATTGTAAGGCGAAAGATTCCAGTTCAGAGGCAAGTCAGGCGACCAGCATGTCCAGTACCACTTCACAAGATTCTGATTCAGCCGACTCTGTTGACTTTGAGAAACCGCCAACAAAAAAGAAGCGTGTTAGTGCTATGGAAAAACTCTTCGCAAATGACTTACTAGAACAACAGAAAGATGAAACGCCGAAAACATTGGATGAAATAGTTGAGGATGAAATAAAGGAGTTCAAAAAAGAGAAACCCATGCCTCTGACCAGTGACCCTCTCTCATGGTGGAGACTGAATGAAGTGAAGTATCCGAAATTATCTTGCTTCGCAAAACAATGCTTGTGTATTCCAGGTACCTCAGTAGCCAGTGAGAGAGTGTTCTCAACCGCTGGGGATGTTGTGAGCGCCCAACGATCATGTCTATCCCCTGAGAACGTAAACATTCTCGTGTTTCTGAAAAAAAACTTGAGTGTCTAGCATCTACTCACTCTAGTGTCTAGTATCCGACTATCTGTGAAGCTGTTAAGTTGTTAACTCAGTATTCAGTTGGTGGATTGGAATGGACAGACACATGTGTTGTTGATTTATAATAAATTTATAACAATAATTTCAAACACGTAATGTAACCACCCCACGACAATCCGCCATGAACAATAACAATGACGTTTTCATTGTTCATGGTGGATTGTCGCGGAGTGCTTACATTACTTGTCATTATTAATATTGTTATATCTGAGTATGTTGTCAGAAACTCCAGCAACAAGTGCCAAATAATTAAATCTTATCAACTTATTAAGTTATTATGTTACTGATTTGTTTAAAAATTGTTTTATTGTTTATTCAATTAAAATCTTTTAATGAATTCATGTTTTAGCTATCTGTTAAAAGTGTGTGTTACTCACTCTTTACAGTGTACACGTAACCATTAATCGTGAATCAATGAAAATTCAAATAGTTTGGGATGAATCATACACCTCCCCTTGTCCCCTTTTAAATGAGTCATGTGCTCGATAATAATAACTTAAAATCTAGTTCAAACAGAAACAAATACTGAGTAGTCAGTCACTTAGTCTAGTCACTCACTGTTCAATATTATTTTCATGTTGAACTTTCAGTCTTATCATTATTCACTAAGACATTCATGCTCTAACATTGAAAGCTTTGAAACATGTACTGAGTTGTACTCCTTGTCTCAAAATTTAAAATGAACCTCCAGTCTATTGACTCTATTGTTTTGATCTAGTTGAGGAATGATGATTTACATTTATCAATTGCAACAAATAAAAATCTGGACCTCACTTTCATGGCTTTCTTTGAAAGTTGGCACTTGCACAATGTACAGTATGGTAATTTAATATTGGATCCCAGAAGTACATGTACGTGTTATTCAGAGATATTGGACCTGTCGACTTGCACATACTCAGTCCCAAGTATGGGCATATGGCCATTATGGGGTATATTCCATTATTCCGGGTAATACATGAACACTGTTCAACACTCTCTAAAAGTAAATGGTACCATTGGAAATGCTTTTGGTAATTGATTTATTAACAGGGTTTAGCAACTAGTGCTGCTTAGTATTTACATATTGGATACATACATAGCAGTATAGATGACAGTATCATGACACAATACATGAATGGTATTTAATTTTTCAAATAGACTTTCTGGGATACAGTGCCGTTGTCATGACTGAATCAGCAGACCTGTTTTGTCGGTAACTTGCATCGCGATGCGCATTGCATCGTGGACAAATAATCACGATGCGCATCGCATCGTGACCCCTCCGCATCGTGGCAGCCCTAGTCTGCCCACGTCTCCTCGGTTTTGATCTGCGTAAGAATATCTTAAGAGCTCTGACAGGACAAAGGTGTTGATCTGCAGACTGAGGTAGTGTTGGAATCCGAATGACTGCAGGATACTGGTTAGGTAATTGATTTTTGGCAAGAAAGCCAGGATGTGGGAGCAATTCAACAACATCATTGGATATGCGCAAACAACCTTCAGACACCGACAACGCATGAATTTCACTGACCCGCCGAGCAGAAGCAAAGGCTATAAGGAACACAGTCTTAAGAGTGAGATTGGTGTAAGAGCACAAGTTCAAAGGTTCAAAGAGTGATCCTCCAAGGAATGTTAACACCCATCCCAAATTCCACTGAGGAGAAAGGGAACGACTTCTGGGGCGAGATAGAGAAAAACTAGCCATTAAATCAGACAAAACATGATTGTAACCCTTGATTGTAATTGGGGAGAGTTTCTTGTGGTCAAACAGGTATTGTAGAAAATTGGAAAATGTTCTGCGTGATGGCTTTGCAAAATCAAGGTCCTTGGAAATGCACCAAGCTGTGTAAATAGCCCAGCGAGACTGATATACCTTCATAGTAGACTGGCGCCTTGAGTGAGTAATGCTGTCCACAACTGCTCTGGAAAACCCCCGTCTGTTGAGACAGGACTGGATAAAAGACATGTGTGAAGGCGGAGGTTGGCGGGATATGGATGCAGAACCAGAGGGTCTCCTTGCCCCAGCAGATCTGGGTTCGGAGGGAGTCTGAGTGGCGGGGATTGCAACAGAGGGCGCAACATGGTGGTCCATGAGCGAACTGGGTCCAGGGGGCATATCAGAATCATTGTGCAATGTGACGACATGATCTTTTGTAGAACCCGAGGCACTAGAGCCGATGGAGGGAAGGCATAGACGAACTTGTGGTCCCATGATAGACACATCGCATCCACTGCCGAGGCTGTGTGATCCGGACACGGAGAGACCAATATCGGAAGTTTCGCATTGAATCGGGTGGCGAACAAGTCGACCCCAAATTGAGCAGATCTTCATGAAAATCTGGGCGTTCAGAGACCATTCTGTGGCAAGAACTTTCCCTTTTCGAGAGAGAGAATCGGATATGACATTCAATGATCCGGGTATATGTCGAATGGAAAGAATCATGTTGTGGTGCCGGCACCAGTCCAGAATATGCAGAGTCATGGCACACAACTGAGGTGAGTGTGTCCCCCCCTGTCTTTTGAGGTAACTGACCACAGTGGAATTGTCGGATAGGACCAAGATGCTGTGAGAGGCCAATAGGAGGTGCCAATGTTGGAGAGCAAGCAGGACTGCTTGCAATTCCTTCACATTGATGTGTGAGGCTATCATGGATAGAGGCCATTGGCCTGAAACAGTTAGGTGCGAAGGTAGTAATACAGCCCGCCCAGCCCTGTAGGCTGGAATCGGTTGTTAACGTCATGACTGGAGAAGGGGAAGTCAAGGGAACCCCTTGCAGTAGCCAGTCCATGATGGTCCACTGATGAATGTGACCCTTTACTGGGTTGACCACTGAGATCAACGTCTCCATATGATCGTAGGCCGGATTCCACTGAGATAGAAGATATAGCTGTAGAGGTCGTAAGCGAGCTAGACCCAGAGGAATTAAGTGGCATGCCGCATTGGCTATTCCCAAGAGGCGCATGAAACAGCGTGCAGTGATGGTCTCCCACTGTAGACACCATCGTGCCTGTACTTGAAGAGTCACGCCCTGGGTTGTGGAGCGGTTCGGCGAAAGTAAGCCAGAACTGACTCCATAGTGCGGCAAAACGCCCAAGGACTCAGATTGAGCCCGAAAGGAACTGTTCGATACTGGTAGATAATACCTTGGTATGAAAACCGAAGGTAACGACGAGAAGCGTGTTGGATCAAAAGATGTGAATACGCGTCCTGAAGATCCACGCTGACCCCGAACGAATGAGGCCGGGTAGCGGTCCGCACAATCGCTGGAGTATCCATCGAGAAATGTGGGGGACTGAGGAACTTGTTGAGAGCTGAAAGATCTTTAACTGGTCGGAGTAAAATCCGGGAGTGGACACTTTTTCCACTATCTCCAAAGCCTGTTTGTCTAGTAGAGCTAATATTTCTGTGTGCAGCACCCGTGCCCGAACTGGGTCTTTGGGAATTGGGGTGTGCAAAGTATGAGACGTGACGGGAGGAGGGGAGTCGAAAACTAGGAAGAGGCCTCTCGAAATAACATTTTCCAGCCAGGAATTGTGGATGAACAGTGGCTGCCATGCCTCTGCGTGACGCGAAAGACTCCCCCCCCCCCCCCCCCCCCCCCCCACCGGTATACGTACAGGCTGTGGATGGAATGTGTCAAAAACGACGAGAAGGAGCTCGCGGCTTGCGACGAGAGTCCTGCTTCCTAGGTCGGCGAGGAGATCTGGATCTCTGGGGACCAGGATTTCCTGCAATGTTGGTAGCATTATCTACCATCTGTTGAGCATTAGCATGTAACTGATGTTGACGTGTTTCGACAGACAACGGGACGGACTGAGAGCTCACAGGATACGGAAGTTGCGGAGCGAATCCCCGGTTGGGTGTCACTGAAGGTGTGGAGAGACGTACCTTCTTCGTCTTGGAGTATGAACGGTCAGTCCTGGGACGTTTTCTGTTCAAGTTTGCTGAAGCCTGGGCAGAATGCCGAGAGCCCCGATGTTGAGCTTCTGAGGCCAAGGTGTTACGAATTTCGGCTACCTGGTTGTTGAACAGAGATCGCCCACCTAATGGCTGTCGTAATAACCAATCAGAGTGATGTGGTCGCAAGACCTTGCTACTCTGCAGGGCAGCGCCCCTCCGCAGCAGTTCGATGTTATGGTTGATAAGCACAGCCGAGGACATGGCATGTGCAACCGATCTGGACAATACTTTTGCTATGTCCTTCATCTCAGAAATACGGTCGGGATGAGCTCCCAAGAAAATTGCGGATGACGACAAATCAGCCAAAGATAGAATACGAATAATATCACGACTGAGAGTTTGTAATAATGCTGTAAGGGGCTGAATCCCCAACCGGATGAAGCCAGGCATGGTTGCACCAATAGCATCAGCATCTGTATCCAGCCGAGTGGAATAATCCAAGAATATAGGAGACCCAGGGATGGATCCAGGGATTTTTTGGGGACACCTGTTTTGGGACCATGATATGTCGAAGGCATATCCCGAGGGCCGTAGGCCCGAGATGGGGGTAGGTACGGGGGGTAGCCCCCTCCCTTAGGTGCAGCATTAAAGATCCCGCATAAGAAAATGCACTGGCTTACAATGTCAAGATAAAGGCCAATGTATTATTTTATATATGTGAGGCTCCTTAGATGGGAGACTCTCATTTATATAAGAGAATGCATTGGCACAGGATTTTTGCAAAATTTCAAGAAGTCCCAGTCATGAAAGGGTTAAAATATTTCTCACTGGACACTTGATTAAGCAAATAAAGGCTCTATATCAACTGTATATTGATGATTTGCATTGCATGTTGTTGAATTATAATAGAAGATTTCCTTCAGAATATAGAAAATTCAGCTTTAATAAAACTATCCACTTGCAATTTGGGGACATTTAGGCCACCAGAGTTTGGGCGCCCAAACCTGTAACAGGTATCAAAAGAGCCCTGGATCCTTCCCTGAGGAGACCCATCGGAATTATAGGATGATCGTTGAAACGATTGCAGAACAGGAAGCGGAAGGCGAAAACTGGCTTGATTGAGCTGCAAATGCTTGCTGTTAGGCTCATCTTGTAATAATGTATTATAATGATTGAATGTATTTTCAACAAGAGGAGATTGCGGAAGAGAGGAAGGACCAACGTTACGTTCTTCTGCGCCCAGCAAGTTATCGACGCTGGAAGATATGCGAGGTTTCATGACAGGTTGGGGAGGTGGACACTTTTCCTTAGGTAGAAGTTTATAAAGTAAGTCAACCGTGTCCAGAAAATCACGTTCTGCCGGGAACTTCATTATCATCGGTCGACAGTGTGGAACCACTGTCGGCTATTGCATCATGCTCATCGTCGACAAGACCTTCCGACGCCATCGGGCTGGGATTCGGTACTCGAGGGAGGCCTACTCTGAGAATGGCTCGAACGCGGAACAAATTCTCGCGCATAAGGATTTAAGTTGCTATTACCTGCCCAATTTGCCCCCGGAAATCCTGGTGCACAATTAGATGCCCAGGGAGAAAAAGCAGCGCCCCAAGGCCAGAAGGGCGGAGAGAAACAATTTGGAGGAGCCATCGGACCAGAGGAAGCCCCCCCCACCAAAGCCCCCAAATGAAGGCTGTCCTGACCAAGCTGGATTAAATGATGGTGACATACCCCCGGCATCCCATGATGGCGGAGGAGCAGGCCTGGACGTATCGCGCGGGATGACATTTCCAGGGGGACAGGACCCACTCTCGTAATGAGGTGGGCCACGGTGCCGTGGGGAAGCGTCAGAAGGCCTGTTGGCTGGAGCGCTATGAGCGGCACCGGACATTGACTTCCCCACCCAGAACAGCCGCCAAAGGCGCGGGTGCTGATGTCCTGGAGGATTGGTTGCCCGAATCTCCGAGAACGGCACGCTGCCTCCCATGGTCTGCTGATGCAGGACCGGGGGGGCCGAACTGGTCCTGCCCGAGGTAAAGACTCTCTAGAGTACTGATCAATGACCAACGTGTTCTAACCCAACTCCTGCAAGTTGTACACCGGTTAGTCGGCGAGCAGCCCGTGCACAACACACACGGAGTGTGGTTGCCAAAATCCAATTTTGTACGCCCGCAAGCGAGACACGACATTGTTTAAATTGTTTTTAAATTTTGTTAAATAAAGGCAAAGTTCTTCCCTGTACGTCTGTTAATGACCGCGTAAAGGAGAAAAAGACCGATTCTTACCTGTAAATTCCAATTTATAGATAAGATCACGTGGCCAGAGACAAAAGGTACATCCAGTTACCAAATATTTAACTTCCGGTTCGCAACTTCCGGTATAACCGGAAGTTATAATTTCCGTACCGAAGAATTTTCGTACCGTTTGGTAACCTATAAGGCAAGGTTCTCCTCTACGTTTATACATACACGCAAAGCGAATAACCATATAGTTCAGTGGGAACGTGTCTTTGTAGGAAATATGAAAGTGTCAATGACACTGTAGCTCAACTTGGAAAGGGAATAATTTAATGTGTTACTGTCGATGGAGTGATTAGGAATGTGGAAAGTTTAATGTCTAATACTAGTTTATCAACATGAAGAGATATATATATACATGTATATAAAAGTTAAATCTAAGATGGTTGCTGGCGGCTATGTTTTCCAACAATTCAAAAACATTTGATAGCTTTAGTCATGCAAAGAGTAGAATCCAAGATGTCCGCTGGCAGCCATGTTTTAATGCCGAATAACCCCAAAATGACTCTTTCCCATCTACATGTCAATGTCAAAAGTCAAGACAAATTTCATAATGATCCGACCAAAGGTACGACTTGTAGCCCGTGCCAAAGGATGGCTGCTGGTGGCCATGTTTTTTTGCCGAATGACCCCAATATTACTCGTTCCCATCTACATGTCAATATTAACATCCATGACAAATTTCATGATGATCAGACTAAAGGGACGACCTGTAGCCCATGCTAAAGGATTTAATCGTGCTAATGGATTGAATTTTGAAATCCAGGATGGGCGCTGGCAGCCATTTTTTTTGTCCGAATGACCCCAAAATGATTCGTTGCCATCTACATTCCAATTTCAACAGTCATGACAAATTTCATGATGATCAGACTAAAGATATAACCTGTAGCTCGTGCTACATGTAAATGATTTAGTCATACAAAGAGTAAAATCCAAGATGCCATATTTTTTGGCCCAATGACCCCATAATGACTCGTTTCCCATCTACATGTCATTGTTAACATCCATGACAAGGTACGACCTATAGCCTGTGCCAAAGGATTTAGTCATGCAAAGAGTAACATCCAAGATGGCTGCTGGCGGCCATGTTTTTTGGCCAAATAACCCCAAAATTACTCGTTCCCATCTACATGTCAATATTAACATCCATGACAAATTTCATGATGATCAGACGAACAGTACGACCTGTAGCCCGTGCTAATGGATTGAATTTTGAAATCCAAGATGGCCGTTGGTGGCCATGTTTTTTGTCCGAATGACTCGTTCCCATCTTTATTCCAATTTCAACAGCCATGACAAATTTTATGATGATCAGACTAAAGGTACGACCTGTAGCCCGTGCTAAAGGATTTAGTCATAATTACAAAGAGTAAAATCCAAGATGGCTGCTGGCGGCCATGTTTTTGGGCCGAATGACCCCAAAATGACTCGTTCCCATCAACATGTCATTGTTAACATCCATGACAAATTTCATGACGATCTGACCAAAGGTGCGACCTGTAGCCCGTGCTAAAGGATTTAGTCATGCAAAGAGTAAAATCTAAGATGGCTGCCGGCGGCCATGTTTTTTGGCCGAATGACCCCAAAATTACTCGTTCCCATCTACAAGTCAATATTAACACCCACGACAAATTTCATGATGATCAGATGAACAGTACGACCTGTAGCCCGTGCTAATGGATTGAATTTTGAAATCCAAGATGGCCTGCTGGCGGCCATGTTTTTTTCCCAAATGACCCCAAAATGACTCGTTCCCATCTACATTCCAAATTCAACAGCCATGACAAATGTTATGATGATCAGACTAAAGGTACGACCTGTAGCCCGTGCTAAAGGATTTAGTCATACAAAGAGTAAAATCCAAGATGGCTGCTGGCGGCCATGTTTTTTGGCCGAATGGCCCCAAAATGACTCGTTCCCATTTAGATGTCATTGTTAACATCCATGACAAATTTCATGATGATCTGACCAAAGGTACGACCTGTAGCCCGTGCCAAAGGATTTAGTCATACAAAGAGTAAAATCTAAGATGGCTGCCAGCGGCCATGTTTTTTGGCCGAATGACCCCAAAATTACTCGTTCCCATCTACATGTCAATATTAACATCCACGACAAATTTCATGATGATCAGACAAACAGTACGACCTGTGGCCCGTGCTAATGGATTGAATTTTGAAATCCAAGATGGCCACTGGCGGCCCTGTTTTTTTCCGAATGACCCCAAAATGAATTGTTCCGGTCTAAATGTTGATGTCAACAGCTATGACAAATTTCATAATGATCCGACCAAAGGTACGACCTGTAGCCTATATTGTTGACGCATCACATACACACGCACACACGGACGACAAAGCCATGGCAATAGCTCAAACTTTACAAAGTAAAGTTGAGCTAATAAAACGGGATGCGTACAAATTTTGCTAAATGAATAAAATGAAAACCGTCGGAAGCTCCGAAATAGGGGCGGGCGGGTCACCGAAAACACAGGTATATATTTGTTTGGCCTGATCTGCACACCTCTGTGCATTGTATGTGCCTATGCAATCATTGAGTACCATACAGTTATAAAGAGCATACATGCATGAGAGAACCAAAGTCAATGTAAATACGGACAAGCATACGGCGTGATGCCTGTTTCATTTTGTTGAATAGCACAGTGTTTTTCGCTACATGTACACTTGCGATGATTGTGTTATCTGTCGCTTGAACTGATAAGACTTACTGGACAATGTTTACAAAAATACTGAGAACTTAGATTCAGACTCGCATTTAAGCAAATCAAACAAAGATCTCAAATCTGGCATTCATGTGTGTCATGGAATTCCCATAATTCCTGGAAAAATACTGGCACACAGCCTTGTATGGCAATTTTGTTGTTCACTTATGTCATCCTTACAGATTGGGTCAATTAGTTATAGATTAGTTAAGAAATAACTCTTATTTCGATTAAGGTTATGCAGTTATAACCAAAAAGTTTGAAGAAAATTCTACAACGTACATAGCGCCGTTATAGTAAATTTATCTTCAAACTTTTTGGTTATAATCAAAAGAGAGTTATTTCTTATAATATAATCTGCCATTTCACAAGAGAACCACCATGATCAAAAGGTATAAGTATAAGAGAAGTGTAACACTTTGAGATCATTGCCGTTGAAAGGATGCACACCAAATTTGAAATAAGAAATAAACGGCGGATTCAACGTGGTCATGGGATTTAGACCGCGAGAAAAATTCAGCAAACTGCATGAACCCCAAAGGGGTTCATGGGAAGTTTGCTGAATTTTTATCGCGGTCAAAACACATGACAAAGTTGAATACGCCATTTATTATTTATATTTATATACTTGAATTCATTATCAACTAGGATTGTCTGTCTTTCCCACTATTTATTCAACTTTAAATGAACACATGGAGTGGATATGTACAATTTGTTTTTGTAAAATTGTATGCATGTATACCTTATCCTACTGTTTTATGTGCACCTACATAACTACTGATGGGTTTACTGTATTTGTACACTACATCCGATTCATTAGAAATTCCTTTTAGCAGTATGCTTTTGACCAAACAGGTATACCTGACCTGAATTTCAATGGATGTATGTATGTGATAGACAAATTCCTGTCAGCCACTATTTTTTTTTCAATTAAAGTGTAACTGACAAAAGTTAACATATCTAAACAATATACAATGTAAATGATGCATCTTTCATCCCTCAATGACAATACAATTGTTGCCAATCATGACCACAGCCGAATCGACTACCCGAGACTGTTAACTGTAAAGTGCTATGTTTTTGTTTGATTTTGCACGAAAATGTGGCCTTATTGCATGACGGCAGAGAACCAGCGTGTTATTTACATTAGTTCATGACGCAATTCTGTAAATTTATATACCAGTATTCTGGCCTTCAAATGTTCACAATCTTTCTAATTTGTGATGTAATTTAAGTTATCTGACCGATATAGTATTCATTGTCAGAATTAAACAGAATTTTATCTCAGTCATGCATAGAATAATGATTTGGAAAATAAATTTACGCAAATTTGTCACCATGGAAAAACTTGCTTTCTTTAAATTCGTTGGATATTCAACTGCCGATTAGTTTTATTAATATTGTAATAGTATGCATAGAATAAATCAAATTCTGCATGGTGGACTGATTTGACACTTTCATTTAGAGATTCCTTGCTGAATAATAGGTATACTTCCTCTCGTCAGATCTTACACATCTTCACAAATAAAGTCATGCTTCCAGGTGAAATATAAAAAAAATAATGAATCACCCACCGGGATGACAAATCTTGAATGAAAATTGCTTCTCTTTCAAGAGTGGGGAAGCCGAAAGTGTTGGGAAGCCGATCGCTCAGAATCGTAGTACTGTACATAGTTACTGTATAACTTGACATATAACCTGCATGCATGGTTACAACAATAAATAAACTAAACTTGTATTATATAAATACAGACAATAGGCCTATATGTGTACTTTTAAGAACACCGATTTTTCATAAACTATCACATTTTTTCTCTCCATATAATATAGTTTAAAGACCATCAGAAAAGCAGAGAATATGACAATTAATTTGTTATATACTTGACCATAAAATACGGAAAAGAGACAGGCAATCTTATGTCCGACTAGATTGTTTATAAATAACTCACTAGATAACCACGCCCAAAATAGTATATACTTCAGTGTCAGTGACAGCCGATGTGCATTCAGAACAAACGCAAACAATATAGATCCTGTGTCAGAAATGAACTACGTAACCAGGGTTTCCGCCAGGCCTGCTGCAGGTCCGTCCCACGGACCCATTCCCCTCGCTGATGATCTTTTTGATTCATATAATACATGTACCAAAAGTCAGTAGCAGTAACGGGAGTTCGGGGGGTTGAACAGAATACTGGTGAAAAACGGGTCAATTGAGTACAGTGCTTTACCGGTACAGCGTAACCCTTTGAAATCAAAGCGCCAAAACTACAACGTAATGTTTGGTGTGCATTGAAATAGCGACGTTATATACAGCGTAATAAATGTCGCGGTAACATCAAAGAATGTCGGACTGCTGAGTACAGATATTACTTCGCACGGGATTTCTGTGGTTGAAACTACTCACGCTCGGAGATCCCGTGCTATCGTACGATTACATAATTTGATCAAAGAATGCCGAATTGCGGAGTTAGGCAGAGTAGGGATCAACATACGCCAACAGGCGGTTCTCCTACCAAAGGAGGTATCTACCTCCGAGATCCCGTGCTATCGTACTGTTATAATACGAAACCTGTCCCAAATCAGTCTTTATAGCGGGAATTCATAGTGACAACACCATTTATTTGACCCATATAACATGCATGGAGGATAAACACAAAAAACATACCCCCACCCAATATGGAGATAAAGTCAAAGTACGGTCCATAATAATTTCATTGTCCCGCCTGGGTCCCCAAACACAAACAACGGCTCACATGTTCCCATTTCCCGCCAAAACTCAATTATATTTTATAACATTCTGGCTAAAACTCTATAGCAGCGGTCGTCAGTAACTGTTGTTTGACTAATACAGACTATTGACAAGCTACGCATTCCGAGTTTGAAAGATTTCACTACCATTCGTATTTCGCCGCTATAAATATCTCCTGCAGACAAACCCTGCAGTATATATGACGTCACAGTGCACACATAGTTTTACGATTGAAAGAATACATGGAAAAATCAGTTTCGTTTTCACGGAAGCTACTTGAAATTCTAGGAAATACTTAATTCAATTCTCCCAGCTAGGTAGTATTGGGTATAGATGCTTTTTAGTGTTTAGTTTCATTATACCTGTCGGAATCTTATTGTAAGTTATAAATTTTTAAACACTGTAAGTTGTAGCTTGATATAGTCTCATTAGTCTCCAATCAGACGGCAGTCTTACGTGCGTAATTACATGATTAATTATCTGGATACCATCAACAGAATTAATGCACCCACGGAAAATGATTGACTTGCGTAATATAAGTAGCTTTGGATTGCTTTGTGTGACACTCGGGTGCAAGGAAATGGCTACTATTCAGTGTCAAATAACAAAATTTTCGCCCGACGAGACGATCATGGTTCGTTATGTGTTTCCCCAATACGGACTCATTAATTTCCCCTTGGCGGAAACCCTGACGTAACATATCTATGTCGGTCTTATTTTTCCCCAATGCGCAAACATAAAACTACAAGAACACACAAGTGTTCAAAAGATAAAAATTGTCCATTGTTAAAAAAACAAACGTGAAACCATTTTGTACCTTTGGCAGAGTGATTCAAATTATAAAGCCTGTACACGTTGGTGCGTTGTTGAGTGAAGTTTGTTGCAGCACATGTTTCAAAAATATCATGTATTCATTGTATTGTATCGCCAGTTTTGAAGAAATATAACTTTATGATTCGACTATACATCTCAGTCAATATCGGGAAGAATTTTCATATACAACTTCATAGAGGAAAAGTGTTTTATGTGTATGTTTTGAAAGGAATATTCGCATTTCGACAAGTCGTGTTGGCTATTGTATCGCCAGTGTTTTCGTGTCACCTCATTATACTTTATATAGAGAATCGTTTGTTTCATGCTCGGTTTATCTGGATATACATTATGTGGCAAAGAATTACAACAGATTATGAAACATCGTGGAATCTTCGGATGGTGATAAGAGTTATTTGGATCAGTCACAGAGTTTGTGTGAACATTTTCGATTTGTGTACTACAGTACAAGTAGACAATATGCAGTTCAAAATAAACCTAATACTACGTCAACTTGAACTAGATAATATGCTGGTGATGTGAGTATAACACTTTTCTATTTTGTATTCCATCTCGCACATATCTTATTTTAAGTCAGTTGTCTATGATGAACAGTGTCCCCATCCAATAACGTATGCACAATATTAGAGTTGAACTAATTTGGTATAGTTATGTATACAGCAATCATCAAATGAAAGTGTCAATGACACTGTAGCTCAACTTGGAAAGGGAATAATTTCATGTGTTACAGCCAATGGAGCGATTAGGAATGAGGAAAGTTGAACGGTCTAAGTAAAACTAGATTATCAACATGAAGAGATATATAAAGTAAAATCCAAGATGGTTGCTGATGGCTATGTTTTCCAATGAAATTCAAAAACATTCGATAGCTTCCATCTAGTAGATCAATATCAAGATTAATATGAAGTTTGGTGATGATCAGATAAGGGAAGTGGACTGTAGGGTGTGCCAAATAAAAGGATTTAGTCATGCAAAGAGTAAAATCCAAGATGGCTGCTGGTGGCCATGTTTTATGGCCGAATGACCCCAAAATGACTCGTTCCCATCTACATGTCAATATTGACATTCATGACAAATTTCATGATGATCCGAGCAAAGGTACGACCTGTAGCCCATGCCAAAGGATGTGGTCATGCAAAGAGTTAAATCCAAGATGGCTGCTGGCAGCCATACTTTTTTGCCGAATGAGCCCAAAATGACTCGTTCCCATCTACATGTCAATATTAACTTCCACAACAAATTTTATAATGATCAGATGAACACTCCAGCCTGTAGTCTGTGCTAATGGATTGAATTTTGAAATCCAAGATGGCACTGGCGGCCATGTTTTTTAGCCGAATGACCCCAAAATGACTCATTCCCATCTACATCTCAATATTAACATCCATGACAAATTTCATGATGATCAGACAAACAGTATGGCCTCTACCCCGTGCTAATGGATTGAATTTTGAAATCCAAGATGGCCACTGGTAGCCATGTTTTTTGGCTGAATAACTCCAAAATGACTCGTTTCTAATCTACATGTCAATGTCAACAGCCAAGACAAATTTCATAATGATCCGACCAAAGGTACGACCTGTAGCGGCAGTGTAGCCTGTGCCAAAGGATTTAGTCATGCAAAGAGTAAAATCCAAGATGGCTGCTGGTGACCATGTTTTTTTGCCGAATGACCCCAAATGACTCGTTCCCATCTATGTCATTGTTAACATCCATGACAAATTTCATGATGATCCGACCAAAGGTACGACCTGTAGCCCGTGCCGAAAGGATTTAGTCATGCAAAGAGTAAAATCCAAGATGGCTGCTGGCGGCCATGTTTTTTGGCCAAACGACCCAAAATTACTCGTTCCCATCTACATGTCAATATTAAATTCCACGACAAATGGATGATCAGACTAACACTCTAGCCTGTGGCCCGTGATAATGGATTGAATTTTGAAATCAAAGATGACCGCTGGCGGCCATGTTTTTTTGCCGAATGACCCCAAAATTCTTTTCTGAAAAGATAGAGCCTATCCAAAAGAAGATTGACAACATCACCGTGAAAGCGCATTGTGTCGACAAAGAGGAAGCCACGGAAACGTTCACAACATTCGACGATCTCGACCTTGACGACGTCGTTAAAATCATTAAACGCTCTTCAAATGCATCTTGTGAACTCAATCCTATACCAACAACGCTACTCAAGAAATGTGACTCCCTGATACCTATCATCACCCAGTTGATAAACCTATCATTAAGCGAAGGATATGTTCCCAGTTGCTGGAAAACAGCCATAGTTCACCCTCTTCTCAAGAAATCCGGTGCTGACCTTGTTTTCAAGAACTTCCGACCCGTCAGCAACCTATCCTTCATTTCTAAATTGTGTGAAAAAGTGATAGACCAACTCATTCGGCACAGCGAACAACATGCACCTCTTCCAATAAACACTTCTGCTTTCCGTCAACACCTTCAACTGAAACCGCGCTGCTTAAAGTCCAAAATGATATTCTCTGCAGCATGGAAACAAGAAAGGTCACTCTGCTTGTGCTACTAGATTTGAGCGCTGCTTTCGCCACTGTCTGCCATGATATTCTTCTAGATACTCTACAATCTGACTTTGGTGTTCGCGGCACTGCAGCTATCTGGTTGAAATCTTATCTCACGAACCCATCACAGCAAATATCCATTAATGGCTCAAAGTCTACAAATTTCCCCATCGAGTGTGGAGTTCCACAAGGAAGTTTTCTTGGACCCGTGCTGTTCTTATTCTACATTTCGAAATTATTCTCAGTTGTTGAAAGTCACCTCCCCGATGTTCACGGCTGTGCAGATGATACCCAAATCTACTTTTCATTTCGACCGACAGAGAGAGGCGAAACTAAAGCACGTCAAATTGTGGAGAACTGTATTGTGGACATTAGAGCGTGGATGATTACCAACCAACTGATGATAAATGACGATAAGACTGAATTCATAATCATTGGTTCTTGACAACAACTTCAGAAAGTCAACATCAGTTCAATTCATGTGGGAGACGCTGACATACCAACAAAGGACACTGTTCGCAACCTGGGATCGTATTTTGACACAAACATGACAATGGATAACCATATCTCTAATATGTGTAAGAAGGCGTTCAGAGGTTTATACAAAATCCGACAAATTAGACAATACCTCGATGTAGACTCAACTAAGACATTGGTCCATGCTTTTGTCACGTAACACTTAGATTGCTGTAATTCTTTACTGTATGGACTACCGGATTACCAGTGTGATCGCCTGCAAAAAGTGCTAAATGCTGCGGCGTGAGTTGTATCATACACTCCTCGGCATGAACATATAACTCCAGTTCTCAAGCAATTACACTGGCTGCCAGTGGAGTATCGAATCATGTTCAAAATTATTTTGCTTGTATTCAAATCTCGTAATAACATGTCACCATTGTATATACAGGATATGATCAAAGACAGAAATGTGTGTACATATGGATTACGATCTGATAGTAGTATGCTTTTGTACATTCCTTTCAACAAACAGAAAACGTTTGGCGATAGGGCATTTTCATTTGCCGGTCCACATCTATGGAATAGCATTCCACCTCACTTGAAAATATTCACTGATTTAAATAAGTTTAAGACCGGCCTCAAAACATCTCTTTGATGTAGCATTTAATTCCTAGATATATGTGCATGTACATGTATTATGCTGATTAGGCAATGAGCTCGATGTAATGTAAAGCGCCGTTGAATATGTACTCATAATATTGAGCGCTATACAAATTAATTATTGTATTGTATAAAATGACTCGTTCCTATCTACATATCACTGTCAAATTTCATAATGATCCGACCAAAGGTACGACCTGTAGCTCGTGCTATAGGAAATTGTTGACGAATCACGTACACTCGGACGACTGATACCGAGCCATGGCAATAGCTCAAACTTTACAAAGTAAAGTTGAGCTAAAAATGACACAATTTTAATAGTAATAGGCTGGACTATATATATATATACACCAGTCACATTAACCCAACCAAAGCTAAATATCTTGCTTGGTATATATAAGTGGACGTGGGCACATACATGTATTTGGCCCATGTTTGACCACTCGTACTGGTGTTTTAATTGCCTTAATTATCTAGCTGTTTAGCAGTAGGCATGTAGGACTTATTTAAATGAAAGTACAAAATAATTACTTAATTATTACAAATAAAAAGTGATCTCATAATATTGTGAGGGAATATGCAAAGAAATGAAATGAAAGTGTCAATGACACTGTAGCTCAACAGTAATGACAAATTTCATGATGATCAGACAAAAGGTACGACATGTAGCCCGTGCTATTTTAAAGGATTTAGTCATGCAAAGAGTAAAATTCAAGATGGCTGCTGGTGGCCATGTTTTTTGACTGAATGACCCCAAAATAACTCGTTCTCATCTACATGTCATTGTTAACATCCATGACAAATTTTATGATGATCTGACCAAAGGTACGACCTGTAGCCCGTGCCAAAGGAGTTAGTCATGCAAAGAGTAAAATCGAAGATGGCTGCCGGCGGCCATGTTTTTTGGCCGAATGACTCCAAATTTACTCGTTCCCATCTACATGTCAATATTAACATCCATGACAAATATGATGATCAGACGAACAGTACGACCTGTAGCCCGTGCTAATGGATTGAATTTTTAAATCCAAGATGGCCGCTGGCGGCCATGTTTTTTTTCCAAATGACCCCAAAATGAATCGTTCCTGTCTAAATTTTGATGTCAACAGCTATGTCAAATTTCATAATGATCCAACTAAAGGTACGACCTGTAGCCTATATTATTCACAAGTCACACACACACGCATACACGCAGTGATGGATCCAGGGATTTTTTGGGGACACCTGTTTTGGGACCATGATATGCCAAAGCCATATCCCGAGGGCCATAGGCCCGAGATGGGGGTAGGTACGGGAGGGGGGTCGCCCCTCCCTTAGGTGCAGCAATAAAGATCCCGCATAAGAAAATGCACTGGCTTACAAGGTCAAGATAAAGGCCAATGTATTATCTTATATATGCGAGGCTCCTTAGATGGGAGACTCTCATTTATATAAGAGAATGCATTGGCACAGGATTTTTGCAAAATTTCAAGAAGCCCCAGTCATGAAAGGGTTAAAATATTTCTCACTGGACACTTGATTAAGCAAATAAAGGCTCTATATCAACTGTATATTGATGATTTGCATTGCATGTTGTTGAATTATTATAGAAGATTTCCTTCAAAATATAGAAAATTCAGCTTTAATAAAACTAGCCACTTGCAATTTGGGGACATTTAGGCCACCAGAGTTTGGGCGCCCAAACCTGTAAAAGGTATCAAAAGTGCCCTGGATCCTTCCCTGATATTATACACGCACACACACACACGGACGACGGATACCAAGCCATGGCAATAGCTCAAACTTTACAAAGTAAAGTTGAGCTAAAAACAACAAATTTGCAAAATGAAAACTTTGAAACAAGCTGTGTGCCAAACACTCGGCCGATTTGTTTATGTCCGCATTCTCTGTCTGACCGCCACCATGAGACTTTCTAAAGTGTCTCGAAAATGAAAAAAACAAATATGATAGAATAGGTAATAGTGGTTTAAATAAACGTATTTTCTGCTAGGTTTGAGATACTTTTTAATCTCTGACAGCTACACTTTAAAACAATTTCTGAAACAGACTAAACTGTCATTTGAACTAAATGAGATAATTTCCCAGTCATATTTATATCGATATCAGTACGGTTTTATGAGGTTTTTAGACCAAAATTAGCAAAATATGGGGGGGGGGGTGGATGCCAAAAAATTGGGAGTTAAAAAAAATAATTGCAGGTTTGGGAGTGCATCAACAGGATCTTTCATTCTTTGGTCCCTGATTTTCTCTCCGCGTAATTGACATTGCTAAAATAACCATGAGACATTTCGCGACAAGCGTTTCTGTGGCATCAAGTTCCCTATAGGGCCTAGGGATGCCACGATTAATCATATAACCGATGAACTGTTGATAAAGCCGATAATCGATTACCATTTCCATCGTCGATTAATCTGCATTATTTGTTTCAACGTCGGAAAATGCCGGGTCTTATTGAATACCATGTTTGTTTTACAGTTTAATCTACAACCGAAGGGTTAACAACCTTTGATCGCATATCAAAGAGATTCCGACAACATGAGTACTATACTATAGTCATGTCCCCTATTACCGGTGGTCCCCTATTACCGGTGTATATCGTATTTTCCTTGATTAAATTGCGCACCAGTCTCTTGAAATTTGTTCCGGTCAATATTTTGGCGGTCAAGGTCGTAACCCGGTACTTTTTTACGTTGCTCTGCGATCACGTGATGACGCTCTAACGGATTCCGACGTTGTGAGACACCAGAGGTCTTGTTAAAGTGACACGATCTATGCTTTATGGCGAGTATCTATGTTTATATTGAAGATTTATGGAAAGTTTATTGAAGATTTAGGATTACTACAGCTAATATACAGATATGCCACCAATAAAGGTAGGTTTTTCATTTTATTTTTAATTATATTTATAATAGAGACAGTTCAAGAGTTAATCAGTTATGATGTTATCCCATGCAACTTGCAAGTGGGTGGGGCAAATGAACTGGCATGATGATGAGCCAAGGCTATGGGGAAGCGTTGCCAATTTTTTTTGTCCCATGCAGGTGGGGTGGTGGAAGTGAACTGGCATGTGCCTATGGGGAAGTGCTGCCAAATTTTTTTTTTGTGTTCCATGGATGCAGGTGGGGTGGGGCAAGTGAACTGGCATGTGCCTATGGGGAAGTGCTGCCAAAAAAAAAATTTGTCCCATGCAGGGGGTGGGGCAAGTGAACTGGCATGTGCCTATGGGGAAGTGCTGCCAAATTTTTTTTTGTTCCATGCAGGTGGGGTGGGGCAAGTGAACTGGCATGTGCCTATGGGGAAGTGCTGCCAATTTTGTTTGTCCCATGCAGGTGGGGTGCCTGGCTATGGGGAAGTTATGTCATTGGCACAATGTAGGGTTGGTGGTGGAGAGAGAATACAACGTTGTTGATACCTTATATCATGTAGTTGACTATATTGAAGTTTCTCACCAGTATGCATTTTTCAAGATGATAATTTTTAATTGGGGAATAATTTGACTTTCTACTTTCAGAAGAATATAAAAGAGAAAATCAGGAGAAGATATGACAGACAAAAGATGGATTCAGCATATGATATGGTCGTGAAGGAGGGCGTATCAGTTTATAAAGCTGCACGGTTATATGGTGTTCCAGAGTCAACTTTGCGTGACCGCACCCTTGGACTGGTTGCAGCCCATTCTAGTGTTAACCCAGGCCCTGTTCGCCTTTTCTCAGCATGTGAGGAGGAGAAACTGTATAATCATATAGTATATATGGGCAATATAGGTTATGGATATGCAAGAAGGGAAACACTAAATATTGCGTCTGATTACGCAATTTCTTTGAATAAAATGGAGAATAATGGATTAATAACTAAAAACTGGTTTTATGGATTTCTTGACAGATGGCCTGAATTAAAGCTCAGGAAGCCGCAGAAATTGACCATTTCAAGAGCCAGGGACGTCTCCAGGGAATGTTTAGAGAAATACTATGAAGAACTTGGACACGTTATGGATAAATACGGCTTCAAGGACCGACCCCAGCATATTTATAATTTAGACGAAACCGGAATGAACACAGAACACCGCCCTCTTAAAGTTCTCTGTCACAAAGACTCATCGGCTCAGTGTATCACTTCTCCGAGATCCAGCAATATCACCATTATAGGCAGTGGGAATGCTATAGGGCACACAATTCCACCTTTTTATGTGTTTCCTGGGAAAAGATGGAATGCTGAACTTCTAGAGGGTGCGCCAAATGGGGCTTCTGGCTGCTGCTCCGAAAGTGGGTGGTCCAATGGCTCTGTATTCAAAAGTTATCTGTCCGACCATTTTCTGAAGTTTGCCTGTGCAACATCATCACAACAAACGCTCATTCTTTATGATGGAGCGACTTCACACATTTCCATAGACATCGTTGAATGGGCCAGTAAGAAAAATATTATCCTATTTGTATTGCCACCTCACGCTAGCCACATTCTTCAACCCCTTGATGTTGGGTGTTTCGGGCCTCTGAAAAACATTTACTACAAGGAATGCCAGTCGTTTTTGCGAAAACATCCAGGTAGAGTCGTCACCAAATTTGACATCTGCAAGCTGTCGTCGAAATCATACATGAAGGGCCTCTCCTCTGACAATTTGCAGGCTGCATTCAGAGCCACTGGGATATACCCGCTTAATCCACAATCCATTCCTGACAAAGCAGTGGCCCCATCAACTATATATTTAGCTCCTGAAAATTCCACTCCTGATGCATCTAGTGACTTTTTCTCGGAAATTACTATAAGGAAAGCCCTCACTCCAAAACGAAGACCGAGGAAACCTTCTATCCATGGAAATCTGAATGAAAAAATGTTAAATGAAGACAGTGAGATACATGTTGAAGTTGATATTCATGACCTGAATGATGGTGATCCAGAATGTGTCAACTTAGTTCAACCAAACAGCCCTCCAATGAGCTTTTCTTCTGGACATCAATCTGTAAACAGTGATGATAATTTGTCACAAGTAAGCAGCAATCCAATGTGCTTTTCGGAGGATGAAATAAGCGTAAACGATACTGAGGTATGCTGTGTCTGTGGCTTGGACTCCCCCGACTCTTCCCCGGAGTGTTTTTCGCTAACATTTGTGAAGTGGGCTCAGTGTGATAAATGTGGCCATTGGACCCATCTCAAATATTGTTCCAGGGTTTCTGTGTTAAGATGTGGTGCAACCTTCCTCTGTCCACACTGTGAATAGTCATCTTATATTGAAAATAATCATTCATCACCAGGAATGGCAGGATAATTGTGTTATATTCAGAAGTTTTCATCAATCATTCATTCTCACTGACTCAGGAGTCAGATAATTAGTTCGTTTAAAGACAAGATTTGAACTGTTGTGATCTGTTAAACTGGTTGAATTCACTGATAAATTGGGTAAGTGATCACTGATAAGTAACTTATATATATATTCTATCAATATGTTTAAAAAAAACAATTGCATTCGCCATCATTCGATCACAATTTCCAACAGCACCGGCGATCAATTGAGCACATTTATGTTTGCACCGGTAATAGGGGACCGGCCTACCGGAAGCTAGGACACCGGGTGACCCACTTTGACTATAAATAAATTGCGCTTGGCAATGAAATCAGAAACTATTTTTTTTTGTTTCCGACAGATAAATAGTCACGCTTAACATATATATGACGATAATTGTCACAAATATTTATTTTATGCTGTACTTGTGAGCCAAACGCTAAGACCACCGGTAATAGGGGACCCCAGTATACATGTAGTACTGGATCCGGGCCCACTCGCCCCACGGCCCCAGGCAGTTTTTGGGGCGAGCCGGCCCAGCTTTCAGGGGCGAGTTGGCCCGGGTATTACATTTGTACCGGTATTAAAGTTGTAAATAAGTTGGGGCGAGTGGGCCCTGGGGCGAGCTGGCCCGTTTCCCGATCCTAGTACTAACTTATGAAGTTATGTTGCAAAGTCGGCAGTTCATTCCAACCACAGTTGTTGGAAACTTGTCAAAAAACCCGAAAAGAGATGGCACCACCCCTACTTATTAATATAAATGACATTAATAAGTAGGGGTGGTGACATCTCTTTTCGGGTTTTTTGACAAGTTTCCAACAACTGTGATTCCAACTCGATATGTCTTTTCAGTAAAATTTTACTTTTTTGCTGAGAAATTCATAATCAAATAGTTGAAATACAAAATTTGATTCCGATCAGATAGAAAATATTTGAGTTATCGCACCATGCGTAAAGTCTACAGACAGACAGACGGACGGACTAACGACTAATATCACCACATACGTGAAAAAAACACGACCGCAGACGACCTTCGCACAAGACTCGCCATATTGGCGTAAGTACTTTCGCGGATCAGCTCTATACGGACCCTCCAACCGGAAGTGGATGAATCGTGAATCAACAGGCTACGCAAAATGCAGAAAGTTGGATATTGAATGAATCGTCCGCCAACTTGACCTTGACCTTTGCGCGACTTTGGGATTTGACTTTTAGCATTCTAGACTGTCTAGATGACATCTATTGACAGAAGTTTAGGGTGAATAACTCTATTGCTTACAAATGCACGCATTTTAGTAACCTTTTAATCATTCATGTCAGCTAAATGTTACGAATCGGCGAACTGTCAATATGACGTCACGAATTACTATATCCGGTGTGAGGGTCCGTATAGAGACGTCGCCGTACGGGACGGCGACACTAAAAGTTGTAGTCCCGAGCCCGATAAAAGATGGTTGGTAGACGGTAGGCGAAGTTGTCTGACGAGTAGAAGGAGGTTACGAAAACTGAACGCCGAGTACGAACACATAGATCGACGTTTTTAAAAGCGCCCCGCACACTATGCGCAGACTCTTGCGACGAAAAAGATTTGTGTGCGCACACGGTACGAATTTAGACGTTCTGTTTTTATCACTTAGGCCTACGGTAAACCACCGCACACGATGTGATCGGATCGTACGATCTGGTTGTTTACTTCCTTGTGAATGCAATGGGTTACCGTTTATTATCTTATACCGGTGTGATGTTATACTGTGTATTAAATTCTCGTGATATCTTACATATGTGTATTATCATTTCAAGAAACGGACTATGCGCAGCGTGACCTTTCGCCTCGTGACGTCATGCTTGCCTTAGCGACGTATCAACAAAAAACGCTCGCCTCGAAATTGGGTCACATTTACTTCAGCGTTTCGAATGGTTTAAACGAATAAATTAATGCATACAAGTGGAATAAAATAGTAATGTAGCTACACATTCAATGAAACATGATAACATGACCCTAATAGGACTAATTTTTAAGCTTTCACTATTCTGTTCCCGTCATTTTAGACAGCTTGCACCCCACAAAATTTGCAAAATGTACGATGTCGATGTACACTTTTTTCAGAACTTGCATGGTTATTTTCAATCTAACGAATTCTGAACTGTAACAGTTTGAATATCTTTGCTTTTTGTCTGAGAACATTTATATGTTATTGAAAGAATTTCACTATTCCGATTTATGTACATGGATTCATATTAAATCAGGAATTATATCTTGTTTCTTGCTGACAAATCACCCCAATGTTCCATAAATTCGCGACCTCATCACATGTACTGTAACTGCGTATTCATGCGTAACGGGAATTGCTCTTCGAAATGACCAAAATGTAGGTTGTTTTTGTCTGAAAACTGTCATAAATTAGGCTTAATTTGACCAAAAATGAAAGTATCAGTCGGCATAAGATAAATACAACAATAGCATAGTGTGTTCTGAGATGTGTGTTATCTCAACTCGTTAGAAGTATGATTTTTCGCTCGGCAGAGCCTCGCGAAAAATCATACTTCTAACTCGTTGAGATAACACACATCTCAAAACACACTATGCTATTATCGTATATTTATCTGTATCTGTAGTTGTTACGTCCTAGTGACCAAAGCTGGCTTTTACAGGACGGTGTGAGGAGCGCTATTTTTGTTCCCCCAGAGCCGCCTTGAATGTTTCTAGGTCGGCGGCATTGACTGGGGACACACTAATAGTTGTAGTCCGAGCCCGAGCCCGAGTCCAGTAAAATGTGTAGTTGGGATTTTCAATTTTGTTTATTGTCGTTAATATAATTCCCATAGTGATGAATTTTGGTTTGCGGTAAGTTATGCCAATTACAAATAAAAAAAAACTAAAAAGATAATTTGTAAGTCTTATATTTCAACTTTTATCGACATTTTTCGTTCTCCAGCACACTAAAAGTTGTAGTTGGAATCAGCCGAGCCGGCCGCCGAGTCGCTAATTAGCTGTTAATTGCTATTGTTAGGAATATGTTGGCGGCTCAAATCAATGGATCAATCATCATACCCAGCGTCCAGCAGCAAACGAACTCCGTGGTATATGTGGTATATTCTCTTTAGCGTTTTTGGTAGAATTTTGTACAACCCAGAAAACTGGTAACACTTCTTTTATAAATGTTAAATTACGCCAACACCTTTTAGATTGTTTGGAACAGAAATGCTTCTCCACATTTCCTTCAAGGAAGAAGCAAATGAAACTCAGTAAGAAGCATGTATTAACGTATGAATTGGAACTAGATTGTGATAAATGCCGTTTGCCAAATTTATTTGATGACGTGGTCGAATGCTCTAAGGAGGATTGTGAGACATGGGTACACCATATGTGTACAGGTGAACCCCAGAGTTATATATGCAACAGTTGTTCAGTTTGATCAAAATTATAAATTAGGTTTATTGCTATACATGATGAATCCTACTTATGCCCAACTAACCTTGGGATCAGTCACCGTTAGTGGCACACGCTGAACGTGGAGTTCCTTGGTATCGGAAAACGAGGACATAAGTAGGATTCTAATCATGATTATTTAAATGTTGATATATATTATAATTCAACTGATGCCTAACTCGCCTTGAGGCCAGTCACCATTAGTGACGCACGCTGAACGTGTAGCTCCTTGGTAAACGTATCGGAAAACGAGGTAGACATCAGTCGGATTATTATAGTGTCATTATGTAAATAATGTATTAATAATGTACTAGTATCACGTTTTATTTCAGGTGTTATTAATGTTTTTCAAGTTTATAATTTCAGGTGCAGTTCATGGCGAAGAAGATGGAAGTCAAGATAAAATAACGGCCTTTGTCAGGGCCACACTTTCTCCTAAAGAGTAATCTTTAAAATTGCTAAACCTTCATATATTGCTTAATAAAAAGTAATTGTTTGTTTTTATTTCCCACTACTTGCTCTTTGATCTTCATGTGACTCACCACTGACTTAATCCAATCAGCCGCCTAACAATAGCAATTAACAGCTAATTAGCGACTCGGCGGCCGGCTCGGCTGATTCCAACTACAACTTTTAGTGTGCTGGAGAACGAAAAATGTCGATAAAAGTTGAAATATAAGACTTACAAATTATCTTTTTAGTTTTTTTTTATTTGTAATTGGCATAACTTACCGCAAACCAAAATTCATCACTATGGGAATTATATTAACGACAATAAACAAAATTGAAAATCCCAACTACACATTTTACTGGACTCGGGCTCGGGCTCGGACTACAACTATTAGTGTGTCCCATTGACTGTGCTGTTGTCCAGTTTGTTCCAGTCAAGTAGAGTCCTCGGGAAGAAGGAATATCCGTATTAGTCGGGGAGCCAATACGGTCCACCTGCACACCCCCCCCCCGATGATTACAAATAACCTTATTTTTATTGTTCCCTATGGTATCCAGATAAAGAATCCGGATTTCACCGAAAAATAAAGGTGGCCCTACTAGGTGATAGAGCCATTTGAATCCAAGATGGCCGCCATTTCCTCTAATTCCGACCAGCTGTATTTAATCGTTGTAATAGATCGGTTGTTAGCAAAAGACACAGACAAAATGTATGCCATTTTGTTGGTATGATGTTCTTCTTCAAAATGACGGCAAATAATTTCGAACAAAATTCAAAATGGCCGCGAAAAATGACGTCATATGCACGAAAATAGGAAATTTAATTAATATTTCACCATATCTTCCATTTTTCTTCACATTAATCATCAGTAAATGGCAATATTTTTAAGACAATCATCAAGCGTGATATTATAGTGTCATTTTAAGACATTTTCCATTGACGAGGGTTCCGTAATAGATACAGAAAGAGGATTTGAAAAAGAGGGGTGAAATTTTCGATTATTTTTGCAAGACGATTTTGATAGTCATTTTATCGACAAACCACACAGGCTGTTAATAGAATGTCAACAACTATGTGCTTTATTTTATTGGACGGATGTTTTACTTCAATTGGAATGAAATTGGTGTAGAAAATTTCCAAAATGGCCGCCGAAAATATGAAAAATGGTACATATTGCCCCAGGGTGTCCTGCAATGGCTTACAAGTTGTGGTTGATATATAAAATTGGCTAATCTGTATTATCTACATTGAATACTAACATGTCTGATGCACCATGGATCATTGTTTCTATTGTCACCACTGACATCACCAGAAATATTTGATTTTTCTCTCACAAACTTGACATAAATATCGGCAAAAATTCACTTTTCAGGGTTGGACAATTTTTTAAAGTAAAATGCAACTATCATTGGTATCAAAGGTATTTATTGTTTTGGTCTATCTTAAATGTGTCACACTACGGTGTTTATATACCAAATTGCTCAAGATGGCTTCCAAAATGGCAACCAACTTTGTAAAAAATTAACTTTTTACATATATCCCGAACATTATTATCTGCGTTATCCGACAAGTAAGCAAACTGTGACTCACTTGGTTAGTATACGTGTTAGTTAATTAACTGACAACTACGTTCTATTCTGTTTGTCCCAGTTCCGTATGGGGCATGACGAATTCATTTTAAAGTTGCAATATGGAATTTTGCGGAGAACCTCTTTTGTGATTCTGGCCATATTTATTGAAAGGAAATGGGCAGAACTTTGAGACGGAACTGAGATGAACCATAATACGTGACTATTCTGGCCCATTATGATAAAAAGTGATCAACTGGATAAAAGATGGATGCCAAGATGGCAGCCAGGGAGTTACTATATGATCATAGGTGATGTGAATATGTATACAGGGAGTTACTGTATGGTCATGAATGATGTGAATAGGTATACAAGGAGTGACTATATGGTTATGAGTGGGGTGTCCATGGTGAGATGCATAGGAATATAAGGAGTGGCTGTATGGGCATGTGTGAGGTGAATCGGTATACATGTAGTGACTGTACGGTGTATTGTTGTGTGTGGCAGATGTGACCATATGGGCATTGCTGTGGTGTATATATATAGCGAGAGTAGCTACATGGTCATCCGTGTGTTGTTTATGTATATATGGAGTGACTGTAAGGTCGTGGTGGGGTGTATATGTGTACCGTGTGTGGCTGTATTGTGACATGTGGGTGTATATGTATATTTGTGCTGTCTGTATGATCATGGATGGAGTGCGTAGATAAATAGGGAGTGATTTTATGATTATCGGTAATGTGTATAGGTGCACATAGTATGCCTGTACGGTCAATATTGAAGTTATATGCATACCTGGAATAAGCTGGATGGTCATTGACGAGCGTGTGGCTATATAAGGAGTGCCCTTTTGGTAACGGGTTGGTCGTATATTTATATATGTTGTGGATGTATTATCATCGGTGGTGTATAAGGTGCAGATGAATGATAATGGATGGCGTGTATGAGTATACAGTGAGATGCTGAATTGTCATGTGTGATGTGTATGTGCAAGTATGAAACTTATGAGTGGTCGTGTGTGCGGGTATTGGTATATTTGGAAGGGCTCACCATTGGTGAGGTGCATATGTATATCTGGATTGACTCTATGGTCATGGGTATGTCGAATAGATATACATGTAGTGGCTGTATGGTCCATGGTGAGGTGAATAGGTATACAACGAGTGACTGTATGATCGTGAATGTGGTGAATATGTATGCATAGAGTGACTATATGGTCAGGTGTAGGAGTATACCTGGTGTTCATGCATGGTGACTCATGGCTGTATCGTCATTTGTGGCATGTACTATTGTACCGGTATAACCAAATATCGCTGTATGGTCAGGTGTGCGTGTATAGAGTGGGTGACTATATTGTCATTTGTGTGGTGTTTATGTACATATGAGGTCATGGGTGGGTTGTACATGTGTAATTTGGGTGGCTATCGCTTTCCACAATAACTCAAGAATGTGTTAATCAATAGAGAGGTCATGTCAAAGAGTTCCCACCTTGATAGTGTTTGTGTACATGGGGGAACTTTAAACGTGAAAAGCGATAGCCACCCATTACCACACAGTCATTCCATATATACATAAACACCACATACATAACAATATAGTGACCAACTGTATAAACGTACACCTGACCCATGACCACGGATGGCCATACAGCCATAAGTCACAGTGCAGGCACATCGGGTATAATCCTAAACATGACCCATAACCATAGAGTCACTCCTTGTATACCCATTCACCTCACCATTGGCCATACGGTCATCCCATGTATACCTATTCTCCACACACACGGTCAAATAGACATTCAATATATACATCAACACCACAACAATGACCATAGAGTCACCCCGGGTATACATATCCACCTCGCCAATGGTCATATAGCCACTCGCTTCATACACATACCCTCACACATGGCACCTGGTATACTCCTTCATCTGACCTATGGCCATATAGTCACCCCGTGTGTACCTATTCAAAACATTCATACATGATCATGGTCAATAATTGTATATATATTCACCTCACCCTTGGCCATGTCACTCCCTGTATCCCTATTTGTCACACCATAGCAGAATAGCCACTCAATATATACTAATACTCCCCAGCCATGTCAGTATATTCACTCCATGTATGCATATACACATCATCCATGGCCATATAGCCGCTCGCTATATACACATACCCCTCGCCCATGACCATATAGCAACACATGTGTATACCCGTATAACCTACACATGACCATACCGCCACGAGTCACCAAGCAGGAACACCGGGTATACTCATACACCTGACCATTTAGTCACTCCCTGTATAGCTATTCATTACATTTATGATCATACAGTCACTCATTGTATACATACATGTACTCATCTCACCATTGACCATACAATAACTCCCTGTATACCTATTCACCTCACCTATGATCATATAGTAACTCCCTGGCTACCATCTTGACACCCACCCTATATCCAGTTGATATGTTTTATCATAATGGACCAGAATAGCCACATATTATGGTTCATCTCAGTTCCGTTTCAAAGTTCTGCCCATTCCTTTCAATAATATGGCAAGAATCACAAAAGAGGTTCTCCGCAAAATTCCATACTGCAACTTTAAAATGAATTTGTCATGCCCCATACGGAACTGGGACAACATAATAGAACGTAGTTGTCAGTTAATTAACTAACACGTATAATAACCAAGTGAGTCACAATTTACTACCTTGTCGGATAACGCAGAGAATAATGTTCGGGATATATGTAAAAAATCAACTTTTTACAAATTTAGTTGCCATTTTGGAAGCCATCTTGAGCAATTTGGTATATAAACACCGTTGTGTGACACATTTAAGATAGACCAAAACAATAAATACCTTTGATACCAATGATAGTTGCATTTTACTTAAAGGGGTACTGTACCCAAGATGTTGTTGTTGGTTTCTATAATCCCCGAGTCGGAGAATAATGTAACAACTTTTCAATTTTTTGAAAGTTTGTTGAGTACGAAGTATTGTTACGGATGGCAAATTTACCGGAATGCAAAAATACAAATTGTCGTTGTCGAGTAATTTTTGTAAAGTTTTCAACCAAATGAATCAAATAAACATTATATTATATGGTTAGTAGTCCCATATACTCATTTAAGTTAGTGTACCGTCACTAGTCAATGAATGGCTTGGGTTTTCTCCCCGTATAAGCATAATGTTTCAAACGATCGTGTGTGCAATTGTTTTCCTAATCCGGTATCCCTCAATTATAATTTGATTACGTTTTGTACACGGAAATTCGAATTTTAAGAGACGCCATTTTATGGCTGGAGCCATAAAATCAATTTATATTAAATTATTAACTTTTAAATTATTAAATTTTAAGATAGCCTATTAACCTGAGCGTTTACAGAATACATCTTCGACTCAAATTACTTATATTTCTATATAGTATCGATAATAGATCGTTGTTATCACCGGGAATTTATTGAAAATGGCGTACAGTACCCCTTTAAAACAATTGTCCAACCCTGAAAAGTGAATTTTTGCCGATATTTATGTTAAGTTTGTGAGAGAAAAATCCAATATTTCTGGTGATATCAGTGGTGACAATAGAAACAATGATCCATGGTGCATCAGCTATGTTAGTATCCAATGTATATAATACAGATTAGCCAATTTTATATATTAACCACAACTTGTAAGCCATTGCAGGACACCCTGGGGCAATATTTACCATTTTTCATATTTTCGGCGGCCATTTTGAAAATTTTATACACCAATTTCATTCCCATTGAAGTAAAACATCCGTCCAATAAAATAAAGCACACAGTTGTTGACATTCTATTAACAGCATGTGTGGTTTGTCGATAAAATGACTATCAAAATCGTCTTGCAAAAAAAATCGAAAATTTCACCCCTCTTTTTCAAATCCTCTTTCTGTATCTATTACGGAACCCTCGTCAATGGAAAATGTCTTAAAATGACACTATAATATCACGCTTGATGACTGTCTTAAAAATATTGCCATTTACTGATGATTAATGTGAAGAAAAATGGAAGATATGGTGACCATAGTCAAATACGAAAGGGCAAAATTGCATATTACTGTCTAAATATGACCAATTTATGGGTAATCCTTAGCAAAATTTGACTAGTGTATATGATAACAGAAGTCCAATGTAGACTACACCAGGCTCATCATACATGTCATAATTCATATGTTACACACGATGCACGTCATTGTGATAACATGTTCGGCATAGACTACACCAATAGCATAATAACTGCCACACTTTGTCTGTTACACACGATCATTATCATTACATTTTATAACAGCTTCAGTATGAACCACACCAGGCTCACCATACATCATACAATGCACATGATACACACGGTCAGCCCCAGGGTAATTATATATCATAACAGTTCCAGCATAAACTATACCAGGGTCATCATACATGCTACACTAGTCACTACATCTGTTTACACACTATCAGATTCAGGGTCATTATATATGACAACAGGATCGGTATAGACTACAACAGTCTCATCACACATGTCACAATTCATCTGTTACACACGATTGGGGTCATTATATATAAAACGTTCGGTATAGACTATACTAGATATATAAGGCCAAAATAAATAATATGTGGGTTTACCCTTTCCCGCCCGCCCCATGTCAAACCGCATACCCACTTTCATTTTATTGGTTTTGAGAACAAAAAAAGTGTTCCATTTTATCCGACCGTCCAAAATCATAAAATATATCGTACTGTTCCAATTCTATCTCAAAATGAACCCAATAAATTGTAAGGAATATTCTCTTGTGTGCATTACAGTTTTCTGAATGCACATAGTGTGTATGGAATATTAAACACTAATGCACTACTTGGGTGATTTGATGGTCGTTATTTTAAAACTATTGTTTCACGACCAGGCTGTAACCAATAATAACGGAAATGGCTCCAAAGTGATGGGAAATGACTAATATCAATATTACGAGAGAAAATTACCATATACTCCTTAACATTTCTGGGGTAATTTAGAAAGAAGTGAAAAAGAATCTACGTTTGGTTTGAATGTTTGAATGTTTATTTGCACATTAATACAATACAGTGTTATATAATTATATGTATACATATTTACATGTGCAGGGGTGGCATGGCCAGTACAGGCCGTCTTCCTGCCACCCCTGTAATATAACATTACATGTATGATTGAGATAGCGTTCATTGCTGAATAATGAGTATTTACAACAAGGATGAGCGTGGAAGGGTTTGTCAGTGGTAAGTCTTCTTATCCTGTAGGGCAGTCTGACATTCGAATATGTGTTTAGTGTTGGGGCTAAGCTAATTATGTACGCGTGCCTGAAAATATACGTATTATTACATCGCCCCAAAAAGGTGAGGGTGCCTGGGTGACTCATACTTGTTGGGCCATGTCAATAACAAGGTCAGTGATTTCAAGTTGTTACTCTGCACGATTTACATTCTCGAATTTTACATATAGTATCATTACTATATTGTGATAATAGATTATTGGTGATAGACTTTTTGAATTGTGTTTTATTTGGAGAATTTCTGAGCGAAGCGTTCAAACAGTTCCATACATTGGGGAAAGCGTGTTTTGGAAGTATTAGTGAGAAATTTGTTCTCGGTTTTGTCATCATCAAGCTTCCGGCTTGTCTAGTTGTAGATATGGGTGTATATTTGAATGTTTTTTCGAATGATGATGGCAGAGTTTTATTTTTCCAATTGTACATAAATAATGCGATTTGGAGATGATATAGATCGTGCAGTTTGAGGATCTTTTCCTTCTTAAAAAGTGGTTCGGTGTGGCTACGATATTTCGTCTTGCATATAATGCGTATAGCTTTCTTTTGAAACTTAAATAATGATCCTGTTATAGTTGCATGGCCCCATATTATTAAGCCGTACATGAGATGACTGTGAATGATAGCGAAATAAAGGGTTTTGAGTGCGTTTTTGGGGAGAAATCGTTTTGCCATGTTTAAGCAATATGTGGCATGAGAATTTTTTTTTTTCATCATGGATATATGATACTTGAATGTGAGGTTCTCGTCTATGATCACTCCGAGAAATTTAAGAGATTTTTCTTTGTATTGGTTTCCAACACGGGTAAGTTCTTTACGATTCAGTTGTATCCTTATATCGTTCCATTTTGAGTCATTGTTTTGGGGGTGTATGAGCATGTATTTACTCTTAGACTCATTAATTGATAGGTTGTTGCTGCAACACCATCTAAAAAGTTTTTCTAGTTCTCCGTTAATTGTATTCTGCATCTTGCCACAGTTATTTCCTGATGTACACATAGTAGTGTCATCGGCGAATGAGAGGAGTTTAATGGACGTACATTTCGGCATGTCATTAACGTAAACTAAAAATAACAAGGGTCCAAGAATGTACCCTTGTGGTACACCATATTTCATTGCCAACATTCCAGAGTTAACTCCATTAAGATTAACATAGTGTTTTCGTTCCGATAGGTAGCTTTTAAACCATTCGTATGCTAAGCCGCGTATTCCATTGTGCTTTAATTTGTGGAGTAAAATATCATGATTAATTGTGTCAAATGCCTTTGATAGGTCTATGAAGACAGCCAATGTTGAGTCACGGGTTTTTTTTGTCGTTGCTATTCGCAACTTCGTCTAGAAGGTGGATCAGGGGGTGGACAGTAGAGTGGTTTTTACGAAAACCATATTGGTTTTCGTGTAGTATATGATGCTTGGTCAAAAAAGATGATAGCCGCTGATACATTAGTTTTTCCAGCATTTTGGAGAATGCTGGTAAAATACTGATGGGTCTGTAGTTCTCAATTCGATCGAGATCACCGTTTTTATAGATTGGCACAATTTTTGAAATTTTCATTTGCTCTGGTACAACACCTTGTGTGAAGGAAAGATTGAAAATATGGGTTAGCGGGTCGACGGTTTCATTAATTGTTCGTTTCATTAACTTTACAGAAACATTATTGAAACCGTAGATGACTTGCTGGATAAATTTGAACTCAACTTGAGCACTTCATCTGAATTTGTAGGAAACATGAAGAAATTCGATTTGTTGTTATTCGATAAGTAAGTTGTAAAGTCCAAACCTGGTCGAGGTGAAATTGAGCTATTAATTTTTCGACCTATGTCTGAAAAGTAGTTGTTGAAAGTACATGCTATCGATATTGGGTCGGTTATGTTCGTGGTTCGTGGTTGCCATTTTGGGATATTTTGGTGGCCATCTTGTGGGGATGGCTGAAAAAATTGGTCTCATTATATGTACTTATGTATGGCGAACACCAAACAATTAACGACAACACCATATGTCAAATATTTTTTCTGTAATCGGTGTATAACTAGAGATATGGCCATTCGGTCACCCCTTTGGCCGCCATCTTGGATTTGACGGCCATTTTGGATTTTTGAAAATAGGTCCATATCAGAAATTGATCAGCTATGGTCCTACTATATATATGCAAAGTCTGATAGTTCTACTCAAAAGTGCATGCCTATGGGCCTTACAATGTATGTCGCAAAATTACCCCAAAAATAGTAAATTTTAACGAAAATCTAGATTTGTTCCATTATGGCGGCCATTTTGGCAGCAATTTTTGTAAAAGTAGATAAATTTATGAACAACAATGCGATACCGATTTTTCATGTCCAGAAGATAATTATTGTATACATTACAGAGCTCTTAGTGCACACAGTGTAGTTGGAATAATACTAACGTACTATGTGGGTGATTTGATGGTCATTTTAAAAAACTGTGTATACATGGCCCGGTGGTAACCCAGAATACCCATATGATGGCTCCAAATTGATAGGAAATGACTACTGTCAATATTACGAGAAGAAATTACCACATTACCTGTAAAATGTCTGGGATAATTTAGAAAGAAGTGAAGAATTTAAGAAAAATAGAATATTTTTTTTAATTTTGGCGGCCATTTTGGGATATTTTGGTGGCCATTTTGGGTGATGGCTAACAAAATTGGTCTCATTATATACGCATATGTACGGCGAAAACCAAACAATTAACTACACCATCATATGTCAAATATGTTTTCTGTATTCGGTGTATAACTAGACACTGCGAAATGTTTTGACCCCTTTGGCGGCCATCTTGGATTTGGCGGCCATTTTGAATTTTTGAAATTAGGTCCATATCAGAAATTGATCTATATATGTCCATAATGATATGTGAGAAGTTTCATGCTTCTACTCAAAAGTGCATGATTTTTTTCTTAACCGCTCTACTACACATTGCCGTGACGGAATTACATTCTTGAACGTGACGGAATTACACAACGTTGTAATTCCGCCACGAACACTATATATATGGCATCTTTGAAGGCTTCCGTACATGTAATTCTAAACTTGATGTCCCAAATCAATGCGTTTATTCGTTGGATATATTCTTTAATTGTAATTCAGATATTGTTGAAAGATTCTGTCATATTATAGGCTATTGATAAAAAGAGAAATCACACCTCAGCAGGTGTATGTAGGCCTATATATATATATATATATATATAGAAACCACTGGTAAGCAGTTGAATACTCGCACACAGAAACAAATAAGGTTCCCTTCCCTTTGCGTGGTTCATATGCAAATCCTTTCTTAACTGGTCCCGTACCTGCTTTGCCATATATCATATAATTATAGGCCATATTGCAGACTTGCTTCGTTTGTGAAACATCTGGAAAAGAATAATGCAAAGGACGTGATTTGTGGAATGGTCATTTACGACAAGAATGCCCTTTTAGATATATTGATTGCCTAAATATTTGATAGAATCAAACTTAATAAAAACTTAGGAATATATGCCCGTTAACGTTTCCTTCGAAGTGGCAATAATGGTGCATGGTTATATTGGTGGTCATAGGCGAAAATCAATCCAAGAGCAATTGTGTAAAAAGCATAGGCCTATATACATAGGCAACTTACGTTAATGGAAAAAGACAATTAAGCAAGTTACAGCTTTTATTAAGATTTATTTGGCAAATATTTATGATTACATTCATATTAAATATAGGCGAATCATGGTGAAGTAGCAAAGATAACAACTGGTTTGAAAGAATTTCGCCCTAGAATGACATAATGATATGGTAGAGTGAATGACTTTGAAAGACACCTCATTTGATATGCGTATGAACGTAACCTAAACTTTTAGGTATAGACTATACAAGGGGAATGGGTCCTTTGTTGCACAACATCGTGTCTTCGTCACTATATGGTGTCTACCTGGCCATCTCATTTTCTTAGGTTGAGTTAAGTCATAATTGTGGCGGTGGTGATGATTTTTTTATATATAAACCCCACTAGATGGGAGCTATCAAAGTTTTTTGAATTTCATTGGAAAACATGGCCGCCAGTGGCCATATTGGATTTTACTTAATATATATCTCTTCGTATTGACATCTAGTTTTACTTATAGATATTTCAACTTTCTTCATTCCCAATAGCTCCATTGACTGTACATAGTACATGAAATGACCCCCTCCAAGTTGACCTACAGTGTCATTGACACTTTTATTTAATCCACGAGCTTCTGTAATTTCAATTTATGTGAGACACACTCTGACACTCATCTTTTTAGTACTTTGCCCACAGGAAATGTCGCCATAGAAAATTAAAAAGTAGCCCATATTCCATCATTTTCAACGGGATATATATACACAGCTTTGGGCAAGGCACCATAGCTAGCTTTATGCAAAGACCCCAAACCATAATTTGTCGTATTTTGAGGTAAACAACAGTAGGGGTAAGGTCAAGGCTGTCGTAATTAAGGCCGGTACGCCGAGGACCAATCGCTGAAGCGAAGATAAAGGTCAGTGGGGTTCAGCCAATCAGAAAGGGAGTTACAAAAATAGTCTTCACTGGATGACTAAATGAGATATTCCTATATAATTCGATCTTATGCGTAGAGAATCTAAAGAGGGAAGTCGTGTTTATCTTACGGGAACAAAATGATTTAACTTAACATTTATTCAACACGTTAGACTTCCCTTATTTTCGGAAACACATAATTTTCTTTTCCCACCCACCCCCCCCCCCCCTTTTTATTTCTGGCGTCAGGGTCTTTCTCAGCTATTTGCTCAGCCCTATTCTCCAGGTCTCACATTTCGTAGTTTCAGCTGTTGGTTACCCACTATCTTCAACTTAATTTCTCTATGTTGGGCCTGTTAAAGCCCTCACCTTTGTTTCTCAATATTACCCGTATAATATAAGTATTTCATTTATAATTTTATACGATTTTGGTTTAATTATTAATGTTATATACCTTAATATAAATTAAATATACGGCTCTCAGTGCTCATGCCTGCATGAGAGTCCATTTGAAAACGATTCACTGTGTTACGGGTAATCTGTTTAACAAACCAAGCGGAGCCAAAAAGAAGGAGGTACCGCAATAAGTTCAACCCTTAAGAATAAAAGGGCAATACGGGTAGTACGTAGACAATATACAGAAAACACATTGATGCGGTACCTTCCTGTGGGGTGTATAAGCATAAATGTAATTTTGTATCTGAAATACGTAGGAAAATCGCCATTTTCCTAAATTTGGATGCCATTTTGGCGGCCATATTGGATTAAAAGTGCCAGGTGTCACTACCTGGAAGGCTGGGGTAGTAAAATGTTCTGTTATGCCCTATATGATAAAGGATGCACCATGTTAATTTGGTGAGGGCGGTAGCTCAGTCGTTACTTAAGGCGCATATCCACCCCCATTTTGGCCAAAATGTTCAATAGTTGGAAATTTCATGACTGACACAAAATTGGCTGGAAATTTCATACCAAATTTTAGTAGTTTGAGTATAATTTTGTTCTAATAGTTTGATTTACCCCCCCCCCCCAATATTTATATATAGCGTGAAATGTATTAGACCATGCAATAGGCCCACGTTGTTGTATGGACCAATCAATAGTTCCCACCTTGGATATAATTTGTGGAGTGAAGTGGAAATTATAGTGAGATCGATAGGAGTACCAATTATAAAATTCCAACCCCGGGGTGGGGGCGAGATGTGTATATGGAATTTCTCGGACTTGGGCGGACATTTTTGTCTGCTTCAATATGGGGGCAGGATGTGTGTGGCTGGGTATAGTTTGAAATTCCAAGGTGGACACACCAACGCAGACCTAAGTTCTATAGCCTCGATTGTCTTTAGGTCACCCTATACATTAAGTATGTGAATACCATGAAAATTCATGGTTATTCATATAGTTACTATTAACAATAATAACCACTTGATTTTAGAGTTATCAATCTTACACCCGCAATTTGTCCGTTTTGAGCACGTGGTTCTGCTAATTTGTGGCCCACATCTTCAAAAATTAAATACTTCAAAAATCGATATCTAATCACTCTGAGCTTTGATGGGTGGGTTCCTCGACTCGAATCAAATATTTTTTACCCCCAAAGCCAAAGAAATAGTAATATAGGAGCGTCTGATCGGATTGAGTACCTTTAAACTCTGGCACGGCTCAACTTAAGAACTATATTTTATGCGATGGCCTATCGGTAGTATCAAATATATGGCATCGAACATTTCTTGTGTACGTGGTAACTAGTGTAATTTTAACTCATTTAGACAAAACGCTCTGGAAAAGTTTGGCGGGGAAACACTGGGGGAAACTGTGATTTCGTCACGACAAATTATGTAAATCCGTCACGCTAGGTGTGACGGTTTTCTCAGGTGGTAATCATTGAAAGTCGGATATATCATTTGAGTCGGGGTGAAATTTAATAAAAACGACAACTGTCATCGAGTTTATTAGCCTTGTTTTATTTTTATGAGAACTTTCTTTTGAAATCGTGATGGAATTACCGTGACGGAATTACGTGCAGTTTTGAAATGGCGTCCATATGCTAATATGATATATACTTAACAATTACATGGGTTTCTGAAGTAAAATTTTTATTTTTGGTGAAATGTGACTGGCCCCACATGTGGAACAAAATTACTGACCTCGTCTTATCTGGGAACAAATATAAAATGCAGTATATATAATGCATTATATGCTTGAAATTTGTGCCCATGCATCCAGCTTTCTGTGAGTAATTTTAAGGCCTTGTATTGTGTATTATATATCAAGTTTGCGCAATCACCAGAAAACAACAAATTAAATAAATGCCTATATCTACGATAGTAGTTTCGTACGGGTCCGTGGCATATTGAAATTATTAAATAAATGAATGTCAATAATATTATTGTAGATCAATTTGAAATTTTTGGTTAAAGTCACTGAAGTCGTGGATTTCATGTACTGTTTAATTGCACCCGAGTGTCGCATTTTGCCCCACAACTTGACAACCTGCATGCCTCTCGATCACCCCATAGGCCTACACATAAGTGAATGTGAATAACCGGTGAACATAGAACTGATAAAATTACTATAGAACTCGCCTTACTCTACCAAAATACGCATATAGCTTTGGTGTTAGTGCCAACTTAGTGGTAAGATGTTCTCGTTTTTACATTTAGGCTACAAGACCTGCCGAAAGTATAAACCATTCAAAAATCGGGTCACCAAATGTGGGTATATAATATATATATATATACCTCTACTCCAGCATTTCGCATGTGAGATTAAACAGTCATAATGATGTCGGTCCAATTTGGATGTCCACTATGATTGGTCTCACTAAAAATAATAATTTTGCGATTCAACTTCAACCATAGAAAAACATAGGCCTATAGATGTCCCGTTAACGACCGTCTGTCGCATTATGCCCCGCGTCGCATCGTGCCCCACATTTATGAAAATTAATAAGAAATGGGGTGATAAATATATATATAACGACAAATAGAATCAAATTAGCCATTTTCCCGTGAAATATAGGCCAGGCAAGCTACGTAAAAAAAATGGTGAAATCTGAGTACGAACGTCGGAGTGTTCCCCTATCGTATTGCGATAATCGCCAACCCTTTTAGTGTGTCCCCTTTCGTACTTCGAATTTTTCGTACGAAACTTATTTCCTGTTTGAACACTGGTTTTGTTTTGCATCGAAAATTTCGTATTTGTTACGTTTTCGAAATTGAACAATAAACAAGTTAATATTGAATTTTTAACACCTAGGTGAAAACAAACTGCAACTTGCAAGGTAGAGTTCAGTTCGTAGCTAAGCTGGTTTCAACACTGCCACTGCCAGTGCCACTGGCACTAGTGGCAGTGCCAGTGCCATCAGGTCTGGCAATAGTCCAAGTCTTCTCGTACTAAAACTAGCTAAGATTTTGGGATGGAGATGCTAGTGTTTAGTCCGAGTTCCAGGCCCATGCATTCCTATGACACGACTTAAGCGTTAGTGACCCGCTCAAATAAAACCACAATTATAAGAAATAAAATATCACAATTGCTACAATAAACGGATAGTTTCGCAGAAGACATGCTATTTGATCTGAAACCCACATCGGTTGTGAATTGAAAGCGGTAATTTAATGTGAAAAGAAACTTTTGCCGCAGTGTTTACATATTTTTTAAAGTATGCGAACTCAGTTGACCTTGCGAACTGCGTTCGGCATTTTCCGGTGAAAATATTCCGTAGATTTTCAATCAACCACGCACGATGAATTCTCCATTGTAATCGTAATTATACGTGACAATAAATACATAGATTAAATACATATTGAAGATATAAATGTAATACATTAAATAAATTACGGGAATTATAACCATCTCACAGTTTAAAACAGTGTAAACACAATGACCATTAGAATATCATGGGGGCCGCCATTTTGTTTGTATTGAAATTCGTCTCGGCCAAAACAAACACCGGACAATGCCGAAGTTCTTCGGAACCTGAGTTCGGCTTTCAGTTAAGTAAACAAACAGAACAAAACAACGATGTTTGTGGCAATCAACCGGAATATTCTATGTGTAATTTAACATTAAAGTTAGATTATTATACACCATTATGACCATGAGATGTCACTCTTTCCGATGTATATAGCATCATGTATTGCTTTGTTAGATAAATCGAGTAAAATACACCACAGATTCCCGCCACAGATCCTGGGCGTAACTCGTGTCATAGGAATGCATGGGCCTGGAACTCGGACTAAACACTAGCATCTCCATCCCAATATCTTAGCTAGTTTTAGTACGAGAAGACTTGGACTAGTCTGGCAAATGTGAGAATACAGCTACAATAGCTGTATTCAGCTAACCTAGCTGTATTCAGCTATAAATTATACTCTCAAACCGGCTGTTTTTCGATAATAAACTAGAAGCGCTAATTTGCGCATCAAAATTAGGCTACCATATTCTCCGGTCACCCTCAACCAAATCAAAATCGTCGCTTGTGTTCTGACAAAGTGTTGCCTTTTGTCGACACGGCAATTCTGATTTTGTGTGAAAACTTACTACGGTGGTCGATGTCAGTAAATATTCTGGGGACTATTTTCTGCAAATGCATTCATTTAAACTAACTTATAAAATAAAGATCAAATTCATCCCAAACACTCGTTTACTAATTCTTCCCGATGCTAAACCGGTAGGGGGCGTTAGAATGGTGTACCTATATCGAGCATTTATAATTACATACCACTAGCGGTTTGTGAGCGATACTGGTAACTATTCATAACGGTATATACAGATATTGTGCGGCATATTGCAAATGTATGGCACAACATAGGGACAACTGAAATGAAAATGCGACTTATATAATTTCTGAAGTATTTCAAACATGAAGTCCTGGTCGTTAGCGAGTCAGAACTATTCAATCTGTTTTGGCGGGAAAATATATAATGTGTGAAAACTTACTAAACATAACATTGGTATTTGTATTTTCGCGATTCGACATACATGTATGCGTTTCCGTATTTTTGGAGAGAATCAGCTCAAGCAGTGAGTGGAACTCGCTCAGTTAAACTCTGGCTAGAGATGTTCCACTTTTTACCTGTTTTAACGCACCAACCAAACAGTTTTAGCAGCATCATATTGATACTTCCGGGAATGATTAAGATGTTCCATCTTCGGTGATAAATATTGTATTTAATGTATTTTTCAAGGTATTCCTCATTGCATAAGAGAGTTATTAACCGTTATGACCGACATCGACCGCCGTAGTAAGTTTTCACACATAATCACCATCGTCGTGCCGACAAAAGGCAACACTTTGTCAGAACAAAAGCGACGATTTTGATTTGGTTGAGGGTGACCGGAGAATAGGGTAGCCTAATTTTGATGCGCAAATTAGCGCTTCTAGTTTATTATCGAAAAACAGCCGCTTTGAGAGTATAATATATAGCTGAATACAGCTAGGTTAGCTGAATACAGCTATTGTAGCTGTATTCGCACATTTGTCAGACCTGGCTATCACGTTGACGGTTGAGTCAGACAGAATGTAACTAGACTTTTCCAACCAACCACAGGTTTTCGTAGTTTTAACTTTTATATACCTTTTTCTAGATCCATTGGAACTTAGTAGCATGGCTTACGCAATCTAAGTTCCATCGCGACCTTTAAACACTATGGACGAGTTGATTTTCAATAAAAGTAAAAATTATGACCAACGCACATGTATTCACAGTCCCTAGGAATCACTGTTAGTTGAATAAAATATTATTTAATAACATTAAATCAATATTTTATATTTAGTTATTATAGTTATATTAAAGGGGTACTGTACGCCAAATGTTGTTGTTGGTTTCTATAGTCTCCGAGTCGGAGAATAAGGTAACAATTTTTCCATTATTTGAAAGTCAGTTGAGTACGAAGTCATGTTACGGATGACAAATTTACCGGAATGCAAAAATACAAATTGTCGTTGTCGAGTAATTTTTGTAAAGTTTTCAACCAAATGAATCAAATAAAAGTTATATTATATGCATACTAGTCCCATATAATCATTTAAGTTATTGTATCGTCGCTAGTCAGTGAGTGGCTTGAGTGTTCTCCCTGTATCATCATAATATTTTAAGCGATCGTGTGTGCGATCGGTTTAGCAATCCAGTATCCCTCAATTACTGTTTTTGATTACGGTAATTCGTAATTTAATTGACGCCATTTTATGGCTCCAGTCATAAATTCAATTTATATCAAATTATTAACTTTTAAATTATTAAATTTTAAGATAGCCTATTAACCTGAGCGTTTACAGAATACATCTTCGACTCAAATTACTTATGTTTCTATATATTATCGATATTAGATCGTTGTTGTCACCGGAAATTTAATGAAAATGGCGTACAGTACCCCTTTAAGTACAGTTTGGAAAGTAAAAAGTTTGTATACTGCATTTTCATTGGCAGATGATTTGCAAGAAAATACAGAGTAAAAAATTTATGCCACACAAACATTCGCGAATTCTGAGTTTATATCATCATATTCCGTATTTTTTTCTTGAAACGATGGTGTATTCAGATTGTTAGTATCTCTACCCACTTACGAGAAAATAGCTGTTAGTTACTCGAATATTCCTTCAGGTGCAATCAGTGGAATTCTTTACGATTTTGGAAAAACATATCCATTCTATAAATACCATTTTACTTATTCGCACCCGGTGATAATCCGAATAAAAGGGATTACGGATGTGAGTAAACAGACGTCGGGTGTGGTAAAACTGGCTCTGCTGTACACTACTAAGTGCACATTTTAACTAATTCTCATTACTAGAGAAATGTAGAAATGACCATCTCAAACTAATATATCTATATATATTCAAGTAGGGCCCTAGGGGTGGTTGATACCTTGAGATGTGAAAGCAAATTTTATATTCCAAGCTCCCTGTTTGCTCCGCATCCCAAGATTGGCAATGGGAGATAACTTGTACTGGGATTGGCTGCAAATTTTAAATAAGTAATTGTAATAAGGAATTGAAGAGAGGTCCACTTCCTGAAGTTGATGTGCGTCATAAAAATGATTTTCAACAATTCCATAAATGTGAATTTATGCTGATATTTGGATGGAAAATCACGATTAATGTACAACTCAGACCAGGTAGAGTTGATATGACCCAACGAGCGCATTAAGAACAATTAACTTAATTGTCACATGTCAATTGTGGGGAGATAAGTGCAATTTTTTCGAACGAAAAATCCAATTGTTCGTTTTAGTGATAGAGCAAAGGGGGTGGTCTCTAGCCAATGAGATGATGGTTTACATAATAACAAAATCTGAAGTTGCCAAACTGTACCTGTTATCTGTATAGTGGAGGTAATGTATCTAGATCTATTTGTTATATTTTAATCAAATTTAATATTATATGGACAGTGATTCCAAGGACTGTGGTGTATTTATCAATTAAATACTAATAGTAAATACAAGTGTGAAACCATCCACTCACTTACGTTTCATTTATCCATAAAATCCGACAAATAACAGAACGTAAACACTGACATGTCTACCATAACATGTGACCGTAACATGTCATTGCACGCATTCGTGAATTCCTTTGGAATATCCGAACTATCCACAATTAGGTCGAGTTTAACTACCCTCTGCGCATGTGTTACCTTTGCTCTACTAACCTTACTAGGGCTGAAGGGGTCATTCTCACCAAAAAAAGTGCTGAAGGGTACACAGGGTTTGAAAATGTGCTGAAGGGTACACAGGACAGGGTTTGTGATCGGCACGAAAACCATTACTTAAATTGTGTTTATGAAAGTCTGGCGCCCATTAGCATTTTGTTTTCAGTACCGTATATTTGAATATTCATTGGAACGTAAACAATTATTCTCTAACAGAAATCATGGCAGATACGAAGACTGAATGTAGCAATAGGCAACCCCGAACAAGAACGATAACTCGCGTATTTACGGAAGTCGGTAAATGATGACATCACAGGAAATCTCCAGAGTCTCGTGACTGAAGGTAATTGTAAACACTGCTATTTTAAGCAATTATGTGTCCTTTTCCAATAAAAATAGCACAATTCGGCAGCGGATAGAATATCCTTTGTTTACCAAACTAAAAAGCCGCGAAAATATTTGTGAAAAGATTTTTGTTGAAATCGTGAAAATACTCCGAATTTGAAACTTTCTGACCACCTCGATTACTATCGATTACGCTTCATTGCTCACTGGTAAGTTAAAAAGTAAAAAGTTAGCAATAAAAAGCCGTATTTCGATCGTCGCGCTGTTCCTGGTTTTAAAGGAAAAAATATGTTTTTAAATGCCAGGGGGGATCACTCTATTTGTAGTATTACCAGCTAATGTAGTCACATGATTAAAACATGGCGGCCCCATGAACATATTAATGATCGTACGTAAACAAATGTATTTGAAGTGAATAGTAATGTATTCTGCTGACCATTTTGCCTTTATTTGAATGAAATTGGTTGATTGAGAAGATCTGATTTATCTAAGCCACTTTATTGTGTATTATGTCATAATTAATGATATTTTAACTTGAAATTTAACTTGTTTAAAAAAAAAAATTCAGTCAACAATTGAATTAGGCCTACATGTATGACATACGATACATGTGGTGTAATACATGAGATATAGTTCTGTCATACGCTTGAAAATAGTTTGGCTCATGAACTTTGTGAAGGTTGACACTCATATTTTGTCCATTTTCTAAGAATTAATTGAGAAAAAATAAAATATCAGCTCTCATATCGATACACCAATGGCTGACAATGAAACCTATATACAGTTTTGCTGCAGGTTAGGTAGTATTTTGCGTGAATAGCTCCATAATGTTGAAAAAAATAGCTTTTTAAAAATTTTGGTAGGGGGTATAGTTTGGTTATCAAGAAATATTTCCACGTATTTGACACAAAAGTCTCAATTTTTTTATCAAAAGGTATTCAATAGTGTCTGATAATAGAAATAACACACAGAAATACCAAAAGTTTTTATAGTATATTGTCAACATACTTGAAAAAAAAGAAAATGAAAAACAAATTCATCTTTTTGATGGGGGTATACTTGGATTTTGATCAAAATTTTCTATTTTTATGAAGGAAAAGTTCCTATTTCTGCATTGATTATGTAGATTGATCGTTCCCGATGAGAACAACATATAGGTTTCCCATAAGAATTCGAAAACTTTGCCGTTATGCTGTGTTGTCAGAATTTTGCCATTCCTCAAAAACTGCGAATTGTCGACCCCTTGACCCCAGTCCAATTATATGAAAAAAACGTCATTTTTTTCAAACACTGCCATTACTACTGACTTTGTTTCATATTCCTAACACCCTAAAGCTGCTGTAACTGCATCTGAATATCTGGAAAAGGGTTTTGAAAAAAATCGTTGACTATTGCTACTGAATGTCCTTTAGAATGACATTTCACACCCTGTGTACCCTTCAGCACATTTTGAAAATCCTGTGTACCCTTCAGCACTTTTTAGCTCAACTTACTTTGTAAGTTTGAGCTATTGCCATGGGTTGGCATCTGTTGTCTGTGTGTGCATGCGTGTGTGCGTCCGTCAACAATTTCCTTTGGTGCGGGCTACCTGTCGTATCTTTGGTCTGATCTTTATGGAATTTGTCATGAATGTTGACATTGACATGTAGATGGGAATGAGTCATTTTGGGGTCATTCGGCCAAAAAACATGGCGCTTGTGGCCATCTTGGATTTTACTCTTTGCATCACTAAATCCTTTGACACATCATACAGACCACATCTCTGATCCGAACATCACCAAACTTCATATGGATCATCGGGGCGACCTCTAGATGGGAATGAGTCATTTTGGGGTCATTTGGGCAAAAAACATGGCCGCCGTCAGCCATCTTGGATTTTACTCTTTGCATCACTAAATACTTTGGCTCGGGCTACAGGTCGTATCTTTGGTCTGATCTTTATGAAATTTGTCATGAAAGTTGACATTGACATGTAGATGGGAACGAGTCATCTTGGGGTCATTCGGCCAAAAAACATGGCCGCTGGTGGCCATCTTGGATTTCAAAATTAAATCCATTTGCGCGGGCTACAGGCCGTACTGTTTGTCTGATCATCATAAAATTTGTAATGAATGTTGACATTTACATGTAGATGGGAATGAGTCATTTTAGGATCATTCGGCCAAAAAAACAGCTTGGCTAGCAATGTTTGTCTAGCAAAAGTAATCGGTAATGCCAATAAGGAGTTCATCGCCAACAGCGCACCAATGCGAATCAGTAATGACCTTTGCTTTTCTATTAGTAGTAACTACGGCTGCTTTTAAATATTGTCTGTCTTAAATTAAAGTTTTTTTCAAGTATAAGTACTAATAACCATCTATTTCAAGGTTTTTATATCACTTTATATATACTTTGTATATACTTTTACAATACATGCAAATAGTACTAGTACTACATGATTATGCGGATGATTCAATGATGGATTCGCTGAATCTCATTTTACTTCAAATTGTTTACCAAAACTTAAAATAGATGGCTGGGTGCTTCCGGGTGAAATGGGTGGCTTGGCGGAAATGTTCGAGGAAGATGGCGTGTTTGGCGTGTCTCAGATGTGACGCCACAAGGACCACCGACCAGCAGTGTTCACAAAAAACAAAAAAAAACTGCCATTTTCAGGGCCACCTAGTCTTTTCTAAAGATTGGCTCTGCACATTGCTTCAAATCTAAGAACCTTCTTGTAAGATTCGCACTTCCATTGCCAGTCCACGCCCCTCAATAACACATAGATAAATGAAAATATGCCCCCGCCTATGGAAGGCAAAATTCACATTTATAAATAATTGCGCTTCAGGGCAATCATTATGCGCTTTAGCGCAATCCAGCTTGATTCATATCAATTGCGCTGAAGCAATTATTGTTACAAGCTTACACCCCTGAATAGATTATTTTCTATTGGATTTATTCATTAATTAACTGGGGTGCCCATATATATAGCGCAATTAATTTTCTAATGGATTTTTCTTTAATTAACTGGGGGGGAGGGGGGTGGGGGGGGGGGGGGGTAGCCATAGGCCTATATATAGGCCTATGCACAATTGAATTGCACTGAAGCGCAATATATTTACACTGTTGCGCAATAGATTTACACTGCAGCGCAATTGAATTGCATTGAAGCACAATTATTAATAAATGTGAAATTGGCCTCCAATATCCACCCAAATGCGAGATTGCAATGAATGCCTGTCTAGGGCCGGTGGCTATATAGGCATATAACATTTTAACAACTTTCATGTGAGATCACAATGAGTGCCTTGGTTCTCATATAATATTTTAACCTAACATGCGAGATTGCAATGAATGCCTTGCTTGGCATATAACGTAAATACCATGCAGTAGGCCTATAGGCCTATACACATCCTCCCTGACAAACGTCCCTGTCACATACGCCACACGGATACTTCGCATTCCAATATGTTAGAAATTGACCCATTGGAGCGTATTGTGTTTGAAATTGTGGCCCAACCCATCACCCCAAAATATTTTTACCAAAGTTGGGAGTAGGCCTACACCCATGTCGCCATGCATGCCCATGCATGCCTAGGTTACCTATTTGTCTTTGGAAACAACTAGACTAACATACATATTTGGCATATATATCTAGATGTCAGGCAATTTAACCAGCTTGATTTGGTTTGAGGGACATATCGATGTACCATTTCGATCAACACATGTGCTCGCGCTTTATTTGTAGACGGGGGGGGGGGGGGGGGGGGTTTCACATCACACCCCATTGCCATGTCAGACAGTGGTAAACTCATCCTAATTAATAACGTTATTTTGACGTTTGGCATAAACACAGGTCTTTATTATTCATCATAGTATCAAGATATATTTAATATATGGAAGCGATAGATTATGTTTAATTTCTATATGCTTCCCAGTTAGTGTTTGCTGGGACAAACATTGCCCAACTCAAAAATTATCTCCTTTGGAAACTCTTCCATGGAAAGATTTATTTAATCAATAGTAATTCCCGGTTAGAGATACTTCATGTACTTGAGAGAGCAGCTACTTTTGCTAGGCAATCATTGCGCGACGGAAAATTATCTCCCTTGAGAAAACTCTCTTCCACGAATAGATAGCATTTGTCAATACAGTGCTTCCCAGTTACAGATACCTGCTTCCCAGTTACAGATACCTGGTTGCAGCTACTTTTGCTAGACAAACATTTAATATTTTACCAAAAAACATGGCCGCTGGTGGCCATCTTGGATTTTACTCTTTGCATCACTAAATCCTTTGACACATCCTGCAGACCGGTAGGGTTACTTTTGCCCACTGAGTGTTTTGGATGGGTCAAATCGTGACCCCGACCTGACCTTGACCTTCAAAATGATCAATTCGAGGTTAAATCAGGTAAAACCGGATGGATTTCGACGGGTACTTTTGTCCGGGCAGTGTTTTGGACGGGTCAGTTAAATTAACTTTTTTTCAGCTATAAAACATGATGCAATGAAGACACATGTAAATGGTGTAGCCTGTGCTGTGTCAGCTAACTGCATTGTCAGTTAGATACCAACATACATGTCATTGATTCAGAGAGAAATGAAGGAACTTCTGGAATTAGTTGGAAGTATTGGGCGTCTCCTCAGTCTGACTGATGCTGCCTCTGATAATGATGTATATAGCTGTTATGATTATTAAAAACTGGCAGATGTATTGTGATTATATATGGGTAACCAGCTGCTTATATAGATCTTTTTCATAAATACTAAAGTAGATTCACACAGAAACTTGCACCAGAATGTTGAACTTGATTTGTATAATTGTATATGGATTGTCACTAAACACACACCAAATCTTGGCAAGTGAGATTGGTCACCCCCCATCCAATAGCCAGTCTACACTAATTTAGTAAAGTTTGCAACTAATATGGGCTATATGGTAAAAGGAAACACATATTATAAACTTTTCCACTTGGATGGGATATTTTACACAAAAGAGCTTTATTTAGTGAATTAAAGTGAAGTAAAATGAATAAATGGTGATATTTTAGGCAGATCTTTAAGGTGACACTCCACAGTTTCAACAGGCAGGGGCCCAGCAATAGGGGGGGGGGCTTAGATTCATTGAAATTTATCTGGATTATGATCCCAAACCATATAGACAATATATATATATGCCTGAAATTAGTACAGAATAGGCATTCAGAATTTGGTACATAATGCCCATAATATATGGGCTATCAAGAGTTATGGCCCTTGATCTTTTGATCGAAAATGTGATTTTTATTAAAAAAATTACCAAAATATTGCATTTTCATACCCAAGGGGCACGAATACCAGAATTTTTCAAGCATGGTCACCTATGTTGGTTCAAAGGCCTCTGGCTTCCAACATCAACATGAAAAAATTTCAAACTTTCGCCGTTTACAATTCCAGAAAATCAATTTTTAATGCAGATGACAAATTTTGGGTGCTAAAAAATTGACCCAGTATCTAGAGCCACTGTTTCGCAGAAAACGCTACTGCTGTCTATGGGTGGGGTCAAGTTCACTTGCACTTAATTTTTTCATCTGTCTAGAGTACCTTCTAAAATTATACAAATTCATATCCCACCTTGTCTCAATATACATACCACATGAATGGTGCCAGAAACCACTAGCACTTTATATCTATAAAATCACCCCTACTGATCATTCGAAACTGTGGAGTGTTACCACAGGCCGTACTGTTTGTCTGATCATCATAAAATTTGTCATGAATGTTGACATTTACATGTAGATGGGAACGAGTCATTTTAGGATCATTCAGCCAAAAAACATGGCCGCTGGTGGCCATCTTGGATTTTACTTCTTTGCATCACTAAATCCTTTGACACATCTTACAGACCACATCTCTGATCCGATCATCACCAAACTTCATATGGATTATCGGGGTGACCTCTATATGGGAACGAGTCATTATTGGGGTCATTTGGCCAAAAAACATGGCCGCCGTCAGCCATCTTGGATTTTACTCTTTGCATCACTAAATACTTTGGCGCGGGCTACAGGTCTTATCTTTGGTCTGATCTTTATGAAATTTGTCATGAATGTTGACATTGACATGTAGATGGGAACGAGTCATTTTGGGGTCATTCGGCCAAAAAATATGGCCGCTGGGGGCCATCTTGGATTTCAAATTTGAATTCATTGGCGCGGGCTACAGGCTGTACTGTTTGTCTGATCATCATAAAATTTGTCATGAATGTTGACATTTACATGTAGATGGGAAAGAGTCATTTTAGGATCATTCGGCCAAAAAACATGGCCGCTGGTGGCCATCTTGGATTTTACTCTTTGCATCACTAAATCCTTTGGCACATCCTACAGACCACATCCCTGATCTGATCATCACCAAACTTCATATGGATCATCGGGGTGACCGCTTGATGGGAACGAGCCATTTTGGATTTTACTCTTTGTATGACTAAATAGTTCTACAAAATCCATTAGCATGGGTTATAGACCGATCTGTTTGTTTGATCTTCATGAAATTTTTCATGGATGTTGACATTGACATGTAGATGGGATCGAGTCATTTTGGGGTCATTTGGCAAAAAAACATGGCCGCCGGTGGCCATTTTAGAATTTACTCTTTGCATCACTAAATCCTTTGGCACACCCTACAGACCACATCCCTGATCCGATCATTATGAAACTTGTCATGAATGTTGATATTGACATGTAGATGAGAACGAGTCATTTTGGGGGTCATTCGGCCATAAAACATGGCTGCCAGCGGTCATCTTGCATATTACTCGGGGGTTGCAGTAAGACAGTCTAGCCTGACTATGCCACCCCTCGAATATACAACATAATATTTGTCAAATGTATTATGCATTAATATGTGTATATTTAAATAAAATATCCTTTGGGGTCATTAGGCAAAAAAAATATGGCCGCCAATGGCCAGTTTGGTTTTTACTCTTTGTATGACTGAATATCTCTACAAAATCCATTAGCATATATCTACTTCCACCAATATTTATTTTTTGGTCTCTCTTCACATTTACATCTTGTCTTCATTAGACATTTCAATTAGCACCTTTCCTAATAACTCCATTTACTGTCAACCATTAAATTATTCCCCTACCTAAGTTGAGCTAAAGTGTCATTGACACTTTTATTAAATAAACATACGGACCCAAATAAGCCCCATACAGGGCGGCAACAAATAAAAAAATTAATAAGCATACAGGTATGCTTATTTGGACCCCAAGAGTAATGTGTGTATCCACGACTCAACTGTTATCGCTTGTCTCTTTTCAATGTTGAAACAAACATACCCTAACTTCCTTATTTTGTCAACGTCACTCCTTGGAAAGAATTTCTTGACACCATAAAAAAATATTTGGTCCATTACTTTTACTTTTATTCCTTCGATCCGTCCTGGAGGACAACTTATGCTGTAATCCACCACCATACCACACCAATATCTGAAATGTCCTTTTCAACCTCACCACCACATATATATATACACTATATACATACCACAGAGTGTGTTCCACCACCGAGGAGAGATAACTATTATACCGTCACCTGAAATGTCTATCAACTTACGCCCCGAAGGGAGGAATTTTGACAGGAAATTTTGCCATTAACCCGTGAATTGTTGCCCACAGTAGGGTTCTTTATCGTGCACACATGGTTGTACACGGGACAGCCATTTACGTCCCCATCTGATGGGAGGGCATGAACAAACCAGTGTCATCCCTGTACATGACACTGGGTGGGAGAGAATTACTGCTTAACGACACCTCAGCAAGGCATACACAGTACTTTATATAGGCACGCTCAGAACTCCCGACTTGTTTTGTCGAGGATCGAGGTGAATCGATCCGGGGTCCAAGCGAAACCTCTGGCCAGTAGTCGAACACGCTAACCACTCGGCCATCACACTCCCTAAACATTGGAAACATGTGGGGAATTATTTTTTTTCGTGACGCCATGGAATTGCCCATGCCACACATGGAGAAAAGATTCCCAAAGATTGATAAACTCCAGATAGAAAAGAAAGGTATAGAGAAGCTGTTGCCATTCAAGGCACATGGACCAGACAACATCCCATCTTAACAGAATTCTGAAAGAATTTTCAATAGAACTGGCAAAACCACTCACTACCATTTATCTAAATCCCGGAATTCCTGCACCTTACCATCCGACTGGAAATCCACAAATATTTCGTGCATCTATAAGAAAGAAGACAAACATGCAGCAGAAATCTACTAGCCAATGTCCCTGAACTCAGTGCCATGCAATATCCTGGAGCATATTATATACTCTAATATTCCAGGAGGCTAGGTCACATACAAATTTGTCCAAGTCTTCTCGTACTAAAACTAGCTAAGATTTTGGGATGGAGATGCTAGTGTTTAGCATCTCCATCCCAAAATCTTAGCTAGTTTTAGTACGAGAAGACTTGGACTAATACAAATCAACAATGGATTTCGCCCTGATTATTCATGTGAAACTCAGCTCGCCCTCACCTCCGACGACATAAAGTCCCTCGACAACAACAACCAGGTCGACATTGCAATACTCGACTTTTCAAAAGCATTTGATACCATATTCCATCGCAAACTGATCCATAATTTGGAACACTACAGTAGAAAAGGAGACCTCCTAAACTAGCTGAGATATTTCCTAATGGGCCAGGAGATGAGAGTTGTAGTAGATCGCAAATCCTCCCAACAGGTACATGTAGAATCGGGCGTATCACAAAGAACAGTTTTAGGTCCTTTGCTGTTCCTATGCCATATCAACAACCTCCCAGACAACATCAGCTCCCAAATCAGACTATCAAATAATTCAACAACCATCTAAAACTCAAACACGACCTAAACTCACTTGACACATGGGCCCAACACCTGAGGGATGTCATTTAGCACCAAAAATGCTACACCATGGCAACCTTCACCATTATCTTCCTCGTAAAACGTTACCCCCTTTAGACCCCTTTTATGCCATCTAGATGGCCCCTGTGAATTATTTTTATAGAAGACAGACAGGCATTCGCAAATATAGATTTATTTTATATTGCACTATACGGCTTTGTTAAACTACCCTCATCCTTTTTTTGGGCTTGGGACAGGTGGATTTAAATTTTTTTTTTTAAAGTGTTTTTGTTAATTGTCCATCTGTCGAATTTGGAATTTTAAAATTATCGTTCACAAAATCATATTGGTCCAAATTTCATATTTCACAACTGAAATTGTCACTGTCACCCCCTTTCATTCAGTTGGGTACCCATCTTTTTAGCACAACTTTACTTTGTACAGTTTGAGCTATTGCCATGGGTTGGTCGTCCGTGTGTCTATCCATAAACGATATCCTTTGGCACACCCTACAGGCTACATCCCTAATCCGATCATCCCCAAACTTCATAGGGATCTTCTGGGTGACCTTTAGATCGGAGCTTTCCATTTTTCCCAAAGAAATCCCTGAATAGCCTGGACGAAGTTGGGCACATCAGCTAATAATATATAATTATAGTCCAGCTTTTATTAGTTCACCTGAGACGAAATCTCCGGTGAAGCTATAGTCATCACTCCTCGTCCATCCATCCATCTGTCCATCCATCAACAATTCTTTGAACAACTTCTTCTTCAGAACCATTGGACCGAGAGGGTTCATATTTGGTGTGTATGTTCCCTAGGTGATTCACATTCAGATTTGTTTTTAAAAATGAAGTCACCAGGTCAAATAGTTTTGAAGTAGGACCATAACTCTCTCCCGTTATCGTAATTCTTAAAATGACTTCTTCTCAAGAACCATCAGTATAAATTGGATGCAAAATACACGATATGTTGATATGTATATATACCGGCCTCATTTGATCTAAGAAATACATACCGTGGTCACATTTTCCAGCTGATTACAATTTTTTGCACAGAAGTGAAACAAAGGATCTTTATTTCTTTTATCGACATAGAATTTTGACATTTTGAGGTTTCCGGATGATAACTTTTGTTTGTGTTGTCAGATCTGAACCAAATTTGGTATGTGACGTTATCAGCTCCAAATACAGGTCAAGTTCCAATATGGGTTTGGTCCGCCCATTTTTGCCAGAGTTATGGTCCTTGTCGACTTAGAATTTGTCAATTATTTTGGTTTCTGGATGATTACTTCAGTTTTAGTTTTTTTTTTAATTTGGTATGTGGATTAACCACAACAAGATACAGGTCAAGTTCGAATTTGGGTTTTGTACACCCATTTTTGATGGAGTTATGCTCCTTGTTGACTTAAATTTTACCTATTATTTTGGTTTCCGGATGATAATTTTACTATTAGTTATCTGGTTGTTTTTAAATTAAGCTGAATCTCTTGATATATAGTACGTGGTTCAAATTTCAGAAGACAAAGGCCAAGTTTGAATTTGGTCATGGTCCGATGAATGTGTACCCATACCATAGTGTTGACGTCCGAATTGACCACTCGTCGTTCGTCCATCTGTCCGTCCATCCATCAAGAATAGTAACTCTTTCCATCCATAGTAATTGTTAAAACATCTTCTCAAAAATCATCAGGGCTGTTTAGCTTATATTTGGTATAGAGGGTCCTTGGGTGACTGGGATACAATTTTATTCAAATGGGTTCACCGGGTCAAATAAAGGCGGAGCCAGGGACATATCATGTCCATCCATTGTAATTCTTAAAACCTCTTCTTATCAAGACCATCAGACCTATTCAGCTTATATTTGGTGTGGAGAGTCCTTGGGTGACAGGGATTCAGATTTGTTCCAATGTGGTCACCAGGTCAAACAGGGGTGGAGACAGGAACATAACTTGTTCCATCTATAGAATTTCTTAAAACACCTTCTTCGCAAGAACCATCAGCCCTATTCAGCTTATATTTGGTATGAATAGTCTTTGGGTGACTGTGATTCAGATTTGTTCAAATTGGATCACTGGGTCAAATAGGGTCGGAGCCAGGGACATAACTCTTTCCCTCAATAATTATTCTTAAAACATATTCACAAGAACCATTTAGCATATTTAGCTTATATTTTGTATGGAGGGTCCTTGGGTGACTGGGATTCAGATTTGTTTAAATGGGGTTACCCGGTCTAATAGGGGTGAGACCAGGGACATAACTCTTCCACCATAGTAAATCTTAAAATGTCTTCTCCCCAAGAGCCAACAGGCCTATTGAGCTTATATATAGTAATAGTATGGAGGGTCCTTGGGTGAATGGGTTACAGATTTGTTAATATGGGTTGACCAGTCAAAAAATGGCATTTGGTCACCAAATTTTGGTGTGTAGCAGACCTGTTAAGTTTTGAAAATGTCAACCCGGGAGATATTTGCGGGAGGTATGCCCAAATATGTTCATGTTCCAAAAAACATTTTTATGATGAAGATTACATAGTTTTTATGAGTTTTTGTTTGCGTTTATTTTATAAATATATAGACCTAAATAAAATGGTAATGAATGTCCTGTTGGTAGTTGTAATAGAGCTGCTGTGAGTGGGAGATACCACCATTTGTTAAAGAGAAAGAAGCAGACACTTCGTATAAACTAAGTGAAAATACTCCGGATACAGCCGGATATGCGCAAAACCGAAAGTACAAAATTGGCATAAACTACAAAATGGACTCGTCTTACTGTTTAACCCCCAAAAGAAATGCACACATTCCACAACTTATTACAAAAATTTAAGAAGCAGAAACTTCGTTTAAAATAAGTAAAAACGAACCCGAGTTACACAGGTTACAACCGGACATGAATGGGTGAAAACGAAAGTACAAAATGACCGTCTTACAATTTTATCCGCAAACGAAATTACCACGTTCCGTTCGCAATGCATACCACTAATCCGTTACTAAGAACTGTTCATCAATGGGGGCTAACAATACAACTGCACACTTGTGATTATACGTATTGTATACTATAACAACACCAGAGTGTGAAAATCAATTAATATCAGTCTTCAATCAGAGGGAAAATCATAAGTCAATGTTGACGAGTGTTACGGTACTGGAAATACGGAAATCTCCTGTCATTTTGGGAAATCCCCACAATTTCACGAATCGAAAAATAAGAAAACATCTTTTTTTGGGGATTTGAATGCAGGGTTTTGCTGAATCGGGAGATATTGGAGGTTATCCGTATTTGCGGAATTGCCGTGGCAATCCGGGAGTCTCACGGACAATCCGTGAAACTTAACAGCTCTGGTGTGTAGGCTCCATGGACAGTTTGGATTAAAATATGTTTCAATGGGGTCAGCCATCAAAAAAGGGGCTGGTTGGAACTTTGCAACAGTTGGGAAAGCTTGAGGTATCAGTTGTAAAATTCCAACATGTGTAAAGGAATTTTATGAACTTGGGAGTGTGTTTGCTTCAGTTGAAAATTTAAAGGTGGACACCTCACTGCTCAACAGAAACCCTCTAGCTACGTCCTTGTTTAGTAGTACCTGTACTTGTTGAGTGATTTTGACAAGTACTGACTGTTATGGTCTTCAGAGTCCTAATCTTTACAGTCATTGACTGTCTTGTTTCAACATATGAATAATCTGACTGATATAAAAATAGACCAATTTTGCTGTAGAATAATCCTATATTTTCAGTGTTTCTCTTGTTGAATAGGTATGAACAGGGCGATGAATATCACAGGGTTGGCCAGAAATGATTTACTAGAGTTTCTGACATTGATATAGTGTTATACTGAGGCTAAACTGCGAGGTACTTAATTTTGTAATTGTGTTTCAGGGATAACTGTTGCTGGCATCTTAAGGAACCAAGATGTCGTACATGTTGCAGCATCTAAACAATGGCTGGCAGGTGGACCAGGCAATTCTAGCCGAAGAAGACCGCCTTGTTGTTATTCGATTTGGACATGACTGGGATCCAGCATGCATGGTGATGGATGAAAACTTATATAAGTGTGCCGAGAGGACGAAAAACTTCGCTGTGGGCTATCTAGTCGATATCACTGAGGTACCAGACTTCAACAAAATGTATGAGTTGTACGATCCATGTACAGTTATGTTTTTCTACAGAAACAAACACATCATGATAGACTTGGGAACGGGTAACAATAACAAAATAAACTGGCCAATTGAAGATGTTCAGGAGTTTATTGACATCCTAGAAACAGTGTACAGAGGAGCCCGAAAAGGAAGAGGTTTAGTTGTTTCACCAAAAGATTATTCCACCAAGTACAGATATTAGGCAGGATACATATTCATTGATTGTACTGTTGTTTGGATATATGTGAAAGATGTATTTGGGGTCCAAAACTATTCACTATTTCAATTAAAAATTCTTAGTCTTGGAAAAGTTTTAATTGTTAATGGATATCAATTTTCCCCTTGTTTCTTTTAAAAACTAGAGCAACAATAATATTTACCCAGAATATGACAGAAACCTTCTGAAGAGATCCATTGGTATTCAGCTACCCTAAAGTTATGGTTTCTGGTGAGGCCAATTATCATATAATCATATATTCTAATATTTTGAGATATCTTCAAATATTTAGAGTAATATTCAAATATTTTGAGATATCTTCAATTATTTTGAGAGATAAATAATTGGAGATATCTCTAAACAATTTAATCATAAGCTGTCAATCCATGGAATACTCATTGGTTCTCACACATATAGCTATCAAAGTTATTTCTCGATAACCTATATTTCTTGATTAGTTTATATGATATGACCATGGCTTTTCCCATGCTTAAAATGTACATGGAAAATGGTTTGATACTGCCTGCGATATAAAAGGAAATTCCAGTGTTACATCAAAATTCCTGCCCATAACCTTACTGCTAATTAACCATCAGTACTTCAGTACCTTGTGAAATCTACAAGACTTGATCATGCTAACATTTACAAAGAAATTGGCCCGATTTGTCCTCTCAGGTTTAAAGGATTTGTCATCTCAGGTTTAAACCTGGTCTATATATGTAAACCTCTATGTTTAAACCACCATTTGACAGCTAAATCCATGGCTTAAACCCAAAACCACAGGTCTAAGTGACGGATTCGTCATCTCTGGTTTAAACCTGGTCCAGCCAGACCAGTGGTTTAGCAGTAGTGTCTCTGTATCGTTGTTATAATTAATCAAAATTTATAAGCGAGAAGCAGTCACACCTATAAAGTGTGTGGGGATATATATTTTGTTAATTTCGATAATTGTTTTGCATATTATGAGCTTAAACTGGAAATTAAACCATATTATTCGATGGTCCAGCTAACCAGCGTTACCGAGGCTAAACCTGAGATGACAAATCCGTCTTTTCTCGGTCACGGTTTTGAATTGTCAAACAATCAGATCAAATGGTGTCTCTAAGCGGCGACATGTCTTTTTTTTATGTTTACCCATACCATAGTATGGTAAACATAATGTCGACGTCCGGATTGACCACGCGTTGTGCGTCAGTCCGTCCGTCTGTCCGTGGACACTTTACGCATGGTGCGATAACTCAAATATTTTATATCCGATCGGAACCAAATTTTGTATATGAGTTTTTCAGACCGAAATACAGATCGAGTTCGAATATGGGTTTGATCCGAGTTTTTTTTACGGAGTTATGGCCCTTTTTCGACTTCGAATTCACGCATGCTGTCATAACTCAAACAATTTTTATCTGATCGGAACCAAATTTGGTATGCGAGTTTCAGAGCCCAAAATACAGATCGAGTTCGAATATGGGTTTGATCCGAGTTTTTTTTACGGAGTTATGGCCCTCTTTCGACTTAGAATTCATGGATGCTACGATAACTAAAAAAAATATTATCTCATGAGAACCAAATTTGGTATGTGAGTTTCTCTATCTAAAATACAATTTGAGTTCGAATATGGGTTTGATCAGATTATTTTTAATGGATTATCTCTAAACAATTTAATCATAAGCTGTCAATCCATGGAATACTCATTGGTTCTCACACATATAGCTATCAAAGTTATTTCTCGATAACCTATATTTCTTGATTAGTTTATATGATATGACCATGGCTTTTCCCATGCTTAAAATGTACATGGAAAATGGTTTGATACTGCCTGCGATATAAAAGGAAATTCCAGTGTTACATCAAAATTCCTGCCCATAACCTTACTGCTAATTAACCATCAGTACTTCAGTACCTTGTGAAATCTACAAGACTTGATCATGCTAACATTTTACAAAGAAATTGGCCCGATTTGTCCTCTCAGGTTTAAAGGATTTGTCATCTCAGGTTTAAACCTGGTCTATATATGTAAACCTCTATGTTTAAACCACCATTTGACAGCTAAATCCATGGCTTAAACCCAAAACCACAGGTCTAAGTGACGGATTCGTCATCTCTGGTTTAAACCTGGTCCAGCCAGACCAGTGGTTTAGCAGTAGTGTCTCTGTATCGTCGTTATAATTAATCAAAATTTATAAGCGAGAAGCAGTCACACCTATAAAGTGTGTGGGGATATATATTTTGTTAATTTCGATAATTGTTTTGCATATTATGAGCTTAAACTGGAAATTAAACCATATTATTCGATGGTCCAGCTAACCAGCGTTACCGAGGCTAAACCTGAGATGACAAATCCGTCTTTTCTCGGTCACGGTTTTGAATTGTCAAACAATCAGATCAAATGGTGTCTCTAAGCGGCGACATGTCTTTTTTTTATGTTTACCCATACCATAGTATGGTAAACATAATGTCGACGTCCGGATTGACCACGCGTTGTGCGTCAGTCCGTCCGTCTGTCCGTGGACACTTTACGCATGGTGCGATAACTCAAATATTTTATATCCGATCGGAACCAAATTTTGTATATGAGTTTTTCAGACCGAAATACAGATCGAGTTCGAATATGGGTTTGATCCGAGTTTTTTTTACGGAGTTATGGCCCTTTTTCGACTTCGAATTCACGCATGCTGTCATAACTCAAACAATTTTTATCTGATCGGAACCAAATTTGGTATGCGAGTTTCAGAGCCCAAAATACAGATCGAGTTCGAATATGGGTTTGATCCGAGTTTTTTTTACGGAGTTATGGCCCTCTTTCGACTTAGAATTCATGGATGCTACGATAACTAAAAAAAATATTATCTCATGAGAACCAAATTTGGTATGTGAGTTTCTCTATCTAAAATACAATTTGAGTTCGAATATGGGTTTGATCAGATTATTTTTAATGGAGTTATGGCCCTTTGATATAGAATTCATCCATGCTTCGATAGCTCAACCAGTTATCGTCTGATAGGAACCAAATTTGGTATGTGAGTTTCTCAACTCAAAATACAGATCAAGTTTGAATATGGGTTAGATCCTGTTTTTTATACGCGAGTTATGGCCCTTTTTATCTAAGGATTGAACAGATTCGATATTTTTATGCTTATCATGTAGAACCAGTGCAGCTAACCCCTGTGATATCAGTTAGCACTGAGAGAGAGAATAGATTAACTTGTATTATTGGAAATTAGAGTTATTTTTAGCCATCATATTGTCCTGGGCACAGTGGAAGGTGTAATTGGACAGAGAACCATCTGTTGTTTAATGTTTATTGTATTTCCATACAGCTCTCTGGTTTAGGATATCAATGCAGTGTTCCAGTGACATACCTGTACCTAATTTTATTGAGTTAAAATTGTTAACCCTTGTCATCAATTTTATGCTTTTGAATATTTTTCATGTAATCATTCTATTATATCCCTTTCACTTGTATGGATTTTTGTGGTTAAAATGAACCCTTAATTCTCAACATTCCTTGTACTTAGCAGAAATACCTTTCATCTGATATATCTCATTTTATTGAGATGTATGTAAATTTTGTATGTGAATTTCTCAGCCCAAAATACAGATAGATTTCGAATTTGGGTTTGATCCATTTTTTTTATATTTTAAACAGAGTTATGGCTTATGGATTTTCGTGTCAGAACTGAAAATAGCTGATCACTATCGCCAAGGTATGGGTTAAACATCTGCCGATCGTGATCGGCCTCTCGTTCATATTAGAATTCATCCATGCTGCGATAACTCAAACATTTTTTATCTGATCGGAACCAAATTTGGTATTTGAGTTTCTGAGATACCAATACAATGAAACACAAATTTTTGGGACAAGGATGCTGATAATATTAAAATAGGTCCCCCCCCCAATTTAAGTCAATAAGTACACCATATGAAGTAAGCAAGCCCTCATGAAGTGACACCACATTCATGATATATGACCATAGTAATGGCCCAAATCTGTCCAAAAATACAATAAAAAACTTATATAAAAAATATTATAGGTCCCATGATATCCCCCCCCCCCCCCACCCCCATTATGATTTTAAAAAATGCACTCATTTGATATTGTTTGACCCTTAAATGGTCATAAAAATGTTTTCCAGGTGATAGTTTTTTTTCACACATTTGATTTTTTTTGGTCCTGAAATGGCCTGAAAATGTTTCGATTTTAATTTTTTTTATCTATTTTTATGTTTACCATACCATAGTATGGTAAACATAGTGTCGATGTCCGGATTGACCACTCGTCGTTCGTCCGTCTGTCTGTCTGTCTCTGTCCGTAGACACTTTACGCATGGTGCGACAACTCAAATATTTTCTATCTGATCGGAAACAAATTTTGTATATGAATTTCTCAGCACAAAAGACAGTTCAAATATGATTTGATCCGACTATTTTTAACAGAGTTATGGCCATTTTTGGAAAAAATATTCACTCTTTACAAAAAATTTACAAAAAAAATAATTAATAAATAAATAAAAATAAATAATAAAATATTTTTTTAAAAATAATTTAGCAAAATTTAAAGAACTAACACCATTATAACTCTGCCAAGGGTATCCCGAGTCACCACACCAAATTTGGTTTAATTCGGTACAAAATATTGTGTTATGTACTGGTAAATTTGTTTGGAGTGACATTAAACCCAATTCACCAATTCCATCCCATGCCTACTTAGCTATTAATATGGCTGATGTCTCTTATGTCAATGTGCATATAAAGAAAGCTATGGTATCTAATTTTTTTTTTAAGTTTCAACTGAGTATATCGCTATACAGATGGTCTGAGGTCATTATAAATGTTATTGGTTTAATAGAGAGGCCAGCCTTCAACATAAACAATGTCTGTGATTTGTTGACAGCTCTGCTATATAATTGATATTAATGGGTCAGCAGTAAGGTTTCTTATCTTGATGGCTGTTGTTGGTAGAATTTGATACATTATCATTGTAAACTTAAATTGGACTCTCTTAACCCAAGTATTCCATGTCCAGGTCATCTTTTGACATTTAACTCAAGGCTGTGTTGGTGCAGCATTACAGATCATGTACCAGTGCATTCTCTTATATAAATGCGAGTGACCAATAAATTCCAATAAGTTGTGTTATGTACATTTGTCTATAACAGTACATAACAGTATACTCTATAATTCAACATAAAAACTCTCATTTATGATTCCGATCATAGTAATTATACCCCCCGCAACAAAGTTAGGGGGGGTATACTGGAGTCAGCTTGTCTGTCGTCCGTCCGTCCATGGACACAAATTTGTCGGGAGTTTTTCTCAGTCGTTTTTTTTTATCAAAATCCGTGAAACTTGGCACAGACATCAACCACCATGGGAACCTGTGCACCTGCAATTATGTCGTCTGTCAGACTTTTTTTGGTGGAGTTATCCCCCCCTTTATCGACTTAGAATTTTTTTGCAACATGTATAATTTTGTCCGAGCTTTTATTCCTACATTTTTAGGTCAATTATTTTTAACTTGGCACAGAAATTTAGTACCATGGGAACCTGTGCACCTGCGATTATGACGTCTGTCCGACATTTTTTTGGTGGAGTTATCCCCCTTTTTCGACTTAAATTTTTTTTGCAACATGCCTAATTTTGTCCGAGCTTTTATTCCTACATTTTTAGCTCAATGTTTTTTAATCTTGGCACTGATATTTAGTTCCATGGGAACCTGTGCACCTGCGATTATGATGTCTCTCCGACTTTTTTTTGTGGAGTTATTCCCCTTTTTCGACTTAGAACATTTTTGCAACATGCATAATTTTGTCCGAGCTTTTATTCCTACATTTTTCGGTCAATAGGTTTAAGATTAGGGTTAGGGTTGTGCACCTGCAATGGGAACTGTTATTTTATTATTTTAACTAAATGTTTACTGACATGTGAAACATCTTAGTATTTTTAAAACATTGGGACAGTCACACCTCTAGTTTACTATCGCCAAGGGATGGGTTAACATCTGCCGATCATGATCGGCCTCTCGTATTTTCGTGTGTCCGCGCCAGGGTAGGTATCTCCCCACCTCCACCCCCACCTATATGACAAAACATCCTCTTCTGGTTTTATTGCTTATTTTGCTTTCTATACGCATGAAACGATGAAAAATGTACTTCTTCCGAGAAAAAGTTGTTTTTATTCAGGGTTTGGGAGGAGATGTCCAGGCCAGGATATCTCCCCCACCACCCAGCACCTACATACAAAAAATCATATTATGGTTTTATTGCTTATTTTTTTTATATAGTCATGAAACTGCGAGAAATTAACTTCAGAGAAATCGTTGTTTGAGTAAAGGTTTGGGTGGGGGGTGCAGATGCCCAGGCCGGGCATGATATCTCCACCCACCCGGCACCTGCATGACAACAAATCCTCTTGGTTTTATTGCTGGTCCATTCTCAGTAAAACCGTGCATATGTGTCACCGGTGGTTTTCCGTTAGAAAATCGATAACAGAGATACCAAAATGCCATGCGCGGGAAGACTTTATCCCAGCGCTACTGGAACACTACACATGTAAACAGGTTGTACAAGAAAACCATAGTCAGAAATGGTAACACCACCAAGATCATATTATTAGCCATAAATATAAATTATAATATAAAATATATTGGTTACATGAATTCCGTTAAAACAACTAATCCTTCAAATTATTACAAAAATATACGGCTTATTACTGCTGAAGGGGTCACTCACCAAAAAAAGTGCTGAAGGGTACATAGGATTTTCAAAATGTGCTGAAGGGTACACAGGGTTTGAAATGTCATTATAAAGGACATCCAGTGTTCGTATCTGCCATGATTTCTGTCAGAGAATTATTGTTTACGTTCCAATGAATATTAAAATGTACTGAAAACAAACTGCTAATGGGCGCCAGACCTTCATAAACACAATGTATGTAATGGTGTTCGTGCCGATCACAAACCCTTTGTACACTTCAGCATATTTTCAAACCCTGTGTACCCTTCAGCACTTTTTTTGGTGAGAGTGACGCATTATTACTGCATGTTTTTCATTCACCAAACCAGAAAGCTTCTAAATGCGGATAAAAAATTGTGTTCCCAGCTGGTGTTCCCGCCATAAAATCTTCAAGTTTGCATGACCCAGCCATTGTTCATACCTAAACATCGAACGCAATTAACGCGTCATAATACATGTAGTTATATACTGCAACTATAAGACATCCAGCGAATACACACCCCACGAAAACGCGAAATGTGTTGTCCTTCGAGATATCCCATCGCTATAGCTCAATTTGACACGGCCAGATTAGTTTTTCCACAATATCCTAAAACAATAAAGCTTCTCAAATCATCGGCATAGTCAATAGAACTTTCACGAACTTCGACATTCCAACTACAGCTTTTACCGGGATCGGGGTCGCGGTACAATTTTAACGCGTCCCAAAATAACTGGAAAAAACAATTATCTATTTATAAAACCTACATAGGACCATGGAATTCTATAATTTGGCCGACAGTATACACCTGGTGGTGTTAATGATCTCTTTGCTGGGAGCTGCTCACTGTGTGGCGTGGGTCACAATTCCCCGGGTGGATATCTGGGCCGTGGCCGATTTGGTGGGCCACGGGATCACTTGCCAAGTAATGAGTCCATTTTTATCACGTTGATGAAATTTATTCTTTCCAAAAGTAATTCAGTGGATGTATATATGGCGTACAAAATATAATATGGAGTTACTTCCCGTTGAACGGATTTCCCCAGTTACTTCCCGTTGAACGGATTTCTACATATGCATCATTAACTTAATTCCGTTGAACGGATTTTCCCCAAGTTAGATAAATATCCACATGTGTGCACCTTTAAGTTGATTCCGTTGAACTGATTTCCCCACAAGTTAGATATTCAGTGAGTTTCGGTTGCAACTGGCAAGAGTGATGGACAATTTACTAATGATCCCGAGTTGGGTTGAAGAACCCAATTTATATGTTTTGCCGAAATCCGGTGACCAATGACATTAATAAACGGATCCGTTGGCGAGCCGATGACCAATCACGTCATAGAACGGAATCGGACCAGCCTGAACGGATCCGTTAACCAATGTCAGTACTCAACGGAATCCGTTGACCAATGATGGCGCAAAAGAATAAAAGTAGTTACGCGAACACAAAAATAGATCATTAACACCAGCTTGGGGATTTGGGAGTTCTTTGGCAACCGACCAGATACGTACGTCCAGTGGGGCCTGTATGCTACAACATTAACTACTATATTCTAAAGTTATATAATATAAAGATATATGATCATAAAGGTCACGTTCACCAACGTCCACGTCCATTGCCGTCGAGACTATAAATTGTTCTTTAAACACACAGTGAAATAAATGCACCACAGTTCCTGACATTCTCTTGAATAATACACCCACATACTGACACTAACCCTGAGAGAGGATAACAACAACGCATTCCTTAATTCATTCTATAAAGACATTATCCTTTAGCCCATCCGACTGTTCTGGGGAGGCTAGCATAGTATTATCCAGACAAAATTATACGTCTGGTCAAGTTGATTCAGAACGGCTTTGAAACGGATGAGGAAATACAATCTTACCACACCAAAACACCAACACGCGTGACATTTTATATCTCAAACATGCACCTGGTGTAGGGTGTATACCGTGGCCCATTTCATTACGCCACATGTGGTGTATCTAGCTTCTGTGATTTTGATATTGTGTGGTGGACAGGGCGAATGTATTCTTGGAGATTGTTTGTACCTTACTCAATCGTACCGATAGAATCACGTAGATGCCGATATTGTAAAGTTAACGCCACCGGTGTATAATATGTTTATGAAAATATGATAAATCGTATCGATAGAGTCAGGACAGGCTGAAATTGTAAACTTAAAGTCACCGGTGTAATAATATGTTGTTGAAAATATAAATAATTTGATAGACTGAAAATAATATATAACCCATTGTGAGCCCCTGGCGTATTCTTGGACATTTTGTTTTGTACCATTACTCAATCGTACCGATAGAATCACGTAGATGCCGAAATTGTAAAGTTAACGCCACCGGTGTATAATATGTTTATGAAAATATGATAAATCGTATCGATAGAGTCCGGATAGGCTGAAATTGTAAACTTAAAGTAACTTGTTTTTGAAAATATAAATAATTTGATAGACTGAAAATAATGTGTAACCCATTGGGAACCCCTTGAAGTGAATTGTGGGTAGTTTCATTGTGATATTCTCCGCCATCTTTATTTTCTGGAATTATCACCAAGATTTCTCCATTCGATTCTCTTAAAATGCACCCGAATCGGTCAAATTCTTTTGATAATTCTATCTAAATACATCTTAGCTACTATTTGGATCTGCTGTCCCGGTCGAAAGGGGTTTAGTTTGACCAAAATGGCAATTGACAAAAGCCTGTTTATAAAATGCGTCTACTCAGTACTCGATGACCCGTCCACGGTCTGTAGACAAGTGTAGTGTAAATTTATTATCGAAAACAAATTCAATTTCTTCCATCTAAAACACAAGTACGCGCTGAACTCTGTCATTTTAAGAATATATAAGTATTACACACATACACACCAAATTTCAGCTCAAAATTTTGAAAAATGACAGTTTTATAGACATAAATCGATTTTAATGGGAAATCGAGTGTTAAATTTTATCATCGAAAAAAATCATTTCTTCGATCTAAAAAATAATTACGTGCTGTACCCTGTCATTTTAGGAATATATAAGTATCCCACTCACACACACCAAGTGTGAGCTAAAAATTTTGAAAAATAAGAGATTTATCGACATAATTCGATTTGTATATGGCAGATGCCAATTGCCTTGTTAAATAAATTTTAGGGCCGTGCAAATGTTTTCTGAGCTGTTCCATATTGGGCACTAGAGTCCATATTTGACCGTTATATCTGATAATTGTGCGACAGTACATTCGCGTTACTTTATACGTCAACATTGGTCATTATCACCGGACAAATTTATTTCGGCCTATCGTATCAACCCCTATTTTCTTCCGCATAGCCTGACTAAGTGTCAACATTAGTCTTTATCGCTCCACTAATTTGTATCGTTTCATCGGTATGAATTCCATATCCAATTATCCACATATAACCAACCCAACCTCTAATCCCGCGGTCCAATTTATTTAATTTTTTCATCGCTATAGTCACGTTACTTAATATTTTATCGCGTGATACTTGTACTTATATGTCTATGGTATTACTATAGTATACCGTATACGTATATCAATTGCTATTCCTTTCTATATAATCCTGGTGCCATCTATAGAGATAGCGATGATTTCATACCCTCCCCCCCCCCCCATTTTATGTCATTGCTGCTTTAGTACAGTCGCCATACATTACATGGCAACATCACTCCACTAATTTATGTCAGTTCATCGGTACGAACCCCTTTTTCTCCGAGTCCATATAACGTACCAACCCAACATCTTATAGAAGTCCATAAATGACTATTCTGGCACTATATAGATATGACTAAGATTCTGACACCCCCTATTTTATAGCCTTGTTGCAATGTTCAGTAGAGTTGAGATGCATAATATGTCAACATTGGTCATTATCGCTCTATAAATTGATATCGGTTCAACCCTTAGTTCCCTCTATCGCCCACCCCTCCCTGAATTTATTTTTTCATTTGTATTATAGTCTCGTTACGTACACATTTTATCTCTTGTAACTTTTGCTTCAATGCGTCGAGTTCCGCTGCAGAGAATACAAAAACTGACAACATTTTGAAATGTAAGCAGGCTTCGAACTCATCTTATCCAAGAAAAACTCTGGTTACATAAGAAATTTGTGTATAAGGTGTACGCGCATTTGTTGCGTTAAAAACCAAAGGTCCCAAGTCAAGGTCCAAATCCCCAACACACTGTTGTGAGGTTTAACTCCATCTACATACAGTAATGTCCAAAGTAATTGATCACTTAACCACAGCAAAATTATGGGTATTTTTTTCATGATTTTAAATCCTGAAAAATTACCCATAATTATGCTGTGGTTAAGTGGTCAATTACTTTGGGCATTACTGTAACCAATATAAGGATTTGAGGTTTAATGATAACTCGATCCTCATACAGTAATGTTCAAAGTAATTGACCACTTAAGCACAGCAGAATAATGGGTAATTTATCAGGATTTTAAATGCTGAAAAAATACCCATAATTCTGCTGTGGTTAAGTGGTCAATTACTTTGGGCATTACTGTAACCAATATAAGGATTTGAGGTTTAATGATAACTCAATCCTCATACAGTAATGTTCAAAGTAATTGACCACTTAACCACAGCAGAATTATTGGTAATTTTTCAGGATTTTAAATCCTGAAAAATTACCAATAAGTCTGATGTGGTTAAGTGGTCAATTACTTTGGGCATTACTGTAACCAATATAAGGATGTGAGGTTTAATGAGAACTCCATCCACATAACTAATAAATATGTGTGAAAATTAAAACAAAACAAAATAAATTCCATGATGGCGTCCAATATGGACTGCCTAATTCTGCTCCAAAACATGTATATTGAATATATGGATGTTTATTGGGGGAAACCGATTATTTCAATGATATTTTCATTAACTGGGATCCAAAACCCGACTTACGGGAGCGTGCTTCGCGCGCGACTGTATCTTAAGCATATGTGCATATTTAATAAGCCAACAATTGGAATCCCAACAGAGAAGATTGGCGTGGGTCCCTTGTGCGATCTGTCCATTTTTAGACCATTTAGACATCTCAAGACACGTAAGACCCAATAACTTAATATACAGAATAGATACATCTATTGCCTGAGTGACTAATATTTATATTTGTTACAATGAGGTCAAATAGTTGCGAAGCTAGCACCACAATTCTTTCCCTCCATAGTAAATCTTAAAACAACTTCTAAAGAATTATTAATTTACCTTATATTTGGTATGGAGCGTCCTTGGTTTACTGGAGTTCAGATTTGTTAACATCACGTCACCAAGTTAATTACTTGCGAAGCCACAGCCATAACTATTTCCCTCCATAGTAATTCTCAAAACAACTTCTTAAGAACAATTGACCAGGTCAGTCACGCAATTATTGGAAGAGCCACGGTCAATCATTTAAAAAAAAAAAAATGTTACATTTAAATTATTGCTTTATTTAACCAAAAAAAATGACAAAATTAACTTTTACTACTTGCTAAATTTTATCTTTTAATTATTTCATTTAAATTTTAGTATTTACAGTATACTAAGTCCAAGTCTTTATAATCTGTTGAGTGACCCCACAGTCGTTTATTTGCTTTGTTAGTAATAATTTGAAGGATTACTTGTTTAAACGCAATTGTTATCAAAATATTTTATGTATTTTTTATAATTTCTATTTATATGTAATACTATAATCTTGGTGGCGTTACCATTTCTGACTATGGTTTTCTTGTTCTCACTGTCATGGCGCATGTCCACAAACTAGCACCGCGAGTATTGTTCTTCTCTGCTGTGAGCTATTCGACGAGACGACTGTGGGACGTCACACGATTTGCTTAGGATCATGGTCAAAGAAGTGTGGGTAGTCGGTACATTATGGTCTTCTCCTTAGCAGATAGGCATCTGTCAAAGGGAACGAGACAGCTAGCAACATTCGAAACACTGCCGAAGTTGTCCACGTATGCCAATACGTTCGCTAAGTTTGTGAGTTGAACCATCTATTGAGAAGGGACTAGTTAACTGGGAAGCTCGCCAGGTGTACATGTCGTTATCCCTACGGGGTATGAGAAAGACATACATAGAGATGACCTTCTGTAAGCTTGTATACGTATCGACCATATACCTTTCTAGTTCAAGATGGCGTACAAATCCCATATTTAGCAACAAGTATTTAAAATCTTAAGCTAGACACCGGAAAATTAATTGTTTGAAACGTTATGATTAGAGGGACCCTTCTCACAGGAAGTGTTGAATACTGTGTCGATCTGAGCGACCTAGATTTATCAGGCAAAGAAATGGAAACTGGTCCAGATCATTATGGACGTGGCAAATCAGAATCTGTTATCAGGTATTTGTTATCAGGTAATTGTTCTAATGTGGCTATTCGGCGCACCTACGCGCGGTTACGGCCATTATCGGAGCTAAGTGTCGAATGGATTTCGAAATGCCACATCCCGATATTAATTGTGGGTTTTCGTACTTCCAGACGAATACGAGAAATGTTATGCGTTTTGATACGTTTTAAGTTGAACTAATAGATTGTTTGTGTATAGTTTCGTCCATACATATCGATAATATGACAAAAACAGTTGAAATTTGTATGTCAAAATATCGATTTCTTTTCAATTTCTGGCCTCCAGCTTAGCTGCTATCTTGACCTTGAGTATCAATTGCCAAACTCAAATGAATACTTCATATCATTATTCCATATCAACATGTAATGGTGGGTAGAATTCGCGAAAAAAAATAACGCCCATTGTAAGAAAGTAAAGAAATGTAAGCGTGTTTTCAAATATCGGTCGCCATTTTGGCCACCATCTTATGTTTGGAAAACGATTTCTTGCATGGGATGTAAGGTAGTTACGTCACCACAGTATTTCCAACTCAACCGTAAATCATGGGTGGGGTTGTCTCGACAATAATGCCCAATGATGTGAATATGAGGGATTTTCGGTGATTTTTCTAAATCTGTCCGCCATTGTGGGCGCCATTTAGGATTTCGAGGATTTTTATTTGGATCTGACATAAGGACAGTTCTTCGAATCAGTGTTCCCACACAATAGTAAGCATGTGTGGAGTTGTCGTGACGATGACGCTCTCTGATGTTAAATCAGCGATTTTTCAATTTCTGGTGGCCATTTTGGCCGCCATCTTGGATATGGATGAATATTCCCCAACTCAGGTAAAAGATGAATCATAGCCCGGGTATCTCCTGCACATATATACTCATGGCTAGAGTAACAAGCGGTACGCTGTCGCGTGGCATTTGAGTCGTACCTAAGTGTTAATTAACGGGACCTGGGTCTGTTTGGGGATTAGAATTAATTGAGTTGTGTACACTATTATGTGTTACTGTAAGTTAATCACTGCGATGTGTGAGTGCATAACATTGTAGGTGAGAAATATATTAAAGAAATAATTACAACTGATGCAAAAAAACACCTTCTGTAATATGTCACTTGGAAGAACAAATCCTACATCTCAAATCAGCAATTGAAACTGGATCTATAATTGGTATCGACGGAACATTTAATCTTGCATCTTGCTATGTAACAACTATTATTTTTAAAAACCCTAATATTATAAGGAAATCAACTTCAGATCCACCAATACTTTTAGGACCTTTATTGTTGCATTGGGATGGTACTTTTTAATCTTACCATCGGTTTTTATCTTATTTATCAAGTAAATTAGCAGGCATTTTACAAGATAAAGTAACATTTGGAACTGCATGGTGATGAATTGTAACTTGTGAATGCCATAACATCTTGTTTTCCAAACAGCACGCATACACTATGCACACGCCATCTTAAGGACAATCTTCTCCATAATATAAAAAGACCGACAATGACGAGACTGTGCAAAAAGTAATCAATAAGGTTTTCAATACAAAGACTGGACTTCTGACGACAATTGACAATGGCAGACATACGATGAGACAGAAGCTGACATAATTACGCAAAACAGACGATATTTGACAAATTCATTCATGCCGAGATTACGAACTAAAATATTTGACGCTCGAAAGCAAAATAAAAACATTCCTAAATTTTGGACTAATAACAATTGTATTTGTTTGACTTAGTCAAACAGGATAATTGTGGATAAGGGAATCTGCATTGAGCACATCTCACTTTATAGATACAGACTATAGCGTAGTATATAACGTCATGCACGACGACATCCGGCCTTTGACCACTCGGTCCTTCCGACAATCCCGGGCTAGCCCCCCGAACCACTCATTCTTCATCCGGCCTTTCTCTGGCAGCAAGTGGAGCGAACAAGTCAGATTTTATTTGGCTCCATTAGTTCCTTGTTGACAGAGCGTCTACGCGAGTGAGTTGTGCGGTCGCGACTCCGGTTGTAACTGCCCTCGTGGGGACGCCAGACTGAGATGGTTTTGGATTAGGCTCAGGACGGATTATGGAGCTAATCCCTGAAGCCGCGTTGGCCGCTATACAGAGAAGCCGGTTAGTGGACGCTGTTAGTTGGTCTCTCCAAGTTAACAGGGGCTCTCTGGTTCTCTGTGTAGAATTCCGGACAGAAGATGCTGGCACCCAGAAATCTTCTGCTGCGAACAGGAACGCCAAGACCCGCTGTACAATGAAGAAGGGGCCTCCCAAGAGAAAGACACCCTCACAGAAAAGAAGGGACGCTGCCAGACGGGCTAAATGGAAGAAGCAGAAGGGGGTGACTGTAGATCGGCCAGTCGCCCCTCCCCGTGTGGTTCAGCCGTCTAGAATCAAAGCCGGCGGGTCGAAGTTGTCTGAGAGACACCCAGACGACTCGACCTGCATGGAGACTGACGACATAATACCAGCTAGCAGGGATTCCGTAGATCTGCCGGAGGTCCCTGCTGTCGTCGTCGAGGCTTGCGGAGACAGGGACGTGGATACCACCCCAGATGTTCCTGCCGCCAGTTTCGACGTGGAACTGGACAGTTTTACACCTCGGACACCGGATTACCAGCACATCCCGGTGTCCCCCAGCTCCACCAGCACCAACAACAACCTTTTCGAAGATTGGAAAGAAGAACAAGAAAAGAAATGGAGAGAAAAAGATGAAGAACGCCTGAGAGAAGAACAAAAGCAAAAAAGAGAACTAGAACGAATTCAAAAAGAACAAGAACAAAGAATTGCAGATATCATCCAACAACACACACAACAACAACAACAACAACTGAAATCTTCACAATCTTCGACAGAAAAGCCTAACTCTAAGAAGAAGAGAAAAAAAGAAACCCTAATCCAAACAGAAAAATGCTATCCTCCCCCCCCCCCCCCCCCCCCTCGTATTTCTAATAAAAGCAAAAACATGAGGGATTAAGGAAAGGGCCCTTCGGCCCTTTCGACAATCCCGGGGCTAGCTACCCCAAAACAACCCAATTAAAAAAAATAATCCGGCCTTTCTTGAAGATTCTATGCGGGAACGCACAAAGTTTCCACACATTTTGACTTGAATCTGTTGACATCCATTGTCAATTTGACTATTATCCACGTTTGGACATTCTTATATTGGACATTCGTACATTATCTACAGTATTTTATTGCCAATTTGTGCAATAGTATGTCAGAACGCTCATTAAGATCCAGGAAACCTGTCAAATACCTTCAAATGCACACGGGAGAGGATTCCACGTGCGAGATGGAATCGGGTGCGATTAGCCCGTTAGACATGGAGCATCCGGAGTTAAATTGTGGGGAAGACAGGGACGTACCTGGCGAGGATCGAGTACATGGAGAGGATTTAGAGATTGATCTTGAAATCTCGAAAATGAAGGAGTCGATATCAGAAGCAGAGATGAAGCAGCGAAGGGAAGAGAAAAGGTTGGAGCTGAAACGATTACAGCAGAAGCTGCACGGAATCCGAAAGAACACAGATAGGATTGCAGGTACTCGATGTTCTGAGAACATTACTATTGACAATTTACGCCAGGATGGCAATTTAAATGATCGTGTATCTGCACGTATTGGATCTTTGGGTGTGAACACTCTTGACCATAATTTTGAAATGCATGTTAATGATCTCAATAATGCAGAGTGTTCTGCTAATTTTAATTCACCATGTATTGATCTCGATCAAGGTCGATCACATAATGTCGCGACAAAGTCAGGAATCAATGCAAAACAGTCCGATCGGGTGATTTATCCACAAATTTTCCCCCACTCGACGCTTGAATATGAGTACGTGAGTTCCAATGTTGAGTATATGAGCCTTAATTTCCAGCAATTTGTGGCTGGGGAAATGGAAATAATAACACGCGATGGAATAACGAATGTCGAGAGCATTGGTCGAATGACCTTGCTGAAGAAAATGGCATATTATTACACCATTTATGAGTGGAAGGCTCTCTTAACATTTTATGCCGATTGGTTGCGGCGCATTGAGATGGGGAAGAATGTGTGGATTGATGACCCCGGTATCATTGAATTGCCAATTTTGTCGCGGCATGTTCGTACCAAAGTTACTAGTACCTTTTCCCCTAAAGTCACAGCTGGTCAACATTCAAACAGCAATGCCATGTCGTGGTACTGCCTAGTCTGAATACATACTGTCTAATTACATTGACAGTATGAAGTTCCAAGAGCCTGTGACACATCGCGCAAGATCGCGACAGGAATAGCGAAGATCATATAGCCATTTATAGGCATATGCATCTATAAATACGCTAACGCCGCATATCATTATCATCAGTGGCATGTAATCTCAAAGAATATTCCAACAAACCATGTGTTTTTCTGTTTGTATCTTGGAAGAAATAACTTGATTAAAACCTACACATTCCGAGAAGATGCGTTCGCCATCTTTTTGGCGGAGGAACCCTTGACAACTGGTTCAGGCATGAACAGTCAATGCGTAAAGAGTAATGCAAAAGTGAAATCGACCGAAACGGAAGAATAATTATTCAACATTCCGGAAAACGACAAAACCTCGCCATAACTTATCAACCGGGCTCATTATTTGGCACTTGTTGATTCTTCTTCGTAGCCCTCTACACGATGTTATAAGCAGAGGGCGAACCCATCAAACGGCGTCGAACTGCACTTATTCCAACACAGAATCCAAATACCTTCCATAGATGAATGCAATCATTTATATATAAGAGATAAAACCTTTATCAGATATTTCCTGGATGCAAATGAAATCCAAACAGAGCAATTTAATAAGATGTTAAATTAACTTTAAAATTTCTATCCCCATGAAAATATCATTCACTTTATCTCCCAGTTGGCTATATAATTCCAATATGACGTGTACACGCTCTTTAAACTGGTTTAAGTCTTCAGTTGACTTTAATTCATTGTCTAAATCATCAATTCCAAACTTTATCTACGTTAAATATAAAAGTGTCAGTTGATGGTATACTACACTCACCCGACTGTAGCGGGTTTGGTGTGTATGTTGGGGGTGTTAATATGTATAAAATTTGATGCCAAGAATTGGGGTTGGCCTTTATATAGTGACATTTGTGAACAAGTTTCGAAGTAGTGAAGTGAAATTTTGTTCTCAATGGAAACCAACTTAATTTTATTCCGTGATCAAAATAAATTTTACCTCAGTTCTACCTGGATGCAAAGAAAGTTAGTTATACGGCATCCAATCATTTAAAGGTACTAAATCTGATCACACGATTCCCATACAACATTTCTTCAATATATGCTTGAATTATCAGAACCGATTAATTACAACAAACTATTGCTAACCGCTGTCAATTATGATAAATAATTTCCCAAAACGTGTTATTTATCAACACTGTGTTCAACGAAATACGACCGTATAATGACGACATTTGACCGTATTACCACTTGATTTTAGATTTATCCATCTTTATCCGCAATTTGGTCCGAAACCGTCTTCTCGTCGACTTTTTTGCCAGGCCACTAAAAGTACCGGTGGTGAAAAAAAATAGATTTCAAAAATCGATATCTGATCACTGAGCTTTGATGGGTTGATTCGTCCACTCGAATCAAATATTTGCGAGCGATGTCTCCGATGACCTGTATACGTCCCTACCAGAATATAATCAACATTCACAAGTCATTTACAAATTACTGCTATGTGGCAAATCCGTTGGGATTTTAAAGGTACTCAATCCGATAAAACTCCTCTCAATTACTATTTCAATGGCTTCGGGGGTCAAAAATATTTGATTCGAGTCGAGGAAGTCACCCATCAAAGCTCAGATTTGTTAGATATCGATTTTAGAAATCTATTATTTTTCATTATCGGGAATACTATCTGGCCCAGAACTCAGTCAAAATTGCGTTAAAATTACCACTTGATTTTAGAGTTATCCATCCTTGTCTGTTTGAATAGATTTGGAGTACACATCCAGAGCAGATTACGGCAGTTATTAGTACTCATCTCGAGAACATAACAAATTTCAAAAATCAATATCTAATAACTCTGAGCTTTGTTTGATGGGTTCCTCGACTCGAATCAAATATTTTTTACCCCCAAAGCCAAAGAAATAGTAATATAGGACCCTCTGATCGGATTGTTGTTGTTGGAATCTGTTGAGATGGGGACCCTCTTTACGGATTGAGTACCTTTAAGGACATAGGCTACTTATTAAACTAAATTATATGAAAATTTCCCACTAATTAATAAGAATGTTTCTGCACTTTATTGTATTATTTGTTTCATCTGTCTGTTTTCTGCTTTTATTTTCTGAACATCGTTTCAAATTATTAATAGACTATTCCAATGTATATTTTTATTACTGGACGGAAGAATCAGTTTAGTATAGAAAGGGTTACAGAAAAAATATGATATCTTCAATATACGCGAACATAAGTATGATCCTTCCGTCTGTTTTGAAGCGATACACTATATTAAGTTTTTAACCATGCATCGTTGATAATACTTGTGCATTGACATATCTGCATTATTAGTAGCAATAATGAACAACGAAGTGAAACACATATAGCCTACATATTAATTTATTTGGTACGTAATTATATAAAACTAACTCGTGTGTTTTTGGAAACATCCTATATATTGATATTAAATGAATTTGGAATATTTTCACCAAATTGAACATGCAATAGCACACGACACAGTCGTTCAGACGATTCGTCGACCAATTTAACGATCCAGTGGATTATGATAATAAACATAATAATAAAATAATATTTATTATGTATTATTATCCTGCCGATATATATACGGGGTACATATATACGCTAGTATTTCCAAAATGTAATACATATATACATACACCATCACAGGCACACCCCACCCCCCCCCCCCCCACACATATATTTATTCACTTTTATCCTCGATGTGAAACTGTTCGGACCAATTGTCTCAGCATGAATATTGTCTACAGTACGACTATATTCTTATTGTTACAGCAATTAGAAATGCATATATAGGCAGGTCTTGACAGTTTACACTGGCAGTTAGTGTTACCCCTATGACTATTTGGTAGATACAATCCGGCTAGCGCACGAGATCCACTTACAGTAACACATAATAGTGTACACAACTCAATTAATTCTAATCACCAAACAGACCCAGGTCCCGTTAATTAACACTTAGGTACGACTCAAATGCCACGCGACAGCGTACCTCTTGTTACTCTAGCCATGAGTATATATGTGCAGGAGATACCCGGGCTAGGATTCATCTTTTACCTGAGTTGGGGAATATTCATCCATATCCAAGATGGCGGCCAAAATGGCCACCAGAAATTGAAAAATCGCTGATTTAACATCAGAGAGCGTCATCGTCACGACAACTCCACACATGCTTACTATTGTGTGGGAACACTGATTCGAAGAACTGTCCTTATGTCAGATCCAAATAAAAATCCTCGAAATCCTAAATGGCGCCCACAATGGCGGACAGATTTAGAAAAATCACCGAAAATCCCTCATATTCACATCATTGGGCATTATTGTCGAGACAACCCCACCCATGATTTACGGTTGAGTTGGAAATACTGTGGTGACGTAACTACCTTACATCCCATGCAAGAAATCGTTTTCCAAACATAAGATGGTGGCCAAAATGGCGACCGATATTTGAAAACACGCTTACATTTCTTTACTTTCTTACGATGGGCGTTATTTGTTTTCGCGAATTCTACCCACCATTACATGTTGATATGGAATAATGATATGAAGTATTCATTTGAGTTTGGCAATTGATACTCAAGGTCAAGAAAGCAGCTAAGCTGGAGGCCAGAAATTGAAAAGAAATCGATATTTTGACATACAAATTTCAACTGTTTTTGTCATAATATCGATATGTATGGACGAAACTATACACAAACAATCTATTAGTTCAACTTAAAACGTATCAAAACGCATAACATTTCTCGTATTCGTCTGGAAGTACGAAAACCCACAATTAATATCGGGATGTGGCATTTCGAAATCCATTCGACACTTAGCTCCGATAATGGCCGTAACCGCGCGTAGGTGCGCCGAATAGCCACATTAGAACAATTACCTGATAACAAATACCTGATAACAGATTCTGATTTGCCACGTCCATAATGATCTGGACCAGTTTCCATTTCTTTGCCTGATAAATCTAGGTCGCTCAGATCGACACAGTATTCAACACTTCCTGTGAGAAGGGTCCCTCTAATCATAACGTTTCAAACAATTAATTTTCCGGTGTCTAGCTTAAGATTTTAAATAGTTGTTGCTAAATATGGGATTTGTACGCCATCTTGAACTAGAAAGGTATATGGTCGATACGTATACAAGCTTACAGGAGGTCATCTCTATAGTCCAGGAGATATTGGTCGACCTCTGCACCCCCCCAGGACTTAACTTCACCCCACTAATTTTCTTCCTTAAGGTCTCCTCTAATTTTTTTCACTTGTTAACAAGAAAAAAAGTGGCCGCAGAGACTCCAGACAAGATGGCGTCCATCATGGAGGCCATTTGTTTTAAATGCACCAGGTCTCTTTGGTCGCCATTATAGTACAGATGATAGCACATGCGGTCTTGTTTCCGCTCGATGCGTTATGCTAATATACAACCCTTACAAATTAGCCAAAAATCCGACACCAGAATCCAATATGGCGGCCAAGATGGCCGCCGAAATGTGAAAATATGCTATTTTTCTGACATGTTACCACCTTTCGTTTGTCTCTGTGGGAAAATGTTAGAATTTTTGCGTCATGTTATACATTTATCATATAGAGGAGTCATTGGCGAACACATGGGGACCATAATATGCATTCATTGCTGGATATTTTTGTCCGATATCACGTTTTCCCAAATGCCGGTATCATAGGTCGAAGCCGAATCTCCGTTAATAACGGGATGTTATGTTTCGAATCAATGAATGTTATTGCTATTATAACAACACCCATGCATATATATTTGCAGGATATACTCGAGCTAGGATTCCTCTTATACCTGAGCTGAGGAATATTTACCCAAATCCAAGATGGCGGCCAAAATGGCCACCAGAAATAAAAAATCGCCGAAAATCGCTGATTTTAACATCAGTGAGCATTATTGTCATGACAACTCCACACCTGCTTACTATTGTAAGTTGGGAACACTTAGGCGAAGAACTTTCCTTGTACCATATCCAAATAAAAGTCCCCCAAATCCAAAATGGCGCCCACAATGGCGGACAGATTTTGAATAAACACCGAAATTCCCTCATATTCACATCATTGGGCATTATTGTCGAGACAACTCCACCCATGCTTACAATTGAGTTGGAAATACGGAGGTGAAGTAATTACATTACATCTCATGCAAGAAATTGTTTTCCAAATCGAAGATGGCGGCCAAAATGGCGACCGAAATTTGAAAACAAATCTACATTCCTTTACTTTCTTAGGATGGGCGTTATTGTTTCGCGATTTCTATCCACCATTACATGTTGATATGGAATAGTGACATGAAGTATTCATTAGAGTTTGGCAATTGATACTCACAGCCAAGATCGCTGGTAAATTGGCGGCTAGAAATTGAAAAGAAATCGATATTTTCACATATTAATTTCAACTTTTTGTCATAATATCGGAATGTATGGACGAAATTGTACATAAACCATCTACTAGTTCAACTTAAAGGTATCAAAACGCATAACATAGCTCGTGTCCTTCTGGAAAGATGAAACACCGCAATTAATATCGCGATGTGGCATTTCGAAATCCAGTCTCCACTTGGCGCCGATAATGGCCGTAAGCGTAGGTGCGCCGAATAGTTATATCAGAACAATTACCTGATAACAGATTCTGATTTGCCACGTCACGTCCATAATTATCTGGACCAGCTTCCATTTCTTTATCTGATAAATCTAGGTCGCTCACACCGACAAAGTATTCACCACTTCCTGGGAGTAGGGTCCCTCTAATCATAACGTTTCAAACAATTCATTTTCCGGTGTCTAGCTTACAGAAGGTCATCTCTATGTATGTGTCTCATACCCCATGGGATAACGACATGTACACCTGGCGAACCAGTTAGCTAGTCACTTCTCAATAGATAGTTCGTCAACTCACACTCAACGAACGCATTGGCATATGTGGACAACTTCGACAGTGTTTCGAAGGTTGCTAGCTGTCTCATTCCCTTGGACAGATGTCTATCAGCTAAGGAGAAGACCCTAGTGTACAGACTACCCACACTTCTTTACCATTATCCGAAGCAAACTGTGTGACGCCCCGCAGTTGTCTCGTCGAATATCTCCCAGCAGAGAAGAACAATGCTCGCGGTACTAGTTTGTGGAAATGCGCCATGATAGTGGGAATGAAATGGGCCACTGTATACACCACCGCTACACCTGGTGCATGTTTAAGATATCGAATGTCATGCGTGTCGGTTTTGTTTAGCCTTTCTGATTCAACTACGTACACTTTTGTCTGGATAATAATATGCTAGCCTCCCTCAAAACAGTCGGATGGACTAAAGGATAATGTCTTTATAGCATGGATGTATGCGTGTTTTGTTATCCTCTCTCGGGGTTAGTGTCAGTATGTGGGCGGTATTATTCAAGAGAATGTCAGGAAATGTGGTGCATTTATTTCACTATGTGTTTAAAGAACAATTTACAGTCTCGATGGCGATGGCTGTGGCCGTTGGGGAACGCGACCTTTATGATCATATAGCTTTATATATATAACTTTAGAATATAGTAGTTAATGTCTCATGCAGGAAAATGGTCGCATTGGTGATGTTATCAAGAAATCACTTGGTGTACCAACGTGTGTTGAACTGAATGCAACAGCTCATCAACGTAACATTCCTCTGGATGTTCTTCGCGTTGAACATTTCACCCTTTTGTTGATGGCATTTGTACTTTCTTGAACCATACCACCCAGCGTGAGTATGACATATCAACCAACTATCAAAGGTATCGCCTTTAAGACTACACCACAGTCTTTGTGGGGCTTATACAGCAGTAGCGAATGACACACCCCTGATCCAGTTGTTTAAGAACGGCTTCCAAACGGGTGGGAACATACAATCTTAGTATACAAGGAAAGCAAAGCCACACATGAGATCATGTCTGAATCTAAAACATAACAAAATAAGGGGCGGTACAGTCATGGTCCAATTTCATTTCCACTATCATGATACATACCCACAAACTAGCAACGTGTGTATTGTTATCATCTGCTTGGATCTGTTCGGTGAGACGATTGCTGGACGCCAACAAGCCTTTTCTTATGATCATGTTCAAGGAGTTTGGGTATATTATGCATTATGGTCTTCTACGCCTTAGCAGAATTGCATCCGGCAAATGTCGGGCTTTCAACATTCGAAGCCATATACAGAAGTTGTCCGGGTACGTCAGTGCATCAGATGAGTATGTCAATTGATGAACCATATATTGAGAAGTGGCTGTTTGGGAAGATCACCAGGCGTTGTTATCCCCATTAGGTCACCAAAGCTGACAATACGCAGATAGATCCTTATGAAAGCTAGTATACGCATCGACCGAATACCTTTATATATAGTGTATCGCACAAGATGACGCATATACCCCATATGTAGCATCTGAATTATATCATAAGCTATACCACGAATGAAGCTCGCTAAGAATTCCAAGCTTTCGAAACCAACACGTGAGCTGGACACCGGCATATGTATTGTTTGAAACATTGCGATTAGTGGCACACTCGTACAAAGAAGAGTAGTGAACTGTTCTTGTGAGTGAGATAGATTAATATGACGAAGAGACGGAAACGAGTCTAGATAATGCTGAATGTGGCAATTCAGAATAAGCTCAGGTACTGTTGTTTTGATTCTTGGAAGTCATAATATGACTATTCGACGCACCTATATACGGTTACGGCCAGTATGAGCCCTTAGTGGAGAATGGATTTTGAAATGCCACATTGCGATTGTGGGTTTTCATCCTTCCAAAAGGCTACGACTTACATTGGAACTAATATATGGCTTATATTATGTACCGTTTTGTTTATACAAATCAATATTATGACAAAAAGTTGAAATTAGTATGTGATAATATCGGCTTCTTTTCAATTTCTGCCCGCCAGTTTGGCCGCCATATTGACTGGGAGTATCACTTGCCAAACCCTAATGAATAATTCATACATATCAACATGTAATGGTGGGTAGAAATCGCGAAACAATAACGCCCATCCTAAGAAAGTAAATGAATGTAGGCTTGTTTTCAAATTTCGGTCGCCATTTTGGCCGCCATCTTCGATTTGGAAAACAATTTCTTGCATGAGATGTAAGGTAATTACTTCACCTCAGTATTTCCAACTCAACTGTACGCATGGATGGAGTTGTCTCGACAATAATGCCCAATGATGTTAATATGAGGGAATTTCGGTAATTTTTCAAAATCTGTCTGCCATTTTGGATTTGGGGGACTTTTATTTGGATATGGTACAAGGAAATTTCTTCGCCTAAGTGTTCCCAACTTACAATAGTAAGCAGGTGTGGAGTTGTCATGACAATAATGCTCACTGATGTTAAAATCAGCGATTTTCGGCGATTTTTTATTTCTGGTGGCCATTTTGGCCGCCATCTTGGATTTGGGTAAATATTCCTCCACTCAGGTATAAGAGGAATCCTAGCTCGAGTATATCATGCAAATATATATGCATGGGTGTTGTTATAATAGCAATAACATTCATTGATTTGAAATATAACATCCCGTTATTAACGGAGATTCGGCTTTGACCTATGATACCGGCATTTGGGAAAACGTGATATCTGACATAAATATCCCGCAATGAATGCATATTATGGTCCCCATGTGTTCGCCAATGACTCCTCTATATGATAAATGTATAACATGATGCAAAAATTCTAACATTTTCCCACAGAGACAAACGAAAGGTGGTAACATGTCAGAAAACTAGCATATTTTCACATTTCGGCGGACACCTTGTATATTAGCATAACGAATCGAGCGGAAAACAAGACCGCATTTGCTATCATCTTTACTATAATGGCGATCAAAGAGACCTGGTGCATTTAAAAAAAATGGCCGCCATGATGGACGCCATCTTGTCTGGAGTCTCTGCGGCCACTTTTTGTTCTTGTTAACAAGTGAAAAAAATTAGAGGAGACCTTAAGGAAGAAAATTAGTGGGGTGAAGTTAAGTCCTGGGGGGGGGTGCAGATGTCGACCAATATCTCCTGGACTACTATGTATGTCTTTCTCATACCCCGTAGGGATAACGACATGTACACCTGGCGAGCTTCCCAGTTAACTAGTCCCTTCTCAATAGATGGTTCAACTCACAAACTTAGCGAACGTATTGGCATACGTGGACAACTTCGGCAGTGTTTCGAATGTTGCTAGCTGTCTCGTTCCCTTTGACAGATGCCTATCTGCTAAGGAGAAGACCATAATGTACCGACTACCCACACTTCTTTGACCATGATCCTAAGCAAATCGTGTGACGTCCCACAGTCGTCTCGTCGAATAGCTCACAGCAGAGAAGAACAATACTCGCGTTGCTAGTTTGTGGACATGCGCCATGACAGTGAGAACAAGAAAACCATAGTCAGAAATGGTAACGCCACCAAGATTATAGTATTACATATAAATAGAAATTATAAAAAATACATAAAATATTTTGATAACAATTGCGTTTAAACAAGTAATCCTTCAAATTATTACTAACAAAGCAAATAAACGACTGTGGGGTCACTCAACAGATTATAAAGACTTGGACTTAGTATACTGTAAATACTAAAATTTAAATGAAATAATTAAAAGATAAAATTTAGCAAGTAGTAAAAGTTAATTTTGTCATTTAATTTTTTTTTTTGGTTAAATAAAGCAATAATTTAAATGTAACATTTGTTTGTTTTTTTAAATGATTGACCGTGGCTCTTCCAATAATTGCGCGACTGACCTGGTCAATTGTTCTTAAGAAGTTGTTTTGAGAATTACTATGGAGGGAAATAGTTATGGCTGTGGCTTCGCAAGTAATTAACTTGGTGACGTGATGTTAAAAAATCTGAACTCCAGTAAACCAAGGACGCTCCATACCAAATATAAGGTAAATTAATAATTCTTTAGAAGTTGTTTTAAGATTTACTATGGAGGGAAAGAATTGTGGTGCTAGCTTCGCAACTATTTGACCTCATTGTAACAAATATAAATATTAGTCACTCAGGCAATAGATGTATCTATTCTGTATATTAAGTTATTGGGTCTTACGTGTCTTGAGATGTCTAAATGGTCTAAAAATGGACAGATCGCACAAGGGACCCACGCCAATCTTCTCTGTTGGGATTCCAATTGTTGGCTTATTAAATATGCACATATGCTTAAGATACAGTCGCGCGCGAAGCACGCTCCCGTAAGTCGGGTTTTGGATCCCAGTTAATGAAAATATCATTGAAATAATCGGTTTCCCCCAATAAACATCCATATATTCAATATACATGTTTTGGAGCAGAATTAGGCAGTCCATATTGGACGCCATCATGGAATTTATTTTGTTTTGTTTTAATTTTCACACATATTTATTAGTTATGTGGATGGAGTTCTCATTAAACCTCACATCCTTATATTGGTTACAGTAATGCCCAAAGTAATTGACCACTTAACCACATCAGACTTATTGGTAATTTTTCAGGATTTAAAATCCTGAAAAATTACCAATAATTCTGCTGTGGTTAAGTGGTCAATTACTTTGAACATTACTGTATGAGGATTGAGTTATCATTAAACCTCAAATCCTTATATTGGTTACAGTAATGCCCAAAGTAATTGACCACTTAACCACAGCAGAATTATGGGTATTTTTTCAGCATTTAAAATCCTGATAAATTACCCATTATTCTGCTGTGCTTAAGTGGTCAATTACTTTGAACATTATTGTATGAGGATCGAGTTATCATTAAACCTCAAATCCTTATATTGGTTACAGTAATGCCCAAAGTAATTGACCACTTAACCACAGCATAATTATGGGTAATTTTTCAGGATTTAAAATCATGAAAAAAATACCCATAATTTTGCTGTGGTTAAGTGATCAATTACTTTCGACATTACTGTATGTAGATGGAGTTAAACCTCACAACAGTGTGTTGGGGATTTGGACCTTGACTTGGGACCTTTGGTTTTTAACGCAACAAATGCGCGTACACCTTATACACAAATTTCTTATGTAACCAGAGTTTTTCTTGGATAAGATGAGTTTGAAGCCTGCTTACATTTCAAAATGTTGTCAGTTTTTGTATTCTCTGCCGCGGAACTCGACGCATTGAAGCAAAAGTTACAAGAGATAAAATGTGTACGTAACGAGACTATAATACAAATGAAAAAATAAATTCAGGGAGGGGTGGGCGATAGAGGGAACTAAGGGTTGAACCGATATCAATTTATAGAGCGATAATGACCAATGTTGACATATTATGCATCTCAACTCTACTGAACATTGCAACAAGGCTATAAAATAGGGGGTGTCAGAATCTTAGTCATATCTATATAGTGCCAGAATAGTCATTTATGGACTTCTATAAGATGTTGGGTTGGTACGTTATATGGACTCGGAGAAAAGGGGGTTCGTACCGATGAACTGACATAAATTAGTGGAGTGATGTTGCCATGTAATGTATGGTGACTGTACTAAAGCAGCAATGACATAAAATGGGGGGGGGGGGGAGGGTATGAAATTATCGCTATCTCTATAGATGGCACCAGGATTATATAGAAAGGAATAGCAATTGATATACGTATACGGTATACTATAGTAATACCATAGACATATAAGTACAAGTATCACGCGATAAAATATTAAGTAACGTGACTATAGCGATGAAAAAATTAAATAAATTGGACCGCGGGATTAGAGGTTGGGTTGGTTATATGTGGATAATTGGATATGGAATTCATACCGATGAAACGATACAAATTAGTGGAGCGATAAAGACTAATGTTGACACTTAGTCAGGCTATGCGGAAGAAAATAGGGGTTGATACGATAGGCCGAAATAAATTTGTCGGGTGATAATGACCAATGTTGACGTATAAAGTAACGCGAATGTACTGTCGCACAATTATCAGATATAACGGTCAAATATGGACTCTAGTGCCCAATATGGAACAGCTCAGAAAACATTTGCACGGCCCTAAAATTTATTTAACAAGGCAATTGGCATCTGCCATATACAAATCGATTTATGTCGATAAATCTCTTATTTTTCAAAAATTTTAGCTCACACTTGGTGTGTGTGAGTGGGATACTTATATATTCCTAAAATGACAGGGTACAGCACGTAATTATTTTTTAGATCGAAGAAATGATTTTTTTCGATGATAAAATTTAACACTCGATTTCCCATTAAAATCGATTTATGTCTATAAAACTGTCATTTTTCAAAATTTTGAGCTGAAATTTGGTGTGTATGTGTGTAACACTTATATATTCTTAAAATGACAGAGTTCAGCGCGTACTTGTGTTTTAGATGGAAGAAATTGAATTTGTTTTCGATAATAAATTTACACTACACTTGTCTACAGACCGTGGACGGGTCATCGAGTACTGAGTAGACGCATTTTATAAACAGGCTTTTGTCAATTGCCATTTTGGTCAAACTAAACCCCTTTCGACCGGGACAGCAGATCCAAATAGTAGCTAAGATGTATTTAGATAGAATTATCAAAAGAATTTGACCGATTCGGGTGCATTTTAAGAGAATCGAATGGAGAAATCTTGGTGATAATTCCAGAAAATAAAGATGGCGGAGAATATCACAATGAAACTACCCACAACTCACTTCAAGTGGTTCCCAATGGGTTACACATTATTTTCAGTCTATCAAATTATTTATATTTTCAAAAACAAGTTACTTTAAGTTTACAATTTCAGCCTATCCTGACTCTATCGATACGATTTATCATATTTTCATAAACATATTATACACCGGTGGCGTTAACTTTACAATTTCGGCATCTACGTGATTCTATCGGTACGATTGAGTAATGGTACAAAACAAAATGTCCAAGAATACGCCAGGGGCTCACAATGGGTTATATATTATTTTCAGTCTATCAAATTATTTATATTTTCAACAACATATTATTACACCGGTGACTTTAAGTTTACAATTTCAGCCTGTCCTGACTCTATCGATACGATTTATCATATTTTCATAAACATATTATACACCGGTGGCGTTAACTTTACAATATCGGCATCTACGTGATTCTATCGGTACGATTGAGTAAGGTACAAACAATCTCCAAGAATACATTCGCCCTGTCCACCACACAATATCAAAATCACAGAAGCTAGATACACCACATGTGGCGTAATGAAATGGGCCACGGTATACACCCTACACCAGGTGCATGTTTGAGATATAAAATGTCACGCGTGTTGGTGTTTTGGTGTGGTAAGATTGTATTTCCTCATCCGTTTCAAAGCCGTTCTGAATCAACTTGACCAGACGTATAATTTTGTCTGGATAATACTATGCTAGCCTCCCCAGAACAGTCGGATGGGCTAAAGGATAATGTCTTTATAGAATGAATTAAGGAATGCGTTGTTGTTATCCTCTCTCAGGGTTAGTGTCAGTATGTGGGTGTATTATTCAAGAGAATGTCAGGAACTGTGGTGCATTTATTTCACTGTGTGTTTAAAGAACAATTTATAGTCTCGACGGCAATGGACGTGGACGTTGGTGAACGTGACCTTTATGATCATATATCTTTATATTATATAACTTTAGAATATAGTAGTTAATGTTGTAGCACACAGGCCCCACTGGACGTACGTATCTGGTCGGTTGCCAAAGAACTCCCAAATCCCCAAGCTGGTGTTAATGATCTATTTTTGTGTTCGCGTAACTACTTTTATTCTTTTGCGCCATCATTGGTCAACGGATTCCGTTGAGTACTGACATTGGTTAACGGATCCGTTCAGGCTGGTCCGATTCCGTTCTATGACGTGATTGGTCATCGGCTCGCCAACGGATCCGTTTATTAATGTCATTGGTCACCGGATTTCGGCAAAACATATAAATTGGGTTCTTCAACCCAACTCGGGATCATTAGTAAATTGTCCATCACTCTTGCCAGTTGCAACCAAAACTCACTGAATATCTAACTTGTGGGGAAATCAGTTCAACGGAATCAACTTAAAGGTGCACACATGTGGATATTTATCTAACTTGGGGAAAATCCGTTCAACGGAATTAAGTTAATGATGCATATGTAGAAATCCGTTCAACGGGAAGTAACTGGGGAAATCCGTTCAACGGGAAGTAACTCCATTAGAGATCTATCATCATTACATGTATATTATATTTTGTACGCCATATATACATCCACTCAATTACTTTTGGAAAGAATAAATTTCATCAACGTGATAAAAATGGACTCATTACTTGGCAAGTGATCCCGTGGCCCACCAAATCGGCCACGGCCCAGATATCCACCCGGGGAATTGTGACCCACGCCACACAGTCCGGTCTTTCCCTGACCCGATGTTCGGTATATATATACAGTTCTGATCGATTTATTGTGAGATTTCTTATTATAAAGCGTTTAGTGGCCAAGTTATGAAATAATTAATCGCACGCACAAACTGGCATTTAATGGGGTCTGTTTGAAAATTTGGTGATGATGATTTTGTGCGGAATTAGGGTAGTATCAACCGTGGCAAATTTTAGGACGGAAAAGGCACACGGACATAATATTATTATTTTTTTATTTTTTTATTTTTTCTGTTGGTCATATTAGGTCCGAAGGGTCATTCTTCACAATTGACTAGGTTAGAGAGTTCCAGCATTCACAAGGAATCGAGCATAGCCCGGACATTAACACGGTCGCCTGTGCCCTGTGGAGAATAATTGGTGTACTGTAATTAACGCCACCGGTGTATACTGTGCTTGAAAATATAATATCCACTGGTGTTATGCGGGATTAGGTCGATGTAAAAGCTGCGAATGGGTTTCTTTAAAAGCTGTAGTATTACGCCGAATGCGGTATCCTCAATAAAATAGTCCGACACAGATTAGCACATGTGCTGATATTGATAATTACCACACACTTTGGAAAGCATGCGATCGTGTGGTAATCAAGGATATCAAGGATGGATTTCGGCGAAATTTTATACTTAGGGGTGGTTCTGTCCGGGGAGTGTTTTGGGCGGGTCAAATCGTGACCTCCAACCTGACCTTGATCTTCAAAATGGTCAATTCAAGGTCAAATCGGGTAAAACGTACGGATTTCGACGAAATTTGATACCTAGGGGTACTTTTCTCCGGGGAGTGTTTTGGACGGGTCAAATCATGACCCGACCTGACCTTGACTTTAAAAATAATCAATTCAAGGTCAAATCGCGCCTTTAGCCGGAAAACAGATGGGAACAGCCCGGACGAAGTCGGGCCCACCAGAGACAGCTTGGAAGAATGTAATGTATAACACGAGAAACGGGAAAACGTGGTATATGGAAGTATCCAAATTTCCCACATGGAATTTGAAAGCTAGTTTATATTATAATTATATTATAATTTATATTTATGGCTAATAATATGATCTTGGTGGCGTTACCATTTCTGACTATGGTGTTCTTGTTTGAAGTGCGGTATACATCCGCATCGTCTCTCCTGCTTTCGGGCTCTGAGTTTCGACGTCTATCATTACGTTTCCCTCCATGATTAACGCGCGTCCAGCCGATATCCTGCTCTTCCTCGTCATCACGCATTTGCTGATACAATCGGCAAACCTCGGTGATTTCCGTAGCTAATATTTTCGCAAGAACGATAATCCGAGAAGTTGCGATTGTTGCAGATAGTCAGTGTTATCACCGGTGCGCTCACGAAAAGATGTAGAGTTGTGTCGGTTGGATTGTGAGCGATAGGAAGACCAGTCTGTTGAAGATTTGTGTTCGTGTTCACATGTCTGTTCGTTATCGCCTGTGTGGAACTCTGGATAGTCATTATTTTACCCAAAGGGTACCCAAATGGTATTTAATTAACTACGGAAAAACGAATGCTGTGTGTGCCAGCCTAGAACATGTGGAGGATTTGTTTCAATGTTAGCCCAAACTACATTTCGAAGCAACGATGGTTTTGTCTTGTTTTGTTTAATTTCGAGGAATCATACCGCATCAGATGAATTCAGCCCAAATATATTGACGGGTGCTAAGGGTCTGCCTATATACCGATCAATATAAAAGCGGTCCCCATAAAAGCCGAACACAACCGAACATTATTTCGAAATCAAGGCCGTGGAACAGCTGCAGAAAATGCATTTTTACAGCAATAACGCTATGCCCACAAGAAAATTTGGTATTAAAATGAAGTTTATCATCTATTGCACAACACAAATCTATTAATTCGAGCGAAGCTGCAATTAATGCACACATAGAGACCGATTAACCCACCCATGGGAAGGCGCCACGAAACACGAAAGACTGCGTTCGACATCAATGTTTAGAATTTAGTTTTCTCGATAAATACGCTGGCAAACAATTATTATGTATCAATTGGCACAGTGGAATACTGCGCATTCGTTTTAGCTACAACATGGCTGTTTTTATAGTACGAATACTGTAACGGCGAACACAAAAAAAAACGCGCCTATGAAAACAGCTAAAAATAGACTCGATGTTTACAATAACAGGATTGATTTCAGCTGATATATTCCATATAATGGGGTGTGTAGTATATCCAAATGTAGGATTTGACACATGGAATGTAATGCTGTCCGAATGGCCCCACTACCCAGTGAAATTGTTGCATAAATTCGCTCAAAGAGAGAGCGCTACTTTTTCTCGTAAAAAATAGAATGGCTGACTGAAGCGTTTTATCGGTCCAACTAAGCCTGTTTTTAGCAGCACTTCATCCACAAAATACGACTATACCATGTATCAGAAGACGTATCAAACTTAGTGTGATTTTTTAAAAGGCTTTGCGCTTTTCATTTGTTATAAATCGCACTCAGGGCTTATTTTTGTACCCCGAAAAAAAAAATTCGGGGGACTATTAAAATAGCCGGTGTCCGTCCGTCCGTTAAGAAGTCTGTCCGTCCTTGCGTGTGTCCGGAAATGGTTTCCGGATGATAACTTTAGTTTCGGTTATTAGATCAAAAGCACATTTCATAGGTGAGTTTATCAGACCAAAATAAAGGTCAAGTTCGAATATGGGTTTGCTCCGCCCATTTTTGCGAGATATGGCCCTTTTTTGACTTGGAAAACCCCTGAAAGTTGGTTTCCGGATGATAACTTTAGTAGAGTTAATCGGATTCAAACCAAATTTGGTATATTACTTTCTCCCAGCAAAACACAGGTCAAGTTCAAACTTGGGCAGAGTTATGCCCCTTTTTCGACATAGAAAATTCAATTTTCTTCTTCTTTTTTTGGTTTCCGGATGATAACTTGATTTTGGATTGTTTATATGCAAAACCCGTTTTTTTGTGGATTACTTATATCAAAATACAGCTCAAGTTCGAATTTCGATAATTTTTGCGAGAGTTATGGCCCTTTTTTGTCCGCCGACCGGACATATAAAATCCCAAAAGTTGGTGTCAGGATGATAACTTTAGTAGAGTTAATCAGATTTAAATCAAATATGGTATGTCTCTTTCTCCCAGCAAAACACAGGTCAAGTTCGAATTCGGGTTCCGCCCGCCAATTTTCACCAGAGTTATGTCCCTTTTTGACTTAGAATTTTTGCCAATTTGAGGTTTCCGGATGAAAACTTTAGTAAATGTGTACTGAATGAAATTAAATTTGGTATATGTAGGTTTACTAGCACAAAAGACAGATCAAGTTCGACGAATTTGAGTTTGAACCGATGATTTTGCTCAGAGTTATGGGCTTTTCGTCTTAGAAAATTCAATTTTTCTTGTAATTTTCTTCATTTTGTGCCAATTTGAGGTTATATTTTGACTTTAAGAGTTTTTTTTAAGATTTGGTTATTTGTATGCATGACAGTAATGAGACAATGCACAAGTGTCTTATCCATATAGTATACTTCTACAAAGCCTCCGCTCCAAATGAAGCCACCGGTTCGGGGGACACTGTGGCCGAGCGGCCTTTTATTTTATTTCAGTTGTGACTAAAAGCGCAGATGCCGGAAGCCGGTGTCCGGCGATTACAAGCCAAGTTACAAAATAGATTAACTGGTTTGAACGCATGAATATGTCAATGGTCAGACTGTTCAAAAGAATATTCAAATCAAATAGTGTTCATAGACTGAAAACCTTACATGCCGATGGTCATACGAAGTGGATGTTCTCATATTATCAGCCGGTCATACGTGTAGGAGGTTCTCATATGAACATATTATCCGCCGGCGATACGCGGTGGAGGTTCATATTATCCGCCAGTCATATACGCAAGGGAGGTTTTCATATTATCCGCCGGTTATACACGGGGGGGGGGGGGGGGTTTCTAATATTATCCGCTGGTCATATGCGGGGGGGGGGGGGGGTTCTCATATGAACATATTATCCGCCAGTCATACGCGGTGGAGGTTCTCATATTATCCTCGGTCATCTGCGGGGGAGGTTCTCATATTATCCACCGGTCATACGGAGGAGGTTTTCATATGAACATATTATCCACCAGTCATACGCGGCGGAGGTTCATATTATTCACCGGTCATACACGATGGAGATTCTCATATGCGAGGGAGGTTCTCATATTACCCACCGGTCATATGTGTGGGATGTTCTCATATGAACATATTATCCGCCGGTCATATGATGTGGAGGTTCTCATATTATCCACTGTTCATACGCGGGGGAGGTTCTCATATTATCCGTCGATCATATGCGGGGGAGAGTCTCATAATATCCACTAGTCATACGAGGGGGAGGTTCTCATTTTAGGCCACCTGTGCCCCAACGCTCCTTACGGGAAACTTCCCAAAGTTAGTGAAAACAATGAGCCAATGTGTTTTCTTACCATCTGTGCATATCCCGTTTGGATACTCCCATATACAAGAAACAACATTGCCCTTATTTACCAATATCTCTCCGTCGTTCTCTCGTTTGTCCCCATATAATCAGATTCAAAAAACATTTTTGGAAATGCCACTTCAGTTACCATTTAATTTCCATAAAATATTCCTAACTATTCTCCGGAGTATAGTACAAAATTGCCCGAAACGTGTTATTTAACGACATGTTGTTCGATGAAATTTGGCCTTATTATCCACATAAAGCCTCTTCATTTTAGTGATCCATTTTCATCCCAATTTGGTCCCACACCAGCAACTTGTCGACTAGGGGAGGCCAAATTCACGTTTGATAACCAATTACGCATTTATAAGCGTAATTCCATTACTCTCAATCATACAGCTTCAGCGTAATTCAGATTTCCATTACATTTAAGCTTAATGGCATTGCGCTTTAGTATAATTCAAATTCCATATTTAAAAACTCTCCTGAACCTAAAATGGAAGCAGCCCATTACTGATGCTAGTAACTTTTAATATATATCTATACCTTAGATGATACCATTATATGTAAGGTAGTAAGGTTATGAAAACGTATTACGGTTAAGCTTAATGGCATTACAGCCATTACGCTTAAAGGGGTACTGTACACAGAGATAGGCAATTTTTTTATTTACTCCCATTGACATAACTTTCAAGTTACATTATGTTCGTGTTATATGAGTTTCGTATAAACCTAATTTAGCGACGAAAATATTGATCATGGAAATAAAAATATTACGATTTCAAACTACGCGCCATGTTTTTGACCTTCACCGGAGAAGACGCAAGTTGCGGGATGAACCGGAAGTTCAATTGATGCCTGCAATCTCTTCCATCGAACAATCTCACCCCCTATAAAAATACTTGACGCTTTATGAATCTTGTTTCTTCTCTTTTTTCCCCAAATTGGTTATAGCGGGACTTCATTTTGCATGTAACATGTTTTGTTCGCAACTCAATAATGTTCGTCGTAAACGGCCGTCGATAAAAGACACACAACGTGTGAGATTTCAAGAACGGTAACTTGTAATGGCATAATTCGCCATTTTATGACTCCAGTCATAAATTCATTTATATTAAATAATTCAATTTGACTTTTATGATAGCCTGTTAACCGGAACGTTTTCAGTAGAAATTTATCAACATGTTGGACCAAATTTGGACTTGTTATAAACAGAAAGCCGATTCATTTTAGAGTTATCCATCTTCATCCGCAATTTTGTCCGATACCGACAACTCATCGACTCTTTACTAGACCAGTAATACTTTATTGCAACAAAAAAAAAAATTTAAAACATCCATATCTAATCAATCTGGCCTTTGATTGGTGGGTTCCTCGACTCGAATCTAATACTTCTGACCGCCCAATCCATATAAATAAAAATTGACGGCCGCTTAATAGGATTGTGCATTTTAACTGATATTCAATCTGCACACCAAAAGAAAAAAGGTGCAGTATCCCTTAATATCACATTCCTCATTCAATAATCTCCAAACTGTATATCTAGTTTCAATCGTAGTTACACGTCACACCGCCCCACCATTTGCCAATTGTACATCCTTCTTTGCTGCTGCCATATTGCAACTGCTGAATTTTGTTTAAAAGTTATAGAAAAAATGTACATCCTTCTTTGCTGCTGCCATATTGCAACTGCTGAATTTTCTTTAAAAGTTATAGAAAAAATAGTCCACCACCCACAGTCATCTCTGTTTGTTTTTTTGCTATCATCGTTCCACACATATATCGAACACACGTCCGTATCTAATCTAACTCTTCGTTAAACCGATTATAACCCATGGTGTAATCGGTGTATCGATCTCAGTCGTAACGTCGCTAATGAATCCATGTGTCAAACGTCAACCGAAATTGCAGGACAGATGTGACCGAGCTCAATTATTTTATGCTAAATAGTTCATGGGTAATCTGATGCATGCATCTTAGTTTTCTTGTTGTAATTGTCGTTGGTGTGATCCTGGGTGGTATCATCAAATTCACCACTTACATTTCTCTCTGATGCTAGGTTTACTACCACCTCCTCCATGTGGGCACATAATTCGTCCAATTTATCACATATGGATTCACCAAACACGTATTTCTGTCGTCAGTTTTTCAAAGTTTTCGGAATTTTTGTATGACTCATTCTCAGATTTAGCATTACTTTGTGTTATTTTATTAACTCTGTGGTTTAATGTACTGATTGATCCGGTATTTCTGTTGACCGCACTACATACAGATTGAGCATGCGCAATGGAACTCACTATGTCGCCCTGAATATCTTTAATTTTTGAGTTGCATTCGGCCACTCCGTCGCACTTTTCATCGGTGAGACACTCTGATCTGCGTTCATTTGCTTCCAACTTCCTAGTGTTATCACATATGGCCATTTCTATACCCCCCCCATCGAGTTTTCCCGAAGTTTGCTGTGGATGTTGTCAGTATCCGTTGTATGTGTCGATCCTTGTTCGAGCTGATGCATTCGCAATTCCAAATTTGATACGGATTGTTTGATATTGGGAATTTCATCAAGAATTTTCTGACTTCTCTCAGCGTTTTCTGTCAACAGTTCGATAATTTGGCATTGAAATAATCCGATTCTGACTTTATATCCGTGATGTCAGAGTTTCTTGGTGCCAAGACGGGGTCATCTCTAATAGAAGATAGCGAAGGTGTGGGTTTTCTCAGCATCTCCCATATAGGTGTGTCTGTGTCAACTAGGTATAGCATTAAATTGTATATGTCAGCAGCTATTTTGTCGTGGAGTTGGGAGCATCCTTCCTTTGATCGTCTCTGTTTGAGATAGGTGTTCTGCTTATACGCAAACGACTTATGGGCTTTGACCTCTGTGAATACCACATCCCTCATTTTGTTCAGGGTTGATGGATTTTTGCCCGATATGGTGACGATTTCCCTAATCAGGATATCTCTCGGTGTGTTGCTGGTGAACTTGAGGCATGACGTTACTGCCAATGCTGTAGCTACGTTGTTCGTAGGGTCGGTTTCAACTAACTTAAGCTGCTAGATAGCAGTTTGTATATTTTCCGGGTCACATGTTGGGACCCCCATGAATGCTTGTTGTAGGCTATTCGTATTGGGCCATTGTGAATACCTGAATAGTGTCACTGTTCAGATTTGTCATCCATGCATCCATGGTTTGCCTGCCTGGCAACTAGTCCAGCTTTTGTATAAAAATGATATATGTCTGGCAATAATTAAACTAGTTTTCTTTTATTATTTAGTCTCATGGCTTCATGAACATAAATATTTATATGTTATAAAATTTCACGAGTGAGATTGAATCAAAGCATGTTTTGAAGTAATTTTTTGATTCGACAGTCTTTCTTTGATAACTACCTGAGGGTGAATAGCATTTCTCTTTAGATGGCTGACCAGTCAAAAATTAGCTGAGATACAGATTAAACACTTTTCCTTTCAATGAACTCACTTCAACTCCTAACACTGACCCTTTGGATTTACTAGACTTATTGATGTGTGAAAGGTCCTTAGTTGATATTGGTTAAAATATGGTTTAAATAGGGGCATACATATATATGAGATTTGCCAATTCCCCCACCTTTCCTCAAGAGAAAGTATGCGTGCTGTTGAATTTAAGTTTGGTAACAATATATAAATTCCTATTTATTATCATAGTTTTGATGTATTGTCAGCTAGATCTTTAATTATGTATATATCGGCTCTTGAACATGTTTGTCTGTGTAATGAGGTTTATATCATTCCTGTTGATAAGATCCAGTGAGAATTATCAGCGGTGCTATGTTGATCAAATCTTCCTTAAATGTGTTGCTTCTTTTGGGGAACATGGTATCCGTTGATATGGTTTAACTCTTTCGTGTCTGGAGCAGCACATGTGTAGCAGTACAGATCATGTGCCAGTGCATTCTCTTACACATGCGAGTCTCCCTATTTGACCCATAAATTCCAATAATTTGTGTTATTGTGTACATTTGTCTATAATATTACATACAAATATACTGTAATTCAACATAAAAACTCTAAATTATGATTCCGATTATAGTAATTTACTATCGCCAAGGGAGATAGAAAGCTGCTAGAAAGAAGTGTAAACCAAGACCTTAATAAAATATCAGATTGGGCCAACAAATGGCTTGTAAACTTTAATCCAACCAAAACTAAGGCAATATTGTTCTCCCTGACCCCACGAGAGGTCCCTCTAGATTTAACCTTCCAAAATAAGAGAATTGACATAATTGAGTCGCATAAACACCTTGGTCTCGAAATACAAAGCAATTTAAATTGGAATATCCAAATTGAATCTATAGTCAAAAAAGTTGTCCCGCGACTATCGATACTCAGAAGATACAAGTACAACCTAGATCGAAGAACACTCGATAAGATATACAAGGCCTATATTTTGCCTCTCCTAGATTATGCGGACGTAATTTGGGAAAACGCGCCGACATATTTACTAAATAAACTTGACCGGATTCACGTTGATGCCGCTAGAATAGTTACAGGGCTCACGCGCTCAGTTCCCAATAATGTCAATAATGCGGTCCTATGCGAAGCTGGCTGGCCTTCTCTGAACATTCGTAGAGAGAAGCATCAATTACAAACTATGTTCAAAATTATAAATAACGAAACTCCATATTATTTATCTTGCCTACTCCCACCACGCTCGGTACAAGTCTCCAGCTATAACATGCGAAACCCAGGCAGATTCCATTCATATTATAGTAGAACTGAACATTCTAAGCAATCATTCTTCCCATTCGTTGCAACTTCATGGAACAAACTACCCACATATATAACGGATGCTGAAAATCTTCTAGATTTTAAGGATAACCTAAATATGATAGAGCCCACCATGCAGAAAGCCGCCTAAATATTTTGAATCAGGAAACCGAAAATATAGTATTTTCCACTGTATGATAAGAAACTCCTGCAGTGATCTCCGCTTAGATATGTTCGAAAATTATATAGCAGATACCCCAAACTGTAAATGTGGATACGAATATGAAAGTGATATGCACTTTTTCCTATATTGCCCCCTATATAATGTACAAAGGTTAGAACTATACCGTAAACTGGACGACCTCAACTTTAAAATTAACAATTACAAGCAATTACTTTGGGGAAACTCAAGTGAAACTCCACCAAGAAATGAAAAGATGTTCCGCATTGTTCAGGCATATATAGCTGCAACAAAGCGTTTTGAACCGGACAAAACTGATACTGATACTGAATAAATAATTGTCTGACTACATTAAAGCTACGGACCAAACAAATGCAACAAATGCAAACATATAGCACATAATACCCTTCAAAACAAAGGCTACTATTTCTCAGTTTCTATTTCCATGGAGAGAGAGAGAGAGAGGGGGAGAGAGAGAGAGAGAGTGAGAGAGAGAGAGAGAGAGAGAGAGAGAGAGAGAGAGAGAGAGAGAGAGAGAGAGAGAGAGAGAGAGAGAGAGAGGACGGACAGAACGCTAGTATTATACAAACACAGAACCAGACTATCACACACTCTTTACACAAGTTATCTTCTCTTTTGTAGACCAAATTTGCAACCTCATCATGTATATTTTCTCTGTCATCTTGTTAAATTCATATATATATATTGTATCTGGGAGCGGGGACATTGTAAGTTGTTAAAACTTGTACCCCAATCCCGTTGTAATGAATTATATTACAATAAAATATGTTTAAAGTAAAAGTATCGCCAAGGGATCTACTGATTCTGATCGGCCTCTCGTTTGTTTGTGTTAATCATTATGAGCAAACAACATTCTTTACTGAAAACTCATTGATGAGCAGATTGCTCGGGAAATCTTCAGACAATGAGTTCAACAAAACGGCGATGGCAGAACTTATCTTCTGAAAATTTCCCACACATGAATATCAATGCTCCTGTACTTGTAGTGTCTGGTCGTATGTATATTGTCTGGCCGTATGTATATTGTCTGCTTTACTAGTATATTTCCCAAACATCCAAGTGAAAAATAGAGTATTCCGCTGGATATTTTTTATAACTGAATGGGAGAATCCATTTAGTGTTGAAATGGTTAAACCATGCACTCAGGTGGTGCACTTGTTATTTTGTTTGTTTAGGCTCCGTGTTCACGTTATCCTCCGAATTCGAAAGTGTGATATAGTGGGTGTTCTTGGCTCAACATTGACTTAGCCATGCATGCCGCTCCATTACTGGTAACCCCGTGTCGGTTCAAACCGCCTAGGGCTTGGCTTCGGAATAACTTCATTTCTCAAACTTGAAAAAAGAAAAGAATGTCGACATACCATGCCATACCAATTGTGTCTACTCACACAACAAGTTTCTATGTACCGACAAACTGAATTAATATATTGTCTTAGCTGCCAAGCCCATGCATGGCATTTGAAGATATATACTCGTTATATATATCATATATATATATCTATTCTCGGCGTTAAGTTTACGACATTATTATGATCTAAGACACACCCATCCCAATGGATAACATCTCACATCAGCCACGTTCTCTCATCTCGTCTGAAATCTATACAACCAGTCCAGTTCGCGCCCGATCCGGTTACGCAATTGTGTGATCAAAATTCCCATACAATCATTTTACATGCAGCTAATAAGTTAACAGTAACAAAAATGCGTGTTGGTGTGTAATTATCAGGAAAAGCCATCGCTGTTGTGAGCAGTTGGATTCTTCACGCGTTCATCAGACAATTGCGGGCGGTGATACTAGAGTGGCACACGGGAATCTGTCATATTTCACGGCCGAATAGAAGCGGAGCGGGATAAAATATTTCTGAGTGTTTTCTTAGCTCAACTGTCTATATATTTGGGATACCGGTTCAGAGATCCCTTCCGGTTGAGGAGCTTCACGACGTTCTATATTTTGGACCCCACTATTGACGCTCCCCGCGTGGAGCGATAAATGTAAAAATCCGTTTTCCGTATCATATGATTGAACTATACTTCTCTCTCTCGTTTGAATATTTTTAACTCATTGATAACGGAAATTGTCGTGCTCTTGGTTTGATTTCGGACTATAGGATGCGACTGGCCAAGTGGACACTAATCGTCGCTTTAACTGCACATTCCACATTAAGTGCACCTTTAGTGACAGGTGAGTTATAATATATCAGCCGATAAATGAACGGATTTAGTTTCAATCAATCCACTTTTGATACTATCACCCCTTCCCTTCCGTACAGCCGATTCTGGAAGTTTTGTACAGTCGCATGACAATTCCCGACTCGTACGCAACTATAGATCATGCCAAGAATCTCTATGCTGGTCCGTGTGTCCGTTCTGACTGGGAATTTTATAACACGAAAGTCCCAGCTCCAGATTACACGATTTAGACGTCTAGACTGCTGTGAGCAGATTACCCGATAAATGATTGAATTAATTAATTCATCAGTGTATACTAGTATGCGACGCAGAGCGAAATCGACTTGCAAAACTCTCCTAAATCATGCGATCTCGATCTGGACCTGTTTATACTGTGGTATGTAAAATGAACATGTATTGATTTAGAAATATATCACCTGTGTCACATTTCAATGTTATATTTTAGATCCCTGTCATATTTTCAGAAAATGCCCAGGATTTGAACTAGTGGATCATTATCTCTACGGGCGTAGGTAGAATAGAGGTTCGAGGCATGTTCTACTACGCACCAAAAGCGAACATTCCAATGGATTCTTTTAAATTGTAGGATAATCCATTGAGCAAATAAAGGGTTAATGTTGGTCCATATATATATACATACACATTTTCAGTTACACCCAAGGCATACACGGAGAAATTAAATGCCAAATTCCTACATTTAGTCATATCAATTTGCACATAAAAGTGGCAGCCATATATGAATATCGGCCCTATTTACAAGTCACCTCCAATTTTAACGACATTTTTGTCGGAGTGGTTAATGCAACACCAAACGTTCATATAGATACTCAAATGTTGAGTGAATCGTCTTTTTCACCGAACGAATATACCATGTATTGATATGTTATGAATGTAGTTGTCGATTTATCTAAACTGTCATGACTTATGTGACGTCGCAAGTTTTTTTCCGTGATGATTCGAACAAATGTTCGCATTTCAATTCTGTTTGAAAGAACACTATACTATAGATCGGGTCGTATCATATATCTTTGAAAAGAGTATTATTCCGTGCATCCAATGTCTGACGAAAGCGCAGTTATGGACAGTTCCCAAGTAATAGCCGGAACGCTAACCCTCTCCCAAAAGGAGAATAATTTCAGGCACTTTCTATGCGACATTTAGCTTGAAATTTAGTTAATAGAGAGCCATTCGTTCATAAATATACAATTATGAGCGATTTCTGTTCGTTGCGGTGCTATATAAATCATCGTTTTTTTTATATCTGAGTTTAAAACTGAGAATTTCGTGAATGCATTACTGGGCAACTAAAGTTGGATTATCTCTTCCGCAACATGATTATATATATAGTTTCCTGGGTATGAAATAATAAATATTACCCCTGTCTACGGCGGCTGGTTTAGGACATGGGGGAATTTTCTTTTTATTTCGTGGCCACGAAATACTAATTCGTGGCCCACGAAATAACTAATTCGTGGGCGTGAAATAACTAATTCGTGGCCACGAAAGAGTATTTGTTTGTAGTATATGACCGACAGTCGCATTGGTGTAATGGACGCAGATAGAGATTATTGATTTGCATATATAAACACGCAATATATATCTTTAAAATGGCACCTTTGTCTGGGCTATAAGGACTACGTTTCATCGAGTTATCTTTGATTATGCTAATATGCCATGTACATGTAACATGCTTTTGTTGGTTACATGATGGTATCACTCACTATCGACACTCCGTGTATATCGATCACAAACGTTTGTCAGATACATGGTGACATAAATATATAGCGTTTCGTGGCGACTCGCCCTTCCCTATATATTCCGAACAGTTGTCTAAAGTGCAAGGAGTTGAGTTCCCAAGATATTTTGAAAAACGTTTGAGATGGGACTAGGCCTACACTATGTGGTAACGGAGTGGAATTAGGCACCCCCATATCGACATGTCCCTGTGCATGACTTTTCCAGCTGATACACTGGCTGATACAACAATGGACCTTTAAAAAAAATTCCACAGCTGTCAATCAAATAATTATTAGCGGATATTTTCGACCAATCAGCGACTGAGCCAGGCAGCGAATTTTCATCAGTGACAGTCGGCAAGATTTGGGGGGCGGGGGGGGGGGGGCGAAGCAATATTCCGAAGTATATATAAACACCCTGTTGTCCTAATATATACATGATTCATAACTATGAAATTGAACTTAGCATATCATATTGCTAATGAATGGCTTGATTATAATTTATTAAATCCGACAGCAATAAACCGAATTATTTTTGTTTTACCGCGTTACGATAAATTAAAACGAAACGCTCTTTATTGCCACACGACTAAGGGCATCTGGAAATTGGAATGTTTAGGAGATGATAATGTCTAAGACCAAGACAAAAAACATCTCTGTTTCCGATAACATGGGGGGAAATGAACTGGTAATATATTATGCAGCTTGCTGGACTATTAGGTAATGTATTAGGTATTAAAGATATTCTCTGAAAATAAAGTTTTGGAGAAACTTCCAATTGATTGTATATTGTGGCTACTAGTATGTGCTCCAGTGTGAAGATTCAAAGTATTATACTATGGCCATGGGTTTAGAGTTATTCCTCTTACATAGTCCATGATATTATCTGAAAATAAAGTTTTGGAGACAACTTCCAATTGAATGCGTAGTATGGCTACTATAGTATGTGCACCAGTGTGAAGACTCAAGGTATTAGACTATGGCCATGGGTTTAGAGTTATTCCTCTGACATAGCCCATGCAGCTACCAGCCCACAATGCAACAGTATCATCATCTAATACCTTTATTTATAAATTACATGTGGCCAGAACAATGTTACTGACTGTTCTTGGATATGGAGGAGTAAACATGTTTTGTTCCAATCTTCCCCTGAATATCTCTGATGTAGGTTGGGCCTGAGGTTACACATTTTATGCCATTCTATTCATCACTGCCTACGCAATTTTACAGGTGTTGGTGTTGAAAGGGTGATCGTTATTATGGAATAAATACTTGCCATTTCAATAAAACCTATTGTATTTTCATCCCCTCTTATTTCTCTTCATAGATGATCATTATTTTTCAGTGACAACATGTCCATATTACCAAATCACTAAATTGTATTGTGGTTTAAAGTCACATATTTCCGACTTATTTCGTTTCAATCCCGGAACGTTTTAAATAGCAGAATTGATTACCTGCCAATTTTCAGTGTACTTAACAGCATGTTATCACATAATCCTTATAGTACATGTATGCACATCAGATGATCAGAAATGTGTGTTTAATATTTGCATACAGTACGAGTTGTTTCTATCACAGTAGTGTCTGCTACTTGGTCGGTAACATCAAAGAGTCTGTCGTGAATAGTTACACGGAGTTGATTTATGAGACCCATGCACTGAGGCGTTTGGTTGGTGACACAGTGACCCAGTTGGTGTGTCATTCATAACAGGCAGATGTTTATTTAAAGTGGGTTAAACTCAGGTTTCTGTGAATATTCAAGGATGCCAATGCATTTTAATCTTGGATGACGATTTCGTCTGGTCAATGGTGATGGCGATTTCGGCTTTTGTCGACACTAATTTCCAGGACTTATAACGGAATACGGACTGTCATTTTCCAGCCAAAACGCACGTGCTTTTCACTGTTTAATTTTGTCGCGAACAGATGGTCTTTCAAGCAAGTTTTGCGCCCAATTCCGCGAAGGAATTTAAGTGAGCTACCGGTATAATACATTGTACTTTTTAAAATACACAGTCCTAAGACGGAAGTGTCTATATACCATCGGATGGCAAATAGCGATTCTACCGATATGCGCTATTTACCATCCGATGGTATTTTAAAGAAAAACAAATAGCATATCATCACAATACACTCCTATAATGACAATTACTACACACCTTCTTGGTAAATAGGCCCAGTTGTCCCTCGGTTGACCACCTACAGATATCCTGGGGGATGGTACGCAAAAAATGACCAATTTTGAAGGAAATTTCGTATAGTTTGAGTATTTAGTGGCACAAGCTGTCGCTTTATGCCCACATAATCACCATTCCTACCCGCCTTACAGAAAACCCGGACCAGCTGACCCTCGGTTGACCACCTACAGATATCCTGTTGGGATAGTACGCAAAAAATGACCAATTTTGAAGGAAATTTCGTATAGTTTGAGTATTTAGTGGCACAAGCTGTCGCTTTATGTCCACATAATCACCATTCCTACCCGCCTTACAGAAAACCCGGACCAGTTGACCCTCGGTTGACCACCTACAGATATCCTGGGGGGATGGTACGTAACAAATGACTAATTTGGAAGGAAATTTCGTATAGTTTGAGTATTTAGTGGCACAAGCTGTCGCTTTATGCCCACATAATCACCATTCCTACCCGCCTTACAGAAAACCCGGACCAGTTGACCCTCGGTTGACCACCTACAGATATCCTGGGGGGATGGTACGTAAAAAATGACAAATTTTGAAGGAAATTTCGTATAGTTTGAGTATTTAGTGGCACAAGCTGTCGCTTTATGCCCACATACTCACCATTCCTACCCGTCTTACAGAAAACCCGAACCAGTTGACCCTCGGTTGACCACCTACAGATATCCTGGGGGGATGGTACGCAAAAAATGACCAATTTTGAAGGAAATTTCGTATAGTTTGAGTATTTAGTGGCACAAGCTGTCGCTTTATGTCCACATAATCACCATTCCTATCCGGCTTACAGAAAACCCGGACCAGTTGACCCTCGGTTGACCACCTACAGATATCCTGGGGGGATGGTACGTAACAAATGACCAATTTGGAAGGAAATTTCGTATAGTTTGAGTATTTAGTGGCACAAGCTGTCGCTTTATGCCCACATAATCACCATTCCTACCCGCCCTACAGAAAACCCGAACCAGTTGACCCTCGGTTGACCACCTACAGATATCCTGGGGGGATGGTACGTAACAAATGACCAATTTGGAAGGAAATTTCGTATAGTTTGAGTATTTAGTGGCACAAGCTGTCGCTTTATGCCCACATAATCACCATTCCTACCCGCCTTACAGAAAACCCGGACCAGTTGACCCTCGGTTGAACCCCCTCAGATATCCTGGGGGGATGGTACGTAAAAAATGACCAATTTTGAAGGAAATGTCGTATAGTTTGAGTATTTAGTGGCACAAGCTGTCGCTTTATGCCCACATACTCACCATTCCTACCCGTCTTACAGAAAACCCGGACCAGTTGACCCTCGGTTGACCACCTACAGATATCCTGGGGGGATGGTACGTAAAAAATGACAAATTTTGAAGGAAATTTCGTATAGTTTGAGTATTTAGTGGCACAAGCTGTCGCTTTATGCCCACATACTCACCATTCCTACCCGTCTTACAGAAAACCCGGACCAGTTGACCCTCGGTTGACCACCTACAGATATCCTGGGGGGATGGTACGCAAAAAATGACCAATTTTGAAGGAAATTTCGTATAGTTTGAGTATTTAGTGGCACAAGCTGTCGCTTTATGTCCACATAATCACCATTCCTATCCGGCTTACAGAAAACCCGGACCAGTTGACCACCTACAGATATCCTGGGGGGATGGTACGTAACAAATGACCAATTTGGAAGGAAATTTCGTATAGTTTGAGTATTTAGTGGCACAAGCTGTCGCTTTATGCCCACATAATCACCATTCCTACCCGCCCTACAGAAAACCCGAACCAGTTGACCCTCGGTTGACCACCTACAGATATCCTGGGGGGATGGTACGTAACAAATGACCAATTTGGAAGGAAATTTCCTATAGTTTGAGTATTTAGTGGCACAAGCTGTCGCTTTATGCCCACATAATCACCATTCCTACCCGCCTTACAGAAAACCCGGACCAGTTGACCCTCGGTTGACCACCTACAGATATCCTGGGGGGATGGTACGTAAAAAATGACCAATTTTGAAGGAAATGTCGTATAGTTTGAGTATTTAGTGGCACAAGCTGTCGCTTTATGCCCACATACTCACCATTCCTACCCGTCTTACAGAAAACCCGGACCAGTTGACCCTCGGTTGACCACCTACAGATATCCTGGGGGGATGGTACGCAAAAAATGACCAATTTTGAAGGAAATTTCGTATAGTTTGAGTATTTAGTGGCACAAGCTGTCGCTTTATGTCCACATAATCACCATTCCTATCCGGCTTACAGAAAACCCGGACCAGTTGACCCTCGGTTGACCACCTACAGATATCCTGGGGGGATGGTACGTAACAAATGACCAATTTGGAAGGAAATTTCGTATAGTTTGAGTATTTAGTGGCACAAGCTGTCGCTTTATGCCCACATAATCACCATTCCTACCCGCCCTACAGAAAACCCGAACCAGTTGACCCTCGGTTGACCACCTACAGATATCCTGGGGGGATGGTACGTAACAAATGACCAATTTGGAAGGAAATTTCGTATAGTTTGAGTATTTAGTGGCACAAGCTGTCGCTTTATGCCCACATAATCACCATTCCTACCCGCCTTACAGAAAACCCGGACCAGTTGACCCTCGGTTGAACCCCCTCAGATATCCTGGGGGGATGGTACGTAAAAAATGACCAATTTTGAAGGAAATGTCGTATAGTTTGAGTATTTAGTGGCACAAGCTGTCGCTTTATGCCCACATACTCACCATTCCTACCCGTCTTACAGAAAACCCGGACCAGTTGACCCTCGGTTGACCACCTACAGATATCCTGGGGGGATGGTACGTAAAAAATGACAAATTTTGAAGGAAATTTCGTATAGTTTGAGTATTTAGTGGCACAAGCTGTCGCTTTATGCCCACATACTCACCATTCCTACCCGTCTTACAGAAAACCCGGACCAGTTGACCCTCGGTTGACCACCTACAGATATCCTGGGGGGATGGTACGCAAAAAATGACCAATTTTGAAGGAAATTTCGTATAGTTTGAGTATTTAGTGGCACAAGCTGTCGCTTTATGTCCACATAATCACCATTCCTATCCGGCTTACAGAAAACCCGGACCAGTTGACCACCTACAGATATCCTGGGGGGATGGTACGTAACAAATGACCAATTTGGAAGGAAATTTCGTATAGTTTGAGTATTTAGTGGCACAAGCTGTCGCTTTATGCCCACATAATCACCATTCCTACCCGCCCTACAGAAAACCCGAACCAGTTGACCCTCGGTTGACCACCTACAGATATCCTGGGGGGATGGTACGTAACAAATGACCAATTTGGAAGGAAATTTCCTATAGTTTGAGTATTTAGTGGCACAAGCTGTCGCTTTATGCCCACATAATCACCATTCCTACCCGCCTTACAGAAAACCCGGACCAGTTGACCCTCGGTTGACCACCTACAGATATCCTGGGGGGATGGTACGTAAAAAATGACCAATTTTGAAGGAAATGTCGTATAGTTTGAGTATTTAGTGGCACAAGCTGTCGCTTTATGCCCACATACTCACCATTCCTACCCGTCTTACAGAAAACCCGGACCAGTTGACCCTCGGTTGACCACCTACAGATATCCTGGGGGATGGTACGCAAAAAATGACCAATTTTGAAGGAAATTTCGTATAGTTTGAGTATTTAGTGGCACAAGCTGTCGCTTTATGTCCACATAATCACCATTCCTATCCGCCTTACAGAAAACCCGGACCAGTTGACCCTCGGTTGACCACCTACAGATATCCTGGGGAGATGGTACGTAACAAATGACTGACTAATTTGGAAGGAAATTTCGTATAGTTTGAGTATTTAGTGGCACAAACTGTCGCTTTATGGCCACATAATCACCATTCCTACCCGCCTTACAGAAAACCCGGACCAGTTGACCCTCGGTTGACCACCTACAGATATCCTGGGGGGATGGTACGTAAAAAATGACCAATTTTGAAGGAAATTTCGTATAGTTTGAGTATTTAGTGGCACAAGCTGTCGCTTTATGCCCACATAATCACAATTCCTACCCGCCTTACAGAAAACCCGGACCAGTTGACCGTCGGTTGACCACCTACAGATATCCTGGGGGGATGGTACGCAAAAAATGACCAATTTTGAAGGAAATTTCGTATAGTTTGAGTATTTAGTGGCACAAGCTGTCGCTTTATGTCCACATAATCACCATTCCTACCCGCCTCACAGAAAACCCGGACCAGTTGACCCTCGGTTGACTACCTACAGATATCCTGGGGGGATGGTACGCAAAAAATGACCAATTTTGAAGGAAATTTCGTATAGTTTGAGTATTTAGTGGCACAAGCTGTCGCTTTATGTCCACATAATCACCATTCCTACCCGCCTTACAGAAAACCCGGACCAGTTGACCCTCGGTTGACCATCTACATATATCCTGGGGGGATGGTACTCAAAAAATGACCAATTTTGAAGGAAATTTCGTATAGTTTGAGTATTTAGTGGCACAAGCTGTCGCTTTATGCCCACATAATCACAATTCCTACCCGCCTTACAGAAAACCCGGACCAGTTGACCCTCGGTTGACCACCTACAGATATCCTGGGGGATGGTACGCAAAAAATGACAAATTTTGAAGGAAATTTCGTATAGTTTGAGTATTTAGTGGCACAAGCTGTCGCTTTATGTCCACATAATAACCATTCCTACCCGCCTTACAGAAAACCCGGACCAGTTGACCCTCGGTTGACCACCTACAGATATCCTGGGGGGATGGTACGTAAAAAATGACCAATTTTGAAGGAAATTTCGTATAGTTTGAGTATTTAGTGGCACAAGCTGTCGCTTTATGCCCACATAATCACCATTCCTACCCGCCTTACAGAAAACCCGGACCAGTTGACCCTCGGTTGACCACCTACAGATATCCTGGGGGGATGGTACGCAAAAAATGACAAATTTGAAGGAAATTTCGTATAGTTTGAGTATTTAGTGGCACAAGCTGTCGCTTTATGTCCACATAATCACCATTCCTACCCGCCTTACAGAAAACCCGGACCAGTTGACCCTCGGTTGACCACCTACAGATATCCTGGGGGGGGGGGGGGGATGGTACGTAAAAAATGACCAATTTTGAAGGAAATTACGTATAGTTTGAGTATTTAGTGGCACAAGCTCTCGCTTTAATATTGTGCTTTTTGCCGAGATATACGTATTGTTATTAGTAAATGATGAAGGGAGGAATTTTGTATGTGATTATCGCCGTTACGAATATGCTACGAGAATTATATGAAAATGTAAAGCACATGTGCTGCACGATTGAGGTTGACAATGCTAATGTAGCAGAAACCTCGGGATGTAAACTTTATGATTCTGGAGTATTATATATGTGGACGAATTTATTTGTTGATAACGGCTCCGATGGGGGCTAATAGATACCGATACCCCCGTGTAATATTGACGGGGACTGAGATCGGATTGTCTCGAAAGAATTAGCGTCTAACCCGCGGTAGGGGGTGTGTTCGATTGACGCAATCGGAGTAGGTCCGTCTGCGCCGGGCGGGCGTGAACACAGAGGATGGGGGAGTGGGAGTGGCAAATTTTTCGTATATTAGTAAACTAATATATGAGATATATAAACGGAATTTTTTTTTAAGAGCTCTTTTCACTTGACTGAGAAAAAATATTTTTCCAAGTCCAAAACTTTAGGTTGAAATAATGGAGCCTTTTTTCGAAAGTGATTTGAAAATGAACGACTTTTCTCGAACAGGTCGATTTGGACCCGTTTTGGACTCCGTTTCGTGTGTAGCATAACGGGGAATTTATGAATTAGTATTTGAATAAGACGTGATAAAGTTACGGCCGCGTCTTTGATACGGATTATATATATAAAGGATTATTTTTGCAGAACTTTTTCGCTTCACTGAGAGAAAATTGCTTTTCTAAGTGCAAAATTTTAGGTGGAATTATTTTTTGATTTTTTGATTTTTTTGAGGCGTGAAAAGAAAATGAGGTCGATTCGAAAAGGACAAGATTTGAACCACTTTTGGACTCGCATTCCTTCAAACCCAAGTCCCCGTTTAATGTGTGGCATGAGGCGAGCAATGACGAAATAAAGCGACAGCTTGTGCCACTAAATACTCAAACTATACGAAATTTCCTTCAAAATTTGTCATTTTTTGCGTACCATCCCCCCAGGATATCTGTAGGTGGTCAACCGAGGGTCAACTGGTCCGGGTTTTCTGTAAGGCGGGTTGGAATGGTGATTATGTGGACATAAAGCGACAGCTTGTGCCACTAAATACTCAAACTATACGAAATTTCCTTCAAAATTGGTCATTTTTTGCATACCATCCCCCCAGGATATCTGTAGGTGGTCAACCGAGGGTCAACTGGGCCCATTTATCAAGAAGGTGGTAGTAATTGTCATTATATGAGTGTATTGTTACGCCACCTGTGGTGTTTCTAGCTTCTGTGAGTTTGATATTGTGTGGTGGACAGGGCGAATGTATTCTTGGAGATTTTGTGTACCTTACTCAATCGTACCGATAGAATCACGTAGATGCCGAAATTGTAAAGTTAACGTCACCGGTGTATAATATGTTTATGAAAATATGATAAATCGTATCGATAGAGTCAGGACAGGCTGAAATTGTAAACTTAAAGTCACCGGTGTAATAATATGTTGTTGAAAATATAAATAATTTGATAGACTGAAAATAATATATAACCCATTGGGAGCCCCTGATGTATTCTTGTTTGTACCTTACTCAATCGTACCGATAGAATCACGTAGATGCTTAAATTGTAAAGTTAACGCCACCGGTGTATAATACGTTTTTGAAAATGTGTTAAATCGTATCGATAGAGTCAGGACAGGCTGAAATTGTAAACTTAAAGTCACTTGTTGTTGAAAATATAAATAATCTGATAGACTGAAAATAATGTGTAACCCATTGAGAACCCCTGGTTTAGTGAAGTGCATTGTGGGAAGTTTAATTGTGATTCTCCTACATCTTTATTTTCTGGAATTATCACCAAGATTTCTCCACTCTATTGTGTTAAAATGTACCCTGATCGGTCATATTCTTTGGATAATTCTATCTAAATACATCTTAGCTACTATTCGGATCTGCTGTCCCGGTCGAAGAAGGTTTAGTTTGACCAAAACGGCTATTGACAAAAGTTTGTTTACAAAAATTGAGCATACTCAATGACCCGTAGGCCGTACACGCTGTAAATTTTTTATCGAAAACAAATTCAATTTCTTCCATCTAAAACATAATTACTCGCTGAACTCTGTCATTTTAAGAATATAGTAGTATTATACACATACACACCAAGTTTCAGCTCAAAATTTTGAAAAATGACAGTTTTATAGACATAAATCGATTTTAAATCCCATGTTAAATTTTATCATCGAAAAAAAAAAATCATTTCTTCGATCTAGGAAATAATTACGTGCTGTACCCTGTCATATTTGACCGGTTCTACCTGATAATTGTGTGACAGTACAGTCGCGTTACTTTATACGTCAACATTGGTCATTATCACTCGACAAATTTATTTCGGTCTATCGTATCAACCCCTATTTCCACCGCGTAGCCTGACTAAGTGTCTTTATCGCTCCACTAATTTGTATCGTTTGATCGGTATGAATTCCATATCCAATTATCCACATATAACCAACCCAACCTCTAATCCCGGTCCAATTTATTTATTTCTTTCATCGGTATATAGTCATGTTACGTAATATTTTATCTCGTGATACTTGTACTTATATGTCTATGGTATTACAATAGTATACCGTATATGTATAACAGTATATCAATTGCTATTCCTTTCTATATAATTCTGGTGCCAACTATAGAGATAATTTCAGACCCCCCCCCCCCCAATTTTATATAATTGCTGCTTTAGTACAGTCGATCACGATGCATTACATGGCAACATCGATCCACTAATTTATGTCAGTTCATCAACTTCATCGGTACAAACCCCTTTTTTCTCCGAGTCCATATAACCAACCCAACATCTTATAGAACTCCATAAATGACTATTCTGGCACTATATAGAGATGACTAAGATTCTGACACCCCCTATTTTATAGCCTTGTTGCAACAGTAGAGTTGATATGCATAATATGTCAACATTGGTCGTTATTGCTCAACAAATTTATATCGGTTCAACCCTTAGTTCCCTGTATCGCCCACCCCTCCCTCAATTTATTTTTTCATTTGTATTATAGTCTCGTCACATACACATTTTATCTTTTGTAACTTTTGCTTCAACGCGTCGAGATCCGCTGCAGACAATACAAAACTGACAACATTTTGAAATGTAAGCAGGCTTCAAACTCATCTTATCCAAGAAAAACTCTGGTTACATAAAAAATTTGTGTATAAGGTGTACGCGCATTTGTTGCGTTAAAAACCAAAGGTCCCAAGTCAAGGTCCAAATCCCCAACACACTGATGTGAGGTTTAAAGGGGTACTGTACGCCATTTTCATTAAATTTCCGGTGACAACAACGATCTAATATCGATAATATAGAGAAACATAAGTAATTTGAGTCGAAGATGTATTCTGTAAACGCTCAGGTTAATAGGCTATCTTAAAATTTGATAATTTAAAAGTTAATAATTTGATATAAATTGAATTTATGACTGGAGCCATAAAATGGCGTCAATTAAATTACGAATTTACGTAATCAAATAAAATAAATGAGGGATACTGGCTTGTTAAACCGATCGCACACACGATCGCTTAAAATATTATGATGATACGGAGAGAACACTCAAGCCACTCACTGACTAGCGATACAATAACTTAAATGATTATATGGGACTACTATGCATATAATATAACTTTTATTTGTTTCATTAGGTTGAAAACTGTACACAAATTACTCGACAACGACAATTTGTATTTTTGCATTCCGGTAAATTTGTCATCCGTAACACTACTTCGTACTCAACAGACTTTCAAATAATGAAAAAATTGTTACCTTATTCTCCGACTCGGAGACTATAAAAACCAACAACAACATTTGGCGTACAGTGCCCCTTTAACTCCATCTACATACAGTAATGTCCAAAGTAATTCATCACTTAACCACAGCAAAATTGTGTGTATTTTTTCATGATTCTAAATCCTGAAAAAATTACCCATAATTATGCTGTGGTTAAAGGGTCAATTACTTTGGGCATTACTGTAACCAATATAAGGATTTGAGGTTTAATGATAACTCAATCATCATACAGTAATGTTCAAAGCAATTGACCGCTTAACCACTACAGAATAATGGGTAATTTGAGGATTGTAATGTAAATGCTGAAAAAATACATAATTCTGCTGTGGTTAAGTGGTCAATTACTTTGGGCATTACTGTAACTAATATAAGGATTTGAGGTTTAATGATAACTCAATCCTCATACAGTAATGTCCAAAGTAATTGACCACTTGACCACAGCAAAATTATTGGTAAATTTTCAGGATTTCAAATCCTGAAAAATTACCAATAATTCTGATGTGGTTAAGTGGTCAATTACTTTGGGTATTACTGTAACCAATACAAGGATGTGAGGTTTAATGAGAACTCCATCCATATAACTAATAATTATGTGTGGAAATTAAAACAAAACAAAATAAATTCCATGATGGCGTCCAATATGGTCTGCCTAATTCTGCTCCAAAACATGTATATTCAATATATGGATGTTTATTGGGGGAAACCGATTATTTCAATGATATTTTCATTAACTGGGATCCAAATCCCGACTTACGGGAGCGTGCGACTGTATCTTAAGCATATGTGCCTATTTAATGAGCCAACAATTGGAATCCCAACAGAAGATTGGCGTGGGTCCCTTGCGCGATCTGTCCATCGAAAACTATTTAGACATCTCAAGACACGTAAGACCCAATAAGTTAATATACAGAATAGATACATCTATTGCCTGAGTGACTAATATTTATATTTGTTACAATGAGGTCAAATAGTTGCGAAGCCAGCACCACAATTCTTTCCCTCCATAGTAAATCTTAAAACAACTTCTAAAGAATTAATAATTCACCTTATATTTGGTATGAAGCGTCCTTGGTTAACTGGAGTTCAGATTTGTTAACATCACGTCACCAAGGTAATTACTTGCGAAGCCACAGCCACAACTATTTCCCTCCATAGTAAATCTCAAAACAACTTCTTAAGAACAATTGACCAGGTCAGTCGCGCAATTATTGGAAGAGCCACGGTCAATCATTTTTTTTAAACCAAATGTTACATTTAAATTATTGCTTTATTTAACCAAAACAAAAATGAGAAAATTAACTTTTACTACTTGCTAAATTTTATCTTTTAATTATTTCATTTAAATTTTAGTATTTACAGTATACTATGTCCAAGTCTTTATAATCTGTTGAGTGACCACACAGTCGTTTACTTTGTTAGTAATAATTTGAAGGATTACTTGTTTAAACGCAATTGTTATCAAAATATTTTTTATGTATTTTTTATAATTTCTATTTATATGTAATACCATAATCTTGGAAGCGTTACCATTTCTGACTATGGTTTTCTTGTGATGATATACTATTTGGTTTTCTTTAAAATACCATCGGATGGTAAATAGCGCATATCGGTAGAATCGCTATTTGCCATCCGATGGTGAATAGCCGCTGCCACGAAAGACGGGAGGATTTCCGTAGTGAATTGTCGGGGTAGAGTTTGATTTACGCAACGCTATTCACTGCGTAGCATGGCCGACTGGGTTGTCTTATTTATATCTAGAATGCGCGATCGCATACACCGGCCTGCACATGCGTCATTAGTATAGTAGAGCGGACAAACTCAAAAAGCTCACTAGAAGTAGGAGTTTAGTCCATCGGCACCACACACGGGCTTGTGGTACATCATTATGAAGGTTATGACATTCCGCATCGGATAGGACCCGGCGGTGTGAAATATACAAATGATGCAAAAGATGATTTTTAGCTGATTAAGTGCCAAAATTCAGCAAAAATCCCTGTTTTTGTAAAATTCGGCAAAATGAGAAATACAAGTATAGAACGCGAACATTTTGCAAAAAAATATTGTTGTCTATATACCTCTAGATAGTTTTTTTTAAAGATTTATTGTAAAAATAGTCAAAACAGCGCAATTTTTCAATTTTTTTGCCTCACTTAATGGGCGATAGATCAATATTGTTTTGACCGGTGATATCGTATATAGTCTAGAAAAGTGCGTAAATATATACCGCATACGACAGTATGCTGACTATATCATCTTGTCCCCACATCCGGTTGTAACTAGCAATCTGATTGGCTACAACGCCACGTTTAAATCACCATGTCCCCCGTCACCCTTGACAGCGGGGTATAAGAGAACGTGCGCCAAACATCGGGGGTATATGAGCACGTGAAACATCGGGGGTATATGAATGACCCTTGAACTGGCAGTTTCCACCAATCGTGACGTTGCTCTCGCACGCCGAATTTGACGTCACCTGACGCTAGGTCCTTGGGTCAGCTACTGAATTATTCTTATTGGTGTGAATTAATCGGATAACCTATGAAAAACACACTTATATTAAGGAGACATGGTTATTGTTATGGGGACAAAATCGTTATCTCCGGCAACATCGTGGGGAACATGGAGATTTAATACCTGGATGTCTCTTTTTGAGACATCCAGGTATTAAATCTCCATGTACCCCCGATGTTGCCGAAGATAACTAATAATATTTAACACGTGATGTGTTATGTAAGATTATTTCAACCCTCACCCCAAAATTCATCAAAAAGTCACCGTTTTAGGGAAATTCGGCACAAATGAATACAAAAGCACAGGTATTCGGGATCTGTTTGTGCTACGATATAGCAGGTTACACACTTATAAATACAAAGTAATGAAATGCCATGATTGCGGTGATAAATGTGAAAAATTCTTAAATTTACGTGGAAATTAGACAAAAAACAATTCATTTTCAGTTATTTCGCCCCTCTTAATAGGCGATTATTCAGTATTGCATTTAATGGAAATCCCATATATAATATAGAAACTTGTGGAAATATATACTGCATATGATTGTAGGATAAGGATGTCATTCTTTGCCATGGATGCTATGTGGTGGTAGATTGTGTTACCCCCACCCCAAAATTCAGAAGAAACAAAATCAGTTTGAGAAATTTCGGTATGGCAAAATACAAAAGCACAACTCCGATTATTTTGTGCTATTATATTGAAGTGTACCCACTTCGAGATATACATTATGATAACGCCATGGTATAATTTACAGAAGGCAACAGAGTTTTCTGATGAAAGTAGACCGAAAATCGTGAAATATAAACTTGTTTTGCCATCTAGATGGGTGATAATTCAATTCCATTTTGAACAATAATCCAGGACAAACTCTCAAGAGTTGACGAGACACATAATGCATATGAATGTTTTCGGATTGTATCATCTTCTGTCACATTTGTTTGGTTACGTTATTGCACCCATCGCCCCAACAGTACAATACATTGCAAGATGAGACAAACACGGAATATTCCTATGCACATTTATGCATTATACACATACCTTATCAAGCTGAGGCGTTTGATAGCTACTTGAGTTGAAGAAATTACATCATTGTATATGTTTACTTCGCATAATATAGCTCCACAGTTGTATAAGATTATACATATTGGGAGGTTTAGTGTTTGTTAATAACCAGGTCCAGCCACAGTACATGCATGTAACTTGTAACACGTGTTGCCATTACCAACGAAATCACCTGACTCACATGACCATTCCGCTTACACGTACACCATCAAACAACCGTTTAGACGTTTTGTGTCAAATGTGCAGCATTGCGAAATGTGTATCAGAGGGGTGTCCAATCTTTATATCAATCGACGAACATGTGCTTAGTGAACTTTTGTTAAATTCTTCAGTAGCGGTTACCACGTCGTTACTTTTCCCAAATGGGTTGTTGGTATATAGGAACTACCATTATAGTATAGTACTATATATATAGGAATTACGAGTATAGCTTATAGTAGGCGTATGTGTTTCGTACGGTCTAAACACATTTTTACAGAAGTGACGATAGCGAGTCCATTTGGGAGAAAATAGTGCCGTTCATTGCATTAAATCTTCTTGCCACACACAGTATTGTGATATAGTTATGTTTGTATTTAATTATGTTGTTTACATGATAAATATTGTTAGTTGTACACTAGATGAATGCATGCAAAACTCGCGATCCCATATACTTGGGTTTCTCGAATCCGTAATCGTAACTACAGCTATTGAAAATCGACAACTGATAGAAAGAACACATATTCTAGTGATGTACCATATGCGTAATTCATGCGTGCAGTAGGTTATTATGCGTAAGCTGTCAAGTTCCAATACAGCATGCAAATAATGATTTACGGTAGGCATCCATTGTAATGCATTGCGCTAAATATAGCCCGAACCAAAAACATTCTAGAAAATCCGGTGAAAAACGGAAACAATTTGTGACACCAGATAGCTATGATGTCACAAGACCATGGTTAGATTACCAAGCACACTTTGAAATTTGTTCCAATATAAATGGATTGGAAACTGATGACATGAGCCTTTATCTATGCGCATCCTTGAGAGGATTGGCGCAAGGAACACTCGGTGGCCTACTCCCAGGACGAGAAGAAGACTACAAAGTTCTTTTTGGTGCGATAAAAGGCCGATTTGCTGCCAAAAACCAGACTGACCAGATGGTATAATTGCGTGCACGACGGCAAAGGGCAAGGGGGGGGGGGGGGTACCGACGTCTGACCAATATATTATATCATACTGCAACACATGAATTGAGAGACACCTTGGCAAAGGACCAATTCATTGGTGGGTTGTATGATCCAGATATATATATACGGCTCATTGTATAACAAGCACGACTGGGCTCTCTTGGTGAGAGCACAAGACATGCATTTGAATTAGAGGCTTTTGCCAAGTCTGAAAAAACATAGGACTAAACACTATGCTAGGGTAGTAAATGAAGCAGACACAACACAAAGCAAAAATATAGAGTTTGAAGAACTAAAAAAGATAAGAGATGAACTGAAGCCCCAAACTGGTTCTAATGGGAAAGCTCAAAATAACTCACAACCTACCGAGACATCACAGTCCATCTCTGAGATGAAGGACATAAAACAAATATTGACTGATGTGAAGAGGTGTAAAGGGGAGATTTACAAAGAATGACAAACTTGGAGAACCAAAACAAGGAGAAAAAGGGTAACACAAATGAGTCCTGGAGGGACTGTCGTGACGATAGACAATGGAGACATAATTATAATGATAATCCTGATTGTAACACGAACGAATACAAAGAACGCACCAGATGCAGAACTTCTCACAATCCACGCGACATGTGCCATAATGCAGAACACAAGTGGACATCGTAACTCCAACGAGTTTGTTAGATACAGCTCTTCTGAAGAGGGGAGCTGTATTTAGATTGCAATCTGTATGGGCAGCCAGTGGGGTTTCTGATTGGTACTGTAGCAACAGTTTCCATGCTCTCAAGAAACTGTATGACTACTTCTCGAAAGATAAATACCATATGTTACATAAATGATGTAGCACACGAGCTGCTGATCGCTGAGTCCAACGAAACGAACAAGGCGTACCGAGTTGTATCATCTAACTCATCGGAAACTCTGCCAGAGATAGTATCTTCTCGTCACTTGTCAGAGCACATCAACACAAATTCCCCAGAAGGAATTGGAACTATTGAAACTGATGATCACGAGCCCACTTATATCGCGATAAGCAGCATGGATCAGGCACCAGCTATGGTAGAGAACACAGATATTGGCAGAATATGCCATATGTGACTCCTGGAAGGTCTGGAAATTCACAAATGCTCAGAAAGCTTAACGAACCTATTATGGGTATATATGATCACATAACAATACAGCAGTACTTTCTGCTACCATATAAGCAACGAGGATGGGTTTCAAAGAGCTGAACCAAAACCACCCTATCCTGAAGTGAAACCAAATGCACAGGAGAAATATATTCTTCCTGACACATTGGCAGACATACATGGTCAGATAAATTCGACATGTAATGACCAAGGCCTTGGAGATATTACGGCATCTGTTCGTCATCATATTCCAAGAAATGTGGCTCAAGGTTGATGACAAGGCTCGATTTGATGGCTGTGACCAAGAAGATCGTGACGCATTAAAACCCCAAATACTGTGGGAAGGTCCCCATAGGGCAAAGTCGTGGATGATGACTCCCATATAGGAGAGCCACAGAAATACAGTGTATACTGGTTGTTCAGTACTGTTGATTTAAAATAAATATTCGATTATACGATTAAAGGGAAGTGGCAGCCATGGGGGAACATCAAGTCCCGGGTGGCTGCAGGTTAATTCCAAACACGACCCCTTGGCTCAACTTGCAGGGTTGAGCCACGAATAGATGTGGTGAGATCGCGAGCTCACCTTAATGGCTGTGCCGTCTCGTGGGTAACTCATGCCCATTGGTCGCTAAAAACCCTCTATGTGTATCGAAGAATAGTAGGCTATGCGACCGCATTGGAGAACATTTCTGCACCCAGATACAAACACACTTTGGCTTCCATCGGTTCCAGGTTGCAGACGACCTACGGTGTAAAGGAACTCGTATCAACAACCCATTTGGGAAAAGTAACGGCGTGGTCACCGCTGCTGAAGAATTTAACAAAAGTTCACTAAGCACAGGTTCGTCGATTGATATAAAGATTGGACACCCCTCTGATATACACATTTCGCAATGCTGCACATTTGACACAAAACGTCTAAACGGTTGTTTGATGGTGTACGTGTAAGCGGAATGATCATGTGAGTCAGGTGATTCCGTTGGTAATGGCAACACACGTTACAAGTTACATGTACTGTGGCTGAACCTGGTCATTACTAAACCTCCCAATACGTATAATCTTATAAAACTGTGAAGCTATATTATGCGAAGTAAACATATACAATGATGTAATTTCTTCAACTCAAATAACTATCAAAAGCCTCCGCTTGATAAGGTATGAGTATAATGCATAAATGTGTATAGGAATATTCCGTGTTTGTCTCATCTTGCAATGTATTGTACTGTTGGGGCGATGGGTGCAATACAGTAACCAAACAAATGCGACAGAAGATGATACAATCCGAAAACATTCATATGCATTATGTGTCTCGTCAACTCTTGAGAGTTTGTCCTGGATTATTGTTCAAAATGGAATTGAATTATCATCCATGTAGAGGAGCAAAACAAGTTTATATTTCACAATTTTCGGTCTACTTTCATCAGAAAACTCCGAAATGTTGCCATCTGTAAATTATACCATGACGTTATCATAATGTATATTTCGAAGTGGGTGCACTTCAATATAATGGCACAAAATAATCGGAGTTTTGCTTTTGTATTCTGCCATATATATACCGAAATTTCTAAAACTGATTTTGTTTCTTCTGAATTTTGGGGTGGGGTGACACAATCTAACACCACATATCATCTATGGCAAAGAATGACATCCTTATCCTACAATCATATGCAGTATATATTTCCACAAGTTTCTATATTATATACGGGATCTCCATTCAATGCAATACTGAATAATCGCCTATTAAGAGGGGCGAAACAACTGAAAATTAATTATTTTTTGTCTATTTTCCACGTAAATTTACGAAAATTTTACATCTATCACCCAATCATGGCATTGCATTACTTTGTATTTATAAGTGTGTAACCTGCTATATCGTAGCACAAACAGATCCCGAATACCTGTTCTTTTGTGTTCATTTGTGCCGAATTTCCCTAAAACGGTGACTTTTTGCTGAATTTTGGGGTGAGGGTTGAAATAATCTAACATAACACATGACGTGTTAAATATGATGACATATTCAGCATACTGTCGTGTGCGGTATATATATATACGCACTTTTCTAGACTATATACGATATCCCCGGTCAAAACAATATTGATCTATCGCCCATTAAGTGAGGCAAAAAAAATTTAAAATTGCGCTGTTTTGTCTATTTTTACAATAAATCTAAAAACAAATCTTCGTTATATCAGAGAAATCGTACCACTATCATAGTAAATATCTAGAGGTATGTAGACTACAATATTTTAGCGCAAAATGTTCACGTTTCTATACTTTTATTTCTCATTTTGCCGAATTTTACAAAAACAGGGATTTTTGCTGAATTTTGGCACTTAATCAGCTAAAAATCATCTTTTGCATCATTTGTATAATTCACACCGGATCCTATATCCGATGCGGAATGTCATAACCTTCAAACTGATGTATCACAAGCCCGTGTGTGGTGCCGATGGACTAAACTTTCTGAAATCGGTTCCGTCCGCTTCACTATAGCGCGCGCCGCGTGTATACTATTCTGCAAATTCTTGATAGCTGTGGTCCGATGGGCATTTTATTTATAGATAATTGGTTTTTCCGGTTTAAAAGTCGAACTGCGCGACCAGGAGGCCGAGTCCGGTAAAAGGTGTAGTTGGGAATTTCAATTTCGTTTATTGTCCTTTACATTATTAAGTCAATAATGTTGATTTTTGGTTTGTGACAAGCTATCATTACAAGCATGGGTATATAACATATGATCTTGAGCGCGTTACCATTTCTGACTATGAATTTCTTTGTTGTGTATGCGATGGGTGGTTAGTTCTGCTGTTGGTATAATCGACCTGCCAATCTCGACCGGAGGCGCCGCCATTTTGATATGACGTATTTGTCCACGCAATCTTTTCTAGCGTCGTTATCTATTTTCGATTTGTTTCTGTTAGATCTTATTTGTCCCTGTCCCTGCGTGTTGACAATAATTTGGTGGTTCATATTCTCCTGGCCACGACTTTCTTCTCGGGCCACGACATTCTTCTCGTGGCCACGACTTTATATTCTCGTGGCCACGACTTCATATTCTCGTGGCCACGACTTTATAAAAAAAATTCAGATGTCACCTCCGGGGCTCCATACTTGTCAAAGTACAAGTCGTCTTTCATCATCACCATCATCATCATCATCATCAAATGTTTCGGAACAAGTCATTCGACTTTTGCTTCCGATATACAAAGAATTGGTTATATACATTATGTCACAATAACTCAGTCATCATATATATACTTCAGACTATATAGTTGATAGTCTATCTGGGATTTGAATTATGACAGTGAAGTGGCGTTGACAATGTGTTCGGGAAGTTTGTTCCATTGAACTACAACGCGTTGAGTGAAGAAGTACTTCCTAATGTTCTTATTCACGGTTTTAATTTGCAGCTTGAGATTGTGTCCTATCGTATTAGAATATGTTGCTTTCTGGAACAATTCATCTATGTTGGCGTTATATTGATTATGTAAGTACTTGTATGTCTCTATTAAATCACATTGCAGACGCCTGTACTTTACAGACATTAAGTTCAGCTGAACGAGTCGATCTCTGTATCCAAGGTGTTTTAGCTGAGGTACCAGTCTGGTTGCACTTTCTCTAAAGCGGTGCAGTTAAAAGTGACTGTCGTTAGATATAAACAAAAATAGAACCAGATTTAAACAAAAAAACAGGTGTGATTGTTAGGCCATTTCCGATAACCAACAAAGATCGATGTTTACGATGAATCAAACTGTGTAAATGAAGCCATTATATAACTTCAATATCAAATAGCAAATTTAATATCGAAGCTATGCTAATAGTTCACACCTTGATGAAATAAACCAAACGGAGGTGTACATGTGGTAATTAATCTATAATCCCTCTTTTGTCGAAATAAATATAACGATATCAGTTTCCCATACCTCGAGCGTCCAACATGAGCCCCGGTGACATCAGACCGGATGCAAAGGATTATCACATAATGGTCTTTTAAAATTCCACGTCCTATTTTGCCGTCACTAAAGTACATTAAAGAAAACGCCGACTATCATGGGGTCAGTTACATGGCAACAATGGCACAAAGTTAACTCGTTCGGTGAAGGTTGCGAGTATACACCGCGAAGCACGTGCAATGTGTGAAATTTCGTGTAATTCTCTTGGAAAACATCTGTTGATTCTCATTTACACGTACATTGTCGCATTAATACGGAGGAAGCTTTAGATTCTCAAATGGATTCAGTAAAACGTTCGCAGGAGATCCTACAGGTTAGTGTGAATACCAAACATTTGAACTCAATATTACCACGGTGTTATAACAGCAACACGTGTATACATTTATAACGAAAAACACTTCACATAAAACAAATACTCGCGGCACAATTAATATTCATAACGCATCATCGATCGGGACTACTATTTCCACGTTTTAGTTTGAAATCTGTTATAATAATATTGGAATTTAAATAACATTAGGATCCGAGTGTGGTCGTTGGCATTGTTTAATCCAGCGTAAACAGATGTCTTAGTTACTTTTTTATTTAGGAAACCGAACTAAAACATGTGTATAGTTCAATTCAAGTGTTTATACATATCGTTCGTCAACCGGACATGTTCCCCATGTACATTTCAACACCATTGTAGCTTTTTAACACATATTTTGCTCTCGTGTTCGTAAATTTCCTATGGCTTACAATGGTTGTTAAGGAGCCGCTTGTTGTGTTTTTCATATCACTAGGCAGGCACATGTCGCTTCGGCGATTAAGCTATCGGCTCATTGGCTATAATTGAAATTGGGGCGGTAGCTACGGATAGGTCCATTAGTTCTTTATATGGTAGACAGAATAAGTGAACATATAACACATAAATGGAACAACCAAATAAAATGCCATTATTCCAAACAGCGGAAAAACCAAGCCTGTCGGATAATAAGCGTGTTGTGTCGACGACGGAAAATCCAAAAGTACCCTGGTAGGTCACAAACTCTCCTATATGTACAATTGGACATGTCTAGACACGGTTGCGTGACCAATACGTTATCTCACTGGTTATGTAAAAACTCTTATGAACATACTGCGCCCATTGTGTATGTCATAGGCAATATAAAAGCGAACATCTTATTCAAGAATTTACGACATTGTGAAGCAAGAAACGCGATAAGTTGAAATTGAAGTCACACAAATGTCCACCGGTGATAGTCACATATTCATAAGCTTCTTACATAAAACTTCTCGTATGGATGACCATTGGCATGGATTTCTCGGCGGTTGTATACAATTATACTTTATATGCCACAATAACGATACGCATTGACGGCTTTGTGAAATATAATGTACGAGTTATGTAAGACAGTATGATACGCGACAGTGTATTCGACCTGTATTCGAATTATTGAACGTTTATGTACAACCATTTATGGCTATGTGATATTATGTATATTTACATATATCGAAATCAGACATTAAACTGTATCCTACAATACTTTATCGGCCTACACCCCTTATACTGAGTTAATTCGTTGATACAGAATTATATCAAAATTAAACCCTATGTATTTTACTCTATAATATCTACATTAACACCGAGATCATTTTCGCACGTACTCTCCGGAATTGGTGGTTTGTTTGACACGTCTCTCATGTAATATTCTTTAAGTGGATTGTTATATCCAATATGAACGACGTGAATTTTGTTCGAATTAAATTTGAGCTGCCAGATATTCGACCACTTGCAGAGTGCATCTATATTTTCTTGTAAATTATCGTTATTTGGGTCTCCAAGTAGTTTGGTGTCATCTGCGAATATTTCACAAATTCCTTCCACACATTCAGGGAGGTCGTTAATAAATATAACGAATAATACAGGGCATAGAACACTTCACTGAGACACACCGCTTGTAACATCCTTCCAGTCTGAATAAGCACAATTTACACGGACTCTTTGATTCCTGTTGTTTAGAAATTCCTTAATCCAGTCAAGATTGTTCAGATTTATTCCATAGGACCCTAGTTTTAGTAAAAGTCTTTTATGAGGAACTGAGTCAAACTCTTTTCTAAAATCTAGATATATGGTATGAACTGGTTGGCGTTCGTCCAATTTGGATGTGATGTACGAGAGGCATTTTACTAATTGTGTCTTACATGAACGTTTCTGCCTAAATCCGTGCTGACAGTCTGTAAGTAGATTGTTTTCTTCCATGTGAGCCATCAAAGAATCATGCAGCAACAAACGACTCCAGAATTTTACACAGTACGCATGTAAGACTAACGGGTCGATAATTTCCAGGATCAGATGTTTTTTCCTTTTTGAATAGACACGTCGTGACGTTTGCTTTCTTCCAGATTTCGGTAAATCACCCGAAAGATCAAAACCAACAGATATCGCAAAGAGGCTGATTAAAGTAATCAACCGTCCCAAGAACGGCAAAAGGGATATATAGTTTTTGGGAAATTCTCCGTCGAGGTAACTTTGAAAAAGCTGACTGAATCTCAGTGGAGGATTTCTAATTGCTCGGTATTGCGGTGACCACATCGACTTGTGTCGTTAATCCAGTCAATACCAACTTCCAAAATATTTCATTGCTGTTAATGTAATTTCATATGCAGGCTTCAAAACGGACACACCCATATTTAAACATTTCTATTTACAATTATTGCCAATCAATGTCCGGAATGGGGGGGGGGGGGGCTTTGATTCCTGTTGTGGTGACACAAACCCCATACACCGTAGGCAAACCGATACTGTGTATCATAGTGTATGTGCAGATATAAATCTACTCCCAAACTTTACATACGCTCTTCGGTGGCATTACAACTTAACACCAAACAATGGTCATTGCATTGATACACCAATTACCACACACCCATTGCCAAACAAAATTACGAACGACTTGACACGTTATTATGTTGACGCGCTGCCGTCTCGCGGCAACGAGGCGTGCCGAGCATTGCTCTTTGAACATGTTAGGGATTATACAACACACAAGGCGCCTATTTTTAGAAGCAAATTTAATTTTTGAGACATTGCATGGGCCGGTGTTCGTTTCCCACCCAATCCGAAAAAAAATAAAATTGCACTGCCTCAAAAATTAAATTTGCTTCTCAAAATAGGCGCCTTGTGTGTTGTATAGTCCCAAGCATGTCCAAAGAGCAATGCTCGGCATGTTTCGGAGGCGTAAATATAACATGCTACTGTGCCATATCTCCTATATATATATATACACACAATAGAGACCTTCAAATGTGTCCTAAGTTCGACGTCAGAATACAGCGGCCATTTGCACACCGTATTACCGATCCGGATTACCACCGGTCACGATGCGGATCACTACCGGCTGAAAGTGGCAATTTGTGTAACGGTAGGTCGACTAAAACGTTAATTATATAATATATCTGAATGTAACCCACACAAAATTTGTTGCCGCCGTCTTTCTTACATACATTAGAAAATGGCCACGCCAAGAAATTATAAAATAATCGCCTACGATAACCTTAGAGGTAGCATATGTTACTAGGATCTAGTTGCACGTGGCCCATTATTTATCTTCATTGGCACAATACATGATGCAAATGCATGGAATTTTCTCTTATTTCTGTTGCGTATACAAGAATGTCCATAACTGTACAAAATGGCAATATGGTTTGTCAAGTTGAATGTAAATTAAACGCGTAGTATCGATTTCCATACTCATGGGTTCCAAAAAACTGGATGCGGATCGGCACCGTTCACTATTTTTTGTGTCGGATGCGGGTGTCTGCCGGTACACACCCGCATCACCTGCCGGTACAGATCCGTACCCGTTCATTTCATGGGTATCTATGTTCAAAACGTCCCAGATGGCCACAAATCGAACATACAAACGTGTACATTATGCGAATGACTTAGTAAATGGTCTATCTTTTCGTACCACGAGAATACCGCATAAAGAAATAAAACATGAACCATCCATATCAGCTACTGCTCGAAATAATGAAACACAATGGTAAACATGCGTTACAAATATAAGAATAAGTGAACATATATTGTATACTTATCAGATTTATCGGCGTCCTCCGCTAGCCCAGTTACTCCTATACACGAAGGGAGAAAAAATTCACACCTTCCACAGAATGTAGGGCGAAAATGATCCAACTACAATGATGCCACGTGGCACGCTTTTGTCAAAACAGCCGGTAGTGATCCGCATCGTGACCGGTGGTAATCCGGATCGGTAATACGGTGTGATTTGGGCTTCCTTTATTTGGGGTCGCTTCGGTGGCCGTGTGGTATTGACGTTGGATTTGAGTCGCAAGGCGCGCTCGCCGTCATGGGCCGGGGTTCGAATCCCACCCGATCAAAAAAAATAATATATATATAGCATGCAGAATAATAATCAGGCCAAAATAGTCCATCTTTGTTTTCATTGTTCAAGTACACAAATTCCGAGTACGTTTCTAATTTAGTCCATCCTTCACTTCCGTCGTATGCCACTCCTAGGACCAATATAGCTATTTTGATCCCATGTAATTCTATAGGCGTGGATATATTTACACAGTAATGGATATTCCATAATGTATATAGACAAAGTGTTTGTGAGCGCTTTTAGACCATGTCACGAATCGCTATACTCTACATTACTACGCCCGTAAATATATCATACTCCACCCGTTCAAAACTTGGGAACTTTTTGATGTTCTGACATGGAAATTTATAGCATTGTATGGAATATATTCCTGTTTTCATACTTGCTCTTTTATGGTTATGGTGTCACAATGATCGTCGGAACCTTAGACGTGCATATATAGTACAAGAAAACCATAGTCAGAAATGGTAACGCCACCAAGATTATAGTATTACATATAAATAGAAATTATAAAAAATACATAAAATATTTTTATAACAATTGCGTTTAAACAAGTAATCCTTCAAATTATTACTAACAAAGCAAGTAAACGACTGTGGGGTCACTCAACAGATTATAAAGACTTGGACTTAGTATACTGTAAATACTAAAATTTAAATGAAATAATTAAAAGATAAAATTTAGCAAGTAGTAAAAGTTAATTTTCTCATTTTTTTGGTTAAATAAAGCAATAATTTAAATGTAACATTTGGTTTAAAAAAATTTATTGACCGTGGCTCTTCCAATAATTGCGCGACTGACCTGGTCAATTGTTCTTAAGAAGATGTTTTGAGAATTACTATGGAGGGAAATAGTTATGGCTGTGGCTTCGCAAGTAATTAACTTGGTGACTTGATGTTAACAAATCTGAACTCCAGTAAACCAAGGACGCTCCATACCAAATATAAGGTAAATTAATAATTCTTTAGAAGTTGTTTTAAGATTTACTATGGAGGGAAAGAATTGTGGTGCTGGCTTCGCGACTATTTGACCTCATTGTAACAAATATAAATATTAGTCACTCAGGCAATAGATGTATCTATTAAGTTATTGGGTCTTATGTGTCTTGAGATGTCTAAATAGTTTTCGATGGACAGATCGCACAAGGGACACACGCCAATCTTCTCTGTTGGGATTCCAATTGTTGGCTTATTAAATATGCACATATGCTTAAGATACAGTCGCGTGCGAAGCACGCTCCCGTAAGTCGGGTTTTGGATCCCAGTTAATGAAAATATCATTGAAATAATCTGTTTCCCCAATAAACATCCATATATTCAATATACATGTTTTGGAGCAGAATTAGGCAGTCCATATTGGACGCCATCATGGAATTTATTTTGTTTTGTTTTAATTTTCACACATATTTATTAGTTATGTGGATGGAGTTCACATTAAACCTCACATCCCTATATTGGTTACAGTAATGCCCAAAGTAATTGACCACTTAACCACATCAGAATTATTGGTAATTTTTCGGGATTTAAAATCCTGAAAAATTACCAATAATTCTGCTGTGGTTAAGTGTTCAATTACTTTGAACATTACTGTATGAGGATTGAGTTATCATTAAACCTCAAATCCTTATACTGGTCACAGTAATGCCAAAAGTAATTGACCACTTGACCACAGCAAAATTATGGGTATATTTTCAGCATTTAAAATCCTGATAAATTACCCGGGGGGGGGGCTAAAAAAATGTTACGAGACATGAGGTGGTGGGGGGGGGGGGGGGTACCCGAGGCCGGAAACAGTTTTTGACCACCTTTTTTGCATTTTTTTTTCATTGACATATTTTCAACTGTTTTAAACATATTTGTTTATATGTTGTGGCTTGTTGCAATATGAGAAGCACTAATACATTCAATATTGTTATAATTACCCCCATAAGTTGATATAAAATGGAAAAATAGTGAATATTGGGGGGGGGGGGGCCAAAATTTTCATTGATTTTTTTTGCACGCAATTTTTTTTTATTGTGTCTGTTTCAGCTTGCATGGCAGTTTTTATATTGAAAATTGTCTAGTTCACGGTGTAGATCAATAAAAAAAAAATTCAGATAGCTCTAGGGTAGGATGAACTTAATGCAGTCTGACAATATCAGCTAACAACTCATGACAGAATATTACAATAATTCTTATACTTCATGACAGTCTCTTTACTCATACAGTTAGTTGATGCATGAGTGTAATGTATGAACTAAATATTTGTATCAGAGTTTGTATACTAAATTGATTTTTAAATATTCTTTTGTCAAATAATTATTTGAATTGTCAAATTATTTGTTTCAGTGTTGTTGACAACCATCAATAAGTAAATAAGTAGACATGAAATAAAGTTTTAATAACAATTATTGAAAGAAACAAAAATATAACCTTCCTTGGATAGTCTTTTGAAAAGTATAAAAATATTATTTAAATAGATGTGAAGAGGGGCCAGGACACATTACAGTTTTGTTCACATTGTAATTATTATATCCCATAATTACCTGCATATACTAGTATGTAAATGACACTTAATGTCTAATTCAGGCTAATTTGAAAATTATCAAAGAAGAAAAATTAATTTACTTAATTAGTGTATATTTAAAAGATGATGTGCATGCAAGGTGGTCTAGTTTGAAGGCACACATAAAGGTCATGTACAGAATGTGTGTGAATTTCTTATTGCACACGAACTCCATCCAGTACATGACCGAAGTTCAGCTCTGATTGTCCAAATGAATCTCAGTAATATACATCCGTGTATATGGATTTGGCACTAAGTTGACCATCAACGTTCAAACTCAAAGGGTTAAGCATTATTTTAGGCCTAGTTCTAAGTCGTAATGCGAGGTCGGGTCAGTTGTCATGCAGGCATACATAAAAGTTAATTCGTACACTGGTTCATATGCACATTTTCCTTTTTGGTATTACTATAGGCTCTAGGCCTACTAGTTGATGCTGGTTGATGTCTGAAAAAAAGATAAATTTAAGTTTGTGTAATTTTTTATTCTACTGAAGGCCCTAACACTGGCCCTAGTTATTTTTTGTTGTCATTCCAGGGGATTCAACATATTTTTCAACTACTCACCAGCTGTACTCACACAGATGAATAGGCTGGGTTATAAATTTACCAATATAATCACATAATATTCTACCTTTGTTGATTGCTTAGAGTTCAATTTTGCACATGTTTGTTAACAGGAAGTAACATTTAATTTGGTATTTCAAAAAAGGGACCAATATAGAGCGGTTGGTCGTTTTTACAGAGGGGACCAACATAAAGCTTTGATGTTTTGGGGTGGGTGTCTAAAATTTTCTGAAAAAAAAATGCAAGAAAGGGTGGGTGGGTGTAAAAAAATGGAAATGTAAAAAAAAGACCCTCACGTCTCGCAACTTTTTTACGGCCCCCCCCCTGAATTACCCATTATTCTGCTGTGCTTAAGTGGTCAATTACTTTGAACATTTCTGTATGAGGATTGAGTTATCATTAAACCTCAAATCCTTATATTGGTTACAGTAATGCCCAAAGTAATTGACCACTTAACCACAGCATAATTATGGGTAATTTTTCAGGATTTAAAATCAAAAATACCCATAATTTTGCTGTGGTTAAGTGATCAATTACTTTGGACATTACTGTATGTAGATGGAGTTAAACCTCACAACAGTGTGTTGGGGATTTGGACCTTGACTTGGGACCTTTGGTTTTTAACGCAACAAATGCGCGTACACCTTATACACAAATTTCTTATGTAACCAGAGTTTTTCTTGGATAAGATGAGTTTGAAGCCTGCTTACATTTCAAAATGTTGTCAGTTTTGTATTCTCTGCAGCGGAACTCGACGCATTGAAGCAAAAGTTACAAGAGATCAAATGTGTACATAACGAGACTATAATACAAATGAAAAGATAAATTCAGGGAGGGGTGGGCGATACAGGGAACTAAGGGTTGAACCGATATAAATTTATAGAGCGATAATGACCAATGTTGACATATTATGCATCTCAACTCTACTGAACATTGCAACAAGGCTATAAAATAAGGGGTGTCAGAATCTTAGTCATGTTGTGTTGGTACGTTATATGGACTCGGAGAAAAAGGGGTTCGTACCGATGAACTGACATAAATTAGTGGAGCGTGGTTGCCATGTAATGTATCGCGACTGTACTAAAGCAGCAATGACATAAAATGGGGGGGGGGTATGAAATTATCTCTATCTCTATAGATGGCACCAGGATTATATAGAAAGGAATAGCAATTGATATAGGTATACGGTATACTATAGTAATACCATAGACATATAAGTACAAGTATCACGCGATAAAATATTAAGTAACGTGACTATAGCGATGAAAAAATTAAATAAATTGGACCGGGATTAGAGGTTGGGTTGGTTATATGTGGATAATTGGATATGGAATTCATACCGATGTAACGATACAAATTAGTGGAGCGATAAAGACCAATGTTGACACTTAGTCAGGCTACGCGGGAGAAAATAGGGGTTGATACGATAGGCCGAAATATATTTGTTGGGTGATAATGACCAATGTTGAAGTATAAAGTAACGTGACTGTACTGTCGCACAATTATCAGATATAACGGTCAAATATGGACTCTAGTGCCCAATATGGAACAGCTCAGAAAAACAATATGGAACAGCTCAGAAAACATTTGCAGGGCCCTAAAATTTATTTAACAAGGCAATTGGCATCTGCCATATACAAATCGATTTATGTCTATAAATCTCTTATTTTTCAAAATGTTTAGCTCACACTTGGTGTGTGTGCGTGGGATACTTATATATTCCTAAAATGACAGGGTACAGCACGTAATTATTTTTTAGATCGAAGAAATGATTTTTTTTCGATGATAAAATTTAACACAGGATTTCCCATTAAAATCGATTTATGTCTATAAAACTGTCATTTTTCAAAATTTTGATCTGAAATTTGGTGTGTATGTGTGTAATACTTATATATTCTTAAAATGACAGAGTTCAGCGCGTAATTATGTTTTAGATGGAAGAAATTGAATTTGTTTTCGATAATAAATTTACACTACAGCGTGGACCGTGGACGGGTCATCGAGTAGACGCATTTTTGTAAACAGGCTTTTGTCAATTGCCATTTTGGTCAAAATTAAACCCTTTTCGACCGAGACAGCAGATCCGAATAGTAGCTAAGATGTATTTAGATAGAATTATCAAAAGAATTTGACCGATTCTGGTGCATTTTAAGAGAATCGAGTGGAGAAATCTTGGTGATAATTCCAGAAAATAAAGATGGCGGAGAATCACAATGAAACTACCCACAATTCACTTCACTACACCAGGGGTTCCCAATGGGTTACACATTATTTTCAGTCTATCAAATTATTTATATTTTCAACAACAAGTGACTTTAAGTTTACAATTTCAGCCTGCCCTAACTCTATCGATACGATTTATCACATTTTCAAAAAAATATTTTATACCGGTGACGTTAACTTTACAATTTAAGCATCTACGTGATTATATCGGTACGATTGAGTAAGGTACAAATACAAATATCCAAGAATACACCAGGGGCTCCCAATGGGTGATATATTATTTTCAGGCTATCATATTATTTATATTTTCAATAACATATTATTACACCGGTGACTTTAAGTTTACAATTTCAGCCTGTCCTGACCCTATGGATACGATTTATCATATTTTCAAAAACATATTATACACCGGTGCCGTTAACTTTACAATTTCAGCATATACGTGATTCTATTGGTACGATTGAGTAAGGTACAAAAAAATATCCAAGAATACATTCGTCCATTCCACCACACAATATCAAAATCACCGAAACTAGATACACCACCATGTGGCGTAATAAGGGTTGCATCGAACGTGCGGGTTGATTTTCTGCGGGCTAAGTCTCCGGCCCGGAGTATTCACCATGGGTTAACTCTATGGGCATAACTCTTTGATTAACTTTATTGGGCATAACTCTTTGGTTAACTTTTATCTGGGCATAAACAGATAGAGGAGACTCTGGGGATTCCAACAGTACAAATATGTTGGGGTATATATATATTTGCTTTTCTACCTCTTTACAAAAATCATTCATACCACATGCTATATATTAAATTCTGAAATAAGTAATCAGACGAAGCGAAAACGTGCGAAACGATTTCCGAATTTAAACAATTCCTGAATAAAGATTGCATATAGAACCTCCATAATTATACGAGTATGCATATACACGGCAGAGTCAAATAATCCACTGTCGAATACGTATAGAATGCAGTAATCTGAATGATCATGTGCACCTGCATCAAAATCACTTACAGGATAATTCCGAATGTACTTATTGTGGCCTATGACATGTGGAGACTCCAGAACACTTCTTTTATTGTCGAACGTTCACGAACGAACGAGCTTTATGCTTTCAATGTCTTCGCAGCAGACCATGTTTAACTGATATTATTAAAGGATCACAGTGATCACCGCTAGATCATAACATTGATATCTTCGCAAGAGTACAGAAATATATTCTACTATATATTTAACAAAAAGATTCGCGACTAATTGAGAGAAAACAAACTATATTAACAACTATGTGGTAACCCGTGTCTGCTTGAACGCGGGGGGGGGGGCAGGAAGCTATATATATATCCATTAATAATGGGCACTCAAAATAACTCAATTAGATATCACTGATAACCCAGTTATCACCCACCCTTGTGAATATGCTATGGGGAAATGACAAACATCCCTTTCTCATATCTTATATACTGGGACACACGTGTTAACATTTTGTAATATAGGTGTTGTAAATCAGATTTTATATGTATACACTTGTTATTGAGAATAAGATATTGATTACTCTAAATAAAATATATGTTGGGGGTACAAGCTGCGTACGGTGTCATACTAGTCCGCGGTCATGCACAGGCATGCATTTGCATTTAATGGATAAATCGCAAATCGGGTCAATTTCCTGCGGACTAAGTTTGTTGGTACAAACTAGGTACGGTGTCATAATGATCGTCGTAACCTTATAAGTTCATATAGTATAGGCGTTGCATTGAAAGCGTGGGTAAATTTTCTGCAGGCAAAGTCTCCAGCCACGTCTTCATATTCTCGTGGCCACGACTTTATTCTCGTGGTCACGACTTTTCTCGTGGCCACGACTTCATATTCTCATGGCCACGACTTCATATTCTCGTGGCCGGTCGATCATTATGACACCTTACCCAGCTTGTACGACTTTTTCTCGTGGCCATGACTATATTCCCGTGGCCACGACTTTATTCTCCTGGACACGACTATATTCTCGTGGCCACGTCTTTATTCTCGTGGCCTCGACTTTATTCTCGTTGCCACGACTTTTTTCTCGTGGCCACGACTTTATATTCTCGTGGCCACGACTTTATATTCTCGTGGCCACGACTTTATATTCTCGTGGCCACGACTTCAAACATGTAAACAATCGGATGTCACCTCCGGAGCTACATACATCCGGGGCTCCACACCTCCCGGCCTCCATAAGAAATTATTAAAGTATCAAATATCTATTCACAAATTATCATGGTAATCCTCAGACTCGTTGTAATATTCACGCTCAACGATGGTATCACCCCACCCTTTTTGCTGCCGCGATTTATGTGATTTTCAAGAGGTAGTAATGCAGTCTAATACCCCTTGGTGTGGTTAAATGTACTCAATCCGATTAAACACCCCTAAATTACTATTTCTTTGGCTTCTGGTGTAAAAAATATTTGATTCGAGTCGAGGAACCTACCCATCAAAGCTCAGAGTGATCAGATATCGATTTTTGAAGTTTGTTATTTCAATTGTTTGTGGCCCAGAAATACGTCGCAAAATAGACGGTCTCGGTCAAAATTGCGGATGAAGATGGATAGCTCTAAAAACAAGTGATAATAGGCCATATTTCGTTGAACAAAATGCTGATAATTAACACATTTTTGGGGAAATTTGATACCATAGTTGACAGTGGTTAGCATTATTTTGTTGCAATTAATCGATTCTTATAACTAAAGGGTATCTTGAAGAAATGTTGTTGTTGTTGTTGTATCTTGATGATAGGGGGACCCTCTGTCGGATTGAGTACCTTTAAAGACATATTATGGACTTATTCGGGTGCATGAAACTGATAAGTTAGTATTCGGGAGCTATGCCAACGGGAGGAATGTATAGCATTCTACTAACATCACCCAAAATCTGAAGCAAATCGACCGTAACACTCCATAGAAAAAATCGTCTGGACAACGCTCAATTCTAAATATTTACATCTCGATTCGGGACGCAACTACCAGCGATAAACTAACGAAAACGATTTCACCACCGAGAGTTGCTACATTTAATTAATATATAAGAATGATGGTGTGTCATGTCAATTTGGATTTAATATTTGTAAACTATAACTACTTTCAACAAGTTTATATTCTCCATTTGATTTGATAACCCTACCGGAGTGTTTCACATCACTTTATGTGGTGGATATACTTTAGCAGATGGGTGATCCCCAGGTGTTCTTAACTGGTATGTACGCAGGATTCACCCCAGTCTATGTAAACATACACTCAGATTCATACTGATACTATTTTTTATATGTGGGTATATGTAGTTTACTCCAGACTGGATTCACCCCTATATATAGTTATCAGCTAACTGCATGGTATTCAGGATTAAAATACCCTCCTCATCAGGGGGGGGGGGGGTCTGGAAAAAAATTGCACATATAGGGCCCAAAAAGTTTTTTTCCGACCTCGAGGGACCCACCACCCCATTTTTGCAAAAAAATTATTTTTTTCCTCCAAAATTTTGGGGACCCACCCCCCCGTTTCTCATGTTTTTATCAAAATTTCAGAGGTTTTTTTTAGCCGTTCTTCAATAACTGTGTTAACTGCCTTACTAATTGGTAAACACAGATCAGAAAAACGAAAAAATATACTGTATTTCCATGTGTTTCCTGGTGTTTTCAGTATCTAACAACACTATTAATTAAGCATTGTGTAGGTACACTATATGTCACAAGTTGCCCTAGACCCCATTATAGCCTTAATATATCGAGTGTGTTGTGTCTGACAGAGAACACTGGCCAGTGTAAATAGTGGTAAACAGGTCAGGGGTTCCACAATTATATGTGCATGATCAAAGAACTCTTTAGTCTTATCCAACGGGATGGGGTGGGGAGGGGATTTGTTTTTTGGTTAGGTATACACATAGATATATGGTTATTATACTGCCCGATATTAGTCGGCGGGTATATAGTTGACGTCTCGAGCCGTCTGTCCGTACAAACATTTTGAATTTTAACTCAAGAGTCAGTTGTCATATTTGATGCCCTATGGCATGGTGACGGACCAGAAATGGGGGACGAATATGCATAATATCGCGGGTTGTGACCACCAGTATAAGTTAAGTGTCGGTTGTCAAATTTTGATGTGGTTTGGTATGGTGATAGACCAGAATGAAGAATTGAATATCATTTCTCAATGCATCTGAATGCATCACATTATTTCAGTTCATCTATTTGTAAGTGATAACAGTATACAATTAGTATTTTAGTTTCGTCTTGTTGAGCAGTAAAGCTCCCAGATGAAGTTCGGAAATTCAATGAGAATAGCGTCACCTTCATTTGGGATTGTCTGAGCAGTAAACAGTAATGTCATTCATCATAACCAATTCAGTTTTATTTGGATAATTGTTGCAAATTAACATTACTTGCAATCATTCAAGATGAGAAATAACCAGAAGGAATGAATTTGATTACATGCCAGAACAAGACAGTATTTCAGACATTAGAAATTTATGAGATACCCTTTTCAATTTCATGTTATGCAACAATCAGGTTAATTATACCTACTAGTAGTCATCATTGAGTATTCACCATGTAGTATCCAATTTGTGATAAGAGTTTTTTTGCTTTATTACTTTTATTCAGATAATACAACTGGGTAATATATTAATTTTGTTACTAAATATTTCTTCCGTTGATCATAAGTTTCCTGAACGTTAATACGGTGGTCCACTATGAAGTGGTCCGGGATACTGTGAAATCCAGAATGTTGCTAAATCTGAGGCTAAAGAGTCACTTTAGCTGCATATATAGCCCTATACCAACAAGCATGGTACTAACATGCTTACAAACAACATTACATGGTCAGTACTTGTAAATTGTTTGAAAAAAAACCCATTTTGGAAAAAAATTACAAGCACCATTTTTCCCGCCTCTGGACCACCCACCCACCCGGCCCTATATACGGAATTTTTTTGCAGACCCCCCCCCTGTCCTCATTTAGATAACTGAACTAGGCCTACATGTCAATCTCACTAAATTGAGCTACAGTATAGTTTACAATGTTATGTTTCTTCGTAGAAAGTAGTCCCCTTGCACTAGATTGTTTGTTCTATGTGTCTTGAATGTAGCGAGTTCTTCTTTCATTTGTTTTGCATATGCAATGGGGTGTCCGTTCTTCGTGTTAACACGGTCGTATGTGTATTTTCTAGGCGCAGTCATCATCTTCAAGAAAATGTGGCCTTTGTTATGTTATTACGAGCATCTAGTACCGTCTACAGGAGATTGCGCTACGCATGTTTTGGGAGTGTAAATTACGTAATTTAGTAATACGATGTCTCGACGCATCTGCGCAGACATTAGACTCTCAGAAAGCTCGGAATCAAATAGCCGAACGATCTGGTGTATTCCCATCAACATCATAAAAAATGTTCCGTTGGCGCATGGAAATGGTTTTAGCACCACTGTGATGTCTTTTATTGTCGTGGAATGACGGCTGGTATACTGAACTCGCACGCGTACTCGTGTACGCATGCAGACCATGTATCAGTTAATTTAGGTGATAAACATGCTGTCTGGTGTGATTTTGGGACGTTTATCGATGGGTTTTACGGTGGAAAATGCAGTTTTACCGGCGACGCGAGGCAGTGGATATTCTCCATCCTGGTGCGAATAGTCATATTTGCTGCACACTCGGGACTTCAAATAATTTGTGTCCGTATTATATTAGGCGATAATTGCATCGTGGACACATCCTATAGATCTAGAAGCATATTTTTTTCGGTCCAGATTTTGTGATCAGGTGAGGGGTGGGGGTGTTGCATAACTTTTTCTTCTTAAAGATAAGTTTCTTGTTGTTATTTGATTAGTTTATTATGCCTTAGCTGCAAATCAATACAGAACATAAGTGCATTAGTACATGAACAAAACATATTTACATATATATAATACAAATAGATATATTAGATTAGACGATGCACTGTAAAAAGAAAATGGACGCATGACGCGTCGAATGTGTTCTATAAGTAGAACGGAATCTTGCCATTGCGTGTTCTGAGTAGAACACATGTGTTCTGTTATCACCACAAATGGTTCTGGTTTAGAACATTATTGTTCTGCTTACAGAAAACCACAGTTCTGAACATTTGGAAATGAGGTACACCGGGATGAAAGTCTGTATTAAACGTATTCACGTTGAAATGAGGGTGTGTGTTATCGTACCAACACATACAGTATCAAACTTAACCAGAGTGAGTCAGATTTCTCAGGTATAAGCATAAAACTTTCACTGTACCTCTATTGAATTGCGGAAAACTATCGATAGACAGTCCATGTATATATTGTTTTATAAGTTGAATTAAACAACAACTATAAACTTTATAAACACATTTCTCACGCACACACTTACTGGCATAGAACACATGTGTCTACATGTATGCGAACACGTGTGTTCTGGTTGTGACTCAAAACTAGAACACCTGCGTAAGTTTCAGAACACATGTGTTCTAGTGGTATAACTTGTTCGCACAGATTTGCAGAAACGCGCATGCGCATATTTGACTTCCAGGCTTTGCATTGAATCTGGCATCGATTGAAGTTATTCAGGAACAAATAATTTCGTTTTATTCACCAGGTATGTGGACATAATATTTATTCATAACCGCAGGGTAGATTGTGATAATGTAGACTATTCAGATATTGTTCGGACTTTTCGTGAGTTCAAATCGCACTTTTGAAACTTCGTGAATATGACAGCAAATGGTGACACGGTACCTTAAACCGCTGATTAGTTTTTCGACGGATCAAATAAAAACAACGAAAATAAGGAACACAATCAGTATATGAACACCGGGTTATTAATTTTTTGAATTTCCCACAAAAACACTCAGCCAACGTTATGATACATACTTTTCATGTAAGTCATATTGCATTCGTTTGTTGTGACACACTGACATGCACGCGGTTAACGTGGTCTGCATATTTCGCCAGATAGAAGACGAGCAAACCTAATTTAAGACGCCGTAAACTACAACTACTCCATGTGTTATGCGTTATCCACCGTCTAAACTTGACACACCGAACTTCAAAACATCTAAATCAATCACGAATACCCAAATTGTGCGCAGTTGCTACTAGACTTCTCGGTCCACAACAGCTTTGAATATCGGTTTAATGTCCGGGAGCAATAGGGTGAAGTAAAAAGTCTGTGTTAAAGTTTTTTTCTCTATGGATTGTGATTCTGGGTGGTGTGTACATCAATTTCTAGGTGGGTGTGGAGTTCTCACCCTTGAGCATTTCCTATAACCCAAGATGGCTGCCAAAGTATAAAATATGAACTAAGTCAGTTTAATCTGTTTTGTTGGAAACTATATTTCATCAAATGTACACAAATTTATAAATTATTTGGATGTTATTATATTATACTACTGTTGTAGTAAAAAATTGGCACTTCATTAGAAAGAGGGCTGTCAAAAATGGCGACCGAAATGTGAACAATATGATTTATTTAACTCATGTTTCATATATCCGTACCTATGATTGTTTTCTTAATATTCTTATAGTATGACCATTTACTCAGTATACTACATGTTGTCCCTTTAGTCTCAGCTACTTCCAATCCCTAACAAAAATGATCTTACAGAACGTGGTATGAAATTTTCCCGAAAACTCAAAATTGGTTCCTGGTCATATTTTACAGGGCCTGGAACCTACGTCACCGGAAGGGTAACCCTACATCAAAATAACTGTAAATAAAGTTCGACTCGCTACTTCGACATCGTTTTTTAAATAAATACAATCGATTTCGATGTAGTATTATAAGCAAAGGAGCTATGCGACCTGCAAATCTCAACAAATACAGAAACCGAAAATCGGTTTGAATTGCCTATAATGAGAATTTCGCGTTCGCAATTCAAAATCGCGTCCGATTTCCTATTTTCGTGCAGGTGTTAACGCCAACATTTCATGTTCTCCGCGCCCTAAACTCATTTAAAAACCGTATAGTCGGGGAGCCAATAAGGTCCACTTGCACCCCCCCCCCCCGATGATTACAAATAACCTTATTTTTATTGTTCCCTATGGTATCCAGATAAAGAATCTGGAATTCACCGAAAAATAAAGGTGGCCCTACTGGGTGCTAGAGCCATTTGAATCCAAGATGGCCGCCATTTCCTCTAACTCCGACCAGATGTATTTAATCGTTGTAATAGATCGGTTGTTAGCAAAAGACACAGACAAAATGTATGCCGTTTTGTTGGTATGATGTCCTTCTTCAAAATTCCGGCAAATAATTTCGAACAAAATTCAAAATGGCCGCCGAAAAATGACGTCATATGCACGAAAATAGGAAATTTAATTAATATCTCACCATATCTTCCATTTTTCTTCACATTAATCCTAGTAAATGGCAATGTATTTGAGACAGGCATCAAGCGTGATATTATAGCGTCATTTTAAGACATTTGCCATTGACGAGGGTTCAGTAATAGATACAGAAAGAGGATTTGAAAAAGAGGGGTGAAATTTTCGATTTTTTTGCAAGACGGTCTTGATAATCATTTTAACGACAAACCACACAGGATGTTAATATAGAATGTCAACAACTATGTGCTTTATTTTATTGGACGGATGTTTTAATTCAATGGGAATGAAATTGGTGTAGAACATTTCCAAAATGGCCGCCGAAAATATGAAAAATGGTAAATATTGTCCCAGGGTGTCCTGCAATGGCTTACAAGTTGTGGTTGATATATACAATTGGCTAATCTGTATTATATACATTGAATACTTATATGTCTGATGCACCATGGATCAATGTTTCTATTGTCACCACTGACATCACCAGAAATATTGGATATTTCTCTCACAAACTTGACATAAATATCGGCAAAAATTAACTTTTCAGGGTTGGACAATTTTTTTAAGTAAAATGCAACTATCATTGGTATCAAAGGTATTTATTGTTTTGGTCTATCTTAAATGTGTCACACTACGGTGTTTATAGACCAAATTGCTCAAGATGGCTTCCAAAATGGCAACCAAATTTGTAAAAAGTTAATTTTTTACATATATCCCGAACATTATTATCTGCGTTATTCGACAAGGTAGCAAACTGTGACTCACTTGGTTATTATACGTGTTAGTTAATTAACCGACAACTACGTTCTATTCTGTTTGTCCCAGTTCTGTATGGGGCATGACAAATTCATTTTAAAGTTGCAGTATGGAACCTCTTTTGTGATTCTGGCCATATTATTGAAAGGAAATGGGCAAAACTTTGAGACGGAACTGAGATGAACCGTAATATGTGGCTATTCTGGCCCATCATGATAAAAAGTGATCAACTGGATAAAAGATGGATGCCAATATGGCAGCCAGGGAGTTACTGTATGATCATAGGTGATGTGAATAGGTATACAGGGAGTTACTGTATGGCCATGAATGATGTGAATAGGTATACAATGAGTGACTATATGGTTATGAGTGGGGTGTCCATGGTGAGATGCATAGGAATATAAGGAGTGGCCGTATGGGCATGTGTGAGGTGAATCGGTATACATGTAGTGACTGTACGGTATATTGTGTGTGGCCGATGTGATCGTATGGGCATTGCTGTGGTTTATAGATATAACGAGAGTAGCTACATGGTCATCCGTGTGTTGTTTATGTATATATGGAGTGACTGTAAGGTCGTGGTGGTCGTGATGTATATGTGTACCGTGTGTGGCTGTATTGTGACATGTGGTGTATATGTATATTTGTGCTGTCTGTATGATCATGGATGGATTGCGTAGATAAATAGGGTGTGATTTTATGGTTATGGGTAATGTGTATAGGTGCACATGGTATGCCTGTGGTCAAGATTGAAGTTATATGCATACCTGGAATAAGCTTTATGGTTATTGACGAGCGTGTGGCTATATAGGGAGTGCCATTTTGGTAACGGATGGGTCGTATATTTATATATGTTGTGGATGTATTATCATCGGTGGTGTATATGGTGTAGATGAATGATCATGGATGGCGTGTATGAGTATACAGTGAGTTGATTAATTGTCATGTGTGAGGTGTATATGCAAGTATGAGACTTATGAGTGGTCGTGTGTGCGGGTATTGGTATATTTGGAAGGGCTCACCATTGGTGGGTGAGGTGTATATGTATATCTGAATTGACTCTATGGTTATGGGTATGGCGAATAGATATACATGTAGTGGCTGTATGGTCCATGGTGAGATGAATAGGTATAAAATGAGTGACTGTATGATCGTGAATGTGAAATAATATGTATACATAGAGTGACTATATGGTCAGGTGTAGGAGTATACCTGGTGTTCATGCATGGTGATTCATGGCTGTATCGTCATTTGTGGCATGTACCGGTATAGCCAAATAAGGCTGTATGGTCAGGTGTACGTGTATAGAGTGGGTGACTATATTGTCATTTGTGTGGTGTGTATGTACATATGAGGTCATGGGATGCGTTGTACATGTATAATTTGGGTGGCTATCGCTTTCCACAATAACTCAAGGATATGTTAATCAATAGAGAGGTCATGTCAAAGAGTTCTCCACCTTGATAGTGTTTGTGTACATGGGGAACTTTAAACGTGAAAAGCGATAGCCACCCATTACCACACAGTCATTCCATATATGCATAAACACCACATACATAACAATATAGTGACCAACTGTATAAACGTACACCTGACCCATGACCATGGATGGCCATACAGCCATGCGTCACAATGCAAGTACACCGGGTATAATCCAAAAGATGACCCATAACCATAGAGTCACTCCTTGTATACCCATTCATCTCACCATTGGCCATACGGTCATCCCATGTATACCTATTCTCCACACACACATGGTCAAATAGACATTCAATATATACATCAACACCGCAACAATGACCATATAGTCACCTCGGGTATACATATCCACCTCACCAATGGTCATATAGCCACTCGCTTCATACACATACCCTCATCCGTGGCACCTGGTATACTCCTTCATCTTACCTATGGCCATATAGTCACCCCGTGTGTACCTATTCAAAACATTCATACATGATCATGGTCAATCATTGTATATATATTCACCTCACCCTTGGCCATGTCACTCCCTGTATCCCTATTTGTCACACCATAGCAGAATAGCCACTCAAGATATACTAATACTCCCCAGCCATGTCAGTATATTCAATCCATGTATGCATATGCACATCATCCATGGCCATATAGCCGCTCGCTATATACACATACCCATCGCCCATGACCATATAGCAACACATGTGTATGCCCGTATAACCTACACATGACCATACCGCAACGAGTCACCAAGCAGGAACACCGGGTATACTCATACACCTGACACATGACAATTTAGTCACTCCCTGCATAGCTATTCATTACATTTATGATCATACAGTCACTCATTGTATACATACATGTACTCGTCTCACCATTGACCATACAATAACTCCCTGTATACCTATTCACCTTACCTATGATCATATAGTAACTCCCTGGCATTCACCCTATATCCAGTTGATATGTTTTATCATAATGGACCAGAATAGCCACATATTATGGTTCATCTCAGTTCCGTTTCAAAGTTCTGCCCATTTCCTTTCAATAATATGACAAGAATCACAAAAGAGGTTCTCCGCCAAATTTCATACTGCAACTTTAAAATGAATTTGTCATGCCCCATACGGAACTGGAACAAACATAATAGAACGTGGTTGTCAGCTAATTAACTAACACGTATAATAACCAAGTGAGTCACAATTTAATACCTTGTCGGATAACGCAGAGAATAATGTTCGGGATATATGTAAAAAAATAACTTTTTACAAATTTGGTTGCCATTTTGGAAGCCATCTTGAGCAATTTGGTCTATAAACACCGTATTGTGACACATTTAAGATAGACCAAAACAATAAATACCTTTGATACCAATGATAGTTGCATTTTACTTTTAAAAATTGTCCAATTGTCCAACCCTGAAAAGTTAATTTTTGCCGATATTTATGTCAAGTTTGTGAGAGAAATATCCAATATTTCTGGTGATGTCAGTGGTGACAATAGAAACAATGATCCATGGTGCATCAGACATGTAAGTATTCAATGTATTTAATACAGATTAGCCAATTGTATATATCAACCACAACTTGTAAGCCATTGCAGGACACCCTGGGACAATATTTACCATTTTTCATATTTTCGGCGGCCATTTTGGAAATGTTCTACACCAATTTCATTCCCATTGAAGTAAAACATCCGTCCAATAAAATAAAGCACATAGTTGTTGACATTCTATATTAACATCCTGTGTGGTTTGTCGTTAAAATGACTATCAAGACCGTCTTGCAAAAAAATCGAAAATTTCACCCCTCTTTTTCAAATCCTCTTTCTGTATCTATTACTGAACCCTCGTCAATAGCAAATGTCTTAAAATGACGCTATAATATCACGCTTGATGCCTGTCTCAAATACATTGCCATTTACTAGGATTAATATGAAGAAAAATGGAAGATATGGTGAAATATTAATTAAATTTCCTATTTTCGTGCATATGACGTCATTTTTCGGCGGCCATTTTGAATTTTTTTCGAAATTATTTGACGTCATTTGGAAGAAGGACATCATACCAACAAAATGGCATACATTTTGTCTGTGTCTTTTGCTAACAACCGATCTATTACAACGATTAAATACATCTGGTCGGAGTTAGAGGAAATGGCGGCCATCTTGGATTCAAATGGCTCTAGCACCCAGTAGGGCCACCTTTATTTTTCGGTGAATTCCGGATTCTTTATCTGGATACCATAGGGAACAATAAAAATAAGGTTATTTGTAATCATCGGGGGGGGGGGGGGGTGCAGGTGGACCATATTGGCTCCCCGACTAGTATACATTGAGTTTCGGGATATTATAAATGCTAAAATTTGAATCAATAACAAAAAATTAACTTCTCCGTGGTTTGTTTGTAAATTTCTTAAGACACAATTTTTTTTTATGAATTCGTCTATTAATGGTAACGCCCACATCGCGTTGACGCTCAGATAATATTGGCCTGTTTGCACTAACAATTGAGTCACCATCCGTATAATCCGGTAGATGAACTATTAACGATCGTGTTCACATATACATACTCTGTTAAATGCGTTACAATACACAAATGGCTGTTATAGAGATGCCATTATAATATTTGATATTACTATATATAAAGACGAACATAAATTCATGGCATAATCAGGGATAATCATTGTTTTTATGTTCTCGTTGTATAATCGGTAGTTTAATTAAGTGTATGTCATGCCATTCGTTCTCTTATTGCATATTCATTGTAGTATTACTTTGTTATTCCAGTCTATTTCCGTTGGTTGAATCCATGTTAATTTATTCATATTTCCAGTTTCGTCTGATAGTTGTCGTTAAAACATTATCATGCACTAAAGATTTCTTTAATTATATTCTATTACTAACATTCATTGTTTACCCATGTTTATTGATAATGAATTGAATGTGTTATTCGGTCCAGGAACCTTCGTTGTCAAACAATTAATCTGGTCACGCATCAATTATATTCGCAATCCAAAACCAAGACATCGGGATATATGTAACGGATAAATACATTTTCAAACACGCTGTCCCATCATCAGTCAATAATCATAAAGTATGTTTATGTACTCAAGTCCCAAAAACTAATTGGTCACATATATATTAACTATAGCATGTTATATAGTGAATTGTGAACATAATATGGTTCCTGTGGCTGGATATTCATTTAGTTTGGTTATGTTTAACATTATATATTACAAAATTTTATATAAACTGGATATTCCGTTTATTGAATACTTTTGCATACAAAAATGATATATATACAAGGAAAAAAACTAACTTAAAGTTGAATAAAAGAAAAAATTACAACAAAAAGAGGCTTGTTGTGTCGTCTAAGGGGGGGGTCTACACAAGAAATTCCGTATATAGGGCCGGGGTGGGTGGGTGGTCCAGAGGCGGAAAAAATCGTGCTTGTAATTTTTTCTATATAGCTATATATAGCAGCTATAGTGACTCTTTAGCCTCAGATTTAGCAACATTCTGGATTTCACAGGATCCCGGACCACTTCACAGTGGACCACCGTATATAATAGCGTTCAGGAAACTTATTATCAGCGGAAGAAATATTTAGTAACACAATTAATATATTACCCAGTTGTATTACTTGAATAAAAGTAACAAAACATAAAAACTGTATCACAAATTGGATACTACATGGTGAATACTCAATGATGACTATATATCATTAACATGATTGTTGCATAACATGAAATTGAAAAGGGTATCTCATAAATTTCTAATGTCTGAAATACTGTCTTGTCCTGGCATGTAATCAAATTCATTCCTTCTGGTTATTTATCATCTTGAATGATTGCAAGTAATGTTAATTTGCAACAATTATCCAAATAAAACTGAATTGGTCATGACGAATGACCGTTAACTGTTTACTGCTCAGACAATCCCAACTGAAGGTGACGCTATTCTCATTGAATTTCCGAACTTCATCTTGGAGCTTTACTGCTCAACAAGACTAAACTAAAATACTAATTGTATACTGTTTTCACTTACAAATAGATGAACTGAAATAAAGTGATGCATTCAGATGCATTAAGAAATGACATTCAATTCTTCATTCTGGTCTATCGCCATACCAAACCACATCAAAATTCGACAACCGACACTTAACTTATATTGCAAAAGCTTTGTACGGACTGTTTACCTGTTTACCACTATTTACACTGGTCAGTGTTCTCTATCAGACACAACACACGCGATTCATTAAGGCTACAATGGGGTCTAGGGCGATTTGTGACATATAGTATACCTACACAATGCTTTATTATTGTTGTTAGATACTGAAAACACCAGGAAACGTCTGGAAATACAGTTTATTTTTCTTTTCTTTTTTCTGATCTGTGTTTACCAATTAGTAAGACAGTTATTGAAGAACGTTATATTGTTGTTAGATACTGAAAACACCAGGAAACGTCTGGAAATACAGTTTATTTTTCTTTTCTTTTTTCTGATCTGTGTTTACCAATTAGTAAGACAGTTATTGAAGAACGGCTAAATAAAACTCTGAAATTTTGATAAAAACATGAGAAAGAGGGGGTGGGTCTCCAAAATTTTGGAGGAAAAAAATAATTTTTGGGGTGGTGGGTCCCTCTGGTCGGAAAAAAGACTTTTTGGTGTGCAATTTTTTTCCAGACCCCCCCCCCCCCTGGCTGGCTCAACCAATTTTCGTAGCTGGTTATCTAGCTACGCCGGCTTAGTAACGACGTTCGTGGCCGACGAAATATGACGGCTCAGTCGGCTGAGACGTTATCATTCAGAGTATTTCGTTTCCGAAATGTTCCTAATACCCGGTTATTGACACCCACGCGTGTTTTTTTTTTTTGTGTTGGGCTTTTCCGTTATGGCGAGAATACACGAAGGACTCAGAAAATGACTGGCAGGGATGTACTATGTAGTTTCCCATCTATACAATCGGTATAAGTTACATTGCGACTTCTGTCGACTTCAGACGGCTATCATCACTGGCATCTTGCGATATATGCATGCATCATTGAACGCTGAATCCGATAGTATTGGTATATAATATGTCAAACTATTTTCTATTACCTTAAATTCTGCATGTTATGTGCATATATTGACAAATGTCAGCGAAATGAGACTGAGTCGTGTCGAAATAAACGATTTCGCCATCGGCAGTCACTGCATTTAATTAGTATATAAGAATGACGGTGTGTGTTGTCAATTTAGATATAACATTTGTAAAAATAACTACTTTGAACAAGATTATTCTCCACTTCTATTCGATCACCTTATCGGAGTGTTTCACATCACTTTAAAAGTTTTTTCTTTTATTAATTTCAGAAACATTTGAATTTGAAACAAAAATTTAATAATACAACTTAAAGCTTCTTCCTGATTCAACTCAAGCAGTGGCGATATTGCGATTTATTCATTTATCAAAGTTTGGTTTATTTTAGACTATAATTATACATGTATATGATGCATCAACCAGAATGACCCTTTTTCTTATTCCCTATAATACTATTGATATATAAAGGTCATATAATTACTTATTATTTTATTCATTTGTCTTGTGATAGTTATTCCGTGAAAAACGTATTAATTAGCCTGCCACAAGTGAAGTAGTCTACTTTTGAGCCGATGTATACCGATTCGCCTCGGCAATATTCGGGGATCTTATAGCGAGGGAAGAATTATACTCTTGCGCTTCCATAAGTTCCATTAACTGTGAAGGCATACAATACTCACTAGTCCTAAAACTAATTGTGATATTCGGCAAGTGAAAGAAAGAATTCAGCCAAATTGCCGATTTTGGAATCAAATGTTGACTATATGTAGGCGTTACCATTTATGTCACAATTCCAGTTTTAAAAGTCAATGTAGGCGTTACCATTTCAAAACTCTGAAACATGCCTCGAAAATTGGTGACGGAAACCACCTGAACGCGATAATCTTTACAACCGTTACATATATATCACGATATAGATGACTGTGAGCTAGCAAACAATGTTTTACAGCTCATAAGCAATTATTTTTTTAGTGGTTTATGAACATAGTTTGCAAAAACGATAAATACTCACTTCGAGTCGCACCGAGCAGCCGCCATTTTTCGGTGAAAAAATTTGTTTTGTGACGTAGGTTCCAGGCCCTGTTTTAATGTGAAATGAACAGATTTGAAGATATTTTCATTTTTTCCATAAAGAAGTGAGAGAAACGCTCTTTATTTGTACAATGTCAGGAACATACTAAGAACTAATACTCTTTATTGTTGCAAACAAATCGTGGGACGATGACTTGAAGAAGTGTGTCCACGATGTGCTTGTGCACGTGGTGCTTGTGCACGGTGTCCTTGTATGACACAAGCCGTTGGTGAATTCAGTTTCCAAGTCTGCTTTCCACAGAGTTGACCACAATTCCGTATAGTAATAACATTTTAAGTTTCCAGGTCCTGTTCGGGGATCTAACTATATGCAATTCCACGAGAGGATGAAATTAGTGAAACAAAATGAATTCAATAGTATAACGTTGGTATGAAGAATTAAATACATTAAAGTTATGTTATCCTAGTTTTTGAAAATATTTTCTTATTGTTTTTGCCATTTTCGGCTTTTTAGTGATGCTTATGTCACTGTTAAGCCACTTTGCTCTAACTTAAATGCGGCTTGCAAATAAATAAGAAAATATTTAGCAATTAATTATTACTCAAGATAGAACTGTATAATGTAGAAATTTAAGAAGTTACATGGACGATGTACGGCGCTGTGGTATATATTTGACCCTGCATATTTGTGTTGAACGCAACTTGCCTCCGACGTGAAAACTAACTGATAGCAAGAGTTGAACTAATAGTTCAGTTGAAACAAGCTCCGGAACTCTTATCTTGTGATCAGTTTATTATTATGAAGTAAATTAGATCATAAATCAAATAAATTAATTTATAAGCAACATTGGCATTCAAGTTAATAACCACACTGGTGTTGAAACTAAACCCTCATAAATTATGAGATTTAGTAATCAGTCACCATGGCACATGCACATATAGCATAACTCAATTTCAATTTATTTTAAAATCTTACATAAACACTTTCCAAAAACGAAAATGCGCGTACAATGGTTTATGTATAATGCTATTTACGTTCGCTAAAAGTGACTTTTTAACGCCCATCGGGTGTATACTGGTGGCCAAATATTAGAAACACGTGGGCCGATGCGCCGATGGGACTTTTATTAATAGAAAATTGTTTTTTCCGGTTTATTTATTTAAAAGTCGAACTGCGTGATCAGGAGGCTGGTCACCGGTAAAAGGTGCAGTTGGGAATTTCAATTTCGTTTATTGTCCTTTACATTATTATGTCAATAATGTTGATTTTTGGTTTGTGACAAGCTATGTCAATTACCAATAAAAGAAATTTAAAATATAATTTGTAAGTCTTATATTTCAACTTTTATAGATATTTTTCGTTCTGCAGCCCACTGATGATTGTGGTCGGAGACGGCCGAGTCGGCAGCCGGTTCGTTAATTAGGTGCTGGTTGTTATTGTTATTTTAACGGAATTCTGAGCTGGTCATTCGCGAAACCAATATATTTTATATTCTATAATTAAAATCATGGGTATATAATATATGATCTTGTTTATGGATATTGTCGGAAGTCTAATCTGGCAGTGTCAAATTGAGCTATAGCGATGGGATTTCTCGCAGGACAACACATTTCGGGTTTTCGTGGGGTGTGTATCCGCTGGATGTCTTATAGTTGCAGTATGTAACAATTATGACCGCGTTAATTGCTTTCGATGTTTAGGTATGAACAATGGCTGGACCATTCACTCTTGGCGGGAACACAATACCTCCGATTTTTTATCCGCATTTATAAGCTTTCTGGTGTGGTGAATAAGAAAACTGCAGTACTAAGCCGTAGTTGTTTGTAATAATTCGAAGGATTAGTTGTTTTAACGGAATTCTGAGGCGGTGAATTCATGTAACCAATATATTTGTCCCCCGACGTTTCCGTCGGAGGACTATAGAAATGACCCTCGTCCGTCCGTCCGTGCGTCCGTGCGTCCGTGCGTCCGTGCGTCCGTGCGTCCGTGCGTCCGAGATTGGGTACCTTCATGGTGTAATCAACTCCTCCTACAGTTTTAAACGTAGAGATTTGAAACTCTGGGATATTGTTACTAACATGTTGGTGATTTGCAACATCTATATAGCTAATCAAAAATATAATTTTTTCCATATTTTTGGGGGGGTTTTCGACTTAGAAAATTTGAAACATTTTTGCCTTTTGGATGAGATTGGGTACCTTCATGGTGTAATCAACTCCTACTACAGTTTTAAATGTAGAGATTTGAAACTCTGGGATATTGTTCCTAACATGTTGGTGATTTGCAACATCTATATAGCTAATCAAAAATATCATTTTTTCCATATTTTTGGGGGGGTTTTCGACTTAGAAAATTTGGAACATTTTTGCCTTTTGGATGAGATTGGGTACCTTCATGGTGTAATCAACTCCTCCTACAGTTTTAAATGTAGAGATTTGAAACTCTGGGATATTGTTCCTAACATGTTGGTGATTTGCAACATCTATATAGCTAATCAAAAATATCATTTTTTCCATATTTTTGGGGGGGTTTTCGACTTAGAAAATTTGGAACATTTTTGCCTTTTGGATGAGATTGGGTACCTTCATGGTGTAATCAACTCCTCCTACAGTTTTAAATGTAGAGATTTGAAACTCTGGGATATTGTTCCTAACATGTTGGTGATTTGCAACATCTATATAGCTAATAAAAAATATTATATTTTCCATATTTTTGGGGGGTTTTCGACTTAGAAAATTTGGAACATTTTTGCCTTTTGGATGAGATTGGGTACCTTCATGGTGTAATCAACTCCTCCTACAGTTTTAAATGTAGAGATTTGAAACTCTGGGATATTGTTCCTAACATGTTGGTGATTTGCAACATCTATATAGCTAATACAAAAATATCATTTTTTTCGCGTTTGCATGCGTTTGTTCATCGGGTTGTTTTGTCCAAGAAATTTTGCGGTGGTTTGCAACATCTATATATTGTATAACATTGGTGCAAATAGTATCCTTCTAACAAATCCAATCATGAAGTTTACCACTCCAGTCGGGGGACATGTGGTCTGCGACCTTTTATTTATATTATATTTATGGCTAATAATATGATCTTGATGGCGTTACCATTTCTTATTATGGTTTTCTTGTATAGGCATGTTAGCCACACATATGTTGCTTTAATAAATATATTCATGAATACAAATCCCTAAAAGAAGAGATGCTCTTTGTTGGCCTGATTAGTGGCAATGTAAAAGTCATTGTACCCATATGCACAATGGACGATGAAACAATGACAAAATAAAACCAAACGAACACAATAAAAACGTTATCATCGTGCATAATGGATAGCATAAATCCATAAACTCCGTAATAACGTTATCATCGTGCATAATGGATAGCATAAATCCATAAACTCCGTAATCGTAATTCATTGGAGTTTTCGGCCGGAACATGGTGGAAGCAAGCTTATTTATTTCAATCCTTCTGACACGGTTATCAGGTTCTGATAGTTCGGTAAACCAGAAAACCTCCAACAATTTATTCCCATTTTATGCACAAGGAACTAACTGTGTTCGGGCACATGCATTATACTTTGTTGTCCTATATATGTTATCTTTGGGTATTTCTATCAGTTTGGGAGAAAAATGCACAGGAGTCAGCTCGTAAATGTTCACTTGGTAGAAGGTGCATATAGCTAGCTCATAGATAGTTATTTTGCAAATATATGAGGTTAAAAGAGAGTCGCGATGTAGTTTTCCCGACTGACCGCTTGTCTTGGTGTGAATAAGCGGCCGTTTCATTAGTACCGCTGAGAATATACCTACTAGTCAGGGGAGGTAATCCCGGCCATCGACGATAACTCTGCTAGTCGCAAACGGTCCATTAAGCGAGTGTGGGTATTGCCTATAAAATGCAATCTCATTATGGCCTGAAACGGTTACTATGGCTTATTATGGCAGTCAAAATGTCAGAAAATGTATAGAAAATTATATGTTTTGTCATTATGCGCTTGCATGTCATGACCCATAGATGAATGGAATTGGCTAATGTGCATTAGATACATTAAAAAGAAATACTTAAATAGGACACAATAGAAGTCAATATGAACATGGGAAATTAAATGCCCATACGTTGTGAGATATATATTGTAGAAGACCAGAGACTCCATCGCTATATTTCATGTATTCAAGTAGTCCAAGTCTTCTCGTACTAAAACCGGCTAAGATATTGGGATGGAGGTGCCGGTCTTTAGTCCGAGTTCCAGGCCCATGGTCTCCTTTGACACGAGTTAATCGTTAGTGACCCGCTCAAATAAAACCACAATTATATGAAATAAAATATCACAATTGCTACAATAAACGGATAGTTTCCGCAGAAGACATGATATTTGATCTGAAACCCACATCGGTTGTGAATTGAAAGCGGTAATTTAATGTGAAAAGAAACTTTTGCCGCAGTGTTTACATATTTTTTAAAGTATGCGAACTCAGTTGACCTTGCGAACTGCGTTCGGCATTTTCCGGTGAAAATATTCCGTAGATTTTCAATCAACCACGCACGATGAATTCTCCATTGTAATCGTAATTATACGTGACAATAAATAAATTATTACATAGATTAAATACATATTGAAGATATAAATGTAATACATTAAATAAATTACGGGAATTATAACCATCTCACAGTTTAAAACAGTGTAAACACAATGACCATTAGAATATCATGGGGGCCGCCATTTTGTTTGTATCGAAATTCGTCTCGGCCAAAACAAACACCGGACAATGCCGAAGTTCTTCGGAACCTGAGTTCGGCTTTCAGTTAAGTAAACAAACAGAAAAAACAGCGATGTTGGTGACAATCAACCGGAATATTCTATGCGTAATTTAACATGAAAGTTAGATTATTATACACCATTATGACCATGATATGTCTCTCTTTCCGATGTATATAGCATCATGTATTGATTCATTAGGTAAATCGAGTAAAATACACCACAGATTCCCGCCACAGATCGTGGGCGTAACTCGTGTGATAGGATTGGTATGCAAGCGGGCTGGGACTAAAAACAGCAAATCGCCATCCCAATATCTTAGCTGGTTTTAGTACAAGAAGACTGGGACTAGTATTCAAGATACAACCTTTGTATAATTTAGTACCTTGACCTCAACTATGTGGAGAATGCACACTCAGTGTGTGACGATAATATGATCGGCGCATACTGACGTGGTTAAGATTAACCTATATGTACACAGCAATTTTGTCATACATGTCTTGTTGGCAATGATAACACAATATGAGTAAGTCTCAGACTAATTGAAAAGGATATTTCCAGAGTTTCAAAAGTTGTACAACATAAAATGTTGCCATGCCCTAGTAGATCACGAAGGTAATTTGATCACAGCATCATCAAAGGAAGATACATTGGGCTGCCGATACAATGTAACGGTGCTATCATGACATTCAATTATCACTCACACACGTTCGGTTGACAGCATCTGACCTTGTGTGAGTTTAGATATTAGCGTATACTGGGTATCGTTGACCATATGACACTAAACTAGCATTTATTAAACAGCCTCTTCTTCGATGAAGAACAATATACTATCCGTGTGAAATATTCGTTAGAGGGGATGCCACAAATCCTAGTTGTACGTGTACCAATCTCTATACCTTGTGAACTCACATAGAGCAAGAGTCTGAATGCAATGGTATTTCCGCGACATTTTGAAGACGAAAATTTCCCAATGAATATAACACATATAATGAATGACCCGATCTCAAAATGGTCAAAATATTGGCAACTGGTTAATTCTCAAACTGTTGGCTGAAACGTAGCACACAGTTAGTTGAATAAAGGTTAGCTCTAGTCGCTGAAGTGTGCAAATTTGGACTATTCAGTGAAATAGAAATCACACATTGGCGATTAATGACGATCGCTAGCGGTTGAGTGATTTCAAAGTATGCTCAAGACAATTGTTGCTTGTAAGCAATATTTGCGGAGAAAATCGGGTCATGGTGGAATAAACTTGAAGATACACAGGAGTAGGCTAGGATATCAGTTTCTCTGAATCAGTTGTTCGCTCAGGCAAATCCCAAATTGGGGTGAGCTAAATCAATTGTGGTCACAATAATAATTATGACGCTGAAACCAAATGCTTAGCTCCACTCTGGTAGTATATTGTAATACTCAACGATAGGTGGTGATGGATAAAATTGCCGGAATGAGACTTTTGGTTTAGGAGCGAATGCACTTCTATGACTTTTATTTTTATTCTAAGTGTAGATGCCTTTTGTTGTGTTCATATCTGAACCTCTGTCCATGATCTTTGTTCCTGACTAAATGATGGTATTTAATTTTATTGCCCCGCGTCCAGTTATCAAATATCTCGGTAGATATAAAAAAAAATACCAGGAGAAAGCTGGCAACTTTGAAGATTCAACATGATTTTCATATACAGGGTTTTCATGGCCATTGCATATATTACTATATGACCTGGCAAAACAAGTATCACCACAGTTGGACCCAGTCTCCACTATATATATAACATGGTTATGGTAAATTATATTTTCCGAACCAGTAGACCACACTGGGTGTAGACACATGCGTACTGCATAGATATGAAAATAACTCTCCACAGAACTCAACAAATCCATGCATTTGGTGGGACATATCAGACCCAAGAAGACTAGAGCGCAGATTCAAGAAAAAAAATCAAATCACATGTCCTTCAAGTTCGGTCGTTTCTACTTCGAGGGCTGGTGATAGTTAATTATGATGGGATGATTATGTTTGGTGCTATCTCAATGTTCTGAAAACGCTCAAATGTGAGCAATCATCAACCACCTAGCATTACTCGGTAGTAAGTACAGCTTTCTATGAACTATTTAGCATAAACAAGAATGTCACCAGAAAAAGCTAATTTATTGTTGAGTATTTGTTTGGTTGTTTCAGTTGACTAATACTACACCATTCCCACAGCCAGATTTTGTTGAAGTATGACCATAATTATTTTTTATTTCCGTAATATTCAAGCTATTTGATGATGATTTAATTCCAGGACAGAGGCATTGCTTCTATGTTTGTTTGTTTGTTTTTTTATTTAAATTTTTTTTTTTATTATATTACACATTTATTTACAGAACAATATCTGATAACAACGATTGCAAATATAGACGGGAATGGTGGGGGATATATATATATATATAATATCATGCATGACCAGAGATGTCACTACATGTATGCTAGTCACATCATCGATAGTGAGCCTATGTACATGTAAAATAGCTCCATAGATACCCGTGTCCGTGTGCAACATTGTGCACACGTTGAATATCCAGACCTACCGATCAGAGAAGTCACTTTCACAGAATAGGCAATATTCATGAATAAAAGAGTTTTTAAATTGGCCCCATGCAAAGACGACCCAAGAGAATTCGGACCAATGAGTGACTGAATCATTGTTTTAAAGTTAATCTTAATTTATCTCGATATTAGCTACAGCAAAAGGCAATGACGATGTATATATTTTTTATTTATGCCAGTTATATTCTGTCTCAAATTTGTTCATGAACTTTGGATTGTAAAATCGGACTATTTACTATTCAAGATAATTATGTTCCCTGCTAAGTTTTTTTTTATGTGTGTGCCCTGGTGTCAAACCGATTCTCCGAAGACCTATTAATACGAAGGCCCACAACTCCGAAGACCCGATTCCCCGACGGCCCACAACCCCGAAGACCCGATTCCCCAACGGCCCACAACCCCGAAGACCCGATTCTCCGACGGCCCATAACTCCGAAAATCCGATTCTCCGAAAGCCCATAACTCCGAAGGGCCGATTCTCCGAAGACCTATAACTCCGAAGACCTATAACTCCGAAGGGCCGATTCTCCGAAGACCTATAACTCCGAAGGCCCGATTCTCCAACGGCCCATAACTCCGAAGGTCCGATTCTCCGAAGGTCCGATTCTCCGAAGATTTTGTTTTATCGGGGTATTATCGTTTACTAAATAGTGTACAGTCCAGTGGCGAAGCCAAGGGGTCCCAAAATTCCTACTGCCCCCATTAAACCTCTACTTGCTATTTCAGACAATATGGGCCCCCACCAAAACATGTCCAATGTCATGTAAACGCCCGGAAATCGTTCATGGGGCATCAAAATATTCAAACTTTTCCTACTGTCCCCACCTAAATGGGAATCCTGGCCCGCCACTGACTATACACCATATACTATAACGTTACGTTGGCCCATGAGATGCCAGAGTAAAATGTACAGGGGTGAACGGGGAAGAACTTGTCCTTTTTCATATATAAAATGAACTTGATTACATCAAATCACCCCAATGCAGTCGGATGTGCACAGTTTAATCATATTAATTGTATTAAGACGTACATTGTTGCAAAATAATTGTATTTCTTACATAAATTTAAGCATTCTGTGGAAAATTAAGGCTTGTCGCACACTACTGATGGTGTATATATCACCTTATTATAATACATAGTTAACGTTTCCAATATATGAGGGCCCCTTCCCCCCTTTTCGTACGCCGGATCCACCCATTTTGGACCCGTACGCCAGACGTCAATTTGATCAATGATTTTGGGGGGCGGTCTTCCCTAGGGCCCCATTGACTCCGCCACTGGACTGTACACTATTTAATAAGCGATAAAACATGATCTTCGGAGAATCGGAACTTCGGAGAATCGGCCCTTCTGAGTTATAGACCTTCGGAGTTATGGGCGTTCGGAGTTATGGGCTTTCGGAGTTATGGGTCTTCGGAGTTATGGGATTTCGGAGAATCGGGACTTCGGAGTTATGGGCTTTCGGAGAATCGGGGCGTCGGAGAATCGGACCTTCGGAGTTATGGGTCTTCGGAGAATCGCTACGTAACCGTGTGCCCTATTGTTGTTGCATGGCTTTCATTAGGTCCCCCCACTCGAGTTGGAAATGGTTCAGATCGTCGGAGTTTAGTGCAATATATCGATACGACTTATATCGTAATTCAAATTCTCGAATGAGTAATTTCAGAGAGAGTTCGTCGGGGTTAAATTTTGTTTTATACATATAATATTTCAGAATTGATAGCATAAGAAAGTTTAGTTTGTTGTTTTTATTGTGAGCACCAATCCCAAAAAGAATGATTTTCAGAGAAAGCGAGATGCCCAGTTGATAGCGATCTAGCCAGGCCTGAGTGGTATTTACAAACGTTCTTACAAATGGACAGTCAACGAAAATATGCGAAATTGATTCATTTGCGACGTTACATCTGAGACATAGACCATCTGACCGAATTCGCATTATGTTCAAAAGTCTGTCCGTGCCTATAATTCTAGTCAGTATTCGGTATTGAAACCAGCGTAGTTTTGTGTCGACTAATAGTTTGAAGGGTGATGAAAATATATGTTTCCAGTGAAGGGAACACCTTAATTCATTTTCCCATTTCATTTGCGACGATGATTGTCCTATTTAGTCGCTTTTACGAATTCATCGTAAAAAATTCTGCAACCTCGCTCAGTTTGAAGTAGTGATACTATATTTTCAGGAACGATTGGATTTTGAACCCTGACGATAGTGTTTGATCGGTCCGTTTTAATAACCTATTAATTTTTCTATTTAAGCCGTGTAAAGTGATAAAGTTTGTGGTGATGTTGTTCTTAGTTGTAAGAGTTTCGATGGAATGTAGCTTATTGTCTTCGGTGAACATATCATTTATGAATATTATGCCTTTGTCCTTCCACTCAGCGACGTCTATCATTGAGTCGTCGATCAACAGCGTCAACATTTGCCTCACTGCTTATGTACATAAATGTCTCAGTCGTATAAGGCTAAATACTGATTTTGGCAGCCATTTTGAACAATAAATTTAGCTATTACAAAATTTGTTCAAGTGTGTGTCACCAAGCTAACACTTTTGATACATTTGCCGCCATTTTGACTGTTATGCTTGATTATATATCAGATTTTCAATAGTTTCAAGCACCAATGAGATTGAATGGTATAGGCAATAATAGTCTGTGCTTAACTCCCTCAGTTCGGGTTTGTTTCATATGGCTAGAAACACCAAGTTATACCAAGATAAATTTGTTATGGGATTGAAATGGACTGAGACAAACGAAATAACGAGTGTAATGTCCCCAATATAGATTAGTCAACTTTACGCATCATCAATAACAACAACAACATCTAAACGAATAAGGACGAAACATATAATTTTCTATAAATTTGCCACCATTTTGACTGCCATCATAAACCAAAGAACCATTTCAGGCCCTAATGAGATTGCATTATGTCGGTAATACTTCCACTGGTTTAACACCTTCAGATCTGTTATCTATTAAAATATGACTATAAACCGAAAGTGAGTTTTCAATGATATATGATACTACATTCTTTAAAACAAAAACAATTTAGGGATTGGAAGTAGCTGAAAACAAATGATCAACAAATTTCACTGCCCAAATAACGTAGGCCATGAATAATATGGGAAACAAACAACAATTTATCGTCAGTTCCAAACAGTAGAAACTGATATCGAAGATATGAGTGAAAATGTGTCTATTTTCAAATTCAGGTCACCATTTAGGCAGCCATCTTGCTATTGGAGAACTAATTTTTCCTGTAGAATGTAGTACAATGTAATAGCATCCCAATAATGTATACATTTGTATTCATTATAAAACACATTGTCTCCAAAAAAAATGGATTAAAACATATTTTGTAAAACATCGACCATGTTGGAGGCTATCTTGGATTCTAGGAAATGCTCAAGGGCGTGAACTCAAAAATTGAAGTAGATAGCTGGTAGATTGCGACATGTTCGTGTAAGAAAACAACTCAAATTGCTGGGAATAACATACATTACAGATTTATCACAATTGCATACCATCAATTTTGGAAACAAACTTATCGAAATGAAAGCTGGAATTGAAAAATGGAAGCATAGAGCCTTCAAGTTAACTCCACTGGGTCGTATTGTAATCATCAAATCGACCATAATTCCAAAATTAGTCCATCTATTCCAATCTCTTCCAAATCCCACCCAAAATGTTATTGACGAAATAAATACCATTTTGTTCATGTTTATCTGGAACGGGAAACGAGACCGAATTAAACGTTCACAAATGTGCAAAAAATATCAACAAGGCGGCCTAAAAATGACAAAAATTAAAGAATTTATCGAAGCTCTAAAAATAATCTGGCTCAGGAGATTTAATACAAAACACGCAAAATGGATAAGTATTGCCCCCGAAATATATATCTGATCCACTATTTCTCACATACGGTGCAAAATACCTGGAATCGATCATAAACCCATTTTGGTGTGACGTCATAGCGGCTTGGAAAAACTTACTCAAGAAGCTACCCAGAGTCGTTATCTCGTGGGAATCCGGATTCAGAATCCAAAGCCGATTACGGGGACGGGGCTAATTCCCGATTCTAGGTCAGATTTTGAAATCCACGTGGTCTCCGAAACTATGTTTAATGTTCTCCCAGCGTCAAACATGGCTCATGTATTTGACACAAGTATCATTTGTATCTTATATTTATAAAGTTCACGTTTGTTGTGAAAGTCGTGCTTTTCTTCTATGCGTGTATACACGGCACATAATTTGCTGCCAATCCGACTTAATCGCATCTTTTTTTCAAGTTAAAGTGTGTTTATTGATGAGGGCAAGCATTTAATTCTAACAGCTCTAGGCCTCCTGAATCAAATTCCGAAGATGTTGTAAAGAACACACGAAACTTGTCAGTTGCACAGGGACGTGTGACAGGGGTTGGTTGAGTGTCTCGACCCCCCCCCCGAACATAGTACAATTTGCTTAGCTGTGCAGTCATTCATACGTGAGGAAAAATCAGGATTCTTTTGACTAACTGTTCCAAATAATGATACGTACAAGCCGGCAAACGCAACAAACAAACCCGATTTTAAATAAATACATATACAAACTTATGACTAACTCGGGAGATGGGGTAACCGGTGATCTGTATATATGTTCAACTTGTTTTGGTAGTCATGTTGCTTTGCCATTACTAATTATTTATTTTTTCAGTGTAATACCATATGGGAGAGGGGGTACCATTCAGTGAGTCAGCACTTGTCCTCCAATCCCATTGTATGTATAAACAAATGTATGTGTCATATATCATGTGTTATCTAAATTTGACAAATATTTGAAATAAATATGTTTAAACTAAACTTTGGTACATTTCCAGCAGTTGGAAATTTCATGCATGACACAACATTAGTTGGACATTAATTTGACACCATATATAGGTTGGAATTGTTCTCATTGTTTGATTTTTTCAACAAGTAAAAGTTGGTAATTTTCCAATCTAAGTATGTGTCAGGTTGGCAATTTCCAAGGGGTGGAAATGGAATTCTGCGAACCTGTGAGATTGATGTTTGGTTCAATGGGGGGGGGGGGGGGGGGTGCAGTTGGTAGGAAATTTGAGGAAACCTCTAGCCACGTCCCTAAAACTTGTACGTGTGGGTTGACTGACATTTCCACTATATAGTCCTGAGATCGTAGAATAAGCTTAACATTTTTGTTTGTGCGATTGGGAGATGCAGTTCACCTGCGATCACAAGACCACAACATTAGCTTCATGAGCAAAGCTTTATTTTCCAACTATTGTACAGCACGTTGGCCAAAAAATGCCTGTGTTTGTTGTCTATACACAGACTATTGTGCAAAACGACTGCATTTAACGAAACAAAACATTTTAAACATGAAATTGCTATAAGACTAGATAGTACACACGTGTATCTTATAATCCATCGATATAATATAATCCTACTATTTCTTGAATAAGAAGAAACATTATAACAACGAACACAGCAGAAGACATATCCATGCAGGTTCACATGAATTCGATCAATGGTGACGTATCCGCCGAATTTGAAATCGACATACGTTCGGGCGGTATTTTATGGATGGAATTATGAAATGGACATATGAAAGTGACAATAAAATCGACAATGATTTGCTTCGCCATCAACCGAAGTGCTCCCCCAGCGTTACTATCAATAGCGTTATTATTTGGCTAATTTCAGTAATATTCTCCCAGTTTGCATTCGATAAAACAAATTTGTCTCCGCATTTAAAATTCTTTGATATAGATCGTTTATATTCTGCAATAATTGGTACACAAGAGACGGATTCTTATGTTTTATTGTGTTTTTAAACTCCGAGGTGGCGAAATCTCGGTTTGTTTACATTACGAACATTTGAGTCCGTAATCGGAATCCGAATCTGGATTACCACGAGATTGAGATTACGGTCTTCTGTTCGTTTACTGATTTTGCCAATTTCTGGTCTGTTCGTTTACCGAACCAAGTCGTACGGGGTCTAATCTGTAATCTGAATCCAGATTCTGAATCCGGATTCCCACAAGACAACGACTCGGTAAAAATTCACATCTAATCTCAAATACTTTATGGAACAACGATAATACTAAGATAAGTCAATTCTCAATTGATATACAGGAATGGAAGCGCAAAGGCGTGATATTTGTGAATGACCTTATTTCAGACAACAATGAACTCCCAACTGTAGCTAGGATGAAAGAAACATATTTTATTTGTTCATAAATTAAATTAGTTTATGACAAAAGGGATTGGAGGACAAGTGCTAAATCACTTAGAATACCCTCCTCTCCCAGTATGGGAACATGTCTCTATTCCGAAGGTTCGCTATTCCGAAGGTTCACTATTCCGAAGGTTCACTATTCCGAAGGTTCGCTATTCCGAATGTTCACTATTCCGAAGGTTCGCTATTCCGAAGGTTCTCTATTCCGAAGGTTCGCTATTCCGAAGGTTTTTGTTATTTTATAGGTTGATTCTATATTCTAAAGTATTGAGTGGGTTCTTTATCACGAAAACTCCTTTTATGAAAGAAATAACTTAAAAAAATAAAACATTAAATGTGATTATGTTTGTTTTCGCGGGTTTCCTTGGGATTTAATGTCATTACGTATCACGTTATCCCTCAATACATATTCACACCAAGCTGACCACACAATTGCTATGTTACCATACGATTTAATGTCATTGCGTATGACGTTATATCTCAATAATAAGAATACGCCAGCTAAAGGCGGATTATAACAGTGCCAGTGGGGCTATAACGCTCAATGAATACTGGAGCGCCATAACATTTTTTTTTTTATAATTTATTCATTTTTTTGTTACAATTTACATTCAAATATTAACATACATATATACATATATTTTCTGCAAAAGAAATTGAATGGTATATGGATCATATACATGTATGTTTCTTATTATTACTACTGATCAATGCCAAGTTGTTGGAGTTAGTTCAGTTGGAAGGCATTGTTGCTTCTTTTACAGTCACGAAGCTACTAAAAAGTATGTCACTCATTTACATACATACGTACACATATCCATGCACATATATATACCCTTACATATATATACACATATATATATATATACATATATATATATAAATACATATGGACATATACATATCCATACATTTCTGAGATAATGTTTTCGACTGTATAATGCTGTTTAGGTGAGAATGATATGGGTCTTGTAGAGTTCTGGCTTTATGTGGATTCTATTTGTGATAGCTTCTTTTTTTGGCAATCCTTTTTTTCTATTCTCTTTTTGTTTTGTTTTTTTTTGTTTTTTTTGTTTGAAAGTTTATTTTTTATTTATAAATTTACTATAAGGACATAACTGTAAGGACACTGTCCCATTTCCCCCCATGGTTCTATTCAAAGACGTATTCCATTTGGTTGCTAGTGTTTCTGTTTGGTACTCTTGCTTTAAGAAATGACATGCAGATTCAATGCTTAAGACTTTTTTTCATGCATCTGGTTACATATATGTAACGCTTTATCAATAATATGATATTGTTTATCGGCAAAGGGTTTGTCATTGTTTTAATTCCAAGTATGATATCTTCCGTTTTTAGTGAGTACTCCAGATCACAATACAGATTTAGTATATTTGAAAAAAAATCCCATAATGGTTTTACTTCGGGACAGTTGACTAGTAGATGGAGCGCCATAACATACTGCATAGAATAATATCGTTAACAGACGGATATGAGATGAACGTAACTGCAATTGTGACTTTGTATTGACTTTAATGCCCACTTAATTTCCGATTCACCTATTATTTTTGATAGTGCCTTGATATACGGTTTTAATAACACTCTATGCCATAACATATGAGTAAAATACTGTAATCCATCACCATTTGAAACGTCTGTGTCTTGGAAGATGCCCAATGAGAAATAGAAAACAGCTGAAATCATTCCCAAGATTCCCCCGTTATGGCTCCCAGAACGCAACAGAATTCAAACTAAAAATGTATTTTCAATGAAAGGGGAATAACTCTATCTTTAAAATATAGTTATTCCCCTCCATTGAAAATAATACACTTTGAGCAACAAAACTAGATGAAACTTAAGCACAAAAAAACGTCGGTAACTCACAAAAAACAACATGTTTACAGTTTATTACACCGGATAAGTTGCTAATACAATAAGAGCTTCCTATTTCAAATGGTGTGTAATATGACTTATATTATAGATATGTGATTTTGGGGGGGGGGGGGGGGGTTCGAAAGGCCTGGGCCTTTAATGTTGATGTTTCTTTCAAGTACAGATTGCCAGTTCGGACAGACTCTATCTCTTACATGTAGTTTATTTCAGTCACGCAGTCATCGTGTTTTCAAATTTCCATAATAAATGATAAACTGATACTGTCTTCTTGCTATTAATAACCGACATCTGGGACAATTTGGGAATTAGAATGGGGTGTATAATTGTACTATATGTGAATACTAGCGAAAGTATTTTTCATTCCTCGTGTGGTTTTTGTGGGGGGGGGGGGGGGGGGGGTGCAAATTTTGATTCATTTCTGGTTAAGTACGCACAGAATAGAAAACGTCGGAATAGCGAACCTTCGGAATAGCGAACCTTCGGAATAGCGAACCTTCGGAATAGCGAACCTTCGGAATAATGAACCTTCGGAATATGGAACCTTCGGAATAATGAACCTTCGGAATAGCGAACCTTCGGAATAATGAACCTTCGGAATAGAGAACCCTACCCCCTAGTATAATACACTGACAAATTTTATGAATCTAAAGACGAACAAACCACAAGGTATATTATATACATACATATAATGAAAAATATAAGTAAATAAACAGAATGGCGATTGCGGAGGAGAATTGGAGGTTCGGTTTACAGTGGAGAGATGGGATGAGTGTGAGTATGCTTCATCAACCCGTCGGTGATCATTCCCTTGCAACAAGTAAAAATGCGACAGTACAGGCATATATCAATTATTGAGTGCATAACTGGGATATATTGTACATAGGAAACAAGGTACAAACTTAGAATATTATATTATAAGTAGAATGGCATGGTCAAAGTGTTAGGTTCTCTCAAAATGGCCGAAATCTCTAAAATACGAGCGTACAGCCTTAAAGATATCACTATTCTCAGTATGAGTTAGTTCGGGTTTCCCATAAAGAAGTATGTCTACAGAGTTAATATTATGTTGCATAAGATTATTATTGAGTTTTTGCCGAGATTCCGCATAATGGTTACATTCAAAGAAAAAATGGTTAGCATTTTCATCCCGGAAGCCACGCGAGCATGTTGCGGAATCTGATATATGATTACGTAATTTATCGGATTGTAGGGCACTACATTTACATCGAAGTTGCGTGTGAATAATATTATAATAACGACTCCCATTTGTGAAATACAAAGGTGGCTTCAGCCTTGTCCCCGCGTAGTGCATATGTTTCAATTGCTTCACGAATTTATCATGGGCAAGATTGCGAATAGTTAATTTAATGGAGTTGCATTCCTTTGTACAGGCAGGGATAAAAGTGGATTTTAACCTGGCAGAGTCACAGCGAATGATAATGAAATCAGAAGCATATTTTGATTCTCGATAACAAACTTTATTACAATCCATAGTATCAATAAACAGTTGATCAAGCTGTCGCAAATGCTTGACCAAAGACTATCAAAACAATAAAGTCCCCTGATTCCCGGGCAGTTATCATTGCTTCTAAAAAGTATATGGGGTTGCAAAGATTTTTATGACATTCTCATATCGGATAAATTGACAAAACCTTCCTCAATACAGAAATGGGCATTAGAACTTTGACATAACAATTATCAAGTACCATGGACATATACATTCGTGCTGCCGTTTAAATCACTCTCTGACACCAGGTTGCGATGGTTCCAGTTCCGCATAAATACTAGAATTCTGGCGACCAAACAATGGACCTATCCGTACGTCCCACCCACATGTAGACTGCATGGTTACTGTTACTACGCACCACAAGCCATCTCAATTTCGCTATCTCTTCAGTGCTAAAATGGCTTCCGATGAGAAAGGACTGTGTTGTTAAACGCCATGTAACACGATAATATAGCTTCATTCTGAATATCACGATTTTCAAGATACCTTTGTGTGTATATATGCATCTTGTAAAAGTGACTCGTTAGATTTAAACAAAAATAGAACCAGTTTTTAAACAAAAAACCAGGTGTGATTGTTAGGCCACTTCCGATAACCAACAAAGATAGATGTTTACGATGAATCAAACTGTGTAAATTAAGCCATTATGAAACTTCAATATCAAATAGCAAATTTAATATCGAAGCTATTCTAATGGTTCACACCTTGATGAAATAAACCAAACGGAGGTGTACATGTGGTAATTAATCTATAATCCCTCTTTTGTCGAAATAAATATAACGATATCAGTTTACCATACAACGAGCGCCCTGAATGAACCCTGGTGACATCAGGCCGAATGCAAAGGGTTATCAAATAATGGCCTTTTAAAATTCCACATCCTATTTTGCCGTCAGTAAAGTGCATTAAAGAAAACGCCGACTATCATGGAGTCAGTTACATGTTGCCATGAGGCAACAATGGCAAAAAGTTAACTTGTTCGGTGAAGGTTGCGTGTACATACACAGCGAAGCACGTGCGATGTGTGAAATTTCGTGTAATTCTCTTGGAAAACATCTGTTGATTCTCATCTACACGTACATTGTCGGAGGAAGATTTAGATTCTCAATTGGATTCATTAAAACGTTCGCATGAGATCCTACAGGTTAGTGTGAATAGCAGACATTTGAACTCAATATTACCACGATGTTATAACTAACAGCAACAAATGTATACATTTATAACGAAAAACACTTCACATAAAACACATACTCGCGGCACAATTAATATTCATAACGCATCATCGACCGGGACTACTATTTCCACGTTTTAGTTTTAAATCTGTTATATATAAATATTGAAATTTAAATAACACTAGGATCCTAGTGTGGTCGTTGGCATTGTTTAATCCAGCGTAAACGATGTCTTAGTTACACTTTTTATTTAAGAAACCTAACTAAAACATGTATAAATATCGTTCGTCACCCGGACATGTTCCCAATGCCCATTTCAACACCATTGTAGCATTTTAAGACATATTTTGCTCTCGTGTTCGTAAATTCCCTATAGCTTAATACTTACATAGATGTTTGTATGACATCACTGTATATAATGTACATAAATGATATAAATAAAAAATAAAATAAAAATAAAAATCTTGCTATTAGAGAACACATTTTTTTCTGTAGAATGTAGTACAATGTAATAGCATCCCAATAATGTATACATTTGTATGCATTATAGAACACATTGTCTCAAAAAAATGGATTAAACTGACTTAGTTCATATTTTGTAAAACATCGACCATGTTGGAGGCCATCTTGGATTCTAGGAAATGCTCAAGGGCGTGAACTCAAAAATTGAAGTATCCAGAATCACAATCCGCTGAAAAAAAACCTTTTTCACTTACCCCTAAATTTTTACTTACCCCTAAAATTGGCCCTTTGCTTCTGGGTGTCATGCTGTTTTGGACCGAGTACCACCCTTTTCTCTTCTATACCGGACTTTCATTCAAAAGATTAATGTCCATGAATAATCTGCCTTCAAAATGATATATGATTTACGATGATAGAAAAGGGTATAGTGATGATACGATCGTTTAATATATTGTTTATTTTCTGATAGCGTGACAAATCGAAATTCTGTGGAAAACAGAGTTTTGTTTACTTACAAAACACGTTGCTATTTAACGGACCTCTGATATATATGTACGTTTGCTATCATCATGCTTTGGAAAGGCTGCCTTCTATTTTCATATACACAAAGCTTCCATTTGACCTAATCTGAAGACATGCAAAAGCAAGATATCTCCCGCCCACGATTTTCAATCTATAAATAAATTTAAAAAAATGTTTCTCCATAAAAAAAATCAGAGATCAAACACATATTTGAACTCGATCTGTATTTTGAGCTTATCGCACCATGCGTAAAGTGTCTACAGACATACAGACATATGTACATTTACGAGGGCTCCGATTCTTTGAAAATTACTGGCGGTGGCTATGGTTCTCTGCATATGTGTGGAGTAGTTTTGTATGTCCACATCTAACGCCAAAATCATGTTCAAACAAGATATTGTACTGGGTGCATATTACCTAAATACAGTTATCTACTCACAATTATAACATCTCTTTCTCACAAAGTTACGACATGCAAACAATTACTGAGCACATATCATAGTGTTGTTTCTTACGGACATTATTTCTCTTCGCGTACACGTACGTTTGACATATCTTGTTCCTGAAGTTTCTGTATTGATTGAGAGGTATAGCATAAGAAGTTTCAGCCAGAGGGATAATAGATTTAGCATAAATCACTGGGCAATAGTTGTTTTGTTTTATTTTTAGTATAAACTGGGACAGGAATTTTGTGATTATTATTTGAACTCAATATAACATTTTTGAAAACAATTTTATTTTATGATACTTTCAAGTGAATTATATGTAATAGTATGGCTGAAGGGGTCACTCTCACCAAAAAAAGTGCTGAAGGGTACACAGGATTTGAAAATGTGCTGAAGGTACACAGGGTTTGTGATCGCCACTAACATCGTTACTTAAACTGTGTTTCTGAAAGTCTGGTGCTCATTAGCAGTTTGTTTTCAGTTAATTTTAATGTTCATTGGAACGTAAACAATTATTCTCTAACAGAAATCATGGCAGATACGAAAACTAAACGTCATTTGAACGACATTTCAAACCCTGTGTACCCTGCAGCACATTTTCAAATCATGTGTACCTTTCAGCATTTTTTTTGGTGAGAGTGACCCCTTCAGCAATAGTATGCGTTTCTCTTGTTTATCAACATAGCGAGATTGTAGAGTTATTAAGACCCGAGGACCTCAAACTAAGACCAATCGTAGCCGGTCCAGTCTGTCCCACGCACAGATTGAGTAATTTTAACCTTCTAGGTATTCTGTTAAAACCACTATTAACCAAGATTCAAAGTTATCTACGAGATGATATACAGTTCATCCGAACCCTACCTCGGACAGTCAAATCGGACGCTATACTAGCCAGTTTTGACGGTGTGAGTCTGTATAGCACCATCCCACATGATTTGGGTCTGGAAGCCATAGCATATTGGATCAACAAGTGTAGAGAATCGATAGACGAACGTTTTACAAGGGAGTTCATTACTGAAGGACTACAACTTGTGCTTGAAAATAACATTTTGTTCTTCAACGACATATTCTATCGGCAAACAACCGGCACTGCTATGGGCACCAAAGTGGCCCCAACCTATGCGAATCTGACAGTTGGGTACCTAGAAGAAAATTGTACGAAATCATGTCTAACAAGTTCAACGAGTCGTATGCAACACATATAAAAGTCTCGTGGAAAAGGTACATTGATGACTGTTTTGTTATTTGGGACCTTACTCAAGGGGACTTGATGGAATTCCACGCTATTCTGAATTCATTAAATCCGGCAGTACAATTTACGATGGATACCGACAATAATGAATTGCCATTCCTGGATGTCCTCGTGAAAAAAACAAAAGAGCAAATCACGACGGACATTTACTATAAACCTACCGACACGCACCAGTATTTAAACTTTAAGTCGTGTCACCCATCACATACCAAACGGAATGTTCCTTATTCCCTCGCACGGAGGGTTTGTACCATTCATGTGGATGACATCACGCTGAGAAATATCCGACTGGAGGAACTGAGGACATTCCTACTGGCACACGATTAGCCGAGGAAACTAATCGATAATGGTATTTCTGAAGCCAAGAAAAATCCTCTCATAGAACTCCGCACAGTCCAGAAAGCGATCCCGATCTAATTCCTGTTGTGGTTACACTCAATCCTCGCAATCCAAATGTTATGCAAACGGCTAGATTATTAATACCTGTACTTCACAAAAGTCCTAAGATGAAAGAACTGGTAAAAAAGATCACCTTTTGCATAGCAGACGACAGCCTTGGAATATTAAAAAGATTTTAACTCGGGCCAAGTTTGACAGTGGTGAGAATCGTGAACAAGAGATCACCAAATGTGGCGACTCTAAATGCGGAACATGTCGCTACCTGTACACCGGGACACACTTTAACCTCAATAATGGGCATATTGTCCGGCAATGTCCGCCTTAGTGAGAACATGGACTGCCAAACCCGAAATTTAGTCTATATTATAGTATGTTCTGGATGTGAGGAATTATATGTTGGACAGACTGGAAATTCCCTTGTCGAAAGAACAAGGATCCATCGCCAGCAGATCAGACAACCGGAATTGCGGATGATTCCATTAAGTAACCATCTGGATGAATGTGGGGACGGATCGTTCCGGATTTTTCCCATACACAAAATGATGGAAGTCAACACATTCAAACGTTTGCAAATGGAACAAAAGTTTCGGAACAAATTACATCCGAAACTAAACTCTATCATTTAATTGCGACGTCACACACCCACCTCCCGGAAGTGACGTAACAATAGAAATAATTATAATAATAAAATGGAGTTAACCTGAAGATCGGCCAAAAGCTGTAAAAGGCCTCGTTATACAGCCAAAAAATGTGTTTATGTTTATTCACATCTTTAAAACCTATATATAAAACTGTACTTTTGAACTTTCAACCATTCAATATATATATATATATACTAGAAGGTGACCCGACTTCGTCCGGGCTTTGACCTTGAATTGTCCATTTTGAAGGTCAAGGTCAAGTGGGGTCACGATTTGACCAGTCCAAAACACTGCCCGGACAAAAGTACCGGACAAACGTGCCCGTGGAAATCCCTCCGGTTTTACCCGATTTGACCTTGAATTTATTATTTTGAAGGTCAAGGTCAGGTCGGGGTCACGATTTGACCCGTCCAAAACACTCAGTTGACAAAAGTACCCCCATGCATGTATCAAATTTCGTCGAAATCCCATCAAAATTGGCGATTTGACCTTCAATTGACCCGATTTCAAGGTCAAGGTCACGTCGCACGGGCAAATGAATATGCTTATGAGACTCCCCATACGAATGTACCCCCGCATACCAAGTTTTATTGAAATCCCGTAATATTTGGGCATTTGACCTTGAAATGACCCGATGTCAAGGTCACGTCGCACGGACAAATTAATAGGTTTATGCCCCTCCCCGACCGAAGATACCCACACATACCAAGTTTCATTGAAATCCCGTGATATTCGGGCGTTTGACCTTGAAATTACCCGATTTCAAGGTCAAGGTCACGTCGCACGGACAAATTAATAGTCCCATGCCACCCCCCGGCCGAAAATACCCCCACATACCAAGTTTCATCGAAATCGGGTCGGCCGTTTTCGAGTTCATCGTGAACACACACACAGACAGACACACGGACAGACAGACAGACAGATCTTCCAAAATATATAATACTAGCAGGTTATCCCGCCACCGGCGGCTTGTCCGAAACATGACATTTTTTTATATATATATTTTTAATTTTTAGCTCCACGCGTTTCAATAAGAAAAATTTGTACCCGGTAGCTCCACCCGTTTCCGAGATCTGGTCTGCGCATGCGCGAAGCTGGCGTCGCACGGGCACGTCGCACGGCGACCCGATAAAATGTGTACCCGGCGCAAGATACATTCACATACCAAATTTCAAGTCGATAGCTCCACCCGTTTCCGATATCTCGTCTGCGCATGCGCTGCACGGGCGTCGCACGGGCTCGCCAATACGACAGCGACGACCACCTGGTCAAACTACACTCACGTACCAAGTTTCGTCCCGATCGGTCGAGGTGTTGGTATCTGATGCAAAAGACGAAATTGTGAGTGTTGGTCAATAGTCCCCGCCGTGAACCTCATCGTCGCAAAGAGCGGACAGTCAATTAACCCCGTTGTGAACCTCAATCACCAACGCGACGTAAACATGTGTTGCGTTCTAAAAATAGGAAAGCACTTTCTCTCTGCATAATTCTGCAGATGCTAATAACGTTGCTCCCCGTAGGTAGCAATATCGTTGTTGTTGATATTTACGGCTTGGGGGCTATTTTCTTATTTAGCAAGTTTGAGCTCAATCGGTTCGAGTCTATAAAGGACACACTCATATATATGACACTTCCCGTGGGTAGCAAGTTTGAGCTCAATCGGCATTCCCTGGAATTTCCCGTAGATTGGCAGATTCCAGTAGCTTTATAACGATATATCTGGGGAGAAATCTGATGCTATATTCGTGATTATCTGGGATGATTTCGGTATATAACTATATACTGTAAAAACAAAGCGCGCCATCCGTGCTCGCAGGGTTGGTCAGAAACAAATGTTTTTTAAATTTAATGTATGTTCCGTATATCTCTCTGCAGATGCAAATAACGTTGAATGGCAAACAGACGCTCTTTATAGAGATGCGTCAAAAACAAACGCTCATTAATTAATCACTTGATTAACCCCCGCCGTGCCTTTGCGGTGATTTGAGATTGGAGAACGGGTGCTCTGAGCTTCTCTAAACCTTGACCACGGTCGTGTCGGTGGGATTTGACACTTACATAGGAAGTTTGAGCTCAATCTTTACACGCGTTTTGGATTCTATGAAGTACACACACACACACACATATATACGAAGTCTCAAAATATATAGTATAGACTAGAAGGTGACCCGACTTCGTCCGGGCTATTCAAAAACCAAATTTCAAGTCGATAGCTCCACCCGTTTCCGAGATCTGGTCTGCGCATGCGCGAAGCTGGCGTCGCACGGGCTCGGCGACCCGATACAATTCGTATCCGGGGCAAGATACATACACATACCAAATTTCAAGTCGATAGCTCCACCCGTTTTCGAGATATATAGCACAATGTCATTTGCGGATACCTCGGCCGGTGATGAGTTAACGCGACATCGGCCGGTTAAGAGTTAACGCGATCACGCCACGATCTGTTGATGGCGTAATATATTTACGCAATGTTTTTCGATGAGCGAAGCATGGTCCTGTGTTCTTCCCGATAATTAAGGTAGAAACTTTAAACGTACACATGCGTGTGATACATCATTGGAAAGATGAAGCGCCACAGATTCTAACCGTGCAAATTATATGACTGGCAATTTATTATTCGCGCTATATCGAATCGATTTGTGAGCACCGAACTAAAATATATTAGCGCAAAACGGCGTAAAAACAGATTTGACCTCGGCACGTGAAAAGTTGAGCTCGGATCTGAAAATTAATAGGCCTATGCCACTTCCCGACAGAAAATACCCCCACATACCAAGTTTCATCGAAATCGGGTCCGCCGTTATCAAGTCCATCGCGATCACACACACACACACACACAGACACACAGATCTTCCAAAATATATAATAGATATATATTTTTTTTCTGTGTGGAAACTATTAAAATAGCCGGTGTCCGTCCGGTCGTCCGTCGAATCATCGTGTGGAATGTTTCCGGATGCGAACATTATTTTGGGCTAACGGATCGAAACCAAATTTGGTATGTGAGTTTATGAGCTCGAAATACAGGTCAAGTTCCGCACATTTTTGCCAGAGTTATGGCCCCTGTTTGAACATAGAATTTAGACGTTTTGAGGCTTCCGGATTATAACTTTAGTTTGTGTGATCGGATCTGAACCAAATTTGGTATGCTAGTTTATGAGCTACAAATACATGTCAAGTTCGAATATAGTTCGGTCCGCTCATTTTGCCGGAGTTATATTGTCCTTGTCGACTTAAAATTTACCGATTATTTTGATTTCCTGGTGATAACTTTACCTTTAGTCATCTGATTGTTTTTACATTCAACTGAACCTCTTGATATGTGGTAGGTAGTTCAAATTTCAGAAGACAAAGGCCAAGTTTGAATTTGGTCACGGTCCAATGAATTTTGACAGAATTAAAAAGATCTATCCTCACTATAAGTTATTATAAAAAAGCCACCTTTCGGGGGACACGTGGGCGACGAACTTTTATTGTTGTTGTTGTTGCTGTTGTTGTTGGAAGTGTTTTTGCAAAGCGACAAGGCACCTTTACGCGTTTCGCCAGTATTGACTGTTGAATTCACATGAAAAACATTTTCTTGGTTGTCTATTCCTCAGAAATGGCGATGCTTATTATTGGCAAGCAATGATTGGAGATGGAAACGAGACGCTGCAGCATACACTCATTGCACGCAAGGACATCGAGATTCTGATTGATTTAAATGACCCGCCAGTTATTCTGGAAGAAATGAATCTTCTATTGACAATAACGTGCCATCTCTGGTTGCAACTTCCATCTTTTCCGAAAAATAATGACTTTCGGTTCTGTCTAACGATGACATAAAAATGTGGACATTAATATTAGGGGACACACTATAAAGTGTATGCCGAGGCCGAGGCCGGCTCCAAATAAAAGGTGTAAACGGGGTGTTATGTGGCGTTTGGTCCATTGCTTCTCAAAGGATATTAATAAAATTTGGTGTATATGTCCGGACTGGGACATGGAATACAATAACATTTGAATTGTTTTTAAATTCAAAAATTTGTTGATTTTATTCAACTTTTTCGTTCTGAAACACACTATAAAGTGTAAACGGCCGGCTCCAATTAAAAGGTGTAAGCGGACTTGATGTCGCATTATCTTCTTTGTTTATATATGGATATGACTGAAATTTAGTACATATGTCCGGGTTATGGCATGGAATACATTGACGTTTGAATCGTTTTTAAATCACAAAATTGTTTATTTTATTTTATTTTTCGTTCTTTCGTTCTGTAAAGTGTAAGCGGCCGGCCTTTTATTTGGAGCCGGCCTCGGCCTCGGCATACACGTCATAGTGTGTCCCCTCATCAGAGAATCGGAATCGGAACATAGAAAGTAAATTGCTGTGCATTTCGGGATAAGTTTTTAACTTTCTTTTTTTTACACAAACTGATGGTCAGTGACTATAATTTCACGATAGCGCTATGAAACTCGAAACACTGTTCTAATGTTGTTGTATTTTACGTTTTATGCCGCGATTTCTCGAAAGAGAATCGGAATCATCGCTTTAAAATGCTCACAAAACTCGGTAGAGAACCACATCGCCAGGAGTAGTTCCCCCACAGTGTCCGCAACGATGGTTGTCAGCACAGCGATATATTGGAGAGAATAAAATAGACACTGGGCCCTGATTGGTCAATAAGCGACTTGCCAATCTCGACCGGAAGCGCCGCCATTGTGATATGACGTATTTGTCCCTCATGTTTCCCAGTGTCGTTATCTTGTTTTCGATTCGCGATGCCTGCGTTTCTGTTAGATCTTATTTGTCTCTGGTCCCTGTGTGTTAACAATAATTTGGTGGTTATTTTAATCAATAGTACAAGGGTTTTTTTTAGACATGAATAATATATACGGTAGTAAAATGTACGATTGTCGTGCATGTGCTGAATATATTTCTCTCTATCTCTCTCTTATAGAATATAGGAATGGTCGACAACTATTAGACCATGTCGTTAATTTCTACTCTGGCTACGCACGTAGAGATTATATATTCCACCCGTTTAAAATATGGGAACTTTGTTATGTTCTTGTGGGGAACTTTATAGCATTCAACACACAAAGCAGGGAATATTTGTCTTTGTTAGTATACATGTTCCATGATGATCTATTTCACAGTAGGGACCATGGTATCAATTTCAGATTACATGATTTGTTTGCCACGTTTGTGAGTCGATATCGCAATAAACATTGCATTGATTAGCCGGAAGAAATTCCACGACTGCAAGGGGTGCAAATCAGACTTGGCTCAACAATTTGACATAGTTCATGCATGCAATCTCGAGCTGGGACATGTAACCTAAAGGGGAAAATGAGCTTTTTGGCATTTTTGATTCCTGTGAGTCACTTTAAAGTATTTTATTGCATTTTTAACAGCCTGGTCTTTCAGTCCAATGAATATCTTATGCATGGTGTAGCTATTCTGGCTGCTGATGTCTTCTTTCACTTACATCAGCCAAAAACATTGTATGATTTTTCATAAAAAATGCCAATATTTCAAGGTATTTTCAAATTTTTTGAAGGTGGTAATAGATACATGATAATGCAAATGACCCATAACATGAGCATGTCAATGACACACATATCAATTGTTATAAGAAGCTAATCTAACAAGTATTTTTTATTTTATAGCCAGTGATATACAGATATATATCATACAAGTTTGTAATTTCCACTTGTGGGTATGGCCATTTGAAGGTTAATAGCACTAAAACTTGGACACATTTAAGAAAATGCTTCAGCATTTCAAAGAGAGCATATCTTTGTTCAACTAATTCAATATACACCCATATCCAGTTATCTTGGATCACCCTTGCAGACCTGAAAATGTCATATTTTAGTCTTCTGTGTGCTGATAAAGGCATGTGCTTCATGCTCAGCTGATCAGATCTGGACCCAATGACCCCACATCACCAGAAGTTCTCTCATGGAAAGAATCTTGTACAGTCTTCCATAGCTGATCCAAGTTTTCAACACCATACCCCAAAACACTGTGTGAAAATGGGGCCTGAACATGACTTGTGCTGGAAAATTGTGCTTTTTTGATGAATAACGTGTTAAAGGGGGCGGGGTTAAATTGTGTGTGATAAATAAAGAACCACAGAAGTGATATTGTTTTTGAACACATTTTTCCATTGATGGGCAATTCTGAAGAAATGTATGGATTTACAATTATTCCGCGAAAAATCGGGCTATCGCTTTAGGTTACACTGGTGTAAATAAGGTTCGGAGTGACATCTAGTGGATATATATAGGAGAGAATAAAATAGACACTGGGCCCTGATTGGTCAATAGCATTGTGTGCTTTTTGCATAAAAAAATCATCACACCTCTTCCCTATGATTTCCCATAGGTAAAATAGCCATTGCCACAGGAATTAACCCTCTGTAGTGAAGTTTGACTATTTTGGTGTGGTCTAAAATATGACAGTATTTTTTTATGCGGTTCTGACACTAGGTACGAAAACACAAGATTTAAAGGCGAATTCCCTGCTAGACAGACATGATTTTTGGACCCAACGTTTATATTGCCAACAGTATGTACGCTAAAACGTTAGCACTGAGGCCTATGGAAAACATTTGCACCAGTGTAACATAACCACCATGACTGTAACATAAAGCACACAGAACTACACCGAGCTTACCGAAAGCCATGTCAGCAATTTCAATATATTGTGTTTACGGCTCGCTTGTATCCGTCGCTCCAGACCCTCATGTATAACACCAACAAAAACACCAACGGTATCATTCTCCATGCTAGTGGGCCACTTTATCTTCAGTCCTTTAAAACCCAAATCATTTGAACTGCTCTTGAGTGTAACCTCAAGGATTACTAGTGCCTGCAAATAATGATCTCAAGTACAGTGACTGAGTTTGGTACTGTACATCGCCTGCTATAATACTCATCGTTCGTCCAATCTGGATAATTGGAAACTATATATATATATATATATATATATCCTTTTATTGCCTCCACTATCGGAGAGTTAAATTTAAATAACATAGTTACAAACAATTATAATACAAAAATGACAGTGGAATATATGTTCATTTAAGGAATATGACAACACAAAATAAAGCGAGATTACGCACACAGTTACACGCACACACACTGAGTCTCAGGCACATGCAACCACCCAGCCGCGCACAGGCGTACACGTAAACACGTCCAGACACGCATAGGCTTAGACGATTTTACAGACAAACATACACGCGAAAGAGACATACAGACAGACAGGCAGACAGTCACATAAGTATCTAGACAGACAGGCATGCGGACAGATAAACATGCAGACAGGAAGAAACACGACTGACAGGCATGCAGATGCAAGCTGACCGACACGTTCTACACATGCAAGTAAGTTTCATCAAAGATATGGGAATCTAAGATTTAGTGTGGTCGTCAGAGGGTTCGACCCGGAAGAAATTGGTATAGAAGCGGTTTTGGTGTCATTCGACGCGGGAGAATCTCGTGTATAACATATCCAAAATCCGCTAAAATCCGCTTTGGGCAAAATTCAGGATCCAAGATGGCGTCCAACATGGCTGCCGTTAGTCAAAAGATACTCTGACTGAGATTAATTCGATAACAGTGAGAACAAATGTTGTCATATGTATACATTTTGCAAAGGTAAAATGTTGTGCCACCTGTTTATGGCAAAAATGGAACCCATCGTCCCAGATGGCCGCCAAAATGGCGGCCTAAACTCGAACATTTGAAGTTTTTGCCTAATATCTTAAAGATCAATTCCTGTTGTTTGATAATGGTTCAGACTGGCGACATTGATTAGTCATATTCATGTTAATTCATCATTGGAGCAATGAAAGATACCATAAATGGGGTCCCAGACTCATCTACACCCTCAAAAATTCGATTTTACAGAACGCGGTATAAAATTCCACAAAACTCTCCATTGTGATTACAGTCATATATCAACAAGAAATGGACAGAACTGTACAATGTAAGTTGGGCATACCAATATCTATAAATACTCCAATTCAATGAAACCCAAATTGGCGCTTTGTCTCAAAATGGCTGCCAAAATGGCGATCAAAATATGGAAAATGGCGGATATTGATCACAGTGTCATTCAATCCATTATAAGTAGTGGTTGATGAATAAAATTGACTAAATAAATACGAATGTATACCTCTTTATGATGCCATTATGCTAGCTCTATGTAAAAACTTAAAAATCAGTACCAAAAATGGCTGACAAAATGGCCACCCGATGTGAAAAATACTATTTTCTATCACTTCTGTTTATCACTTGTTGCTCTCTGAACTGGGAAACAATGGGTATATTCTTTCAATGATCGTGTCAACTGATCATTACAGCAATGACATTTCTAATAGATTAGATCATAGTTTACTCTGGTCCTTCACTAATAATTTATAACGAATGTGGTATGAAATTTAACCAAAATCGACTTTGGGGTTCTGGTCACATTTGATATTTAGGGATGAACAGATCTTGTCTACAAAATAATTGATCGTTTCTTTTATTTGTGAACATTCCATCTCAAATAGACCAAAAGAAACAATAAATTGTATCTAATATGGTTCCAAAACGAAAATGGTAGACTCTGCCCAGCTTATCACATAATGGAAGTTGTGAGTGGTGGATGCAGTTGATAGTTGGCTCATATACATGTATGTGGCTCATATACATCAAAACTATTTATTTTCAATCTTTTGGTGGCTTCCCGCGGGTTGACAAAATCTCGACTCATCAGTGCTATAATGTCGTATATCCATTTTGGCGGGAAATGAGTATTTGATACCATTCGAATCGTGAGAAAAAATCCAATCCGATGGGCCAAACTGTCCTTACATTGGATGACAAATATTCGCACAAACCAGTGAAGCAAATGTCGTATCTCCAGCGATCTTTACAATTATTCGTGCTATGAGGTCGTATGTCCAACAGCAGCCAATCGGACGCTTCAGGTTGTCCACGTGACTTCTGTTTTGTGTTTGTGAATTCTAAAATGTGTGCTATATGGCAGTATCTCCATGTTAGTCACGTGATCATTTGGTGATTTAAATTTTGTGATTGTTCCACACATTTCTGTATGATGATGCACATGGGTGAATTTTCATAGTGTAGAATAGGCACTTTTTAGTTCATAGACACATGCGATTGCCACCATATTTAGCTTAATCTGCATTTATTAGCACAACTTCATTATAGCACGGAAACGAATCGTCGCTGGCATGCTATTGCTATTGCTTTTTAAAAGAAAACGAGGGAATAAACAGAAAACAATATGTGGTTCAATGAACAGCTAATGTCAGTTTTCATTGGGATAAATACAACAATACGTCATGCTTTGTCAACATTAGGAGAAATGTTGTCTAAAAACTTCACCCTTCATTTTCTCGGAAAGTTGAAAATGTGGGTTACATTATAGCACTGATGCGACGAAATATTAACTATTCGGGCTCGGCCATCATTTTCAAGTTTCAAGCTGGAACTAAATGTAGCCCATGGATTCCCCATTCGACATGTAAGAAAAGTAGTTTTACTCTGATCTCTTCCCAGATATCAACTCTCCGGTAAATGGTGATCTCTTATGTTCTAGAAAATACGTGTGCCAAATACATATATGTATGAAGAAACTATCCCCATACATTGTTTACACATCGACTCCGTAAGTATGTGGAGGTTTTCTTGGACAAGCGGAATTTTCAAACCTCGAAACCGTCCGTACAAACAATAAAAGTTAATAGGAAATGACGTTGGATGTAGGTCTAGAGTACGTCGTCCGCATGAAATAGTTTTCGTGTCATTAATTTGCACATATTTCGTGCTCTGATGAGCATGGATGAACGCCTTATGTGGCAGTTTGATTGTCTAACATCCGGAAAATAACATGTTCATTGTTCACATTTCTTAGACAAACATGTTGTTAATCACCATGTTCATGTGGCATTTCTATCCAATGACAACCTTGAAATGCCAGTTAATCAAGCTAAATGGTTGATACCTTTACGCCTACGGGTCAGATCCAGCCGTGACGCACATTGTGTCTACATATCATTGATAAAATTCACTAAATGTGTAGAAGATATAGGTGCGTCTATCTATGTACTAGAATGTTTCTATCCACTTGTATATACCCACAATCGCATGACACGGAATTGTCACATAAAGTGTGAAGGGTATACAATGTACGTGCGATTTTTCATTTTTCCTCTTGATATTGAAGAAAATAATTTTACTTTGAAACTCCCCAGTTCCGATAACCAACTTGCCCACCAATTAAGTAAACCCCAGATTATTCGCTTTTCCCTCCTGTCCTTTTCACTTTCGCCAGCACTGGAAAACCTATTATAGCCTGATGCTTCCGGACTACCACCGATGCCCATATATTTGATGTTCCGAATAGTCGTTATAAGTAGAAATGTTGACACTGTGTTTTCAAATAATCCAGATTCGTAGCAATTTAATTTCTTTTTAATTAATTTCCAGATAGTCCCTCGTAATAAGTGGACATCGTGTTGGATCCTGCAGTAGATACTGCTTAGTTGGAACATTTCGGGCTGAACTGATTGTGGTAGTAGATTATTGGCAACATGTTTAATAGGTATGTCATCGTTAGCTCACTACCGAAGTGTTGTTTCGGCTTTCCTCTGAGCAGAACTTAAATTTCGACAATTTTCGGTGGCCATTTTGGTAGCCATCTTAGCATTTTGAATCGTGATTGGCTATTCATATCATACCCACAAAAAATATTGATTTCAATCAATGATGTGTATTGGTGCCGAATTGGCGTTTTGTCGAATGGGTTTTCGTGAATAACTACATATTTGCCATTTTCATTATTATTGGCGACCATGTTGGACGCCATCTTGAATTCTGTATTTTCCCCACAGCGGATTTTAGCGGATTTTGGATATGTTATACACGAGACTCTCCCGCGTCGAATGACAACAAAACCGTTTCTTTACCAATTTCTTCTGGGTCTAACCCTCTGACGACCATTCTAAATATCTGCCATTTTCCATATTTTGACCGCCATTTTGGCAGCCATTTTAAGACAAAGCGCCAATTTGGGTTTCATTGAATTGGAGTAATTATAGATAATGGTATGCCCAACTTACATTGTACAGTTCTGTCCATTTCTTGTTGATATACGACTGGAATCCCAATGGCGATTTTTGTGGAATTTTATACCGCGTTCTGTAAAATCAAATTTGTGAGGGTGTATATGAGACTGGGACCCCATTTATGGTATCTTTCATTGCTCCGATGATGAATTAACATGAATATGACTAATCAATGTCGCCAGTCTGAACCATTATCAAACAACAGGAATTGATCTTTAAGATATTAGGCAAAAATTTCAAATTTTCGAGTTTAGGCCACCATTTTGGCAGCCATCTGGGGCGAGGGGTTCCATTTTTTCTATAGATATGTGGCATAATACTTTACCTTCGCAAAAATGTATACATTTGTATTAATATGGCAACATTTGTTCTCATTATGTCGAATTAATCTCAGTCAGAATCTCTTTTGACTAAAGGCGGCCATGTTGGACGCCATCTTGGATCCTGGATTTTGCCCAAAGCGGATTTTAGCGGATTTTGGATATGTTGTAGCAGAGATTCTCCCGCGTTGAATGACACCGAGATCGCTTCTATACCAATTTCTTCTGGGTTGGCCCCTTTTTTTGCGTACCACGACCACACTAATTTGACAATAGAGTCAGACACACGCGCACTCCCTCGCCTAGCATTCAGTCGCACACGAACTCATCTACCCTCACACGCACCCTCACACAACCAAATGCACATGCGCCCTCATTTAAAAACCCACACACATGCACACGACCTCACACAGCATCACACATAAAATAGACATCAGTGTATATATATGCAACATTATGTCAAATGAACTCATCAAGGTGACATCAAACACAAATCCGATCAACTCACATGGAAACCGTTAGACATTGAGCCACCATTATAGATCAACCCCCCTGTCTTTCACGAATAATGTTTCCTTCAATTAGAATATGTAGTAGCCAAAAATCCGGATTATTGGGGTTAGTTTTCCATCTGTAACTCAATGACTAAGAGTTTCATATCGGACCGTAGATACCGTCACAGGAACAAAAGTGTCAATTGGATAAGAAACTGTACAGTAGCGTTTATTGGACAACAAATTGAGTAAATGTGAAAAGAATTTGCTCACGGAGTCCAAAGGCGGTAATTACCGAGTGTTATATACGGAAACATCGAAAGCCGGAATCAGGTTGAGGCCGAATATTGAAAAATCGACGACCATGGGAAAACCAAAAGTGCCTGATCACGAACACGTTGCTGCAAAATTATCATTTTAGATGCAATAACGAGAGGGCGCCTTTGACTCTATGGACCGGCGATGCGATATATTGAATACAAATAATATAAAAATGCATAATAATGGTGTGAATAAATCAAGTGATGCACGATTTGCATACAAAATTAAATCGTTCATTCAGACAACGGCTCAAAGTCGACAAGGCATTTGAGAGCATGATTCATATAGCCTCCAAAGTTTTGCTGTATGCAACACAAATGTGCGTGTAAAATCAGAAATATCCGCTACTTCATCAGACAAATCAATTGGCATGGAACTCAGGAAGACAGCAAGTAATTCGTCCGAGTGAGTTATGAAGTGAGTTATGAAGTCATACCAGAATGTGTTACGGATACTGTTAAAGGCAGGGCAATACAAGATGACATGCCACACAGGATTGAGATACTCGGATCTACAAAGTTGACAATTCCCCCCATCTTCGTAGGTGGTAGGAGAGACGAGTCTTCCTACAGTTACACGGGGGGAGAACTGCGACGTGAGGATCGATGGCATTCCGATAAAGAGACGGTGGAATTCCGATAAAGAGACGGTGAAAATCCGATAAACGAGACGGTTCGCTTTCGGCGACAAACGAGATTTTCTTCGTGTTTGGGCATTGAAACGGAATTGCCGTGACAAATCATATCATCATATCGTTATTTAAGTTACTAAAAAATATCCATCAAAATCTGGACGCTAGAGTGACTAAAACCAAGAGAATAGCCATTTAAAGGTACTCAATCCGTAAAGAGGGTCCCCATCTCAACAGATTCCAACAACAACAATCCGATCAGAGGGTCCTATATTACTATTTCTTTGGCTTTGGGGGTAAAAAATATTTGATTCGAGTCGAGGAACCCATCAAACAAAGCTCAGAGTTATTAGATATTGATTTTTCAAATTTGTTAACTGCTCGAGATGACTGCCGTCAATTTGGTAACCTGCTCGAGATTTTACGCCAAAACTCTATTCAAACAGACAAGGATGGATAACTCTATAATCAAGTGGTAATAATAACGAAATTTTGACTGTCTTCTGGGCCAGAAAGAATTCCCGATAATGAAAAATAATGGATTTCTAAAATCGATATCTAACAAATCTGAGCTTTGATGGGTGACTTCCTCGACTCGAATCAAATATTTTTGACCCCCGAAGCCATTCAAATAGTAATTGAGAGGAGTTTTATCGGATTGAGTGCCTTTAAAAGTCACGCGACGGTTCGTTTTCCGATAAAAGACACGCGACGGTTCGTTTTTATCGGAAAACGAACCGTCGCGTGACTTTTAAATGGCGATTCTATTGGTTTAACTCACTGTAGCGTCTAAATTTTGATGGATATTAGTAACTAAGATAACTATATGATGATATGAAACCTAATTTGTCACGGGAATTCCGTTTGAATGCCCAAACACGAAGAAAATCTCGTTTGTCGCCGAAAGCGAACCGTCTCGTTTATCGGATTTCCACCGTCTCTTTATCGGAATGCCACCGATCCTCACGTCGCAGTTCTCCCCCCGTGAGTTAGGAAGGAAGCTTTATCTCTAGGGTACTTTTTGCAGGCTAACCAAAGAAGGCTCGTCTCTAGGCGAGGGTGAATTAATTTTAATATCGAAAGAGCGTTGTCTGCGTGAACGTCATATTCCCATTTCATGAGGTGAACAGTGTCAACGTTATCGCGAATCAAACTCTTCCAAAGAAATTTAGTTGGAAAGTGACCGGTATTCGAGAAGTGCACGAGATGATTGAGTAGATTGTACTTTGACAACGTTTGGTGGAAGTTCTCGATAAGATGACTCTGTTCGCCCAATAAAATGGATTCGTTAAGTCTGAGAATGAATACCCTAGCGGATTTTTTCTCAATACTGGTCCTACATAGCGTAGCAATAAATGACAGTTTGCGTCGTTCGATGACGTTGTACAGAGAAGTGATACCGCAAAGGCCCTCTACAAGTAGGGTGCGAGCTCTTGTGGGTAAACCCTGGATATTCTTCACGCAACAACGATGTACTTTCTCGAGCTGTAGTATATTTGACTGTGATAGGTTGAAAAGAAGTTCTGACCCAAAAAGTACTCTGGGAAGAACGACCGATTTATAGATTTTCACGCAGCTGGAAGGGGTTATACCACCAGCATATAACCCCCTGTATAACTCGGCATTTGATAACATAAAATATGTGGAGAGCAATTTCTTGCATATGTTTTCTATGATAGCAGTTTGTTGAGAGAACTTGTGGATTGGGATGACCAAATGAGTTGCGTGGTCGGATTCTTGAATACGGTGGTCGCATAGAGACCATGAGCGGATAGCACGGTTATAATCTGAGTGGGATTCATTAAATACAATGCAGACATATTTCGTCGGATTATATTTGAACCTCCATTTTCTGCTGTAGTCGGTACATATATCACACATAGACTGCAGACCGGGACTAGTAAGTGAAAGGAGAGCCATGTCGTCGGCCTGAGTTGGGGACGAGCAGTTCAGAGACGAGATGGACAGACCATTCCCGGAAGTTGAAAGCAGGGTTATGAGTTCATCAATATATAACATGTACATGAGCGGAGAAATTATACAATTTATATATTTCTAAAATTCATTATCACAAACAATCCAAGAACAATTGACCAGAACCAACAGTTGTTGGTCACATTTCCAAACCTTGGTACCCATGATTGTGCCTGGATCCGTCCACCAGAAACTGGGATGTACCGTGGTTAAAAATATAACAATTAAGATCACAAAAAAACGAGCATCAGAACCTGGCGTACTGGTTTTTGACTATATTTTGATAAACTTTTAAGTAGTATGTTCCACCTACGAATCTGAGGTCAAAGGCACAAGCTCTAATGGATATTCCATCAAAAAATTTGAAAACTTATGGCGATAGAGCATTTTATTCGTATGCGCCAAATGTTTGGAACTCACTGAGACACGACACAAGATTTGCAAACTCTCTGACCGAATTCAAATCTTTGTTAAAGAGTGAATTATGCTGTGCTCACTATGGGGAAGTTATCTCAGATGTTGTTTAATTATTTTGATGTATGTGTATATAGGTATGTGGTGTGTATAGATGTATGTCCCAGCCAAATATAGATGGCTAGAGAGTTCTGCCTTTCGACCCGCTCAATCTGTGATACTGGTGTAGGGGCTGCGATACCTGAATAATCCAGACCGTCATCCGTTGGATAACTGGTTGTCATCGCATTTTCTCCAGCTGAAAATAGAGCTGACCGAAGAGTCCACCTGAGGCAGTGGTCATCCTTGTTCTGGACATTAATAATAGCTTTCTCTTTTCCGCATGATAGCAGGTAGTGTATGTAGGAACCACATTTTAGTGACTGGTAGTGAGCACTATCCAGCCAGAGAGTCTGCATCTGATCGATATGCCACCCTGACCACCTATGTGTCCAACCCTCAAGACATTCTTGCAATCGAGACATTGAATTATTGAGAATTCCTTTAATATGGTGTTTCTCCTTGACTGGCACCTGCTTATGGCGAAATTCAGGATATGTAAACTCCTCTATGCTGTCAGGTTTGTCTTTCAAAAGGTGTAATTTAAGCATATATGGCAAGAAACGTGAGCAAAAAGTTAAGGGGGTATGTTTTTGTCCCATGTAGAAAGCCTTGATACAGATGGGACAAGCGTTACAAAAGCTGACAAAATATGTTTTTATTTCTCATCGTTATCTGCGTCTCAGTAGTAACCCTTGATACAGAGCGATACAAGCGTTACAGCAGTTAAAAAATCGTTTTTATTTCTAGTGATTATCTGCGTCCCAGTAGTAACCCTTGATACAGAGCGATACAAGCGTTACAGCAGTTAAAAAATCGTTTTTATTTCTCTCCGTTATCTGCGTCCCAGTAGTAACCCTTGATACAGAGCGATACAAGCGTTACAGCAGTTAAAAAATCGTTTTTATTTCTAGTGATTATCTGCGTCCCAGTAGTAACCCTTGATACAGAGCGATACAAGCGTTACAGCAGTTAAAAAATCGTTTTTATTTCTCGTCGTTATCTGCGTCCCAGTAGTAACCCTTGATACAGAGCGATACAAGCGTTACAGCAGTTAAAAAATCGTTTTTATTTCTAGTGATTATCTGCGTCCCAGTAGTAACCCTTGATACAGAGCGATACAAGCGTTACAGCAGTTAAAAAATCGTTTTTATTTCTCGTCGTTATCCGCGTCCCAGTAGTAACCCTTGATACAGAGCGATACAAGCGTTACAGCAGTTAAAAAATCGTTTTTATTTCTCGTCGTTATCTGCGTCCCAGTAGTAACCCTTGATACAGAGCGTTGTGAAGCCAGGGCCATAACTCTTTCCCTGCATAGTAAGTCTTAAAACGACATCTTATCAAGTATCATTGGGCCGAATGGGTTCATATTTTGTATGAAGGGTCCTTGGGTGACTGGGGTTCAGATTATTTCAAATGAGCCAGCGATATGGCTAAACAAAATTTTTAGATTAAACTCCTTGCTCAATTAAAACAAAATTTTATTTAAAATAAATTTTTTTTTTATTTATTTCAATAATAGTTTTTTTTAAAGTTAATTATTAAATTATTAAAGAAGCCCCCTCATCCTTGCCCATTGGTATTTCTAGCATCCCTGTTGTCAAACACTTCTTTAAATATATTTCACAGTCATAATGCAATACACCCTGTGCATCTGCTAGAATGTTATATCTTACCTACTCTTACAGTGAAAATAATACAGGTCAGCATACCAGTCTGCTCTGTTGATGATAATTATCCACATGTCCAATCTGACAAGTGTAGTATCAACAAGCACACAGCTCTCTCTAGCCAGAGAGGTTTTGGTAATTCATTTTGAAATTGAATGTCAAATGTATTCGCATGAGCTTTCAGTCTCTACTCATAAACTATTACTGGTATAGGGATTTATAAACTATTACTGGTATAGGGATTTATAAACTATTACTGGTATAGGGATTTATAAACTATTACTGGTAAAGGGATTTATTCAAATGGTGGGTCAGTCAAATATGTGATTTATACAGTTTTAACACTTCCTTTCAGTGAATTAATTTCTACCCCATGAAAGGTTCTGTAGTTTGTGTGGACCATCTTTTGTTGATTGAGACTGTTTCTAATAGAGACAGCTTATAAGTCTAAGAATCAGCCACTCACTCCAAAAACTTTAACCCCTCCATAAGACAAACTATTTGAGTTGTTGAGTTCAAGTTTGGTGCTGATATATAGGTTCCCATGATTATAGTTTTAAGCTCACCTGAGGCAAAGTCTCTTGTGGAGCTACCGGGTATAGTCATCACTCCTCATCCATCGTCCGTCCGCCCATCAGCAATTCTTTAAACATCATTTCCAGACACATAAGACCGAAAGGGTTCATATTTGGTGTGGATGTTCCCTAGGTGACTCATTCAGATTTGTTAAACTGAGGTCACCAAGTCAAATAGTTGCGAAGCCAGGCCATAACTCTTTCCCTCCATAGTAATTCTTAAAACAACTTCTTCTCAAGAACCATTGGGCCTATTGGTATGGAGGGTTCAGATTTGTTAAAATGTGGTCACTGGGGCAAACATGGGCAGAGCCAGGGTCAATATCTTTAAAAAATATGGATTCAATTATTTTTAGATTTAACTCCTTGCTCAATTTAAAAAAACTAAATTTTTTAAATGAAAATAAAAACATTTAGATTTTACTCCTTACTCAATTTTTTTTTTAGGAAAATACAAATTTTAATTTCAAATAATTCTTGAAAAAACTAATTACGTTATAACAACGTACTGACTCTTGTAGTCTTCAGAGCCCCATTCTTCTCCCTCTTTACAGTCTGGTGAGCGACCCACAGCCATTGACTGTCTTGTTACTACCTCGGTGCCCGCTGTCGTTATAATTAGCAAAACTGAGCCAGGGTCAAAAGTCCAGTGAACTGTTTAATTCTTATTTATTTTTATTATTCCAATTTAGGTTTTAAGTTTTTAATTTCTTGTTGTGTGAATTCTCAAGAATGCTTATTACATTTTAGTTATTTTGTTAGATATATTGTTTATTTTGTTTGTTTAAAATTACATGTTTTGGGAAATTACAATTTATAAAAATAAGAATAAAATGACAAGATAAATGTTTAAATATTGATTTATATAACAAGTTAAATTTATAAAAAATAAAGTAACAAAATGAAAAATATTGAATTATGTACTTAAAGTGATGTGAAACACTCTGGTGGGGTGATTAATAGAAATTGAGAATATAATCTTGCCCAAATTAGTTATCTGTTATCAATATTAATTCAAATTGACGACACACACCGTCATTCTTATATATTAATTAAATGCAATGAATCTCGATGGCGAAATCATTTGTGTTAGATTATCGCTCATAGTTGCGTCCCGAATCGAGATGTCAATATTTACAATTGGGCGTAGTTCAGACGATGTTTATTTCTATGGAGAGGTATGGTGGATTTCTTTAAAATTTTCGCGATATTAGTAGAATGCTACACCCCCAATGTTGGCATAGCACCTGAGTACTAACTTATCAATTTAACGCACTCTAACAAGTCCATAATATGTCTTTAAAAAAGAAAACTGTATAAGAATAAATAGCAAGATAAAAATTTAAGTATTCAGCTGAAATTGAAAAATTAAATTACGAATTTAAATAATAACGGGTGTACGTAAAACGTTAAATCAGCTGCTGGTCAGCAGGTTACCACCTGAAATGCTGATCAGCAGATTTCCCGATTTCAGTTTAACTCAAATATAACGACGACAGTCGGTCGTATGTTGTGTAAATGACACGTATTATAAGTGTTATATGCCAATACAGGAAGGGGACGCGTTTTGACCGCCCGCCATGCCCGTTCAGCAGTTCCAAATCCCGTTCAGCGGTACGGCGGCTGCAGTTCAGCAGATTATCGCTAATGCAGTTTAACAGTTTAACAGTTATAACGAAGTTATTAGAGTTTAAGTTGTGCAAATGACTTGTAATCGATGGGTCATAAGTATATACAGGGAGGGAAAACCATTTGACCGACCTCCACCCCAGTTCAGCAGTTCAAAATCCCGTTAGCAGTTCATATCGAGTAGTTCAGCAGATTCCACGAACGCAGTTTAACCGATTTTAAACGAGGGTAGTCGCGTATATGTTGTGCAAATGACTTTTTATCGATGGAACATAAGGAAATACAGGAACACAACACGATTTGACCGACCTTCACCCAGTTCAGCAGTTCAAAATCCCGTTCACAACTTTATCTGGAGCAGTTCAGCAGAATCTCCAAAACTCAGTTTAACCGATTTTTAACGGATATAGACTGGAATATGTTGTGCAAATGACTTTTTATCTATGGCTCATAAGGAAATACAGGAAGAAAACACGATTTGACCGACCTTCACCCCAGTTCAGCAGATCAAAATCCCGTTCAGCACTTTATCTGGAGCAGTTCAGCAGAATCTCCAAAACTGAGTTTAACCTATTTTCAACGAAGATTGTCGGCTGTATGTGATGCAAATGACTTGTAATCAATGGGACATAACCAGATACATGGAGAAAAAAAATATTAGGCCGGCGTCCACCCCAGTTCAGCAGTTCAAAATCCCTTTCAGCACTTTATCGAGAAAATTTCAACAGATTCTACCAAACTCAGTTTAACTGATTTTGAACGAATACAGACTGGAATATGTTGTGCAAATGACTTTTTATCGATGGGCCATAACCAGATACATGGAGAAAAAAATATTTGACCGACGTCCACCCCAGTTCAGCAGTTCAAAATCCCGTTCAGCACTTTATCAGGAACAGTTCAGCAGATTCTCCTAAACTCAGTTTAACCGATTTTTAACGAATATATAGTTTATTGTTTACCTCCTCAATTTAGGAGAGCATATCTATAAATGACAAGTATATACATGTTATGTAAGTATGCATGCAAATGATCACAATATTAATCACAATATTATTTTACAGTGTTTACGCCATGTCACACGCATGCGATCGGGTTCTGACATTTTCAAATTTCAAGTGTTAGTGAGGTCAGTGATAATCTAATATAGAATTTAGGAATGGGAAGGCATGCATAGAAGTGCCTGAATACCAGTTGCCCTTTTAAAAACCTGAATAGCAATATCACATGCGTGTGACCGAGCGAAATAAAACTTCCAAATCAAATATTCACTGGACATCAACGTGGAATATTGGAACACGAGAATGTTTGTCGTCATATTACCTTATTCAGTGAAATTAGACAAAGGTTTCAGTCTTCGACGTTACAAAGTAGCATATATCACATGGAAATGGCCTATTTAAGAACTAAAAATAAAGAGTAAAGAGTTATTTCCTAGGTCTACTGAACAAGTTCGTAAATTGATTACTGCAATTTCATTTGTTTATAAGTAAGTAGTTTTGCGTTCCTCTCAATGAGTCGCTTGCACGTAGGATAAATGTAGCTGTGAAGTAAATTATTTTGTCAAGCTGGAGCGTATTTAAGTCTAGTGTCTCGTGCTGGCGAGTAGAACCGAAAAACAGAGCGAATAAATTGTCCGAAGATAGGCGAGAGATGAGTAGGTTATATAAGTATGCATGCAAATGATATACTAATCACAATATTAATCACAATATTATTTTACAGTGTTTACGCCGTGTCACACGCATGCGATCGGGTTCTGACATTTTTAAGTTTCAAGTGTTAGTGAGGTCAGTGATAATCTAATATAGAATTATTTAGAAATGGGAAGGCATACATAGAAGTCCCTGAATACCAGTTGCCCTTTTTAAAACGTGAATAGTAATATCACATGCGTGTGGTCGAGCGAAATAAAACTTCCAGATAAAATATTCACTGGACATCAACGTTGAATATTGGAACATGAGAATGTTTGTCGTCATATTACCTTATTCAGTGAAATTAGACAAAGGTTTCAGTCATCGAATTTAGAAAGTAACATGTATCACATGGGAATGGCCTATTTGAGAACTGAAAATAAAGAATAAAGAGTTATTTCCTAGGTCTACTGAACAAGTTCGTAATGTGGTTACTGAAATTTCATTGGTTTATAAGTAAGTAGTTTTTGCGTTCCTCTCAATGAGTCGCTTGCAAATAGGAGAAATGTAGCTGTGGAGTAAATTATTGTGTCAAGCTGGAGCGTAGGTAAGTCTAGTGTCACGTGCTGGAGAGTAGAACCGAAAAACAGAGCGAATAAATTGTCCGAAGATAGGCGAGACATGAGAAGGTATGTTTGTATTCCACAGTGGTTGATAATGTACTCCCAGTATTGATTCCGTGCAGATATTAACAGATGAGACTGGCAGGAGAACATTATGTGCATCAGTTCATTTTCGAACACCATGGAGCACAACACACATACAGAATTGTTGACGAATGTAGTTCGGTTTAGTAGTCGTACCATATTCGTGTACTTTACGGAGTGTTGTGCGCCTATGAACTGCAGTCTGTCCCATAGCTGCCACTGCTTAAGCGGATTGCGATGGGTCAAGGACAGTACTTTTAGTCTTGGATCAGAAACGACCGCTGAAAGCCAAGAGTTGGAATATGAACGCATAACGGAGTCTTTTGCTAATGCCTTCCATGCATCCTTCGATGGAAACGTCCCTTCGTCCATAAAGTTGAAAAGATTGTCGATTAGGTCGTACTTGGTAAGGAGCTGGAATATTTCTTGAGTGAAGCCTGACGTAGATCTATTGAAGAGACGTTGTTGGTGAGCCCTAATAAGAAACAACCTAAGTGGGGTTTGGTGATGCATGGGCAGGTGGATGAGGTTGCCAAGGAAGCAGAGTTTTCTTATGTGTATTTGCTGTTCTATTGGCATTATTCCTAGCAATCCAAGCGATAATCTTGTGCTAGCTCTCTTCGGGAGTGTTTGTATACTTTTTGCACATGTCCGAAGTGACCTCTCCATGATGGGGAGACTCGACGAGTATTCCAGCGGGAACAACTCACACCCATACAGAGCCTTCGGCAACACTACACATTTAAGAATTTCTCGCAGGGATGCCGGTGTCAGAGAAGAAGTGTTTGCTTTCCGTGCAATGGAGAAAAATGTTTTCCGTAGTTTTGAAGATACAATGTGCCCTTGTGTTCGTCCGTTTGCGAATTTATTCTGAACTATGCCAAGATGAATACTTTCTCTATGCTCTGGTATATTGTTTGGCCCTAAACACCAAGATCTACTGGATTTAGAATAGATGGACTTGGATTCATTAAACACAACTATGTTGCTTTTAGTATAAGAAAAAGAAAAACGCCACTTGGTGCTATATTTGTAACATATGTCCAGAAGGCTATCTAGACCGGATTTAGAAAGAGAAATACAGGAAGAAAACACGATTTGACCGACCTACACCCCAGATCAGCTGTTCAAAATCCCGTTCAGCAGTTCATCTGGAGCAGTTCAGCAGAACCTCCGAAACTCAGTTAACCCGATTTTTAGCGAAGATATTCGAGTGTATGTGATGCAAATGACTTGTAATCGATGGGCCATAACGAGATACATATATATAAAACCATTTGGCCGGCGTCCACCCCAGTTCAGCAGATCAAACTGGATTTTGAACTGCTGAACTGGTGTGAAATGTTTTTCTCTCCATGTATTTGGTTATGTATGGCCCATCGATTACAAGTCATTTGCATGACATACACCCGAATATCTTGTTAAAAATCGGTTAAACTGAGATTTGGAGATTCTGCTGAACTGCTTGAGATGAAGTGCTGAACGGGATTTTAAACTGCTGAACTGGGGTGAAAGCCGGTCAAATCGTGTTTTCTTCCTGTATTTCCTGTATGGGCCATCGATAAAAAGACTTTTGCACAACATACCCCAGTCTATATTAATTAAAAATCGGTTAAAGGGGTACTGTACGCCATTTTCATTAAATTTCCGGTGACAACAACGATCTAATATCGATAATATATGGAAACATAAGTAATTTGAGTCGAAGATGTATTCTGTAAACGCTCAGGTTAATAGGCTATCTTAAAATTAAATAATTTAAAAGTTAATAATTTGATATAAATTGAATTTATGACTGGAGCCATAAAATGGCGTCAATTAAATTACGAATTTCCGTAATCAAACAAAGTAATTGAGGGATACTGGATTGTTAAACCGATCGCACACACGATTGCTTAAAATATTATGATGATACGGGGAGAACACTCAAGCCACTCACTGACTAGCGATGATACAATAACTTAAATGATTATATGGGACTAGTATGCCTATAATATAACTTTTATTTGATTCATTTGGTTGAAAACTGTACAAAAATTACTCGACAACGACAATTTGTATTTTTGCATTCCGGTAAATTTGTCATCCGTAACACTACTTCGTACTCAACAGACTTTCAAATAATGACAAATTTGTTACCTTATTCTCCGACTCGGAGACTATAGAAACCAACAACAACATTTGGCGTACAGTACCCCTTTAAACTGCGTTCGTTGAATTCTGCTGAACTGTTCCCGGTAAAGTGCTTAACGGGATTTTGAACTGCTGAACTGGGGTGGACGTATATAGGTCAAATGGTTTTCTCTCCTTGTATCTGGTTATGGCCCATCGATTACATGTCATTTACGTTACCTGAACGCGAATATCTTCGTTAAAAATCAGTTAAACTGAGTTTTGGAGATCCTGCTGAACTGCTCCAGATAAAGTGCTGGACGGGATTTTGAACTGCTGAACTGGGATGTAGGTCGGTTAAATTGTGTTTTATTCCTGTATTTCCATATGGATCATGATAAAAAGTAATTTGCACAACATCTTCCAGTCTATATTCGTTAAAAATCGGTTAAACCGAGTTTGGGAGAATCTGCTGAACTGTTCCCGGTAAAGTGCTGAATGGGATTTTGAACTGCTGAACTGGGGAGGATGTATATAGGTCAAATGGTTTTCTCTCCATATATCTGGTTATTAAGGCCCATCGATTACAAGTCGTTTGCACCACCTACACCCGAATATCTTCGTTAAAAATCAGTTAAACTGAGTTTTGGAGATTCTGCTGAACTGTTCCGGATAAAGTGCTGAACTGGATTTTGAACTGCGGAACTTAATTGGGGTGTAGGTCGGTGAAATCGTGTTTTCTTCCTGTATTTCCTTATTGACCATTGATAAAAAGTCATGTGCACAACATACTCCAGTCTATATTCGTTAAAATTCGTTTAGACTGAGTTTGGGAGAATATGATGAACTGTTCCTGATAAAGTGCTGAACGGGATTTTGAACTGCTGAACTGGGGTGGACGTCGACCAAATAGTTTTCTCTCGACGTATCTGGTTATGGCCCGACGATTACAAGTAATTTGCATCACATACCGAATATCTGAGTTAAAAATCGGTTAAGCTGAGTTTTGAAGATCCTGCTGTACTGCTCCAGATACAGTGCTGAACGGAATTTTGAACTGATGAACTGGGGTGAAGCTCGGTCAAATCGTGTTTTCTTCCTATCCTCGTTAAAAATCGGTTAAACTGCGTTCGGTGGATTCTGCTGAACTGTTCTCGGTAAAGTGCTGAACCGGATTTTGAACATCTGAACTGGGGTGGACGTCGGCCAAATGATTTTCTATCCATGTATCTGGTTATGGCCCATCGATTACATGTCATTTGCATCACCTACACGAGAATAACTGCTTTAAAAATCAGTTAAACTGAGATTTAGAGGTTCTGCTGAACTGCTCCAGATAAAGTGCTGAACGTGATTTTGAACCGTTGAACTATAGGGTGAAGGTCGGTCAGATGGTGTTCGCACTATATGTATTTAGTTAAGGCACATCGATCATAAGTCATTTGCATGACCTATACCCGACAAACTGTATTACAATTTAGTCAAACTGCGTTCGGGGAATATGCTGAACTGCTCGATATATGAACTGCTAACGGGATTTTGAACTGCTGAACTGGGGTGGACGTCGGTCAAATGGTTTTCCCTCCCTGTATATGGTTATGGCCCATCGATTACGAGTCATTTTCACAACCTAAACTCTTTGTCCTTCGTTATAATTGAATTAAACTGCATTCACGATAATCTTCTGAACTGCAGCCACCGTACTGCTAAACGGGATTTTGAACTGCTGAATAGGCATGGTGTGGGGTCAAAATATGTCCCCTTCCTGTATTGACATATAACTCTTATATTACGTGTCATTTACACAACCTATACGACCGACTATCGTCGTTATATTTGAGTTAAACTGAAATCGGGAAAACTTTTGATCAGCATTTTAGGTGGTAACCTGCTGATCAGCAGATGATTCAGCGTTTTAGGTACTCCCAATAATAACTTAAAATTATGACAATTTTAAAACTCCATTGTTGGGAACACTAAATGTGTTCCAACGGCCACAGCGACATCCACTCAAACTACGTTCATTTCTTACATTTATTAAACAAAATTTCCTTATTAATTTCTATAAACTATGTAGGTAGTTTGGATATTACACATGCTGAACTGCAATTAGTTAGCCCATTAGTTTACCTGTGAATTATCAATCGGCTTATCTATGGCCGCCGTCTTGGAAAACGTCTATAGTTATTCTACCTACCACGTTTAGTCATCTATGTCAACAATGTGTGGTGTCGATCCAATTGTCGGTTAAAATTGTTAAATTTACTATATATTTTCATAACCCGATTGTTTTACACTAAATCTTGTTCGGTGATTGTTCATCTGCCAATTGGGCCGTGCATTTCATATATCAATCAAACACACCATAACAAGAACCCAGATACTCGTTATTATAACTGGGTGTGTTTGTAAGTGTGATGATACAGACAAACCGATCGAACAAATTCACCTGTATATATAGTGCAGACCCTCGTCATAGATCTAACATGCGATAATTGCTATGTTTAGAATGGAGAACACCAAGCGTCCGCCTACAAGCATCGGCAGCCTATATAACACTCTGGCGGGCAATTATCCAGTAATAAGACAACTATATTTTTTATTATAATAAAATAGTATATTACAGTCCGTATTATCTGTGAACAATTTACATACGGGAGTTGATCAACTTAGTATAGTTCAGTTACCTTTGAACGGATCTTCCCTATTTATACACATGATTGTGACATGTATTTGGAATTTTATAGTCTGCTGGTGTTTGAAAGGTGGAGTTTCACGTTCTACAATAAAAAATATTCCGATTACAATGCGATCCACCAACAACACACTATTTTAGAAAAAAAACGTTTGACCACGCAGGGTTGAATCCTTAGAGCTTAGCGTTATGTTTCTGTCCATACATGATTATCAATTTTTATTCTAGAGAGAGGAAGACGCTCTGTGGCCTACACTGGCGACGTCTTCCCGCCATCATGGAATTCGAACAATATAGAGAACATTCTTCCGTATGATGCAAGGGAAGACATGCGCGATGTACGGCGTGACAAGAAACATTATAAAGCCGACGTGTACCCAACAAGATCCGAATCAGCGAATTCATCGTGGCGCCGACACAGACACAACCGACGCTATCGTCTGCGAGACCTCAGGTCCAGAGTTCTCTCGAGCTGATTCAATTTATATCAAATATGTTCAAAATATGCGCTTCTGAATTAAGGATTTTCGTCGCTCTGATAAGTGACCTACTTCTCGTGCATCGTGCATGATTACACACCGGTATATTTGGGATACCACAAATCCAGTGTAATAAGAATTGTTTACATATCGACATGTGTTTATAATGTATCACACAGAGCGCCATTTAAGTTTAAAATATGTTCCATTGTGGGTGCAATTCAGTTACACAGATGATTGATGCTTTTGTGTAAACATGGGAATTGAAACAAAGTGCATGCTAACCGTACTAAACTCACGTTAGTCAAACAAAGATTACTTAAAAACACTAAAGCTTTGTCTTTTGAAACAACTGTCGACATTCTAGGTAAGAACTGGCTCTAGTCTTAATGTATATTTGAATTAGGACAAGTTTTGCAACTGGGATAAAGTTGCATAAAACATATGGCAAGCCAAACCGCTATTTAATATTAATTTTACTTAAGTAAAATGACACTTTATTTCACTTAAGTGAAATAAAGCGCCATCTACATGGTTTTATTTTACTTAAGTAAAATAAAATGACACTTTATTTTACTTAAGTAAAATTAAATGACAAATTAAAACGCACACTAATTTTACTTAAGTGAAATAAAATTACCATTATGTTACGCCCTTTTTATATTTTACTTAAGTAAAATTCGTTTTTACTTAAGTAAAATAAATGAACATTTGGGTTTATTTCACTTAAGTGAAATAAACGCCATCTACCGGTCATCGATAGATGTCATTTATTTTACTTAAAGGGATACTGTACCCAAATGTTGTTGTTGGTTTCTATAGTCTCTGAGTCGGAGAATAAGGTAACAATTTTTCTATTATTTGAAAGTCTGTTGAGTACGAAGTAGTGTTACGGATGGCAAATTTACCGGAATGCAAAAATACAAATTGTTGTTGTCGAGTAATTTTTGTACAGTTTTCAACCAAATGTATCAAATAAAAGTTATATTATATATGCATACTAGTCCTATATACTCATTTATCGTCGCTAGTCAGTGAGTGGCTTGAGTTTTCTCCCCGTATCAGCATAATGTTTCAAACGATCGTGTGTGCAATGGGTTTACTAATCCAGTATCCCTAAATTATAATTTGATTACGTCTGGTACACGGAAATTCGTATTTTAATTTACGCCATTTTATGGCTCCAGCCATAAATTCAATTTATATTAAATTATTAACTTTTAAATTATTAAATTTTAAGATAGCCTATTAACCTGAGCGTTTACAAAATACATCTTCGACTCAAATTACTTATGTTTCTATATATTATCGATAATAGATCGTTGTTATCACCGGAAATTTATTGAAAATGGCGTACAGTACACCTTTAAGTAAAATAAAGTGCAACCGGATGTTAAGAGTTATTAATGATTTCCCCCCAATCAGTTTAAAGACCATCGCCAAATCCCACCAAACCACATGTGACCTTGTTATAAGGACAGCGATTGTTTTATGATATATAGATGACAGATTAGCACCAACCTCATGCAATAAAATTGAAAACATTCCACACCCACTGCCAGTACTGCAATAATAAGAGAAAACTGCTAAAATGTGTGATGCGTTTGTGTTGTTTGATGCTTATTGTGCTGGTACATGCAGTGGGCGAATTTATTCTAGTCTCTGGGTGCTCTCGTATTACATCTCACTGGGTGCACGATATGTATTGGTTATAGTTCCCTCGAGTTGTCAGGTTAGAAGTTTTTTGCATAGGTCATACTTTTCAACATTTTAGTCAGATATTTGCGTAAGTTACACGAATGCATATTCTTTCTAATGTCACAGTTAGGTGCTTTTTTCTGAATAACATGAAGATCATAGGGTGCTGGGGGGGGGTTAGTTAATGAAAATAAATCTTATTTTGTTGGCCTTAGGTCTGCATGCGTGTCGTGAGATGAGATCATTAATCATCATTATGGCAATTAATCCGAATTGCTTTTGACCGTTTACCTTTAATTTGTCTCGAGTGCATGATAACAACCGTTTGTATAGCTAAAATATTTGATATGGATTATCGCCGATATAACAATAGGTTTACCGAGTAAAGGTCTACTCAAGAGTGAACTATGAACACACCATGCATACATTGTATTGGAAAAGTGTTGTATATCTAGGATCTCATGTATACTCTGGCTGTGATAGAATTATTTATGGTTGTAACTGTATTCTGTGAAACAGACCGCCACCCTGCTGTATAATGACAGCTAACAGGCTGCATCAGGCAAACGTCAGATAAGAGGTCATAAAATTGTAGCACTCTCAGCTTTGAGCGATACGTATTCTGATCTCCGTGCGATGCAAATCTCCTATATCCCCTTCAGAGAATATTCTATCAGTCTCTCGTATAACCCTGGAAATTGAGTCCAGTGTTGAAACGACTGAATCTGCCATAATTATGTAAATACGTTAGGCTTATTATTAGTAAATGGAAGAAATCCGCCATTTATAATACACACCGGGATATAACTTTCTCACGAACATGAACAGCACTGCCGGCGCACGTGCCAAGGGAGCAATTATTAGTTTGCATGATGACTCCCATAGTGGGCGCTTTATTTCTCTTAAGTGAAATAAACGCCATCTACCGGTCAACGATAGATGTCATTTATTTTACTTAAGTAAAATTAACGCATTATTTTACTTAAAGGGGTACTGTACGCCATTTTCATTAAATTTCCGGTGACAACAACGATCTAATATCGATAATATATAGAAACATAAGTAATTTGAGTCGAAGATGTATTCTGTAAACGCTCAGGTTAATAGGCTATCTTAAAATTTAATAATTTAAAAGTTAATAATTTGATATAAATTGAATTTATGACTGGAGCCATAAAATGGCGTCAATTACATTACGAATTACCGTAATCAAAACCAGTAATTGAGGGATACTGGATTGTTAAACCGATCGCACACACGATCGCTTAAAATATTATGATGATACGGGGAGAACACTCAAGCCACTCACTGACTAGCGACGATACAATAACTTAAATGATTATATGGGACTAGTATGCATATAATATAACTTTTATTTGATTCATTTGGTTGAAAACTGTACAAAAATTACTCGACAACGACAATTTGTATTTTTGCATTCCGGTAAATTTGTCATCCGTAACAAGACTTCGTACTCAACAGACTTTCAAATAATGGAAAAATTGTTACCTTATTCTCCGACTCGGAGACTATAGAAACCAACAACAACATTTGGCGTACAGTACCCCTTTAAGTAGAATTCTTTTTTACTTAAGTAAAATAAAGGTCATTTTTTATTTTACTTAAGTAAAAAAGAATTCTACTTAAGTTAAAACATGGTTAATTTTACTTAAGTAAAATTGTTTTTTACTTAAGTAAAATAAAAAATGACCGTTATTTCACTTAAGTGAAATAAAATGACATTTTATTTCACTTAAGAAAAATAAAGTGTAATTTTATTTTACTTAAGTAAAATTAATATTAAATAGCGGTTTGGCTTGCCATAAAAACAGAGGTTTACATGTATCGCCTAAATAAATGTGTGTGCTCTTCAAATTTGGTTTCATGGACTTCGGTGCAAGTGCTACATTGATGCTGGTGCACCAATGTAGATGTACTACATGGACTTTGGTGTTATGTTTCTTCAAAAACGCTTAGAAACCAGCTCATAAATCACAATCTTCACGAAGAATCGTTGTTTTATGTCTTGGAAACATGATACAAACTATCAAATTCGAGAAGAACAGCGGTAAAACACATTTGTTTGTGAATTGTCCCACTTAACAATTTCTGACCTTATAAACATGCAATGTCTGATTTTACGAAAGGGCTTACTCAACGCAATGTGGTGCACACAGTCGAGTCATGGAACATACGTCACGTGGTATTTGCAAAACTATGTCTTGTTGATATTACCTCGGGATAAAGTACAATGGAAATTATGACCATTTGGGTTCCTACTTAGGGGCGAGTTTGGTTTATGCTGTCGCGTTGCAGCGATTCGAGTACATCAATATATTTGGTTGCGTAAAACCACTGCCAGTTATATATAAAGGCTTGATGAAACTTACTAACAAGTACTGATATATGTAGATGTCTGGTCGTTTCGTCTGTGTGAAATAAAGTAAGTGAACATTAAAGTATGTTTCCCGACTGATTGGGAGAGACCATATTTCAGTTGCCAACATGAACCAAACTTTCCATAATTTGGAACCAACTGGGCATACTGTTTGCATTGTATAATCCAGGTCATGCCATGAATCTCTACACCAGCTGATGACGTAGAGATCACATTTCACCTGTGCAAATCCTGTGAACTGTTTGATGTTATGACAGGGAAGTTATAACATTGAAAACACAGTATATAAACACGTAATACATTTCTTAATTAATATATGTAGTTCACTGTAGGTGGTGGTCCCAACTCGAAGTTGCACGATTTAAGTGACTTTGTAATCGATTTTTCTTTGCATCGATCGCTCGATCGCTTGATACAATTGGAATTTCTTCCGGGTAATCAATTCAATGTTTATTGCGATATCGACTAAAAAAACGTCAACAAAAACATGCAATATCGAGCTGGGACCACACCCTAATGTGAAGTAGTTTATTGAGGAACAAATATTTAAAAAGAAATATATTCTCTGCCTTATCTGTTCAATGTTACAAAGTCCCTGTCAGAACGGGTCAGAACAACAACAAGTTCCCAAGTTTTGTACTGACGGAATATGATCTGTTACGTACCTTTATTCTGAAGACCCTATACTCCGAATATCCAATATTCCGAAGGTCCGATACTACGATGGTCCTGTATTCCGAAGGCTAAATACCCCGAAGGTCCGATATATATTCCGAAGTATTAATACTTCGAAGGGCCATAGCAATAGTCCGAAGGTTTAATACTCCGAAGGCCTAATATCCCGAATGTATAATACTGCGAAGTTTGTATACTCCGAAGACCGATTACTTCGAAGGTCCGATACTCAGAAGGTCCAATACTCCGAATGTTTTCTGATTTAACGACGATAGATCTACCGATGCATTGTCGTGACTGTGTGGTCATGAGATTCCGAATCGTCTAAGTGGGCCTTGGACGAGAGCAAGCGACGTAAATTTGTTCCTTGTTTCGTATTCACCATATATATTTCATAAAATAACCGGAACGACCACCTCAAATTCGTGCATAGGGCTCCACATCGGTCAAACATTTTGGGCTGAAAAAAGTTTAGTCGATGTTGAAAAAGTGGGTCGAAAAGTGGTCCGAGCGCTGTTCACCCAAAGTTATATTTTTTTTCGGCGCGAGCAGCGATCGGACCATTTTTCGACGCCTTTTCATCCTCGACCCACTTTTTTCAAACTCGATCCAACTTATTGTCGGCTCAATATGTTTTGCCGAGGTGGCTATGAATGGTTCTGGAGTTATCCCGACTTTCCCTATGTTCTACCCATAATTTCACTTTCTACCGAAATACTTTGTGGTAAAAAAATTCGTCTCACACCACTGAGGATGTTCCCAGAGTCATTTCATCCAAATCCCAATGTTCCGACCCAAGCAGCATTTGGACTACTTTTTGACCCACTTTTTCAAACTCGACCCGTGACTCGCGTCAAGAAGGAGCGGGAGAGGGAGGGCGAGGCAGAGAAGAGAGGTTGGGGAAGGAACAGAGTTATTAATCATGAACCAGGTGCGAAATATTATATTGGCAGTAATATATATCTTTCTTCCTCCAATTCAGGAGAGTATATCTGAACAAACAAAAACATATAACGGGAATAAGCGATAAATATTTACAGAATAGCATGTAATGAAATGAAAAGTTAATTCGTATGCAGGATTCTGTGATGCATACTATAATCCTGGCATGCAAAAACCACCAGACTTAGTATGTCCCCAAATTGCGGTCTACACTACCCCAAACCAGTCAGTGTTCCGGGGGATTCGGGCTGGACTAGAAAACCAGATTCCACTAAAATGGTGATACATTTATATATACGTATAGGGCGGATGGACCTTCAATCATAACAACAGCGGAAAATGTGGCAAATTTTGAATGTTACCGTGCAACAAATAAATCCTGACACGCGTTATATCCGACCATCGACACCATAGTGAATAAATAGCGTTAATAAAACAAGACAGTCAATGACTGTGGAGACGCTCACCAGACTGTAAAGACTGAGAAGTCTGTGACTCGGAAGACCATACCAGTTAGTACTTGTAAAATTCACTTAAAACAAGTAGTCATAAAGAGTGAGTAGCCTAGAGGGTCTCTGTTGAGCAGTGGGGTGTCCTTGATCCCAACTCTACATAGGCCATATACACCAAATGCCATTTCTTGATTGGTCGAACCCATTTTAACTAATCTGTAACCCAGTCCCAAGTAACACAAGGACCCTCCATACTAGTTACTACATATATTCTCTTGAGGAGGAGCCATTTTAAGAATTACTATGGGGGAGACTTGTGTCCCTGGTCGCATCCCTATTTGAACTGGTGAACCCATTTCAACAAATCTGAATCCCAGTCACTCAGGGACTCTCTAACCAAAATGTATGCTAAATATGCCAAATGGTTCCTGAGAAGATGTTTTACGAATAACTAATGAGGGAAAGAATTATGTCCGTGGCTCTGACCCTATTTGACCCGGTGATTCAATTCTGAATCAAATCTGAATCCTAGTCATCCATACCAAATATAAGCTGAATAGGCCTGATGGTTCTTGATAGGAAGAAATTTTAAGAATTACAATGGGTGGACAAATTATGTCCCTGGCTCCGCCATTGTGTGACCAGGTGACCTCATTTTAACACACCTGTATCCCTGTCACCCAAGGACCTTCCATACCAAGTATAAGCTAAATAGCCCCGATGATTCTTGAGATGTTTTAATAATTACTATGAATGGAAAGAGTTCGGTCCCTAGCTATGCCACTTTTTTACCATGTGACCCCCATTTGAACAGTACTGAATCCCAGCCACATAAGGACAATCCACACAAAATATGTCTCAATTCTTCATCTCAGGTAAGCTAAGAAAAATGCCTCAGTTTCCCATATGCAATTGCCTGAGAAAACAGGTATTTAGTTTTACTGGCCTATTTGTATTTGTATATATTTCGCACTAAGCACCTTGTAAATATTGCACTTCTCGCCAGTTACATGTGAATTCATGTCTTAGAGATTAAAGCATAGCCCTATACCTAACTGTTGGATTCATCATTCACACTTGGCCTTGGGAGTTTGTTGTCATAAGCCATAGGTCATTTATATACAAACTCTCTAACAGAGAATTTTAGGGCATTAATCAAAGGAGCTGTCACTCCAATCAGATTTTGTTAACACTGCCATTTCATTTATTACGTTATAATCAATGTGACTTCTATGTGGTGTTAAGTAAACATTATGTGACTGTATGCACCTTCCTCATATCTCATAGAGCTCGGGGTAGCTACTGTTTGCATGTTCTTGATTTTAGACTGATCTCAATTAAAATTTAAAAAAACATTGTTTTGTTTTGTTAAATTGAACAAGGAGATCAATCAAAACAATTTTTTTTAAAGAGTTGTGTCCCTGGCTATGCCCCAATTTGACCCAGTGATCCCATTTGAACAAATCTGAACCCCAGTCACCCAAGGACCCTCAATACCAAATATAAGCTAAATCGGCCCAATGGTTCTTGAGAAGAAGTGAATATTTATGGAAAAAGGGCTAAAACTCTGTAAAAAAGACTCCGACCAAACCCACATTCGAACTCGATTTGTATTTTGTTTCAGATCGGATAGAAAATTCTTGTGTTATCGCATTATGCGTAAGGTGTCAACGGATGGACAGACAGACAGACAGTCGACGCATGGACGACGAGTGGTCAATCCGGACGTCGACACTATGTGTACGTACTATGGTATGGGTACACATAAAAATATTCAAGCTGGCTTGCAAAATGTCCAAAACATTTGGTAGAAAAGTTAATATTTTCAAATGTATGCTGTTTTGTAAAGGTAAACACATTGTGATTCACTTGGTTATTAAACATGTCACTTAATCAATTGACAACTATATTTTATTATGTTTGTCCCAGTACCTTATGCGGCACGACCATTTCATTTTAAATCATGCAGTAGGTAATTTTGCCGAAAACTTCTTAGGCGTAAAAAAAACCACCTTTGTTTCCGGTAACCCTCCCTCCCGTTCGCCAGATGCCACACCCCCGTATTCTTTTTATTTGAGAAATAAAACAAATTCCAAAATTCCCAATTTACAATCTGAAAATTAACAATCTCATTCTACCAATTTGACTTTGTTCTTCCAGTTTCTCTTAGTTTAACTTGCTGATTTTAATTCGATAATTGCAAAATCGCGCTCACATAATACACCAAACCGGGGTTAGTGGGCTAACAAACATCCAAAAACACGATTCCCCGAAAATAGGCAGCTTTAATCCAAAATCTTTTAGACAGGTGGGTATGAAATATGTTTATTAACTCAATTTGGTATGTTTAGGGGTGTTGATCAATAGAAATTAAATGGCTTTAGACATATATGACAATTGACGGTTTCATTGGATGAACCATTGGTGATTTGTGGGGAGGTGCAGGGGGCGGGGATTTATTTTTTTAGCAAGGTTGAATATTGTTCACATACAGGGAACTCATGCTTTAACGCAACATGATATTGTGGAATAAATACTTAATTCTACATGCTCGTACTAAATTATACCTAGAAATTGGCAAAAATCAATTGTATATAATATATAATAGTCCTGTCTATAATTTGTATATAATAATTTCAACTACTAGAATAAAGTATCAGATTTATTAGAGGTATTGTCTTAGTGTGAGCTGGTTTATACCTGTCATGTATCAGATTTATCGAGACCTCACAGACTTTATAGTATGAGCTGGAATATACACTGTTGTTTTATTCATTAGTTCATTAATTTTTAAACATCTTATTTTTAAAATTCATTTGATAGTGTCATTATTTCAATTAGAAAATTCCCAATTTACCCTGCAAAGGTATCTATTTGCCCCAATTGCATGGTCTATTTTATTTGGCCTTATGGGATTCTGGCCATGATTTTGAACGGAAATGAGCAAAACTCTGAAACTGAGATTTACATAAGCATGTCCCTGCTCTGGCCCAATAACACGTGGAACCATTATATGTAAGAGGGAGTCAGACCAGGTAACACGTCTATCGGGGTGGGCGTCCCCACACTTAGCACACTAAAATGACAAATAAATAGAAACCACAATGCTTGGCAGGTAGACCAGAAGGCTTTTTATAAAGTCGAGCAAGGAGATTCGTGAAAAACGGCTTAATAACATCAAATTATGGGCCATTGCCATAAAGATTGATTGAATAATGTCACGAAAACCGTTTCCTCCATTGTGCATAAAAAGGCCACCAAGATGAAGACTCTCTGACATTACCTCCAAATAGATTAACATATACTTGAAATATTATGGAAAGTGATAGCCATCAAAGGTCCAACTGTACAACTCACCCGTGACCATACAAACATGTTATATATACATAAACGCCACATAAATGACCATGTAGCCCCTCGCCTTATACACATATACCTCACCCATAACCATAGAACCATACTTGGGTTTACCAGTAAATCACATACATGACTATACAGCATTGCGTCACCATTCAGGCACACCAGGTATACTCCTGCACTTCACCCATGGCCATATAGTCACTTCATGTATACATATTCCTCCACATCCGTGATCATACATGTACATGTATGTCCATATATCCACTCAATGTATACATATACAGTGAAACCACAAAAACCATAGAGTAACTCCGGATGTACATATACACCCCACCAATGACCATACAACTCTTTTATTATACCAACGCCCCGCACATAAGGCCATTCGTACACTCCAGACTTGAATATATTCCTCACTCAAGACCACTCAGCCACTCACTGTATACCCATGCACAACATTCGTGGTCATACAGTCAATCGTTGTTTACCAATTCACCTCACCATTGGCCATACGATCAATCCATGTATATATATTGGCAACACCATGGCCACATAGTCAATACATATATACAATGTACATAAACACCCCACCAATGCCTATTATAGAGTCACTCCAGGTATACATTGACACCTCATAATTGACCATGCATACCTTCTAGATATAGCAGTACAACGCGCAGCACCTCACCATTGGCCATACAGTCACTCCATGTATACATTTTCTTCACACCATAACAATATACCCGCTCAATATATACATATACCATAGAGTCAATCCATGTATACATGCACACCTCGACAATGGATATACCAATACCATGCATGACCATTCGTACACTCCCGATTTGCCTACACACATCGCCCATGACAATTCAGCCACTCGATGTATACGCACACCCCATCCACGATCACACAACTGCTCTCTGTATACCTATACATCCACCAATGAAAACACAGTCACGGCAAAATCATAACCATGACCACAAGGGCACTTCATAATTATACCCACACGCCGCCAATGAACATCCAGCTATATATACTTCAGGTATGCATATACACTTCAACAATCATGACCGTACAGTCATATGCACACCTATATACATTACACATAAGCATACAACCACTCCCTATTTATCCATACACCCACAGCCCCACACATGGTCATACAACCAACATATGTAGACATGTACATATACACCGACCATGACAATAGTCACAAGGTACGCATATATATTCCATACATTCACTATATATATATATACATAAACAGCACACAGATGCACATACAACCACTAGCATTATACCAACACACCACACCAATAACCATACACACAATCATTGTACAGCTATTCACCGCACATATATGACCATACATTCACCCATTCTTTACCTATACATATCACCAATAACACACCACCCCATCACCATATAGCTACCCCTTCGCACCATTCATAACCATACAATAACTCCATGCAGAACTATTCACCTCATCTATGAATACACATTCACTCCCTGACTGCCACTTTGACATACGCCATATATTTAGTTGATTTTCATGCTAGTGATCGAGATTAGCCACCTAACATGGTTTCACTCAGTTCCGTTTAGACGTTCTGCCCATGTCCGTTAAAAATATGGCCAGAATTCCAAAAGACATTTCTGGCAAAATTCCATATTACAGTACATAATTTAAAATGAATTTGTCGTGGCTCAGAATGTACGGAAACAACGAGAATGAAACATGTAGTAGTCAGTGGATTAATAGTAATACGATTAATAACCAAGTGAGTTACATTTTGCTAACTATTGGAAACAGAATAATCATGTTCGGGATATATGTAAAAGAAATCAACTTTTTTTTTTACAAAATTTGGCTGCCATTTTGGAAGCCATCTTGGACAATTTTGTCTAAAAACATTATTAGTGTGACACATTTAAGATAGAACGAAACAGTAAACAGTTTTGATCCCAAAGATAGTTCTATTTACTTGAATAAATGGTCCAAATATGAAAAGTAAATTTTTGCCGATTTTGATGTAAAGTTTGTGATAGAAAAATCCTGGTAATTTCAGCAGTTAGGTTAGTAGCACTTAACCAATGTGCATCAGAAATGTTAGAACTTAGGCACATAAGACAGAATAGACAAATCTATTCATTGACCACAACTTGTAAGCGATTACATGGCATGCTGGGCCAATATTTACCTTTTCCCAGGTTTTGGCCGTCATTTTGGCAGCCATTTTCAGATCAAGTAACAATTTTGATTCCATTGAGTTAAAATATTCATAAGTCATGGTATGCCTCACTTTATAGTTTGCACAATTCTGTCCATTTCTTGTTAAAATAAGACTAGAATCCTAACAGTGATTTTTTGTGAAATTTCATACCGAGTTCTGTTAAATGTAATGTTTGAGGGATTGGATGGAGCTAGAATCTCACGAATGGCATATTTCATTGCTCCAATGATCAGTTGATATGAATAATACAAAAAATAAAGTCACAAATATGAACCAGTTCCATACAGCAGAAGATATTAGTGAAAAACGTCAATTTATCAACTTACGGCTACCATTTTGACAGCCATCTTGGACGGGAGTTCCAATATTTACCCTAAAAATGTAGCATTATATCTCGCAGAATCATACTTAATGTATATGGCAAATTTAAAAAAACAATTTTCATGGTAAGATTAATTGCGACATTTAATAAATTATATAATCACGAAACGCCTTTTAAATTTGGAAAACCCCTTAAAAGAGGTAGTACAGGATATATTTGGTCGACCTCTGTACCCCCCCCCCCGGTTGTTACCAAGAAAAAAAAAGTGGCGCAGAGACTCCAGACAAGATGGCGTCCATCAAGGCGGCCATTTTTTTTATATGCACCAGGTTTCTTTGATCGCCGTTATAGTACAGATGTTATCACATGCGGTCTTGTTTTCCGCTCGATTCGTTTTGCTAATATACGACCCTTCCAAATTAACCAAAAATCCGACACCAGAATCCAATATGGCGGCCAAGATGGCCGCCGAAATGTAAAAATATGCTATTTTCCTGACGTGTTACCACCTTTCGTTTATCTCTGTGGGAAAATATTGGCATCTTTGCGTGATGTTATATATTTATCGTATAGAGGAGTCATTGGCGAACACATGGGCACCATAATATACATTCATTGTGGGATATTTTTGTCCGATATCACGTTTTCCCAAATGCCGGTATAATAGGTCAAAGCCGTTAATACCGCAATACCGCAATGTAATGTTTCGAATCAATGAATGTTATTGATATCATAACAACACCCATGCATATATATGTGCAGGAGATACTCGAGCTAGGATTCCTCTTATACCTGAGTTGAGGAATATTCGCCCAAATCCAAGATGGCGGCCAAAATGGCCACCAGAAATAAAAAAATCGCCCAAAATCGCTGATTTTAACATCAGTGAGCATTATTGTCATGACAACTCCACACCTGCTTACTATTGTGAGTTGGGAATACTTAGGCGAAGAACTTTCATTGTACCATATCCAAATAGAAGTCCCCCAAATCCAAAATGGCGCCCACAATGGCGGACAGATTTTTTAAAATTACCGAAATTCCCTCATATTCACTTCATTGGGCATTATTGTCGAGACAACTCCACCCATGCTTACAGTTGAGTTGGAAATACTGAGGTGAAGTAATTACCTTACATCTCATGCAAGAAATGGTTTCCAAATCGAAGATGGTGGCCAAAATGTCGACGGAAATTTGAAAACAGGCCTACATTCCTTTACTTTCTTACGATGGGCGTTATTGCTTCGCGATTTCTACCCACCATTACATGTTGATATGGAATAGTGACATGAAGTATTCAATTGATACTCACAGTCAAGATCGCTGCTAAATTGGCGGCTAGAAATTGAAAAGAAATCGATATTTTCACATACTAATTTCAACTTTTTGTCATAATATCGGTATGTATGTACGAAACTGTATATACACCATCTACTAGTTCAACTTAAACGTATCAAAACGCATAACATAGCTAGTATCCTTCTGGAAAGATGAAAACCCACAATTAATATCACGATGTGGCATTTCGAAATCCATTCTCCACATAGTGCCGATAATGGCCGTATAGTCATATTAAAAGTGCGCCGAATAGTCATATCAGAACAATTACCTGATAACAGATTCTGATTTGCCACGTCACTTCCATAATTATCTGGACCAGCTTTCATTTCTTTGTCTGATAAATCTAGGTCGCTCACACCGACAAATATTCACCACTTCCTGGGAGAAGGGTCCCTCTAATCATAACGTTTCAAACAATTCATTTTCCGGTGTCTAGCTCACGATATTAAATATTTGCTAAATATGGGATTTGTGCGTCATCTTGAACTAGGAAGGCATATGGTCGATGAGTATACAAGCTTACAGAAGGTCATCTCCATGTATGTGTCTCATACCCCATGGGGATAACGACATGTACACTTGGCGAACCAGTTAGCTAGTCACTTCTCAATATATGGGCCGTCAACTCACAAACTCAGCGAACGCATTGGCATACGTGGACAACTTCGACAGTGTTTCTAAGGTTGCTAGCTGTCTCATTCCCTTGGACAGATGTCTATCTGCTAAGGAGAAGACCATAGTGTACCAACTACCCACACTTCTTGACCATGATCCGAAGAAAACTATGTGACGTCCCGCAGTTGTCTTGTCGAATATCTCCCAGCAGAGGAGAACAATACTCGCGGTGCTAGTTTGTGGACATGCGTCATGATAGTGGGAATAAAATGGGCCACGGTATACACCACCCCTACACCTGGTTCATGTTTAAGATATAGAATGTCATGCGTGTCGGTTTTTTTTTTTCGTGTGGTAAGATTGTATTTCCACATCCGTTTCGAAGCCGTTCTGATTCAACTTGACCAGACGTACAATTTTTTCTGGATAATACTATGCTAGCCTCCCTCAATACAGTCGGATGGACTAAAGGATATTGTCTTTATAGCATGAAGTTATGCGTTTTTGTTATCCTCTCTCATGGTTAGTGTCAGTATGTGGGCGGTATTATTCAAGAAAATGTCAGGAACTGTGGTGCATTTATTTCACTATGTATTTAAAGAACAATTTATAGTATCGATGGCAATGGCTGTGGACGTTGGAGAACGCGACCTTTATGATCATATAGCTTTATATATATATAACTTTAGAATATAGTAGTTAATATCTCATGCAGGAAAATGGTCGCAATGGTGATGCTACCAATAATCACTTGGTGTACCAACGTATGTTGAACTGAATGCAAAAGCTCATCAACGTAACATTACTCTGGATGTTCTTCGCTTTGAACATTTCACCCTTCTGGTGATGGCACTTGTACTTTCTTGAACCATACCACGCAGCGTGAGTATGGCATATCAACCAACTATAAAAGGTATCGCCTTTAAGACTACACCCCAGTCTTGATGGGGCTTATACAGTAGTAGCCAATGGCACACGCCTGGTCCAGTTGACTAAGAACGACTTCCAAGCGGATGGGAACATACAATCTTAGCATACAAGGAAAGCAAAGCCACACATGAGATCCTGTCTGAATCTAAAACATATCAAAATAAGGGGCGGTGCAGTCATGGTCCAATTTCATTTCCACTATCATGACACATTCATGTCAGGCTTTCAACATTCGAAGCCATATACATAAGTTGTCCGGGTACGTCAGTGCATTAGATGAGTATGTGAATTGATGAACCATATATTGAGAAGTGGCTGTTTGGGAAGATCACCAGGTGTACACGTTATTATCCCCATTAGGTCACCATAGCTGACAATACGCAGATAGATAGGTCCTTCTGAAAGCTAGTATACGCATCGACCGAATACCTTTCTAGTGTATCGCACAAGATGACGCCCATACCCCGTATATAGCATCTGAATTATACCATAGCTATACCACGAATGAAGCTCGCCAAGAATAAGGATAAGGAATTCCAACACGTGAGCTGGACACCGGCATATGTATTGTTTGAAACATTCCGATTAGTGGGACCCTTCTACAAAGAAGTGTAGAAAACTGTTGTTGTGAGCGAGATAGATTAATCTGACGAAGAGGCGGAAACTGGTCTAGATAATACTGAATGTGGCAAATCAGAATAAGCTCAGGTACTGTTGTTTTGATTCTTGGAAGTTATATTATGACTATTCGGCGCACCTATATACGGTTACGGCCAGTATGGGCCATTGGTGGAGAATGGAGTTTGAAATGTCACATCGCGATTGTGGGTTTTCACCCTTCCAAAAAGCTACGACTTATGTTGGAACTAATAGATGGCTTATAGTATGTACCGTTTCGTCTATGCAGATCGATATTATGACAAAAAGTTGAAATTAGTATGTGATAATATCGGCTTCTTTTCAATTTCTGGCCGCCAGTTTGGCAGCCATATTGACTGTGAGTATCAATTGCCAAACCCTAATGAATACTTCATGTCATTATTCCATATCAACATGTATAAATGGTGGGTAGAAATCGCGAAACAATAACGCCCATCGTAAGAAAGTAAAGGAATGTAGGCCTGTTTTCAAATGAATGTAGGCCTGTTTTCAAATTTCCGTCGCCATTTTGGTTGCCATGTTCGATTTGGAAACCATTTCTTGCATGAGATGTAAGGTAATTACTTCACCTCAGTATTTCCAACTCAACTGTAAGCATGGGTGGAGTTGTCTCGACAATAATGCCCAATGATGTGAATATGAGAGAATTTCGGTAATTTTTCAAAATCTGTCCGCCATTGTGGGCGCCATTTTGGATTTGGGGGACTTCTATTTGGATATGGTACAATGAAAGTTCTTCGCCTAAGTGTTTCAAACTCACACTAGAAAGCAGGTGTGGAGTTGTCATGACAATAATGCTCACTGATGTTAAAATCAGCGATTTATCTATTTCTGGTGGCCATTTTGGCCGCCATCTTGGATTTTGGCGAATATTCCTCAACTCAGGTATAAGAGGAATCATAGCTCGAGTATCTCCTGCACATATATATGCATGGGTGTTGTTATGATAGCAATAACATTCATTGATTCGAAACATTACATTGTGTTATTATTAATAACATATATATGCATGGCTGCTGTCATGATAGCAATAACATTCATTGATTCGAAATAGACATCGCGTTATTAGCGTAGATTCGGCGTTGACCTATTATTATATACCGGCATTTGGGAAAACGTGATATCGGAAACAATATCCCACAATGAATGTATATTATGGTCCCCATGTGTTCACCAATGACTCCTATATACGGTAAATTTATAACATCACACAAAGATGCAAATATGTTTCCACAGAGACAAACGAAAGGTGGTAACATGTCAGAAAAATAGCATATTTTCACATTTCGGCGGCCATTTTGGCCGCCATATTGGATTCTGGTGTCGGATTTTTGGTTAATTTGTAAGGGTTGTATATTAGCATAACGAATCGAGCGGAAAACAAGACCGCATGTGATAACATATTTACTATAACGGCGATCAAAGAGACCTGATGCATATAAAAAATGGCCGCCATGATGGACGCCATCTTGTCTGGAGTATCTGCGGCCACTTTTTTCTTGTAAACAACCGAAAGAAATTAGAGGAGACATTAAGAAAGAAAATTAGTGGGGTGAAGTTGAGTCCTGTGGGGGGGGGGAGGGGTGCAGAAGTCGACCAATATCTCCTGGACTAATACCTTCTGTAAGCTTGTATACTAATCGACCATATGCCTTTCTAGTTTCAAGATGACGCACAAATCTCATATTTAGCAAATATTTAAAATCGAAGTGTTGAATACTTTGTCCGTTTGAGCGACCTAGATTGATCAGAAAAAGAAATGGAAGCTGGTCCAGATAATGGACGTGGCAAATGAGAATCTGTTATCAGGTAATTGTTCTGATATGACTATTTGGCGCTCCTACAGTTACGGCCATTATCGGCGCTATGTGGAGAATGGATTTCTAAATGCCACATCGCGATTATTAATTGAGGTTTTCGTCCTTCCAGAAGGATACGAGCTATGTTATGCGTTTTGAGACGTTTTAGGTTGAACTAATAGATGGTTTATGTACAGTTTCGTCCATACATATCGATATCATGACAAAAACTTGAAATTAGTATGTGAAAATATCGACTTTTCAATTTATGGCTGCCAATTTAGCCGCCATCTTGACTGTAAGTATCACTTGCCAAACTCAAATGAATACTTCATAACAATATCAACATGTAATGGTGGGTAGAAGTCGCGAAACAATAACGCCCGTAAGAAAGTAAATGAATGTAGGCGTGTTTTCAAATTTCGGTCGCCATGCAGTTTGGCTGCCAATGTCATGCCATCTTCGATTTGGAAAACCATTTCTTGCATGAGATGTAAGGTAATTACTTCACAGTATTTCCAACTCAACTGTAAGCATGTGTGGAGTTGTCTCGACAATAATGCCCAATGATGTGAATATGAGGGATTTTCGGTGATTTTTCAAAATCTGTCCGCCATTGTGGGCGCCATTTTGGATTTGGGGGACTTTTATTTGGATACGATATAAGGACACTTCTTCGACTCAGTGTTCCCAACTCACAATAGTAAGAATGCGTGGAGTTGTCGAGTATTTCCTGCACATATAATATGCATGGCTGTTTATATTGTCATGATAGCAATAACATTCATTGATTCGAAATAGACATCGCGTTATTAGCGTTCATTCGGCTTTGACCGGATCATGTACCGGCATTTGGGAAAACGTGATATCGGAAAAAAATATCCAACAAGGAATAAATATTATGGTCCCCGTGTGTTCAATGACTGTTTTTACGATAAATTTATAAATCCACGCAAAGATGTCAATATTTTCCCACAGAGACAAACGATAGGTGGTGAAATGTTAAAAAAAATAGCAATTTTTCACATTTCTGCTGCCATCTTGGCCGCCATATTGGATTTTGGTGTCGGATTTTTGGCTAATTTGTAAGGGTTGTATATAAGGATTAACTGTCATGTGGACTGTTTTTATGGAGATGTAACCGTGAGGTAAGTGGACATAACTTGTGTAAAACCCGAAGGGTTTTACATACAAGTTATGACCACTTACCTCACGGTTACATCTCCATAAAAATAGTCCACATGACAGTTAATCCTTATATTTATATACATTTAGCGAAAAAGCCACTTTTGTAAATGTATTTAAATCGAAAAGTGTATCGTGACAAAAACAGCCCAAAATACCCAATAGCACCCTTGGCAAAAGTTAATAGGAACAATTTTTCTTCATATTGAAACCCGACGATGTATTAAGTCAAGCCTGCCGAGTCCAAATGCGCCCAAAACATTACGCGTTCGTCTTTCCAAACCCAATGACGTATCGATGGTGTTATGAGCTTGGTGTTATAAGGCGTTGCGCATTCACCGAGAAATAACTGCAACTAGCCACGTGGGCGCCGACCAATCAGAATGCTGGATTTAGTGATGACAACATATGTAAATATATTAGCATAACGAATCGAGCGGAAAACAAGACCGCGTGTGACATCATCTTTACTATATAATGGCGTTCAAATAGACCTGGTGTCAGTATATAAAAAAATTAATGGCCGCCATGATGGACGCCATCTTGTCTGGGGTCTCTGCGGACACTTTTTTTCTTGTTAACAACAGAAACAAAATTAGAGGAGACATTAAGAAAGAAAATTAGTGGGGCCGGTGAAGTCAAGTCCTGGGGCAGAGGTCGACCAATCTCCTGGACCAGTGTGAGTTATTTAAAATACACGCAATTGTGAGTTGATTTAATATCTTAAGTCAGCGGCCCATACGTGATCATACGTACGGTTGTGGTTTTAATTCTTTCGAGTTCAATTCCATAACATCCATAAATATGTATTATACATGTATATCAGAATGATTATTTGGATCATAAGCACCCGTATTTACAACAAATTAATATGACACAGACTTTAGTACTCTATTCGCTGTAAATTTTATTCGAGATTATCTTTACACGGCATGTATAACTAAGAACCGAAATTGTCAAGATACAAGATTTTGTCGAAAATATTTTTGTCAGTATTGAATTCACGCAGCTGAATGCGCAAATTCAAAGTGCGTGAATTTAAAACTGAGCGAAAAATAATACTGCGCGAATTTAAATACGAGTAAGGATGGACGATTCGGTGTGACTGAACACCAAGCCAAACCAAGCCATAGGAAATAAAGAAGCAAAATTGAAGTTTATCTATATTATTATGTATATGTGATGTTTATATGACAAAATACAACTATTTTTGATGAGCGAAAGACCAATTAAACCGCATAGAACACACCGCGACGGACACCAAGCTGCTACGGCTTGGTGTTTGGACAATTTGCGTTGTGGCTTGGTTCAAATAAAATAAATCTTCCGTCAGCTTTTATCTATAATATGTATTTTTGTGATGTTTATATGACCAAATAAGACTATTTTAATGATATTTGATGGACGAAAGACCAAATAAACCGCCTAGAACACAGCGCGGCGGACACCAAGTGGTATTTGGTCATATAAACATCACATATACATAATAATATAGAAAATAGCTATATTTTATTTTATATGAACCAAGCCACAACGCAAATTGTCCAAACACCAAGCCGTAGCCAAATTTATGGCCGGAGTTATGGGCTAGCCGGGTATTTTTTTAACAGTAATTTGCTATCATATTCGCTATAGACGAATTCACCCAACAAGACAGTCAATGAATGTGGGGTCGATCGCCGCCAGACTGTAATTAAAGACTGAGAAGACTGGGACTCTGATGACTACAACAGTCAGTACAAAATAAATCACTTAAGACAAATAGTTCTAAACATGGACATAATAGCTGGAGGTTCTTAGATGAGCAGGGCTCTTCATCTTGAAATTTATAAATGCACACCACTGACAAATCTCCAACCCCTTACCCTTTTTAAACAAGACAACCAGACCACAGTACTAATTTCACATTTTGAACATCAGTCTTTTACAACTGGTACCGGTATTTCAAGCTCAAACTTTTGAATATTTCCAATCTGACATCCCCCATAAAGTTAAAATTTGTGGCCATTTCGGATTTTCGGTCCAACAGTTAAACCTGAAGAAGGAACATATGGACTGTTGGTTTTAAAATATACTGGTTGGAAAATCAAACCGAACTATGAGAACAATTCTAACCTATTTTTGGTGTGAAAATCTAATCTACAACAAATGTTGTATCAGGCATGAAATTTTCAACTGTTGAATTTTTTTTATCAAAGTAGGATGTCAAAACTCCACCACTCTACACTGCCTCAAACATTGCCCCCACCTAGGCAGCTTAGAAATAATTAGGAATCTACATATTATTATACCAGTACCAAACAGCATAGATACAGGTAGGTAGGGTTGGTGGGGAGAGTTAAATCTCTTTTCGCTGCCACTATTTGAACAAATGTGAATCCCAATCTATGAGATCCATTCATCTAGTAATTTAGAAAGGGTTGATTTAAGAGTTGAAGTGAAATGATTTCCCTCAAAAGTTTCCTAAAAAATTACCCCGTTTGAACATATATGAACCCAGGTAACCCAAGGACAAAAATATAAGCTAAATAGGCCCAATGGTTCTTGAGAAGAAATTGTTTTAAGAATTACTATGGAGGAAAGAGTTATAGCCCTGGCTTCACACCTATTTGATGAACTTATTTGAACAAATCTTATTGTGAGTCACCAAGGGAACATCCACACCAAAATATATCAACCCATTCCGTCTTTAATATTGATCTGGAGAATAAAACAATTGTTGATGGATAGACATCCAGACAGACAGATGGAATGACAGCCCGACAGACAGACAAATTCAATTCAATATAACCCCCAATTTTTCTTTGAAAAATCAAGGTATGATTTCACCTGGATAAGTGGTGGTTAAGAAAATAATATGGGAACAGCCAGCCTGAATTCAGTATGTCTGACATTTGCAGAATGAGGTCCCCAAAGGGTGAATTTAATATGCTATTCCACAAGGTGACCTCATTCTGATTAGGCCTCAACTGCCATGGGAAACATTGAATCAGATTGAAGTTCTCCAGTTGAAGTTGGTGATGTGCACCCATTGGGCACTTCGATTATGCATTGTATCTTCTGCAAAGTAGGGGATATAGAAACTGAACATAAGGGAAAAAGTAACTAAAAAATTTGATACTCTAGATAATTCCCAGAAGATGGGGCCTAAGCAGAATTAGGTCCCTGGAGGGTTTATTTGGTAATGTTAGCCTGCTATACGGGTAGCATCACTAAACTCACCCTCTGGTGAACTCATTCTGCAAATGTCAGACACACTAAATTCAGGCATGGGAACAGCAGTTTGTTTTAAATTGAAAATAAAAACAAACACCTAGCAGCTAGCAGTTGTTTACACAAGCCTGCCAGATGACATCTATTATTATAATCTCAATTAATAACCTGTGTCTCTCTACAGAGATATAATATCTGCTTCTGGTGAGAGAAGTTGGAAGTTGGGAGATGATATGGGGTGGGAGGGCTGTTGGTTGGGGCAGGGTGGGGACCATGTGGGAGGGGGTGGGTAATGGAATGTTTCCATAATTTCATTAAAAATTAAAGTTTCATAACTCTGCAGATGTTATAATGGTGTCACCTTTTCAAGTTTTATAACATGTCAAATTAAGTTAAATGTTATGTTAAATTGAGCAAGGTCGCCCTGAAAATTAAAAAAATCTGATTTTTTTTTTAATTAGGTCACAGGCTCTGCCCACATTCGACCCCATTTGAACAAATCTGAACCACAGTCACCCAAGGAGCAAGCATACTAAATATGAACCCATTCGGCCCAATGAAACTTAAGAAGTTGTTTAAAGAATACTATGGTGGGAAAGAGTTATGGTCCTAGCTTCACAAACAGGGACATTTTAGGATCCTTTTTGACGCCAGACTCTACTTATATAATGGGCTACCTGGGTACTCTTATTGCTACCTGGGTACTCTTATTGCTACCTGGGTACTCTTATTGCTACCTGGGTACTCTTATTGTGGTAATTTGCCCATAGTGCGGCTATGGACGAATTCATATGAAGGCGACTTCCATTCCTTATTTAGGTCAAACAAAGAGTGTTGAAGTGTGCCCCCCCCCCCAGGTACTCTTTCCACACACCCCAATCACCAAGCCCAATACAAAATGAGATAAGTTCAAGTAGGGCACCCATGCCATGTCCCGGTCCCTTGACCATTTAGGTAAAACAAAGGGTGTTGAAGGGTGGCCGCCAAGCCAATCTAAATAATCACCTATTTCACCCCACCCGATCCAAAATGGCCGCTGTCCAGATGGGTTCAAATAGGACACCCATGCTATTTCTCGACCCCTTTACCGAATTTGGTCAAATAAAGGGTTTTGTAGGGTGACCCCGAGCCAATCTAAATATTCACCCATAACGATCCAAAATGGCCACTGTCTGGAGGAGTTGAAATAGGGCACCCATGCCATTTCTCGGGCCCATGGCCGATTTAGGTAAAACAAAGAGAGTTGTATGGTGACCCCGAGCCAATCTAAATATTCACCCATAACGATCCAAAATGGCCACTGTCTGGAGGAGTTGAAATAGGGCACCCATGCCATTTCTCGGGCCCATGGCCGATTTAGGTAAAACAAAGAGAGTTGTATGGTGACACCCAAGCCAATCTAAATATTCACCACTTCCACCCCACCCGAATCCAAAATGGCCGGCGTCCAGAGGGTTTTAAATAGGGCACCCATGCCATTTCTCGACCCCATGACCGAATTAGGTCAAATAAAGGGTGTTGTAGTGTGGCCCCCCAAGCCAATCTAAATATTCACCCCTTTCACCCCACGCCAATCCAAAATGGCCACTGTCCAGAGGAGTTCAAATAGGGCACCCATGCCATTTATTGGCCCCTTGACCGATTTAGGTGAAACAAAGGGTGTTATAATGGCCCCCCAAGCCAATCTAAATATTCACCCCTTTCACCCCACCCGATCCAAAATGGCTGCCGTCTAAGAGGACTTCAAAAGGCACCCATGCCATTTCTTAGCCCATTGACTGAATTAGGTCAAACGATGTTGTAGGGTGGCCCCCGAGCCAATCTAAATTTTCACACCTTTCACCCACCCCAATCCAAAATGGCCACCATCCAGATGGGTTCAAATATGGCAAGCATGCCATTTCTCGACCCCTTGACTGATTTAGGTCAAATAAATGGTGTTTTAGGGTGGGCCAAACACCAATGTAAATATTCACCCCTTTCACCTCAACCCGATAAAAATGGCCGCTGTCCAGATGGGTTCAAATAGGGCACCCATGCCATTCCTGGCCCCTTGACCAAATCAGATCAAACAAAGGGTGGCCCCCAAGCCAATTTAAATATTCACCCCTTTCACACAACCATGATCCCAAATGGCCACCGTCCATTTGAACCCCTCTGGATGGTGGCCATTTTGGATCAGGTTGGGTGAGTGGGGTGCAAGTAAAGAGCCACCCTACAACACCCTTTATTTGACCCAAATCGGCCAAGGGGGTTAGGAAATGCCATGGGTGCCCTATTTGAACCCTTCTGGACGGCAGCCATTTTGGATCGGGTGGGGTGAAAGGGGTGAATAGATTGGTTTGGGGGGGGGGCACTCTACAACACCATTCATTTGACCTAAATTGATCAAGGGGCCGAGAAATGGCATGGGTGCCCTATTTGAACTCCTCTGGACGGTGGCTATTTTGGATCGGGGTGGGGTGAATATTTAGATTGGCTTGGGGAGCCACCCTACAACCCCCTTTATTTGACCTAATTCTGTCAAGAGGCAGAGAAATGGCATGGGTGCCTAATTTGAACTCCTCTGAATATTTAAATTGGCTTGGGGGCCACCCCACAACACCCTTTGTTTGACCTAAATATGAATTTGTTAGGAATAACGAATGGAATTCACCTTTGTGAATTAAGCCACGTGAACTATTTATGACTAAATATAAGAAAGCAGTGCTCAGGTTTCTAATCAGTGATACTCTAATTTAGTAATTTATGACGGGCATCAAAGTTGTATAATAACAAGGGGTACGCATTTAAGATGCTTTTGTCGAGTTTTTTGGCAGTCCAACCAAACTTCTGCCAATAAGGTGCACATCTTCGGGGGAAAAAGTCGGACGGTGGTATATTATTGCAATAGACCTATATACCAAATATCAATTGAATCTGTTAATATTTCATTGAGTTATCGCACTAACAGTGATAAAATTGTTATTAAAATAGAAAAACTAAGACCCATAACTCCGGGAAAAAAATTCGGACAAACCAGGTTTTTGAACTCGTCCGAGATATTGTTGCAAGAGACTCATATACAAATATTGTTTAAATCGGTTAATATTTCATCGAGTTATCACGCTAATGGTGATAAAATTGCTAAAAATAGACAAACTAAGACCCATAACTCCGCGAAAAACATTTGGACAAACCTGGTTTTCGAACTCGTCCGAGATATTGTTGCAGCAGACTCATATACCAAATATTGTTGTTGTAATCAGTTAATATTTCATCGAGTTATCGCGCTATCGGTGACAAAATCAGGGGGGGGGGGGGGGGGGTCACACAAAAGTTTTATCATACAGGGCCGCGGTGGGTGGGTCTGAAGAGGCCCTTGTTTTAAGTTGTTTTCAAATATATTCATTAATAATTGTGTTCTAAGGCAGGTTATGGCCTTTACAGACACTTAGGAACAGGGTAGGTATAAGATATAAGTAATACAGGGGAGATCTTCCAAAACATACCTACACCGGGCGGGGTGGGTGCATCTCAGAGGCCTGAAAAAAATTGTTTGTGCAAATATTTTTCAACCCACATTATGGACATTGATTTAAGTTGTTTTCACTAATAAATGTGTTCTAACATAGATTATGACCTTAACCAACACTTAAGAACATATGTAGGTATAAGATAAAGCACTCTCTGGTGCCAAATAAAAGTGATGACTGAATAGTAGTGCTGGTTTGCATTTCACCTCAAATTAATATTGAATAGTGCCTGATAGTGCTGGCATTTTCACTCTGGCATGTCTAATGACCAAATAATACTAGTGATGCAGAGTGCTGGCTAACAAAATACCTCAAATTAAAAAATAAACATGCCAGCCTGTTTATTTGGCTCCAAAGAGTGATACTTATATACTATACTAGAAGGTGACCCGACTTCGTCCGGGCTATTAAAAAACCAAATTTCAAGTCGATTGCTCCACCCGTTTCCTAGATCTGGTCTGCGCATGCGCGAAGCTGGTGTCGCACGTGCTCGGCGACCCGATAAAATTCGTATCCGGGGCAAGATACATTCACATACCAAATTTAAAGTCAATATCTCAACCCGTTTCCGAGATCTCGTCTGCGCATGCGCGAAGCTGGCGTCGCACGTGCTCGGCGACCCGATAAAATTCGTATCCGGGGCAAGATACATTCACATACCAAATTTCAAGTCGATAGCTACACCCGTTTCCGAGATATATAGCCCAATGTCATTTGCGGATACCTCGGCCGGTGATGAGTTAACGCGACAGTCAAATGCATCGGCAGGGTGAGAGTTAACGTGATCTAACTGTATGACCTCTGACGACGTCATAGAAATTACGCATTGATTTTATCCTGATAAAAGCATCGTACCACTTGTACCTAATAATTGAGGCAGATAACTAAAACGGATACATACATATTATGTATCGTTGGAAAGATGAAGCCACACAGATTCTAACCGTGCAAATTATATGACTGGCAATTTATTATTCGCGCTATATCGAATCGATTTGTGAGCACCGAACTGAAATATATTAGCGCAAAAACGGCGTAAAAATAGATTTGACCTCCGCACGTGAAAAGTTGACCTCGCACGGACAAATAAATATGCCTATGTTCGTCTCCGACCGAAAACACATCCAAATACCAAATTTCATCGGAATTGGCTTAGTCGTTTTGGAGTCCATCGATTTCAAACACACAAACAAACACATACACACACACACACACACACACACAGATCTTTCAAAATATATAATAGACTAGAAGGTGACCCGACTTCGTCCGGGCTATTAAAAAACCAAATTTCAAGTCGATTGCTCCACCCGTTTCCTAGATCTGGTCTGCGCATGCGCGAAGCTGGTGTCGCACGTGCTCGGCGACCCGATAAAATTCGTATCCGGGGCAAGATACATTCACATACCAAATTTCAAGTCGATAGCTACACCCGTTTCCGAGATATATAGCCCAATGTCATTTGCGGATACCTCGGCCGGTGATGAGTTAACGCGAAACAGTCAAATGCATCGGCCGGGTGAGAGTTAACGTGATCTAACTGTATGACCTCTGACGACGTCATAGAAGTTACGCATTGATTTTATCCTGATAAAAGATCGTACCACTTGTCCCTAATAATTGAGGCAGATAACTAAAACGGATACATACATATTATATATCGTTGGAAAGATGAAGCCACACAGATTCTAACCGTGCAAATTATATGACTGGCAATTTATTATTCGCGCTATATCGAATCGATTTGTGAGCACCGAACTGAAATATATTAGCGCAAAACGGCGTAAAAATAGATTTGACCTCCGCACGTGAAAAGTTGACCTCGCACGGACAAATAAATATGCCTATGTTCGTCTCCGGCCGAAAACACATCCAAATACCAAGTTTCATCGAAATTGGCTTAGTCGTTTTCGATTCCATCGATTTCAAACACACACACACACACAAACAAACACATACACAGATCTTTCAAAATATATAATAGACTAGAAGGTGACCCGACTTCGTCCGGGCTATTCAAAAACCAAATTTCAAGTCGATTGGTCCACCCGTTTCCTAGATCTGGTCTGCGCATGCGCGAAGCTGGTGTCGCGCGTGCTCGGCGACCCGATAAAATTCGTATCCGGGGCAAGATACATTCACATACCAAATTTCAAGTCGATAGCTGCACCCGTTTGCGAGATATATAGCCCAATGTCATTTGCGGATACCTCGGCCGGTGATGAGTTAACGCGACACAGTCAAATGCATCGGCAGGGTGAGAGTTAACGTAATCTAACTTTATGACCTCTGACGACGTCATAGAAATTACGCATTGATTTTATCCCGATAAAAGCATTGTACCACTTGTACCTAATAATTGAGGCAGATAACTAAAACGGATACATACATATTATATATCGTTGGAAAGATGAAGCCACACAGATTCTAACCGTGCAAATTATATGACTGGCAATTTATTATTCGCGCTATATCGAATCGATTTGTGAGCACCGAACTGAAATATATTAGCGCAAAAACGGCGTAAAAATAGATTTGACCTCCGCACGTGAAAAGTTGACCTCGCACGGACAAATAAATATGCCTATGTTCGTCTCCGGCCGAAAACACATCCAAATACCAAATTTCATCGGAATTGGCTTAGTCGTTTTGGAGTCCATCGATTTCAAACACACAAACAAACACATACACACACACACACACACACACAGATCTTTCAAAATATATAATAGACTAGAAGGTGACCCGACTTCGTCCGGGCTATTCAAAAACCAAATTTCAAGTCGATTGCTCCACCCGTTTCCTAGATCTGGTCTGCGCATGCGCGAAGCTGGTGTCGCACGTGCTCGGCGACCCGATAAAATTCGTATCCGGGGCAAGATACATTCACATACCAAATTTAAAGTCAATATCTCAACCCGTTTCCGAGATCTCGTCTGCGCATGCGCGAAGCTGGCGTCGCACGTGCTCGGCGACCCGATAAAATTCGTATCCGGGGCAAGATACATTCACATACCAAATTTCAAGTCGATAGCTACACCCGTTTCCGAGATATATAGCCCAATGTCATTTGCGGATACCTCGGCCGGTGATGAGTTAACGCGACACAGTCAAATGCATCGGCAGGGTGAGAGTTAACGTAATCTAACTTTATGACCTCTGACGACGTCATAGAAATTACGCATTGATTTTATCCTGATAAAAGCATCGTACCACTTGTACCTAATAATTGAGGCAGATAACTAAAACGGATACATACATATTATATATCGTTGGAAAGATGAAGCCACACAGATTCTAACCGTGCAAATTATATGACTGGCAATTTATTATTCGCGCTATATCGAATCGATTTGTGAGCACCGAACTGAAATATATTAGCGCAAAAACGGCGTAAAAATAGATTTGACCTCCGCACGTGAAAAGTTGACCTCGCACGGACAAATAAATATGCCTATGTTCGTCTCCGGCCGAAAACACATCCAAATACCAAATTTCATCGAAATTGGCTTAGTCGTTTTGGAGTCCATCGATTTCAAACACACACACACACACACACACACACAAACAAACACATACACAGATCTTTCAAAATATATAATAGACTAGAAGGTGACCCGACTTCGTCCGGGCTATTAAAAAACCAAATTTCAAGTCGATTGCTCCACCCGTTTCCTAGATCTGGTCTGCGCATGCGCGAAGCTGGTGTCGCACGTGCTCGGCGACCCGATAAAATTCGTATCCGGGGCAAGATACATTCACATACCAAATTTAAAGTCAATATCTCAACCCGTTTCCGAGATCTCGTCTGCGCATGCGCGAAGCTGGCGTCGCACGTGCTCGGCGACCCGATAAAATTCGTATCCGGGGCAAGATACATTCACATACCAAATTTCAAGTCGATAGCTACACCCGTTTCCGAGATATATAGCCCAATGTCATTTGCGGATACCTCGGCCGGTGATGAGTTAACGCGACACAGTCAAATGCATCGGCAGGGTGAGAGTTAACGTAATCTAACTTTATGACCTCTGACGTCATAGAAATTACGCATTGATTTTATCCTGATAAAAGCATCGTACCACTTGTACCTAATAATTGAGGCAGATAACTAAAACGGATACATACATATTATATATCGTTGGAAAGATGAAGCCACACAGATTCTAACCGTGCAAATTATATGACTGGCAATTTATTATTCGCGCTATATCGAATCGATTTGTGAGCACCGAACTGAAATATATTAGCGCAAAAACGGCGTAAAAATAGATTTGACCTCCGCACGTGAAAAGTTGACCTCGCACGGACAAATAAATATGCCTATGTTCGTCTCCGGCCGAAAACACATCCAAATACCAAATTTCATCGAAATTGGCTTAGTCGTTTTGGAGTCCATCGATTTCAAACACACACACACACACACACACACACAAACAAACACATACACAGATCTTTCAAAATATATAATAGACTAGAAGGTGACCCGACTTCGTCCGGGCTATTCAAAAACCAAATTTCAAGTCGATTGGTCCACCCGTTTCCTAGATCTGGTCTGCGCATGCGCGAAGCTGGTGTCGCGCGTGCTCGGCGACCCGATAAAATTCGTATCCGGGGCAAGATACATTCACATACCAAATTTCAAGTCGATAGCTGCACCCGTTTGCGAGATATATAGCCCAATGTCATTTGCGGATACCTCGGCCGGTGATGAGTTAACGCGACACAGTCAAATGCATCGGCAGGGTGAGAGTTAACGTAATCTAACTTTATGACCTCTGACGACGTCATAGAAATTACGCATTGATTTTATCCCGATAAAAGCATTGTACCACTTGTACCTAATAATTGAGGCAGATAACTAAAACGGATACATACATATTATATATCGTTGGAAAGATGAAGCCACACAGATTCTAACCGTGCAAATTATATGACTGGCAATTTATTATTCGCGCTATATCGAATCGATTTGTGAGCACCGAACTGAAATATATTAGCGCAAAAACGGCGTAAAAATAGATTTGACCTCCGCACGTGAAAAGTTGACCTCGCACGGACAAATAAATATGCCTATGTTCGTCTCCGGCCGAAAACACATCCAAATACCAAATTTCATCGGAATTGGCTTAGTCGTTTTGGAGTCCATCGATTTCAAACACACAAACAAACACATACACACACACACACACACACACAGATCTTTCAAAATATATAATAGACTAGAAGGTGACCCGACTTCGTCCGGGCTATTCAAAAACCAAATTTCAAGTCGATTGCTCCACCCGTTTCCTAGATCTGGTCTGCGCATGCGCGAAGCTGGTGTCGCACGTGCTCGGCGACCCGATAAAATTCGTATCCGGGGCAAGATACATTCACATACCAAATTTAAAGTCAATATCTCAACCCGTTTCCGAGATCTCGTCTGCGCATGCGCGAAGCTGGCGTCGCACGTGCTCGGCGACCCGATAAAATTCGTATCCGGGGCAAGATACATTCACATACCAAATTTCAAGTCGATAGCTACACCCGTTTCCGAGATATATAGCCCAATGTCATTTGCGGATACCTCGGCCGGTGATGAGTTAACGCGACACAGTCAAATGCATCGGCAGGGTGAGAGTTAACGTAATCTAACTTTATGACCTCTGACGACGTCATAGAAATTACGCATTGATTTTATCCTGATAAAAGCATCGTACCACTTGTACCTAATAATTGAGGCAGATAACTAAAACGGATACATACATATTATATATCGTTGGAAAGATGAAGCCACACAGATTCTAACCGTGCAAATTATATGACTGGCAATTTATTATTCGCGCTATATCGAATCGATTTGTGAGCACCGAACTGAAATATATTAGCGCAAAAACGGCGTAAAAATAGATTTGACCTCCGCACGTGAAAAGTTGACCTCGCACGGACAAATAAATATGCCTATGTTCGTCTCCGGCCGAAAACACATCCAAATACCAAATTTCATCGAAATTGGCTTAGTCGTTTTGGAGTCCATCGATTTCAAACACACACACACACACACACACACACAAACAAACACATACACAGATCTTTCAAAATATATAATAGACTAGAAGGTGACCCGACTTCGTCCGGGCTATTCAAAAACCAAATTTCAAGTCGATTGCTCCACCCGTTTCCTAGATCTGGTCTGCGCATGCGCGAAGCTGGTGTCGCACGTGCTCGGCGACCCGATAAAATTCGTATCCGGGGCAAGATACATTCACATACCAAATTTAAAGTCAATATCTCAACCCGTTTCCGAGATCTCGTCTGCGCATGCGCGAAGCTGGCGTCGCACGTGCTCGGCGACCCGATAAAATTCGTATCCGGGGCAAGATACATTCACATACCAAATTTCAAGTCGATAGCTACACCCGTTTCCGAGATATATAGCCCAATGTCATTTGCGGATACCTCGGCCGGTGATGAGTTAACGCGACACAGTCAAATGCATCGGCAGGGTGAGAGTTAACGTAATCTAACTTTATGACCTCTGACGTCATAGAAATTACGCATTGATTTTATCCTGATAAAAGCATCGTACCACTTGTACCTAATAATTGAGGCAGATAACTAAAACGGATACATACATATTATATATCGTTGGAAAGATGAAGCCACACAGATTCTAACCGTGCAAATTATATGACTGGCAATTTATTATTCGCGCTATATCGAATCGATTTGTGAGCACCGAACTGAAATATATTAGCGCAAAAACGGCGTAAAAATAGATTTGACCTCCGCACGTGAAAAGTTGACCTCGCACGGACAAATAAATATGCCTATGTTCGTCTCCGGCCGAAAACACATCCAAATACCAAATTTCATCGAAATTGGCTTAGTCGTTTTGGAGTCCATCGATTTCAAACACACACACACACACACACACACACAAACAAACACATACACAGATCTTTCAAAATATATAATAGATAACTGTCATTGCAGGTATGGCTATAAGGTGTTCTGATATGATGGTTGGTGGCCGCTTTTTGGGAATAACAGTGAAGAAGTCATTAATTAGTAACTGGATTATTTATGTAAAAATTAAACACAATGTTGGCTTATTGGCGCTACAAATATTACCTCACAATATCTGTGCATACTGTAGAATAACACACTTTTTATTTCAAAATGTATTTTTCAATGTCGAAAACAACATAACCGTTGATAGTTTTTCTATTGTTTGAACACTTGGAATCTGCCAGAAACGGACCAATTTAAAACTTACCTTTGATTCTGTTTGATTTGGTCTTGAATAGATTTTGAATAAAATGATTTTTTTCTTATTTTAGGGGGTGGGTCCAAAACAATCAGGCGGGAAAAAAAAAAAATTGCACAAAAAGGGTGGGTGGGTAGCAAAAGGGCTGTAAACAAATTTTTGGGCCCTGTATGTGTAAATTTTCTCACGACCCCCCCGACAAAATTGCTAAAAATAAACAAACTAAGGCCCATAACTCCGCGAAAAAAATTTGGACAAACCTGGTTTTCGAACTCGTCCGAGATATTGTTGCAAGAGTCTCATATACCAAATATTGTTGAAATTGGTTAATATTTGCGTGAGTTATCGCGCTATCGGTGAAAAACTTAACTAAAAACCATCTAAGATGGATAACTCTTGTAAAAAAGTTCGGACGTGACCCATTTTCTACAGGCAGTAAATAGTCATTGGGAGCAACTGCCATACCAAATTTTGTTGAATCCGTTCACAAATGTCAAAGTTATAAGGCATTCTTTATGTCCGCGGCCCGCCCGCCGCCAACCGTCCCTCGCCAAACCATAAGTCGTGTTTTTGAAAAACTCGACTAAAAAATAGTGCATAAATTGTTGCACTCAAAACGTTTGCTGCTTTTTATTTAATAGATAGTTTTGGGAATTTGCTCGACATTTCTAAAAACTGGTCAACTACCAACTGAACTGGTGAACAAAGTAACAAATTGTCAACGTTATTTACTTCATAATTTTATATGTGTGCACTGCATACTGTTTTTCATTCTGGACAACCTGTGATCACCTGGACTGCAGATCTCGTTTTCTATATATAAAAAAAAAATATCTCGGTTTGTATATATAAAAAAAAAATATCTAGAAAAAAAAGTTAAAATGAAAAAGAGTTGTCCCTGGCTCTGCCCATATTTGACAGTGACCCAATTTGAACAAATCTGAACCCCAGTCACCCAAGGACCCTCCATACAAAATATAAACTAAATAGGCCCGATGGTTCTTGAGAAGTTGTTTGAAGAATTATTAAGGAGGGAAAGAGTTATGGCCCTGGCTTTGCAACTATTTGACCGGTTGACCTCATTTGAACAAGTCTGAATGCGAGTCACCTAGGGAACATCCACACCAAATATGAACCCATTGGGTCTTATGGTTCCAGAGAAGATGTTTAAAGAATTGTTAACGGACAGATGGACGGACGGATGAGGAGTGATGACTAACTCTACCGGAGACTTTGTCTCAGGTGAGCTAAAAAGGCATCATTTGACTCGGCCATCTTGGCTATCAGTTGACCAATTAGGGTATCACTTTGTACGGTATAACTTGACTCGGGTATCACTTGACTGTAAGTCATACTTCAGTACTATTATTACCTCATTTAGTCCCTCATATTTCTTTCCTCCAAATTCAGAGAATTCCTCATAAATACATGGATGCGATTGGGAATATATTAAGACAGACAACAGTTGAATTGGAATTTGACCATTTAATGTCTTATTGTTTCCTTACAATTTTATCGAAACTATTATATGTTTTGAAGTGATCAAATTTGCAACTTCTTAAACAATTGTTCATTTGTTTCAAAATAATGCCTTTCTCAAGGCTTTCTTCAGGTTAAAAAATCTTGGAATGATGCAAAGGTTTTTCTTATCTTTTTCAACAGAAAAGTTTTATATAAGCACCTTAGAACATTCTGGATTATCACATAGAAGATCACAATGCAAAGTTAATATATATTTGTAGACTGAAGACATACGAAACGAAAATAATGCGAAAAATTGAAATTTTAACAAGAGATGGGCTGTTGCCCGGTGCATATCCCTATGTTAGGGAGAAAACTCCCTCAAAATCTTTCGAAAAATCGCATAATCCAAGCGATGACAATAGTTCACAACACACTCTACGTGTGTGTTGAACTAAAAAACCAACATTTACAGATAAACCAAGACGAATAGCTCTAGAATGGAAAACCTGAACAAAACAATTTAAAACCCCATTGAATGTCCTCATAGCAGTGAACATCCATACCATATTTCATTGAGATCAGGCGAACAGTGGTTGGGATATCTGTCTGGACGGACAGACAGATGGATGACCGGATGCATGTAATCCTGAATAGGTCATGGGGGTATAATAATGAAACTCATTTCATTGGCTTAGCTTGTGAATATGGGAAAGATAAATCCTTATCTATGATATTTCCAAATACACACACTCCATCTTTTCCAAAGTTGCAAATGTTTCCGGTCAGTTGAAATATTTGATTGATGGAAAGCTACAATTGCTAAAAGGCATTTTCAGTACACCAACATGTAGCAATACCAATCAGCAGAAACTTTTAGAAAAAACTTAATACTGCAGGTTAAATTTCCATTTGTTATAAATATCAATGATCAGCACTATTTAATAAAATAAAGTTAACCAACACTATTTTTATTGATTGGCTGGCTAATCAGTCGAAGATGGCCACTTTCTTTCTGACATGTGAACTAACACTCTTGGAACTCAGGGATGTTCCGCTCACAGGTTGTGTTTTTGGCTTCATGGGGATATGGCCCAAATGAATCACTTTATCAATATGATTATACAATGATGGGTGTATTCTTGAAGCATCACACATCAATGTGTCTAGTTTTGGGAGATTTATCATTTTGCCAACTATCATTCATGATGCAATTTTTGCAATCAAACCGAATTGAGTGTTCCAAATACATTTATAGCAACAATGTATGCATTAAATTAACAAGTGACCGAAGATCTTAAATTAAGAATATTGTTAAGTGCCAACATTAATACAGGTCCATTTAAAAATAAAGATATCTCCAGGGGTCTATTCTTCTGCTACAAGTTTACAGTCTAAATCTCAAATTTTAACTCCAGTAAACCTACTGTTAGTCCGAACCTAGTAAACACTATTGTGGTCTCTGTAACTAACCAGCAATACCTGACTTTTTGTTGCATTGTGAGATGTGAACAAATGAAGAAAAAAACTTTGATCATATTCTCAAAGGTAGACAAATTTTATAATGAATTTGAACCTCAATATGCAACAAATAACGATTATTTACATAATAAAGTGTTGTACAAATATAAAGAATAAATAAAAGCTAAACCAAGCTTGCACTGCATGCTGAGTGTGATCAAACCTGCAGTCCGACTAAACTCAGTCTGCACGCTGAGTGTGATCAAACCTGCAGTCCGACTAAACTCAGTCTGCACGCTGAGTGTGATCAAACCGGCAGTCCGACTAAAATCAGTCTGCACACAGAGTGTGATCAAACCTGCAGTCCGACTAAACTCAGTCTGCATGCTGAGTGTGATCAAACCGGCAGTAGGACTAAAATCAGTCTGCACACGGAGTGTGATCAAACCTGCAGTCCGACTAAACTCAGTCTGCATGCTGAGTGTGATCAAACCGGCAGTAGGACTAAAATCAGTCTGCACACGGAGTGTGATCAAACCTGCAGTAGGACTAAAATCAGTCTGCACACAGAGTGTGATCAAACCTGCAGTCCGACTAAAATCAGTCTGCATGCTGAGTGTGATCAAACCGGCAGTAGGACTAAAATCAGTCTGCACACGGAGTGTGATCAAACCTGCAGTAGGACTAAAATCAGTCTGCACACAGAGTGTGATCAAACCTGCAGTCCGACTAAAATCAGTCTGCATGCTGAGTGTGATCAAACCGGCAGTCCGACTAAAATCAGTCTGCACACAGAGTGTGATCAAACCTGCAGTCCGACTAAAATCAGTCTGCATGCTGAGTGTGATCAAACCGGCAGTCCGACTAAAATCAGTCTGCACACGGAGTGTGATCAAACCTGCAGTAGGACTAAAATCAGTCTGCATGCTGAGTGTGATCAAACCGGCAGTCCGACTAAAATCAGTCTGCACACGGAGTGTGATCAAACCTGCAGTAGGACTAAAATCAGTCTGCACACGGAGTGTGATCAAACCTGCAGTAGGACTAAAATCAGTCTGCACACAGAGTGTGATCAAACCTGCAGTCCGACTAAAATCAGTCTGCATGCTGAGTGTGATCAAACCGGCAGTCCGACTAAAATCAGTCTGCACACAGAGTGTGATCAAACCTGCAGTCCGACTAAAATCAGTCTGCACACGGAGTGTGATCAAACCGGCAGTCCGACTAAAATCAGTCTGCATGCTGAGTGTGATCAAACTGGCAGTCCGACTAAAATCAGTCTGCACACGGAGTGTGATCAAACCTGCAGTAGGACTAAAATCAGTCTGCACACGGAGTGTGATCAAACCTGCAGTAGGACTAAAATCAGTCTGCACACAGAGTGTGATCAAACCTGCAGTCCGACTAAAATCAGTCTGCATGCTGAGTGTGATCAAACCGGCAGTCCGACTAAAATCAGTCTGCACACAGAGTGTGATCAAACCTGCAGTCCGACTAAAATCAGTCTGCATGCTGAGTGTGATCAAACCGGCAGTCCGACTAAAATCAGTCTGCACACGGAGTGTGATCAAACCTGCAGTAGGACTAAAATCAGTCTGCATGCTGAGTGTGATCAAACCGGCAGTCCGACTAAAATCAGTCTGCATGCTGAGTGTGATCAAACTGGCAGTCCGACTAAAATCAGTCTGCATGCTGAGTGTGATCAAACCGGCAGTCCGACTAAAATCAGTCTGCATGCTGAGTGTGATCAAACCGGCAGTCCGACTAAAATCAGTCTGCATGCTGAGTGTGATCAAACTGGCAGTCCGACTAAAATCAGTCTGCACACGGAGTGTGATCAAACCTGCAGTAGGACTAAAATCAGTCTGCACACAGAGTGTGATCAAACCTGCAGTCCGACTAAAATCAGTCTGCATGCTGAGTGTGATCAAACCGGCAGTCCGACTAAAATCAGTCTGCACACAGAGTGTGATCAAACCTGCAGTCCGACTAAAATCAGTCTGCATGCTGAGTGTGATCAAACCTGCTGTCCGACTAAAATCAGTCTGCATGCTGAGCGTGATCAAACCTGCAGTCCGACTAAAATCAGTCTGCATGCTGAGTGTGATCAAACCGGCAGTAGGACTAAAATCAGTCTGCATGCTGAGTGTGATCAAACCGGCAGTAGGACTAAAATCATTCTGCACACAGTGTGATCAAACCTGCAGTCCGACTAAAATCAGTCTGCACACGGAGTGTGATCAAAACTGCAGTCCGACTAAAATCATTAAACACAAATATTTTTTATTCAATTTTTATATATTAACACATTCACTGCCATGCCCATTCAATTACATGCAAAAAGTACGAGATAACTTATAGTCGGCAGTGAATGTGTTAAATAGACATGGCTGATTCGAGCTTCTGTAGTCTGTTGCAATAAGTAATAACAAGAATATTTAAGAACACACCAACTATGTATATGTATTCTTTGCAATGGCAGAAACGGGAATCCCAAAATCAAAAGTAGTTATCGTCACATCTCTTTGCAATCATGTTAATTTTTTGTTGATGATTTCAAACTAGTTGGTATGGTTGAAGGTATGGGTTCTAAAACCTCAAATAAATTAGGTTGTTAACAAATGGTTGGTGGGTTTTAAAAATGTTGTGGCAGGCCTTTTGCCTTTTTGGTGTGTACCTACGTAGATGAACACACTGTTTTTGCAAATTTGGTTTTGATATTGGGTGGAATGTATTTCCTCTTCAATCTGATCTTGTATATCATCATTGTGCCATCTTGATTGTTTTTTTGGTCTCAGTTCAGATGACAACTAGATCTAATCAGTCCTCATGAATGAGAGGAACTTGGCACAAAACGGGGTGCACAGATGTGCCCAGGATGACTTTAATCAAATGATAGCAGAATTATAATTGATATTCTCATATGTGAGGCTTGGGAGCAAAGCAAAACATGCAATTAGTACCTTCATTGAATTTCATAATATACACTGAATTTCATTCATACTGAAAACAAACTGTCACATAATCTTTATTCAAAATGTGATGATAATTTGAAGAAAGATGACTAAATCCTGAAAATTTGACACCAGAAACATTTATTTCATGTGATGAAACTAAATGTATCACATTAGGGGAGAGCACCATTAAGCTATATATTTATATGCAGACAACAATTTTAATCTGGCAAATCTCTTCCCGCTTAGTAGTGTTGAGAGGTTAACCGAAATACAACTTGGTTTTGGTTTTAGAAATAAACCGACCGACCAGAAAATGTGATTTAACCAGCATTCAGTTCTCTGACAGTTTTGTGTATATGTAATATTACGTACTGCGTCGCAGAACTCTTTGCTAAAATAGACAGTGAAAAATCCAAATGCAATACTTGCAGTAAATGAATAACACCGGAACATGGAAATACATGCAATCTGTCATGTGAAAATATTCACATGACAGAATTAATCTAGTACCTAGGCATAATCACATAATACACATTGATTCCCCAATCTGTGTTATGTGACCAATACGGACTATATATGTAATAAAGTAATATGTACATGCCCATTGCCCAATTACGAAACAAGCTAACATGAGCCAATTTCAAATCTTATTTTCGCAGCATTCACAACTATATGTCAAACGAACTGCAAATAATTTATTCATCCATGCTGCAAGTGACACACATAAATTGGGGTTCAAGACAGGAGTGTCTACGCCAATATTAATTTGTGAATGTGTGGCCTGTCCTTTGACAATTTGTTCCCACACCCAATTCAACTGATATATTGTTGGAAATGATAACTTTAAAAGTTGTTTTCTCCGACTAAGAGTGATAATGATGAATATGAGTGGCATGTGAACGGATCGCAAATGGAAGCATTCAAGCATCCTTGTCATGAACCTCAATATATACATGCCATGTTAAAATGTCTTGTGTGATGATGCAAGAGGAATAACTCTAATTTATTTTAATCAATGACAATGCCAATGGAATCTTCAATTTTGATCAGCATATGCACTATGCAGGTAAAGTGACGATGCTTTTTTCCGGAGCCTTTATTGAGCTGACAGGATACAATATATTATAACATTATTATATGTTAAGTTATAAAATATCAAGAATTAGGCTCTGATATTAAAAAAAAAAAAATTATTTGAAGTACAGTTGGGTGTAAATTTGGGTTGTGGGGGGACTATTTCTTCATATCCATGAGTGAATCTGCTACTCATTCCGATCGATCAGCTGATCATTGTTGTTGTTTGAACAATGTGTTCATTCTGACGCAGTCAATCCCCAGACTGACCAGAGAGCAAATCAAATGTAGGTAATATATATCCTCGATATATATTGAGTTTACCGTTACAGTAATTTTTGGTTATCTTTCATTTATGTTCAGGATGGAAATGGTACTAAGGAAACTTTGGATTCACCTCCTGCGAAGTTGTTCAACTTGTTCTTGAATTGTTCTCTTTGTTTTAATGTTTTATTCTGTTTTCAATAAAAGGCTATAAAACTGAAACCGAAACCATGACTCAACTCTTTTTTTAAAACCAAACTGAAACCAAAACCAATGTGAAATATCATAACCTCCCAACACTACCGCTAAGATGAGCAAATACATCAAACCATCTGATTCGGTTAAAACAGCATCAAGATTCTTATAACGGTTTGTCAATGGTAAAGTTATTCATGATAACAACTATCGGCTTTATGGCATTCTAGTAAGACAACAATTTTGCAATGATATTATTAGAGAACAATTGATTGCTGCATTCTAATCAGCGAATTCCAGTTTTATAACAAATCAGTAGACATCATGCATATAATTCAATAGTTCTTGTCACAAAGTTTTGTGATAACATAAAATATGAAGAGTAGTATTATATTAATATCTCCATATAAAGTTGGAAGTGTCAGATTCTTTGAGGCTTTGGCCAATTTAGCACCAGTAGTTATTTTATAAACAATTCAGGTTCACCGACCAGATCTGAACTGGACCCGTCTCAAAATTAGCTTGAAATGTTTCCCTTTTGAACTCAAACTACTGACACTGAACGTATTTAAAGTCATTCTCAAAAGAGTTCATTCTTTTGACTGCTTTAAACTACCCCCTTTTCTCAATATGGCTCCAAGACATGGATCAGTTATTCTCAGAATTATCAGTTTTCCATATGTTCTTGGTCATAGTTACGAAAATTATTCATTTTCTTTTGATAAATGGGTTAATACAAATATAAATACATGTTCCAAGATCATCATGCTGCTTTATGACTTACATCCAGTAGATGGTGGGCTCATTTCAGAAACATTTCAAGCCTTGAGTCTATGAGTATTAAATTCATTACTCGTATAATTGCTGAAGCTATTCTAAGTTATGATAATATCAGTTATTGTTCTCTGGTACGAATATCTCTAAATCAGCATTTTCCTGTTTACTTTCATTTTGTATTTTCATTGCAGCTCGTTTCTCCTGAAGTAACTTGCGTCGAGCATCATCTCTCATTTTCATATTTTTCTTGGCCTTCTGGGATTTTTCAGGAGATGAATCAGGTGTATCTTTGCTGATCACTTTTCGTCTCATGTCTGAAACACAAATTTAAATTTTTTTTATTATGAGCATTACCACTGGGAATGTCTATTATGAGAGATGTAGACAGAACACAAGGTGTATCTAAATAAAAAAAATTTTTAAATGAGTTGCTGATGGCACAGGAATAAATTTCATGAAGCGGAGCTTGAGTGAAATGTGACTATGCACCATTCGGCAATGAGTTCGATAAAAGATTCTAGATTATGATGCAAGTTGTGTTCTGTATTTATTCCACACACTTATGTTGGATAAATTTATTCCATGACTGTGGCTACCATTGATATTATAACTGCCTTTATTGTGGTTTAATTCTGAAGAAAAAATGGTAGTTATCTGTGCATCACCCAAAGGGAATCGTTGAAACTTTGTACATCGTTGTTCTTAGCAACAAAGTAGCTCCAGCTTGTATTCCACTTGTGATATACAACAATACATATTCAATGGCTGGGATTCCATTGAGTACATGAGCCTCACATCAACAGGTGTGGAATAATAATAATTATTATTCCACACCTGTTGATGTATCAATGACACTGTTGCTCAACTTGGACAGGGAATATTGTCATAAATTACAGTCAAATGAAGTGATAAGGAATTGAAAAGTTTAAATGTTTATGTCATACTAGAGATCAACCTGGAATCCAAGATAGCTGCAAACGCCATATTTTTCAAAATTCAGAATATTTTTATAGCACCCATCGAGAGAGCATCCCAAAGAATCATATGATGTTTGGGATGATTCAAATGTTGATTGTAAGGCATACCAAATTTGGGATATAGTTATGAAAAGAGTTAAAATCCGAGATGGCTGTCGGCAGCCATGTTTTTGATAGAAATTTGTTTCAAATTTGATAAAACTAATCTATTAAAAGTCACCACAAAGATCAGTATGAAGTTTGTGATCAATCGGGTGGGAAATGTATGTTACAAGGTGTTAAATTATGTTAAGAGTAAAATCCAAGATGACTGCCATAATAAAAATAATAATAATGACAGTTTTATATAGCGATTATAAACCAACTACTTGCTCTAACACGCTTCTAAACATTACAGTATTACCCCAGTCATTGTGTACAAGCCAACCAATGAACCGGCTGCAGCCATTGCAGGCGCTGCTCTAGTTTGATCAGAACACGCTCTGATACTCAACAGTATGACAAGCTGACTGGTACTCGTTTAACACATGAGTGGTGTGAAGCCGACACAGTATGAGCAACCTTGCAGATGATTTGAAACAGCGAAAAATCTGACTATTGCACGTCACTCAAAGAGGCCAAGCCACCACTGTGTGAAGACTCACAATAGACCAGCGACACACTGCAAACTCATAACGCTGTGTGTACAGCGAATACAAGTCCGACACGCTAACCACTGGACCTCCAGATAAAGTATTGCTTTGGATAGCATGTGTTCATATTATGGTTATAGGTAGGGTTAAAACCGATAAATCAATACCAAGATCTATACAGGTGAAAAGTGTGTCATGATTAATCTGGGTGTGAATTATGAGAGTGATCGGGTGAGATATATTTTACTTTAGGCATCATCTCAAAACTACTATCGGGATCCCCTGGAGGTAACCCCAAAGATCTATTTGAAGTTTAGTGATGATAGGATGAGGGATATGTGGTCTGTAGGGTATGTCAAAAGGATTTAGTCATGCAAAAAGTAAAATCCAAGATGGCTGCCAGGGGCCATGTTTTTCAATGAAAATTATTCAAATTTGATAGTTCCCATCTAGAGGTAATCCTAAACATGCCTGTAAATTTTCAAAACAATTCTCCAATAAATGCGGGATGCAAGGTGTGGCGGTGGATTCAAATTTGAAATCCAAGATGGCTGCTGTTGGCCATGTATCTTAATGAATTTCGGAAAAAAGATGGTGAAGATCAGATGAGAGATGTGACCTGTAGGGTGTGCTGAGGGAAATTGTTGAGGGATGGACAAATGCACTGATGGAAAGACGACAGACACCAACCCATGGCAATAACTCAAACATGACTTGAGTTGAGCAAAAAACGATGTTTAACCCATCACTTGGCGATAGTAAACAGCTATCATCGGAATCATAATCCTAGAGTTTTGATGTTGAATTATAGAATATACTGAACATTATGTACTAAACAAGTACATGTATAGACAAATGTACATAAAATAACACAAATTATTGGAATTTATTGGTCCTAGTACCAATTTTGCAATAGTAGTGTCATATCAACATTGGAATATCCCAGGACCCAATAAACCTGAGATTACTGAATACAGTCCATACCCTGGTGGTCAGTATAGCTCGCAAGAAAAAATATTTAGATGAAAGTGACAATGACACTGTAGCTCAACTTCAAAAGGGAATAATTTCATGTGTTACAGTCAATGGAGTGATTAGGAATGTGGAAAGTTGAAAGGCCTAGTTATGCAAAGAGTAAAATCCAAGATGGCTGCTGGCGGCCATGTTTTTTGGCCGAATGACCCCAAAAGGACTCGTTCCCATCTACATGTCATTGTTAACATCCATGACAAATTTCATGATGATCCGACAAAAGATACGACCTGTACCCTATGTGAAAGGATTTAGTCATGTAAAGAGTAAAATACTGCTGCCGGCCATGTTTTTAGGCCGAATGACCCCAAAATGACTCGTTCCCATCTACATGTCAATGTCAACAGCCATGACAAATTTCATAAAGATCAGACCAAAGGTACGACCTGTAGCCCGCGCCAAAGGATTTAGTCATGCAAAGAGTAAAATCCAAGATGGCTGTTGGCGGCCATGTTTTTTGGCCGAATGACCCCAAAAGGACTCGTTCCCATCTACATGTCATTGTTAACATCCATGACAAATTTCATGAAGATCCGACCAAAGCTACGACCTGTAGCCCGCGCCAAAGGATTTAGTCATGCAAAGAGTAAAATCCAAGATGGCTGCATGTCAATATTAACATCCATGACAAATTTCATGATGATCAGACGAACAGTACGACCTGTAGACCGCGCCAATGGATTTAATTTTGAAATCCAAGATGGCCACCAGCGGCCATGTTTTTTTGCCGAATGACCCCAAAATGACTCGTTCCCATCTACATGTCAATGTCAACATTCATGACAAATTTCATAAAGATCAGACCAAAGGTACAACCTGTAGTCCACGCCAAAGGAAATTGTTGACGGACACACCCACACACAGACACAGGGATGCCAACCCATGGCAAAAAGCTCAAACTTACAAAGTAAGTTGAGCTAACAATACAAAAGTGTTCGCTATATATTGTCTATACATCCATAATATGTTGATGATGCTGGCCCCTATGACAGTATTGACCCCTAATATGAAACAGATTACCACAGTTCATATAAAAGACAGTATTAAAGTAGACCTCAATAAAATGGTTTCACACATTACAATGTTTTACAATTAGCATGGATGCTAAAATTCATAACCTTCAATGTTCATTTTCTAAGTGTTCTGTGACCCCTAAAATTCATGGCAATAAATCCACACCAAGTTTTAACAACATCTGCCATCTTAGACTGGAGAAAAAAAAAATTGAAGTCCTTATTTAAACTAGTGTTATCTGACCCTTGTGTTGCAGCCTGTCTAGAACTCCCTGACACGATAAACTGACAAAGCCCTAAATGCTCTTAAGAGTACTCAATAGATTTTTTTCATACATGAAAATCCATGAAAACCCCATAGCCCTCAATGTTAATTTTCTGGCCCCTTGATGGTCCCTAAAATTCACTCAACCATGAACAAATTATAAACTAGTTCTTATAGTATGCATTTGCCAAATAAATGGAAATAATAGTAGCATTGTATTACTTAGGTATCTATGCAGTGGAGACAGCTGTCTGTCTAATTAATTATCTTAACAATAACATGAGTAAACAATGCTGGTTCTGGGAATGAATACAGTGGTAAAGAGTTCAGTCATATTAATGTTGTTTATTGAATTACATTCCGTGGAAAAGATTGTACTTCTCTGACCATTTTGGTACAACAAATTTGACAATAGGACAGAATAGGACAAGTATTACTTGGTGTATGGTCAATATTGTAACAAAAATTTGCCGCATATTGGTGAAAATCACGCCATTGGGCAACGGGCATTTGTATGGGTTTGAAGGTGGGTTGACATTGATTATCGCACCACTTTTTGGAGGCTATTTCCCTTCAAAATTCAGTTTATTAATTGTAATTCAGATACTTTTGAAGGTAGAGCAAAAAACTGAACATAGTTGATGTTCATTGTATGTACATGAATATCTAATGAGTTAGGCATAATAATTAGGCTAATTAGCATATACTGATGCTCATTATGATGCAAATTAGTTATTTCTTTGGTTTCTAATATATAGCCTGCATGTTAAATATTCAGCAGTTTTTGAAGGAAATATAAACCCTGTAAACCCATGTCATGTGCGGTATCAAATTGAAGGTATATGAAGACAGAATTAAAAAAGTGGCATGCAAACTACATGTATCATAGTATGATGTCAAGAATGTTATCAATGCTACAAATACCTCCAGAGCCATGGATAATGTAACCTCAGTCTCCATCAACAAGAGCTGGACACATAGTATACCCATGTGACATACCCATGATACCACCTAATAACCCATTGCTGAGATACTCAGGCAGATGGACGAAAAAACATTTTCAAATAAACAAAGATGAATAACTCTAGAATCGAAACCCAAACAAAACGATTGAACACTCCACTGAATATCCTCATAGTAGTGCACATCCATACTAAATTGTATTCAGATCCTACAACATGTGGTGGAGATATCAGCTCGGACAAACACAAAAACCAACATTTCCAAAAAAACAAAGATGAATAACTCTAGAACGGAACAACCGAACAAAACAATTGAATGTCCTCATAGTAGTGAACATCCATATCAAATTTCATTGAGATCTGACAACGGGTGGTTGTCCCGTTTGAGATATCAAGCCTTTAAAGAACCATAAAACTGACTCAGTTGATAGGCCAGTATCCTTCAGAATGTTGGAACATCATGCACTGTTTGAAACTTTGAGATACAGTTATTCCGATGCACAATCTCGGAGTTTTAGTTATGAATAATGGCCTATGCTAGTGCGTTGAATCACACAATGTGCACTTTTATGTCTGTAATAGTTATAGATGTCATAGCAGCGAAGAGGTTAATTTATGAGAAAATTAAAATTTAGTAATACTTACTTGGAGTATGTCCAGGTGTATGAGAAGGTGTACTGGAAAGAGATTGGGGACTAGATCCATTAGAACTCTTCCTTGACTGAAACAAAATGAAATACTTGACAGATTATATCAACAAGTTCAACTAGTCCCCTCAGGCCTGCGAACCATTCAAGGTTCAGTTCGATTCAAAACTGCCGTGATGATACGGATCCGGTTCGAAACCTGAGACAGGATGTGTTTATATCGAAACTTTTTGTTAGTCCTGCAAAATGAGCAAATTTTGCATACTTGGAATTGTGCCAAATTTGTATGATACTATGATTTTACGTTTACATTGAACACAATTAATTTGATCATTACTCGGGTGGGGTCACTGGGTGATATTTTGTTAAATAGGTCTTTTGGTATAATCACTTTATTCTGTTCCCGCAATACGGTCCGGCCGTACATGCCAAATACAGGATAATTAATTTGTAAAACTATAAGATTTCTGGTTTTCTATCTGGTTTTATTCCTCATATAATTTTACTAATAGACATGTAATTATATCTAGCTAACAAGACAACAAGTTATGATTACGGATGAATACATAAATACAGGAGGAACAAGCTTTTTTGAATTCAGGATTTAGTGAGGCAAAGAGTAAAATACAAGATGGCTGCTGGCGGCTATGTTTTTTGACCAATTGACCCCAAAAGGACTCGTTCCCATCTACGTGTCATTGTTAACATCCATGACAAATTTCATGAAGATCTGACCAAAGCTACGACCTACAAATTTCATGATGATCAGACGAACAGTACGACCTGTAGCCCGCACCAATGGATTGAATTTTGAAATCCAAGATGGCTGCCAGCAGCCATGTTTTTTTAGCGAATGACCCCAAAATTACTCTTTCCCATATACATGTCAATGTCAACATTCACGACAAATTTCATAAAGATCAGACCTAAGGTATGACCTGTAGCCTGCGCGAAAGAATTTAGTCATGCAAAGAGTAAAATCCAAGATGGCTGCTGGCAGGCCATGCTTTTTGACCGATGACCCCAAACGACTCGTTACCATCTACATGTCAATATTAACATCCATGACAAATTTCATGATGATCAGACAAGCAGTACGACCTGTAGCCCGCGCCAATGTATTAAATTTTGAAATCCAAGATGGCCGCTGGCAGCCATGTTTTTTTGCCGAATGACCCCAAAATGACTCGTTCCCATCTACATGTCAATGTCAACATTCATGACAAATTTCATAAAGATCAGACCAAAGGTACGACCTGTAGCCAGCACGAAAGGATTTAGTCATGCAAAGAGTAAAATCCAAGATGGCTGCTGGCAGCCATGTTTTTTGGCCGAACGACCCCAAAATGACTCGTTCCCATCTGCATGTCAGTGTTAACATCCATGACAAATTTCATGAACTTCCGACCAACGCAACGACCTGTAGCCCGCGCCAAAGGATTTCGTCATGCAAAGAGTAAAATCCAAGATGGCTGTTGGCGGCCATGTTTTTTGGCCGAATGACCCCAAAATCACTCGTTCCCATCTACATGTCAATATTAACATCAATGACAAATGTCATGATGATCAGACCAACAGTACGACCTGTAGCCCGCGCGAATGGATTGAATTTTGAAATCCAAGATGGCCACCAGCGGCCAAGTTTTTTGGCCGAATGACCCCAAAATGACTCGTTCCCATCTACATGTCAATGTCAACATTCATGACAATTTTCATAAAGATCAGACCAAAGGTATGACCTGTCGCCCGCGCCAAAGGAAATTGTTGACGGACACACGGACGACGGACGCCAAACCATGGCAATAGCTCAAACTTACAAAGTAAGTTGAGCTAATAAAACTGTTAGATGGGTCAGTTGTACTTTCGTTTTCACCCATACATGGCCGGTTGTCACCTTTGTAACTTGATTCGTTTTTACTTATTTTAGTGTGCAGCTGTATTGTAAGGCCCCATTGATGAACATAAGTAACGGATACTTTATGATTTAAGTTCACTGATAGTAATATGCATTGCGAACGGAATGTGTCCATTTCTTTTGCAGGTAAAACTTTTAAGACGGGTCATTTTGTAATTTCGGTTTCACGCATACATGTCCGGTTGTAACCAGTGTAACTCGGGTTCGTTTTGACTTACTTTAAACAAAGTTTCTGCTTCTTAAAATTCTTCTTGTTAGTAAATGGTGGAATGTGTGCATTTCTTTTGTGTAACCCACAAAAGAAATGCACACATTCCACCATTTATTAACAAGAAGAATTTTTAAACTGTAAGACGAGTCCATTTTGTAGTTTATTATGATTTTGTACTTTTGGTTTCGCGCATATCCGGCTGTATCCGGTGGAATTCTGAGTATTTTTACGAAGTGTCTGCATCTTTCTTTTCAATAAATGGTGGTATCTCCCACACACAGCAGCTCTATTACAATTACCAACAGGACATTCATTATCATTTTATTTAGGTCTATATATTTATAAAATAAACACACAATAGAAACTCATAAAAACTATGTAATCTTAATCATAAAAATAATTTTTGAAACATGAACATATTTCAGCTGTATTTGGGCATACCTCCCGAAAAAATCTCCCGGATTGACATTTTCAAAACTTAACAGGTCTGATGGCTACCATCTAGATAATCCAACAAAAGGTACGACCTGTAGCCCATGCCAAATGATTTAGTCACGCAAAGAGTAAAATCCAAAATGGTTGCCAGTGGCCATGTTATATGGCCAAACGACCCCAAAATGACTCGTTCCCATCTACATGTCAATGTCAACAGCCATGACAAATTTCATAATGATCCGACTAATGGTACAACTTGTAGCCCGTGCCAAAGTATTTAGTCATGCAAAGAGAAAAATCCAAGATGGCTGCCGGCTCCCATGTTTTATGGCTGAATGACCACAAAATAACTCGTTCCCATCTACATGTCAATATTAACATCCACGACAAATTTCATGATGATCAGACAAACATTCCGGTCTGTAGCCCGTGCTAATGGATTGAATTTTGAAATCCAAGATTGCTGCTGGTGGCCATGTTTTTATGACAAATGATCCCAAAATCATTTAAATGACTCTTTCCCATCTACATGTCAATGTCAACAGCCATGGCAAATGTCAATGATGATCTGACTAAAGGTACGACTTGTGGCCTGTGCCAAAGGATTTAGTCATGCAAAGAGTAAAATCTAAGATGGCTGCCAGCGGCCATGTTTCATGGCCGAATGACCCCAAATTACTCGTTCCCATCTACATGTCAATGTCAACAGCCAAGGCAAATTTCAATGATGATCCGACTAAAGGTACGACTTGTCAAGGATTTAGTCATGCAAAGAGTAAAATCCAAGATTGGTGCCGGCAGCCATGTTTTATGGCCGAATGACCCCAAAATGACTCCAAATCCAAGATGGCTGCTGGTGGCCATGTTTTTATAACAAATGATCCCAAAATGACTCTTTCCCATCTACATGTCAATGTCAACAGCCATGGACAATTTCAATGATGATCTGACTAAAGATACGACTTGTAGCCTGTGCCAAAGGATTTAGTCATGCAAAGAGTAAAATTTAAGATGGCTGCCAGCGGCCATGTTTCAGGGCCGAATGACCCCAAAATGACACGTTCCCAACTACATGTCAATATAAATATCCATGCCAAATTTCATGATGATCCGACCAAAGGTACGAATTGTAGCCCGTGCCAAAGGATTTAGTCATGCAAAGAGTATAATCCAAGATGGTTTTCCAGGCCTTATAAAGTATTGAAAGTGCATGTTTTATGATATAAATGTAGTTTTTTGAAGACATAATTAAGTAGCTCTACTCACTGACTGCATTCAAAACGAGGTTCTAAATTATATTCTTCTATTGAACATAGCTTTTGATCATGCAAATTTAACCCCCAGACTTTCAACATGCCACCTTCACACAGTATAGGAGATGGTTATGTCACTAACCACCCCTGGCAAAACAGCTTGAATTCAGCCAAAGCTTTGTGCATTTATTATCAAATGAGGATAGTTCAGCAATCACAGCAAAATCAGTTTCACAAATCATAATTGAAACAGACAGGTCTGGCTGAATGATATATTGCTCAGTTCTGTGTTTTAGTTTTTGAAGATCACCCACATCCATTCAAGTCATATCTGAGCAGCCTTTACACCACTCGCAGGACAATGCTAAATAAAAGTTGTCTGTAGTAATAATTATCACCCTCGTGAATTTTCATTAACCCTTTGGAGAGTATCTGTAACGTCATATACATGACGTCATGAGTAAATTTAACGTCAACGTCATAGCAATAATTATTAACAATTTCGTGTCAAAAGGGTCCAATAATTCGTTTTAATTTATGAGCATTTTTTGTTAATGTGTGTTATCATAATCGATTGCACTTATACATTTGGGAAATTATATTAATCAAAATAACTCCTATACAAATCATTTAGAAATCAGATGATTTTAATACTGTTCAAAGTTATATCTACATAAAATAACACTTCCTGAAACGACATATATGTCGTTCTACTCCTCAACCGATAGACGACATATATGTCGTTCTACTCGCCAAAGGGTTAATTCAATCAAATACTACAGAATATATTCTGAATATATCAGGGTAATTTGGCTAATATGACACTCACTGTTGATATCATTTCGAATCAGATCAAACTTAACTGTCAACATCAGATACAAATGTCGCAGCAACTGTATAAGCATTCTGTGATGGTTACCACCCTCATGGTTGGAATGCTGAAAACATTTTAACGTTAGTGAATTATTACCTCATTCGTAACTGTTTGCCAACCGTTCTGCTTCATCAGTTCTAATTCAGTAAACATATCATCAACATCATCTATCTGGATTCGCACCATATCCCAGAAACCTTGAAGATCCTCCCAAGTTGTTGGTCGATCATTTTCTGCTGGTGTCTAGATGGAATATAAATTAAAAATTTATTGTAAGCTGTAAATTCATGGAATAATGTACAAGACAGTCAACGACTGTTGATTTGTTCACATGGCTATAAAGACAGAAGACTTGGACTTTTTTTTTTTACCTAATTGAATTCTATGTCAAAGGGCCATAACTCAATTAAAAATAATTTGAGTTATTGCAGCATGCGTGAATTCTAAGTCATAAAAGGGCCATAACTCAGTTAAAAATACCCGGATCAAACTCGATCTGTATTTTGGGCTGAGAAACTCAGATACAAAATTTGGTTCCGATCGGATAGAAAATATTTGAGTTATTGCACCATGCGTAAAGTGTCTACGGACAGACAGATCAGATGGATGGACGGATGAACGATGAGTGGTCAATCCGGACGTTGACACTATGTGTACCATACTATAATATGGGTACACATAAAAACGGAATCGGAGTCGGAGTTGATTGTGTCTACCCATATGATGTCATCTCAGTGGCGATGTAAAATGCGGAATCAACATGTGCATGTAATGGAATTACTCTGATGATCGGATAAGGGATGTGGCCTGTTGGGTGTGCCAAATGATTTAGTCATGCAAAGAGTAAAATCCAAGATGCGCGCTGACAGACATGTTTTTGTACGAATTTCGGAAATAATTTATGGCTCCCATCTAGAAGACACCCTGACGATCCATGTAAAGTTTGATGATGATCCGATAAGGGACGTGATCTGTAGGGTGTGCCAAAGGATGTAGTATTAAATGCAAAGAGCATAGTTCAAGATGGCTGCCAGTGGCTTTGTTTTTCATAGAAAATTGTTCAAATTTTAAGGCTCCAATTTAGAGGTGATCCTAAAAATGCCTTCAAATTTTCAGGATGTACCAATGGATTCAAATATGAAATCTAAAATGGCTGCTGGCAGCCTTGTTTTTTAATAGAATTTCAGAAAAATTCAATGGCTCCCACCTAGCGGTCACCCCGAAGATCCATAAGCAGTTTGGTGACGGTCGGATGAGAAATGTGCCAAAGTAATTAGTCATGCAAAGAGTAAAATTGAAGATGGCTGTTGGTGGCCATGTTTTTCATTGAAAATTTGATAGCTCCCATCTAGAGTGATTCTAAACATGCCTGTTAATAATTAGTGACGTCACAAAATCAGATATAGTCTATATACGACCCAAAGCGTCCGGCTTTGGTTCATTATGATACATGATAGCTAACTAGAAATTTGAAGTTAAATATAGAGTATACTCTTATGTGTTATAAAGTGATATTCACTCAACCATGACCATATGAACAAATAATAAACTGTCTTATGGCAATGCTCCATGCCAAGTATTGTGGAAATCTGCCCACTGAGACTGCAGAAGATTTTTTAATTATTTAAAATAGTCCTAAATGGGGTTCCCTTCGCCTGTTCTAATTCTGAGAACATCCCTACAAATGAACAATAGACAATTCTATTCCAATTTATACTTTGAGAACTGAATGGGAGAGTCCATTAAATCATGAATGGCTACAGCTTATACTGCAGTGTGGCGAATTCTATTACATAGGGCTAACCTACGATGGCTAAAAATAACTCAATTCAATTAGCCAAATTATTTCTGGTCTCTCTTGCAGCTAAGCTGGTACTACAGGTAATTAATTGCAAGCCTCAAATCTGTTCAATTCTTAGTTGAACAAGACAGTCAATGACTGTGGGGGTCAGTAAAGACTGAGAAGACTGGGACTCTGAAGATTACAATAGTCAGTAATTGTCAAAATTAATTAAGACAAGTAATTCTAAACAGGGACATAGCTGATGGTTCTCAGATGAGCAAGGCTCTTCACCTTGAAAATTTTAATTGCACACCACTGACAAATATCAAATCCCTTACCCTTTATAAACAAGAGACAACCAGACCACAGTCCCAAGTTCACAAAACCCTTTTGCACATCCATCTTAGAATAAAATGTTACAATTGTTAGCAGTACTTCAAGCTCTCGAACTTGGAAATATCCAACCTGACACCCCCAATAAAGTTAAAATTTGTGGCCATTTCGGTCCTACAGTTTAACCAAAAGTAGAAAAAATGTAACACTATCAGGCATGAAATTTCTAACTGTTCGAAAATTGTTATCAAAGTAGGGGGTTGGTCAAAACCCCACCCCCTCTACACTTCCATCTCAATGCCCCCCACCCAGGCAGCTTAGAAATCAATAGGAATCTATATATTATTATACCAGTATCAAAGAGCATAGATACAGGTAGGTGGCTGGTTGAGAGTTAAATTTCTTATCTTCGCCCCTATTTGAACAAACGTGAATCCCCATCTATGAGATCCATTCATCTAGTAATTTCAGACGGTCAATTATAAGAGTTGAACTGAACTGATTTTTCTAAAATGACCCCAAATCTGAACCCCAGTCACCGAAGGACCCTCATTACCAAACATAAGCTAAATAGGCCTGATGGTTCTTGAGAAGAAATTGTTTTAAGAATTACTATGGAAAAAAGAGTTATGGCCCTGGCTTCTCACCTATTTGACCTGATGTCTGTGATGAACTCATTTGAACAAATCTGAAAGTGAGTCACCTAGGGGACATCCACACCAAAATATATAAACCCATTCGGTCTTTAATATGTATCTGGAGAAGAAAACAATTGATGGACGGTGGAAAGACATCCTGACAGACAGATGGACGGAAGAACACTCTGACAGAGTGACAGACAAATTCAATCCAATGTACCCCCAAGTTTTCTTTGCAAAATCAGGGTATAATGAGTTCAACTGGATACTGGTGGTTAAGAAAATAATATTCGAACAGCCAGGCCTGAATATAGTGTCTGACATTTGCAGAATGAGGTCCCCAAAGGGTGAATTTAGTGACGCAATCCTGCAAGGTGGGCTAGCATCACCAAATTCACCCTCTGGGGACCTCATTCCGTTTAGGCCTCAACTGCTATGGGAGACATAGCATCAGATTGAAGTTATCCAGTTAAAGTTGGTGATGTGCATCTATTGGGCACCTCAATTATGCATTTTATCTTCTGAAGAAGGGAAAAAGTAAGTAAAAATGTCAATTTAAGACCCTATATACTTTCCAGAAGATGAGGCCTAAGCAGAATGAGGTCCCTGGATAGTGTATTTGGTGATGCTCGCCTGCTGTGCAGAGTAGCATAACTAAATTCACCCTCTGGGGACCTCATTCTGCAAATGTCAAGACACACTAAATTCAGGTTTACAACAGATTGTTTTGATTTGATTTTAATGACACACACTGGCATGAGTGCTAGCTATTAAAGCAGCTGTTTACACCTGTCAGCCTGATAACATTTCAATTGATGACTGTATTATTAACTCTCTCTGTCTGTATCTAATACAATTGACTCAATCTGCTGGTGGGAGAGGTGGGTTAGGAGATGAGATGGGGTGGGGTGCTGTTGGTTGGAGACAGGGTGGTGGTCTGGGTCATGTGGGGGGGGGGGGTGATCAAAAGGGAAATTTTCCATGATTTCATTAAAGATTTTCCAATTTTGTAGTTATGTCCCTGGCTCCCCCTATTTGACCCAGTGACCCCATTTGAACAAATCTGAACCCCAGTCATTCAAGGACCCTCCATACCAAATATAAGGCCTAAAAAAAATACATTTGTTTCCGCTAACGAGCTGAAAAAAACTAGGGTAGGTAGGTATGCTGAACTTTTTTTTTTTTAAACTTTTTTTTTTTCAGTATCTTTAACCCAAACTATGCACTTCTTAGCCCCAATCAGGTTAACCCAAATGACAGAGGAACTAGAAACTCCAATTCAATCTGGCATATGCTTCAATATTTACATATATACTGGTCTATATACTAATATAGTCTTTGATAATCCTAATATTTCCCATATGGTCTGGCGACAACTGGAGTCAGTCCAGCACCACTGCATTGTCACATATTGGAGTGACCGTCTCGTACCAATCTCTTAATGATGGCTTCACAACCCCACCTTCTCCTCCGCATTCAGTGAAGGATCTAGGTATTTTTTGAGGACACCTGTTTTTGGGCAATGATATGCCAAAGGCATAACCTGAAGGCCTGAGTGGAGGAAGGTTTGGGAGGGGTGACCCCCTGCTGATGGTGGGGGTTCTCCACTGGAAATTTTTTGAAAATCCATTGCATTTAGAGCTAATCTAGGGCACTTTGAGTCAGAATTTTGAATTTTACTGAGAGGTCAATTTGATCAAGTTTCTCAAGCATAACTTTGGAAATTTTTATATATGTATGGATTGGAAATGCTTATAAGTTATTGTCAGATATCTGTTGGTTCCATGGATTATGCTTATCCTGCTTGAAATGAGACTTACCCTTATCACTCTAATTCATATAATAGGCTATTTTATAAAATTCAAGTGAGACACATACATAATATACTACATGTAGTACAGAAACAATGTCTATTAAGTTAGTAATTACTATTTATAGTACTAATCTCTATGTTAATTTTTCATTTGGTATTATGAGATCCCACCTGATAACCGGTTGATTCGATCAAATTGTTATGTTCCTGTACTGTATTTGATTGAAATACTGAAGTCTGAAGGCTGAATCATAACAAACCTGAACTGAAACTATTTGAAGTTTTCACAGAGGAAAGCTAGATAAAGCCAAACATACTTTACAGTATGATTCCAACTGTTAAACTTAAATCTTTTTGTAAACTTAAATTTCTTATATCAATATATATAAATGTTTTGCATCTTGTTATGATATGAATTGGGACCTAAATTTAAAAAAACAAAATTTTTTTTTTGTTGTTTTGTTTTGTTTTTTGCAATGGCAATAAAAAGTTTAGGGTCGGGGGTTTAAAATAGGGTCGGTCGGGTTAGCGGAAACAAACGTCTTTTTTTTTTAGGCCAAAGCTAAATCGGCCCAATGGTTCTGACAAGAAGTCGTTATAAGAATTACCATGGAGGAATATAGTTATGGCCCTGTTTTTGCAACTAATAGACCTGGTAACATCATTTGAACACATCTGAATGCGAGTCCCCTAGGGAACATCCACACCAAATATGAACCCATTTGGTCTTACGGTTCGGGAGAAGATGATTCTTGATGGACGGACGGACGAGGATTGATGACTATAGCTCCACCAGAGACTTCGTCTCAGGTGAGCTAAAAAGGGCCATAACTCCGGTAAACAAATCGGATCTAACCCATATTCAAACTCGAACTGTATTTTGAGTTGAGAAACTGAAAACCAAATTTGGTTCCTATCAGATGAGAAATGGGGTTTTTATCGAATCATGTGTGAATTCTATGTCAAAGAGCCATAACTCTGTTAAAAAAATCAGATCAATTCCATATTCAAAATCGATCTGTATTTTGAGCTGAGAAACTCATATACAAAATTTGGTTCCGATCGGATATAAAATGTCTGAGTTATTGCACCATGCGTGTAAAGTATCTACGGAGAGACAGATGGCTAGACAGATGGATGGACAAACGACAAGTGGTCAATCTGGACGTCAACTCTATGTGTACCATACAATGGTATGGGTACACACAAAAATTAAAAATATTGGGAGTACAAATTTGTTGAAATTGAGGATAAAATGTATTTATCAACCTACCAGGGTACCTAAGATGGCAAGGAAATGCACACAACCAGTATTTTACAGTCAATGGAGCAATTAGGAATGCAGAAAGTTTAAATATCTAAGTAATACTAGATCTCAACATGAAGAAATATATATATATATATAAAGTCACATCCAAGATGACTGCTGGTGGCCATGTTTTTTAACGAAATTCGGAAAAAATTTATGACTCCCATCTATTGGTCATCCTGGAGATCCATATAAAGTTTACTGAAGATCGGACAAGGGATGTCGTATGTAGGGTGTGCCAAATTATTTTGTCATGCAAATTGTAAAATACAAGATGGCTGAGGCAAAATGGCTACAAGTAACATGAATACCAGAACCATCCTCGCTGTAGTGTTAACGCTTCATTTACTAAATGGAAGAAATATTATTTTAACACTATGGTTGTTAGTTGAACTTATTAACTGAACATTTCATAAGGGAAGTACTTGTCTATGGCTATTTAGTAATGAGAAGGTTAATTTAAGAGCATGGCCCTATTAAATACAAGCAGTTAAAGTCTGATATTTGATTAATTCTAATGGTCATAAATGAAGTGTACTTACAATATGTTTATTACACAAGTCTCTGAATTGTTTGAATTTTTGACTTGTCAGTAACTTAGATTTGCCGAGGGCTGTCCTCATCTTGCCAAAAGCTGAAAAGAAAAGGATGCTCAGGTGTGTATTATTGTTTTTATTTTCTTCTTTTTTCTATTTGAATGCCCCTGTATTTAACTAAAAATAATCTGAATTTTAAAGTGATTTCTTAATACTCCGGTTTATAAATAGTTCAGCATATCAAATTTGCCTACTTTCTATAACAGATCTTCAGTAAAAAGTAAGTCCAAGCAATATGTCTATGCTCATGATCTATTACCTGTATTATATGTAACATACAACGTGACTCAAAAATAAGATTACATAAACAACCTGTATGCCGAATGTTGAGACACCATTCCTGTTTCCTAGCATGGAGACAAAACATAATTGAACCAATGTCACTCACCTGGATCAGTGACCAATCAGAAATGTGGAAATGACAAGAGTTAATTTATGGGTGGGCCATCCCCATCAGACAGGACCTAGATGGTCGCCAGAGGAGGCATTCGTAAATAATAAATGTGACTTTTCTATGTAGGGGGACTACAAATAAATTATATGATCAATAATTTACAAATTATCAGTCCAGAGGATGTAGGAATATTGGTGCACAAAAGTAAGATGACACAGGGAATGCCACAGGATAGGTGCTGTTGATCTCAAATTATTTAAAGAGGCACTAATAATTATCAAAAAAGAGCATTTGTTATCAACCTAAGATATAGATGTAACTTTATCCGGAGTCATGCAATATGTGCTGTTTACCCCAGATGACTAATAATTATTATAAATGACTTGAAGGGCCACTAATAAATTACGCATTCTTCACCCGAGCAATGTCAGGTACCCCAGCTAGTTTGCTATTAAAGGCCAAAAAAAAAAGATGCTATGTTTCCGTACATCGACCAAGCCTAAAAATAACCCGCCGACCCTAATCTTTTTATTGATATTTTGAGAAAAAGTCAAAATTTTCTAATTTTTACTGTTTTTACCACTAATGCTCATAAATATTGATGATCATTAGTGTGAAAAACACATGGTTTCTAACATATGCCTGTGAAAAGTGACCATGAAGTGACAGTTGTCTCAAAAGCCCCAGGTGTGTGATGGGTTGTGGATTGATGGGCATGAATTTTGCTATTATAATTTCATGAGAGTGGATCTCATGCCTGCTTTACCTGTATGCCTTGTTTGGGACTCATGGAACACACTCATGGGTTCCAAATAAACATGCACACATTTATTATTTTCTTGGAAAATTTCCCCCCCGCACAGTGCTTATTTGAGTCTGCAAGTTTATTAATTTTGATGCTATGAAAATTGAAATCATCACAAACTCAAGATTTCTATATGATTCTGATACCAAATTGATGAGCTTATAATTTTATTCCTGTACATATTCAAATAAATGGCATACATGTGAACATTTAAATATTGAATAAAACACTACATGACACATACTATGCTTGACCTATTAGTACATGTACTATAATTTTTTTAACTATAGTTGATGTTTTGCTCAGAGTTTCTACTGTGCTATTATTTGGGTCTGCACTGTTATTAATTTTCAATTAATTATTAATTTTTCCCATGCACTATTATTGGGGCCTGCAATTTTATTTGGAGCCCGAGAGTACCGATAGGAGCACTATCAACAGACATGGTGTGTGTATCTGTATATATACATGTATAGAGGTTATCACCACATATGTTAGGGGTACAGCTACTGTTTCCAAAAACCAGGCATGCTAGGTTGGGTGTACTGGCTATCTCCAGACAATGGGATGTAGTCGTCACAATATAAGTACGGTATAATGGTGGTATTATGGGTAAAATTCTTATAAACATTAGTGACATCAATTTCGTACCAAGTTTATAGCCAAATGTATGAAAATGTGGTATGTGAATAATAAATAACATACTTATTAAAGCATGAAGTAAGTTTGATCTTTCATCAATCTTAATGTCTATTTCCACTGTGTTTATCAAGTAATACTTTCCCCACAACACAAGTTGGCATTTTATGTCACTTCGGTCGAAGTAATTCAATATTTCAGCAGCTGGATAAAAAATATAAAAAAAAAAAATTCCCTACCTAGCTACCTACCCTAATTTTTTTCACTCCGTTATCGGAAACATACAATCTTTTTTTTTTGGCCTAATCATGTTATCTGATTAATACATTTTATCTTTTATTTAGTGTTTTATTGAAAAATACACGAGGTTATCTGTGACTAGAAAATGAAAGTTATCAAGAACTTTCAGTTTCGTATCGGCCATTTTGTGATCACATCCTTTACCACAATCGGCACAATGGAAAGGCAACAATGTTATGGATTAATACAAAATAGAATAGTTTCAAAATAATTTCCCTTTTATTGAATTATGAGATATATAGGCTTAGTTTAAAATTAGTATCTACTAGTAATTAATTTTTTTTTAAATTTAAAAATAGGTCTACTAAAATTGGGAATTCCCTGGGAAAATAGCTGTGACATGCAAGTCACATGCAAAATGGCCATCCCCATCAGACAGGACCAGGATGGTCGCCAGAGGAGGCATTCGTAAATAATAAATGTGACTTTTCTATGTATTGTAGACACCTTGGCATATTGGACCATTGACTATCTGCGATTTTATGCACCAGGGGTGTTCAACATGCAGATAGAAGGCCATGTTTCATATTTGAATGTTGATTCTTGTAAATGTTCCAGGATGTTGGAGGCCCTCCAATATGCTAATCGGTTTCTGAAGTTTATAAAAATTATGTATCGTATCTGACAAGCTCTTTAGTAAATGGTCCCAGGCTGCTTGCTGTCAATCTGAAAATATCAATATAAATTGTGTATGTCCAGAGAGAATGGACTTTTTTCACACACAGATTTTGGGGACAGCTAACATCTTGAGAATGTAGTTGGTCAGATCCTTCGAACATGCCTTTAATATGATATCCAAACTACAGAATAATAATGTTTGTTATTTACCAGCCGTGTTTTGGAATATCTCTCAGTTTTAGAATACCTGAATACCTATTTCATGGAAAGTGGATTACCTACCTTCTTCTGGCATGGAATTTTGTGAAGACATATCCGTCTGTGTCTGTGAACAGAGACACTGTATCCTGTCCTGCTCTAACTTAGTTAATCTCAAGAAATATTCACCATCCTGAAAAAAACAGGATTGGTGGAGGATGATAATTTTTTTTAAACAAATGAACCAAATGACCCTCACTATACAGGTCAGGGGTGTGTTATCATAATCTGTTCCATTAAATATAAAAACAATCAATGACAAATATATGAGTTTATATGAAATCAGATAGTAAGAGGTTAATCATACCCAAACTATTAAATGAACACAAAATAATAAAAGGCATGTCGTTGGATTTAGATAGAAACCCATATAACAAGTCAGTCTCAATGAATACCAGCACTGTTATTATCCTACAGCCCAAATGCAACTGAGGGAATTTCAAAATAAGACATTTCCTCTAATGATCGATATAAGCATACTCAATCTAGGTGGTTTATGGAATTCATTACTGAACCTGGCTGAAAGTGGACAGGATATTTTAATATCTGCTTATTGGATAGCATGTGTCTATGGAATGGATTCATTTTAATCCCGAAATCAATGCAAGTGAGAAATGGATCACCATCAACCTGGACATAGAATAGGAGAATGATTAAATGAAAAATATCACAATCCAAATGTGTGAACAGGGTTTATATAATCATTTTCAATGACATAATATGATGGAACTATACCCAGGTTTGCCACTTGCATATTTCATAGTTAAAACAATAACATTTCAACAGTTTGGGAATTAACATACACAGCATAGTTGGATGATAACAAACCTATTTAATGAATGTCTGCATTTGGCACTATTAGTCCATGGGCTGGTAGGACCCCTCATGCACCCCCCCATAACTTAACTTCTTTGGTATTTTCATGTACCCTAATATACTATTGTTCAGGAAAATGATGTTAACTGCAAATATGTTAGGCCCTAGTGTACCTACTGGGTCATTGTTTAGCCTTACTCAGTTACCATTTGTTTCAGATTATGATGGGGTGGGGGAAACTGTATCCCATATAAGTGGTGTCATTGTGATTTAGATTTTAACAGTTTATATGTCTATAGAGTTTATATACTCTATCCAATGGTAGCAAAAAATATTTGGTTGTGTTATTAATGACGTCAACAGGTCAAAATGTCATGCGACGGTGATGAAAATGCAAATATAATACTCTGGAAGCTGACAGGGTACCCCTACACCACAGAACTTAACTTCACCCAACTGATTTTCAATGTTAACACTGAAACAAGACAGTCAATGACTGTGGAGTCGATCACCTGACTGCAAAGACTGATAAGACTGGGACTCCCCATATAAAAATGTACCTGGGTAAATCTTGGTGTTTACCTAGGTATACCCCTGATGAACCCCGGTACATGTAGGTTTTACCCTGATTCCACCCAGGTCACACCCAGGTTACACCCAGGTAAATCAGGGCTTTATAAAGATTTACCCTGGTGTTTTCTATATATGTTAGGTTAAACCCCAGTTTACCCGGGTTTTTACAGATATAATTTAGAAAAACGCTGTCACACCCGGGTATTTAGACCCAGGTTATCCGGAGTATTTACACCCAGGTATTTACACCAGGTTTTCGCCCAGGTATTTACTACAGTGTTCACCCGGATATATACACCTGTGGTATTTTGTTAAACTGTATAATCTGCACATGAAGTTACCGTATTAACCCGTTCTATATTACAGCATCATTGGCGTGTAGTTACCTTATTAACCATTCTATATTAAAGCATTAATTGACAGGTAGTTACCTTATTAACCCGTTCTATAAAAGTGTCAATGGTGAGTAGTTACCATATTAACCCTTTCTATATTAAAGCATCATTGACGTGAAGTTACCTTATTAACCCTTTCTATATTAAAGCACCATTGATGTGTAGTTACCTTATTAACCCTTTCTATATTAAAACACCATTGACGTGTAGTTACCATGTTAACCCGTTCAATATTAAAGCACCATTGACGGATAGTTGCCTTATTAACCCTGTATATACTAAAGTACCATTGTCGTGTAGTTACCTTATTAACCCTTCCTATACATTGACGTGTAGTTACCTTATTAACCCTTTCTATATTAAAGCATTAATTGACAGGCAGTTGCCTTATTAACCCTTTCTATACTAAGTATCATTGGCATGATGTAGTTACCTTATTAACCCTTTCTATATTAAAGCATTAATTGACAGGTAGTTACCTTAAACAACCCGTTCTATACTAAGTATCATAGGTGAGTAGTTACATTATTAACCATTTCTATACTAAAGCGCCATTGATGGGTAATTACCTTATTAACCATTTTTGTATCAAAGCATCGTTGACGTGCAGTACCATATTATAACCCTTTCTATATTAAAGCATCATTGACGGATAGTTACCATATTAACCCTTTCTATATTAAAGCACCATTGGCGTGTAATTACCTTATTAACCCTTTCTATATTGAAGCAATAATTGACAGGTAGGCCCTAGTTACCTTATTAACCCTTTCTATAATAAGTGTCATTGGTGATTAGTTACATTATTAACCCTTTCTACAATAAAGCATCATTGACATGAAGTTACCTTATTAACCATTTCTGTATTAAAGAATTATTGACGTGTAGTTACCTTATTAACCTTTTCTATATTAAGACATCATTTACGTGTAGTTACCATGTTAACCCTTTCTATATTAAAGTATCATTGACGGGTAGTTGCCTTATTAACCATGTATATACCTAAGTATCAGTGTCGTGTAGTTACCTTATTAACCCTTTCTATACTAAGTATCATTGACGTGTAGTTACCTTATTAACCCTTTCTATATAAAAGCACCATTGATGGGTAGTTACCTTATTAACCATTTTTTATTGAAGCATCATTGGCGTGTAATTACCTTATTAACCCTTTCTATATTGAAGCAATAATTGACAGGTAGGCCCTAGTTACCTTATTAACCCTTTCTATAATAAGTGTCATTGGTGATTAGTTACATTATTAACCCTTTCTACAATAAAGCATCATTGACATGAAGTTACCCTTAACCATTTCTGTATTAAAAAATTATTGACGTGTAGTTACCTTATTAACCCTTTCTATATTGAGACATCATTTACGTGTAGTTACCATGTTAACCCTTTCTATATTAAAGTATCATTGACGGGTAGTTGCCTTGTTAACCCTGTATATACCTACTAGTACGTATCAGTGTCGTGTAGTTACCTTATTAACCCTTTCTATACTAAGTATCATTGGCGGTTAGTTACCTTATTAACCCATTATATACTAAGTATCATTGATGTGTAGTTACCTTATTAACCCTTTCTATATAAAAGCACCATTGATGGGTAGTTACATTATTAACCATTTTTGTATTGAAGCATCATTGGCGTGTAGTTACCTTATTAACCCTTTCTATATTAAAGCATCATTGACATGTAGTTATCATATTAGCCAGTTATATATTAAAGCATCATTGACGGTAGTTACCATATTAACCCTTTCTATATTAAAGCACCATTGGCGTGTAATTACCATATTAACCCTTTCTATATTAAAACATCATTGTCGTGTAGTTACCCTATTAGCTCTTTCTATATTAAAGCATCATTGACGTGTAGAACTTTATCTTATTAACCCTTTCTTTATTAAAGCATTATTGACATGTATTTACCTTATTAACCCTTTCTATATTAAAGCATCATTGACAAGAAGTTAAATTATTAACCTTTCTATACTAAGTATCATTGCCGTGTAGTTAGTTACCTTATTAACCCTTTCTATATTAAGACGTCGGTCATTGACAGGTAGTTACCTTATTAACCATTTCTGTATTCAAGCATCATTGGCGAGTAGTTACCTTATTACTTGAAGTTTATTATGACAGTATGACAATACACTACCCCGGACAAATGAAGCAATATCACACTTTATCTAACAGCCTAGCTATAACTAGTGAACATTAAACTGACAAACAGACAATTTTCAGGGCCATTACCGGTATTTAATATTAAAGGGATACAAAATAAAGATATTTCTAATTATCAGTAAGAATTATTCTCTAAGTGACAGTAAGTGATACTTATTATTTCAAATAAATGATTGCGTATACTATAGTAGACCATATACCAACAGGAAAATATGAGTGAATACAATTATTGTGTTTCAAAATTCGTTTCGTTTCGTTTCTGCAGCCAAATTACAATCTTAACTTTTAGTTACCGTTACTTCGAAATGAAGCGCCGATAATTCCTTGTGGTGTTTTGAGTTAATTTTGTCGCGAATCAACGCGGAATGACAGAAGGAAATGGTGTATTGGCTACAAACGGATAAACTGTGGACTTATATATAAGATTCGCCGATTTTGTCCGCATGGATGTGCGCAAATATCGAAAAAGACTGAATTTCATGTGACAAAAAATATTTCAATTCCCGGAACAGTAAGAATTAAGCTACGATAACGAAACGGATCAACTATAGTATTGAACGGCCATCTGCCCATAACCAGAATATTCCCGCTGACACATCTGTATGACCTGGAATATTTGTATCACATGAAAACCACTGACAGTGGACATAGTGCATTGGGATTGAATTGAAAAGTAATACATGTACAGTACATTGTATTTGTAATTATTTGTAATTGTCACGCTACGACAATACGCAAAATTGAATTTGTGGTACCGGTACAAGCATGATGCAGTGGCAGTGGCCTGATCATGCACCTGTCCAGAAGAAAATTGAGAAGTTTGATCTGCGATAGTAAGGGGTCTGTACTACTGTACATGTGGCCATAGACTCATACGGTACTGATAGTGTTAAGCCTGCTGTTACAATAATACTACTTTTGCTGTTTTACTGGTCTTACTGTGTCAATGTGACATTGTTAATTCAGTTCCACTCTAATGTACACTGGCAATGATGCATCACTATTAAAGGCACTGGTAATCCCTACATACCAGGAGGACGCGGCATTGAAACTTGGTACAACAGTTGTTACACGACAAAGAAAATTATCAACAAGTTCATGGTAACAATTGTTACAATTTACAAATATTTAAGGATTATACTAATGTCAATTTGATGAGTAGATGCGTGACTGATAAAAGAATTAGAGACTCCATATTTACTCAAAAGATATAAACAGTATACGATGCCATACAGTTATTCCATAACACCTCAACCTTTGGTGGATAACAGCAAACTAATGAAAATGATGAAACCCAGACTCAACATCAAGACTACATGTGCATGCATAAGTGACGGTTCAATGATTTTGACTCCATCAGATGATATTTAGGCGACACCAATTTTTAAGTCTGGTTTACGATAATGTGGGGAGAAAAAAGTAGATGCAGGACAGTGCAGGAGGGAAAAAAAAAAAGAAGATTGTCCCCCCAATTTATATCAAGTAAATCGTGGAATTTCACATAAATTTAACAAAAATTGTTTTTGAATAAAATTCTGAACCAAACAAGACATATCTTGTCATGAAATACATGAAAATATGGATATGTAAATGATCATAAGCAGAACCGGATGCGACAACACATGAAAATCAGTACGCATGTAAAATATTTTGGGAGAAAACAGTTTTATTTTTTTTCATGAAATGGACAAAAAGTTGTAGGAGGTGTTCGTAAACCAGACTTAAAAATTGGTGTCGCAATAGGCTCATGTTAACACAGGTTCACATATTCTCAACATAATTGTCTCCCTCAACCGTACTAGTATTTATATCTGATAGAACCTCAGTGAGACCATGTTGAAAATTACCATCAATACTAGTACTGTTCCAGTGTTGATGCAATTTACATGCAACGTGGTCATGTTACTTCAAACCAGTTGCAATGTTCCTTCGTGAAAATAAATGTCAATGCAACTTACTCTCGGGCTCCAAATAAAAGTGCAGGCCCAAATAATAGTGCAGGGGGGGGGGGGGGGGGGGGAATTCCATTGAAAGTTATTAAATAAAAGTACAGACCCAAATAATAGTGCAGGGGGAACTCTGAGCAAAACATCAACTGTGGTTAACCAAATAATTTTTATAGATGGTATGTAGTACATGTATGTATCATGTGGTGTTTTGGTATGCCACATACTTGAATATGTACACTTGAGTGCCTAATAAACATACATGTACGATTATTAAAATCGAGGTAAAATTCCCACCTGTACGATCGTTATTTGGTCCTGTACGTTTATTAAATTAACCAAAAGAAATAATTCACCAATCTTAAATTGTGTTATTCATAGATAAATGAACTCTGATTGTTGGCACTGATCAGCACACTGTAGATTCACAGACCTGGCTATCAATCAAAACTATTTCTGTCACATGGCATCAGTACATGTATATAAACCAGTCAGATAGTGCGTTTTGTTGGGATGTATGGTACTAATAGTTCCAGTCTGTACGTTTATTCCGCCCTGTACTATTATTCAGTTACGCGACATTTTCTAACCTGTACTAGTCTATTATTCCACCCTGTACTTTTATTAGGCACTCAAGAGTAATGTTTGCAACAGCGATGTTGTCGATTAATCAAAATACCGTAAATACTATGAGGCATTGCAGCGGTCAGCGGCATTATAATTGAATGTGGTTGAACAGTCAAATACCGGTGGTCAATCTTGTTGCGGGGTGGGGTCATTTAATTAGGACATAGCTATATTTATGTTAAACTAGTCTCTTGTGTAGTTTGGGTTACTATTAATAAGATATTTAATGAATGTTTGGAATGTATGGTAGCATTCTTACTAGTACCTGGATAAACTTATGCCTATGCCACGCACAACGCTGGTCATCATATCATCACCACTGTGGGCAATAAACCCCGGCGGGCATCAGTAAACCGCTCATCGGGCTATAAATTGGTCTAATCGATTAAAATTGGTCAATTTAGAGGTTATACCAACCAGTGGAAGACGTACATGTATATTCAGATATCTATCAGTTTTCAAGAAAAAACCCATCTTAGTCGAGCAGACTTAGAATATCGGGGTAAACTTAAATTTCATTCAGCAAAACTTTCACAGCAGAATAAAAAAATAGTACATTATAATCACTTACAGTACATACGTACATATGTACATGTAGCCCAGGTGCAGTGCTAGCCTATATACTACCAAAACTTTTGGTCGGTTTCTCGATGTCTGACACTTGTAAATGCTTGAACGGGTATATAGTACATGTATGTGAATTAAAGATCTTATTAGTGACACAACACTTCACAAGAGGCTAGACATACATTTGTAACTACAGTAATGCTCTAATTAATCGACTCCTTAACAACAGCAGAATTATGGGTAACTCGGGGAGCCTTACAACAGCAGAATTATGGGTAACTCGGGGAGAGCTTTCTGATGAATGACAACAAGCCATATTTCCGACTAAATCCTGAAAAGTTACACATAATTCTGCTGTGGTTAAGGGGTCGATTACTTAGGACATTACTGTATCTGTTTTAGTGCACATCAAATTGATTTGTTGTATTTCCTCTTGTAATTTGTATTTGATTGTGTTCGCCATTTCAATGGACTACATACATGTACTGACATCAATGACTGAAATGAGTCAAAATTTAGCAGTGCAGCCAATTATATAGATAAACAGAATTAAATAGCATCCAAATTCCAAATGACCATAAATGATAAAACAAACTTTATTGAGCACATTTTTAATACTAGTAATTACAGCTACAATGAAAGCATACAGTTTGAGCTTCTTTATAATACCACTGAGTTAGGTGATGTTTTGATATTTTGGTTTGGGCACCTAATAAAAATTCTAAGTCTGGTAAAACTGTCTGTATACAAAGTTTATCTGACCGTGATGAATAAAACCTATAAATGGGATCATATACATGTATGTTAGATATCATTACATGATTATTTGGAAACACATATCCGTATGGAAAACAAACTATTTTACCACTGGCCAAGTGGTCCTGCTAATATGCTATGATGCTGGTGGTCCTGCTGAATTGCTATGATGCGGGTAGCGCAATTCATAGCAATTCAGCAGGACACAACCGCATATCATAGCACATTAGCAGGAACACTTGAACAGGGGTATATTTACAGTGTCAAATTGAATGGGCATCTTTTAACAATATTTTTTAACAATTTCCTAGAAGTGTTTGAAAATTGAGAACTGAATTTATATTTTTTTTTATGAGGTTTCGATTGAAAAATTTCTAACTTAGCACATCAGGATTAACAGACTACCGGTATGTTGGGTATATTTTTCTGTAATCGACACCTGCTGAGGTGGGGAAATATCATCCATTTTCGCACAGCTATATTCTCTTTCCCAACAAAGTCCATAGAACATACATGTAAAATTACAGCTATGCTTTAATTAATCAACTCGCCTTATAAAGGTTGACTATCGGGTATTACTGCAGTATTCAGGCGTGTTCATGTGATCAACCGCAGTCAGTTATACCGCTGCAGAATGTGGTCCACCTCACATTTACAGTTAGGTTGTATTTTTCATGCGATGTTTAAATGAATTTTATTTTTAAGTTGACATTGTAACCACACCAGAAATATTTTTTATTGTTTCAAAATGTCTAGATAGAATTCAGAATTTTTGTGGTAAAACAATTAACTTGGTTATCACAGACATATTACTGTGGTAAGATTACTAGCGGATACCGCATGTCAACAGGGTTTAACATGTTTATACTGGATACAGTTCATCGAGACTTAATAGTGGCCCAGAAAAATTTGACGAGCCGACGGTCTCAGACCAAATTGCAGATGAAGATGGATAACTCTAAAATCAAGAGGCTTTGTGTTGATAATAAGGCCAAACTTCATCGAACAGCATGTTGATAAATATAAATTATATAATGTATCGGGCAATTTTATACTATACATGCAGTTGACAGTGGTTAGCATTATTTTTGGGCAATTAATCGATTCTGATAACTGAAGCAGCATTTCTAAAAAAAATGTTGTTGGAATCTGATTATATGGGGACCATCGAATCTGATTGAGCACCTTTAATAGTTAACTATATGATCTAAATACACATAAGGCGACACCAATTTTTAAGTCCGGTTTACAAACACCTCCTACAACTTTTTTTCCATTTCATGAACCCAAAGAATTTACACGCATAATAGACATTTAAACTTTGAAAATTGCAGGTTTTGCTCTAAATTTACACATTCCCATCTTAAAAAATTATTTGATTTCCTGTATTGCAATACACATGATATCATGATATGCGTATCATTGATAGTGTATCCCAATACAATGCATGAATTCGCTATGAATCATTACAGTCCCACAAAAAATGGGAACTGCCGTTATCTCTCATTGATTTTAACTCAATAACCACATAGTAAATTGGAAGTTTTCCATGGAAATGTGTGTTGTCGATTAGTCTACTTCGACTTGATTTTTTACTGTCGATTAGTCAACTATGAAAAACCCAAGCCATTTCAATACTAATGCAGTATCTGCTGGTATTAAATCTTACTGCAGTAATATTTTAGTTGTAACCAAGTGAATTACTGCAGTGTTTCAACCACGGTAAACCGCATTAATTTTTCTCATGACCGCCTTTCAGCCAGATCATTCTTTACAGTACTTACCATGTACATGTACCATATGTTCTATTTGGGGATAGACCATGATATGTCACTTTGTGGGTTTAGTTTATAGAATTGGTGCAGTTGCACACTGCATCACTGCCTAACTCATTGCAAATGGAGGTCTCTTAATACATTTACATGTGTATAGTTTCTCAGTGCAATTTGGCTTTTTGGATGAAAACCAAAACTCGATAAGTCCATACAATAGGGACAATTTGATTGAAATTTAAAGCAGAAATATAGTTTGGAGCAATTCATAGGGTCACATAACCATTACCACAATTATGTACATTATTACATGTACCTCAATCATATTAATGATGATTCAATGACAGTGCGTTAGACCGAGTGGACATTACTAGTAGTCCGATGGGTTCGATTGTCAAGAAGTTCAATAGTTTGAGGGTTCAATAGTCCAAAGGTTCAATGGTAACCGCGTTGAGAGTATCAATTACTGTACCGTAGTACAAAGTTATTTACTTGAGACATAACATGTATTGTCGATATACATGTACATGTACACAATGAATGTTTTATCCAATTGATATTTTATGAATACATCTACTCACAAGCCCCTGGAGAATAATACCAATATGGACTATACCAGTGACTGGTATACTCACTGTATAGTCTATATTGGTATTTCAGTTTTTTTCCCCAGGGGCCTGTGTATGTAGATGTACTGATAGATGCTTTGGGGAAGATATTTTGTGTATAATTGGGTGTCTACTATGTTACCCAATTGTACATGTAACTGTCACTATAAACTGGGCATGAAGATTACAACTTGGGAGACTATTTTATTGCGGCCTCATTGCAAATGGGGGCCTCTTGGACGGTACATGTGTATACTAGTAGTTCTTCGTTGCAATTTGGATGAAAACAAAAAATCAGTGTCGATACAATTGGAACAATTTAAAGGACATTTACTAGTAAAGCAGAAAAATTACTTGGACCAATTCCTGAGGTCACATAACCATTAACTCAATCATGTACAGTGCATTAGTCAGAGTGTTCATTACTAGTACATGTAGTTCGATGGGTTCGATTGTCAGGAAGTTCAATAGTTTGAGGGTTCAAATGGTCCAAGGTTCAATTGATGGTACATAGGTTTGAAAGAATCGATTGTGTTTTACAACACATTAATTTAGTCAGTTATATACATGTACATGTATGGTAATAGTATTACCCTCATACAAAATAAATTACCCGAGACATAACATATATTACCCATGAAAATATACACAAATTAATGCAATATTTATGCAATTTATAGTTTACGCATACATGTACTGATGCTTTGGGGGAGATATTTTGTGTGTAAATGGGTGGCTATAATTAGACCTAACATGACTGTCTCGCTATAAACTGGGCATGAAGATTACAAATTTTGAGACAATGTACACTCTATAATAACCAAACACCCAGGTTATCAGACTCTCGGACTAATGCACAGTACTCATGATTTCCGCTTGGATCTCACATATTTGAAAATAAAAAAAATTGTTAGGTGAATCAGCTACATGTACTTGTACAGGTACATGTACTTGTAAATGAAGTAAATTGAAAACATTGATGCACAATTTTCAGGTGGCATGCATGATTCATACCCCTCTGCTAATTTGGTAGTCGGGATTCATTTGCGCAGTTTAACCGGTATTCAGGATTCAACAAAAAGGCTGGTTCGCAGCTTTTCTAGCACAAAATTAATTTTGTTTTACTATTTTCCAGCCCAAATGACATTTATGATGTAATTGTCCCCCGAAAATTTCGGGGGACTATTAAAATAGCCGGTGTCCGTCCGTACGTCTGTCCGGAAATGGTTTCCAGATGATAACTTTAGTTTCGGTTATTAGATCAAAAGCAAATTTGGTATGTGTGTTTATCAGACCAAAATAAAGATCAAGTTCGAATATGGGTTTGCTCTGCCCATTTTTGCGAGAGTTTATGGCCCTTTTTTTACTTAGAATTTTGTAATTTTCTGGTTTCCGGATAACTTCAGTTATTGTGATCATATCTGAACCAAATTTGGTATGTGAGTTTATCAGCCCTATTAACAGGTCAAGTTCGAATATGGGTTTACCCATATTTGCGAGAGTTATGGTCCTTTTTCGACTTAGAATCGTGTTAATTTCTGGTTTCCGGATCATAATTTTAATTTGTGTGATCATATCTGAATCAAATTTAGTATGATAGTTTATTATTCACCATTTCATGGGACACTGGTTGGATCAGATTTAGGGTCCTTGATATTTTTTTCAGATAAGCTGATGCCCCAATGAAGCCACTTTTTCGGGGGACACTGCAGCCGGACGTCCTTTTATTCAATCTATTATCTATAGGTATGTAGAAGTTATGGATACAACTTCAGCAAATACTAGTACATGTATATGAAAACTATATTATTAGTGTAATATTAGTTTTCATTCAATATTTCCTTACTTGTAACTGGTACGCATGATTCAACCTTTTACATTAACTGGTATTGGGGCCAGGGAGGTAGGGGTGGTGACACCTTCCATACTGGTGTATTCAATTGTGAGTGGCCTTTATGAGGGTGTTACCCCTCCTATCACCCATGAATACTGAATACCAGTTCACAGTTTTCTCACATTTGCTGAAATAGTATCCAAAACATCAACATATCAAGAGGTATTAGACTGAATTAGATAAAAAATATATCACTTGGGTCTGTTTAGGCTGGAAAATACTCAAAATTTGTATAATTTTCTGCTACCGGTATTATATCTGCATATTAGCCTTTTTGCTGAATCATGAATGACGGTTATATTACCGTGTGAAATCCTGGTACCAGATAACATTGGGTATGTATATAGCATACCACCTGAAAATGGCCTGAATGTCGCATGCCAAAGCGGGGTGGGGGTGTGTGTGACACCCTCCTTGATCATAGTCTGTATTCTACAGGGTATGTTAACTGTTTCGAGTTGGTGCAATTAATGTGATTGTTTAATCTCTACCATCTGAAATCTATTTTTTATAGCATATTTTGCTATCTGATCAATTGCTACTGATATAAAAAAGGATAAAGATGGTGTGTCTCTTTCCCAAATGTTCTGCTTACATGTCCATTTGGGGGTTTATGAGTCAAATAATAATAGACAACATGTCCTTCAAACACTAAGAAATAATGTGTTCTTATGAACCAGGACAAAATATGGCTATTTCTGGAGCATTACAGCACACTATTACAAATATATATTTGTAAGCAGTGAGATAATGACAGGAAACATGTCCTTAGACTAAAAAATAATTTGTTGGTGTGTATTTCACATCACAGCTCATGTGTATACTCACATTAGTTTATGTCATTCAAAGGGAGAAACCCATTTAGAAAGTTTAAATGAGACAAAACTACCTCACTGTAGATGTAGTTGCAAGGTAAAACATGTACATGTATACTGGTAAATGACATTGGAACTAAAATAATGATTTTTGTGTCCACCGGTATACATTGCAACTACATGTACATGTAACTTGCCTAACATACCATATACATGTAAGCAGAGGGAATTTGCAAGTGTTTTTTAATCAAAAATTTAACCCAACTCTTGTTGTCAGTAAGTTTTAACCCATGCAGTTTAATGAGTTTATATATTTATGTATTACATGTGTTTCTATACATGTATTTTATCTTGAATAAACTTGTATTGCTTCACAATCAGTTTCCTTAATGTTCTATTATACTAAAACAACTCCATTGATAACAATACCCCTGCATCCCATCCAAATCTACTTCATTGCCATCCTCAACATTTCACTTTGGATCCCCACCCAGGTGTACCTTGGTGTTATTCACCCAGGTGTTCCTTGGTGTTTTCTACCCATGTGTACCTTGGTGTTTCCCACCTAGTTTTACCTTGGTGTTTTCTTACCCAGGTGTACCTTGGTGTTTTCTTACCCAGGTGTACCTTGGTGTTTTCCTGCCCAGGTGTACCTTGGTGTTTCCTTACCTGGGTGTACCTTGGTGTTTTCTAACCAGGTGCATCTCAGTGGGAAATCCACCTGGGTAAGAAAACACCAAGGTACACCGGCGTAAGAAAACACCAAGGTACATCTGGGTTGGAAACATCAAGGTACACCTGGGTGGGGAACACCCAGGTAGGAAACATCAGGGTTCACCTGGGTGAATAACACCAAGGTACACCTGGGTGGGAAACACCCAGGTAGGAAACATCAGGGTACACCTGGGTGAATAACACCATGGTACACCTGGGTGGGGGAAACACCTGGGTGAATAACAACATGGTACACCTGGGTGGGGGAAACACACAGGTAGGAAACACCAGGGTACACCTGGGTGGGAAACACCCAGGTAGGGTACACCTGGGTGTGGTCACCTGGGTAAATACACCCAGGTTTATCCATACCAGGGTTTTTATCCAGTTTCAGGTGGGTAAATCATGGTAAAACCCAGGTTTCAGGGGGTCTTGATGGTTGGTGGATATCTTGGTAGATAGATTTACCTGGGTTTCGGCACAAAAAACCTGGGTGGATTTACCCAGGTTCATTTTTATATGGGTCTGGAGACCACAACAGTCAGAACTTGTCATAATCACTTTAAAGGAAGTAGTTCTAAACAGGACATGTGGCTAGAGAGGCTTCATGTATGTAGATCAGTGACTATCCCCGTGAAATTACCAACTGTACACTACTGATCATCCCCACGTCCAGCTCATAACAAGTGCCCTCCCATCAGGACTCACAAGTTCATAAATCCTTTTGTGCACCTCCCTTAGGTTGGAATTTAACAACCGACACTTAAAACTTTCTCAATTGTTGGAAATTTCCTTTTTTTAAAACCATTTAGACATATCTGAAGCCCAATTATCCATGGACACTAAACACCATGTCAGATTAATCAGTCAGGCGGTTCCAATGAGTTTGATATATTAATGATTTTATTAGACAGAAAAGTGGTAAGTCCCCATAGCCCCGCCATTTCTTGACAGGTTGACCTCATTTTAATAAATCTGAATCTCAGTTACCAAAGGACCATCCATACTATATGTAAGCTAAATAGTCCAACCTCTCTTGAGAAGACATTTTAAGAATTACTATAGAGACAAATAGTTATGTCCCTGGTCCAACCCTATTTGACCTGGAGAACCCATCTGAATAAATTTGTATCCCAGTCACCAAAGAACCCTTCATACTAAATATCAGTAAAATAGACCTGATGGTTCTTGTGAAGGAAGTATATTAAGAATTACAAGCAGTCGCAGACGGCGGTATCCCCTGCCAAAATGTGCAGTTGCGGAAGTGCATTCTCAATAATGTTTGCGTTCTCAGTATGTGCTAAACAAGACCTGTGGGATTTTGTCAAAAAGCCTGGCTTGCGAACTCATTTTAGGTACTAGCCATGTGACGTCGTCCATTTGCAAGTCCAATAACTCTGCTGAAAATATCCGGCCGGACCTGGTTTCCGAACTCGTTCTAGATACTGGTCATGTGAACTCATATACCAAAAATCTTTGAAATCCGTTGACATTTGTGGAAATGAGCCCTGTGACATCGTCCATTTGCTATTTGGTAAATTCGACAAAAATAATAAACAAAGTCCAATAACTCCGGTAAAAATAACCGGCCGGACCTGGCTTGCGAACTCATTCTAGGTAATGGTCAGGTGAACTCATATACCAAATATCTTTGAAATCTGTTGAGATTTGTGGAAATGAGCCCTGTGACGTCGTCTATTTGCTATTTGTAAATTCAACAAAAATAATAAACAGTCCAATAACTCTGGTAAAAATATCTGGCCAGACCTGGCTTGCGAACTCATTCTAGGTAATGGTCAGGTGAACTCATATACCACAAATCTTTGAAATCCATTAACATTTGTTCAAGTTATGACTCTTACAAATTCAGGATGGACGGACAGACGGATGGACGGACGGAACCCATTACTATAGGCCTATATATAGACCTGGTGAGTGGTGATTCTTTCAAAGAAGACTTTTCAAGGGTTACTATAGAGGGAAAGCATGCCCCTGGCATTTCTCCTATTTGGCCTGGTGACCCTATCTGAACAAAACTGCAATAGTATAGCTGGCAGTGTCAAATGTGTTCTCTTGTGAGGTGGTGGGTGTGGGAGTGTTAAATGTCCTATTGAGATATTTGAACACATACATATGATAGATTGTTGTTGTAATTAGGAGTTAATGACCTCTAGCAGATCTCCAGGGAATGTTTATAGATGTCTGATTTCACTTGACATGTACAGTTGGAACCAAAGTAATGCTTCTTATTAACCATTCTCTATCAAGAATTGGAGTAAAATATTATTTTTGGGACCAGAGATAGCACAAGCAGTGAACTTGAGTGAACGGCCAGGGGGCACAACCTTCAGAATGGTAATGGCATTAGCTTTTCAATTTGTATAACATGTTAAAACAAAACAAAACTAATTGACCATGGAGTTATATCTGAATTTAAATAAAAAAAATTTGTTTAAATATTCAAAAATAAAAAAATTCATGTTGTTTTTAAATATTCTTTTTGTTTTTGTTTTACTAAATATATCTTTTTTGGTTAAAAGGAGTTCAATCTAAAAAAAATTGTTTTTGAGTTATGTCCCTGGCTCTGGCCACATTTGCCCCAGTGACCTCATTTGAACAAATCTGAACCCCAGTCACCCAAGGACCCTTCATACCACCAAATATGAACCCATTTGACCCGATGGTACAAGAGAAGAAGTCGTTTTAAGAATTACTATTTGACCACAAATCTGTATCACCTGGGGAACATCCACACCAAATATGAACCCATTTGGTCTTACGGTTCAGGAGAAGATGTTTAAAGAATTATTGACGGATGGATAGATGGATGGGCGGATGGACGGACAGATGGATGGACGAGGAGTGATGACTATAGCTCCACTGGAGACTGTCTCAGGTGAGCTAAAAATGTGGCCACAAAACAAGATGGCATCCAACATGGCCACTGTTTTTAAAGACAAGGCACTATAAGTCAGTTTGATGCAAATTATAGAGAGAAATTCTTTACAAATGTATACAAATGTATAAATTGTTGTGAAGCAATGACAGAATGCACACTGCACACTGTGACACACACCCTCACACACACACACCCTCACACACACATACAAACACACACACGTTGACAATGGATACAAAGCCATGGCAATAGCTCAAACTTAACAAAGTTGAGCAAAAAATGGGCCATTAGCCAATTGACCACAAACAGCATAAACCCTGAAACTGAAAATTAGATAATTACGAGCACTTATCTCAGCCTAAAAAAGGTGGATTAGCTCGGATTTCAAACTTTATCTCAAATGCTTTGATTATTAAAGTCTCATATAATTAATATATCATAATAATCAGTTGACATTTGATCAAGTTGCATGCTGTCAAGCAACCCAATTGTTCAATTTTATAAAGAAACATATTAAACTCTAATAATCATCATTGTATTAACAAGTAGTCATTGTGACTTTTGATAAATTGTTATCCATACACAAGGCAGCAACTTTTCATCAGGGGTTCATGATATGATGATAGTTAGAGAAGAGATTGCTGAGTGTAGACTTAATTTTATAAAGGGAAATAACTCTTGGTAGAAACTGCACAACAAAGCTGATTTCATGGCTGGTTTTATGGAGGTATTATAAACACAATTTTTTTTTATTCCATCTATTCAAGTTATAACCATGTGTAGAACTTGGCCTATTATCCGGTGAACCAACCTCCCAAAGCCACAGGTTAAGTTTCTGAAAAAAGAATCTGGACCAAACATTTCTAGATACTCACCTTTTTAGTATCACCAGTTGGAAAGTTTGGATCAGTCATTAGATAGTGTTTAGAATGTCCATTTAAATTCACAATAGAAAGCCCGTTAATCCCATTAGTAACACCAGTGCCATTCTGAGAAGTCAAGTTTTGAGAATTAACCACACAATCATTTTGTCCAAGTCTTGCCGACTGCTCTTCAGAATTGATAACACTGTCTGATGGCCTTGTTGGCGAAATCGGGTAATCTCCAGATTTTAATGAGAGACTGCTATTGTAGGGAGACCGCTTTTCAATGTTCTTGTATGAATTATAACTGCAGTATCTGCCATAACCACTCAAAGAACAGCTCAGTTTAAGGTATGAAGGATTCCGTGTAACATCTTCGATCACAATGTCCTCTCGGTTGGCAAGTTTTGGCATACTGGAACTATGTGGGGTTGCAGTCCGATTCGTAGCCTCACCAATTTCTCTGTGTATTGTGTTTGAGGTATATGAGCGGACAGGGCTGCAAGAGGAATTAATGTTGTCCAGGTCCTGACTGAGTATGGCAGTTTTGGAGCTGGTCTGACTGATGCCACTAAGCAGCGACGGGTCACTGCCTGCAAGTAAAAACAAAGAGACATGAAACACAAAATTACATGCTGGAACTAGATTGATAAATCAAAATTTATTAGACAGTGGCATAGTATGAGGTATTTGGAATTTAATTAGGAGATAAACGTACCCTGATGAGTTGTATATTCTGGGATTCGAGCATGAAAACAGTTTGTGAACGAGTCGGTTTGCTGGCGAATTCACAAACTGTTTTCATGCTCGAATCCCAGAATGTACAATGAAACAGGGTACGTTTATCTCCATTGTAATTCAATCTAGCAAGGAATTTGCAAAAAAGCTGTATAAAAAGTATCATTTAGTCATTTTCATGACACGAATCGAGACTTTCATTTTGCTGTTGTCGCCGTGCACAAATCGTCGGGATTGTTCATTGCGTTATCGGAACACTGCTCCGTAACAATTTCCTGTGCGGCGGGTTGGCTCGTTTCGCTACCCTGTTCTGTGCCGATGAAATTTTACCATGCTACATTCAGATTTGATGCACGCTGAACCGGCCGATGAATGGTTTCTATAGACAACAACGCGCAGGTGTGCTCGTTTCGCTACTCCATTTTGCGCCGATGAAATTTTACCGTGCTAAATTCAGATGTCTGTGAATCGAAAACTAAAGTTAGCCGCTCTCGGCCAATCAGAATGCTTGTTTTTAGTGACAAATACTCAATTGAATTACAATTGAATATAATCTGCATCTGTTTTGAATGTATAATCCACAATTATCACAAAATACTTGTTATGACAATAACATATAAAGCATATTCCATAAAGAGTTCAGATACTCATATTTGCGGAATATTCAAGTTTAAAATAAAGATATGGAAGGTGTTCGTGATCATTACAGTTGAAAAATCATTCCAAGTTTGTTAAACCATTATATCAAGAAGAGGAAAATGTTATACAAATACCCCCCATTGGAATTTCATTAATATTACAAATTGGATGGTGCAAGAGACAAAAACACATATGTAGGAGGTGTTTCAAAATTACAAAAATTACGAAATTGCAAGCATTCCAATTCCAAATAAATCACAATACCTTGGTAACAAATGTATAGAAAAATGTAACATCCTATCAACTAGTATGTGTCATTCTTGTAACAATGAAATAGATCAATCAATCAATCATGTTTATTTGTAAGTTACACCATATATGGTCAAATGTACATGAACACAGAATAACAAGACAAAATGGACGGATTACATGAAACAAAGTTAAGTACAATGTAACAACAATGATATATGGCGGTATATGATTATATATATATATATATATGACAATATATATATGTTATACCGGTATATGCCTATCATAAGTTCAGATAATATATGTAGATGATTGGCAAACATACCATTCAGAGTTGATACTGGCAACACTGACATGGTCTCAAGTCGAAGAATCTTTGTTCCTTTTTAGTTGTACTCAATTTAAGAGTTCGTTACTCGGTTGCCAAACCCCTTTCTTTTTCATTCCACAGTGGACGAAGTGTGTCAAATCCTGCATAGTTTTTGAGTCGCTGCTGATCATTATTTGTTTAAATAGTTTCTCGTTGGGGATGTTTAACAGATTGGGTGATATGTTCTCGTAGAATAGGGCGTGCTCGATGCCCAAGGTGTGGCAACTTATTCTTAATTTTGTCAGGGATTCACGCTGTTTTGGGACGGAAATGACGTTGAGATATTTTTCCAAAGAAGTCATCGTTTTGAATGTTCTATACGTTCTAAGTTTGTTCCTTGGAGGATCACGTCGATTGCTATTTTTGGGAAGTTTGGTGCGAATATTATCATTAAATATTTGTTTCTGTATTGAGTTTATATCGAAGACGTCATTAATACCGTGACTTGGGGACATGGATGTGACTAATTGTTGACATTGTGACAGCGACATGCTCCAGAATCCAGATTAGATTCAAATAGTTGTCGGTCATAAATGCTTCCTTTAAAAGTCGCTCTTGTGGTAATTGAGTTAGGTACTGTTCGTATTTACATAACATAGCTATTGTGTGTTTTGTCAATGGGGAAATTCCCAGTTCAAGTCTGCATGCAATATACTACTAGCCCTTTGTGGCATATTCAGGAGAAATCTACAGAATTTTGTCTGGGCTTTTTCGAAGTTAATATTTTCAATTTAATACTGTCATAATGTTGAAGACGGAACCTTTGGTTTTTGCTCTGTGGAATGAGTTGTATATTTTATTGATAACATCTGGGCCCCAGAGTTCACAGTTATATTTCAAAATAGGGATGACTAGGCTTTGCAGTAACTTAATATTGAGATGCTGTGGCAATTGTTTTGCCGGTAAGGTTTTTGTAATGTGGAAAAACGACTTAAGGCTCTTCTTGATGAGGTCACCACGCGCGAGTTCAAACGAGCCCTTGTAGTCGATTTGTAGTCCCAGGTAGATGTACAATGAAACTGACTCTATCACTTGGTTGTCGTAAGTTATGACTGGGTTTATCTGTGGTCCCGTGGTGAATACCATACATTTTGTTTTTTGTATATTGAGGTGTAGTTGCCATTTGACATTGCCCAAACTAAAGTTATCATCCGGAAACCTCAAATATTGAAAATTCTAAGTCGAAAAGAGCCACAAGTCAGTACAAAATAATCGGGACGAACCCAAATTCGAACTTGATCTGAAATTTGTCTGGAAAACTCACATACCAAATTTTAAATAACCCAAACTAAAGTTATCATCCCGAAACCAAAACTGCTAATGGACAGAAGGATCGACAGACATACAGCTAAATGGACAGACAGACGGACGGCTGGACCAATCATATAAAACGGCCATTTTTTCAAACGGGCGTATAAAAGGTTAAACAAATGTTTCAACTCAAATCCCTGAATGTTCATGAGAGTACATGTACGTTTTAATAGAAAATGAAAGTATCAATGACACTGTAGCTCAACTTGGAGAGGAGATAATGTCATACAGTGAATGGAGCGATAACGAATGCGGAAAGTTTAAATGTTTAAGTAAAACAAGAGGTCAACCCGGAGAGCCATTATGAAGTTTGGGATCAATCGGATGAAAAATGTTGCCTGTAGGGCATGCCGAAGAAGTTCAAATAAGATGAATATTTGTATTTGGATCCTGTTTCAGTTTGGCAATAAGAGTAGATTTCCGGTTATGGTTGTGGTTGGTACAACAATTTTTGTTTGTTAAGTGGTTATGCCCGTTGTTCAGCAGAAAGTCAGAACAAGCCTACTTATTTTAGCACTATAATAATGTTGGGGGATATGTCTAGTGATGATGTTGAAGCTGGTTCATTTCCAATTGTCTCATATTTGTGATCCATGCAAAGAGTTAGTGTCCGTACCAGGGCAAGTTTGTCAGTTGCTTATGCAGTAGGTGGTTTTTATGTGTAAGTGGAGTGATTTTTCATTCACCAAAACTTAAGTCATGATATGGCCTAGGAATGGCTCAAATCTCAATGAGTCAATGACAACTATTGAGAATGAAACTGAAATTTCCCCCTGATTTTATAAATAATTATCCAGTATTCGCTTAAAACTGCCAGCTAACTTTGAGTGAGAGGACAATCAAAATATGCCTAGCCTTACCTGCAAGCAGTTTCATTCTGTACTTCCTATACATAAACAGTTAGTTATTGTAGCAATAACAACTGATGGCTTGGCTACAGTTTTAACCAGTAAAACACAATCCTATCACCTTAGTCACTTGACATTTAGACTGGCATCCAAATTATGCAGAATCCACTTAAACGAATAAACGAAACTGTTTGAGATTCAAGTCTCCTTACGTCACTATTAAATGTTCCTAGTGAATGAACACGTACCACTCATGTCAAGTTGTCAACGCATAACAACACAACACAAGCAGAGGATAATTTATAAATACTCCCAAGTGAAAGAAAATTTGTGGCCATAAATCACCACAACCTGGGAAACAGTGAATCCAGGTGAATAGATGTAATTTCAATGACAGAACTATCACAGGGCATAAAGAGTCTTTCAAGCAGTGAATAAGAGCGATACATCATCATAGCTGGTCATGATTTGTATCTTCTATATTTACTCTGCTATACATACTGCAGTGTTTAGAGTAGGATCAATACTCGATCAATCACATGCTTACTTTTCACTGGCTCCCAATGATGTCATACAGATTGATTAACCAAGGCTATTTTTGATTTTCCGGGGAATCCATGGCATGTTAGCACAGTCATGATATCGGCTCGGCCTTTGTGTACTGAATCAATATGGGCACTATCCCACTGTGTATGACTTATCAATCACAGCTCTTATTCTAAGTGGTTGAATTCATTAAATTCTTATATTATCATCAGGTCATCGAGACAATGTTCGTGTCAACAAGGAATTTTATCATTTAAATAAGTAAAGATATCTTAACGCACATAACATGCCAAAGCAAAGTTATGTGTCATCAATTAAGGCAGCAAAAATTGAAACTCTTTCAAAGTTAGTTTTTATATTAATAACAAATGCCATATTCATTTCACATTTAAACTTTTTCTTCACTATTTTAAAAATAAAATTCTTTTTCTCGTAAATGTTAGGGAAACATTGACATCTGCTAATATTCAATCAGGATGACAAATTAGAGGTGGGACTGTCCCAGTGGGACTAAAGATACCCCCACAGTGCAATTGGGCTACATGAAGGGTAGCCATATTAAAGTATTTGTTAAAAAAAAATAAAAATTTTAAGGAATAGAAGCTCGGATAAAATTCTGGATGTTGTGAAAAATTCTCAGTCGAAAAATGGGGATAATGGCAAAGCACTCTATATCTGGTAGAAATATAAACTTAATGTGTTCCAATGGCTCTGATTGCTCGTCATTAGAATAAATTGATCTAATGAAGGATTGGTATTCAAAATAGGAAATGACTTCCGATAATAAATCACTTCTGAGTTATTGATAGGATGTGTCTCTGGTTGGATGCAAAGAGTTAATGTCTCAAAACTAATTAATCAATCAATACTAAAATCCATACAGCTGAAGAATGTGCCATGATAAATATACAGCTAGAATATGAGGATGATCAGATTAGAAATAATTGAGTCATTGCATGTGTCAATGGGATGGAAGGAAAATGTTAATATTTTCAACCAATTAACTGATCGATAGTAAAAAGTATACAGGTGAGGTAGGGATGCGGACCGGACCAAAACAAAACGGTCCATCCATGGTGGTCCAGTATTTTACCAGCTTGTGAACTTTATAGATGTATGCCAGCCTATTGAAGTACTGGCCCTACTGGAGTTAAACTTTAGAGGTAAGACATTTTGATGGACATGCACTTTCTAACATGCGTATATTAAACAGACATCATCTCTAAAACTTTACAGCTTGCATCCAGGACAAAAATAATGATCATTCATGAAACAAACACATTAAATATTCATGAGCTCTTTTCAAGCATTTTACAGTAATATTCCGTATAACATTTGATCTCTGAAATGACAATGTCTAAAATTACAAAACCGCCATGTTCTTGACTTTTTGGCCTATATCTGACACATTGGGTATGCATATTGCTGATGACAATGATTGACATCAGACAAGATAGCGAATTACCATCAATACCATGTTAAATAACCCTCATTTACCAGGGGCGCCGGAAGAGGGGGGGGGGGGGGCAGAGGGGGCAGCTGCCCCCCCCTGCTCTTGACCAAGGGGGGCGAGCGGGGGCAGGACTTGCCCTTTTTCTGGAGACAGAAAATGCTTTTTGTGTATTTTAAAATCTCGTGTTTTTATAGCAAAATGTGACTTTTTTGGTCCAAATACCACCAATTTCACAAGGAATATTAATTTGTTGTCAATTTTATCACAAAACGGCCATAAAAACCGACAAATACCTTTAAAATAGGGATTTTTGCCACAATGAATTTATGGTTGTTTTCCCGAGTTTGCGGAGAAAATGCCCTTTTTTGCGGAAAAGTGCCCTTTTTGTAGACTCTGCCCCCCTGCCCTTGGATGCTTCCGGCGCCCCTGTCATTTATAATCAATATACTTGTCATACATGTCAGTCGAGAATCGCGATATACTAGCCTATCGTTGGCAATATCTAACTGTAAATCAAATACCGATACCGCGGTACGCATACCTGCATGTCAAAAATTGACCATTCTATCCTGTTCTATCCGGAAAATATCAGTTGGCAATTAATGCTAAGAACAAAATGTTATGAGTGCTGAAACACTTGGAGCATTTGCACTCAATAGTTTAATGCAAGCTTGCCTGGCAGTAACTGGATGCTTTCTGTACACAAACGCGTATACCAAATTAAGATTTAACACATTTCCCTCCATTTAAGGTATTTTAAAATGATTGAACTGGTCCAGGCGAGAATACTGGACCACCAAGAGCTGGACTGGACCGGACTCAGGACTGCCTCTTCACTGGACCAGGCCACAACTGGCAGTCTGGTCTGCATCCCTATTAGGTGAGGGGTGTGTCATCATAAACCTGCACATAAATGAAAGTGTCAAAGACACTATAGGTCAACTTGGAAATGGGATCATGCCATATATTACAGTCCATAGGACAATAAGGGAACTTGGACAGGTTATATGCTTAAGTAACTAGAGGTTACCCTGAAGGTGCATAAACAGTTTGGGATTAACCAGATGAAAAAAGTTTGGCTGTAGGGAGTGCCAAAAGATGAAGTAATACTAATAGAAAGAGTAAAATCCGAGATGGCTCTCAGTACACTCCGGACATCGACATAAAAGTGTGGTGATGATCGGATGAGGGAGTTAGTCTCTAGTCTGATGTGGGCCAAAGGATTTAGTCATACAAAAAGTAAAATCCAAGATGGCCACTGGTAGCCATGTTAATGAAGTTCGGAAAAATTGTATGGCTTCCATAAAAAGTTCCATATAAAGTTTGGTGATGATCAGATGAGGGATGTGGTCTGTAGGAATCACTGCACTAAAATCAGGCCCCAAGCTAGAAGGAGACTGGGGCCAAGATCTCGCCTTCAAGTCGGGGACTAAGCTTCGCCCTCGAATGTCTGCAAGGCGAAAACGAAGTCGCCTTCCAAATTTGACCAAACTTGCCTGGGATTTACTGGTAGAAATTTGACTTGTTTTGCAAAACAATATATTAGAATATATCTGTCATAATGTTGTTCTATCTTGTCTATCTCTCCAATACGGGCCCGATCTATTTGAAGTCTTAAGAATATCAAGTAACAGTTATTATGATATCAAATGAAATGATTATGTAAAATAGCAGGGAGACCAATTATATATAGCATAAAATGGGTTTACAACATCCCCATTATTCATTAATCAACAACAACTGTTCAACTATTCACATTGTCATTGAAACCCCTTGATTCCGGTGCAGCTACAAGCTTCAATGACATTGTATCTATCAGCTGACATCAATGAGATTATTACCTCTGTGGACAAAAAAACACTTGTCACTATCAGTGTCAATGTACTTTAATCTAGCAGTAAACCAATGCAGTGTTACATCATGTCACCTGCTGTTATATAAGGATTAACTGTCATGTGGACTGTTTTTATGGAGATGTAACGGCGAGGTACGTGGACATAACTTGTGTAAAACCCGAAGGGTTTTACATACAAGTTATGTCCACTTACCTCACCGTTACATCTCCATCAAAATAGTCCACATGACAGTTAATCCTTATATTTATATACATTTAGCGAGAAAGCCACTTTTGTAAATATATTTAAATCGAAAAGTGTATCGTGACAAGATCAGCCCAAAATACCCAATAGCACCCTTGCCAAAAGTTAATAGGAACAATTTCTCTTCATATTGAAACCCGATGATGTATTAAGTCAATCCTGCGCAAGTCCTGAAACTCGCATACCAAATTTGGTTCCGATCAGATAAAAATTGTTTGAGTTATGACAGCATGTGTGAATTCGAAGTCGAAAAAGGGCCATAACTCCGTAAAAAAAACTCGGATCAAACCCATATTCGAACTTGATCTGTTTTTCGGTCTGAAAAAATCATATACAAAATTTAGTTCCGATCAGATAGAAAATATTTGAGTTATCGCACCATGCGTAAAGTGTCTACGGACAGACAGACAGACAGACGGACGGACGCACGACGAGTGGTCAATCGGGACGTCGACATTATGTTTACCATACTATGGTATGGGTAAACATAAAAACCCAGAACAACAGCAGCTAGTTAAATAAATTTCCCAATCACAAAAATCCATTCCCCCATTAATTCACCAGTTTATTTGATTTAGAAATGATATACAATTCAAATGAATAAGATTTCATCCTTTAATAACGTGTCACATGTATCAGGTGATTAAGGCCATTCTTAACTGGTTCGCTGCTAAATATCCTACATACACGTATTAAAATGCGTATATATATTTCAACAAACAGAAAATTATTGAATTTTATGCTCGGAGTTGATAATTTGCACTATTTTCTCAAATTTGACCCCCATATATATACATTTGTGATTATGTTATGAGCCTGGATGTCTCACTAGGCTATGGTTATGAGCTTGGATGTCTCAATAGGCTATGGTTATGAGTCTGTTTGTCTCATTAGGCTATGCCCATGGGCCTGGATGTCTCATTAGGCTATGGTTATGAGCCTTGATGTCTCATTAGACTATGGTTATGGGTCTCGGTGTCTCACTAGGCAATGATTATGAGTCTGGATGTCTCATTAGACAATGGTTATGGGCCTGGATGTCTCATTAGGCTATGGTTATGAGCCTAGTTGTCTGTTTGTCAAAGTAGGTTATCGATATGAGCCTGGCTGTCTGATTAGGTTATGGTTATGAGCTTGGTTGTCGGTCGCCCTTAGGGCAAAACATTTGTAATTTTTCTCAAACTTTTCACGATATAAGTACCTTTTCTGACAATTTTATTGGTCGGCATTCATTCAAACTTCACAATGTCCCAATTTAATTATATATCTAACAATATTTATGAAATATTACCTGACAAAGGCTATTTAAATGATTAAACTAAACAAGAGTTGACAAAACAAGACAGTGTCATTGCCAAAGCCCATATCTGGGCTTCCAGCACTCTTGCATAGGGTCCAAATATGGGCTTTCAGCACTGAACCAGTTAAGTTACCTTCATCTCTATCATTCCACAGTGCACTCGCTCCCCAACTCTGGAACACATTTTATAGCTCTCTGATTCCTTTAGGGTGTGCCAAAGGATTTAGTCATACTGTTGGCGGCCAAGTTTTTAATTAATTTCGGGGAAAAAGAGATGGCTCGCTCCCATCTAAGGTCACTCCAAAGATCTATATGAAATTTGGTGATGATCGGATGAGGCAGGTGGCATGTAGGGTGTCCCAAAGGATTAAGTTATACTTTTTCCAAACAGATGAAGTTTGTTGTCATTTGAATAGATTTTGAGTGTTTTGTCTTCGTCCGCTTTGAAAGAAGTCAATATACAATTCCAAACCGATCAACTGATCGATACTAAAAACTATAAAGGTGAGGGGTGTGTCAGCATTGTGTGTACAATAAATGCCACAGCAAGTTGATCGCAACCCACCCTTCTGCCAAACTGCTCTAAAATATTCTACTTTTGGCCTAAAACAAAAATTTACATGAAGCACGGACAGAAGCAAAAACAGTATACCCCCCCCACTCCATTTTAAAACAAGACAGACAATGACTGTGGAGTGGCCTGCCTCAGGGACGCGGGAGAAGGGGGCATGCAGGGGCACTTGCCCCCCCCCCCCCCCCCCCCCCCCTGGCCCTGACCCAGGGGAGTCCAGTGGGTACCCGAAAAGTGCCCTCCTGACTGGTTTGCCCCCCCCTGGCCTTTGGTGCTTCCGGCGTCCCTGTCTCGCCTGACTGTAAAGACAGAGAAGACTGGGACTCCAGAGACTACCTACAAGAGTCAGCACTTGTCAAATTTACTTCAAAATAAGTTGTTAGAACTGTATACACTCAGCTTAGAAATAAAAGTGTTCACATTGACATACATACACATTCTCAATTAATTTGAGAGCAGAGTATTAAATCCGAGATGTCTGCCCCTTCATGAATAACCAATCCCATTTGAGCAAACCCGATACTGGTACGAGATTCAGATGTTGACATTATGTTCACCATATGTGTTGGATGACAAAAAATTGTATTACAATAACATACATCAGCACATATTTTTAAATCTGAAAAGTGTATGTTATCAGGAACTGATTCTATAAGTAGTTCATACTCAAATTTATATGTTAAAACAGTAGGATAAAACAGACAAAAGGAATGAAAGGTTTTAAATAACTACACCAATCACATAAAGCTTAATAATCAAAACAGTTTTTTCAGTGCAATTTCCTAATAAGAAGTCGGACCCACCCCATGATATCTTGGTATAAAATAATAAATATTGGGTAAATATTAAAACAAGTAACCCCCTACTCTTGATCAGCGGTCTATTATTTTATATTCATTTTAGTACCTTCCATACCAAATATAAGCTAAATACTAGTAGGCCTGGTGAGACTTGAGAAGTTATTTTAAGAATTACTATGGAGGGAAAGAGTTACGGCTGGCCCTGGCTTCGCAACTATTTGTCGGATGGACGGACGAAGGACAAGGAGTGATGACTATACTCCACCTGAGACTTCATCTCAAGTGAGCTAAAAAGGGGGTATAATATGAACAATGGAGGTATCAGAATACTCTTTGCAAGACATTTTCACTGTTGTGAGCTTTATGTATATTATAAAGAAGTTGGTTACATTTTAGGAGCCTGGAAGACATCGTAAACACAGCTAGAGAATTTATAATATGGTTATTCATAGTCTCGCTGTGGTTAATACGATGGCCTCCTAAAATGTAACCAACTGCTTATACATAAAGCTGACGAAGGCCATGAGGCTAAATTTCTTGCGAAGAGTGTTCTAATTCCTCCATTGCAGAAAAGGTCCCTCTGGATCACACTTTAATATAAGAATGTCAAATTCTTTCTGGTCTAAAAATTCCAACTTATGTGTCAGACATGAAGGCTTCAATTATTGAAAATTTTAACCATGCAAAGCTGGGTGTGAAATGCCCCCACCACAAATGCAAGAATCAAGTTGAAGTTGCAAAGCGGGATGTTGTGATTCCCGCATTGGTTGAATTTCATGATACAGAAAGTTATCTTGGGAATGTATCAATTGTCACAACCCTTCTAATTTATGTTTCCAGGCTATTCAAATCTACTGCCTGCCAGCTATGCTTGGTGGAAATTCAAGATTAACAATATTCAAATGTAAAGATAAACATATCTTCCACATTAAACACTGTCTCCTCTGTTGGACTGAAATTCTTGACCCTGACATTTAACCTGAGTACTGTAGCTTTTGGGCCAATAAGGTAGTATGCTTCCATTAAAGAATGCCCATTTATATTTGCATAAACCATAGATATTAAACATGTCTTCCACTTTAACATGTGGTCACATCAATTTCAAAAAGGTAACACAATTACAATATCGATTCCAGGTTTGAGGCATCATTCTAATTCATCAAATCACAAGTCAGTGACCTTTAATTCACAAGTCAGTGGCCGTTCCATCCCAACATCAATAATCCTCTCACCTATTCACATGATAAATGACTGGTAAGAATCAATAACACAGCACATTCAGGATCAACTAAACCACAATAGAAATCACAGAGACCTCACTGACAGGTGTAAATTAAGTCAGGGTTAATGACAAGCTACTGGACATTCGTGAACTAGATGGTCGAGGGCATAGCCTGAGTCCATTTAGTTTACGAATGTCCAGTAGTGAGTCTATTAACAGACTAAAAACTATTTTATAATATACAAGGAGAAATTACATGGATACAGATGATAAATCTGATAAATATCAATAAATGAATGAGACGTTTACAAATGTTTTTCTGGGGGTGGAAATAATCCTTGGCAGACCGCAAAACCACACCCCTTGACACCGCTCATGTGAGTGGAAATTGCACATGGGTTTTGTCGCATGGGTGCTCCAGTGCTCATCAGACCTGTTAACCCTCCCGGATTGTGCGGGAGACTCCCGGATTTGAGCACGATCTCCCGCACTCCCGGACAGGCATGACAATCTCCCGGATTCAGCTACTGTAGAAAATCACAAAAAATAATCTCTTTATTTTATCTATTTGACCAGTAGACAGGCTATCAACACATCCCTGATATTGGATTGCAACATCATTGTATCAATTAACACCCATGATTAATCTGGGGTCATAAAATCAACATTGTTCGCACAGCAGGGGCACAGGACAATAAAACAACAAACACCTTCTAAGTTCTATTGAACAGGATCACCATACAGAACAAAGGTGACCTGTTCTCAATTGGCAACCCACTAGAGATAAGCCCTGAGGTTATTTGAAACTACCATTAAAGTTTATTGGTCTGATAAAATTCAAAAGAAGCACATATATGTTCTGGCTTTAAACTTTCGGAATCCGTTCCTGAGTTGTACTTTTTAATGTGACATTTGAAATCTCGCGAGATATAAATCAAATCGAAAATAGTTTACAGTTTAATATTGATATACGTAATCCGGTAGCTTACGATATTTCCTCTATAAATTAGACGATAAAAGTAAAAACTACACAGTAAATGTTTTTCTTAAGAATACTTGTTAATTTGCCTGTTAATATGTGTTATAGCTGATCATATTATTTTTATTTTTGTTGTCAAAATTATGAAAATGCAAAAGGAATAAATTTTTTTTAAATCTCCCGGATGATGACCACGATTTCACGGAAAATCGTGACCAATCTCCCGGAAAATATTTTGTGAGGTTAACAGGTCTGGTGCTCATCTTCATAAGTGCAAGTTCGTACACCCACAAAACACAACCGCTCCAGTGCACATTTTAAAACAGACTCTGGTAATACAGGAATCAGAAGTTTGATTCCCACATACTTTTATGACATTATTATAGCTTATTCCACTATTAAAGTCCCTGACCGCAATTGAATAGTTTTTGTAGTATTACACCAACTGATGCAGATATTTTCTTCTTGTAGACATTTACTAGTAGATGCTACCACTGTATAAAAGAGAGGCAGAATGATGCACAGGTTGCACTCCATCATCTCTGGGAATGTCATCCAGACCTGGAGATGGCTCTATTATACACCACCAGAGAGCAGATAAACAAGGAAAGAGACAATTCAAGTCAGTGTATTTCGCCATCAACCCTGTGGACTTTGGAATATCGGACATATAAATTTCTTTCATTTTTGAACCTATTATTTCGAACCAGCTGAAGACTTTGTTTCTAAACAGTTTTACATAGGATGGGAACTTGGTTGTTATATTTACCACTTTAACTATAAAATTGCAAATTGAATCACTCAATTAGTTCTATATATACACTGGATAAATATCAAATCAATGATCTTTAATTTACACGAACAAGCTTTAAATATATACTGTCAAACTAGTTGGTTCTTTTGGGCTAGATATTTTTTGTGTATGTACTGGCCTGTATTGCACCATCGTGCAGCTATAAAATTTCTACCACAAAAAAAAGCAGAGGCCGATCATGATCGGCAGATGTTGAACCCATACCTTCAACCATACCAACTCGATCTGGACCAAATATACACCTGTACACATCACATGGAGATGATTGGAATTATATATTATGGGGTTTCCATCATTTTCTAGTATGTGTATAAAATGAGACTGATCAGATAAAGTATTACTTTGGATAGAATGTTCATGTTATGGTTATAGGTAGGGTTAAAACAGATAAATCAATACAAAGGTCTATACAGGTTATTAAGAGTGTGCATGATTAATTAGGATGTGAATTATGAGAGTGATCGGGTGAAAAATATTTGACTTATCAGATTGAATAGTATGTGTCTTCGAATGGGGTTAATGTGTGTGTATGGATTTAATAATTTGAGGCAAATTAACCAAATGACACCAACAATACAGGTTAGGGGTGTGGTCATAATAAACTTTGCCATGAAACATAAACACCATTTGATGGCATGTGTATGGGCATTATTACATAATCTTCATCATTATATAAAAAGATGAAAATCAATTAAATGTTTTTTTAATATGCCACTCATGAGCATATTTGGGCATACATGTACCTCCCGCAAAAATCTCCTGGATGGCCATTTTCAAAACTTAACAGATAAACAAATTATCCCCAATGTTCTTTGTCTTCCTCCATCTTCATGATTTTCATGTCAAATGATATCAAGAGAGAATTCTATCATTAAATTTCTAATAGAGTTGTCCATCACTCCACCATATAGATTTTAAAGTGGCTCTGGACTTATACCGTTATGTATAATTAATGTACCATACTCTCATTCACATGTTAATTTATTGATATCATTATATTACATGCGACTATTGCAATAAAATCTTCATATTTACAAAACAGAACATCACACCTAATTAATGGTATAAAACTTTCAAATAGAGTGTTCATTAATAACCCTGGTTAAGAGTATATTAAAGCGTTGATTAAGCAAAACCAAAATTCATACAGATGAAGCGCATGCTATAAAGGAAAACCCAGGTAAGAAATATGAGGTTAGTCAGAAGAAAAGTATTGGTCTTATTGAATCGGACGCCATGTGTGTGAAAGGGTTAATTATTTCTAAACTGATGACCCAATCATCATAAACCTGCATATAAAATATGAACACAATCGGACAAAAAAATACCTGGACATGGACATAAAATTTGAACACAATCCGATAAAAATTTAGTAATCATGTCAGATAGCAAGTGTCTACAGACAGACAGACGGATGGAAGACTGATGATTGTACACATAACAAGACAGTCAATGACTGGGGTAGCTCACCTGACTGTAAAGACTGAGAAGACTGGGACTCTCACTGAAGACTACAACAGTCAGTACTTGTGTTGGAAGACAAAAAATTGTATTATATAAACATACATGAGAAGATTTTTTTTAATCTGAAAAGTGTATGTTATCAGGAACTTAATTCTACAGGTAGTTCATAGCCACATTTAAATGTTAAAATAGTAGGATAAAACAGACAAAAGATATGAAAGGTTTTAAACAACCATACCAATCATGTAAGCTAGCTTAATTACACTTTAAATCAACTTTGTTTATAAAATAAAATATTAAATATAGGGTAAATATTAAAACTGGGAGCCCCCTTCGCTTGATAAATGGTCTATCATTTTGTTTTTTAAGAGATATGTCCCTGGATCTGCCCATATTTGACTCAGTTACCCAATTTTTATAAATCTGAACCCCAATCACCCAAGGATCCTCCACACCAAAGATAAAAGATTCTCGATTAAGATGTGCGTTGTGTTCTGTATATGTTGATGACGGATGGATGGCTAGACGGACGGATTGATGGACTGATGGACAGACGACGGGCGAGGAGTGATGACTATAACTCAGGTGAGATCAAAACCAGTGACAAAGCCACCAGGCATAGTGTGTCATGATCTAATTGATGGATCAAATTTGAATGAACAATACACAAAAAATCACAACGAAACAGACCCCTATAAAACTGGGTTCCTTATCACGCCTTTGCTAAAAAAAATTATAACTAATGCATGCTGCAAATGGGAGTTGCGTGTTTCGAAAACATTCAAAACCGCACTGAAAACAGGAACAATTGTAATGTAAACCAATTACAAACTGGCATATTATTTATCGAGAGCACACCACGTGTGTAATGAGCAGTTTGTTGTCTCTTTTAATTGCCTCCCAATGCTATTTACAGAAAGCAACATACACAAAAACTAATGGGGATTGTTAACAGGTGGATATTGATTGTAGATCATTCATTTTTCACTTACAAATATATTCTATAGTTACTTGTAAACACTCAAGAATTTTCCACTGAAAATACACTTCGAATGGATCCTGTTCTGCCATCGGGCTAAACGGGGATTATTCTGGGTCAAGAATGTATCAAAATGCATATAATATATTATATCAATTTATTACACTCCTATGCTGTCCTATGTGCGATTTCCATTGAAAACACCGTTAATTAAAAGTGGTAATGTCACTAGTAAATTATGTAATTTATCATGATGTCATTGACGTTATGTCACTTTATACTGATCTAACGCCCACTCGTTTCTTGCCGACGTCTCTCGCTTTTCGTGAATTATTTAACTTAATTCTCGGAACCAATTGATTACTCTCTATGTAATCGTGTAGGGTTCTTCTCTATTTTCACATGAAAACAACTTGTGTTAACCGGAAGCGCAACAGAGAACTATTTTCGAATGCGGATCTCTGTTGCTCAAGCCCCATTGTTTAATACTAGTATAATATGTTTACTACTTCACTAACTGCAATATGTACATGCATAGAGGTAAAATGTTACACTGTGTGCCATATATCTGCAAGACCAGTCTACAAATGTCAACACATTAAAGACATATTATGTACTTGCTCAGGTGCGTGAAACTGAAAAGTTAGTATTCAGGCGCTACGCAAACTGGAGGAATATAACATTCTACTAACATCGATGAAAATATGAAACAAATCGACCGTAACACTCCATGGAAAATATAGTCTGAAACACGTTCAATTTTAAACATTTACTAATCGATTCAGGATGCATATATTGGCGACAAAATAACAAAAAGGTTTTCGCCATCAAGAGTCACTGCATTGAATTAATATATAATAATGATGGTGTGTGTTGTCAATTTAGATATAATATATTTTTTAAATAACTACCTTGAACAAGATTATTCTCCATTTCTATTTGATCACCCTACCAGGGTGTTTCACATCACATTAAGCCAAGTCAACACATTTCATTGTGAATTCAGAACCCCCCAGAACAAACTATTTTACGTCTTTTGAAAAGTTAAAGACTGTTGTGCAACTTGTATAGACTCTTTAAAATTGGTTCATATGGTTAATTAATATTAGTGGAGTAGATTAAGTCAAATTTTCAAGGCAATTGTTCACAAATTCTTTTACTAATCTTCTAATGGTGAATGAAGTGAATTATCAATGCCATACATGTGGAATACCCTGTGTTTACAAAAGATGTCAACTATACTGCTACAAATATGATACATCCCTTGTCTAAACACAAGGTTTGAATCTTATTCATTTATTGACATTAAAAGTACAGGCACTTGAGGGATTTTCAAAACAGGGCATTGCCTAAAATCTATAAGAATATTCAATAGGTGTCTTATTGAGTGTTCATCAATTAATGAACCTGTTCATTAACTCTTTCAGTGCCAGGCTTATTTTGTAGGTTTAATGCCAGGGAATCTTACGTTTTTCATGGGCATCAAAATTATTACTATGAATACTTGGTGATAGTTTTGAGTTTTTACATGGTCCTAAGGACTTATCCAGTTTGTTTTTAAATTCGCTATAGCATGCTTAAGCATACCCAAAAATAATAGGGCTGATCTCATCGGCCCCTGGCACTGAAAGAGTTAATTAATGAACCTGCTTCAAAGGGGAAGAGTTGATTTAATATTTGTATGCATAGTTGAAACAAGCCATGTAGATTAATCTGCTTGTGTATACTCATTGCACAGATAATTCATATTGGCTAGCAGCCAATATTTTAATATACTAGTAATATTGATAGCATGTGTCTATGGGGTGGGTGTGAAGGGTTAATAATTTTTTTTAAATCAATTAATCAATCAATACAGGTGAAGAATGTGCAAAAGTACACCAAGATAAGAAATATGAGGAAGAGCCCATGTACAGCATGTATCTATGAAATCCTTGGTTAATGTTTATTTCTAAGCAGATCAATAGAAATATATCAAACATTCAGAACCACCTCCCATTGATCATGTTTCTTGGGGCTTTCAGTGCCTCAAGACCTCTGAAGTGGGTTGCCAGTTTATAACCGTTTACTGGTTTATAAAATCACAACTCGGAACTGGGTGAGTTGAAAAAACGTCAAGGAGGGTAATTCTATATAGCGTTTTTGAGGTAAGTATAGTTTTCTGTCCAAATCTTATTATTGTCAGTATATTTGTGCATTTCTTATTTCTAGGATATTTGTCATATTGCATTTTGTACAGTGACAATGTGGTCCGACCAAGCTAGGAGGCGACTCGGGCGAAATTCTCGCCCTTGGGCTGGCGACTTCAAAATTTAACAAAACTAGCTTAGGATTTACGGTAATTTTACCGGTGAAAATCTGACTCGTTTTGCCAAAAAAAAAAATATATCTAGATCGACTTAACTGTCGAGGCATTTTATTTATCAATTATACATGGTGTACCCTATCCACATATTCTAATCAGGTTGTGTGCTTTTGGAAATGGCAAATTGTTCTGACCAACGAAGTTTATGATGAGCTACTGGTTCGTTTTAAGGAGACTGGAATTTAGACCTTACTTTGTTCCGTCGGTCATTTTGTAACCGCAAATTGTATAGCCATACATGGTCACCACCACTCATGCAGTAGCCAATGTGAACAACTAATACTGTCTTTGAATTTAAACTAAAACATATCTATCAATTTTCAATTTTACAAAAGTATTTTGTGTCGGACTCCGTTTCCCAATCCAACTTTTTTACTTTTTGGAATTGGATATTTATTATGTTTACAAACAAGAACACATGTTTGCTTTATTAAACACAGATGTTTGAATGTGCATTGGAAGTACTTTTAATGTTCTTAGTTAAATAAAACATCTACATAATAAACTATTACTATCCAAACTCATTTAAAAGGATTAATTTGTGTCAAAACTATGTGTTTGCAAATTACAATAATATTGTTGTCAATCTATCGCTCAGGCCACGTGCGCAATATACGTCTGTCAACGGTTTCAAATTAATTGCATGTTGGCCTACTTTGGTACAATGCAGGTATTTAATTAACCTGCTGGTGTATATTATAAGCTCAACTGGTCTCTGTTAAGAACACATTACTAGTAATCAACACCTTTTTCTGACACAGCTATCAAACTTGTCAAGTTTATTGCTTTAATCGGATTTATCATCAGACATCACTGATGGCATAGGGTCCTGATGATGCTACTCAACAATAAACTCGTTCGAAACAAAATTAAAAGCTTTTACACCTCCTTAATTAGTCCTTATTGTTTATTTTAACAGACCCACATTACAGCAGTGGCCAAAAGCCATTTCCAAAAAATAAAAATTTATAATAACAATTCAGATATTAAAAGTTATGAAGTCAATATTAATAATTTCTTCAGATAAAGTCAACACTGACAACAGTTTAAAAAAAATTAAAGTTATAAATTTAGTTAAAATTTCAGATTATCGATCTATGCAGGTGCTATACTTGTGTTGTAACTTGCAAAATATGTTTTATCTTGTTGTTTTATCTTATTTATTAATGTCATAAATAAAGCAAATTTTGAATATTTCTCCCTGAAGTCTCCCTAAATTTCCTGAAGTCTCCCTAAATTTCCTGGAGGGAGACTTGAAGTCTCCCTGTTCTGAACCCCTAGCCTGAGGCCTGTGTGGTCGTGATCGACACATATTTTATTAAAGATTAAAGAAAACTCTCGTCAATCTTGGTGATCTCGCAGCCCAGAGGAAGACCTTTACATACTTCACAAATAAAGGCATGCCAAGATACAAAAGATAAAGCACAACTATACTGATACAATGCACTTATTAAAGCTAGCATGTGGTACTACCCTTTCTTTGCCAAATAATTTGACATGAATTTCTATAGATGTTGAGTCGTGTAATGGTGTAATGGCTTGTACTAAACACTGGGACAATGCCTGCTGGGAAGGCCAAATAAATATATCTCTGGTGGCAAATGACAGCTAACAGATACTGGGGGCTAGTGCTCATTCATTGGGGGATTTTAATTCTCAAAAAATACATATGTCAGAGGATCTTTAAAATATTTCTCCAAACATACATATCAGAAGAAGTTTGAACTTGGATCTGTTTAACCCTTTGAACCCGAGAGACCGGAATACCGGTCCAATCCTTATATTCCTATATCCCGGTCCGGAAATCAGACGATATTTGACACGAAATTACAGCACATACAGCACATCAACTAGAGTTGTACTTCTACTTTGCACACACGCGTAACATGTTTACCCACGTGACTTTGATAGACAAACTGATGATAGAGGGTCTGTTTCTTCGCTTATGCGAAGAGGACTATTTTGAGAGAAAAAAATAGCTTTTTATCGTCGGAAAAATAGAAGTATTTCGTTAGACATTTCGCGATCAAAGCCCAAATTAACTAGAATTGTGCTTCTACTTTGCGCGAATGGGTCACAATCATGTTCATACCTCTGACTTTAGCAGCTAAATTGGAAACAAGGGGGTCTATTTCCAATGGTGCATGCAAACAGGTGCATTTGAGAAATGCCTTTTATTGTAGGCAAAGGATAAGAATTTCGTTATAAATATATAGTGCGACCAAAGGAAGCGGCAATATAATCTACATGTATATTGAACGTGGAATAGACTGTCTCGTTGAACTATCTTGCGACATATTGCATCGCAAATTAGTTCAGTAATAGCGTAGTTGATTGCCGTATAGTTGAGCATGTATACATATATATGTCCCAGTTAAGAGCATTATGAGTTACATCATCGGAACACTGTATATAACGTCAGGTGCCTCGGGTTGGGGCCATATAATGTTCAGGACGTCAGGGTTCAAAGGGTTAACAATCTATTTGAACATTTAAACTCTAGGAACATTCATTGGTTATAATAGCATTTTTATACAGATACAGTTTCTATATGTGGAAATTTTATTTATCTCAACTTGATTGCCTCAAATACAGGTATGACATACAGTATGATCTCCTTATTTATATACTGATCATTTTTTTCTATTTATAGTAACATACTCATTTTAAGCAATCAGATTAACAACTGAATTCACGACCAATCGGAAACCACGTTGTATATTTAAATACTTCTTGCAATATCTGAGCATATATACCATCACCACATTTAGTGACGAATTTCAAAAATCTTTATGTCCGATCAAATAGACCAGGTAATGGCTTCGACTTATGTGGGGTATTTGAGTTACCGACAATCGATATACCGACATGGCAATAGCTCAAACTTGACTTAGTCAAGTTGAGCTAAAAATCATCTTCGGAAAAATCAGGTCAAATTTTTGTGACAAAAAATCATGAAAATATAAACTAGGCAAGCAATGTTCTGGCCAGAGACATGTGAATTAACACCAAAATATAGTGACAATTGTCAGAATCAGGTGTAATGCAACAAATATTTTAATTTAACATCGCAATTATCTAAATTAATAATGCCTGGCATTTGGAGAACCTCAGTGTTGTGTTGTTTGATAGAAATAGAACGCATATTGTAATATATTTTTTGGAAATATTGAACCACACAGATACCGAATGTATTTGTTTACATCAAATCCGGAGGTATCTAACCCATACACCAATCACATGATTGTGAACAATGTTGGAAGAAAATACATGTATCCAGAAAATATACAATGACCTTCCAATCGACACAGTTTCTTCACTTAATTAATTAAATCATCATTATCATCAATTGTAATTGCCGCCATCATCATCGCCATTATCAGCGTCATGGAAATCATCATTTCAAAAGAATTTGTGAAAGCTAGGGCAAAGAATGCATAACCTTCGGAAGGCAACTTATCAAGAGGAAAATACGGGCATCAGCCAAGGGCGAGGGTAATGGAGCCTCGATCTGCATGCCCCCCCCATTCCCCCAAAAGATCATATAACCAAAACAACATGCACTCACATTTTCCAAGTACAATTATTTACTCACCTTTAGCAGCCATTTCCAACTTTGGGAAAACAGCTAATTACAAACAGAACTGTACTAAATATTGCACTAAATGTTGAAGCAGTTATCAGTTAGACTGATCAGTCCAGCATAAACAAGTGCACCAAGGGGCAGATGCAAGATGGGTATCTGTCCCATCAATATGTCAATAATAATTGATGGGAATCTCAAAATAAACACAACACCCTTGTGAATTCACTGAAGTGATCCTCCTACATGTATATTAAACAGAGAAATGTCAACCCACATGTTAAGCAGAACCTCAGTCACAACACACAGCCCAGTGCAACCACATCATCCATCAAATTAAGCCACACACAGAAAACTATATGCAGAACATTAAAATTTTCCATATCATACACTGTATCATAGCAAAAATCAATTCACTGTATGAATTACACCAAGGTCTGCACAGATAGACTTTTGTGCAAGCACATTGACAGACACCAGACTGATGACTGGTTCAGGATATGCCTGCCAATCCTCAAGCCTATAAGTTTGATAAGTTTGACCTGGATGACTGACAATCAGTACAGCCTGAATGAAATAAGCTATAATCCAGTCAAGCATGTACAACACTAGGTACAACTCAAACTGAGGACTTCTCTCAACATTCCAATGCTCATATCAGAGTTCAAAACTGGTCTGCGGTACAAGGGGAGAAACTCTATTCTACATTTTGTAGAATGTTTGTGACTCATTCATTCAGAAATGGGCTGGTGTAAAAGTCAATATTGCCATTAAAGGGAAGCTGTCTTCTGGGACAGAAAAGATCAATTAGAAATATAATGGCAACACATTAGCATGATTATTTCGGACAATACAATGCTGAAGTGTACAGACTAGCATTGACATTAAAAGGGTGTATTTTGCAAATGAAGGGATCTGTTGTTGGCCTCATTTGTAAATGTCAATTTATCTAAATTTGTTATGCCAACTATAGCAGTACAGTTACCAGAGGCTATTCTTAGAATGTACAACAAGTACTTTAGGGCACTTTTTGTTATTTATTTGACAGTTCAGCACAATGACGGTGACCACCAGGCATGCTGGAAGTAGGGGCACAACATCTAGAGGGGCACCTTTCTCAGTGCTAATATGTACATGCATGCAGGCACTGACTGAGGGGAAAGGGACCAGAACTACCTATATGACATGTCCCCCATGTTCCAAGGCCCTAGCTATAACCGGGCAATATTTGCCATATACAAACTTAGAACAGTTTCTAAGTTAGCTACATGTATATATGTGTTTGATCATTGATTAAAGTGACATGTGATATATAAACATACAATACAAAAATTACAAAAATGAATATCACAAATGTGTTATAACAAGACAGTCAAAGACTGTGGGGTCGCTCACCAGACTGCAAAGACTGATAAGACTGGGACTCTGGAGACCACAACAGTCAGAACTTTTCATAATCACTTTAAAAGAATTAGATCTAAACAGGATATGTGGCTAGAGAGGCTTCATGTATGTAGATCAGTGAATATCTACCTTTAAATTGCCAACTGTACACTACTGATCACCCCCATCCTCCAGCTCAACAAGTCCCCTCCCTTAAGGGAGCAAACTTAACAAAAGCCCTTGGGGTTGTTGTTTAATCCCTTTTCCAATCCAACAATCATTTATCCTATTCTGTTTTATTGTCAACACTTTGTCAAATGTATATATGTTATTATGATTGGAATAAAATATGTTTACACTAAGTCCCCTCCCGACCGGGCTCCAGACTCCCAAGTCTTAGGTTGGAATTTCACAACCGACATCTCAAACTTTCTCAATTGTTGGAAATTTACAATCTCACAAGCGCCTTTTTATAAAACCATTTAGACATGTTTAAAGCCCAATTATCCATGGACCCAAAAACACTATATGTATGTCTCTATAGTATTAATACTTAAAATGTCTTCTCAAGAGAGGTTGGACTATTTATCTTACATATAGTATCGAGGATCCTTTAGTGACTGAGATTCAGATTTGTTAACATGAAGTCAACCCGTTAAGAAATGACGGGGCTATGGGGACTTAAGACTTTTGTGTCTAATAAAATCATTAAAATACAAAATTCATTAAAACATCTACCTTGGAACTACCTGACTGATTAATCTGACAGTTATGTCCCTGGTCCCACCCCATTTAACCTGGTGACCCCATCTGAATAAGTTTGAATCCCAGACACCAAAGAGCCCTTCATACTAAATATCAGGAAAATAAACCCTGACGGTCCGTGTGAAGAAAGCATATTAAGAGGAAAACTGTCCTTTGCTTGGCCCCTATTTTACCAGATGACCCCATTTGAACAAATCTGAACTACAGTCACCAAAGGACCCTTCATACCAAATATGAACCCATTCAACCTGATGGTACATGAGAAGTCATTTTAAAGAATTACTATGGAGGGCAAGAGTTATGGCCCTGGCTTCACAACCATTTGACAGAGTGACCTCATTTGAACAAATCTGAACATCAGTCACCCAAGGACCCTCCATACCAAATATTAGCTAAATCGGCCCAATGGTTCTGGACAAGAAGTCGTTGTAAGAATTACTATGGAGGAATAGAGTTATGGCCCTGGTTTCGCAACTATTTGACCAAGTGACCTCATTTGAACAAATCTGAATGAGAGTCACCTAGGGAACATCCACACCAAATATGAACCAATTCGGTCTTACGGTTCCAGAGGAGAAGATGTTCAAAGAATTGTTGACGGACGGACGAGTAGTGATGACTATAGCTCCACCAGAGACTTCATCTCAGGTGAGCTAAAAAGCATCCGGCCTCCTGGGCATATGTTACTAATATATTGTACACTAGCAGGGTTACCCGGCGTTGCCCAGGTTAATTTATGCTGTGGATATTTGTTGGGAATAGAGAATGCTCTTGCTTAAAGTGTTATACGTTTTCTCATAAATTGTATATTCAAATAGCATCACAAAGCATGATTATTACAGTCATGGAATATAAGTAGTGGTTCACCTTGTCAATTGTCATTCTGTTTATAGCGATTAATCCGTTCCACCAATAATGAAGTATTTATTTATTTACAACTGCGTATACATTAGACGTTATAATATGATACATGAACATTATAAACACATTAGTTCGATAAAAGATGATAATTGGGTTTTACATATTGAGATGTATCAATCAATCTAGTGGGTTGGACTAAAGATCTCGAGGACACCTGGCTATCATATCTCCATGAAGATACAGATGTTTCAAAGAAATTTCCAGGTGCTCCTCTGTTCATGGTGCTATATATTGGCTAAATATTCTTAGTTTAAACGAAATGTTGCTGCGCATATATATCAGCTACATATGCCAGGCACAGAGCGAGATTTTGAGTTGTTTATGTCAGTCGATGAGTCTGTTCTAAAACCCTTGTCAGATGTCAGTATTGGTAGGATCCTGAAAAGTCTTGTGCTACTAACTGCATTTTCTTGTATATCAGAAGAAACTATATTTGACTGCACACTGTGACCACTATTTTTGAACAGGCCTTCCATATCTCTTGACAAAATGTAACTGTATTGAATGGAACAGACTAAATTTTTTTATTATATATGCAATCCTCTGACGGTTCGAGGTCTCTCAGTTTGCACGAATATATGTATCTCTTCAATAGAATGATAAATATACGTTTAATGCTTCTTCTAGTTATCTCTTTTTGTTAGCTCATTGTGTGAATGCCTTGATTGCCATTCCCATATACATATGACTGTTAAGAAGATATAATTCTTCAAGTGACTTATGTGGGTCACCATATGTCGGGATTGTGAAATGTGAACGCCCAACTACTTAAAATGATATGGAGATGGCCTGGTGACTGTATATAACTTATATGTGGATATCGGCGAATAGCAATCTTATCAATGATAGTGCATATCCGCTCGCCATCCGTGAAGCAAACGACACCAAATGTGATTTAATTCATGGTATATCATTAGAGAACGAGAGGCCGATCACGATCGGCAGATGTTAACCCATCCCTTGGCGATAAAAATTTAATATGATCGGATAAATGAGAGTTTTGGTGTTGAATTATAGAGTATACTGTTATGTACTATTATAGACAAATGTACATAACACAAATTATTGGAATTTATGGGACACTGGCATTTATATAAGAGAATGCTATGGTACAGGATCTGTAATTCTAAACTGCCACAGCCAGCAAGCCCATGGGTTAAATGTGTAGGTGTGACCTGGACATGGAATACTTGGATTAAGAGAGTCCAATTTAAGTATACAGATAAGCAACCTCACCACTGACCCATTAATATCAATTATATAGCAGAGCTGTCAAAATATCACAGGAATTGTTTATGTTGAACACTGACCTCTCTATTAAACCAATAACAATTATAATGATATCAGACCATCTGAAGATATAACTCTGCAGCACAGATGTCCAAGTCTACTGTTAATATCATGTGATGTTTATTGTTGAATCTTTATTTTAAATTAGATACCATAGCCTTCTTTATCAGATTATTTGCACATTGGCATAAGAGACATCAGAAAATAATATAGCCTTATCAATAGCTAAGTAGTCCAAAGGCGGGTTTAATGTTGCTCCAAACAGATTTACGAGTACATAACACAAGATTTTGGAATGATTTAATCAAATTTGGTGTGGTGATTCGGGGTACCCTTGGCAGAGTTATAATGGTGTGAGTTTTGCAAAATTTTTTAACTTAAATTTTTTTTTTTTTTTAATTATTTAAAAAAATTAAAGGGACACATTGGAAATCTTTTTATCAACTTTTATCATAATCATTAATATCTAAATAAAAACAAATGACAATGTCAATGACATTTTTTTTATTATTATTATAAAAGTTAAAAAAAAGTTTTTTTTTAAATCGATCTTTTTTTTCAATTTTTTTTCTCGAAAAAGGGTCATAACTCCTTTAAAATTAATCGGATCAAACCCATATTAAAACTCGATCTGTATTTTGGGCTGTGAAACTCACACACCAAATTTGGTTCCAATCAGATAAAACATGTTTGGGTTATGGCAGAATGCATTAATTCTAAGTTGAAAAAGGGCCATAACTCTGTAACAAAATCTCGGATCAAACCCAAATTCGAACTCGATCTGTATTTTGGGCTGAGAAACCCATATACAAAATTTGGTTTCGAACGGATAAAAAATGTTTGAGTTATCGCATTACTCGTAAAGTGTCTACGGACAGACAGACAGACAGACAGACAGACGGACGAACGACGAGTGGTCAATCCGGGCAACGACACTATGTTTACCATACTATGGTATGGGTAAACATAAAAACGTGTATGAATTTGGTGGAATTTGGTTAATTAAATCAATTGTTGATGCAACGCTGACTCGAACAACGCCATATTGCGAAGGTGATTATGTATTCGTTTGGTGGAAATCAGCGACAAAATATTTCACCATATTTTTTTAATTTCCCCTCCCACCAACAGCGTCATTTTAGAAAATTTTAACCCCGCACCATTATCTTCCTTGTAAAAAGTTACCCCTCTTAGAACGCCTTGGTGCCATCTCGATTGTACCGCGTGAAGTTATATATAGAACGCACACAGACAGACTAAAAGACAGACAGACAGCACGATTTTATTTCTTGTATCATTTGAGAAGAACGTGTCTGAATTTGATGGTAATTGGTACTAAATATATTTTGTATCAGTTTTGGTGACCCTCCCGTCCCTATTTCGGACTCAAGCTTCACACACTAAGACTCATTAGAGATTAGAGATGCATATATATGAAATTGGTGAAAATTGGCGAGTATACAAATTCGTATCAAATTTAAGGTCCCCATATCTCTCACCCATAGGGCACCAATTGGTGTATCTAAACTACACGATAAGATTCCTCGTATCACGGAGAAGAATATGTATCAATCTGGTGGAAATCGGCACTAAACATATAGATATAATTTTTTGTGTCCCTCTCATCTCTATACACCACTGACTCGAATGGCCCCACTTGTGACATCCTTAAACCACACGATTACAATCCTGATATCATGGAGATGATTGTTTATAAGTTTGGTGATAATCGGCGACTAAACAATTTTTTTTATCAAATTTGGTGCCAATCCCTCCCCTCTCCATCTCTCATCCAAACAGCACCACTATGGGGTCTTTAAATCACGATTAGATTCCTCGTATCATGGATAAGAACGTGTATAAATTTGGTGGAAATTGGCGCTAAAACAATTGTGCATCAAATTTTGGTGCCCCTGTCCCTTTCAATGCAACCCTGACTCGAATGAGGCCACATTTGACAGATAAAAGCCACACCATTAGACTCCTCATACCATGGGCATGATTTTGTATAAGTGTGGTGGCAATCGGCGACTTATTATCAAATTTAGTGCCCCCCCTCCCAATCTCTCATCCAAAAACAACAATTTGGCGTTGTTAAATCGCACAATTAGATTCCGTGTATCATGAAGAAGAATATATATCAATTTGGTGGAAATCGGCGCTAAAATTAGTTTTATCAATTGTGGTGCCCCTCTCCCCTTCCATTCATCCCTGACTCAAACGACGCCACTTTTGACATATTTAAACCACTGTTGGATTCTTCATATCATGGGGATGATTATATGTAAGTTTCGTGGCAATCGGCGACAGAAAAAAAAAATCTGCCCCCCCCTTCCGGGCACCCCTGACGCGAACGGTGCGACTTTTGCCATATTTAAACCACGCCATTAGATTCCTCATATTATGGGGATGATTATATATAAAGTTTGGTGGCAATCGGCGACAACTTTTTTTTCTGCCCCTCGCCCTTTTCTGCCCCTGACAACAACGGCGTCACTTTAGAAAATTCTAACCCCGACCATTATCTTTCTCGTAAAAAGCTACTCCTAGTAGACCCCTTTGGCATCATCTAGATGGTCCCCTGTGAATTTCTATAGAACACAGACAGACAGACAGTCGCAAATATAGATATAGATATATGATATTATACTCACGTGCCTTTCATTCTTACCTTTCTCTCTCCTCACATACATTTCTTTCTCTCACATCTTGCATATTCTATCTCTTACATTCTACTTTTTGCACATGCAATATTTATTGATCAATACTATATATAATGTATTATTTCACGCTTTATATGCACATGTGACATGTGTATCTGATTGGTTCTCAATTAGCATAAGGGCAGTATTAACTTACAAGTAAATGAACTAATTTATTTATTGCCATAGAATAGAATTTGACCAGAACACATAGTCACAAACACAACACACAAATGAACACAAAACATGCACATGCATTAATAAATATTCACACCAAATGAACTGGATGAATACACACATACATATATTGACATACAAACATTGAACATTCCATGTATATATACAAAAAACTGCCAACTGCTCTGAACTGACCCTAACTTCTGAAAATGTATATCATTGTTGAATTTCAATGCACACATGCAAGTAGTAATTTGGGTGGGAGGGAGGGAAAAAACTATTTTGTTGGATGTGTTCTGATCAAGAGACGATTCAAAAGTGAAGAATTACAGCAAGCAAATACGAAAAAGGTGTGTCTAAATTTTTAACCAATGAGAAACCAGGTAAACAAGAAGAACGCACGTGAGTTGACAGGTAAACACGAGAAGGCGTGTAGTGAACAATGAAAAGCGATTAAGGCTCATGAAAGAGATAAGCGAGGTGGCAAGCATATGAAATAGAGAAGTAATCAGAAACAAAAGGCTAACAAAAGGAACTGCCTGAGTCTTATGTTAATTACATCCTTTGTTAACAAAAGAACTCAATTAGCATAAGGGCAGTATTAACTTACAAGTAAATGAACTAATTTATTTATTGCCATAGAATAGAATTTGACCAGAACACATAGTCACAAACACAACACACAAATGAACACAAAACATGCACATGCATTAATAAATATTCACACCAAATGAACTGGATGAATACACACATACATATATTGACATACAAACATTGAACATTCCATGTATATATACAAAAAACTGCCAAGCCCTAAGGGCACCAAGCTTCAGTATATAGTATAATATAATAATTTAGGTGTAAGGCAAACTCATTGTAATAGCATTACGCATACTATCAGCGACTCGAAATCTATCTTTTAAAGAATAGGTAAGGTAGCGTTTGTACGAATCAGAGGACCAGTCTCCCATGATCTGCACGAATTCACCAGGAACTTTAGAATGAAAGGCCCAGGAAGCTCCTCCTCTCCTTAAACTATGAGAGGAATACAAAAGAGGGTCTTCTCCAGCTAAACTTACAGATGATTTTAGTAATTGTTGAAAATGCTGATAAGTGAAGACTTTAACTACACCCTTAACATTGTAAGAAAAGGCGGGTTCAAAAGGTTGGGCTGAATTGATACGAACCATATTGGCAAAAGCTTTGACTGGACATAAACAAGAGTCATGTATAGCAAGCAAAGGTAATTTTAATATCCGTTGTCCGAATTGAATTGTTTTAGACCATTTTATAACTACCATTATGACATCTGCGGAATAATAACAATTTTCCCTTGTTAGCTGTTTATCTGGATCAAAACTATCACTAGAATTTGGGACCATGTTAGATTTTCTCAACATGAGAAAGAAACCTGTTAGCAAAATACACCAGAAAGTTGCATGCTTTGGATTAGAAAGATCCAAAGTATTATGAATTTTTTCCAATAAAAATGGAGTCATGGGACTCGCTTGATGCACACAATGTGGATTAAGGCGAGCCAACCCTTTAAGAAGTAGTTTCAACTCATAAGAATCAAAGGACTCGCAGTCCATAGAAAATTTAATATGCAGAATACGCACACCTGAGAGATAATTTCGAATGGAATCAATGGATTTGAAAGATCTGCTTAGGAATTGTGCGTATAATTGCAAAATATCTACGCTAGCAGGAAGTGGTTCTAACTTATGATAAAAACAAAAGAGGAAATAAGATTTCCATTGAATTAAATGATTTTTTTAGGTGCCTTCTGCGAAGGCTTTAGACTTGGAGTGGTGTGCTTCTGTCTTGAGCAGGCGAATCTCGGAGTCTATAAAAAAAATAAAAAACAAATATATGAAAACAAAAAAAATATATATTTATTTACCAAGAATGAGAGAATTTGAATTCCTGAACAGAAACTAAAACTTCATTAAGAGTGTGGCTCTCTGCGTAATTTAAAAATTCATTTCTTAAATGCAAATTGTCCCATCTCGAGAGACAGTCTGCTAATCTGTTGTCCTTACCAAGCAGGTGAATTGCTCTAATCTCAAATTGGTGTATGGCAGCTAAGTACATAATTTCTCGTAAACAAGATTGTAAATAAGCATTGCGAGTCGCCCCTTTATTCAGGACTGCGACGGAAGTTGAATTGTCACAATAAATCACGATTCTCTGCCCTGTGAGGCAGGGTGCCCACAATTTGAGACATACCACAATTGTTAACATTTCTAACTCATTAATGTGGTAGCCCCGGACCTCATCTGGAAAATTAGCATGAAAATATTCTCCTTTAAACAATCCACCACAACTGTTTAAAGTAGCATCAGAAGACATAGTACAATCTGGCAAGGACCATTCCTCCAATGACATCATGGAAATCCCATTGTACTGCACTAAGAATAATGACCACCATTTTAAGTCTAATTTAACATGATTAGGAATGTTAGAAATTGTCTTTTTATTTTGATCAAAAGATCTTAACCAGCACAGTATCCTTGATATGAAAATACGACCTGGTCGTACGCAATGCGACACAAAATTGAGCTTCCCTACAAGAGACTGTACTTCTTTTAAAGAGGCTGTATGTTTGTCCTGCCATTTATTTACTAATGACAAAATTTCCATAATCCTTTCCGAGGTGATCTCCAATGTTAATTTGATGGTGTCAAAAAGAATACCTAAGAAAACCATCCTTGTTGAAGGAGGACAGGCTTTTTTAACTGCCTCTTCCAGACCCCAATTATGGAGCACTTTGCCAAGCGCTTCATAAGCACAGTCTGCTAATTCTGGGAATTCAGCCCCTGCCAGATCATCCAAATAGTTTACTATGACACAATTAACCTGCTTGCATGAATATGCAACAGCGTCGGTCACCCTTTGACAAACATAAGCAGCAGACCTGAGACCCATGCTTAGTACCATGTCACAATATATGTTGCCATGCCATTTGAATGCCACCAGATGAATGTCACCTGGGTCTAAGAAAATTTTGTCTATAACACCTTGCTATATCTCTAAGAAATAATTTACAACCTCGCCCTTTTATTTTGACCAATTCGACAAGACTATATATCCACTGTGGGATACTTTAAGTTTATTTGATTTTCTAAATACTGATACTTTGAAATGCATTCATTAATTGAGTTGCCTTCTGGGTAGCTCAAATCCATTATTACCCGACGTTCCTCTGAGTTTTTCTTTGGAACGGTATTCAATGGATTAATATTAATATCCACTGAAAAAGGGTTGGATTTAAACGACCCTAGAATAGAAGCATAACTCAATTCTTTCTCTAAAAAAAACACAAAAACAATTTTGTTGGATGTGTTCTGATGAAGACGATTCAAAAGTGAAGAATTACAGCAAGCAAATACGAAAAAGGTGTGTCTAAATTTTTAACCAATGAGAAACCAGGTAAACAAGAAGAACGCACGTGAGTTGACAGGTAAACACGAGAAGGCGTGTAGTGAACAATGAAAAGCGATTAAGGCTCATGAAAGAGAAAAGCGAGGTGGCAAGCATATGAAATAGAGAAGTAATCGGAAACAAAAGGCTAACAAAAGGAACTGCCTGAGTCTTATGTTAATTACATCCTTTGTTAACAAAAGAACTCAATTTATATGCATTTTGTATGAATATTGAGCAATCTCTGTTTAGTCCGACCCCCACCCTACACTTAATGAAGAGTGGATGCGAAACAAAAGGGGAGAAAACTTAACAAAAACCCTTGGGCCTATTGTTTAATCCCCCTTCCAATCAAACCATCTATACTATTATATTTATTTCTGTCAAAACTTTTGTTAAATGTTTATATATGTTATTATGATTAGAATAAAATACATTTACACTAATTGTTTAGTTTGATGGTGATAGCTTTGTCTTCTGATATTGTAATTTCATTTAAATCATCATCATCAATTTTTTTGTAAAGGTTTTCTCTTATGTTGTCATATAATTAAAAAATAAATTACAGTGTTTTTCGTCTTCAGGATCTGCATCAGTACAAAATGTGCATAGGCGTTAATTTGCACTTTCCCTTTGGAAAAGCCTGGTCTCAATTTGTAGGGGAAGCACCCCACATCTAAATTGAGCTAGTAGTGATCTAGCTGAGCGACCAAGATATGTGAACAACAATAGTTTAGAACAGTTTCTGTTGCTCCATAATTATAGTGTGTTTGTGAATTAAGGTTTCTAATTTTTTGCAATTTCCACTTTCATCAATAATTATCTGCCTCCAGTACTTATCACAAAAGGTCCATTATCTTTTATTATATATTGTCACAATTTTTCTCATTAGCTAAATTTCATTACTTGCCTTCAGGTCATAATTCATGTTGACTCTTGGCTATCTAGTTAATTAATCTTAATTGCCATATTCACTCAGTCAACACTTCTTATTCAATTAGCATGTCTTACTTGTCACCTTTTACTCATTGGTTAATTCAGCTTGGCATTTCTCACCTTTAATAAGTTCAACTGTATATCCTTTTAGTCTTTCTCCAAGAAAAAAACAAAACCTTGAGAATGGAGTGCAAGAAAATATATGAACCCCCATCAGGGCATAATACATAATACAGTCGATATATCCCCGCTCCACATTAGACTTCAAACTCTAGCGGCAAACACTCTAATTAGACTACAAGACAGCAACTTAATTGATGAACACAAGCTTGGGAAAACACTACTGATCAAAAACAAAACATGAAAACCAGGCTAACGAGATTAGGGATATTTCTGCTACACCTGGATAATCCCCCTCAATGGTCGCATGAATATAATCCTAATTTAATAAGTACTCAACAATCAACAAACAAACTTAATAAACATGTAAGGTCGATTAGGTTACTAACACTGTCCAGACTAACGGATGGTAAGTCTAATAATCAAAATTTCACTTCAGCAACCCACCGAATAACACCCAAACATGTAAATTCCCCCAGACATCCCTGCAGGTAATTTATCAAAAGGGCTCTAGATGCGTACTGATCTAGACAGGTGTTCAAACACAGTGGATTGGCCACACAGTGGATTGGCCACACCACACTGTAGTACAAGTCCTCAATAAAACCCAATGTTAAGACCCGAGTATAATAAGTCACCATGTACATACATGCAAAATCTGCAATATCGACCACCTAACAAGACTAAACAATAACATCAAAACCTAGGGTAGCGGGCTAATGCCCTAGATAGCTCAGGGGGTGTCGTTGACTGTCCCCGGGTGGAGTAGAACATGCTTGGCATACCCGTAGTATGAGCCATCGAGTAATTATCTCCTTCAAACAACTTACTAACCTGCTAACCTTGTAAAATCATTACACATCATAAACTAATCAGCTCACAAACCTGACCACAAACATATTATTAAAACACCAATATCAAAATCTAGGCTCACTAAAACACAAAAAAAAATAAAAATAATAATAAAAGTTATTATCAGTGTATTTATTCCCTATCCAATAAATGCAAAATGAATCCAGCATGTGGTCATCTCGGTCTGAGGAATGGCTTTTGAGTTTACACCAACTTGTTCTGATCGGTACTGTATAAAATACAAAGAAAGCAGGCATGCAGAACGTGTGAAAACCACCTGACATGTCAAGCTCTGACGTAACAATTATAGTAGCGCGGCTACAGGTGGCGTAGCATGACACCCCAAACGCTGTTGGTTTTATTGTTTAATCTTGTAGAGTGCCCCTAGGGGGTCAGGAATCAGCTTGTTACCAACTCTGAAAAGTGTCCAAAATGGCCGCCATCTTGAGTTCAAAATGGCCACCATTCTTAAATTTAGGTATACCTTGGATTTTCCATCTGCAGATAAAATTAATGCATCAATTCACCACTCTGATTATTAAAACATGCTTGAATGATGTTATGTTAAATAAATATGTAGTTTGTTTAATATTTTTCCATTAAAAATATATAAAAAACTGATATTTAAAGAGCGTTTAATGATTTTATTTTTTCAAAGTTTTTCTCTGAATGTTACAAATAAAATATGAAAAAAATGTGATAGTTGGTTCTAATATGTTAGGTACACTATTCCTTGAAATAATTCTGATTTCAACCACAGGATTAACCATGAATAGAAAGTCTGAAACTAGGCCTATACCACTATATTGCCATTATAGGTATAGTAAAACCTGAACCTTATGATTGTCTGTATGAAGCAATAGGTTTCTGAATAAGGAATTTGTATTGAAAACTAAGTATGGTGTCACAATAGGAATTGGTTATCATTTAACACAGTCCATTTAAGTCAGCATCACTATCTTCATCATCATAATCATCTCCATCAACCGCCTCAATTTCAAACACATATTCGCACGAGTCACATTTGCATGCATCGGTACAAGGAAGACCTTGTTGTCGACATGAACAAGATTTTGGTTGACAACCTGACTTGGTACTGCACACACAGCTATTAAACCATTTCCATAATTTCGACTGGGGCCATTCGCTGGTCAGTCCACACACAGTCAATGCCATCACCGTTTAATAACCCAGCCATTGCCATCTGGCGAGGTAATATAATCTTGTGTTTCCAAAGAATATTTCCACAAATACGTTTGATAATTTGCACGAAGAGTGTGGTAAAGAACTTGGTTTTCAGTTAGAGGTAGTAAGTGGCTAGCTGTCTGGTTCTTAGCAAGCAGTCTGTATCGCAGGTTGGCAAGATCCGATGTCTTCTCATCACCATACATGGCACAGACAAATTGCATATGTCGATCAGGAAACCATTGATTTGCACAGTATCTAAAGATTCTCCAAGTTTTCTGAGAACTTCAGCATGATCTGGTTGTTTCTGTATCAAATTGAATGGTCGTATTTTTCTCTTGTTGACAAATGCTTCGACTGTATCGCATCCCGTGAATGCATGAAAGCCTAGCAGGCCTTTCAATGTGAGCTCTTCCATGTTGTTAAAACCCAGTTATTGAACAAATTAACAATCCTTTAGATCACTATAAGATTCTCACACTGTCAACTATCATATCACGAAATAGTGAACTCAGTGACAGCCAAGTATATCCAAACACAACTTTGACCCACACAGCCCTCCAAACAAAATTCCAAGTAAATTACATGTAACTAAATGTGTGTAAACTTCTGCCAACAGCATGAAACCAATAATAACAAACCAAAGCTTTGGTTCATGGATAGTCAAATCTGACTTTGTGACGTCACCAATTTTTTAGAAAATGTGAGAAGTAAATCTTTGAGATGCGAGCACATTTGTCCCACAGTAAAATAGTGGGCTTAAAGCATTAATGTTGAAGAAAATCTTGTTACAGTCTCTTCCGATTACCGGTATACCAAATGAGGGGAATTACGCGGTCATTCGTAGTGGTAGTGGTTGGCCTTTTATTGAGAAAATATGACATTAACGACAGTCTAAGATTTAAATTGGTGTGGCCTAAAATATAAAACATGAGTGCATTGTAAAAATCTCCATCATTCTGGCAGGGCGGGACAACAGTACTGTTATCAAAATTCATGATGGATGTAAATCTTATTAATTCGCGTTTAAATTATTATAAGACTACAGAGTACATACATGCATCTTATAATCTATAGATATCCCTTCTATTTTACTGAATTGACAAGGAACACATAATTATGAACAAAGCAGAAGATACATTCAGGCTCATGCGAATTTGATCAATGGGCAAGGCTACATGATGTAGTTGTTTGTCGAAATTGACACAATGACATTTTATAAATGAAAAGAACATGATGAAATCGACAAGCTTCTCCATCAAGTATTCCACTCACCCAGTATCAAGAATATAATAGTTAATTTCAGTAAAATACTCCCCTCTTGACAGCAACCAACTATTTTCAATTTTGAATATTTTTGAAGTTAAAGAGTTTATATTCTATAATAATTTGTACCAAAGGAAATTTTTGTAAAGGTTTTGTTTCGTTTTAAGTCCGTGAGTTGGTGAGCCCATAGTTAGTTTGCATTGTGAATTTCGGATTTCTCAGATACGCGGATGTATGACTGACCTAATTTATACACAAAATTTCTATTTGGGCCCATTCTTTTGATGAACCTTTGTGTCCGGAGTCTAATTAATCTTAATCACCCCCACAAAATAAGGCCTATTAAAGTGAATCTTATTTGATGGGAATACGCATCTATGAACTTATTTTTATAAAACTTTTTTAAAAAGCCACAGATATACCCCAAATTTAGTACTTTAGTGGGACCTCAATAAATACAAACACACAACAGTTAAAGAGTTGATAAATGATATTTACAACTCTTCAAGGACAACACTGATATGCCATTTAAACACACCTTCAGTTAGAAGCTATTATAGGGAGGAATGCTTTTCATAGTTTTAGTGACTTTGCCAGGCCAACCAGAATATTTTAATAGCGATGTCATGCTGGTAGTGACTGTGGGGAATAGTTTATTATGTACAATACAATGTAGCATACTGAGTTTTATATTAAGAGTATACAATTTGTGAGTTAATTAGTCCATAGGGAATTTGCAATGATTTATTAAATTAAATTTGATAAACCCACTTTGCTAAAAATTCAAAATTAGGACCTCAGCAGCTATCAAATTCAATAAATTTCTGATATTTAATCTTCAGCAAGTTTGCATATGGCACTGAAAATAAAGGCTATTCAATGCCCCTATTTACAAATAAATTATTTAAGCACTTTCTAGGCATTGAATGTTCATTTCTAGAATTCAAGGTTATTCCAGATTTTCATGGCTGCACAGGAACACTCTGTTAACTGAAATGAAACTTTAAGAACAAGAACTCACCAGTGAGGTTAGCATCAAGTGAACAATCTCCAATCGACTCATCCCCTGATGTGTAACTTATTACAGATGTTTGAAGGGAGCGCACTGATTTTGGAATCTGCCGAACATCTAAGGACTTAGGTGGTTCTGCCTTATTCAGGTCGTTTAATAAATTGCCGTCATCCGAGAATGTGGGAGACTGAGTTGGTCTGTGCATTGATTCATTATAGGCATTCTCCTTATTTCTCTGGTCATCGTAATCCGAAAATCGATGCTCGAAATAATCAATAGTTTGTGCACCTGAAAAGTAAATAAATTTACTTAAATCAATCTACAATCTTCAAGATTAAAGATTAACCCTTTCTTCCCACACAACAGGATCCATTGGAATGGTCTATTATTCGTCTGGAGGGATATTCAGTTAATTATAGTCAAACAACAGGTAGACAAAAAGTTAATAAAACTGCTGAAGATTCATATTCTTAGGTGGGAAAAAAAACTGAGATCAAAAACATATTCAAACTCGATCTGCATTTATGACTAAGCAACTCATATACAAAATTTGGGTCCGATCGCCGGATAGAAAATGTTTGAGTTATTGCAACATGCGTAAAGTGTTTATGGACAGATGAATGGCTAGACAGACAGATTGCTGGATGAACGATGAGTGGTCAATTCGGACATCAACACTACATGTATGTGTGCCATACTATGGTATGGGTACATATAAAGAGAGGCCGATCATGATAGGCAGATGTTTAACACATTCATGATGATAGTAAATGTATAGCTATGATCAGGATCATTGTATACTGAATATATGTAATAAAGTGGTAAAATCAAATGTACATAAATAACACATATTATTGGAATTTATGGGTAACAAGACAGTCAAAGACTGTGGGGTCGCTCACCAAACTGCAAAGACTGATAAGACTGGGACTCTGGAGACCATAACAGTCAGAACTTTTCATAATCACTTTAAAAGAAGTAGATCTAAACAGGATATGTGGATAGAGAGGCTTCATGTATGTAGATCAGTGAATATCTACTTTTAATTTACCAACTGTACACTACTGATTACCCCCCCCAACAAAATCTGAATGTGAGTCACCTAGGGAATTGTTGACAGATGGATGGACGGACGGAAAAATGAACAGGTGACAGATGAGAAGTGATGACTATAGCTTCGTCTCAGGTGAGCTTAAAAATTACATTTGATTGAACAAATCTGTAAATCACCCCCCCCCCAACACTGTGGGGCCATCCCTGCAAGAATATGACATTATCTTATTATACCAGTAGCGTACAGCATAGATACAGGTAGTGTGGGTAGGGCAGAGTTAAATCTCTTACCTCTGCCCCTATTTGAACAAACATGAATCCCCATCTCTGATATCTATTCATCTAATAATTTTAAACATTCTCTTTTAAGAGTTAAAGTTAATTGATTTTCCAAAAAGGACCCCAATGGAACAGATCTAAACATGCCACCCAAGGACCCTGCATAAACAAATATAAGCTAAATAGACTTGATGGTTCTTGAGAAGTAATAGTTGTTAGAATTACTATGGAGGGAAAACGTTATGGCCCTGGCATCCCTCCTATTTGACCTGATGAACTTATTTGAACAAATCTGAATGTGAGTCACATACAGGTAGGGAATTCATATAGATCTCGAGAAGAAAAAATTGTTGATGGATGGATGGACAGAACAATGGATGGAAGGACACTCTGATAGACCAACAGTTTTAATCCAATATACCCCCCACTTTTTTGTCCATAATAAGGTATAATGAGTTCACATAGATAAGTGGTTAAGAAAATAACATTGGAACAGCCAAGCGTGAATTTAGTGTGTCTGAGGTCCCAAAAGGTTGAATGTAGTGATGCTATTCTGTAAGGTGGGCTAGCGTCACCAAATTCACCATCTGGGAACCCAATTGTACTTAGTCCTCAACAGCTATGGGAGACCTAGGGACAGACAGAAGTTCTCCAGCTGAAGTTGGTGACTTTTGACAGTATGCGCACCAATTTGACACCTCAATTATGCATTTTAGAATCTGAACAGAAGGGAAAAAAGCTGCTAAAAATGTCAATTTGAGACTCTAGATACTTCCCAGAAGATGAGGCCTATTAAAGCAGAATGAGGTCCTCAGAGGGTGTATTTGGCAATTCTAGCCTGCCGTGCAGGGTAGCATAATTAAATTCACCCTCTGGGAACCTCATTCTACAAATGCCAGACACACTTAATTAAAGCTTGGAGAAGAGGAATTTAATCTGATATTAATGACCAGTGTATTGTAAACAATGATGGTGCTACATTGACAACTTTAGAAAACAAATGTTCAACACTATTAATCTCATTTAAATTATGAATGACATGAATACACTCCCTGGGGACCCTGCCTATAGCCACAGAAGTTCTATTATCTATCTATCTGGCACTGTTTTATAAACAACATGTGTCATGTCTATCAATTCTCAGCCTGGTGGTTCAGAGCAGAGCTTGTATTTAGTCTGGTCGAATAAAGGTTTGACCTAGAATAAATTTGGACTAAATTGGTTTGTATACCATTTTGAAGAGAAATATATCCTCTATAACATATCCAAAATCCGCTTTGAGCAATTTTTATAATTCAAGATGGCGTCCAAGATGGCTGCCATTTCCGTTAAATCAGTTCTACGCAATTATAGTGAGAAAATCTTGTCATATGCATACACTGGTATACATTTCTGTGAAGCTAAGACATAACCCCACCATTGTATTCCAAAATTGGAACTCCCCGTCATAAATGGCCGCCAAAATGGCGGCCAGAAGTGGATTTTTTTACGTTTTTTACTAATATCTTTAAGATAAGTTTCTACTGTTTGGAACTGGTTGAGAATTTTGACTTTATTTTGTATTTAACATCTTAACTGACCATTGGATCAAAGAAATATGCTATTCATGGGCTCCCAACCCCTTCCGATCGCTAAACAATTCGATTTTACAGAATGCGGTATAACATAGCACAAAATATCACCATTGGGATTCTTGTCATATTTCATCAAGAAATTGGAAGAGCTGTGCAATGTAAGTAATGCTTTCTACTTTTTATGGATATTCCAACTCAATGTTACAAAAATCGTCACTTTGGATCAAAATGGCTTCCAAAATGGCGGCCAAAATATGGAAAATTCTCAATATTGTCCCAGTGTGCCATGCAACTGCTTATAAGTTGTTGATGCACACAGTTGACTATTCTGTCTTATATACATTGAACACCAACATTTCTGATGCACCTTTGTTAACTGTTACCATTGAAACCACCAAAATCACCAGAATTATTAATTTTTTTCTGTCACAAACTTTGCATCAAAATCGGCAAAAAAATCACTGTTCAGGTTTGAAACATTTTTTGGAAATGGAAATTTCTTTGGTATCAGCGATGTTTATTATTTTAATATGTGCTAACTGTGTCACACTGATGTGTTTTAGACAATATTGCTCAAGATGGCTTGCAAAATGGCAACCAAATTTGGTAAAATGTTGATTTGTCACATATACTCCGAACATTATTCACTGCTGTTAGAAAAGGTAGCAGATTGTGACTCACTTGGTTATTAAAAATGTTACTTAGTCAACTAAATGTGATATTCTGGTTGTCCCAGAACCTTAATATGCATGGAAGTTCATTTAAGGGGTGCAGTATGGATTTTGCCGAAAATTTCTTTTGGGATTCTGTCCATGTTTTTTTTTAACTGGAATGGGCAGAAAGTTGAAACGGAACTGAGAGGGATCATAGTATGTGGCTACTCTGGCCCATTGTAATCAACATTGATCAACTTAATAGATTGTGTATGTCTGTTGAATGTATGGTTATAGGTGAGGTGAGTATGTATACAGGGAGTTATTGTATTCATGAATGATATGAATAGTTGTACAATGTATGCCTATATGGTCATGTATGGGGTGACACGTTGAGTTGTATATGTATATAAGGAGTAGATTATGGTCATGACCGTCATGTGTGAGGTGAACATGTATGCAGGGAGTTGTTGTCTGGCCATTGAAGTGGTGTATGTGTATAGCTAGATTAGCTACATTGTCTATCTTTCTGTTGTGTATGTATATATGGAGTGACTGTGTGGTCATGGGTGGGGTGTACAGGTGTACATTGGGTGGCTGTATTGTCATGGGTGGGTGTATATGTATACACGCGTTTGCTGTATGATAATGGATGGGGTGTATGGATAAATATGGAGTGGTTGTATGGTTATGGGCAATGTGTATATGTGTACATGGAATGACTGCAGGGTCAATGTTGTTGAAGTGTATATGCATACCTGGAGTACAGTTTGATGGTCACTGGCGGGCTTGTGTATATAGATCGTGACATCATGGTCATGGGTGGGATGTACATGTTTATCTGTTGTGGCTGTATTGTCACTGCTGTGTAGCGGTATACAGTGAGTAGCTGAATGCTCGTGGATGTGGTGTGTAAGAATACAGCGAGTGGCTGAATTATCATGGTTGAGCTATAGTTTTGCAAGTCTGAAGTGTACGAATGGCAGTGTGTGTGGGGTATAGGCATATCTAGAAGGAATGTATGGTAATTGATAAGGTATATATACACCTGGAGTGACTATGGTCATAGGTTAACCAATACAGACAACCAACCAATACAGGTAAATATAGGCTAACAAATATATGTAAGTGAGTATCTGACAAGGTGACACATTTGTCCGCGTCAACGAAAATCACACCTATCCCTCCAGAAGGACAATAACAAGTCAGAATGGAGCACTGGCTGACGGACCATAAGGCCTTTCCGTTTGTCAGTATAAGCATAGTGAAATAAATAATGGCTTATATCCTATCCTATTCCCCACACAATGATAGTGGTACATAAATGTATGGATGTCAAAAGAAAGGGGAGGATGTCTGTTAGGCATACTACAGAATATTCGAGGCTACATATGGAGTGGTTGTATGGTTATGGGCAATGTGTATATGTGTACATGGAATGACTGCAGGGTCAATGTTGTTGAAGTGTATATGCATACCTGGAGTACAGTTTGATGGTCACTGGCGGGCTTGTGTATATAGATCGTGACATCATGGTCATGGGTGGGATGTACATGTTTATCTGTTGTGGCTGTATTGTCACTGCTGTGTAGCGGTATGTACATGTGGGATGTACATGTTTATCTGTTGTGGCTGTATTGTCACTGCTGTGTAGCGGTATACAGTGAGTAGCTGAATGCTCGTGGATGTGGTGTGTAAGAATACACCAAGGTCCCTCATTTCTCGCAGACAAATTGATCCCGGTTCTAATAACATGAATGTTGATTTGGAAGCTGGGTTCTGGAGCAGTTTAATGGAATTTTGAAAATAGTTTTGGAACGTACCCCACAAAAACAAGATTTTATTTTATGCCAAACGTAGAGTTTAGACATTTTTGGAAATTACTCCCAATGAGTTTAAAAGATGCCAAAATGTTTGGATAAGATCAACATCAGTTGCAGATCGCTGACTATGTGCAATACTAAGAATTACTATGGAGGAATAGAGTTATGGCCCTGGTTTCTCAACTAATCAACCTGGTGACCTCATTTGAACAAATCTGAATGTGAGTCACCTAGGGAATATCCACACCAAATTTGAACCCATTGGGCCTTATAGTTCTGGAAAAGAAGTCGTTATAAGAATTACTATGGAGGAATAGAATTGTGGCCCTGCTTTCTCAACTAATTGACCTGATGACCTCATTTGAACAAATCTGAATGTGATTCACCTAGGGAACATCCACACCAAATATGAACCCGTTACGTTTTACGGTTCGGGAGGAGAAGATGATTCTTGACGGACGGACAGACGGACGGACAGACGGACGAGGAGTGATGACTATAGCTCCACCTGAGACTTCATCTCAGGTGAGCTAAAAAGAGAAGACTTATTATAACATCTAAACTACAGAACATGCCAACACTATCATAGCATAAGCAGTTCTATTTATGTTGTTGCAAATTGCCATGTGAGATATCTAAATAATATAGTTATTTTAATGGAAAAGTTTCACAAAGACATGGCATGGGTATTAAAATGGAGTTTATATTTTCCAAATCGAGTGGGTGGTTAGAAGGGTCACTTGGAAAGTGTGACACAAGCTCTGGCTTTTTTTTACAGGTCGGGGACAATACCTACATGTACCATCTAAGGCCCCTTCACACCACATGTCAGATTAATCAGCAGAGTGGTTCCCGAGAAGGTGTGAGTCTCAGTAATTTCATTGAAGAAATGTTTTTTTTTTCAATACTAAATTAAAAAAAAAAAATTCAAAATGAGCAAGGAATTCTATACAAAAATAAATTAAAAAATAAAGAATTTTAATTTTTTTTTCTTGAAAAAAACCAAAAATGTCATACATGGAACTCCGTAAAAACAACTGGATCAAACCGATATTCGAACCATGCGTAAAGTGTCTAAGGATGGACAGATAGATGCCCGGACGGACAACAAGTGGTCAATCCAGACATCGACACTATGTTTACCATACTATGGTATGGGTAAACATAAAAAGCATGTTACAAATCCAAAGGCTCCCCATGTGGGAGACTCGCATATATAAGAGAATGCAGCACAGCTATATAACAACTAATTATTGTTACTCTGACAAGTTCAAATTTACCAAAATATATACAGGTGAGATGTATATCATTGTAATTCTGAATACAAGATATAAACACAATGTGATAAAACAGAGCAATACAAAGTCATGGGGCTCACAGGAGATGGTCAATTTATACTGACCAATTGACATTATTGCTGCAAAACAATGGCTTCAGTTTGAAGAGAAAATGACGGCTGATGTTGGCCATGTTTTAAGGCCGAGACCCCAAAATGACTCGTTTCCCTTCTACGGCCTGTAGCACGTGCTAATGGATTGAATTTTGAAATCCAAGATGGCCACTGGCAGCCATGTTTTTTTGCCGAATGACACTAAAATGACACTTTCCCATCTAAACATCAATGTCAACAGCCATGACAAAGTTCATAATGATCCGACCAAAGATACGACTTGTAGCCTGTGCCAAAGGATTTAGTCATGCAAAGAGTAAAATCTAAGATGGCTGCTGGCTGATGATCAGATGAACACTCTGGCCTGTAGCCCGTGCTAATTGAATGAATTTTGAAATCCAAGATGGCTGCTGGTGGCCAAGTTTTTCTTCCGAATGACGTCAAAATGACTCGTTCCCATTTACATTTACAATGTCAACAGCCGTGACAAATTTCATAATGATCCAACCAAAGGCACGACTCATAGCCCATGCCAAAGGATTTAGTCATGCAAAGAGTAAAATCCAAGGTGGCTGCCATTGGCGATGCTTTATTGCTGAATAACCCCAAAATTGACTCGTTCCCATTTACATGTCAATGTTAAAATCCATGACAAATTTCATGATGATCAGATAAAAGGTTCGACCTGAAGCCCGTGCCAAAGGATTTAGTAATGCAGAGTAAAATCCAAGATGGCTGACATCGGCCATGTTTTATAGCCAAAAGACCCCAAAACGACTCGTTCCCATCTACATGTCAATATTTACAACCACAACTATTAAATTTCATGATGATCCGACCAAAGGTATGACCTGTAGTCTGTGCCAAAGGATTTAGTCATGCAAAGAGTAAAATCCAAGATGGCTACCGGCAGCCATGTTTTTAGGTCGAATGACACCAAAATGACTCGTTCCCATCTACATGTCAATGTTAACATCCATGACAAATTTCATGATGATCCGACAAAAGGTACGACCTGAAGCTCATGCCAAAGGATTTAGTCATGCAGAGTAAAATCCAAGATGGCTGACATCGGCCATGTTTTATAGCCAAAAGACCCCAAAATGACTCGTTTCCCATCTCCATGTCAATATTCACATCCACGACTATTAAATTTCATGATGATCTGACCAAAGGTATGACCTGTAGCCTGTGCCAAAGGATTTAGTCATGCAAAGAGTAAAATCCAAGATGGCTACCGGCAGCCATGTTTTAAGGCCGAATCTACATGTCAATATTAACATCCATGACAATTAAATTTCATGATGATCTGACAAAAGGTACAACCTGAAGCCCGTGCCAAAGGATTTAGTCATGCAGAGTAAAATCCAAGATGGGTGACGTTGGCCATGTTTTATAGCCAAAAGACCCCAAAATGACTGGTTCCCATCTACATGTCAATATTAACATCCACGACTAATTTCACGATGATCAGACGAACACTCCGGCCTGAAGCCCATGCTAACATCAGACGAACAGCATGACCTGTTGCCCGTGCTAATGGATTGAATTTTGAAATCCAAGATGGCCAATAGTGGCCATGTTTTTTTGCAAAATGACTTTACAAAATGACGTTCCCATCAACATACCAAGCCATGCCAATAGCTCAAACTACAAAGTAAAGTTGAGCTAAAAATGTATATATTGTAGTGAAGCTATTAAAGACATAATATTACCTTTTTATGGCAAAATTGGAACTCCCTGTCCAAGATGGCCACCAAAATGTCTGCCGGAAGAGGAAAATATAACTATTTTTCACTAATATCATCTAGATTAGTTTCTACTGTTTGGAACTGGTTGAGAATTGCGAATATATTTTGTATTTTTCATGTTAACTGATCATTGGAGCAACGAAATATGCCCTTCCAATACCTCAAAAAATAGATTTTACAGAATGCGGTATAAATTCCACCAAAACTCACCATTGGAATTCTAGCCATATTTCAAAAAGAAATGTGCAGTATGTACTGTGCAATGTAAGAAAGGCATACCATTACTTATGAATATTCCAACTCAATCGAACCAAAATTGTCACTTTAGCTAAAAATGACTTCCAAAACGGCCGCCTAATTATGGAAAATGATATTGACCCAGTGTGCACACCAAATGGTTACAAAATGTGGTTGATGAATAAAATTGACTAATATGCCTTTTATACATTAAATACTAACATTGCTGATGCACCTTGGTTAATTGTTACTATTTTATTCACTGACATTACCAGAAAATATTATATTTCTCCCTCACAAAATTGAACTATCTTCGGTATCAAAGGTGGTTATTGTTTTGATTTGTCTTAAATGTGTCACACTGAGGTGTTTTAGACCAAAATGCTCAAGATGGCTTCCAAAGTGGCAACCAAAACACTATTCTCTGCTGTTCCGAAAAGGTAGCACATTGTGACTCATTTGGTTTTTAAAAATGTTACTTAATCAACTGACAACTAAATATTCAACATCGGACATGATGGTATGTTGCCAAGTGCCAAGTCCGATCTCATCACACTTAAAATCAGCCGGATTTTAAGACTGTTTATTTTGGTAATAACTGTAAGACAACATAAAACAATGAGAGGCTGATCACGATCATACCTAGGCGATAGCGATTAGCTATTTTCATATATCCTTACACCAATCTTTTCATGAGCGCAAAACTTTCAACAATTCACACCTTACTATTAAGTTCACAAGTGGAATCAGACTTATTGGGCACCTTGCTCACATAAACACAATATTAACGCGGATGTGGCATTCAATTTCAACCTATTAGGTCACCCCAACACAGATATGTCTTATAGAGTGATAAATCTAATTAAGCTCAAACCATAGTCAGAGAGAAGCACCATATTGATAAAATGGTTAAGAAATTAATTAGATAAACATCATAGCAACTCCATTTATCTGATTATTACATTGGAATGTTAGACATAGATTTTTTATTATTATTGTTATTTTTTGTTTATTATGTTTTGTGTTAGCTGCATATTAAAAATGCATGGGATCATTTAGATGGGAGAAAAGGGTTAATATTTCCCCACTCAAAAACCGTTTGTACTTTAACTCATGGACACACCACGTTATTAGTATCACTGTATCCAATATACCCGCTACAACTACCCGCACTAAACTACAGTGACTGGGCTGCAACAATATACCTGCACAAACTACCCGCATAGACTAAAGGGAACCAAGAAACAGCATACCCGCAATATACCCGCACTCAACCCCGAGACCTCTTCTGTGTCCATAACCTCCCGACATCTACCCATTGACCAATCAAATCCATGCTCAACCAACCTAGAGTATAAAAGGACAGGCAAAATCCACATCTACCCACGCCATCCTGGTCCTGATGAAGATACACTAGTTATCGAAAGCGCTAGACCATTTTTAGGATATTCAAGTGATTGAGTACCTCCCTGGAGGACCATCCTCGCCTATTTTTATTTACTCACAACTCAATCGCATGCAATATGACCACGAGCATCTCTCTCACCAGTGTCACACCCGTTGACATCAACTTCCCCACACCCAACGTGTCCCTCACTACAAAGTAATCCACGATGCCAACTCGCAAAGGGGAACAAAACGCACACGTACAAATCTGGAACAATAAACCTCAGTACAGCACCTCAGCGCGCAATTAAAGAGAGAGATAGCGCGGATCTTCACTCTCCGCGCACCCTACCACTAGTAGGCACTAACAAGAAGGACTTTAATTAGTCGCCTCCCATATATCCCCCCTTCACTCTTCTTGTTACTACAACGGCCTCACCTATTCATAGTGACCTGACGTGACAGACGTCCGCTACTATATATACACGCAACGCCGACTGAGGGAACGGCATGCGTCCAGTCCAACATTCACGTTTGTCCGGAGTGTCCCATGCAGCGATGCCTCATGCCTTCACAGGCATATACGCATTAGACATCGTGCAACGGGCTTTCATCATTGCCAACATTGCAATAGACGATTCAACCGCCGTACATAACAATGCCAAAAGGTACAAAAGAACACGCAGTCAGTGAAAGATCCAGATCCCCACTGTTTGTTCGCTTTATACAAGCATCACAATCACCACAAGCCTCGCCCGCCCGCCCGCGTGGCCATACACTACTCCCATACAGGGAACACAACTAATCCCCTCAGTTGACTTAGATGGCACATACATACCCACCAATGACAATACATCCACGACAGATATACATATACATCCCAAACATTACCACAAGGGCACTCCTTATATACCCACACACCCACCAATGATCATCCAGCTATTCAGGTATGCATATACAATTAATGTCATGACCGTACATTCATTCTATGTACACATAGTGACATTACCCATAACCACACAACCACTCCCTATATATCCACATGCCCCACCCATGATCATACAGACAACACATGTATATATATATATATATATATATATATACACACCCACCTGTGACAATGCAGCCACCCAAGGTACACATGTACACCCTACACATGACCATACAGTCAGGCATACATACATACATACACAACACACATATGGCCATGTAGGTAGTTATACTCAAACACCACATCACTGATCATACAGTCACATCCGGTATACCTATACACCCATACATGAAAGTGTCAATGACACTATAGCTCAACTTAGGTGGGGGAATAATTTAATGGTCTGTAGGGTGTGTCAAAGGATTTAGTGATCCTAAGAGTAAAATGCAAGATGGCCACTGGCGGGCATGTTTTTTTGGCCGAATGACCCTAAAATGACTCGTTCCCATCTTCATCTCAATGTCAACATCCATGATAATTTTTATGAAGATCATATAAACAGTACGGCCTGTACGTAGCCCGCGTCAACGGATTCAATTTAGAAATCCAAGATGGCCACCAGCGGCCATGTTTTTTGGCTGAATGACCCCCAAAATTACTCGTTCCCATCTACATGTCAATATCAACATTCATGACAAGTTTCATAATGATCGGTTTAGGGATGTGGTCTGTAGGGTTTGCCAAAGGATTTAGTGATGCAAAGAGTAAATTCTAAAATGGCCACCGGCGGCCATGTTTTTTTGCCGAATGACCCCCAAATTGACTCGTTCCCATCTACATGTCAATGTCAACATCCATGACGAATTTCATGAAGATGTAACAAACAGATCGGTCTATAACCCATGCTAATGGATTTTGTAGAAATATTTAGTCATACAAAGAGTAAAATCCAAAATGGCCATTGGTGGCCATATTTTTTTGCTGAATTACCCCAAAATGACTCGTTCCCATCAAGAGGTCACCCCGATAATGCATATGAATGCCAGCATCTCACCATCAAAATATCTTAGCTGGTTTTAGTATGAGAAGACTAGATGTCACCCCGATAATGCATATGAAGTTTGGTGATGATCGGATCAGAGATGTGGTCTGTAGGATGTGTCAAAGGATTTAGTGATGCAAAGAATAAAATCCAAGATGGCCACTAGCGGCCATGTTTTTTTGGGCGAATGATCCTAAAATGACTCGTTCCCATCTACATGTAAATGTCAACATTCAAGACAAATGTTATGATGATCACACAAACAGTACGGCCTGTAGTCTGCGCCAATGGATTTAATTTTGAAATCCAAGATGGCCACCAGCGGCCATGTTTTTTGGCCGAATGACCCCAAAATGACTCGTTCCCATCTACATGTCAATGTCAACATTAATGACAAATTTCATAAAGATCAGACCAAAGATACAACCTGTAGCCTGTAGCCTCACACATGACAATTCAGCCACTCCTTATATACATAGATACATCTTACCATGGACACTCCACCCTTGACCATATTGGTCAGCAACTCCAGCCTAAAAAAATATCGAACCAGTACGTATATTCCGATTACACATAGGCTTTGTTGCAATTTGCGACAGAACACTTGATGTGATTTATAACGCAATTGCATTTCTGTTTACCAGCACATCGCAAACAACAAAACTCGCCAGTAGAAAGAAAAATATTATAACTCTACAGTGGGTTAAACTTTAAGTCTGAAATATGCCTACATTCTACATGGTCATGCAGTTTCGGGGGGGGGGGGGGGGGGGGGGGGGGGGGGGGGGGGGGGGGGGGGGGGTCCGGGTGGGTCGGTGTCGTCTGATAGCAGATTTTTCCAAAGCCATGTAAACAGTGTCCACACTGGCCCAAAACTTTCTTTAGCCACCACCTTAGCCACTTGTGAATATTTTTGAGCCACTTTTCATTTACTTGAGCCACATTTTTTCAACTAATATTTTTTGGAGCCACTTTGATTTAAACATATTAAAGAACATTACAAGCTAATTAACTCAAATGTTTAGTATAATATAATATAACATGTTCTGGTAGGTAAAACAATAATATTAACCATTTGGATAGTATCTGTAACGTCATATACATGACGTCATGAGTAAATTTAACGTCAACATCATAGCAATAATTATTAACAAGCTCGGGTCAAAAGGGTCCAATAATTTGTTTTAATTTATGTGCATTTTTTGTTATCGTGTGTTATCATAATTGATTGCACTTATACATTCGGGACATTATATTAATCAAAATAACACCTATACAAATCATTTATAAATCAGATGATGATTTATTGAACTTATGTCTACATAAAATAACACTTCCTGAAATGACATATATGTCGTTCTACTCCTCAACCGATAGACAACATATATGTCGTTCTACTCGCCAAATGTTTAATAAGTTTAAATGTGGATCAGAAAGTCTGTTTTGCCGTTTATCTTTGATTAAATGTTGGTACAAGAAGTCCCTCTCACATTCCACAGTCGACACGGGTACACAATATAGTGTTTATGCAAAGTCTGATATTATATGATATGTATCCTTTCTTTGTTTCACTGATGTTTGCGATGTGAAAGCAGTACAATGAATGTGTGTTTGTATCGAGTAGAATTAGGACACCCATTCACTGTATGTGATACAATTTCAACCAGTCCCTGTGGCATAAGCCGAGAATCAATTAGCGAGTTCTTTCATTCAGACTGTCTCGTGGCGGGATAGTTTGCCTGATTGTAAACTTAATTTGTCGGAAGGCAGTCAATTTAAGAGCCACATACCCAAATTCTTTAAGCCACTTTTTTTTAGCCACTAGCCACTAGGTGAGAACTAGTAGCTGAAATAAAGACCTTATTCACGACATTTAACGATATTCAAAAACACGCATTCACTGTTCTTTTGCTGGCTCTCGTGATGGGGAATGAGCAAGTGAAATTTGTGAATGGCAGGGGAGATCGCTTATTTGCCGTGATCAGCATATGTTTGGGCATTTGTAAAACGAGTAAAATAGTATGGGTATTGGTAAAACAAGTAACAAAACTATATATTAAAGATCTGTAATATATCATTATCATCATTGGTATATCCTCCAATGCATTATATATAAAGACAAGAAAGTAATAACTATAGAACAAAAAGGAAGTTCAGTTAGGTCAGACTCGCAGTCCTATTCAGTATTCGAGCTATTCGTCGTTATCATGATAGCGGACACTAGTGTTGGGAGGTTATATAATTTACGTTTCGGTTTCTTTTTTTTTAGTAAAAAAAAACCTCGGTTTCGGTTTTAGTATGCAATCACTTAACATATAGCAATTACTGCCAAATTGAGTGTTAATTAGTCCCACAGGCACAACCAGTTACAGAGTAGCATGGAGCATCAATTTCCTTGATAAAAGGGAAGATTATTGAAGAAGTTTTGGGTTGCTTCAACTACGATGTCTGTTTGGTCACTCAATTGAATTGATCATATTAAATCACAACAGGGAGGAAGAACGGGAAGAGTGAAGACATTGTGCAGCTGATCTCAATCCTTAAACTTTGTCGACTTACATAGTTTTTATAAACCCCACTGTAAAACAGTTTTATATATACCGGTAGTATGTCGTGGTGTGATTCCAATTTGAATCCATGTTGCTTCGTGCTAACCGATTAACCGTCTAACCGTTTCAGCTCTACAATATAGAGCATTAATCAAGAGAAGGGAGCTCTTAATTTCAATATTTACCCAATAATTGTTCTTTTTTAACACAATTTCATAGGGTGGGTCCCGCTTCTTAAGATGTTTATTATACAGATACTTGCGTAAACGATTTCCGGTATATGCGTAAGTCGCATCCGTTTTTGTCGACTACCAACATATGATTATCAAATGACCAGGACACATACCTGCGACAACGATTATTTGATCGGATGCGAATAACGCATACTACCAAGTTTTTGATACGATTTTCGTATCCGAATAATCCACCTTATGATGTAATATTTCATTTATAACTCCGGTATAAAATAATCGGATCACACCTATGTTCAAACTCGATCTGTACTTTTAGTTGAGAAACTCACATACCAAATTTGGTTCCGATCAGATGAAAAACGGTTAATTTATCGAGGCATGCATAAATTCTATGTCAAAGGGCCATAAACCCATAATTGAACTTGATCTGTATTGCGGGCTGAGAAATTCACATACCAAATTTTGTTCCAATCTGATAAAAAATGTTTGAGTCATCCCAACATGTGTAAATTCTAAATTGAAAAAGGGACATAACTCTGTTAAAAGAAATCGGATCAAACCCATGAGAAAATCATATACAAAATTTGGTTACGATCGAAAAGAAAATGTTTCAGTTATTGCACCATGCATAAAGACTCTATGGACAGACAGACAGGTAGACAAACAGACAGATGGACGAATGACGAGTGGCCAATCCGGCTGTCAACACTATGTAGCAAATTGTGACTCACTTGGTTATTATACGTGTAAGTTAATAAACTAACAACTACATGTTCTATTATGGTTGTCCCGGTTCCGTATGGGGCAAGAAAAATTCATTTTAAAGTTGCAATCACTGTGGATGATATGCTCCTCGATTTATCATTCCGCTCGAGCAAAGTCCGATTCCATTGCGAGTTTTTCCGATTGTTGACCGAGCAATTTTCAAATTTACTGGCAGAAAAACTTATAAAGACAGATATAAGTTATGTTTAATAACATATTATGTTAATTTTTACCTCTAGCTCAAACGGGACATGTTCCCCGATCATTTTCTTGCCAAAAAAGCCCAGCAAAATGCTGTAATCGATGATTTATGTTTTCGCTCCGATTCCCGCCCAGTGTATATTCCGTTATCGCCCACTCATCCAAGTTCAAAGTGATTTTTGGAATCTATTATTGTTCACCACCGATCATTTTTAGTGGCCCAGTAAAAGGTCGACGAGAAGAGGGTCTTGGACCAAATTGCGGATGAAGATGGATAACTCTGAAATCAAGTGGCTTTTTATGTCAAATAATTGACAAACCAGCAAAATTTCATTGAACAAAATGTTGATAAATAACAGGTTTTGGGCAATTTTGTACTGTACATGTAGTTAGCATTATTTTTGGCCAATTAATAATCGATTCTGATAACTGGAGCAGCATTTAAAAAAAATAGTTGTTTTTGGAATCTGATAATATGGGGACCATCGAATCGGATTGAGCACCTTTAAGCTCAATTATTTATTAAATGTCAATTTGGATTCCCACATACATGTACATGTATGTTTGGTGTTTTCAATCAAGTACCTCAAGATATTATAGGAAAATATAAAAACATCGCATCAAAATCAACACCATTGACGTTGAAGATCTGTTGTAGTATAAGATACTAATTAGTTGTACTTAGTCAATCATTAGAGGACAATTTACTGTCGCGTAGAACGGTCGTGAAGTCAGCAATATGAAGCAATTAACTGGATTACGATAAACATTTATCCATGTCAGGAATCGGAACGCTGAAAATGTGCGTGTTGGGAATCGGAACACTCCGAAAACAGAATCAGAACGTATGGTAGTGCTACTTTGAAGGCATTATGTCAAGTTAAAATAGTGTATTTTGATCAACTGTATTTTTAAAGTAACGACGGGTTGTTTGCGGATACACATAAGCAATTTGTTCTACAAAACATTATCTCTTTCGCTTCGAAATTCACATTTGTACACCATACTTTTCTTCTCTGTGTGTGGATTTGTGTGAGCAAACCCTTGTAATTTGGTTCAGCGTGCTAGATATGGGACTAAAGAATAAGTAAAGTAAAGAGTATAATACCCCAGAAACAAGTCCTATAATATTTAAATGTATCATCTCATGAGTTGCTCCCTCGATATACATAAATTAGTAAACATGGTCGTGGAAAATCGAGCAAAACGTTCAAGGAATCAGATCATATACCGCTAAGAATCGGAATTTTGCTCGGGCGGAATGAGAATTCGAGGTGCAGATCCACCACAGTGGTTGCAGTATGGACTTTTGCCGAGAACCTCTTTTTTTATTCGGCCATATTATTGAAAGGAAATGGGCAGAACTTCAGAGATGGAACTGAGATAAACCGTAATATGTGGCTATTCAGGACCATAAAGTTGATCAACTGGATACAGCCAGTGTGTTACTGTATGATCATAGGTGAGGTGAATAGGTATACAGGGAGTTATAGTATGTCATGAATGATGTGAATATGTATACAAGGAGTAACTTTTATATGGTTATGAGTGGGGTGTCCATGGTAAGACGTATAGGTATACAAGGAGTGGTCATGGTCATGTGTGAGGTGAAATGGTATGCATGGAGTGACTGTATTGTGTATGGTTGTGTGTACCCAATTCTTGTGTACCCGATGTGGCTATATGGGCATTGATGTGTTGTATGGATATAACGAGAGTAGCTACATGTACATGGTCATTTGTGTGTTGTTTATGTGTATATGGAGTGACACTAAGGTCATGGGTGGGATGTCCATGTGTAAAGTGAGTGGCTGTATTGTGACAGGTGGTGGAAATGTATACTGTGCTGTCTGGATAAATAGGGAGTTTGATTTGAGAACTTGATGGCTATGGGTAATGTATATAGGTACCGTATACATGGAATGACTGCACGGTCATGATTGAAGTGTACTTCCATGCCTGTAGTAAGTGGATTGTCATTGGTGAGTATATATGGTGGGTATATATGCTCTTGTGGTTTTTATGGAGTGCTCTTGTGGTAATGTATATGTATATTTATATATGTTGTGGATGTATTATCATTGGTGGGTGTATAGGGATTAGCTGTATGTTCATGGATGGCGTGTATGAGTATACAGTGAGTTTCTGAAGTGTCATGTGTGAGGTGTATATGCAAGTATGGAAGGTATGAGTGGTCGTGTGTGCGGGTATGGGTATATCTGGAAGGGATGAATGGCCATTTGTGAGGTGTATATGTATACCTGGAGTGACTCTATGGGCTGCATATGTATATACCGAGTGGTTATATGACTATGGGTGTGGCGCATAGGTATACAAGTAGTGCCTGTATGGTCATTGGTGAGATGAATAGGTATACAATGAGTGACTGATGGTCCTGAATGTGGTGAATATGTATACAGGGAGTGACTATATAGCCATGTGTTAGGAGTAGGAGTATACCTGGTGTATTGGTATATATTGAATGGCTATTTGGCTATGGTGTGACGAATAGGTTTACAGGAATATGGCCAATGTGAGGTCAATATATGCATACAAGGATTGATCATGATCATGTATGAATGTTTTGAATAAGTACACAGGGGGTCATAGGTCATATATGGCCATAGGTCAGGTGAAGGAGTATACCTGGTGTGATGGGTGAGGGTTTGTGCTTGAAGCAAGTGGCTATATGGCCATTGGTGAGGCGCATATATGTATACCTGGAGTGACTATATGGTCATTTTTGATATGTTTATGTATATCTTGAATGTCTATTTGGCCATGGGTGTGGCGAATAGGTATACAGGGGATGACCGTATGGCCAATGGCGAGGTGAATAGGTATACAAGGATTCTTATGATCATGAATGTGGTGAATATGTATACAGGGAGTGACTATATGGTTATGGGTCATGTGTAGGAGTATACCCGGTGTGTCTGCATTGTGACTCATGGCTGTATGGTCATTTGTGGTATGTACGGGTATAACCAAGTATGGTCATGTGTCAGGTGTACATGTATACAGTGGGTGACCACTGGGGCTCAACGATTCCTCGAGGATCGGATCTAACAGATTTTTACTCCAGCCCTAATTTGATCGGCTCCGACCCCATTCCGACTTTTTTAATTTTCCAGAAGTTTTTAACCCGCAAAAGAAGAAGAACAATGACAGAAAGGTGAGTTATAACGTGGATACTTCAATGTATCTTGGTACAGGATATGACACACCGACACAATCAATGACAATGACCCGAAACAAATTTATAAATGGTTGTTTGACTTCAAACTCGAGCACGTGCTTTTTTTGTATGCATTTCCCATGATAATTTAACGTGTATCTCCCGACTTGTTATTAACCTTTGTATATATATGTCAAATCGCACAGAATGGGTTCTGAATGAATTTAGTGTTTATCACATATCAAAATAAGCCCATAATTTTAGTTATTGACTCAGTAATTACGATGTATAAGAAATATGACGAAAAATACTCAGACTCATCGGTGATTTGGTGGTTCGGATCAGGATCTAACAGGTTTCAAAAACTCCGACCCTTACATGATCACCAGATACGTTCGCACTATGTTTACGACCCCAATGTCACAGTGCAGTATAACTATGACTATACGCAATAGCATACGTGATCTTATATAACTTGTTGTCAAAATTCTCGGGAAAATGTGTGCATATATAGGCCTACATACCAATTGATATGTCATGAACATAAATATAGAAGTCAATTTGGGGGGTCCAACAAAAGCAATGACCAATTTTAATTAAAATTCTGCACAACACGCATATGCCTGTATTTACTATAAATTGTTACATGTAAACTGAATTATTTATACTTTCAGAATAGATCCAGGCATTACGGGATCTCTAATAACTTTCGAGGATTCCTTGCTTTTGTTGGACTTGTCCGTGTCATTGGATGCGGCTGAACGTGAAGAAATTGAGAGTGACATTTCTTCAAACCCGGTCCCTTTTGCTGCCTCGGAATACCACGGAATATATTAATAGTATAAGTTTTTACCAAAATCAATTTTGTGGTGCAGCATATATACCCCGGTTAAAATTACTTCGGACATTTTCGTGTGGTTTATTTTACATTTTAAACTGACTATATTATTAGGTAAATGCACTCTTATTTGGACATGTCTACCATCCAACAGAAGATAGGCAAGTCTTCGTTAATCACCACCTATGATAGCATGAATGGCACGCATATGTACAATGGTATCATTAGATATCCTTAGATTACGTGGTTAATAGGCCAGCCACAAAAATGTCAGATCTTCCAAGTTATGAACACACTATCTTAAAGATAAATGTGATCAAAAACACTATTTATAGTGCATGTCAGGTATTCTAGCGACAAGAAAATGTCTTATTTTAAATGAAAACGGCAAGAATCTGACACCCATGACCAATTTCAACAATTTCCAAAAAAAGAATTGACTAATGTGTGTTAGAGTCGGAGCCGATCAATTTCTACAGATTGGATGCGGAATATATCAAAATTAGGTTCGGAGCCGATGTTATACTTTTAAAATTAGTGTTTAAACAAAAACTCACGACTAATTGAATTCATTTTTGTTACAATATGCACTCGAACAGTAATAACACGAAGACTTTATTACCATACATATTTATACCCATTCAACAATATGACTTGAACCTCGGTGCTATGTTTTTCCTCCATCGATTTTGACTGATCTCAGCGTAATTAAGGTGCATAAATGGCATAGATCTTTGCCAGACGTCATATACAGGTTCTTCGGGTTACTACAATCGACTTTCACTAATTATATGCCAGGCCAATAGGCAATATAGTGCTCATACTTACCATTTCCAGATATTTGTTGTAAATTTTCATACAAAAGCCGCCATTTTGGCATTAAAATCTTGTTTGAGTCGGAATCGAAGTCCTGTTAGATCCGATTTTGAACCTGTTAGATCCGATCCTCGAGGAATCGTTGAGCCCCAGTGGTGACTATATTGTCATGTGTGTGGTGTTTATATATATATCTATTATATATTTTGGAAGATCTGTTTGTGTGTGTGTCTGTGTGTTCGCGATGAACTCGAAAACGGCCGACCCGATTTCGATGAAACTTGGTATGTGGGGGTATTTTCGGCCGGGGACGGGCATGGGCCTATTAATTTTCAGATCCGAGGTCAAATTTTCACGTGCCGAGGTCAAATCTGTTTTTACGCTGTGTTACGGGACTTTCATTTGAGTTCGGTGCTTACAAATCGATTCGAAACAGCACGAATAATAAAATGCCAGTCATAATAATGACACTGTGAGAATCTTTCGTGTTTCCTCTTTCCAACGATATATAATGCGTATGTATCCGTTTTAGTTATCTGCCTCAATTATCAAGAAGAAGTGGTACTATCTTCCATCAGGATAAAAACAATGCGTAACTTCTATGACGTCGTTAGAGGTCATAACGTTAGATCACGTTAACGCTTAACCGGCCGATGCATTTGACTGTTTCAGACGTCTTGGCGATATCTCGGGCACCGATGGTAATTTATCTTTACGTTGAAACTTGATAATTAATGAGCGTGTGTATATGAGGCGCGTTTATATACTTGAGTGCAAATCAAATCGGGTTAAACTGGCGGATTTTTACGGACGAAATTTGATGCATAGGGTATCTCGGTATCCGCTGGGCCGATTTCCCGGTACCCGCTGGGCCGATTTCCACCATTTTTGGGGTGTTGGTGTTTGCCCCCACCTGACCTTGACCTTCAAAATGGTAAATTCAAGGTCAAAGCCAGGACGAAGTCGGGTCACCTTCTAGTATTATATATTTTGGAAGATCTGTGTGTGTGTGTGTGTGTGATCGCGATGAACTCGAAAACGGCCGACCCGATTTCAATGAAACTTGGTATGTGGGGGTACTTTCGTACGGGAACTGGCATAGGCATATTAATTTACCTGTGCGACGCGATCTTGAAATCGGGTCATTTCAAGGTCGAACGCCCGAGTATCACAGGATTTCGATGAAAATTAGTGTCTGGGGATACTTTCTTTGGGGAGTGTCATAAACTTGGTATGTGGGGGTACTTTCGGCCGGGAACTGGCATAGGCATATTCATTTGCCTGTGCGACGTGACCTTGACCTTGAAATCGGGTCAATTCAAGGTCAAATCGGGAATTTTGATGGGATTTCGACGAAATTTTATATGTAGGGTTACTTTTGTCCACTGAGTGTTTTGGATGGGTCAAGTCGTGACCCCGACCTGACCTTCCAAATGATCAATTCGAGTAAAACCGGATGGATTTCGACGGGTACTTTTGTCTGGGTACTTTTGTCCGGGCAGTGTTTTGGACGGGTCAAATCGTGACCCCACCTCACCTTGACCTTCAAAATGGACAATTCAAGGTCAAATCGCGCAGTTCGCCGAAAAGCAGAGGGGAAACAGCCCGGACGAAGTCGGGTCCACCTGCTAGTATATATATATGGAGTGACTGTGTGGTAATGGGTGTGCTATCGCTTTCCTCCATTGTACATAAACAACACCAAGATGGAGAACTCTATGACATTACTATTGATTAACATATCTTTGATATTGTGGAAAGCGACAGACACCCACGCTTTCACATGTACAACCCAACCATTATCTCACAGTCACTCCATATGTACATAACCACAAATAAAAATATAGTCACCCACTTTATAGACGTACAACTGACCCATGACCATGCAGCCATACTTGGTTATATGCGTACACACCACAAATGACCATACAGCCACGAGTCACCATGCAGGAACACCATGTATACTCCTACACCTGAAACATAACCATAACCATAACCAGTCAATCCCTGTATACATATTCACCACATTCAGGATCATACAGTCACTCCCTGTATACCTATTCACATTACCATTGACCATTCGGTCACTACCAGTGTATACCTATTCACTATACCCATAGTCATATAACCACGCAATATATACATATACAGCCCACCCATGACCATAGATTCAATCCAGGTATACATATACATCTCACAAATGGCCATTCAGCCCTTCCCGATATACCAATAACCGGAGACACGTCCACTCAAACCTTGCATATACAACTCACGTGACAATTCAGCAACTCACTGTATACTCATACGCGCCATCCATCATCATACATCCACGACATATATAAATATACATCCTACCAGTTACCAAACAGGCACTCTGTATATACGCACACGATCGCCAATGACCACCCAGCTTACTCCAAGTATGCATATACACTTCAATCATGGCCGTACAGTCATTCCATGTACACCCTTACACATTACCCATGACCATAAAATCACTCCCTTTTAACCCACCTGTCACAATACAGCAACAGACGGTAAACCTGTACATCCCACGCATTTCCTAACAGTCACTCCATATATACACAAACAACACACAGATGACCATATAGCTACTCTCGTTACAGCGTACAGTCACTCTATGTATACCTATACATCTCACAATGGTCACCCCACTCATAACCATAGTCACACCTTGTATACCTATACACATCATTTATGACGATACAATAACTCCCTGTATATCTATTCACCTCACCTATGACCATACAGTAACTCCTTGACTGCCATCTTGGCATCCAACATGTATCCAGTTGATTAATTTTTATCCTAATGGGCCAGAATAGCCACAGATTATGGTTCATCTCAGTTTCGTCTCAAAGTTCTGCCCATTTACTTTCAATAATATGGCCAGAATCACAAAAGAGGTTCTCGGCAAAATTCCATACTGCAACTTTAAAATGAATTTGTCATGCACAATAAGGAACTGGACAACCAGAATAGAACATGTAGTTGTCAGTTAATTAACTTACATGTATAATAACCAAGTGAGTCATAATTTTCTACCTTTTCGAATAACGTAGAGAATAATGTTCCGGATATATGTAAAAAATTAACCTTTTACCAAATTTGGTTACCATTTTGGAAGCCATCTTGAGCAATTTGGTCTACAAACACCTTAGTGTGACATAAATAGACCAAAACAATGAACACCTTTCATACCAAAGATAGTTACATTTTACTTGAAAAAATGGTCCAAACCTGAAAAGTTAATTTTTGCCGATATTTTTGTCAAGTTTGTGAGAGAAATATTCCAATATTTCTGGTAATGTCAGTGGTTACAATAGTAACAATCAACCATGGTGCATCAGACATGTTAGTATTCAATGTATAGAAGGCAGAATAGCCAATTGTAAACATAAACGACAACATGTAAGCGATTGTAGGGCACGCTTGGGCAATATCTACCATTTTCCATATTTTTGCGACCATTTTGAGCCAAAGTAACAAGTTTTGTTCCAATGAGTTGGAATATTCATAGGTAATGATATGCTTCACTTACATTACACAGTTCTGTTCATGTCTTGTTGAAATATGACTAGAATCCCAATTATGATTTTTTGTGAAATTTTATACCGCATTTTGTAAAATTGAATTTTTGAGGGATCAGAAGGGGCTAGGACCCCAATAATTGGATATTTTATTGCTCCAATGATCAGTTAATATACAAAATACAAAATAAAGTCACATTTCTCAACCAGTTCTAAACAGCATAAACTGATCTAGAAGATATAAGTGAAAAAACATCATATTTTCAAATTCCGGCAGCCATTTTGGTGGCCATCTTGGATTGGGAGTTTCAATTTTGCCCTATAAAAGTGTCATTATGTCTTAGCTTCACGAAAATATATACATTTGTATACATTTTACTAGAGTTTCCCGCTATTATTTGCATCAAACTGACTTACATGTAGGGCCTAGTCTGAAAAACGGTGGCCATGATGGGCGCCATCTTGTCTGGAGTCTACACGGCCACTTTTTGTTCTTGTTATTAAACATTGCTTAAAGGTTGAAGGACATAATAAGGAACAAAATTAGTGGGGTGAAGTTAAGTCCCAGGGAGGGTGCAAGGGTACCCCTATTAGCTCCAGGGCTATTCCTATTTATAGGAAAATCCAGTAGATATCGTGATTTATCAATTTATTTTCCGTATGATTTAGTAAGGGACTTTTAAACAAAAAGTTTAAGATCATATAATAACAGATTTTGAATTGCCGATTCACAGGGCCCTACTCCCATTTAGAAGTGATATCACTGGTTATTGGCAAGGAGAGTAGGTGACTTACTCGTAGGTGACTTAAGTGTGCCATTCTTTTTACTTGATATTGGAATGTCTTCGGGTCTTGGAGAATGCCTTTCTTTGAATTTATGATACATATCCTTATCACTAAGATTGTTTTGTTCTATGGATTTTAAGATCCGTGTAGTGGAAGAATCAAATTCTTTGGTCTTGGCATTCTCGTCAACAAAGACATGGTCTGGTAGATCCAATTTAGGAGATGGCTCCCTGGAAGAAACTGAATACTGCGATTTCGTTTTTGACCTCCTGAACAAGTTTAACAGCGATCCTCGCAAACCACTCCTCTTAAAATTGTTCTGTCGTTCACCCTCTTCACTGTATAAAGATCCTGCCTCACTTGTTTGTAAACTTTGTTGACTTCCTTGAACAGATGAAGCACGCTTCTTTCGTCGATGCAACAGAGGCGAGAGTTTCCGAAAGAAGTTTTGAAGACTACTGCTGCTTAACCTCTTTGCTCTAATGAGCCTAGCACGATATTCACGGTCTGGTGTGGCGCTGGAACGCCTCCGACTGTCTGATCCTCCATTCGGATTATACTGAGGACAGTTTGTGAGAACACTTATTGGCTCATAATCATCAGAATCGTCATTATTAACAGCAACTCTGTAGCTCGGAGTCCGATCTAATAGAGAATCTCTTTTGGTAACTCGACAACCATTTTCTGTTTTCTGCTCTGGAGCAGAATTACTCCGCTGAACTGATGGAGCTGAATGAGCAGATACACCATTTACAGTCACTTCATTTGTTGGCCTAACTTTATGAGATAACAAGATTTTATTTTGCGATGTTAACTCATCCAATTGAATATTATTTCCATCAATATACATATTCATAGCATTCTGATGTACTCCCTTTGATCCAGAATATTTCTCAGAAATGGGTTTATGAATGACGTTCTGATGTGGAGACTCATTTTCTGATTCGGTGAACGATCTGGACCTATCGGATGATGGCTGCGATAGAGATTTACAATGAATGGGACTGGCGTCCATCCCCGAGAGGTTTGTGAATGAATTTGGCTGATTATTGGAGCCGCGAACTACAACCCTGTTGTCATAACGAACGTGTTTCCGTTGACCAGGACTTTTTGAACGATTTCTTGAGACTCTGAGACTAGATGACGGAGATACTGATCGACTTCTATCATTTCTCCTAACAACTGATACTGCTGAAAAACTTGTGTGGTATGACTGAGGTACAGGAATATCGTGATCGTGGTATGACCTTGATGGTCGTCCTGGGCTTCGGTGTCTTGTAATCTGGTCTGTAACTACTCGTCCCTCTTTTGTTCGACCTCTATGATCTAAGATGGACTGTGGTGCCAGAGTATCCATCTTAGCAACCAAACTTCGCCTCATGAAACCACCCCGTCAATGGGGGGTTCTGGGACAATTGATCTGAAATATATTATAGGACCAACATTAGTAACCTAAAGCAAATAAAACAGAGCACCACCAGGCATAACATAAATATACACCTACAGTAGGTGACCTACTGGCTTGTACCCTTCCTTAACTAAATGGATTCTCCCATTCAGTTATAATAGTATACATTTGAATTCTATTCTTCATCTGTAGGGATATTCAGGAAATATTTGTATTCCTATTCATTGGGGCCGTTTGTTATTTATAATAATTGAACATTTTCTACATGAGGTACGCTGTCGCGTGGCATTTGCCCCCGACCGTAGCAATTCGGATTAAGCATGGACGAAACTGCAGATATCTGAGGAGGTCTATATGAACATTCCAAAAGAAGTTCGTACAGAAATGTTGACTAAAAACCCCAAAAAAATTGATCCGGAAACCCAAAAACAAGCGAAAATTCAAATTTTCTAAGTTGAAAAAAGGGCCATAACTCTGGCAAAAATCATCAGATCATATCCAAATTCGCACTTGACATGTATTTTCATATAACTGATCCACAAAATACAGGATTTGCAATTGTACCACCAAAGCTCACGCTATCATCTGGAAACCAAAAAAAACAAGAGAAAAATTGAATTTTCTAAGTAAAAAAAAGGGCCATAACTCTGGTGAAAATGGGTGGACAAAACCCGCGCTATACATGAAGCTGTTCCCCCATGCTGCTGTATCACCATACCAAATATCAGCTAAATCTGCCCAGCAGTTGCTGAACAATAATGCAAAATGTTTGTGCGGACGGACAAAATTCAAATTTTCTAAGTTGAAAAAAGGACCATTACTCTGGCAAAAATCATCAGATCATACCCAAATTTGCACTTGACATGTATTTTCATATAACTGATCCACAAAAATACGGATTTGCAATCGTACCACCAAAGCTCACGCTATCATCTGGAAACCAAAAAAACAAGAGAGAAATTGAATTTTCTAAGTAAAAAAAGGGCCATAACTCTGGTGAAAATGGGTGGACGAAACCTGCGCTATGCATGTAGCTGTTCCCCCATGCTGCTCTATCACCATACCAAATATCAGCTAAATCTGCCCAGCGGTTGCTGAACAATAATGCAAAATGTTTGTACGGACGGACAAAATTTAATTTTCTAAGTCAAAAAAGGGCCATAACTCTGGTGAAAATGGGTGGACGAAACCCGCGCTATGCATGTAGCTGTTCCCCCATGCTGCTCTATCACCATACCAAATATCAGCAAAATCTGCCCAGCGGTTGCTGAACAATAATGCAAAATGTTTGTACGGACGGACGGCTAGACGTACGGACGGACGTACGGACGGAGACGTCGACTATATACCCGCCGACTTTTCAAGTCGGGGGCATAATAAAGGGAACTACTCATCCATGAGTATTTGGTAAAGAAAGGGTTAAAATTACAACTTAGAATACTTCATCTGTGTTTTGTGCCAATTCAGTCACACACCAAGTTTGTTGGTGATCAACCAACCATAGTTGGACTCCAAATATCCATATATATCATCTGAAAACAAAGAAAAAATAAATTTCCAAGTCATCGGGAAATAAAAATTCAGGTTTGTATGCCACTCTTATGAACATGGGCAGCTGGGGTTGAAATCAAACTGGACAGTATTGTGTGGTGGTGAATCTACATTTAAATTTTCATTCTATTTAGTTCAGTGGAACTGAAGTTATCATCCGGAAATGAAAAATGACAGACGGATAGCTGGACAGATGGCCTCATTTTAATCTTCTCTATACTAAAATTCACATTGTCTGCTGACTTGTCAATTCCTGCACATTGTGTAAATGTGTGTTGTCATCCCTCAGGAAAATTTCAGATAATAACTGATCATTTCCCACTAAAAATCTTCAGAAGGACATCTGAACCTGTATTTTCTGTTATCTGCTTATCATTACTGAACATCCCTCATGATGAATAATAGATCATTCCAATGTATAGAATTATAACAGTACTGAATGGGAGAATCCATTTAGTAATAAAAGTGTTAACCAGAATCGCATCAGAGATGCAGGATCGGGCTCAGATAGGTTTTATTGGTGATCAAAATTCATTGAGTTAATTGTGTGTAAAAAGAGGTTTTTCTTCTTAAATCAGCAAGTGAAAGTGGATCAAACAGTTGATGAGACAGCGCATAGAAGCTGATATATACTTACGCAAAAACAGACGAAATTGAACCAATTACATGTAATTCATGCCAAGATTACGGACTAAAATATTTTACGCTCGATACAAAATAAAAACATACCAAAATGGTGGACAAATAGCAATTGCAAGTCCATGAACAACATAATTAAATTGTCCACAGACTGGAAAATTTTAAAACTGCCAGATAGACATTTCGTTACCGGTATTGTATAAACGATCAGCTAAGAGATATCAGAAGTGCACTGCACTCCATATATGCGGTAAAATTTACCAAGAACAATTGTTAAATTAAAATGCCAAATATACATTAAATAACGTGTTATACATGAAATATCAGTAGACATTTAATATAGACATATACATACAGTAGACATTGATATTTTCATTAAAATGTTTACTTTTATGAATTTAACAGACATATTCTTTACCAATTGTAATCGTTATACCTAACGGAAATATTGTTTTAACATGAAGCCTAACAGCTCACGTGTGGTAGAGATTAATTAACTAAGCTTGTTCTCGGTTTGACAAAGAGTGTGAACACATTATTAAATAAGCTTGCTAATTTGCCATAATAGATTTTATGAAAAAGAAAACTCCCATCAGGCTTTGGCCCGGCAGACGTGGTCTGGCAGCTTTAAAGTTGTTTTTTGTCTATGTTCACAGGGCCTAGACATTGCCCTCATAGTAGAGTGACTGCTCTCGACTGAATGGTAACTCGTTTCGCTAATCCATAAGTGATATAGTTAAAATAAATCAAATTTATAAATTATACTGATATATGCAGAGCAGTGATCATTGCATTTTTAAGTTTTCTGAGGAGACGGCTCCAAATAAAAGGTCTACTTTAAATTGTTTTTTCAGCACATGAAGCTAACCCAAAATCAAAAATGCAGTGCAGACGCTGTGCAGCGCACTTCTGATATCTCTTAGTTGATCGTTTACAATTTCGAAACATCTTGTCTATCAGATCTGGCAGTTTTTAAATTTTCTAGTTCGTCGATAATTTAATGTTGTCCATGGACTCGCAAAAGTTTGGTACCGGTATTTTGCTTTCGAACGTCAAATATGGTTCTATTTCATCGTATGTCATGAATAAATGTTCGGTCCATTGCTCACTTGCTGATTTTAAGAAAGTAACACCTCTATCACTGGGTGCGTGAGGGAACACTTTATTTCACTAAAAACTATATTTCTACACCCACCCACATATAAGCATGCACGCATTGAACGAAACCAAATCAGCATATTACTTTAAATATACTATATACTAACTGAAAAGTACTCAATTTGCGAGCCTTCATTCAGCGACAACACATTTTGATCTTAAATGGACCCCTTGGGAGCCTGTATTCAGCATGCAGCCCATTTGTGGGAATTCGTTATTTCAATAAAACTGTATGTTCAACCCCCCCCATCGACGTATATGCATGCACATACATCGCAGCAATACAGGAACACAGCAATCAAGATATTTTACTTTATTACTATACCTTTAGATTCCACACTCATTGCTCATGCAACTTTCATAACAAAGACTACACTACATTCTTTATTATGGTCACATCAAACTTGCTAATTAAAATTCAATATTAACACCCATTCCCAATGACGGTAGAGCGTTTGAGTCTTGCCCCTACACCCACAACAAAATCAACATTTGTTACTTATATTCGCACTCAACCTGAACTGACATAATAATTTAGCGCCTATTTCCAACAAAGCTTCGGTATGGCGAATTGGAGTTTCGTCTACAATATTTAGCAAAGCAAGTGTGGGAATGCATGCGACGTTATTTCGACAAACGTCATAAGAAATAGTGTCTACTTGAGAGCAAATTACTGCATTTGTGGACCATGTTAGATCTCAGGTTTGCTTTGAGCAATCGGCGGGAAATTTGGTAAGTCATCTTTTATGGCACAATATAGGCCGTGGTACAAAATTGGGCCATATTGCACGTATAGTTAAAAAGTTATAAACGCGCAAAAAGCATGACCGAGTTATTAACAGATAAACACAGACAGATGACAGGTTTTATATATATAGATTATTACTTTTAGACTTGTTCTCAGTTGTTCTTGGTAAATAGTATCATCCCCCCCCCCCCCCCCCCGATGACCCTGAATGCTCAATAACCATCATATACTGCTCCCTGGGGAGTTACAGCCACAATGTGGCTAGCATATTGATAAAATCTTTCACTGCTCATAATCAGGTACCTTTTTAATGAATGGGTGCTCCGAAGCAGACACAGTACGAGTGACCTAGCCGACCTTGCTCAAGGGTCACAACTTGGCACGAAATTCGAACAACATATGATCTCAAAATTTATATGCTGATCAATTCAGACAAGCCATTTCTGTGCAATAGACCAGCTGCGAACTCGTTTCGATGTGTTGACAGCGAAAACAAGTCCAAAGTGCTAACCACTGGACCACAGAGCTAAATGACTTATATTGACTCAAAAATCATCTAGTGAGGCATGCAGCATTGCTTTTAATTCTTGTCCTCTGCATATCAGATTATTGCATTTGGACATGTGTAAGTGATTTATAATTACTTTTAAGCAAATGTATTGCAGAAAACATGAAACATACTGGTAATAACTACCGAATTCACCGGTAATATCGACTGAATTCTCCAAAATCTCTACCGATTTCTCCAGTAATAATTACAGAAAACAAACCCATATTTACCGGAACGTAAGTGACGTTTTCACTTTCGGCAAGAATTGGTAAAAAAAATCGTAAAAAAATGGGAAATTACCAGAAATCTACCAAAATAATTATGAAATAAATGCTCTATAGTAACCAATATATATATAGTAACCAATATATTTTTTTCATACATAGAAAAGCATTGATTTCTGTTCTTGCGATGAAATTCATGAAAACTACATAGCCCTCAGTGTTTTTTCTTTTGACCCCTTGGTGGTCCTAAAATTCACTCAACCATGACCCTATGAACAAATTATAAATAAGTCTTATAGAAATTCTCCCTACCAAGAATTAATAAGAAAATCCTGTACACATTATAATATATGATATCTAAAAATAGATGAATTTCAATAAATCAGATTAGTCTCCAGGGGATAACATTTTCTGACATTAGGCACAAGAACCGTAACTCTATTCCAAAATTTGAAATCCAAGATGGCTGCTGGCGCCCATGTTTTTTAACGAATTTCAGAAAAAATCGATGGCTCCCATCTAGAAGGTCACCCCGAAGATCCATATGAAGTTTGATATGATCGGATGAGGGATGTGGCTTGTAGGGTGAGCTGAAGGATTTAGTCATGCAAAGAGTAAAATCCAAGACGGCTGCTGGTGGCGATGTTTTTCATCGAATTTGGGAAAAAAATCAATGACTCCCATCTACAGGTCACCCCGAAGATCCATATGAAGTTTGGTGATGATCGGATGAGGGATGCGGCCTGTAGGGTGAGCCAAAGGAAATTGTTGATGGATGCAGGCACAGATGGATGCATGACTGACACCAACCCACGGCAATGGTTCAAACTTTACAAATTAAAGATGAGCTAAAACGAGAGGCCGATCACGATCAGCAGATGTTAACCCATCCCTTGGCGATAGTAAATTACTGTTATATATGACAATGTTATTATTATTATTATGTACTTATTATGTTATCATACTCCACAGGTGCTGGAGTCTTCTAATCACCTATGAGTGAATTAAAACGGTACCAGAGCAAACAAGATCCTGATGGACCTCAAGTGAAGAGATAGAGAATTGTGTGAGCGAAACCGTGTCAGCGATAAAGCGTCAAAGAGACTTGCGATAAATGCGTGTGATACAGCGTCAGCGATAAAACGTCTGGAGACTTGCGAGCGATAAAGTGTGTGTGATAATGCGTCAAAGACTTACGATAAACAGCGTTAAAGGAGGTGCGATACAGTGTCAGAGAGTTGCGATAAATAACGTCTAGAGACTTGCGATTCAGTGTCAGCGATACTCGTCAAGAGACTTGTGATAAAGTGTGTGCGATAAAGTGTGAGAGACTTGCGATAAAGCGTTGGTGATAAAAGGATAGACTTGCGATACAGTGTTCGTGTCATCTACGACTTTCAACATGGCATCTTCAGTTAACTATATTAAAGGTGCCTCCTGTTTTTTGCGCTCAAAAACCGTATAACAGATGGGTTGAGGAAATTAAGGCTTGGGAAACGTTAATAGGCCTTGAGAAGAAAAAGAGAGGTGTTGCTGTTGCGTTATCGTTACCTGAAGAGGGTCAGAACTCAATTAGAGATAAAGTGTTCAGTGAACTGGGTGTTGAAGCTTTGAACGTGGATGATGGTTTTAAGAAACTTATTACATTCATGGATAACATATTCAAGAAAGACGAGGCTCTGACGAGCTAAGCGAAGCATATGAAGCCTACACCGAATTTGATCGATTCAAACGTGGAAGTGCGATGCCAATGGAGGAGTATGTGACCGAGTTCGAAAAGTTGTACAATCGGACTAAAAAGTTCAAACTGGAGTTGCCAGAACCCGTTTTGGCGTTCAAACTGTTGGGAGTATTCTGCGTTGGAGATGGAGGACAGACAATTAGTCTTAACAGGTGTTGACTATACTTCTGTTGACACCCTGTTTAAGCAAATGCGTAACTCTTTAAAGAAGTTCTTCGGACAGCAGGCAACATCAAGAACAGATGTCGCAGTCGGCATTAAGATAGAACCTTCATGTATGACTGCTGAAGATGTGAATTATGCTGGAAAACAATACAATTCGTATTGTGGGTTTGCTTCAAGAGGCAGCAGTTATCGTGGTACCAGCAATCGAGGATATTTTCCGAGAGGTGGTTTTTCGAGAGGGGCAGCTAGTAAACATACTAAAACCAATTAACGCCAATGAACCTGATGGTACACCGCTTAGATGCCTGAGCTGTGATTCTATTCGACATCTCGTCAAGCAGTGTCCGCATTCTTACGAAAATATGAAGAAGCAGTTGGCTGAGAAAGCAGTGTATTCACAGGAAATACAGAATCCGAAACGTTAGTGCTGATGATGTAATCCGTAAACTCTGCAGTTTTGGACAGTGCCTGTACATCTACAGTAGCAGGAAAAGTGTGGATGAGGTGTTACTTAGACTCACTTGACTCTGATTCTCGAACGAAAGTGACGCATTCACCAAGTAACACCATCTTCAAATTTGGTGGTGGGACTGTTCTAAAATCAGAAGAAAAAGTCACCATTCCATGCATCATTGCAGGGGTGGAATGCAAAATCGAATCGGACATAGTGAACAGTGACATTCCGTTACTTCTTAGCAAAAATGCGATGAAGAATGCGAAAGTTAAGCTCGACCTGGAGAATGACAGTGCGTCCATCTTTGGAAGGGACATTAAGCTGCAGTGCACATCGTCTGGACATTACTGTGTGCCTATCGATCAGGTGCAGGTTGATGTAAATGGAACAGCCTCAGCTCTTATTGCATCACAACATGAAGACGATAAGAGTAAAGTTGTTCAGAAGTTGCATAAACAGTTCGCACACCCATCAGCAAAGCGTTTGAAAACACTTCCAGAACCCAGGAATGTGACGTATGCAAAAGGTACAAGAAGTCTCCAGCGAGACCAATAGTTTCACTACCGTTAGCTACTGAATTTAATGAAGTAGTAGCAAATGATCTCAAGGAATGGAAACCCGGTACATATTTTCTTCACATGGTCGACGTAGCAACGAGATTCAGTTTAGCAGCGGTTATCAAACGTAAAATGCCAGAAGTGATTGCCGATAAAATCATGACAATTTGGATTGGAAGTGGCATGGGACCTCCAAAGAAGTTTCTGGCAGACAATGGCGGAGAATTTGCGAATGAGATATTCAGGGACATGTGCCAAAATTTGAACATTGAGGTTATGAATACAGCTGCGTACAGTCCATGGCAAAACGGTGTTTGTGAGCGCAACCATGCTATAGTTGATGACTGTGTTGCCAGAATTTTAGAAGACGAACCGAAAATCAGCCTCGAGTTAGCCTTGGTATGGGCAATCAATGCTAAGAACTCACTTAGCATGGTCTTCGGGTGGAGCCCTTACCAACTTGTATTTGGTTGCAATCCTAATCTGCCATCGGTACTGACAGATACACCTCCAGCGCTGGAAAATACAACAATAAGTGAACGGTTTGCGAATCACTTGAATATGGATGGAAGTAGATGGATAAACATGCACGAAAGCAAGATTGGTAGTGAGAGGTTTTGAAGAGGAGCAGGATGTCCAGCGAGATTCACCAACTGTCCACAAAGAATGTTTGCGCTTGTTTTTAGCAGTTGCAGCTACATGTAAATTTTCCTTGCACACCATTGACGTAAAAGCTGCTTTCTTGCAAGGGAATAGCATTGAAAGAGAGGTCTTTATTCAACCACCTTGTGAAAACGAGACACCAGACTCGGTATGGCGATTAAAGAAATGTGTGTATGGGCTAGTTGATGCATCGCGGAACTGGTTCATGAGCGTGAAAGAATCACTTCTACTGCTACAGTGTACACAGTCACAGTTGGATCCAGCACTGTTTTTCTGGCATTGGAATGAACAATTACAAGGTATATTCATGATGCACGTGGACAATTTCCTTTGGGGAGGAACTGAGGTTTTCAAGAGTAATGTTATCGATGCCATTACCAATAAATTCCAATGTGGCAAGATCATGGATAGTAGCTTTCGATACATAGGATTGAACATTAACAATGAAAATAATACCATTGTGCTAAATCAACATGACTACATTGGCGAGCTAACACAAGTTGGACATTCAACTCACGGTAACTTACACAGGGAAGTTATTGGACAGTTGCAATGGATAGCGACACAAAGTAGACCGGACTTGAGTTTTGATGTGCTGGATATCTCAACATCATCAGATGACAATGAATACAAGCTACAGTCAAAGATCATCAAAGTTGTCCGTAAAGCAAGAAATAACATTTATAAAATGGTGTTTCCATGTTTGGACAGCCTGGACAATATTGACTTCATTCTGTACACCGACGCATCATACGCAAATCTCTCCGATCATGTATCAAGTGTGGGTGGATACATCATTTTTCTACGAGGAGAAAACGGTAAATACGCTCCTATCTCATGGGCAGCCAAAAAGATAAAGTGTGTAGTAAAGAGTACCCTGGCTGCAGAAGTGTTAGCACTCGTGGAAGGGATTGATGCTGGGTATTTCCTGAGAAGTATTCTGCAGGAGATGCTTCCATTCAACGATCGGTGTGTTCCCATAACGTGCTTCACTGACAATAAGTCAATATTTCAAAACATTCATTCAACAAAGTTAGTTTCGGAAAAGAGATTACGTTTGGACTTGGCAAGTATCAAACAAAGTGTGAACAGGGGAGATATCCGTGTACAGTGGATCAAGACAAGTAGACAGATTTCGGACTGTCTAACGAAAGCTGGAGCAGACTTTCATCCACTAATAGCGGCAGTGAGTGGAAATGGACTGTGAACGTTTCCTCGTGGCAGTGAGTGAAAATGGACTGAACAATGAATGGACTGTGTCAAATAGTTGAGAATATGTGAATGGACTGTGTTGACAATTTACGTATATTACAGTTATTATGTTTGGATGAATTACCCAGCAATATTTCTGTTAAACAAAGACTCGGGAATGTGTTATATATGACAATGTTATTATTATTATGTACTTATTATGTTATCATACTCCACAGGTGCTGGAGTCTTCTAATCACCTATGAGTGAATTAAACAATTACTATGATCGGAATCATAAATGAGAGTTTTGGTGTTGAATTATAGAGTATACTGTTATGTACTATTATAGACAAATGTACATAACACAAATTATTGGAATTAATGGGTGACTCGCATTTATATAAGAGAACGCACTGGTACAGGATATGTAATGCTGCACCACCGCAGCCTTGGGTTAAATGTGAAAGGTGACCTGGACATGGAATACTTAAGAGAGTCCAATTTAAGTTTACAATGATAATGTATAAAATTCTACCAACAATATAGATTAAGATAAGCCACCTCACTGCTGACCCATTAATATCAATTATATAGCAGAGCTGTCAACAAATCACAGGAATTGTTTATGTTGAAAGCTGACATCTCTATTAAACCAATAACATTTATAATGACCTCAGACCATCTGTAGAGTGATATCTTTTGCTGTGCAAGGCAGCACAGATGTCCAAGTCTACTGTTAATATCATGTGATGTGTTTTGTTCAATCTTTATTTTAAATTAGATACCATAGCTTTTTTATCAGATTATCTGCACATTGGCATAAGAAACATCAGAAAATAATATAGCCTTATCAATAGCTAAGTAGTCCAAAGGCATGGGATGGATTTCTATGTCGCTCCAAACAAATTTACCAGTACATAACACAAGATATGGAACCGATTTAAACAAATTTGGTGTGGTGACTCGGGGTACCCTTGGCAGAGTTATAATGGTGTTAGTTTTTCAAATTTTGTTAACTTAAAAAAATAAAAAATTTAATAATTAAAAAACAAACAATTTATTATATATTTTTTTATTTATTTTTTGTTTGTTTGTTTTTTTGGTTAAATTGAGCAAGGAATTCAATCTAAATTTGTAATTTAAGAGTGAATATTTTGTCGAAAAAGGGCCATAACTCAGTTAAAAATGGTCAGATCAAACCCATATTCGAACTCGATCTGTCTTTTGTTCTAAGAAATTCATATACAAAATTTGGTTCCGATCAGATAGAATATATTTAAGTTATTGCACAATGCATAAAGTGTCTACAGACAGACAGACGGACTAACGACGAGTGGTCAATCCGGACAACGACACTATGTTTACCATACTATGGTATGGGTAAACATAAAAGGGTCGTGAATGATCAAATAGCTAAAAATAGACAACCTAAGGCCCATAACTCTCATATAAAAGATTGGACAAACCTGGTTTTCGAACTCGAGCTAGATATTGTTGCAACAGACCCATATACCAAATATCAATTAAATCGGCTGTTTGTTTGCGTTAACTCGTTTGGGACGTGATTCTTTTGAGAAAACATTACTCACAGACGAGATTGTTTGCAGAAATGCTTACTTTTATATAATTTTATAGCAATTTATACATTTTATTCAATGTTCAGTCAGAACATTTGTCATGGCCGAATTCTCCGAGTGACAACTCATACTATATGGGTAATCATCCGTATTCTATAAATCTTCTTGAAATTTTGGGTAGATACCACCAAATTGCGACCGGTTGCCATAGCAACCTATTTTCGGAAATTGATACGTTTGGGTGCTGTAATTTCGCTATATGACGATATGTTTGCGACATTTTGAATCAAATATGAATCATTTCGAAGTTAAATGATCCAGGAATATTTTTGCCAATATCTGGAACTAGCCTTGCACGAAAATCGCCCAACACCGACAGAGGGCGCCATTCAAAATGGTCACCAAACCCCCGTTTTTTAATGTTAAAATGCTTACTTTTATATCATTTTATAGCAATGTAGGCCTATGCGTTAATTTAATGCTGGGTCAAAACATTTGTCATGACAGAATTCTCCACGTGACAACTAATAATATATATATCTATGGGTGATCATTCGTAGGCCTATTCTATAAATCTTCCAATTTTTTTGTTTAGTAGATACCACCAAATTGCAACCGGTTGACATGGCAACCGATTTTTGAATCAAATGAAATTATTTTCCAAAGAAATAGTATCCATGAATATACTTAAATTGCCCCGCTTCTTGTTCCTTCCACTGAAATTGCCAACAGAAAACTTGTCTACGGCTTAGGCTACTGAGCGCTGCCATTTTGGAACAATGACGTCACGAATCACATCACGCGACCCCCATGTGACACCAAAAATAGGTTACATCTTCCTCGACCCCACCACTGAGTGATCGGCCTATATTGAATATATGTTACTTATGCGCAAAACATTTAATTATAAAAGAATCATTCGCTGATAGCAAGTGCATTAAGTGGAAAACGGATATATCAGTTTCCCATCCTGTAGGTAATGTTTTGGAAAACGGATATCCGTTTCCCGTCCTAAACGAGTTAACGGTCTCGGACCCGGCCGAATGAACGCCCACCCACCTACGGACCTCGGCAAAGCGAGTTTGAAAAAACTTGACTAATAAAATTCAAGGCCATTTCTCGACAGTATTAAAAAATTTAGTACTCTGAATCTGAGTACATCAAAAGTTCAGAAAGTGGTGCACATATCACTGAAATTGAAGGCTATTTTAATAATCCCCTCCCCCAACGACACTTCCAGGCCTTGAATAGTCATTTTCAGATTCAAGGCTATTCCAGGTTTTCAAGTATTGCGGGAACCTTTCCCTTAAAGCAGTGTTAAACCGCATTGATATTTATTGAAACATGGAATAGCCAGGCATCACTACACAAGCTAATAATCTTGGAGATAGTGCCTAATTACATCAGATAGTACCAAGTGGTGCAAATTGAGTTTGTTTATGAAGAAGAGGTAATTCATGTTGGTTATCTGACTCACCTGCAGATGAGGTTTCCCTCTCTGACTAACACCTTAAGAATTCACCATGAACTGCAGTAACCAAAATAATTCAGTCAATGGGCTAATTGAGAGATTCTGGATATATCCTAAATGCAGGAATTTGTGGGAGAGACAATGAAGATTATGCAATATGGTTCTAAATGGTAGAATCACCAGCCGACCAGAGGTACATGTACTGTACAAACTTCAGACTCTACTTTTCTCCATACGCTGGTGTGGATCTCAAGGAAGAACAGAAAATCAGGAATGTTAAAGATACATAATCAGATTGAACATCCCTAAATTAATATTTCTTAGGCTTCGAGCAAAAACAATATTTGAATTGAGTGGAGGAACCCACCCATCAAACCTCAGAGTTATCAGATTTCAATTTTTGAAATCTGTTATTTTTCACCATCTGGAATATTTGGCAGCCTGGCAAAAATTCTGCTGACTTCTTCCAGAAATAGTATAGACATGAGCAGACGCCGTTACAAGAGGTCATGGCTCCACATACGATCAGTGCATCAGTGGCAATAAGAAATTCAAATTTCTAAATATAATACATTGAAACGTATTGCAATCAAAAAGATTACGGTATGTTGTTATTGTTGACATACAGATACATACATATACTTATTTATGAATATGTAATTATGTTTTATTCATGCTCTATGCTGGTTACACATGAAAATACTGTGTTTTTACATTTGTGATAACATGTTTGAACTTGGAATCACCATATATGGAAGTTGTAAACTGCCAAGAAACTGTTATTAAAGGACTTTAAAAAAAAAAAAAAAAATTCAAATTCCTTCAGAAACTGAAATACACTTTCTCCAGAAGTTTACATGGAAACCACTGTGAGTCAATCACAAAAATTTGTCCAGGTTATTCATGAGTTCGACAAACATTTACAAGTCGTGACAAACTCCTCAGCAATGGTTTCTTTAACTCTACCCCAACATTTCTAGAAATTTCAGTATTTGAACCATTATCGTGTAAAGCAAACTCTGTGTATATATATATATATATATATATATATATATATATATATATATACTATATAGACAAATGTACATAAAAGCAAGATGCACCTCAGCCCAAAAACACTTCACCAAAATAAAATAAAATGATATGAAATAAAATGTTAGAACCCATTGAAATCCTTTGAGTTCTTAATGGAATATCTAGTATATTCTATATAGTGCCTGGTGCTAAGGGTGTAGCCACAACCCTTGCCTCATGTATTTATTTGAAACACAATATAAGACATTACCGTTTTCATGATGGGAGCTGCGTTGGTGCAGCATTAAACTTCCTGAGCCAGTGCATTAATTCTCATATAAATGCGAGTCTCTTTAAAAATATAGGGAGCCTGCCATATATACTAGTAAGAGAATACACTGGCTTACAAGGTCAAGGTATTCTCCTTTATACACAAGGCTTCCTATGGGAGACTCCCATATACTAGTATAAGAGACTGAATGGCACAGGGTTTTCACACAAAAAATTCAGGAAGCTTCACAGTCATGACTTGACTCGGTCAGCAAAGGGATAACAGTAATAAAGAACAACTGAAGTAATATACATGTACTGAATACTGAGCTCTCACTGATGACTAGTTAAATTGGTGGCCTGCATGCTAACAAAAAATATCTTTATTGCTGGATCTCATACATGATTTTTAGCATCTTTAAAAAAATTCATCAATTTTGCCAGCCAATGTTACAGATAACAAGCGAGATTGTCACTAGTGACTAATTAGAATCGTGATTGGGAAATGATTTGTGTGATAGCAGTCTGGAACACTATCTTTAAATCCAATAATATTATAACTAATTTATCATATTTAGCCATACCGGATTGATAGTGACATATAGATATCACAATCATATAGTATATCTTAATTATCTATATATATAAAAGAATAGGATCTGTCTGTGTGCATTTTTCTCCCAGACAGCTGGTCCGAATTGAACCAAATTTGGTGTAGTGACTCGGGGTACCCTAGCTGGCAGAGTTATAACGGCATTAGTTTTTCAAAATTTAGATTTAAAAAATGTAATTAATTAAATTAAAAAAAAATTTAATAAGCTCACTACCCTTACCAAAATGTCCTAGGATATCCAAGGAATTCCTAGGATATCCTAGGAATAAAACCTTGGAATAGTTAAGAAAATTCCTTGGAATTCCTAGGATATCCTAGGATCAGAGACCTTGGAAAAGCTTGGAAATCCTTGGGGCGGTATTGGAACGTTTCAAGTTCAGAAAACCTTGGATTATACCTCAGCAAATTCAACCGAGCTCATCCAAGGATATCCAAGCTTTACAAAATCTTTATCATAACTTTTCCGAGCTTTACCAAGGTTGCAGCCTAGCTTTACCAAGGTTTCCAACCAAGCTTTACCAAGCTTTACCAAGGTTGCAGCCTAGCTTTACCAAGGTTTCCATCCTAGCTTTACCAAGCTTTACCAAGGTTGCAGCCTAGCTTTACCAAGCTTTACCAAGCTTTACCAAGGTTTCCAACCTAGCTTTACCAAGCTTTACAAAGGTTGCAGCTTAGCTTTTAATACCGAGCTTTACCAAGGTTTCCAACGTAGCTTTACCAAGCTTTACCGAGGTTTCCAACCTAGCTTTACCAAGGTTGCAGCCTAGCTTTACCAAGCTTTACCAAGGTTGCAACCTAGCTTTACTAAGCTTTACCAAGGTTGTAAACGACCTTGACCAAGGTTGCAACCTAGCTTTACCAAGGTTGCAGCCTTGTTTTACCAAGCGTTACCAAGGTTGCAATTGTTTTGTATTTAAAAGGTGAAAATCTCTAATGACACTGCAAAGACTTTTGCAATATCATCATCATTAATGATACAATCTCTTGAAATTTACAACAGTCATGAACCATGCCATATAATCATTCATGCTATTATTCATTCAAAGTTCACTTTCAGTCAGAATTTTTTAATTCTATTTAGATTGAGATAAATGGTACCTTATGAAGTTATACCATGTAAAATGTATAGGATAATATTCACAGGTATATTTTTATGGATCTGAGGTATTTGTAGTGTGATAAAACAGTTATATTAGATAAATTAGCTATAAATAAATAATGATAGAGACGAGCCTTTGGAATGAAAAGTAGATAGTGGTCATTAAGGTCATTCTTGGAAATGGTAAAACAATTGTTAAAATAATATCATAAATAAAAATATCACTACATGTACAACCATATTCTATAAGTCAAATATAAAACATTTAGGGCCACACAAGCAAAAACTTACCTGAACATTGTTGTGATAAACATTGTTGATTCAAAATGCTGCCACAGACAACAGTGACGTCTGCATAGTCATGTGACCCAGTCGTGTGACCTGTGACTAAGCTTTTCCAAGGATTTCCAAGCTTTTCCAACTTGGTAAAGCTTGGTAAAGTTTATACCAAGGTTTGGTCAACACTGAGTCAAGGATTTCCAAGCTTTTCCAAGGTTTCACTTTATGTGACAACCTTGGTAAAGCTTGGTAAAAATTTAGATCCAAGCTTTACTTAGCTTTGCCAAGGTTCCAACCAAGGATTTCCAAACTTTGTTGAAGAGTACATTTTTTCATTCAAAAAACTTGGTTCAAACCTAGGAAATCCTATGAATTCCTAGGATTCCCAAACTTCTTTAAAAAAGCTTGGATTTCTTTTTGCAAGGGTATGAGCCTATTTCAGAATCAAATTGGTCCAATATGAACCTATTTGCATGAGGATATGTTGCAGCAGATGTGTACGCTCTTTATATATGTCTAAGGTCAATAATTAAGCCCACTATGAACCTATGTGAATACCGATATATTATATTCCCAGAAGTGACTAGTTAGAATCAATCTTGACTGTGAAATTGCCTGCATCATACATGTTAGCATTCTTGAACGCATGCCTTCAAATTCAATAACATTATAAACAATTTATCATATTTAGCTATATCACACTGATATATTGATCAGCTCTCAGGCTGCCTTAATTGAATATTATCCGCTTTCTGGAAGTATTCCAGAGTACTTACTTGCAGTCTGCATGGTCAGACCTAATGAAATTCAAAGCTATTTTCTGACAATTTTCCATTATTTCCATTCTCAAATTTAATCCCATTTCTTGACAGTTTTAAGTGAGTTTTGTTTTTGTATCATCAAACATCATGGCCACTCAAGGCCCGCATTGCAGGCATATTCCAGGCTAGGCCTTTCGAGAACCCTTCAAACTTTAACAAATACCCATTAGACCAAAGATAACAAATTGCACGACAATATAGTACCATATCCAATGAACATCAAAAGTGTACATATTCAAAAGGTTACATATGAAAAAGATTGTCTTCTATAGGCAAATAAAATCATTATAGAAAAATCTAAATAAAAATCCAAAGTGAAATTTGTGTACTCACAAGGCACAGCTTAAATTAATTCCAGTCAGGTGAGATCTCACACAGAGGGTACAGTTCACTTTGCATGTGACTGATGTGGGATAATATCTCTTCCCGAACCTTATCAAACCATGACCAATTATCAATGTTGTCCATATGCCTTGAGGCATGAATATTTCAGTTCTCAAAAGTCAAACCATGACTATCAAAGCGATCAAAGATGCACGAAAAACCATTCGATCATAAATCATATCGATCAGCTCCACAGGCTTTTAATACAAATTACCTGAGAAGTGAGTGTTAACAAATAGATATGAAGAAACCCTGACAGGTCAATTCAATCAGTCAGGAAACAGCTGTCCAACAAATTACACACAAAATGCATTACACACCTCTAGTAATGTGTATACATAAACACCTATTGATGTAGGTTTCAAGCAATAAGCATTCAGCTGCAACAGCTTGTTTTAATATTATAAACACGATAAAAGGGCTTGATATTCATAAATGTGCTATGATTAGGGTCCAAGTTCATACACATAAGCACTTTAGAAATTTTCAAGATCATTTAGCTTAACATTTCTTTATTAAATGGAATCTCCCATTATTATGTTACAAAAGAATACATATCTATTATTCATTTGGAGGGTGCATGTTCACGAAAAATCAGCAGACGACAGGGAAACAAAGAGATGTTACAATTGCAAAAAGAATTCATATTCATTGATTGGAATTGTTCAGATAATAAGTTCAACAAACATCTGGTCACTTGTTGAACTTTAATATTGTTTGAACATTTCCTGAGTGAATTGCTGATCAATGAGAATTTAGTAAAGAAATGGTTATAATGCTAGCTAGGAAACATCTATAAATAATTTGATTTAACTCATTTTGCCAACATGGATTTAATGCAAGGACGCCAACATGGATTTAACGCAAGGACCAGCCAAGAAGGCGACTACAGCGATATCTACTCCCTAAAATGTGCTAAGTACTTCTCCCTATTTTTGTCCCAGGAAGAAGTGACTTCTGCATAGATGTACAGTATTTCCCAATGGCATTATAATGGTATACTTTACTCATATAATGGTTTTTAAATGGGCTCTTGTGTTGTAATTAGTACATGTACTTATTGAATCATAGAAGTGTGGAAAAATGTGGTAAATCGGCAATGCATAACTCCATGAATCTGAGAACAGACAATTCACAGAATTCAGAAGCATAGATAATTGAATACTATTCATAATAAAATTTTGTTTATCATTTTTGCCAGGCACTGTGGATATTTTGGTCACAGATGGGTTATCGAACTGATTACATTCCATCACACATTTTCAGCTCATGTGATGGTTTCATTAGATACCACTTACTAGTTCAGTTTTATAAATACTCCTCAGTATTCCTCCAAAAATAATCGAATGGTCTTGCAACTCAGCTAAAAAACCAACATAGCATAAACAAGAAGAAAATGATCTGACTTATATTAGAGCCCAAGTCCAAATCCAGATTAAAACCAAACTAAAGCCCAGCAACCTAGGTGTTTGTAGAATACAACAGCACTGCATGATAAGGCATTGAGTTTGTTTATATTCCACATTAACACAAACCCTGGCTTCTAACAGCTATCAGCTATTTGGCAGACAGAGCTACACATTGAGTCTAGCATTGATTTTTTTTCCAATCTCAAGAAACAAAACTGGCCAAAGAAAGCAGCTGAATGTGATGGCCCCCTGTTGATGTCACAAACGATATTAAATATCAGAGCAGGATAGAAAATCATTACCCAGCTAAAATATCAATTTTTGGTTACTTTCCCATCCATTTTCATTAAAGAGCAGTCAATATAATGGTAATGACTATAAGGAAAGTAAACAAGAAGTTGCAACAGCAGTGCTGGCATACCCCACAGTGGCAAATTACAACGTGAGCAAGTAGGAACCCAAATACTGAGGACTTCTGCAATTTTCTCATTTCGGCACTCTTTTTTAAAGCAGTTAAGATGGAGATGCACCTTTTGCATAAATACAACTAAATATGGCAAGAGATTTCATAAAAGATTTTCTCTGGATCTAGCTGGCGAAAAATCTTGAATTTCACATATCATCATCTTCATTGTTTTCAGAATCTGAGCAATTACTAAGATGTGTCAAGAGCAATGGATTTTAATACATTTGAGAGGTTGAAAATATTATTTTCTTTGTTGTCCCTTTCGGTACCAAGAACTGTTAGAATAATTTATAATTTCACACAACTCTCCAATCACCAAACAGCTTATTGTCTTGGCTCCATGAGAGGAAGCTTCATTTGTATCATTATGCGGAGTTCGTTTTTAATTGCATATAAATATAGTGTCATACCCCCCATATATCAAAATGAAGATTAAAGCAATCACAAATATTCCAGCCCAATGAAGACAAATGTTGATACATGTATGTTGTTTTTTTTCATTATATTACACATTTATGTACAGAACAATATCTGATAACAACGATTGAATATAAAGATACATAGAAGGGAATGGTGGGGGGGGGGGGGGGGGGGGGGGGGGGTGGAGTCGACATTCACACACAACTCACACACACATTGATATATTATAAACATTGTATGCGTACATGTATACACATATATATATATATATATATATATATATATATATATATATTTATGCCAGTTATATTCTGTCTCAAATTTGTTCATGAACTTTGGACTGGTTTGCCGAATTTCAGATTGTAAAATCGGACTATTTACTATTCAAGATTATTATGTTCCCTGCTAAGTTTGTTATGTGTGTGCCCTATTGTTGTTGCATGGCTTTCATTAGGTCCCCCAACTCGAGTTGGAAATGGTTCAGATCGTCAGAGTTCAGTGCAATATATCGATACGACTTATATCGTAATTCAAATTCTCGAATGAGTAACTTCAGAGACAGTTCGTCGCGGGTTAAATTTTGTTTTATACAGATAATATTTCAGAATTGATAGTATAAGAAAGTTTAGTTTGTTGTTTTTATTGTGAGCACCAATCCCAAAAATAATGTTTTTCCGAGAAAGCGAGAAGCCCAGTCGATAGCGATCTAGCCAGGCCTGCGAAATTGATTCATTTGCGACGTTAATACATCTGCGACATAGACCATCTGACCGAATTCGCATTATGTTCAAAAGTCTGTTCGTGCCTATAATTCTAGTCAGTATTCGGTATTGAAACCAGTGTAGTTTTGTGTCGACTAATAGTTTGAAGGGTGATGAAAATATATGTTTCCAGTGAATGGAACACGTACTGAATTCATTCTCCCATTTCATTTGCGATGATGGTTGTCCTATTTTAGTCGCTTTTATGAATTCATCATAAAAATTTCTCTGCAACCTAGTTCATTTTGAAGTAGTGATACTATATTTTCAGGAATGATTGGAATTTGAACCCTGACGATGGTTTTAATAACATATTAATTTGTCTGTTTAAGCCGTGTAAAGTGACAAAGTTTGTGGTGATGTTGTTCTTATTTCTAAGATTTTCGATGGAATGTAGCTTTTATTGTCTTCGGTGAACATATCATTTATAAATATTATGCCTTTAATTGTCCTTCCACTCAGCGACATCTATCATTGAATGTTGATATGTAGTGTGGTCCACAGTGTTAAGAGATATGGTGATCAGCTTTAACTTGGTTATGAAGCCATAACCCAGAACTCATCTCAGCCCAATTTTTCATTGAACAACAAGAATGACATGAAAATTCTCAAATATAGAACATTATTTTGGGTAGTTGTCTTTCTAAGTGAAAATAATCATAAAATTTTATGAGTCAAGAAAAATTAAGTCTCCTCTCATGATCTTCAGATATGATATCATGGATATATGGACTTCACTTTTAAAACAAATCTAATTTACAGAAGTTCTTGGTACCTGAAAACGGTGAAATTTTAAATATTATCCATGCCATAAAAGTGAAGTAAATGAGATTATAATAACGGATTGTTTGATTGTTCTTAAATATCGTATCACAAAAATCGCTTGTACCAAATTTCATGAATAAATTCCTGACAGATTTTGAGAAAATCCATTTAGAAATACCAGGAAATTTTAGCCAAATGTGCATCTGACCCTTAAACATCCATATCAAATGCAAATAAAAGGCTGCTCGGCCACAGAGTCCCCCGACATGTAGGATTCATTTGGAGCGGAGGGTTTACAAAAATTATTATATGGAATAAATACTTGTGCATTGTCTTAAAACTGAGCTGCATGCATACAAAAAAAAATATCTGAAAAAAGACTCCCATGCTGGTTGATATATGTGCAAAGTTTTAAAACAATTTACCAGAAAATGACAGAATAAAGCCTGGACAAAGTTCCAGATGGACGGACGGATGGACACACGGACAAGGGTCAATACTATAGTGAACAATATTATTTGCCCTTCTTTTGAAAGCAGTCATGATGGTACTTCCATACCAAATTTAATTCAGATCTGATAACCCATGGCTGAGAAATCTGCATGGATGGACAAAAAAACTACTTTTCCAAAGAATTCTTAGAATGGAAATGTGAATAGAGACATTTGCCTGTTTTGAAAGCAGTCATGATGACAAACATCAATATCAAATTTCATTCAGATATGATAACCCTAGGCTGAGATATATGCCAAAATGGATGTATGGACAGACAAATGGCTCGACAAACAAACGGAAGTAGTCCATCCAGTATACCACCCATTTTTATTTGAAAAGTGGGGATATAACAAGTTTAATGAAGGGATTTTAATGTGTAGATGAAATTGTTTTTATTTCAAACATTTCTCCAATAAATGTGGATTTATACAGGGTATTCAAATATGAATTCCAAATCAAATTTGGAAATATTCAATAGCTCCCATCTTGGGGTTACCTGAAGATCGGTATTTAGTTTGGTTACAATCAGAAGGCAGGTGTAGCCTATTAGGTGTGCTGAAGAATTTTAATAGTCATGCAATCAAATATGGCCGCTGGCAGCCTTGTTTTTGATTGAACATTGTTCAAATTAAATAGCTGCCATCAAGAGGTGATCATAAACATGCTTGTAAATTTATGGTACAAGTATGAGCTTCCACTAACCGATATGCACTAATAATCTGTCTTCGAGTTGACTTTTTCTTGTCTCGATTGATCAGGGGTGCTATCTGAAATGTTTGTCATACCGTTTCTTCCTTTTTCTTGTCTCGATTGATCAGGGGTGCTACTAGTATCTGAAATGTTTGGCAAACCGTTTCTTTGTTGCAAGCCGCAATTTTTGCTTTGATAGTTTATACCATATCAGCAAGTTGTATATACAATAGGCTGTGTTCATTTCCATTCAGATTGCCAGGTGCATGGTGACGTGTCTATTGTTTGGTGGTTGCATATATCTTGGTGGTGCGTGGTGTGGCAAATTGATATTGGATGAGCGAAGACTAGTCTTGCGATTTTTCAATGATTGTACAGTGTTGATCGAAATCGTGGTCACCAGGTATGTGAGGCAATCCTTCAATAGTTTATGGGAGTTTGGTACCAGTGGGCATGACATACATTTTTCATGCCAGTGTTGTGATACTGGTATGTCCGCTGCCTATAGATTCACCACAATTGATTTCAAATTCATGGAATATAACTGAGGTTGGCTTCGTCATGATTGTGTCGGGTATGATTAGGTGTAATCAGTGTGTCTGCATTTGATTGAAAGTGTGGTGATCAGGTTGCCTTTGTATGTGGTTTGGATATCAATGCTGATACATTATTGTGGGGAATAGGAATGGGTGGTTGCATGATCGCCCATCAAAGGTCGTGAAATACCTGTTTCACATAAGCCTAACATTGACTTATGTTGTGAACCGCTTTGTCCTCTCCAGGTTGATGGCCTGTGCCTACCACTGCTGTTATATCATGGCCCGGGTATATGTGCTCTTGTGGCCGGTGCATGGGAATGTGACTGAGAATTGTTGATTGGGGGGGGGGGGGGGGGGGGGGGGGGGGTTAAAAATGTTCATCCGACATGTCGGGCGTGGGATCTTCATGTTCTGGTGAGCATACACAAGCTTGGACTGGTTGATGTTATGGACTGTTGAGGGTTTTATAATTACTGGATGGTGTCTGCATGGAGTGGTGTACGTCACAGTATTCGCTGCAAGGTGTTGGCGTGTTTTCATGATATTGTTGCAAGATTTAAGCAGGGTATCAAATTGGTTAAAATTGTAATCTGTGCATTCGTTTCCCCCGATGCTGAACATTTGGTGGAGACAGTCTTTTGGATCCTTGCATGCATATAATCGCGGCTAAACTGTTGTCAGCTCTGGGATTAGTTTGGAATATCGTAGAAGCAGTAACTGCCACAAATTGTTGTATCACCAATAATAAAACAGTCCAAATGTTTAATATACTATTATGATTGTGGGAATCAAGCAAACATTTGAAGAGATAACTTCAAAGTTTTCTTTCAGTAATGACATACATGTATGTGTTGAAAAATCAGAGTAGCATAGCAACTTGCAGAAACAGTAATATTATCTTTAGTTTCTAGGGTCACACAGATATGACTTTGAAGCGGACATGGATTGACAGCATGTGTAATGATTAGTCTGTCACCATAAAGACATACCGGTATTATGTTTTAAAAGTGCACGTGTTCCGAGATATTATTTGTTGCAGAACACTGGTCTTTCAAATTACCAATTGAATAAGTATAGGAAAACATTGAAAACATGGATGGCGACGAATCACTCTTCGCTACTCGCTAATGGTGAAAAATTTTTTAATCTCCGTTAATTTGGCGTCCGGAACGATTTTATCGCTGCTGAGTTGTAGCTGAGTATGTTATTTATAGGAAACAGGTGACATATGCCCGGTATTTTGTGTTTAGTGTTTTTATTTGAGATATGTTTGTCCGGGCACCTGGTTAAGCCTGCATAACTTTAGTATATTATATTAGGATACCGATTGATTTATAGACTCGATTAAACCCTTATTTTGGGACTTTTGTCCAGTAACCGTGCCTATAGTATATATATAATACAGGCCTACATATGGTACCGGTATTAACTTGAAAATAAATACATAAAAAAATTAAATCATGTGTTGCCAGACCAATAGTGAATTACTCAGGTGCTGCGATCATTAGCGACGTTATATTTGAGTAACGTTCTGATTGGTAGATTCGGTACCGATTGTGACCGTCACAAATTTACATAATCGGAAAAATCGGTTCAAAAACGTTGTTTCTACGTTTCTACGTCGTCAATCGGATAAATCAGTGTTTTTGCCGATTTTAGTTTTGAGATGACCCCTTACAGTACTTACTTACAGTACCTACTTACATGTATCTTACCTACCATACCTACTTACCTACCCACGGTACCTACTTACCTACCTACGGTACATACTCATTCTTGAAATGTTAGGTAGGGTCAGGGGAAACAAAACATATTTTTAAATGTGGACAGAGTAGGCTTGACATCATGCAGAAGAACTAGTATACATAAAAAAACATGAGTTTAACCTTGACTTAAATAGTTTGAAAACAAAATCTATGCCACATGAATATGGTTCACCTGGAGGCAAATTGAATACAAATTATTCCTTTTATAATGCATTAATAAGTACATATAATGTAGGGTCCTGCGAATATTCGATATTAGATTCGAGATTCGATTCAAAAGTCAAATTCGATTCAAATTCGATTCGAAATTGCCAACTCGAAATTTCGAATATACACTGATGGAAAAGTAGGCTGTTTACGGACAAGTACACACGTCGAACTTAGCTGTTTTTGTGCCATTTAATTACAGAAAATGATGTATATATGCACCTTATAATTCTTATTGTACATCATGATTATATATATATTAAATATAAGTATAGCCAGCAATTAGCCACTATAGGACTACTAAAAACGCCTGAATTCTAGCTTTGAACATGGTAGCCAAAAGCTCGGAGATCACCGATGGACCGACAGCGCGCGTGAATAATAGCTATGAGACTGAGCAACCGCTAGCGTTATCCGCCGTCTATCCGTCTCATATTCTGCATTATGTAGTATAGCTGAGAATTTAAACAACACGTGTTCGAAATGTGCATTTTGGCGATGTTTTCTTTTGAAGTTTACTTTCAATTTCGGAACGTTCTTTGACACTTGACAAAATGTCGTCGTTATTCATGTTTATATTTTAAACATGATAAAGCTGCAGGTAGTGCAGGGTCTTACACGTGAGATGAATGCAACCTGGTGTATAAATCGCAGGCATCTGGGACAATGACCCAACTATGGAACCATCTGTCCAAGAAGCATCCAGCACTACATAATCAGGCTACCCTGCGACTGTTGTTGCATCTTCCAAGTTTATAACTACAGGTGATTCCGAATGTCGATTTGCAATTTTGCATGTACATGCAAACTGTACAAATTTCGCGTGATTTTAGTTCTGATAATCCGTTTAGTGGTTATATATTAATCGTCGTGACGGCCGCATGGACGTTTCTTTTAAATCTGCCTTTTTTTCTCGACAATTATCATTTGAAGTTAATAGCATTGCAAATGACGGCCGGTTCATCGCCACATAAGTTATGATGGAACTTCGTGCATGTAGTTGATACAACGTTTCACAAATCGTCTAATCGTTGACAAAACATGCCCAATTGAGAATGCAACACAGATATGATTCGATTCGATATTCGATTTGATTTCCAGAATTCGATTCGATATTCGAATCGATCAAAATCTCCAATTCGCAGGACCCTAATATAATGCATATATGAGCCAAGTTAGAATGAAAACAAATAACCAGGAAAAGACTTGTCAGGCATCAATGGCTCTCAGAGGTACTCTCAATTAATGACTGCTTTGCTTTGGGAAGTCTAAAACAAAGCAAGTATTTCACTACTGCAGAACCAATCATCCCCCTCCCAGATGTAGATAATTACCAAACTGAATGTAATTAACTGATGAACATCAGTGGGGTTTTTAATTATGAACACATGCGACAGATTGAGTGTAACATGTCCCAGATAACAAAACCAGAGCAAGAATGAGGAACATCAAGCATTCATAAGAATATTTTCATACATTTAACAGACACTGCTTGCCTTGCTTTTAGCAGTATATAATTTCAAGAGCTTCAGGGGGTGTATCATGTATAGACTGGATGAAAGTGATGTTTACAGATAAGGCCATATTAGGCATTTTCCATATATCTCAAAATACGCAAAAATCAATTAACTTGTCAAGTTTACAATGTATGTCACAAACTCTGAAAAACATGAATTTGAAATTGGATTTGCTGTACATATCACATATAAAATTGTCTACATGAGGAATTAATGCCAAATTGCAAAAGCAATTTGTAATAACTGTCAGACATCAGGATACTTGGTTACATGTTACATAACTCAGGGCACTCTTTTGGCAGCGCTTAGATGAATTTATAATAGTGTTCCAGCTGAGCTTCCACCACACTTGTCTGAAGAACTGATAAGTGGTCAGTCTAAACTTTTATCATCATAGGCAAGTTTCAAAGACACTATGCACATAGAGAATGGATCGGACGTGACCTCCATAATTTTGCCCCCCCCCCCCGGATTGGGAAAGAGTGTAGTTTAGAGCCGACCACCATATGGGCATACTTTGTGTGGAGAAATGCTGTGATTGGTTCCCTCTGTTTATCTGTGATGTTCTTAATAAAGCATGTGCTGATCACTCAAAGCTGTTCAAGGATGAACTATACACTGCCAATCATAATTTTTAATTTGAAGTGAGGGTGGACCAATGTAGAAATTTATGCCAATTGTATAGCACTGAAATGGTTGACCTATTTTTGAAGCCAGTTAACCACGACGTACAAATGGATCATAACCAGATATCCGCTATTTTCAAACTACTCATTGACTTCATAATATGTACATGTACCAATATATCATCGTAATTTGATTTATTAACTGTATTGCGAACTCACGTAATGTTTACACAGACAGAGCTTGTATTAAACAATTGTAAATCACCAAACACGAATGGTAAAAAGACATGTGTTGACAACTTGACAGCTAGATCACACATTGAACTAAAACTCGCAGTGTTTATAAATAGACACGTCATGCTTGACTTGTTTGTTTTGCAGTTTCAACCCGTTAATCGTTCTCATTTGGAATGAATATGCGTGACCTATATAAATTTTTGTACATGCACATTGCGGCAGCTTTTTATTGTCATTATAGCGATTGCAGGACTGGGCGAATATTAGGTCATGTGACTCAGGTATTCTAACTACTGGGGGTTCTTCGGCGAAAAACTCCATAAAACAGTGTTTTCTGTTAGAACACAATCAAATGCTGAGAATTAGTCATTAGGATGCAAACGAGTCCGACTGTATGGAAACACCAGATCGATGCGAGTTCATTGGAACTTCATCCATCAGATGACTTAAACTCAGTAATGTAATAGAAGTATAGCCAATGAGTATGTAAATAGGGTTCTACAGATCTTGCATTCTGCGTATTTCTTTTTGTTTTCTTGCTAGACAGACAGTTGTGCGCCCCGGTGGACAGTTGGATGGACGAAGGACCAATTGTTTTATATCTACTTTAAGTTCTGATTTGTGGAGCATGGTAGCCCGTTAATTTCTATATTTTTTGCAGAACAAGAGAAAATGTTCTTCATTTTTTAATATTGTTCAAACTGAACATGTTCTTTTGTCTATATCAGGTTTTGGACGTTTGTATCTATCAGTCTCAATAGCTAATTTATGTGCACTTATTCGCATGACACTTATTCAAAGGTCTCATTGAAAAATTTACCAAACAAATTAAGCTTGCTGTTGATTCCTTCCTTTGCAAAATTCTCAATTTGTTCAAATAAGGAAATTTTGTATGAGGAACTAATCTGGTTATATATCCAAGTTGACTTCACTTAAGTTAATGATGGATGATCCCCTGACTGCATCAAACCACTGGTAATGTGTCTATAACAAACAACATACTAGGCAGTCATTAGCATGTTTGTATCAGTCAATGATTCCAATTAGTATGGGAGGAGCATGCAACACCTCAGTATTACATCAATGGTTGGCTAATGAGAGCTTGTTACCTGATATTAATTTTTTCCCTGAATATTTAAGGGGCAGCTATATGCAACTTGAGAATGCGGCATAGTAGGAATATATTTAAGCAACAGATTGAACAGATCAAACCATGCATCTCCAATGGAAACCGATTTTGATTGCATAGAGGGTGATTACTATCAAGTTGGGTATGCCCTGATCTAATTATGCTTCATCATATTACAAAGAAAACACACCAATTGTATCACCATAACTTGTGAGGTACATGTCCTTTTATAATATTAAATTATGTATCATATTGTTACTATTACATGTATATTGTTAATGTCCATGTCGAGTGGCAGTGCTAGAATGCAAGTGAGTCTGTGTATTGTGTATGACTGCAATTCAGCATCATATGATCATAAGTGTGAAATAATATAATGATCATTTATATTGGCATAAAACTAATGTGTGTGACTAGATATATGTCACGTGTATAGTTATGATTTGAAAAATAAAATTTGAAATAAACAACAAAATGAAAATAAAACATGACTAGAATCTCTCAATCACATTATCTGGCTATATGCCTATTACCATATTTAGGGAACATAATATTGTACACACTATACAGTATACATGCATCCAATACAAGTCACCTGAATGAGTGCTATTTCTCAACAGTTTACCGACAAACGGTATAATTCATTCCGGCTCCGATTCCGGCATAACATTTTTAATCAACGGCGCACAAATATATTTGACGATTTAACATCCAAACAGTGATAAAAACTAATAGGGAATGCGGGGTAACAATCATTGATACCTTTTCATATCGTATCCTCGTTATCAAATTCACTTTTCAGAGTATTTGTACGGCCTTAATGATTAAAATAACATGAGAAATAAACTGACTTGTGTTGTGTTTACTACGGCGAAAATAGGTGTAAACAGAAGCAATGTAATTAATTCGTCGCGCGATTTCACCATGCGAACTCCTTTCTGCATATATTACAGGCGGCACACTTAGATTTCTTATCTTTCTTTGAAAAATATTTCCACACAGGACTCGTTTGTTCGTCGTGTTCTGCCATGATTACAGGAAGTTGTGACAACCGAAACTACGGGTTTTCCCAACTTACCACGGTTGTCAATTCCGGTTTTTCCTGACAACCGAAACCGAACTGATTCCACGGTTAACCGCCCATCTCTACCCTGATCCATCATACACTTTGTTTGATGCCAAACGTTTGAGGAACGCTGATTTCGACAACGTGCACATCACGTCAATCAAACTCTGTATCTTAACCCTTTGAACCCGTAATGCTAATATATTTATGTAAGTTATTTGAGCAATAACCCGTAACGTACGCTAATATATTAGCATGTCCTTTTATTCTCAGAATTGCGGACTGATAAAGCAATTATTATTGAAGTAAACCATCTGCACGATGTTAGGCAACACTCAGCATAGCTCATGTTGATGCCTCGGCATGACCGTGATTAATATATAAGTCTGTAGTCTGTGGAGATAATCGGTCAGTTGGGGGGTTTCCCATTTTTCTAAAACTCAGAAGTAATTTTACGCAAAACAATGGCGAATAAAAGATATAAAATTGATAAAGTTTTGCAAATGCTAGCTGCACAGTGATCGGATTCCAAAGCCGATGAATACGATGAATATCCCATTCAGACATTACTGAAGACTTGGATGATGAAACACCAATAACACTGTCAACATGTAATAAACAAAACATGCAAAATGTTTCTTGGGACTGGACGAAAAATGTTCAGAGACCTCCAAACAAAACATTTACCAGGTCATGCACACATCCAAAACAGGTCAAATAACTCGTTTTGTCTATCATAGCCCGATTGAGCTACATTTTAAATGTGATTTAGACATCTCTATCAATTTTTGGCATACCACGAAAAAGTGTGAATAGAATTGACTTTAATTACCAGTAGTTGTGTACCGCTATTCAGTCTACAAATAAACAATAAACTCAACGACACATTATGGCTTTTATACCTTTTGGGCAATTCAAAATTATTCTGTTTTGGATAATTTACCCCTTAGATATTAAAGAAAGAATATTCATCCAAACTTTAATACAGCAGTATCATTAGATGCCATTCGCAATGTCTGATAATACACACCAGAGTTACAAGGTGATATGTTTGTACGGACAGATGGACAGATGGCCAGAGAGACAGAGCCCAAGGAGGTATTATAAAATACAAGATTATTCTAAGACAAATAGACAAGAAAGGAGACACGATTCATTGTCCTACTGAATGTAGATCATATTCATTATTGACTGTAGTCACACAAGAATCCGCAGAATCTAGTACAAAAATATTTGCAGCTTCCCACACCTCCCAAGTGAATAAAACGGTTGTTTCACATTACTATTTTAGCAACAACATGCTTCTTGAAGTTTCATTTTGCAGTGTGGACAAATGCAGACTCATATTCTAGACCAACATTTATATTAGTAGTCTGTAATGACAAGAATAACTTCGTTCATTTTGAATTTATTATAATGTAGTGCATCTTAATAAGCCCAAAAGTTTGGGATATTGTAGTTTAATTAACCCTTCTGTGACTGGAGCTTCCTGAAATTTTTAGAAAACCCTGTGCCAAATGCATTCTCTTATTAGTCCGGGAGCTAATAGGGGTACCCTTGCACCCCCCCTGGGACTTAACTTGACCCCACTCATTTTGTTCCTTATTATGTCCAACTTTTAAGCAATGTTAACAAGAAAAAAAGTGGCTGTGTAGACTCCAGACAAGATGGTGTCCATCATGGCCGCCGTTTTTCAGACCAGACCCTAAGTCAGTTTTATGCAAATTATAGCGGGAAAATCTAGTAAAATGTATACAAATGTATATATTTTCATGAAGCTAAGACATAAAGACACTTTTTTGTGCCAAAATTGAAACTCACCATCCAAGATGGTCACCATAATGGCCGCCGGAAGTTGAAAATATGACATTTTGTCACAAATATCTTCTAGATCAATTCATGCTGTTTGGAACTGGTTGAGTAATGCGACATTATTTTGTATTTTATATATAAAATGATCATTGGAGCAATTAAATATGCAATTATTGGGGTCCTAACCCCTTCTGATCCCTCAAAGATTCGATTTTACAGAATGCGGTATAAAATTTCACAAAAAAAATCACAATTGGGATTCTAGTCATATTTCAACAAGAAATTAACAGAACTTTGTAAATGTAAGTGAGGCATATCATTACCTATGACTATTCCAACTTACTGGAACCAAAATTCTTACTTTGGCTCAAAATGGCTGCCAATATGGCCGCCAAAATATGGAAAATGGTAAGTTATTACCCCAGCGTGTTCTGCAATCGCTTACATGTTGTGGTTGATGTATCAAATTGGCTATTCTGCATTCTATACATTGAATACTAACATGTCTGATGCACCATGGTTAATTGTTACTATTGTCACCACTGACATCACCAAAAATATTGGATTTTTCTCTCAAAAACTTGACATAAATATCGGCAAAAATTCACTTTTCAGGTTTGGACCAATTTTTCAGGTAAAATATAACTATCTTTGGATTGAAAGGTGTTTATTGTTTTGGTCTATCTTAAATGTGCCACACTATGGTGTGTATAGACCAAATTGCTCAAGATGGCTTCCAAAATTTGTAAAATGTAAATTTTTTACTTACATATATCCCGAACATTATTCTCTGCGTTATCCGAAAAGGTAGCAAATTGTGACTCACTTGGTTATTATATGTGTTAGTTAATTAACTGACAACTACATGTTCTATTCCGGTTGTCCCAGTTCCGTATGGGGCATGACAAACTCATTTTAAAGTATGTAATTTTGCCAAGAACATCTATTGTGATTTTGGCCATATTTATTGAAAGGAAATGGGCAGAACTTTGAAACGGAACTGAGATGGACCATAATCTGTGGCTATTCTGGTCCATTATGATAAAAAAAATGTCAACTGGATACAGTGTGGATGCCAAGATTGTAGCCAGGGAGTTACTCTATAATCATAGGTGAGGTGAATAGGTATATAGGGGGTTATTTTATGTCATGACTGATGTGAATAGGTATACAATGAGTGACTATATGGTTATGAGTGGGTTGTCCATGGTAAGATGCATAGGTATACAGGGAGAGGTCATGGTCAGGTGTGAGGTGAATCGGTATGCATGGAGTGACTGTATGGTGTATGGTTGTGTATATCCAGTACGGGTGAACCCGGTGTGCCTGTATGGGCATTGGTGTGGTGTATGGATATAGCTACATGGTCATATATGTGTTGATTATGTATATATGGAGTGACTGTAAGGTCATGGGTGCATGGGATATGTACATGTGTTGTCTGTATGATAATTAATGGGGTGTGTGGATAAATAGGGAGTGATTTTATGGTTACGGGTAATGTGTATATGTATACATGGAATGACTGTACGGTCATGATTGAATATGAATACCTGGAGTAAGCTGGTGGACATTTAGTGTGTGGGTAAAAAGGGAGTGTCCTTGTGGTAACGGGTGGGATGCATATTTCTATATCTCGTGGATGTAATATCATTGGTGGGTGTATAGGGATTAGCTGTATTATCATGGATGGCGTGTATGATTATACAGTGAATTGCCATGTGTGATGTGTATATGCAAGTATAGATGGTATGAGTGGTCGTGTGTCGGGTTGTTTGTATATTTGGAAGGGCTGAATGGCCATAGGAGAGGTTTACATGTATACCTGGAGTGAATCTATGGTCGAGGGTGGGCTGCATATGTATATCGAGTGGTTATATGACTACGTGTGTTGAATGCAGGTAGTGGCTGTATGGTCAATGGTGAGATGAGTACATGTAGGTATACAAGTTGTGACTGTATAATCATAAATGTAATGAATATCTATACAGGGGGTGACTAAATGGTCTCTGTCAGGCGTATGAGTATACCTGGTGTTCCTGTTTGGTGATTCGTGGCGGTATGGTCATGTGTAGGTTATACGGATATAGACACGTGTTTCTATAGTCATGGGCGAGGGGTATGTGTATATAGCGAGTGTCTATATGGCCATGGATGGGGTGCATATGCATACATGGAGTGACTATACTGACATGGCTGGGGTGTATTAGTATATCTTGAGTGACAAATAGGGATACAGGGAGTGACATGGTCAATGTTGAGGTGATTATGTATACAAGGATTGACCATGATCATGTATGAATGTTTTGAATAGGTACACACGGAATGACTATATGGCCATAGGTCAGGTGAAGGAGTATACCAGGTGGCATGGGTGAGGGTATGTGTATAAGCGAGTGACTATATGGCCATTGGTGAGGTGCATATGTATACCCGGAGTGACTTTATGGTCATTGTTGTGGTGTTGATGTATATATTGATTGTCTATTTGACCATGTTTGTGGAGAATAGGTATACAGGGGATGACCTTATGGCCAATGGTGAGATGAATGGTGGGTATACAAGGAGTGACTATATGGTTATGGGTCATGTTTAGGAGTATACCCGGTGTGCCTGCATTGTGATGCGTGGCTGTATGGTCATCCGTGGTCATGGGTCAGGTCTACATGTATACAGTGGTCACTATATTGTTATGTCTGTGGTGTTATGTATATATGGAATGACTGTGTGATAATGGGTGGCTATCACTTTCCACGCTTAACGTTTCCCCCATGTACATAAACACCATCAAGATGGAGAACTCTCTGACATGACCTCTCTATTGATTAACATATCCTTGAGTTATTGTGGAAAGCGATAGCCACCCAAGGTACACATGTACAACCCACCCATTACCCCAGTCACACCATATGTACATGTACATAAACACCACATAAATGACAACATAGTCACCCACTTTATACACGTACACCTGATCATACAGCCATACTTGATTATACCCGTACATACCACAAATGATGAATCAGTCACGCACCATGCATGAACACCAGGTATACACCTACACCCGACACATGACCATATAGTCACTCTATGTATACATATTCACCACATTCACGATCATACAGTCACTCATTGTATACCTATTTACCTCAGCATGGACCATACAGCCAATACATGTATACCTATTCGGCATACCCATGACCATAGAGTCAATCCAGGTATACATATACACATAACCAATGGTGAGCCCTTCCAGATATACCAATACCCGCACACGACCACTCATAAGTTCAATACTTGCCATACTCATACACGCCATCCATGATCATGCATCTACTCACTATACACTACCAATGATAACACATCCACAACATATATAAATATACGTCCCACCCGTTACCAACAGGGCACTCCCTATATACCCACACATCATTCATGACCATACAATAACTCCCTGTATACCTATTATCCTCATCTATGATCATAGAGTAACACTCCCTGGCTGCCATCTTGGCATCCACCCTGTATCCAATTGATAAATTTTATCATAATGGGCCAGAATACCCACATATCATGGTTCATCTCAGTTCAGTCTCAAAGTTCTGCCCATTTCCTTTCAATAATATGGCCAGAATCACAAAAGAGGTTCTCCGCAAAATTCCAAACTGCAACTTTAAAATGAATTTGTCATCCCCCATACGGAACTGGGACAAACATAATATAGAACGTAGTTATCAGTTAATTAACTAACACATATAATAACCAAGTGAGTCACAATTTGCTACCTTTTTAGGATAACGCAGAGAATAATCTTTGGGATACGTGTAAAAAATTAACTTTTTACAAATTTGGTTGCCATTTTGGAAGCCATCTTGAGCAATTTAGTCTATAAACATCGTAGTGTGACACATTTAAATAGACCAAAACAATAAACACCTTTGATACCAAAGATAGTTGTATTTTACTTGAAAAAATGGTCGAACCCTGAAAAGTGAATTTTTGCCGATATTTATGTCAAGTTTGTGAGAGAAAAATCCAATATTTTTGGTGATGTCAGTGGTGACAATATTAATGAAAGTGTCAATGACACTGTAGCTCAACTTAGGTAGGGGAATAATTTAATGGTCGACAGTAAATGGAGGAATAGGAAAAGTGCTAATTGAAATGTCTAAGTAAGACTAGATGTACATGTCAATATCAACATTCATAACAGGTTTCATAATGATCGGATCAGGGATGTGGTGATTATGGTGTGCCAAAGGATTTATTGATGCAAAGAGTAAATTCTAAAATGGCCACCGACAGCCATGTTTTTTTTCCGAATTACCCCAAAATGACTTGTTCCCATCTACAGCCTTTACAAATCTCATAATGATCTGATCAAAGGTATGACCTGTAGCCTGTGCCAATGGATTTAGTCATGCAAGAGTAAAATCCAAGATGGCTGCTGGCGGCCATGTTTTTCGGCTGAACGACCCCAAAATGACTCGTTTCCCATCTACATGTCATTGTTAACATACATGACAAATTTCATGAAGTTCCGACCAAAGCTACGACCTGTAGCCCGCACCAAAGGATTTATTCATGCAAAGAGTAAAATCCAATATGGCTGCTGGCGGACATGTTTTTTAGCCAAACGACCCCAAAATGACTCGTTCCCATCTACATGTTAATATTAACATCCATGATAAATATCATGATCAGACAAACAGTACGACCTGTAGCCCGTGCCAATGGATTGAATTTTGAAATCCAAGATGGCTGCCAGCGGCCATGTTTTTTGGCCGTATGACCCCAAAATGACTCGTTCCCATCTACATGTCATTGTTAACAACCATGACAAATTTCATGAAGTTCTGACCAAAGCTACAACCTGTAGCCCGCGCCAAAGAATTTAGTCATGCAAAGAGTAAAATCCAAGATGGCTGCTGGCGGCCATGTTTTTTGGCCGATCGACCCCAAAATCACTCGTTTCCCATCTACATGTCAATATTAACATCCATGACAAATTTCATGATGATCAGACGAACAGCACGACCTGTAGCCCGCGCCAATGGATTGAATTTTGAAATCCAAAATGGCCACCAGCGGCCATGTTTTTTGGCCGAATGACCCCAAAATGACTCGTTCCCATCTACATGTCAATGTCAACATTCATGACAAAATTCATAAAGATCAGACCATAGGTACGACCTGTAGCCCGCGCCAAAGGATTTAGTCATGCAAAGAGTAAAATCCAAGATGGCTGCTGGCGGCCATGTTTTTTGGCCGAACAACCCCAAAATCACTCGTTCCCATCTACATGTCATTGTTAACATCCATGACAAATTTCATGAAGTTCTGATCAAAACTACGACCTGTAGCCTGCGCCAAAGGATTTAGTCATGCAAAGAGTAAAATCCAAGATGGCTGCCAGCGGTCATGTTTTTTGGCCGTATGACCCCAAAATGACTCGTTCCCATATACATGTCAATATCAATATTCATGACAAATTTAATAAAGGTCAGACCAAAGGTACGACCTGTAGCCCGCGCCAAAGGATTTAGTCATGCAAAGAGTAAAATCCATGATGGCTGCCAGCGGCCATGTTTTTTGGCCGAACGACCCCAAAATCACTCGTTCCCATCTACATGTTAATATTAACATCCATGACAAATTTCATAATGATCAGACGAACAGTACGATCTGTAGCCCGCGCCAATGGATTGAATTTTGAAATCCAAAATGGCCACCAGTGGCCATGTTTTTTGGCCGAATGACCCCAAAATGACTCGTTCCCATCTACATGCCAATGTCAACATTCATGACAAATTTCATAAAGATCAGACCAAAGGTACGACCTGTAGCCCGCGCCAAAGGATTTAGTCATGCAAAGAGTAATATCCAAGATGGCTGCTGGCGGCCATGTTTTTTGGCCGAACGACCCCAAAATGACTCGTTCCCATCTACATGTCAATATTAACATCCATGACAAATTTCATGATGATCAAAAGAACAGTACGACCTGTAGCCCGCGCCAATGGATTGAATTTTGAAATCCAAGATGGCCACCAGCGGCCATGTTTTTTGGCCGAATGACCCCAAAATGACTCGTTCCCATCTACATGTCAATGTCAACATTCATGCAAAATTTCATAAAGATCAGACCAAAGGTACGACCTGTAGCCCGCGCCAAAGGAAATTGTTGACGGACACACGGACACACGGACACACTGACACACGGACACACGGACGACGGACGCCAAGCCATGGCAATAGCTCAAACTTACAAAAGTAAGTTGAGCTAAAAATGATCCATGGTACATCAGACATGTTAGTATTCAATGTATAGAATACAGAATAGCCAATTGTATACATCAGCCACAACTTGTAAGCGATTGCAAGACACCCTGGGGCAATATTTAGTATTTTCCATATTTTGGTGGCCATTTTGGCAGCCATTTTGAGCCAAGGTAAGAATTTTGGTTCCAGTGAGTTGGAATATTCATATCTAATGATATGCCTCACTTACATTACAAAGTTCTTTTCATTTCTTGTTGAAATATGACTAGAATCCCAATTGTGATTTTTTAATGAAATTTTATACCGCATTCTGTAAAATCTAATTTTTGAGGGATCGGAAGGGGCTAGAACCCCAATAATTGCATATTTAATTGCTCCAATGATCAGTTAATAAACCAAACAGAAAATAAAGTCATATTACTCAACCAGTTCCAAACAGCATGAATAGATCTAGAAGATATTTGTGAAAAAATGTCATATTTTCAACTTCCGGTGGCCATTTTGGCTTCCATCTTCGATGGTGAGTTTCAATTTTGGCCCAGAAAAGTGTCAATATGTCTTAGCTTCACGAAAATATATACATATGTATACATTTTACTAGATTTTCCGCTATAATTTGCATAAAACTGACTTAGGGTCTGGTCTGAAAAAAGACGGCCATGATGGATGCCATCTTGTCTGGAGTCTACACAGCCACTTTTTTTTCTTGTTAACAGTACTTAAATGTTGAAGAACATAATAAGGAACAAAATGAGTGGGGGTGAAGTTAAGTCCCGGGGGGGGGGGGGGTGCAAGGGTACCCATATTAGCTCCCGGATTATATACAGTATATGTGAGTCTCCCATAGGCCTACCAATATTTACCTTGACCTTGTAAGCCAGTACATTCTCTCATATATGCGAGGCTGCCTATGGGAGACTCACATATATAAGAGAATGCACTGGCACATGATATTTAATGCTGCACCAGCGCAGCTCCTGACATGAAAGGGTTAATATATAATTAAACATCCATTGTAGAACTTGAATTGTTTGTCTATAGCAACTTATGATTTACTTATCCAACAAAGAAAACTAAATCTGAATTGGGATTTCTTGTCAGAATAAATTAGGGTCTATACACTGTAGGTTTTAGATATCAATTTTCTTACATTTTTATAGAACATTTGCATTGGTCGGAAGAAAATCCAACCATGTCTGTTTTCCCTTTTAATTTGTCCATATTGCACATGAGAATATAATCTCCTTTAATATTGAATTTTTTTGTCTTGTGATGACTTTGTATATTTGACTTGCACCATTTTAAAATGACACCATTCCCTTTGGTCCAATTTTACGCAGGTATGAAAACATTGAATGTAGCCTATTAGTCTCTGCAGCATATCTCAATGGTATATACAATCAAATACAATATAATTCTCTAGATTTATCAAGACCAAATATAAAAGCACTTAGCTGTAAACAACTTGACCTTCCTATATCAATTTTAAGCACAAATTGGATTGAATTGCTTGTAATTTATGGGAACTACATCAAATATTTACAGGAGGCAGGGATATAACACAGACCTATAAATTAGCTGTATTATATGGACTGGCAAACAATGAAGCATTTATCCATGTGTCAGGAAATAATTAGCAATTTTCCCTCAGCATCCAGCAGCATCCAGAGCTAGCTATTGATATATATATATATGCACCTCACAAACACAAACACATGATACTGTAACAGGTGCTTTCTCCTTGGAATTTAATGGTGTTGATCTATAAATTAAAGGCACTATGCACTTTGTATACTATACATACTTTAATGTATTTCAGTTTTTCAAATTGATATGTCAGTACTCCTGCAGTTCATTTTTGAAAGATGTAATATCAGATCAAGAACTCATATTCAAAATTGTGGGGGGGGATTTTGCACCTTATGATTCAAAATCTAGTGGTGTGGCCATACTTCTCAGAAACACGTTTCAGTTCGAAATCCACGACTCAAAACATGACAAAAATGTAAAAAAAAAATTATATTAAATATTACGATTGAAGATATGCACATTACATTGGCTGCTATTTATGGCCCAAATGAAGACAGCACGAACTTTTATAATGAAATTCACGAACAGATCCAAACAATTGGCAATACAAAGATTATTCTATGCAGTGATTGGGATCTTTTGCATGAACAAAATCTAGATACTAGTACAAAACATTATATTAATGTTAATAACCCGAAAGCAAAATCTGCAGTTAAATCTCTAGCTGGCAGTCTGAAACTGACTGACCCATGGAGACTAATTAGCCCCACAACGAAAAGATATACATGACGACGTTCCGGACCACTAAAATTGGCCCGGCTTGACTTTTTCTTGATACCATCTGATCTTTTGAATCTGACATCAGATACTCCGGACATAGTCACGGGATATAGAAGCGACCACTCAATTATCTCACTCGATCTTCGCATCAGTAATATAAAGCATGGCCGCGGTTCCTGAAGTTCAACAATTCTCTTTTATTCAAACTGGACTTCCAAAATATTGTTTGAGACACAATACAGGAAAATTTTAGTAGATACCGTACAAAATTTTCAGATAAATCTCCACGCATGTTCACAATATCCGACGCATTATTTTTAGATGTTCTGTTGTTTCCCTGGGAAAACAATTTAATATTCTTCGGCGTTTGAAAAAGCAAAACAAAAAGAAAGATCGCATTATCTAATAGATAGAAAATCGTAGATCGAACATATACTGGAAAACTCAAAAGATACAAATAATAGCAAATTATTGAATGAAATATATAATATTGACATATATAAATATATATAATACACCTATTTAAACCGCTAGTAGAAAGGATAAAATTGCCGGACAAATGATTCGTACCAAAGCCAAATTCATTGAAGATGGAGAGAATCCAACAATCTATTTCCAAAACATGGAGAAGCGACAGAATATTTAAATGCCAGATGCCAGGGGATTATGGACATAGAAGAGGTCTTGGGGTTGAGTGTGGATATATTGCGGGTATGTTGTCCCTTGATTCCTGTTCGTCTACGCTGGTAGTTTGTGCGGGTATATTGTTGCTGCCCAGTCACAGTAGTTCAGTGCGGGTAGTTGTAGTGGGTATTATGGATACAGTACTACAAATAGCATGGTGTATCCATGAGTTAAGTAGAAATGACACTGATATATGATTTATAACCTTGATCGCCAGATGTGGCTGTGGGTATCCTTTATGAATTATGTGTTTAATTATTTATTTAATAAAATAAAAAAATAACATGAATAAAATCTAAAATAGAATGGATAAATGTCAATGTGTGTAACTCACTTACAGTACAGCTATGTTATAGCCCTCTTACAAATTAATACAATGATCTGTGACTGCCCTTTGTCAATCACGGTGCACTAGAGTAAGGTCCGGTACCATCCAACACCGTACACCATTTTTCCTTTGATCTCCCCGACTGATTAATAGACCCCACCAGTCTAAGTGGCTTGCATGTGATTGACATCTCTGTGATTAAAATATATTAAAATGCCAAACTTCTCTCTCAAAACAATGGAAATCAAGGCCCATGAATTGGATCAGATGACTGACCGACCAAAGGTACGACCTGTAGCCCGAGCCAAAGGATTTAGTCATGCAAAGAGTAAAATCCAAGATGGCTGCTGACAGCCATGTTTTTTGGTACCTTTGGACGGTGGATGGTATCTACGGACATGGAGTTTGGTACCTTTACTGTTGTCGAACGATGATAAAATCCAACGAAACCAATTAAAGATCTTCAAAGAAGCAGGCTTCACTGTAAGAATGTTTGTAAATACAACTCAGGCCTGACTAGATCGCTATCAACTGGGCATCCAGGGACCAGATGAGAGGGCGACGTGGGTGAAGAAGTGTCCCTATTCTTGCTCACTTCGCCCTAATTTTGCAGTCAGGATTTATTTCATAACATTTTAATGTTCAAGCTTTTGAATATTGTTGTTGTAATTTGATGTCTGGAACCCTGAATACAACTTAATGTTCACATGGCTATATATGCAGATAGTATGAAATGTACAAACCGAATGATTCCACTCGAAATTGAAAAATATCTTTTTGGTAACGGACATACCACTTTAGAATGGTAACGGACGTACCAAAATTAAGATGCATCGATCTTGTTCACAAATTCTAAACACAAACAAGGGGCTGTGTTTCTGTGATGGGCTCATCTGCCTTCCTTTAAAAATGTGGTTTTGGCCTTTTATGTTCTAACCTAACACTAAGTTATCCAAAATAATTCACCATTTTGGTAACGGATGTACCAATCAACAAGGTGAGAAGTAATTGGAATATTTTACCCTGAATGACGGGGGGGGGGGGGGTTACCTTTCCAAACTGGTATTATTTGACTTGTGATTGCCTACGCTTCATAATGAGACATGCATAGTTTAATTTGATAGTGTTTGATATTATTTCATCACCAATCTTGAAAAGTATACTAAAATTTCCAACAGATGGAAAGTTCAAACCCAGTGGTCCCCTATTTGGACCACTCTGGATGGTGGCCATTTTGTATCGGATGTGTTTGGTGAATATGTGGGGTCTTGGGGGAAACCCGACACCACTATGTTTGACCTAAATCGGCAAAGGGCCGAGAACTGACATGGGTACCCTATTTGAATCCCTCTGGATGGTGGCCATGTTGGATTGGGGATGGGGTCTTGCGGCCATCCTACAACACCCTTTATTTGAGTGAAATATTAAAATTTTAAAATAAGGAATAGAAGTCACATTCGTGTTATACGTTGAGTAAAAGCTGAAAAGGGTGGCCATTTTGGAAAAGTGGTGGCCATTTTTAATATTTCGACCATTACGATTGGTTTGGCGGAAAAAAATCAGTCTTCATAAATGGCATATTCATGCCAAATGTCAGGTTTGCATCATAAAATGAACGATTCTGTTACTATTTGACACTTAGCCGCCTTATATATTTTGCAATGGTAACAACTATATTTGCCCTGCAAAGTGTAAAGAGACAAATTTGTGCACAAATATTAGATAAAATGTCATTATTCTCGGCTAGAACGCCTATAATTTACTAAATTCTCGATTAATTATGTGCAATATCAAAATTATTTATCGTGGGTGCGCACTGGAGCTTATCATTTTTGCTCGTTTTTTGAACTGGAGCCATAAAATTTTGCACTGGAGCAACAGTGAGCTTGTCTTTTAATGTGCCATCTGTAGACCTGTTCAGATTTTTCGTGTATGTTTGCATTTTCGTGTCCCGGAGATAACAAACTTACCAGAAAAGTATGGTTTGCCCATTGAATGTCCCATTTCTGGTCTAAAAACAAACTTTATCGCCAAAGTTTACAGTAAAATGTCGAAAATGAAACAAATTCAACACACACGGATACAGACAATGATATTGAAAAATCACAATTCAATTTTGAAAGAATAATTTGGATTTTTAAGAAAATACTTACCATTTTAAGTTCCATCACGCTAATTTTTATTAAATTGCAGAGACGGCAACTTAGCATTTATCGATGCACGCTGGACGATTATGCAAAATTTTGGACGGATTTAGCAGGAGAGGTGGGCCCCCAGTGAGGGTGTGCCAAAGGATTTAGTCAAGCAAAGAGTAAAATCAAAGATGGCCACCGGCAGCCATGTTTTGTTGCCAAATGACCCCAAAAATACTCGTTCCCATCTACATGTCAATATTAAATATTAAAATCCTCAACAAATTTCATGATGATCAGACGAACAGTACAACCTGTAGCCCGTGCTAATGGATTGAATTTTGAAAGCCAAAATGCCCATCAGTGGCCATGATTTTGGCCTAATGACCCCAAAATGACTTGTTACATGTCAATGTCAACAGCCATGACAAATTTCATAATGATCCGACCAAAGGTATGACCTGCAGCCCATGCTAATGGAAATTGATGACACGCATGCATGAACGACGGACACCATGCCATGGCAATAGATCAAACTTTACAAGTAGTTGAGCTGAAAATTATAATCACAGCCTGCTCACTTTCCCTTCCTTCGCTTTGTCCCTGTGCTGGGATTCCGAAGAGATAAAATTAACAAAGCTTAATTCTAGAGGTGACTTATCATCCTTGATTAGACGAATAGTTCAAACAGGAAATAAAATTAAAGGGCCAGGATGAACCTATGATAAGTAAACTGGTATACATTAGTGTATTACATTTATGGTAAGTATATGTACCTAAACAACATTGGAGAATCCAAATCTATAAATTGTTCTGATATTCAGAAAATAGTTAGTGTAACAGTAAGTCAAGCACATGGATTACTACATGCATGTTATATTTGAAGCTGCTTCGGTTGAAAGTGTTAATAGAGGTGTCGGTTCATTCCAGAAACCATCCTTAATAAAAGGAAAATTGAAAGACTGGCTGAATGTGCTCCGGGAATGAAAATCCACTTCGAAATTAATTAAATTTATTTTTGCCCAGAGATAACTAGTAGGAAGGTATAGAAGACAGGGTGTAATCTTTAGATGTATTTAATCTAGCGAGTTCTACACTAGCGTCTGCCAAGTTTGAGAATCTAAAACACTTTGAGGAGCACAGAGGGGTTCTTTCATTGAGAAAAGGATAGAGGAAAGCGAAATAATTTAGGGATCCTATCATCATTATAATAGTGTGAGTTTATGATTCTCAACCATACAGTTTGAGAAGAATTTTCAAATACTTTTGGCAGTATTCTAAAATTACAAATAAAAAAGTGGAGTCATGGACTATTTTGTTGCTTGATTATGCACAAATCTGAATCAGTACACTATACACATCGTGCCAACCTAATAATCAGGGGCGAGGCGAGGGTCCACAAAACGAGCTGGGGAATAAAAAATCTTCAATCACAATTACACACCCATTCCAAACAACACCCAGATGAAGCTCCTGGAAATTCCATACAGGCACCTGGGAAGTTCACCCCACCTACCTGTACATGGCAATGTCAACATTCATGTGAAATTTCATGATTATCCACTGGACGATCAGACGAATATTACAGCTTCTACGTAGCCCGTGCTAATACTAGTAGATTGAATCAATTTTGAAATCCAAGATGGCTGCTGGCAGCCATGTTTTTTATGATGAATGACTCCAAAATGACTCATTCCCATCAACATGTCAACATCAACAGCCATGACAAATTTCATAATTATTAGTCCAACATTATGGCCTGTCGCCGTGCTAATGGATTTACATTGTTTAATACTGAATACCACGATGGTCAACACTAGTCATGTTTTTTGGCAGAATGTTTCCAAAATGACTCGTTCCCATCTATATGTCTATGTCAACATCCATGACAAATTTCATTATCATCAGACAAATGGTATAGCCCATGTTAATGGATTGAGTTGTTAAATCCAAGATGGCCACTGGCATCCATGTTTTTTTGCCGAATGACCCCAAAATCTACATTGTTGACTGACATACACACACATACACACACACACACAGCAGGGGTGCGGACCGGACCACAAAATAACAGTCCGGTCTGCGGTCCATACCATGGACAGGACTGGACCAGTCATTGGACCAGTCCATCCATGGTGGTCCGTTAATGTACCGGTTCATGAACTTGAATACATAGACGTATGCCTATAGCTTAAGTACTGGCCCTACTCAGGGGTTAAATTGTATGGAACTCCAAAGTTCCAATCGCCTGACATTCTGACCATTGCACGGTGAGCTTGATTTGTTGGTTACCCACTGCAAGCATCAAACAATATATATTGCCCAACATTTGCTCTACTTCATGCAGTGTTCACAGCGAGGAACATCTCTGTTTGGATTGGTCCACGAGAGTGTGTCCCTGGTTGCCCAACCAACCATATGGCACCATGGCATAGTTCTCTGAACATGGCTTTTTGCACATAAACATGTTCCATATGATTATCCTGTTCAATTTTGCGATTGGGGGGGGAGGGTCACATATATACAATGTATACATGTACCACCTCACTGGTTCGACAGCACGATTGGAGCCATCCATTCGGTTGATGGCATCACACTGACAATATATACATGTACATTACCCACCTCCACCCATCCCCTCCCCACCGCAGTTAGTGAAAGTAGAACTAACTAAAACAGACTATCTGGATTAGTTCCGTGGCTCAAGTTTTGCCACAGTCAATTTTGAAATGGAACGGCATGCCTAAAATAGTCAGTTAAGTTTCCTGCTCGGCGGTACCCACCCTGGTATATGATTAATATAATCTGGTATGTGCTGGTAGGGTACCCTGGATTATGGGTGCCAGATCACTCGATTGCAAAATGTATACATTGTACATTAATATAGGCTATAATAAGCTGACCAGCAATTTCCAAAATCAACGGATCCATATACCGGTATATGTGGGTTACTTGATATGGGTGTCTCCTCATGTTGGCCAGCTATTTACCGCATATTGGCATTTTCAATGTGCAGTTGATCAATCACCTATTGAAACTAATGCCTATACAGGTCTGTCTATACATATACATGTATGTGGGATCTTTTCTGATAATGTTGCTGACTAATGTTGCTGACAATGCTGCTCAGTATTATGTGTATGGTGTTATATAGAGTGTTACATGTTAAAAAGCCTGCTGTGTGGCACTATCTGTGATCTCCCGAGGTAGTCTTTCCACTGGAATGTTCGACAACTTGGTAACCTGGATTGTTCAACCTACTATCCACAGGTTAATCAACCCATGTACTGCGTGGTAATAAGAGTGTATGCCCATTGTTACTGTATTGAAACCATGGTTGTTTTTCTGAACTGTATGTGATCACCGGAGTTTGTCTCTCAAATGGAATGTTTTGGTAGCACTGATCATTCAATTTCAACCGGCAGTCTAATTTGATATTCGTCGTGGTTTCCAGTGTAAAGCACACCGGGTGAGCACCATGCCGAATTGGATCACCATGCAATTGAATGTCCACGGGCTAGTCACTGCTTGGTACCACATACAATACATGTTTATAAAACACATATTAGCACAACTGCTTGCTCTGGGTTTATAGTCATATTAATGCCCGACTCCAATATATAGTGCCTCCGACCTGTGTACCAATGATCAGATGCATGATAGATCCGGAGTTTTTGGTCGCTGTCTTGTTTGGATCATCAATGGAAATCCAGTTTAGTCACTGGATGCTTGGTAGCACATTGTATGCACCTGGTTTATTATACTACCCACTCTAATGAGGTTATGCCTATCTCCAGCATAAAGTATCCAGAATGTTACCATTCACAACTTCTTGTTTTGATGATTAGGGGGGGGGGGGGGGGAGAGCAAGCTACAGTACTAAGTTGCTGCCTGGTTCAGCGATATAGACTGGTAAATCACCCTATTTATTTGCCGGACAATAAAGTGCTTTGTTTGTAGATCATCTCATGGCCTGCCGAAAGGAAAAATAACTTGAGTTATTTACCCTAATGTCAGGCTCATACATATTTGAGTATCAGGGTTTAGTAACCTGCATGTGGACCCGACAGACTACCTGATGTTTGGGGGTGATGCTAACCAGTAGCTGTGTTAGTCTGAAAGAGCTATGGCTCCGCGATATGGGTTCTCTGGCTTGATATTATTTCTCGACAGTATAACTCCAGGACAGTCGACCCGACTATAGATGATGCACTCTAGGTCAGTCAAAACAAGAAGTCACAGATGGCAGTATCCCCCGCCGAATTGTGCAGTTGGAGAAGTGCATTCTCAATAATGTTTGCGTTCTCAGTATGTGCTAAACAAGCGGTGGGATTTTGTCATAAAGCCTGGCTTGTGAATCTGTTGACATTTGTGGAAATGAGCCCTGTGACATCGTCCATTTGCATACAAAAAAATAAACAAAGTCCAATAAGTCTGCTGAAAATATCCGGCCAGACTGGTTTGCGAACTCGTTCTAATTACTGGTCAAGTGAAATCATATACCAAATATCATTGAAATCCGTTCACATTTGTGGAAATGAGCCCTGTACGTCGTCTATTTGCTATTTGGTAAATTCGACAAAAATAATAAACAAAGTCTGAAAATATCCGGCCGGATCTGGTTTGCGAACTCATTCTAGATACTGGTCAAGTGAACTCATATACCAAATATCTTTGAAATCCGTTGAGATTTGTGGAAATTAGCCCTGTGACGTTGTCTATTTGCTATTTGGTCCAATAACTCTGGTAAAAATATCCGGCTGGTCCTGGCTTGTGAACTCATTCTAGGTAATGGTCAGGTGAACTCATATACCAAAAATCTTTGAAATCCATTAACATTTGTTCAAGTTATGACTTACAAATTTGGGACATACGGACGGAACCCATTCCTATATCCCCCGCAAATTTCATTTGGCGGGCGATAATAATCTGTAGCTTGTCACTATTATTTCCCTGGTTGTATAATTAGTATGCATACTTGGACATTGGCATTAATATAGGTTCCCAGGTTGGAATCCCCATTGTCATATCTTCAATGATGAGGTCCCATGGATTATTCAAATAGCTGTTTTTCGCTCAAGAATATATAGTACTAGCCGATGAGCCCGACGTTGTTCGGGCTATTCAAAAACCAAATTTCAAGTCGATAGCTCCACCCGTTTCCGAGATCTGGTCTGCGCATGCGCGAAGCTTGCGTCACACAGGCTCGGAGACCCGATAAAATTTGTATCCGGGGCAAGATACATTCACATAGCAAATTTCAAGTCGATAGCTCCACCCGTTTCTGAGATCTCGTCTGCTGCACAGGCGTCGCACGGGCTCGCCAATACGACAAGGACGACCGCCTGGTCAAACTACACACACGTACCAAGTTTCGTCCCGATCGGTTGAGAATCGTAGATTTGTATAAATGACATACATACATACATACAGACAGAGGTCTTCAAAATATATAGGATTCTAGCAGGTGACCCGACTTCGTCCGGGCTTGAATTGACAATTTTGAAGGTCAAGGTCAGTCTGAGTCACTATTTGACCCGTCCAAAATTACCCGTAGGTATCAAATTTCGTCAAAATCCGTCCAGCAGTTTTCCCGGCCATAGCTAACAGACAAACAAACAGACAGAAGTCCCAAAATATATATTAGATATCAGATTAGCCCGCCACTGGCCGGATTCGTCCCATGGCTTTGGTCGATCCATTAATTTTTGTTTTTCAAGGTAATCCCATACAGGCATGCCGACAGCATGCTGATGCCCGAAATATCATTTGCGGGTACCCATTGCAAGGTCAAGGTCACGTCGGGTGGACAAACTGACCTGACAAAAATATTCCACGTCCCGAGTTGACCATACATAACAAATTTCACGTTGCTGCTGATGCCCGAAATATCGCCCAAGGTCATTTGCTGGTACCTGTTTCAAGTATTGCCCATCCCAATTTGAGCTAACAAAGCAATCTCAACTCGACACCCACACCTGGATAATTACTGACCGATAGGCAATAGGCAATCAAGCGCATTAACTATCACGCGATTAACCCATGAACTACCCATTGCGGTGGTGGGGGATTGGAGAATGAGTGCTCTGACGCGGTGCGATGACATTCCATCTGGGATTTTACCCTTAGATAGGAAGTTTGGGCTCAATCCGTCCGACAGTTTTCCCGGCCATAGCTATTACATACAAACAACAAACAAACAGACAGAAGTTCCAAAATATATATTAGACTAGCAGGTGGACCCGACTTCGTCCGGGCTGTTTCCCCTCTGCTTTTCGGTGAATTGACCTTGAATTGTCCATTTTGAAGGTCAGGTCGGGGTCACGACTCGACCCGTCCAAAACACTCAGTGGACAAAAGTAACACCACGTATAAAATTTCGTCGAAATCCCATCAAAATTCGCAATTTGACCTTGAATTGACCCGATTTCAAGGTGAAGGTCATGTCGCACGGGCAAACGAACAGGCTTACAACACTCCCCATACGAAAGTATCCCCAGACACTAATTTTCATCGAAATCCCGTGATACTCGGGCCTTCGACCTTGAAATGACCCGATTTCAAGGTGAAGGTCACGTCGCACGGGCAAATTAACAGGCCCATGCCACTCCATGGCCGAAAGTACCCCCACGTACCAAGTTTCATCAAAATCGGTTCTGTCGTTTTCGAGTCCATCGCGAACAGACAGACACACACACAGACACACACACACAGATCTTCCAAAATATATAATAGACTAGCCGATGAGCCCGACGTTGTCCGGGCTATTCAAAAACCAAATTTCAAGTCGACAGCTCCACCAGTTTCCGAGATCTGGTCTGCGAATGCGCGAAGCTGGCGTCGCACGGGCTCGGCGACCCGATAAAATTCGTGTCCGGGGCAAGATACATTCACATAGCAAATTTCAAGTCGATAACTCCACCCGTTTCCGAGATCTCGTCTGCGCATGCGCGAAACTGGCGTCGCACGGGCCCGGCGACCCGATAAAATTTGTATCCGGGGCAAGATACATTCACATAGCAAATTTCAAGTCGATAGCTCCACCCGTTTCCGAGATCTCGTCTGCGCATGCACGAAGCGGGCGCCGCACGGGCTCGCCAATACGACAACGACGACCGCCTGGTCAAACTACACACACGTACCAAGTTTCGTCCCGATCGGTAGAGAATCGTAGATTTGTATAAATGACAGACAGACAGACAGACAGACAGAGGTCTTCAAAATATATATGAGACTAGCCGATGAGCCCGACGTTGTCCGGGCTACGTTGTCCGGGCTATTCAAAAACCAAATTTCAAGTCGATAGCTCTACCCGTTTCCGAGATCTGGTCTGCGCATGCGCGAAGCTGGCGTCGCACGGGCTCGGCGACCCGATAACATTCGTATCCGGGGCAAGATACATTCACACACCAAATTTCAAGTCGATAGCTCCACCCGTTTCCGAGATCTGGTCTGCGCATGCGTGAAGCTGGCGTCGCACGGGCTCGGCGTCCCGATAAAATTTGTATCCGGGGCAAGATACATTCACATAGCAAATTTCAAGTCGATAGCTCCACCCATTTCCGATATCTCGTCTGCGCATGCGCGAAGCTGGCGTCGCACGGGCTCGGCGACCGGATAAAATTCGTATCCGGGGCAAGATACATTCACATAGCAAATTTCAAGTCGATAGCTCCACCCGTTTCCGAGATCTCGTCTGCGCATGCGTGAAGCAGGCGCCGCACGGGCTCGCCAATACGACAACGTCCACAGCCTGGTCAAACTACAAACACGTACCAAGTTTCGTCCCGATCGGTCGAGAATCGTATATTTGTATTAATGACATACAGACAGACAGACATACAGACAGAGGTCTTCAAAATATATATGAGACTAGCCGATGAGCCCGACAACGTCCACCGCCTGGTCAAACTACACACACGTACCAAGTTTCGTCCCGATCGGTCGAGAATCGTAGATTTGTATTAATGACAAACATACAGACAAACATACAGACAAACATACAGACAGACAGACAAACAAACAGACAGAGGTCTTCAAAATATATATGAGACTAGCAGGTTAGCCCGCCACTGGCGGCATTCGTCTCATGGCTTTGTTTCCGAACATGACATTTTTAAAATTTAACCAAATTTCAAGTCGATAGCTCCACCCGTTTCCGAGATCTGGTCTGCGCATGCGCGAAGCTTGCGTCGCACGGGCTCGGCGACCCGATAAAATTGGTATCCGGGGCAAGATACATTCACATAGCAAATTTCAAGTCGATAGCTCCACCCGTTTCCGAGATAACGCATTCTTTGTTTTTCAATGAGTTAATTCATGGTACCCATCCTCCCCGTCCTAAACTTCAGAGCGGACAGTCAATTAATCCCGTCGTGAAAGTCCAGATAATTGCATTTCGTCCGCATCCGTATTTCGGACGCATGGGGTCAGTCGTTTAGCCACGTCCATTGGAATCCGCATCCGTATTTCGGACGCATGGGGTCAGTCGTTTAGCCACGTCCATTGCAATAAAGAGCGTTGATTGTTAACACCTCCGTATAAGGTCAATATAAAGATCGTTGATGTCTTAACCACCGCAGTGCCGTTTTTTGTGACTGAGATTGGAGAACGGGTGCTCTGAGCTTCTCCAAAACGTGACCACGGCGGTGTCGGTGGGATTTTACACTTATATACGAAATTTGAGCTCAATCTGTACACGCGTTTTCGATTCTATGAAGTACCCACACACATATATATATATATACATATATACGGAAGTCTCAAAATATATATATAGACTAGCCGATGAGCCCGACGTTTTCCGGCCTATTCAAAAACCAAATTTCAATACCCAGCCCGACGTTGTCCGGGCTATTCAAAAAAACAAATTTCAAGTCGATAGCTCTACCCGTTTCCGAGATCTGGTCTGCGCGATGCTGGCATCGCACGGGCTCGGCGACCCGATAAAATTTGTATCCGGGGCAAGATACATTCACATACCAAATTTCAAGTCGATAGCTCCACCCATTTCCGAGATCTGGTCTGCGTATGCACGAAGCTGGTGTCGCACGGGCTCGGCGACCCGATAAAATTCGTATCCGGGGCAAGATACATTCACATAGCAAATTTCAAGTCGATAGCTCCACCCGTTTCCGAGATCTCGTCTGCGCATGCGCGAAGCTGGCGTCGCACGGGCTCGGCGACCCGATAAAATTTGTATCCGGGGCAAGATACATTCACATAGCAAATTTCAAGTCGATAGCTCCACCCGTTTCCAAGATCTCGTCTGCGCATGCGCGAAGCGGGCGCCACACGGGCTCACCAATACGACAACGACGACCGCCTGGTCAAACTACACACACGTACCAAGTTCGTCCCGATTGGTCGAGAATCGTAGATTTGTATAAATGACATACATACTACAGACATACAGACAGACAGACAGAGGTCTTCAAAATATATAGGAGATGTCAAATGTTCGTCATTCAAAAAAGAAGCATGATGTCTCTGTGTCATTTGATCTAATATGTTAATTTGTTAACCGATAATCTCCCTTGTTTGTATAGTTGTTCCTGAAATAAATCAACCTATAACTATCTTATAATGAAAGTGTCAATGACACTGTAGCTCAACTTGGAAAGGGAATAATTTAATGTATTACAGTCAATGGAGCGATTAGGAATGTGGAAAGTTGAATGTCTAATACTAGTTTATAGACATGAAGAGAAAAGTAAAATCTAAGATGGCTGCTGGCGGCCATGTTTTCGGCCGATTGACCCCAAAATGAGTCGTTCCCATCTACATGTCATCGTTAACATCCATGACAAATTTTATGACGATCAGACTAAAGGTACGACCTGTAGCTCATGCTAAAGAATTTAGTCATACAAAGAGTAAAATCAAAGATGGCTGCTGGCGGCCATGTTTTTTGGCCGAATGAGCCCAAAATGACTAGTTCCCATCTACATGTCATTATTAACATTCATGACAAATTTTATGATGATCAGACTAAAGGTACGACATGTAGCCCGTGCTAAAGAATTTAGTCATACAAAGAGTAAAATCCAAGATGGCTGCTGGCGGCCATGTTTTTTGGCTGAATGACCCCAAAATTACTCGTTCCCATCTATATGTCAATATTAACATCCATGACAAATTTCATGATGATCAGACGAACAGTACGACATGTGGCCTGTGATAATGGATTAAATTTTGAAATCCAAGATGGCCACTGGCGGCCATGTTTTTTGTCCGAATGACCCCAAAATGACTCGTTCCCATCTACATGTCATTATTAACATTCATGACAAATTTTATGATGATCAGACTAAAGGTACGACATGTAGCCCGTGCTAAAGAATTTAGTCATACAAAGAGTAAAATCCAAGATGGCTGCTGGCGGCCATGTTTTTTGGCCGAATGGCCCCAAAATGACTCGTTCCCATCTACATGTAATTATTAACATTCATGACACATTTTATGATGATCAGACTAAAGGTACGACCTGTAGCCCGTGCTAAAGGATTTAGTCATACAAAGAGTAAAATCAAAGATGGCTGCTGGCGGCCATATTTTTTGGGCCGAATGACCCCAAAACGACTCGTTCCCATATACATGTCATTATTAACATTCATGACAAATTTTATGATGATCAGACTAAAGGTACGACATGTAGCCCGTGCTAAAGAATTTAGTCATACAAAGAGTAAAATCCAAGATGGCTGCTGGTGGCCATGTTTTCGGACGAATGACCCCAAAATGAGTCGTTCCCATCTACATGTCATTGTTAACATCCATGACAAATTTTATGATGATCAGACTAAAGGTATGAGCTGTAGCCCGTGCTAAAGAATTTAGTCATACAAAGAGTAAAATCCAAGATGGCTGCTGGCGGCCATGTTTTTTGGCCGAATGACCCCAAAATTACTCGTTCCCATCTATATGTCAATATTAACATCCATGACAAATTTCATGATGATCAGACGAACAGTACGACATGTGGCCTGTGATAATGGATAAAATTTTGAAATCCAAGATGGCCGCTGGCGGCCATGTTTTTTGTCCGAATGACCCCAAAATGACTCGTTCCCATCTACATTCCAATTTCAACAGCCATGACAAATTTTATGATGATCAGACTAAAGGTACGACCTGTAGCCCGTGCTAAAGGATTTAGTCATACAAAGAGTAAAATCCAAGATGGCTGCTGGCGGCCATGTTTTTTGGCCGAATGGCCCCAAAATGACTCGTTCCCATCTACATGTAATTATTAACATTCATGACAAATTTTATGATGATCAGACTAAAGGTACAACCTGTAGCCCGTGCTAAAGGATTTAGTCATACAAAGAGTAAAATCCAAGATGGCTGCTGGCGACCATGTTTTTTGGCCGAATGACCCCAAAATTACTCGTTCCCATCTACATGTCAATATTAACATCCATGACAAATTTTATGATGATCAGACTAAAGGTACGACCTGCAGCCCGTGCTAAAGAATTTAGTCATACAAAGAGTAAAATCCAAGATGGCTGCTGGAGGCCATGTTTTTTGGCCGAATGACCCCAAAATTACACGTTCCCATCTACATGTCAATATTATCATCCATGACAAATTTCATGATGATCAGACGAACAGTACAACCTGTGGCCCGTGCTAATGGATTAAATTTTGATATCCAAGATGGCCGCTGGCGGCCATGTTTTTTGTCCGAGTGACCCCAAAATGACTCGTTCCCATCTACATTCCAATTTCAACAGCCATGACAAATTTTATGATGATCAGACTAAAGGTACGACCTGTAGCCCGTGCTAAAGGATTTAGTCATACAAAGAGTAAGATCCAAGATGGCTGCAGGCGGCCATGTTTTTTGGCCGAATGACCCCAAAATGACTCGTTCCCATCTACATGTCATTATTAACATTCATGACAAATTTTATGATGATCAGACTAAAAGTAGGACCTGTAGCCCGTGCTAAAGGATTTAGTCATACAAAGAGTAAAATCAAAGATGGCTGCTGGCGACCATGTTTTTTGGCCGAATGACCCCAAAATTACTCGTTCCCATCTACATGTCATTGTTAATATCCATGACAAATTTTATGATGATCAGACTAAAGGTACGACCTGCAGCCCGTGCTAAAGAATTTAGTCATACAAAGAGTAAAATCCAAGATGGCTGCTGGCGGCCATGTTTTTGGGCCGAATGACCCCAAAATTACTCGTTCCCATCTACATGTCAATATTAACATCCATGACAAATTTCATGATGATCAGACTAACAGTACGGCCTGTAGCCCATGCTAATGGATTGAATTTTGAAATCAAAGATGGCTGCTGGCGGCCATGTTTTTTTTCTCCGAATGACCCCAAAATGAATCATTCTGGTCTAAATGTTGATGTCAACAGCTATGACAAATTTCATAATGATCCGATCAAAGGTACGACCTGTAGCCTGCATTGTTGACGCCTTACGTACACACGCACACACGTACACACGGACGACGGACGACAAAGCCATGGCAATAGCTCAAACTTTACAAAGTAAAGTTGAGCTAATAAACTAGAAAATAAAGGCAACACATTCACCCAATTAACCTACAGTTTATCTCATTTGCTAAATTCTCGCGATAACAGCAATGAACCTCGTGCTGCTTTGAAGCGGTTTCATTATATCTATGGTTGTTCAATTTAATAATTATTAATTAATTAGTCTTTAATAGCATGTAATAGTCAGTAAATGCACTAGTAGGCCTGTGTCAAATGTGTTACCGACTTGTATAAACCAGTTCGCACCCCTTGGCCTATCAAATTTTGCTCCAATCCATGAACAATATTGCTTGTATGAAAGTATATAGCCTTGAGCTAAAACTCACACCGAAATTGACATTGCTGAAAGGAGATCAGAGAGGAAGGTGTGAAATTCTAACAATACGCCATGATAATGATCGCACCAGTTACTCGGGAAGTTAAAACATGGATCATACCATTAGTAGTGGTCATATGGGGGTGGCTGCATGACAACATCCCCATCACTTTCTGCTGATTATATTTTGGTTTGTCAGGAGGGGGCGGGGGGTGGGGTGATTGGAAGTAAAAACTGAATGAAATCCAAATCTGTTTGGAATGTATATATAATCCATAGCAATCGCGCAATAATCTTTGGAATGATAACATTGAGAACATTCCACAAACTGTTCGCATATGCATGCATGTATGCAGAAAATCCAGGCAATATATATATACAGGTTTGGTTATTAAGGCTTTGTCATGAATGCCGGTGGTATTTTATCAAACCTAATAATCGTGATGGCCTAAATAAACATATATAATAGTAGTAGTACTGTAGTAATATCATTCATGTCTCAATGCCAAATAATAGTGATCCTTGGGACTTTTCTCCAAAATTAATAATCGTGGTGACACTATTATTACATGTAGGCACCTGAGAGTATACAGCATGGTCATTATATTGTGAATAGACATATAATTGAAATTTTTGGAGGACATTCATTTTTTCTGGTAGTAAAATAGGGAGAAGTTCTGACAAGATTAGGAACTGACTTCACCTGAGTAAGCTGAAGAATATGTTTAAAAAATCCTTATTTCAAAACAGTAGGCCCTATTAACAATTCATAAATAAAGTCATTTGGCATCTGAAAGAAAAAAAGACAAGAAGAAAACCCACTAAAGCCAGATTATCCACACATATATTATTGTACCTGATTGGGGTTCAACAATAATTCCAAAATCCGAACACACTCAGGTGCAGGAATGCACTGAACACAGGCCAGAATCTACGATTCAAATAACCATCCAATGCACCACGAGCAAGAAACCAAAAATTTCACCATTGATAGTCAAGCCCATTGCTGCAAGATGAAAGCATTCAATGAGCACAATTTATGCACATAATAATCTTGTGAATAAACCAAACAATATGCAGACAGCACTGTAGAGAAAGCTGCCAAATTTTCTCTACATTTTCTCTACAGGGAATGACTCCAGCAGAGAGAAATTTCTCCTCTATAAATCTCAAATTCTGCTATTTCTGTGGCTGGGCGGTCTACCAAGAAAATCAATAGAGACTGGTGAGATATCAGCCTTAGCATCGGAGCTGGTGAGATATCTGGTAATCAAAGAAAACAAAAAAACACAGGTTTTGGTGAGATAATGAATCAGCTTTTTGCTATCCTCCTCCTATGTGGTAGTAATATATCCTGAACCTTCCTGCTTTTATCAGAGGAATTCCA